>OY728153.1:407533306-410033306 GCA_963277665.1 Viscum album | reverse complement strand
TTTATGAATATTTTATGGACGTGGAAGAATAAACAATATAAAAACACTCAGTTAAGAAAAACACAACTTCTTCAGACAAACTACTTGTGTTAGCACCAAAAGCCTTATTAGGAGGGTTTCATAATAGATATAAGTGCTATAATATGTGTTAAGGTAATTATGAAAGATATTTGGGAAATTATTTTATAGAAATATAGGTTCTTGTACTATATAGATGAGACGAGATGTTCATTTTATAAATGGGGAAACCAACTGACTTGGAAAATAGATGGGAATTTCCTAAATGAATCCAAAATGTTAATTTCCTTACAAATAAATATTAATACAAATGACCATATATTATAATATTATATATAATATGGTTTAAATATGACCATAAAATATAATTCCGAAAATGTTATTCACAAACATACCATTATATTTATGTTTAACCCCCGGTAAACCTGGTTTAACATTAACATCATTAATTAATTTTTTTTTATTTTTACAATTATACATTACAAAAATTATGTTAGTTATATTACCAAATATCCAATATGATTATTTTAAAATATGGAATTAACATTTAAAATTATATTTCACCAATGTTTCTGAATTTAATTTTAAATTACACCTACATATACAATGAAAAAGTAGTTTGTGAAAGAATCATTTTTCATAAATATGAACATATTTCATATTTGAATTGAACATATAAATTATTACAATGAACTAAATGGAATTAATGATAATAAAATTTAATTAATTCTACTTTTTAAACCATAATAATATAAAATATATATTTATAATTTCATTAATTAAAAATTATTTTTTCAATAAAAATTAATATTTTCAAGAATTCATCAAAAAATCAGCCTTTTAAAAAAATTATAAAATCATAACTCTTGGATATTTTTGAAATTTTGAAATAAAAATTTTAATTTTTTAAATATTTTTTTGAATTTTTATTAAAATTAGTTTTAAAATAACTACACAGAACATTATAAAACCCTTTTTTATAAAAATACATTTTTTTAAAATATATCTAAGAATTTATTCACATCGCATTATTAGAAATAATATTAGATGACTTATAAATTTTTTTTATTGAATATATAATATATAAATACCATTAAAATTATTCAAAAAAAGGTTTTAATTTATTATATTTATAAAAAACATTTCAAGCACATAGAAATAGTATTTCTAGAAAATATTTATGTTACATTCAAATGATTTTTATTTTCATTTTCAATAAACTGATTGAAAATGATTTTATTTTATTCATGTGTAAAAAATATAATTTTCACTTTATATTTGTTACTACTCTTACACACCAATTAAATGACCACATTATAATGATCAGGTTTGAGTAATAATATTAATATTATAATGTGGTTCGGTAAAACTCGATGATGGTTGAAATATAAGATATTGTTAAAAATAAATTTATTTGAGAAAAATATTTCATAAAATCTCTAAGATTTAATTTCATTTTTTTAAATTTAAATAATTTCAATGAAGATTAAATATCCAAATATTAATATGTTAGTTCATCTTTTTAATTTATATTATATTATTTAAATTAAGTGAATATTTATAATAATATTTTCACAAATTTATATAGATTAGTGTTTTCAAATTGAGAAATGAGAAATGGTATATGTTCATTACATTATTAGGGATATGTTATCATGTTAAGAGCTAATTTTTAGAGATATACCTAAGCCTGCCTCCACAATACCAGGGGATAACAGATAGTATTGATGTATCAATATTAAAATTGTTTTGCATAAAAATATAAAAAATATTCAACAAGATAGTAATGAAAACCCATCTGTGATATAAAATAAAATATTGTAAACTATCCTGAGTATAAAAATACAAGAATAAAATTCATCTCTCTAATACATCTTGAGACAATTAAACACATAAAAACTCCAAATATTGAATATCTGATCATGTATAAAATGAAAGAAAAGTATATTCAAATGATAAAAAATTCCACCTAAGAATGTACTTCATCCAGCCACCACCAATCTATTTTCATCCCCATGAATCTCTGCACATAATCTTCTCAAATATACGAATAGAAAAATTGTATGTGTTGATATAGAGTTAAGAAACAAAGCTTAGTAAGGTCATCCAATGTTGTAAGTTAATCTACTTATATAACTAGAGAGTATGTGCATGATGAATACATAAATTTTTAACCAAAACAACTATTTATTTCCATTATAGTCAACATCCTTAATCAGTGTTCACATCATAATCAAGTTACAAATATTTCCTAAAAGAATTCATCCATGAATACCATGACGTAAATCCTATAAAGACACTCTAATGTTTTATCCAAAAGTATATCTATTTACTTCCAAAGACAAAATAGTTATCATCACTGTAAAATAACCTTTTATTAAAACAAGAAGGGTGTATTTTATCAAATTGGAATATAACATATCATATTTATCGTCTCACTCCTCACCAATATCAAAACACAAAATATCTTTAGAAATTAGGATAATAACCAAAATTTCAAAAAATAAAAAATCAAAGAGTCCCAATATAAAATAAAATGAAAAATGTAATTGATTTAAAATATTAAAAAAGGTATTCAAATCTAATCATTAGGGTAAATAAAATCGAACTACTCGTCACCTATTTATTAACCTTACACACATTTGTAAAACATTACTTGTAAAATCTATGTCAACCCTATATGATAGAAATCACACTATAAAGTGTTGCATTCTTAAAGTTAAAAGGTAAAACATATTTAATACTCACCAATATATGTTACCACCAATAGTATAATAAGCTCTATAATCATACAAATTTCAATGAATAAATCCCTTATCCTCCTCATGATCAACTATGAGTGGCACTATAATTGGTTTAAAGTATAATATTCAAAACATTGAAATTATGTAAGACATTACACATTATAATATAACACATAATTGAGAAATTAATTTTAAATATATCATTAAAATTTTCAAATTATTCATAATGGACTAATTAGCCTATTAAAAGAAATATTTTTCGTATATAATGTACATGTTACTATATAATGAATGTGCCAGGATAACTAGAATATTAAATAAATTCTCTACGTAATTTGTACATTCAACCAATTATTATAGTCTTTTAATAGTAAAATGTTGGTTATCATACAATATATTGTTATTAATCATGTTTATTAAACTGAGAACTTGTTGGGTTTTTGAGAGATGATGGGTGATATTATTGAAATGGATCATTGATACAATAATAGAATGATAAAAATGATATAAATGGAAATTATATTTAAGATTTAAATTTACTAATAGGTGATAATATTAATAATTTTAATTGATAAAATATCAATATATAATAGATCTTTGATAAATCATGATTATCCAGTCAACTATTTCTTTTCACTGTGGAAATATATATTAAGGGTTATGAGTATATTGGATAGAGAATCTAGTAATATATATATATAGTAAATGAAATGTAATTTTATTAATGTGTGTGTATATGGGGGGTATAGATATGTATTCTCATAATGTATTTATGAGGGTATGAATTGGTGTAATTTAAAAATAGTGATAAATACGGTTTTGATGATATATTATTATCATATCTTTTTAGGATTTAATAAATGATTTCATATATGGGTCCATGAAAAAATACGATGGAGGATGGAGGATCATTGAGGGTTTTGAAAATTTATATTTTATATAACATGTGTTGGTTTAGGTTCTAAGGTTGACTATGAAGTCTCATATTTATGACTAGCCACATCAAATTATGTTGGAAAACTATGGGTTTTTGAAAATCAATTTGCTATTTTTGAATAAAATTTAGATGATGTTGGGGTGTGTGAGATGTTGTAAATTCCCATATTGATAATTTTATGAACTCCCTATTAATAACATCTAAAATAGATGTGATAATGATCATGATGTTATTTATGTAATATTATTGATGAATTGAATATTTATTGGGCTGAGTAAATTTGGTATATTTTAATATTATAGTGATTTATAGTAAATTATGTAGAGGTGGTAATTTTATTCCCAAACTAGTTTAATTTTAGTTTTTATAAATAAGTGTTTGATATCTTTTTCCATGATAGAAGTTAACAATGATAACATGATCACCATTATTAGTAGTGATGGAAAAAATTAATAAGTTAAAATTTTATTATATTAGATTATGTGATCTAAATCTATTATCTCCATGTGTTAATTATTATATACTAGGAAATCATAAACTACTTCATTTGGAGATGTATATAATGGATAATATGGGATTTCTTTTTTCAATAATATATTAGTTTGGTGGAAATATTATAATACTAGTATGTTATATAACTAGTTATTCTAGATATAGAAATTTAACATTTTAAGTTTAACATGACTTTCCATTCTTCTCTCACACTTCATATGGATCTTCTTAAGGATGGGGAGTGTTTCATTCTCTTTCAAAGAATAATTATAAAGTTATCCAAGATACAGAAGAAATGTTTTGGGTTATGGCGCTGGTAGTTAAACACTTTACAAGTTATTAGGTAAAGGTCCATCTATGGGATTTCATATGGTTTTTGAATAAGATTTTAGTATTACTACAATGGAAGTGATTTGTAATATTAATATATTTAGTGAAAAATAATTAATATTTATGGAATGAAAAAAATTTAATTAATTGGATATTGATTAGTCAACAAGGATTGATTACAATAATATTATTTAAATATTAGACTTTATATGGTGTCTAATATGGTTATATATAATTTAGATCATATCTTGGCATGAAGTAGTATCAATGTTTAATTTCAATTGAGAAACTTATTCTAGTTTTCAATTGGGTAAGATCCATTCAAGGTAATTAATAATTCAATTTTTTTATGATTGATATTCTACTTTTGTGGACTGATATACGAGGTTATCTAATGAGATTCTCATTGGAGAAAAAAATGCTACATGAAAAATATTATAATAAGTTAGTTTTATTTGGATAAATTTTCTATTATGGGTTGTAAAACCTTTATCAATAATTTTAACTGATTTAAAATTTATAAGATGTTTTTATATGGAAGGAAACTTGTGAGGTAAAAAACTCAGCTATAATTCTAAGGAGTAAGAGATTTCATAACAACTTTTATGGGTTATAATTACCAATATGATCATATAAATGGTCACAAATCAATGAATGGTGTAATGTTGAAAAAGAAATGTATTTTAGTTTATTATGAAGGGTAATAAAAGAGGGAGTATTTAAGTCTCTATATTGGATAAGTATGTAGTAAGAGTGTATTTAAACACACATGTTATTCCTTTGATATTGATTCAATTTTGGATGACTCCTTTTTATGGATTTCTTAAATGTGTGGAGGATGTTGTAAATTTTATTTTTGGTTATAGATGTTTTATTTTTAAGGGTGTGTTTTTTTGTGTCTTTTTTATTTTAAATAATTAATGTTCATATAGTGGAGATAATATTTATTTTTAGGTTCTTTCCATGAATTACTTATCTTTTTCTAAAAAATTTACATTTATTTTAGTTTAATTAGATTCATTAATGGAAATATTTATTAAATTTCACCTCTTAATGTTTTAATTGATAATCATGATATTTTTTGGGATAAATATTGTTATTAGACATTCATACCCAATACGAGTAAAAAAATAGTTTCATATTAAATGCATTATTCTTCTGAGAAAAAAACATTCTATTCTAATACATTTAATGAGTTCTTTAGGGTTTCAATTTAGTGTTTATTGTGAACTATTTGAATTTTTTTTTCATAGATTATGATATATAAAAAAATAACAATTCAAATTTTATATACACCTCATTTGAGAGGTTTTGAAATAAAATATGTGTTCCCTCTTTCTCCCTTTACCCTCTTTGATCCCATCACTAATTGAAGTAATAGAATGTCAGGGATTGATTAAAATCACTCTACAGGTGTAATAATATGTATTTGTATTTGATTCATACATTTTACCAAATCATTTTACATAAATTTATTCAATTTTATTCAAAATTGGGTACACTTTTCATCATTTTTATTCTTTCCCTATATTATATATCAACATGATTATCTTGATGAGATAGATTCATATATTTAAAAGCAATTAAAATATATATTATAGACTACATATCTACTGAAAAAAATTATTGTTGAATTATATCTTCTCTGTAGAATTTGAAATTCATTAATTTAAATACACATGAAACCATGCATATTTTTTTAATCTTATAAATAAGACAAAATCTTAGTTCAAAATTGTCAAAGATCCAATTTTTTATTTATGGGATATTATATAGAGTTGTTTTTATAACATTTTTCATCAATGTGGGATAAAATTATCTCTATATTAAATTATGAAATATATTATATATCAAATTAAATGTATTGTTATGATGTATCCAATGATGTACAATTTGTGTCGATAAGACGAGTGAATCTCTATAGATATGTGGTGAAATATTTTCATTTGAATCATTTAGATATTGATTATCTATCAAACCATGTAGATTTTATATTTTTCACAGAAGATAAAGTTATATATCAATTTTAAAGGGTTCTGTAACAAAAATTGGGTAAATATTTAGTTTTTTTTTAATTTTCTGATTCATGTATTTATATAATTAAATTATAAGATTATTTTTGTTATTTGCAATAATTTTTCGGTCTTTGTGGGGAAATAATTTTTAGTGTGATACTCCCCTTGTTGTGGGAAATTTTATATATAAAATTAATTTATAATAATGTTATAAATATAGATACATTATAAACATTGTTTGGGGTCCACATTTTCAGGTGTGGAAGCCTGGGTATGAAAACCTGGCGGGGAAATATATATTAAAATGGAAAAACAAAAATAAAACTAATTGGGGCTTGATTGATATTCAAGGAGAATATATAAAATGTTAATATTCATAGTTTAGTGTGTAATCCATTCAATGAAAATTAATAATATTTTTAACTCATTTATTATATAAATTTTGACTATGATGTTTTGAATGATATTAAAATCATCTAAATTGTTTTTTCTCATTTTAAAGATTTGGAAGTCAATGTTTTTGATGACTCAAATGGGGAAAAGTTTAATGTTTTTAGTGTTTTCTCTCATGTAGGACATAGATTTTTTTGATTGGGTAATCTAGTGATGGAATGATGATAAATTTTCTAAAATAAATTTTTTAACATGGATCTATGTGAAAATAATCTATGATAGTTATAAAAATGATTGGAGATGAGGAACTCATTGTGGGACCTATGATAATGGGTTATACTCTGATTAACCTTTATATAGATTTTTTTATAACAAATTATAGTTTCAAATGTATAATATTAAGAAAAAAATAGTTAAAGACCATTAATATAATTTTCAATCGATGGATCATTTGTAGGTTTCATGATTCAAGATATTTTTTTTATGGTTTTTTGTGTTGGAAAATGTGATGAGATAATATGATACTGCAATTATTTTTCCATATTTATGTTGTGAAAATATCATTCTGAAGATGTGGACTTGTTATGATCAAAACATAGATATGAAAGGGATCTAACCTAAACTATTTCAAGTTGATGGGGTTTAATTTTTTATATAATGTTTTTAAGGTATAATTCAGTCTTAGGTGATGTTTTCTAATGTAGGAATATATCATAATTTATTTATATGAAATAATTTGTAAAGGTTTAATGTCATTGATGCATTATTTACTAGTTGGAGTGATTTTGGAGGGTTTATTTAGAAATTTACAATCTGCAAAGATATTAATATTCATGGGGAAATATTATTTTATCCATAGTCCATTTTTATTTCATTTTATTGAAAATTTACTTTGAGGGTAAGTTAGAACCTACAAAACAGGCCATCTTCATCACACACTCACAAAGCCAAAATTATAGAATTTAAATATCAAAAATCATAAAACAGAACCAAATATTCATGCCACGACTATCATCAGACACCTGTCTCAAAATTCAAACCATCGTCGCCACATATCATGTAATATTATTGAAGAAAATGCATTGATTACATCTATCTATAGTACGTCTCCATCATCCCATTCACCAAGAGAATCAATCAAACACCAAATCACGTCAAAAAAAGATAGTGCATCATCAATTACAACATCCTCCATGCCTCGGTAATTCCTGAAATTTCCTTAAAGATCACAAGAAATGTCAATCCAAATATTTAGACAACGACCTCACCATCATCAAAAAAAATCACCAGTGAAGAACAACCCCAATCCATCGATATGAACTGAAAAAATATATAGCTACAAAAAATCGAAGAAAAAGAAGTTTGTGTCTCTTATAAAGTTGTCTACTGATCAATAAACACATCCAAAAGACTTTTAAATCCACTTTTGTAGACTGATATGGAGAGATATGGGGGTGAAATAATCCATTTAAGATATTGTCGAAAAAGAGTCTCCACGAAGAAGCTCTTCCTTACCCGGAACCACTGACCATGATTTTCGAATCCACCATGAACACAGTCGAGATCCTGGGAAACCAGTACAACTCAACCTACAGATCCCAACTCATCCTGAGAAAACTAGCGCACTGAATAAAATTGGGCTTAGAGATTTGGTAACCAGAAGGAATAGAAGATGAAATCTGAGGGGGATTCAACAGGGAGACATGACATTATATTGAGGAGCGAGAGATCAAGGGAAGAAAAGAAAGAATGAAGATAATGACGATGGAAAAATAAAACCTGATAAGTAGTGGAAAGAGACCTAGATGCAGAAGGGATTTTTTGGGGAGAGGAAGAAACCCAACGATAGATCTAAGGCCAGATGTGAAATCAGAAAATATTCCTTTATAAATTTTTAAATCTTGAGATTTCGGAACACTTTGGAATTAGTTCATGTGAGATGAAAATTTTAATGATATTAACTTTGTATTCTTATTATTTTACCTATATCACTACTATATTATCTATATAGTCCAATCAATGATGTTCTTCCCCAATATGTGGTTGATGACTTTTTTAGATTCATCATGTAAATGTGAGAAATATGGGATGTGTGTGGTGATATATATGATTTTTTATGAACATTATATGTATATTGTGGTTTCATTGATCTTCCCATGGATTTTTATGAGGAAGTATAATGGTGAAATGATATGATATGTTAACAACATATGTGCAATTGGTGTGGAGTTTCACATCTATTTATGGTCCCATGTTATAAAATAGAACTATATGACTAGACTGTTTCAATTGATACCCCTCTCTCGATAACTATATTCTATGGGGGATATGAGTTATTGTTTGAGTATTTATGTGGCCTCTAGAGAGAATAGTATACAAGGTACCTTTTATATTATAATTATTTTGAATAATTTGGGATTAACATTAATTATTGTATGGATTTTTATTGATTTTTTTATAATATTTGGTGATCTATATTTGTAAAATGTATTCCATAATGTAAGAAAAAAAATTATTTCATATTTTTATAATAAAAAATCCATATCGAACATTTATGATTGAAATTCATTCATTTAATATATTCTATGTGTATAAATTAATGAGTGGTTCTAAAAAATAACTTTCAACTATTTTGTGTGTTATTTCGTAATGGGAATCATGAAATATGTGATTAACTGAAAAAATAATGTTGCCATGGTTGAATGGGTCAAGTATGAATAGAAAGTGATAAGGGTAGAACTGTACCTACATCTTAACTAAAAGAATACAATATTAATATTCCAACACCATGAGAGACAACCCTCAAGGAAGAAAAACATGATCCAACACTATATGCATTAAATTCTATATGAATTTTATGTGTAAATGATGGATGAATAAACTTTTATGGGATGCTTTTAGCTTGATTCCCTAGTGTGATAACACACAAGATAGTGATTAAAATTAATTTCAAAATATAATGGGGTAATCTAATTTATTTTATTCCAATCATAATTCTACATGTTATTCGTATTATAATAGAGAAACATTCAAAATGTTTATTGCGTTAATGTCCAAGGAATTTTAAAGAGTGAATAATTATATCATTTTGATGTTATAATTTTAGGAAATTTAATTTATATAAAATCGAACTAAAATATAAATTTAATAAATGTTTCAATTCCAACATCAATGTGAAATAACATAATACTATTTTCATCGCAAACAAAAATACCGATTTCTTAAATCATTGAATTTGACAGGAATGTGGGGTAAAATTGTAATGTAGAACTATTTATAACACATATTAATACATATATATCATCATTATTACATTTTAATAAATAATTTTCTTTTACTAGTATTAAAATGTACATTAAATTTTTTCGTTTAAATATAAATATAACAATTATTGGGTTTCTAATGATTGGGTGAAATTCAAACTATGTAAGAGAAAGAAACGAGAAATCAAAATCCCAAGATTTACTATGTATGAGACCAAAAGTATTCTATATATGATATTAAAAAATTTATTTATGTCAGATAAATGACTTATTTTAAAGATATTTTCCATGTAATTTATATTATTTCTTTGTTGTGGGGGTTTCCCATAAATTTTTTGGATGAAATGATGTGTTTTCCTGATTTGGTCCCAACCGTGAACCCATTTACTGATTTTAAATTTTTTTTATAACTCCTTCATTTCTGAAAATTTCATCAATTTTAATTCTTACTTGATCTCCCCTAACCTATTCAAACCACTATATCCATTTGGACTTCTTATGAAATCATTATCATTTTGGATTTCGGTGATTTACTTATGCATTGCAACAACCCATGATCCCATTTACTAATTTAAAAAATGTTAATTATTTAATATATCATTTATTTTTACTTTATTCGTTATATTACACCTCCCACTAGATTCTAACAGAACTAGGTGCTCCCCCATGTTCATTTCTCCCTCTTTGGAGCTCATTTTCATCATAGATTAGGGAGAAACTGCTAAGGGTTTTGCAGATCATCCATATTCGAGATGGTAATTTATTTGATCCATAAATAATTCAATTATCGATAATTTCCCCCAATTTTAGTCCCAAATTTACCTCCTAATCCTCACTCTATCCTTCTTATCATGTTTGGTTTCATGGAGATTCAACCATTGGCGGATTTGGGGTGATTTCTTCAGGATCCCTCATGAAAGTGGGTTTCCTTCCTTCCTCCTCCCATTTTCTTAGGATTTCATACATTTTTTTGGAACAAAATAATTTACATTTGGTATATATTAATACCTAGGGTTTTATCTTGGTGTTCTTAGTCTAATATTGTCGTTTTAGATTTTATTTGACTCCCATGTGGTGTGGTGGTAGTGCGAGTGAACTTCCGCACAATGATTTTGTGTTTTGAAACATGTGGTCGGTGATTACATGTGTAATCACTATTGGATTATTTAGAATTTATGGATTTATAATGTTTTCTTGTTCATATTACTTGTTTGTTTTTTGTGAAAAATATTTTTGGTGGCAGTTGCTAAGTGAATGGCGCTTAAATGGCATTTTTGTGTGAAAACTGGTGTTTTTCATGGATATCCCATGTTGGATCATTTATGGTTTCATTATAATAGATGAAATGGTTTTATAAACATGATTTAGTGATTAAAATTCTATTTTTGAAAAATATTAATTAGAACATGGTGTTCAAAGGGATATTTTCAATGGATTTTTTGTGCAAAACATTGTTATATTTTGTGACGTTGTTTTATGGAAATTATCAATGTTTTATTTAGTGATATAAGTGGTGAAAATAATCTATAGGTAATGTTTTTAATGTTTGTGACCCGAAATTATTTTTTATGTGCAATTGAATTTTCGTAACATGTGGAATTCTTTTGATCACAAAGGTGGAAACCCGAGTATCTTGGTGTGCGGACGTGTACGAGTACGCTAGTGATCCGGAGCAGTTTTGTCCTGATTTCATTTAGAAAGGTGGACATTGAAAACACAAATAGAAATATATTGATGATATTATGATACAAATAAGTTATAAGTATGTTCATTACTAGTGGCTCCTGCACATGAATATATATTACTATCGTTACTTTACACCGAGATAGGAGCTACATGGGGCCCAAAACTAACTAGTTCCTAGGGGTGATAACGAGATTAGTGCTAGATTCCTATTTTATGTTCATAATTTACATAGGGTTTTTATAGAAAAATTATGTTGCATATATTATTAATTACATGTGTTCACTCTTTGAAATTTCCCATTGAAAATTGGTTACCTTTAATAGTTTCATTTTTTTGAATTTATTGCAACCATTTCTTGTTTATCATAATCTTGCATGCTTTTCATGTTTTATTTCTTACTATATGGAATGACTTGGGTCGTATCATATTAGGATTAGTCTAACACCCTACTTACACCCATTGGGTGTAAGTATACATGATCATGTTTGACGTAGGTAAAGGTAAGGCATTGGGTGATGGTTGTTTGAGTTTCTAATTTCGTCACTTGGTGTGGTGTTGTAGAGACGACTTGTGGGTGATAACCCCTTGTTGCGTGGGGTCCCTTGGGATGTTTTGAAGTAACTTTTATGTATCTTTGGAACTCTTGGGTCATGTTTAAAGCTATGTGTTCAGTTCTGGATTTTATTTAAGTAGTGTTGGGTATGGATTTGCAAATTTTGTTTTTTGATAGTTTTTTTAAATGATTCTAAAATTAGGTAAATCATTCCCAAACCATAATAAATGATACATGGGAACATGTTTCATCCTGTGGGGATAGGGAACAACCTCTAGGCCTTTCCATGGGCCTGTTTTGGTGATGGTAATGATTGAGAATAGATTTGGTTCATGACAAAATGGTATCAGATGAATGTTAATGTTTTTGGGTTAAATTTTTAGTTTGGAATGAGTCGGGCTAGACAAACGGTATGAATATTGGGACTTAGAGTTTTGGTTACGAGTAGTTTTCATGGCCCAAAACCTTCGTGAAAAACCTCACATTACTTTGGTACATTGGAATTTTTTGTTTGGACTCACCTCCAGGTGAGACGTGTGGGCTGCAGACTGGACATGGACATCAAGTGGGGGTGAAGTAGTTGTTTATTTTACTGTTGTAATGCTTTTAGAGTATATATATTTGATGCTACTGAGGAAATTTTCATAATTTTTATACTGATTTATGTTCTTGTGATTTTTTCCTTTTGTAGAGACATGCATGCCTGGAAAGATCGCATTCACCCATAAGGAGAAGTTCGAGAGAGGTCTCCTTCACCACAAGATCATATGACAGTAGAGCCTATGGTTCAGGTTGTCCACGATCTGGGATAGAAACCAGATCCTCTTCCATAATTTATTAGGGAAGATGATACCGGTCCTTGGAATGAAAAATCCAAAGAGATTCTGAAAAACAATCCTCCTTCTTTTTGAGGTAGCACAATGCCCCAGGAAGCGAAAGAGTGGCTCGAAAATATCGAGCGCATGTTAAGATTCTGGAAATACCTGAGGAGGTCAGGGTAAAATTTTCCCCTTTCTTGCTAGAGGGTCCCACCCAAATGTGGTAGGAATTACTTCTTCAAGCTGGGAAGCACAAGCATATGAGCTGGAAATACTTCATGGTTATCTTTAATGACCAGTATTACACTGAAGTGTTGGAATATTCTTGAACTCGAGAGTTTATAGATCATGTTCAAGGGGGTATTTTTGTGATGAAGTATGCCAACCATTTTCCTCATTTGGAATGATATGCTCCATAAATGGTCTTTAATGGGTATATGAAGGCCCATAAGTTCGAGAAGGGTTTGCAACCAGAGATCTACTCCCATGTATTATGGATCAAGATGAAAACATATGCAGAGGTTTTTGGATGAACGTGTATGGTAGAGATCAACCAATAGGGAATGTTTTTTTGGGATGATGTTAGGTCCAAGAAATGTCATCTCTTTTGAGAAGAAAAGTAAGTGGGATGAGTAGTGAAAGAAGGTGGGTGGTAGCTCAGGAAAACCTACCAGACATTTTTCTTCGGTTGATTTTGATGAGAGGTCAATCATGTGCCCCTTTTGGGGGAGGCCAAGGCACATTTAACTAGTATAAAATTATAATTTCAAGCATTGTTATCGGTGTCGTGTTATGGGAAACTTGCAGTTCTTTTTCAGGATGGCACATCCACTTTTAAAGTAGGGAAGGATCAGTGGCCCCCTAGGGTAGTGACAGATCAGTTAGACCCATCATGTTTATGGAAATCTTGGTTTGGTGGTCGTGGTGGTAGGGCTGAATCATCTTCTAGGAAGATATAGATCATGGATGATCTACAGGCAATCAACCGTTCTCTATAAAATACTAGACATCTTCATGTGGTGGATCAGGTGCCAGCGAGATCAGAGGTGGAACAATTGACTGTTCGACATACCATTCGACTGCCTCTTTAATTGCTGCTTCTCTTTTTGATACCAACTATTCTATTTTCTTCATCTCTTCACCATACTATGAACATTCATAATTTCCAACAGAGCTATGGTCCTTTGCGATGGAGTTGGAGACGCTGTTGGGAAAGATAAGGAGCAGGGTCTCCGGGATACTGTCATGGTTGGTTTCCATGTTAGGGGTTGATATGGTGTGGGGACCTCTTGGTCTTAGATATTGATATATTTTTATGTGATCCTGGAATGGAGTGGATGGTACACTTTCAGGTACACATCAATTGTTATAGGTAGTGGTGAGTTTCACATCACATGATGACAGTCTGTAGGTTTTTTTGTGGGGAATGAGATCCTCGATCGGGTTGTGCTGGACCTCCACTCCTAGAGGCAGGGAGTATTATCTTCTATTTATCATCACTCATTGCTTGATTTAAACAGTCTTACTTTTGAGAGTGTCATACCTCACGTAGTGGATGAGTTCTTGAGGTATTCCTAGAGAATTGTTTATGCATAACCCTAGAGTGGGATCTAGATTTCTCGATCAATTTGTCACCTAGAACAAAACTGATATCTCATCCCTCATATCTTCTGGGACCTGAAAAATTGAGAGAATTAATGATTTATCTAGATGATTTATAATCAAAATGATTCATTATCCTAGTAATCTCTCCTTGGTCCACTCTTGTTCTCATTGAGGGGAAGGCCGACGGGTCCCTCTGGTTGTGTATTAATTACTAGAAGCTGAACAAGGTATCCATCAAGAACAAATATATATTTCCATGAATGGATGAATTATTTTATTTGTTGAAGGAGGAATTTTTTTTTTCTATAATCGACTTTCATTCATGTTACCACCAACTCATTCTTAAAGAGGATGATATTCCAGAGAAAGCATTTTGAAGAAGGTAAGACCACATTGAGTAAATATTGATTACCTTCGGACTGACCAATGATCTAGTGGTCCTTATGGAACTCATGAATAAGGTGTTCCACCAATATCTCAACTCCTTCATTGTGGGATTCGTAGATGAAATCCTTCTAAAATCTGGATTAGAGAAAGAGAATGGGAATCATTTGATATTCATTTTGGGAAGACTGCGGGATCACCGCCTTTATGAAAAGTTGTCATTGTGTACCTTATGGATCAGGGAGGTGAAATTTAAGGGGAATGTGATATCAGAGTCTAGGGGCTTTGGTGGTCCCTGAGAAGATCAGTACAGTTATGTCATGGGAGAATATGAGGAATGTGTTTATGATCAGCTGTTTCCTCAGCATGGCTGGTTACCACACGCGATTTTCCCTAGATTTCTCTCAGCTTCCTTCTCTCATGACCGCGCTCACCCAGAAAGAAGTGAAGTTTGTTTAGAGCCCCGAATTTCATGAATCTATTGAGGAGATGAAGCGGTGATTGACTACCGCCCACCCATGTTAACCTTGACAGAATCTGTAAAGGGATATGTGGTGTATTGTGATGCTTCAGGTATCAGTCTCGGGTGTGTGCCTATGTAATATGATCATTTGGTGGCATATGGATCCCACCAACTCTGACCAGAAAAAAAGAATTACCCAAACCATGAATTGGATCTAGCAGCTATGATTCATGATTTTAAAACATGGTGTGACTAATTCTTTGGGGAGAATCTTGTGGTCTATTCTGATCACAAAATATTGGCCCACATCTTCTCTCAGAAGAATCTCAATATGAGGCAGCACCGTTGGATTGAGTACTTGCAGGGGTTCAACACTAACATTGTCTATACCCTAGGAAGGGGAAATGTGGTGGATGATTCTTTGAGTAGAAAAGGACTAGTGCAATCCTTGAGGAAGTACGGTGATGAGTGGACTCTAATAGTGCTCTTTTCTTAGATGCATATGGAGACCAGGGAGCATAGTGGGGTTGTGTTCTTGGTGAGCATTCAGTTGGGTCCCTCTCTCTTAGAGTTGATTCAACGTGAAAATCCCATTGACATGATTTTTTAGTAGACAAGGATCTTTCTTCATGGTGGGGAGACATATTATGATTGTTCATCGTCTCCTGAGGGAATCTTGTGCTTAAATGGCTGTTCAGTAGTTCCATCTTCTCTGTAGAAAGTGTTGATGTAGAATATCCACTAGTCCTAGAGGGTTGTCCATCTGGTGCCACCATGATGTATTATGATGTTCGAAGATATTCCTCGTGTAATAGTATGATATGGGACATAGTTTACATCTTGTCGAGATGATAAAAATGTCAGCACATGAAAGTGAAGCAACAAAGGCCCTCATATTTTCTCCAGCCATTACTCATTCCTACTTGGAAGTGGGATGAGGTCTCCAGGGACTTCATTATTATACTACCTCATACACCTCATGGTAATAATTCCATTTGGGTGGTGATTGATCTTCTTGCCAAATCATCCTATTTTATTCCAACCAGAGATACTACTAAAGTGGATGAGTTGGGCCAATTATATCATTAGGAGGTAGTATGGCTTCATGGTATTCCATAAGCAGTTGTATCAGACAAAGATCCTAGTTTTACTTGTCAGTTTTGGGATGGATTCATTAGGCCTTGGGGTCTCAAATTAAAATGGGAATGACATACCACCCTCAAAATGATGGTCAGACAGTGTGGGAGAATCATATTTTGGAGTACATTCTCTATGCATGTGTTTTGGACATTAGAGGATCCTGGGATAACCATTTGATATTTTTTGAGTTCTCTTAAAGTAACAGTTACCAGTCCTCAATGTGAAAGGCTCCATTTGAGGAACTCTATGGTCGGCTTTGTCAGACCCCCTATGTTGGCTGAGGTAGGTGAGAAATCACTATTTGGGTCGAGTCATGTGTAAGAGACTTCTGAGAATACAATGTTGATTAGGAAGTGTTTATTGATAATATAGATTTTCGATAAATCAAATAGTTATTAGAGGTCTCGAGACCCCGATTTTTTTTGTGGGTTATCATATATTTTTTAAAGCGGTCCCTCATCTGGGTCATTTCTATTTTTGAAAGAAGGGAAAGCAAGCAATGAGGAATGATGAACCTTTTGAGATTACTGAGAGGATTTTAATGGTTCCATATAGGTTATATTTTCCTTCTATTTTGACATCTATCCATGACATCTTTCAAGTCTCACAACATAAGAAGTTCAACCTAGATCCGTCCCATGTACTAAATTGGGAGGAGTCAGATATAGAGCCCGGTCTATCTGTGGTTGAGTGAACAGTGTGTATTGTGGACTCCCTGTAACAAGTTCCTAGATGGAATACTATTCCTCTAGTTTGATTCATATGGAAACATGGGATTGATGAGCATGATACATGGGAGAGGACGTCATGGGTCGAAGAGTAGTTTTTTGTTTCTCTTATCCGATCATGTTTAAAAAAGACATTCCGATGGAGGAAAATTTTTATGGTGGGGAGAATTGTCACATATATGACTCATTTTAAAGGTATTTCTCCTATAAAGTATATGATTTCTTTTTTTGGGGGGGGGGGGGGGTTCCCATGTATTTTTTGAGGAAATGGTTGGTTTTCATGATTTGGGCCCAAACGTAAGCCCATTTCTAGATTTAAAAATAAATTTTGATTATTTTATAACACCTACATGTTAAAAATAATTTCATCCTTTCTTATTCCTACTTCCCCCCCCCCCCGAGCTATAAAAACCACCATATCAATTTGGACCACATAGAAACTCGTTATAATTTCATATTTGGGTGATTTGGTTAGACATTAGGATAACTCGTGATTGTATTTCCTTCTTTAAATAAAAATTTTATTGTTTAATATGTCATTGATTTTTTAATTTTTTTTCAGTGATTCTACCTTCCATTCAATGATAGTAGACATAGTCACTCTTCCATGTTCGTTTCTCTGACTTTGGATCTGATTTTCGTTATGGATTAGGGTAAAAATTCTCAGGGATTCTCAAATCGTCCAGATTTGATAAGGTAATTAGTTTCATCCATAAATCATAAAATTTTCACTCTTTCCCCCCATTTTAGTTCCCACATGAACTTCTAAACCTCATTTGATCCTCCTAATCAATGTTGGTTTCTTGGAGATTTATCCTTTGGTGGATATGGGGTGATTTCTTAAGGATATCTCAAGTAAGTGGACTTCCTTCCTTCCTCCTCCATTTTACTTATGGTTTCTCCCATTTGTTTAGGTTTTCCTCTATTTTTATTGAAGTTACTAATATCCATAAGTTATGGAATTGAACATAGGGTTTGATATTTTTTTATCATTATCTTATCTTGTGGCTTTAGGATGGATTTAACACCTTTGTAGTGCGGATGTGGTGTGGGTTAACTTCCACAACCAGATTTTGTGTTTTGACACTTGTGGTAGGTAATTTCATGTGTAAGAACTATTGGATTATTTATAATTACTAGATTTATAATTTTTCATGTTCATATTCCTTGGTCATTGGTGATAAAACTATTTTTTGGGCCATTTGTTAAGAGAATAGGGCTAAAATGTGATTTTGGTGTGAAAATGGGAATTTTTCATGGATATACCATATTGGATCATTTGGGTTTGTTTTGTAATTGATGAAATGGTTTTATTGAATTATTTTAGATCTTTAAATTCTATTTTGGTGAAATATGGGAATGCACATTGTGTTCAAATTGTAATTTTTAATGGATTTTATGTGAAAAACATTTTTATATATTGTGATGTTGTTTTATGGAAATTATAAATGTTTTATGGAGTAATATAAGTCATAAAAAGAATGTATAGCTACTATTGTGAATGTGGGTTTCCAAAAATGATGATTGTTTTGGAAATTGGGTTTTGGTAATAAGTGGAATTCGTTTCAGCACAATAAGGGAAAATTGGGTATCTATGTGGGACGATGTGTACTGGTACGCTAGTGATGCAGAGTGAGATTTTTCCTATTTCACATAGAAATTTGGACATTGAAAACAATATCAAAACTATATTCATGACATTTGGGACCACTAGGTTATGGGTATGTTCCCTACTAGTGGATCGATCATGAGAAAAATATTAGTATGGTTAATTTACACCGAGATGCAAGGTATATAGGGCCCAATACTAACTAGTCCCTTAGGGTGTTTCTGAGATTAGTGCTAGTTTCCTCATTTTTATTTATCATTGACATAGGGTGTGTTTGGATAAAAAATTATGTTTCTTGAATGTTTTAATTAAATGTTTTCACTCTTTTAAATTTCCCTTTGAAACTTTTTTACCTTTAAAAGTTTCAGTTTTTTGAATTTCTTACCACCATTTCTTATTTATCAAAAAATTACATGCTTTTCATCTTATATTGATTACTCTATGAATTCAATTTGGTGGTATCATATTGGTCATAGGCTCACACCCTACTTACAACCATTGGATGTATGTATACTTGATCATGTTTGACATAGGTAAAGGAAAGTCCTTAGGTGATGGCGGTTCAGGTTGAAATGTGCCTCTTTCCTACTAGAGGGTCCCATCCAAAGGTTGTGGCAATCAGTGATTCAAGCTAGTATGCAAAAGCAGATGAGATAGAAGGGATTCAAGGTTACCATTAATGACCAGTAATGCACTAAATTTTTGGAATATTCTTGATCTTGAGAGTTTACAGATCATGTGAAGGGGGATATTTATGTGATGGAGTATACCAACCATTTTTCTGAGTTGGTACAATATGCTTCAGAAATGGTCCCCAATGAGAAGATTAAGGCACACAAGTTTTATAGGGGTATATGGCCAGAGATCTATTCCCATGCCTTCTAGTTCAAGATGAAATCTTATTAAGTGGTGGTTGGAAGGACGAGTAATGTGAAGATTGACCACAAGGGTAGGAATGGTGTTTTTGGTATGATTTCATCTCTAGGCAGTGGTATCTCTTCTTAGAAGAAGAGTATATGGGAGGAGAAGGGAAAGAGAGATTGTGGTAGCTCAAGAAAACCTACCAAAAATTTTTCTTCAGTTTCTTCTGATGTGAGGTCCTTCTTGTACCACCAGTGTGGGAGGACAGGGCACATCAGACCGATATACAATTTTAATCCAAAGACTTGTTATCAGTGTAGTGTTATGGGACAATTAAAGTGCTTTTTCAGGATGGAACATCCACTTAAATGTGGGAAAGGATCAATGGAATCTAGGGTAGTGCTATCTCAGTTAGATCCATAAAGGATATGTGGATCTCAATTTTGTGGTAAGGGTGGAAGTGATGAATAATCTTCTGGGTAGATCCAGTTCAGGGAATATCCACATGTGATTGAATATTCTCTGGAAGAGACTAGGCATCTTCATGCGATGGATCAGGCACCAGTGGGATTAGAGGTGGGTCTGTTGAGTGCTCTAGGTACCATTCTAACTGCCCCTTCTATATCTTCTACTCTTTTTGATATGATTTCTTCTATTTTCTTCATCTATTCATGTAATGTTAATATTCACAATTTCCAATAGAGCTATTGTCCTTTGCGATGGAGTTGGTGATGTTGTTGGGAAAGAAGATGGAAAAGGGCCTCAGGTGCCTATCGTGGACGCTTTCCATGTCAGGGGTTGAGATGGAGTGGAACCTCTTGGTCTTATATATTGATATATTTGATGTGATACATGGAATGGATTTTATGGTACACATTCTTGTAAACATCGATTGCTATAGGCAGCAGGTGAGTTTCACAACACATGACAGCAGTCTGCATGTTTTTTATGGGGAATGGGATCCTCAGTTGGGTTGTGATGGACCTCCTATCCAAGAGGAGGGGAATATTATTTTATAGTTATTGTCTCTCATGCTAGAGTACGACAGTCCTGCTTTTGAGGGTGGGTTACCTCATGCAGGGGATGGGTTCCCAAAGGTATTCCTAGATAATTTTTTAGGCATTCACCGGGAGAGGGATGTGGAGTCCTTGATCGATTTGGCATAGAGAACACAACCAATATCTGTTCCCCTATATCTTATTTCCCCACCAAATTGAGTGAATTAATGATTCATTTGGACAATTTAGAATCCAAATTATTCATTCGGCTGAGCATCTCTCCTCGGGCCGCTCGTATTCTCATTATGGGGAAGGCGGAAGGGTCCCTATGGTTGTGTAATTATTACCGAAAGCTGAACAAGGTAACCATCAAGAAAAAAAATACTCTTTTACATGAATAGATGCCTTATTTGATTAGTTGAAGGAGGAAAAGTAGTTTTCTATAATATATTTTCATTTAGGATTTAACCAACTCTTGGTGAAAGAGGTAGATATTCTGAAGACAACCATCTGAAGAAGGTACAACCACTTTGATTACTTTTCCATGCCCTTCGGACTGACCAATTCTCCAGCAGTCCTTATGGAACTCATGAATTGGGTGTTCCACCAATATCTCAACTTTTTCAATGTTGTATTCATGGATGACATCCAGGTTTAATTTGGATCTGAGGAAGATCATGATAATCATTTGATGATCTTTTTGGGAACTTTGCGTGATCACCACCATTATGAAAAGTTGTCCACATGCACCTTCTAGATCAAGGAGGTGACATTTCTAGGGCATTTGATCTCAGAATAGGGAGTTTTTGTGGACCCTGAAAAGATCAGTGTAGTAATTTCATTAGATCATATGAAGAACATGTTCAATATCAGGAGTTTCCTTAGCATGTATGGTTACTACAAGCGGTTTGTCCTAGATTTCTCTCAGCTTCCTTCCCTCTTGATCGCGATCACATGGAAAGGGGTGATGTTTGTTTTCAGCCTATAATTCTATGAATCCTGTGAGGAGATGAATTGGTGATTGACTACCTCCCACTATGTTGATATTTATAGAATATAGAAATGGCTATGTGGTGTATTGTGATGATTTAGGTATGGGTCTCGAGTGCATGCTTATCGAGGATAATCATGTGGTGGCGTATGGATCCCTCCAACCCTTCCAAACACAAAAAGAATTACCCGACCCATGAAATGGAGATAGAAGCTACAATTCAAGATTTAAAAACTTAATGTCACTACCACTTTGGGGAGAATCTTGTGGTATATTCTTATCATAAAATCTTGTTCTACATCTTCTCCCAGAAGGATCTCAATATGAGGCAACACCGATGGATTTTGTACTTGTAGGGGTTCAACATTGACATTGTCTATACCCCAGTAAAGTGAAATGTAGTGGCAGATTCGTTGAGTAGAAAATTACCAGTGAAAGTTTTGAGGAAGACATGTGAATAGTGGACTCTAATAAGGCCCCTTTCATAGAAAAATTTGAAGACCAAGGAGCACAGTGGAGGTGTGTTATTGGAGAGAATTCAGTTGACTCCCTCTCTCTTGGTGTTGATTCAACGAGAAAAGCCCAATGATGTTCTTTCTTGTTAGTGAACAATCTTTCTTCATGGTTGGGAGAGATCTTTTAATTGGTCATCATATACTAAGGGAATCCTATGCTTAAAGGGATGTTCAGTAGTTCCATCGTCTCTGTAGAAAATTGGTGTTGTATGATTGTCTCTAGTCTTAATGGGATGTCCATCTGGTGCCACCAAAATGTATTATGATGTTCGACGATAGTTCTGGTGGAAATGTATGTGATGGGACATATCTTACTTAATGTTGAGATGCTAAACAAGTCAAAACGTGAAAACAATGCACCAAATGCCCTATATTTTTCTCCATCCACTACCCATTACTACCTGGAAGTGATATGAGGTCTCCATAGACTTATTTTTTATCCTAACTAATACACCTCATGGTAAGAATACCATTTGGTTGGTGATTTCTCATCTGACCAAATCATCCCATTTCATTCCAATCAAAGATACAACTAATGTGGATGAGTTGTGCTGATTATATCATCAATAAGTGGTAAGGATTCATGGTATTCCATATGCAGTTGTCTCAGATAGAGACCCCCATTTTACTTATTTGTTTTGGGAAGGCCTTAAGAAGGCCTTGAGGTCTCAAATTAAAATGATCCCTTCATACCACCCTCAAACGGATAGTCAGACGAAGTGATAAAATTAGAGTTTGGAGGACATGATCTAGGCATGTGTTTTGGACATTAGTGATTCCTAAGAAAGCCATTTGAGATTGGTTGAGTTATTTTATAGTAATAGTTACCAGTCCTCAATATGAATGGCTCCATTTAAGGTGCTCTATGGTCAGCCTTGTCAGTCCCCGCTGTGTTGTGTGAGGTAAGTGACAAATCACTGTTCGGGTTGAGCCTTGTGTAGGAGACTTCTGAGAATATAACGTTGATTAAGAGTCTTTTATTGATAACTCATATTGTCTATAAATCATATATTTATTAGAAACATCAAGTCCTAATGATTTTGGTTGGTGATCAGATATTTTTGAAATTGGCCCCTCATCTGGGTTATTTCCATTTGGGAAGGTAGGGAAAGCAAACACCGAGTTCTGATGGACCTTTTGATATTACTGAGAGGATTGGAACGGTTTCATACATGGTACCTTTTCCTTATCATTTTACATCTATCCATGACTTCATTCATGTATCACAACTTAAGTAGTTCAACTCAGATTTGACCCATGTGCAGAATTGGTAGGAGTTAGATATAGAGATTGATCTATCTATGGTTGAATCACCAGTGTCTATTGTGGAATCCCAAGAACAAGTTCTCAGAGGGATGACTATTCTTATAGTTTGAGTCCTCTAGAAACATGGTATTGATGAGCATGAGACCTGGGAGAGGATGTCTTGGGTCAAAGTACAGTTTTTGTTTCTCTTATCTGATTAGAAATTAACAAGACTTTCCAAGGGTGAAAAATGTTTATGGTGGGGAGAACTATCACATACATGACTTATTTAAAATTTGTTTCTCATTTAATTTATATAATGGTTTTTTGGCGTTTTACCATGTATTTTTGGAGGAAATGGTTGGTTTTTATGATTTGGCCCAACTGTAAGACCATTTCCAGATTTAAAAACAAATTTTGATTATTTTTCAACACCAACATTTTTCAACATTTTTCATCCATTGTAATTTCTTCCTCCCCTCCCCTACGCTATGAAAACCACCATATCCATTCGGACACCATAGAAACTCATTATAATTTTGGATTTGGGTGATGTAGTTAGTGAATGGGATAACTCGTGATTGTATTCACATTTTTAAATAAAAATTTATTAATTTCATATGTCATTCATTTTTTAATTTTTTTCAGAGATTATACCACAAATTCAAAGATATATTACCTAGGCACACTTCTATGTTCATTTATCTCACATTTGATCTCATTTTCATTATAGAATTGTTTGAAAAGTCTATGGGTTTCTAAATCGTCCAGATTTGAGAAGGTAATTTGTTTCATCCATAAATCATTCAATTTTAACTCTTTCCACCAATTTTAGTCCCCACATAACCTCATCAACCTCATTCTATCCTCCTTATCAATGTTGGTTTCCTATAGATTTATCCTTTGGTGTATCAGGGGCGATTTCATCAAGATCTCTCAAGTAAGTTGGTTTCCTTCCTTCCCCCTCCCATTTTAATATGGTTTCTCCCATTTGATTAGGGTATACTCTATTTTTATTGAAGTTACTAATATCCATCAGGTGTGGAATTGAACCTATGGTTTTATATTGTGTCTCTTTGTCTGATCTTGTGGTTTTAGGTTTAATTGAACTCCTTTGTGGTGTGGTGGTAGTGCGGATCAACTTCCACAGAAGGATTTGGTGTTTTGACACTTGTGGTAGGTGATTCCATGTGTAAGAACCCTTGGATTATTTACAATTTCTGGATTTATAATATTTTAATGTTCATATTCCATGTTCATTGGTGAAAAAACTATTTTGGGGTCATTTTTTAAGAGAATAGCGCTAAAATGGGATTTTTGTGTATAAATGAGTGTTTTTCATGGATATACCTTTTTGGATCATTTGGGGATGTTTTCTAATTTATAAATAGTTTTTATAACTTTATTTAGTGCTATAAATTCTATTTTGGGGAAATATGGGTAAGCACATGTTGTTCAAATTTGGGTTTTCAATGGATTTTATGTGCAAAACTTTGTTATATTTTGTGATGTTGTTTTATGGAAATTATATATTTTTTATTAAGTGATATAAGTGGTAAAAATAATTTATAGATTATATTTTGAATTTGGGTTACTAGAAATAATGATTTTATGTTAAATTGGGTTTTGTTAACAAGTAAAATTCGTTTCAACATAAAGGGGTAAACTCAGGTATCAAGGTGGCCAGATGTGTATCAGTGCGCTAGTGTTCCGGAGAGGGGTATTTCCTATTTCACATAGCAATTTTGACATTGAAAACACTAACAGAACTATATTACTAATTTTTGGGGACCACTAGGTTATGGGTATGTTCCCTACTAGAGGCTCGTTCGTGAGAAAAAATATTACTATGGTTACTTTACACCATGATGCGCGGTATATGGGGCCGAAAACTAACTAGTGCCTAAGGTTGTTCCAGAGATTAGTGATAGTTCCCACTTTTTTATTTATAATTTAACAGGGTCTGTTTGGATAAAAACATTCTATATCATACATGTTTTAATTAGTTGTGTTCAATCATTGAAATTTCACTTCGAATTTTTTTAATCTTTAAATGGTTCATTTTTTTTAGAATTTCTTGCCATAATTTGTTATTTATCAAAAAATAGCATGCTTTTCATCTTGTATTTATTATTATATGGATAAATTTTGGTGGTATTACATTAGTATTTGGACCAAAAACTACTTAAAACCATTTGATGTAAGTATACTTGATCATGTTTGACGTAGGTAAAGGCAAGGCCTTAGATGATGGTTGTTGGGGTTGCTACCTTCTTCTTTTGGTGTGGTGTTTTAGAGACAACTTGTGGGTGATAACCCCTTGTCGTGTGGAGTCCTTGGGTCTATTTTTATGATAATTTTATGTATATTTGGACCTATTTCATCATGTTTATACCTATGTGTTTAGTTATTGATTTTATTTAAGGCGTGTTTAGCATCAATTTGCAGATTTGGTTTATTGATTATTTTTTTGTTGTTAAATGATTCTTAACTCAGGTAACTCATTCCCAAACATTAATGCATGATACCCAGAAACTTGTGCCAGCCCAGGGAGATAGAGAATGCCATTCAGACCTTTCCATGGGCTGGGATTGGTGCTGGTATTTACGGAGTCCAGATTCAGTTTGTGACAATCTACATTTCATCGAAAATCCATTTCTTCAGTTTTTATCACATGTTTGATGAAGATCTCTAAGATATATCCGAAGAACTCATTACTCCATTGTGTATCCAAATAAAATAATTAATCAATAAATTATTCGGTGAGTATCTTCATTACTTATTGATTAATTTTAACTCTAATAAATAATTATAACTTAATAAAATAGATCAAAAAGTTGGTAAAATATATAGTAGCTCAAACCACTCAACTCAAAGGGGTTTTTTAGTTTATTAAAAAATCACCTTATATATATATATATATATATAATGCCACACATTATTTATTTATAATACTATATGATATATAGATCTAGAGAATATCTCAAAAAAATCTCCCAATTTCACTA
The DNA here is from genome assembly GCA_963277665.1 of Viscum album. Taxonomy (NCBI): domain Eukaryota; kingdom Viridiplantae; phylum Streptophyta; class Magnoliopsida; order Santalales; family Viscaceae; genus Viscum; species Viscum album. Next base: position 410,006,510 of record OY728153.1, on the reverse strand, counting down.
AAACCTAAAATAATCTCTTCCACTTAACCATCATTAAAAAAAATTACATTTAAGAGCATATCTAAAATAATGTTCATGTAGTATTCTATTGGGGGGTTATCGTACATGGAAAACTCATTTCTAGTTCATGAACATATTTTGTATCTATATAGGAAATCATACTCAGTTTAACCTTTATATTTCATCATAACCATTATTACTCCATGGTGAACATATGTTCGCGATAAATAAAAGTCATACATTGAGTGTTCAATTATCATTTCACTTCATGAATATATACACCCAACATGAAAGTATAATAAAGTAGAGATTTATGTTTTTATAACTTGTTACATTTTATATTCCTAAATATTTTTAAAATATTAATAGAACAATACATTAGATATTGTCTCATAAAATAATACATGGTAGACTACTGACCATCATTATGTTTAATATTCTTCTAGGGTCTTTTTAAACACGTCATATTTATATGTAACCATATGATAATTTAATCCCACTAAACTATATTAACGATTTAAAACTATAGTGTATGTTTATATGAATAAAAAATAGACTTAAGAATCATATTTTTAATATTAAACTATGTGATCATAGTTTTCAAACTCATTTACTTTACGACATTAAACATTATGACATAAATCACCCATATTTTCTATTTATATCCTTTTTCAAGTTCATAATTATAGTGATTCATAGAAAAATTTCCAGAAAACTTTTACTCAAAATCATTTAGTAAACAACGTATCTATTTATATTTTATCATTTACCAACATATTGTACATGTTTTATCATATTAAGTCACATTGCAATTAAACAGAATAAAATTTTATTTGTTCACATTGAATTTCTAAATGTGAAAACATACACCCAAAATAATCTTAGAAACTATATTCCTTTAATTTAATCATTCTAAGATACCTAGGCTCATTTTTGTGGAAAAATAACACAGATTTCAATAGTGGAAATATTTCATAAACAAAAAAATCCATATTAAATTTGGTATTCTATGTGTTTGGATTTTATTTTGACAATAAAACATATATTATTTAATATATTACACTGAAGGGTGGTTACATAATATATCTTATATTTTAAAAAACATATTGTTAAATTATTATATCATAGATAAAAAAATTTTATTTCTAGCCTCATCGCATGTATATTGTAGAGTATTACAAATCATAAATATGATCCATTAAAAAATTATATAATATTTTCATAAAAAATCATTGTGAATATATAATTTCTCTTATCACATAAGTGAGATGAGATAACTATAAAAATTCATTATTTTAATCCATGTGTGTTTGATATATTCCTTTGTATCCTACTACATGATTCAGAAACCCTTTTCTTCATCATTTGAACGAATCATATAGGCTAATTTAATTCTTATCTTGATTTTGAATTTTTTTATATTGAAAAAATTATAAAATATGTAGTTATTATCTTATACTATTTAAAATATAATAATTTATATATACATCACCGATATCTATTATGGACATTCCCCTAAGTTTCACAAACCCATTTAGGTTTTTTGGATGATTTCATCCTATGGATACAGTTCATTTTAGTCAGTACATTACCTTTAGGTTTTAATGACCTTGGATTAATACATGGAGAAACATTTTTCAAATTTATTGTTAAATTTTATAATTATTGTTTACACTTTTAACAACTTGTATTTATAGTCATACATCCAAAACGAAACATATCATGCCATATTAATATATCCTAAAACAAATAGGAAATATGTTAAATGTTTATCACAAATAATAAAATTATAAAAATATTTCCAATAATGATTATAGACTGAATTCATAGAAACAAAAAGTTATAATGGCTAGACTTTAGTCTCACAAAATCATAGTTAAATTCAATCATTTTTTTCATAGGACCATAAAATAAATATTGTTTTCATATTTTATATAATGGTTTTGAAACCATAAGTAAATTCATCAATTCATTTCATAAAAATATATTTCATACAGTTGACAATAAAATTTAACACTATGTTACTCATGAATGGTTTTATCAAATAAATATAAATTTCTTTCTGAAATAAGATATATTATTATGTATTATACTAGTATAAGATGTTGATTATAATAAAATAATTTTTTAAAATAATTATTCTCAAAGAATGTTCAGGTGATTTTGAGGATATTTATCTGTCTTAGTGGATTTTATCAAATACATTTTTTAGTTTACATTATTTTAAAAAGAAATTTTATTAAATGTGATCTCACTAAAATGATGGTGCTATTAAGATTTCATTATATCCTTTTGTAGTATAATATCGATATTACATGAATAAATGAGATTGGTTTGGGATTCCTCACACCACATAGTTATTTAATTTTGTCTCCATGCACAACATATCATATAGGAATCTTGGATGGTTTATAGGAAGACTCTTTGGCATATCTTGAATATAGATAAAATAAAAACCATTCCAATGTAATCCTTCATAATGGATCCCCAACTAGGGGTAACCCATTTCTCAAAGTGGGATATTGTTACCAATATAAAAGTGTTTTCCATTTAAAACATTCCCTAGAGATCATGATCCATGGGAAATCTACTTGGGAAGATCCCATATGGTTGAATTTTTGAGGTGTTGAAATGAGTTTTCATAAGAATAAATATGACACTCAGTATTTTTTAAATGATATTTAATCTCATCATATTATATTATGCTATTCCATTTACTTGTATGAATGCTTCTAGTTATTTAGTTTGGAATACTATTCCTTTAACCAAATAAATATGTTCTAACAATATTGATGTCTACCTCTTTACACAACTCATAACATGTGTTTTATCCAAAACTAAAATCATAGTAAATATGTACACATCGAAATTCATTCCAGGAATATGTTACATAAAACCAGTTTATCTAAAGTCTAAAACAATAGGAAATAAAAAATACTCTTAAGAGTAATATTGGAGTGATAAAAAATAACCCCCCAATTTTCTAGACATGACATATACCTCTTGTATAGATAGCAGTCTGGCCCAAAAGCCCCACTACCAAATGTTACATTACTCACGAGAGACCTCAATTTCAATATAATTCAAACACAAAATATGTATAAAATGAAATAATCCATTAAATTATACCTTATATTCTAATATAATCAAATGTTAATGTATGATAACACTAAATCAAATAACATACATAACATGTATATCATTAGATACTTGTATAAAAATTTATAGAAGAAGATTAACATTTGAAACTAAATCATACATCAATTAATGAAATAAAAATTATATAGGGAATAAACTAAATAAATGATTAATTCAAATTTTATACATGTGATAATCATTAAGACAAATTCAGTGGAAAAAAATTATATACTTTTTATAATTTAATAATGCATAATAGACATTCAATAATTAAATAAATAAAAAAATTCCTATTTATTCTCAATATGAACTCTCTAATATTATCCATTTAAATGGAATTTAAATTAAATATATGATATTAAATGATTTCAAAAAATTATATTTTAAATATATTATGTTAGAAGATTGCATAATCTAAATATCATATATTTAATATAATTTAATCCTTGATCACGACATAAATCAAAACTCATTTTATTATAATTAAAATAAATTCGCTAAATAAAAAAAATTAAATTTAAAAAATTAAATTAAATAATTATGATTGTTTCTAAATTTAATATAAACTCATTTATATGTGAGTTTAATATTTTTTTAATTTATTAATATTTTACAAATTAAACTAATAATTTCTATATAAACAATTTCTTTAAAATTTATAAGTCATGCCAAAATAATTTTAATGTTATTTTTATTTTTAAATTTAATATTATATAATATTTAATTAATAAATGTTTCAGAAAAATTAAAATAATTAATTAATATAAATCTATTATTGATTAATTTAGCAAAACATTTAAAATTTAAATAGAATCCCAAAATACATTTTCCAATAATTTATAAACAATTTTTAAATTATTTAAATCAATTAATAATTAAAATTTAACACAAATAAATTTATCTTGATATCATTTTTAATGATATTGGTAGGATCATAATAAATTATTCAGTTTAAAATAGATAATGCATTTTATAATTAGCATTTCGCTATATATTATATTTAATATTGTATTATCTATTGAATTCAATGATATCCATATATCATTTTATATAGAATTCCTATTTCCCATTATGAATAACCTATTATATCTCCTCTAATGTCTAGGATTCATATTTTACGATAGGTACCAATATTTTTAAGGTGATATTATACTTTGTTTTACAAACATGTAATGGTGTTATCATCCCTTATGACATCCACATGTCATAGGTTATGGAAATGTAAAATTCATTGGATTTTTCTACGTCTCTACTTATGATATAATTTATAATATGAAAAAAACATATCACATATTATTATGTCATATATCATAATTGAAGCCACAATTCAAGATCAATACTTTTTAATGATTCAAAATTCAACATATCATAAAATATGCATGTTTCTTCATTTTGATCATGATTTAAAGATTCAAATCATATAGTGAAGCTCTGATTACATTATTGGGTCACTAAAGAATTACTATCTGATAATTAATATATTAGAATAAATTATCAATCCCATTCCTAAGATCTAGCATGTTTGAAACCAAAACAATGATATTTATAAATCTAAGTGCTTCATATACCATTCATCGAAGAGCCACTGATTTTGTCTTTCATTACATGTTTGATAAATATATATAAAACTTTTCTGAAGCACGCCCTCTTACATGTACTATCCATAAGCTATAATCAATCATACAATTCTTAGTATTGTCTCTTATTCAACCACAGTACGCTTATACCACTTATAGAGAGGGATTCAGGAACAATATATCTCCATGATATAAAGATGATTGGTAGCTCAAACCACCCAGAAAAATGGGTAAATAATATTAATATATGTATCAGATAACTCCCAATCCATTCAAAAGAATTTTGTGAAGTATTATGCTGATGTTAATTTAATTACACACATTTATATATAATAAAAATAACAAGACATGATCTTATAACATAAGTGTAGTTAGTCTCCAATGCATTTCAACATATAAAATTAATGATAATAATGATATGCAGTGTTGGTAAGATTCAAGTCCATTAAGATTCTACCTAAAATAAAAGTTAACATACATCATATAATTATATCATTACCAATGACAAGAAAAAAACTTTAACATGAAAAATTAAATGTGTTTATATATTTTGTATCATATGAAATTGCCATACCACACACTATGATGTAGATAATTGAGGAATATCTAAACAATCAATACATAATTTCACAAAAGTATTTAATGGATTATCCTAGAAATATAATAAAATTTAATATTTAAAAATTATTCTAGAAATAAATAAGGAATCTTAAAATCCGAGATCAATTAAAGTAGTATGAAGACACATGGATGAAATTCAATGAGTTTAATATTATATAAGAGTTGTCTAATTAAATCAGGTGTCACTATAATGACATGTATATAGAGTAGAAAATACAAGAGAGAGAGAGAGAAGGAAAATGTTGATAAAATAAAGTATCATGATTATAATAATCAGAGGATGATGAATCTCATATAGTTTCATTTATAGTTTTACACATGGAGTGATCTTATTATTCATTGCCTAAATGGATTGACTAAATTATTGATGAAAGTTTTAGAGGAAGTAAAAAATTTGTACCCATTATGGGATAGATGGGGAGTTTTGATAGTGTATCGTTTTGGATAAGGAGGAGTTTTAGTATTATGAGGTAAAAATATTCATTATAAATATTCATTCATGATCTATATTTTCATTTAACTTATTATTATGAGCATGAGTGGATTGATCATTTAGGGGAGATAAGGTGATTTTTAGTTGATGATCATTGTGATTTCTTGAATGAATTGAATAAATTGTATTACATTAATTTAATCATAATGATTCACTATCTTGATCAATTAATTTATATATATTAAGGACATGTGAGAGTAAAAAGGAAAGTCTACTAGGAGCACTAGAGAGAGGTATATAAGTATATAAAATCATAAAATAATCCAAAAACTCGAAGAGAAAAATGTTTTTATACTGGAAACATTAACTTCCCCATTATTCCTTGTATAAGAAACCTTATGATGAAATTTTGTTTTAGTAAGGATCCAAATATTGGATTAAAATGATTGATATTATTTAAGGATGTAATGTAAAATCTATTTAATAAGTAAAAAATACACCGAACTATCCATTAATCCACCATTATTTTCAAAAACCCTTTTATTTAATATTTTTATTTCACACAATATACAATTTCCATAGATAATATCTAATATATATTGTAATATTAATAAATATAATAATATAAAAAAACACTATTTTAATTTTTATATTATGAAAAATGATCTAGAATTTAATACATCTTATCCTTGTGGAGATGACCTGAAAATTCTAGTAATTGTGCTTGAATTAACCATTTATATTATGAATCGTTATGCAGATAAAAAAGGAAATAATCAAACATATTGATTTCCATTATTGAGGAAAAGTATTTATATTAATCAAATTTACATATCATTTCATAAGAAATGTTGTTTATCTAAAAAACTAAGAGCATATTTACAGAAATTGATACATGTTATTAAGTGTTATTTTCAAAGGTTCACATAAATCACAAAGGATATATATAATTAAAATATAATGAGGATAAAATATGTGATGGGTTCGAAATAATTTAAAAATTATATTTTTTTAAATGAAAAATTCCAATAGTGTATAAGATATTGAAAAAATCTAACGGAATTATAAAATGTATCATTTGTAAGACTGACCCCATGTTTTAAGAATCATGAATAAAAAAACCATCACTTATAGTACCTAATTATATTTAATATAATTACATTGGAGGATTTGTTGTAATTAATTAAAAATCTTTTGCAAATAATTTAATAGGTTCCAATACATGGATCCATAGAAGTGGGACCCTAGTTGAAGTGTCTTCTATATTCTATGAAGGTATAAAAATTAAACTTGATCTCAGTGTAAGAAAATAATTTATTCAGAACATTTAAAACACAATTTATCATGTGATTATATGGTACATAGAGAACCATAGAATTGAATAAAATAATTTCTTCATTTTTACAATATTTACATAAACCATTACATGAAGCATGGGGGGGGGGGGGGTTAGCGATTAGATATTACTATAAAAAATTCAAGCATCACATATTTACACTATTACTAATAATTTAATTCTTTCAGTAAGGGATTAATTCCTTAATAATAATACTCTTTGAATCTCCTCCATTAGGTAGTTATAATAATAAGAAAACTGTGAATTTAAAACATATATACTACATTCTTCCCATCATTTCACAAAAATTTGTATTGATAATAATGTGATCAAAGATCAATGAAATTTCTATTATAGTTTATTTCAATGCACAAATACATGATTATAAAATTAGTTATATAAATTCTTGTAAAAATTTAATTTAAAAAAATAAATGATATTATCTAGAATGAGTGATGATAATGTTATTCACTACATAGATTTTGATATGATAACGTCAATCAGATTAATTTCTCAATTTGAGGAATTTAGTTATAATAAAAAATTTGAATACAACATAAATGGAAGATGTATTTTCCTAAAAATATAATCATATATTGAAGAATCTCCCCAATATATCATTGATTGAGGAAATAATACTAAAGAAATCAGTACCATATGAATGTAATGGTAAACATATAAATGGATATCAGTAAAAGAATGAAAAAGATTCCTATTAGCAGTAATATATACCTCAAACTCCATCTAATAAACAAACTCACAATGTTTTAGTGAAATTAAAAATATTTAAAATACCCAAATGAAAATTTCAGACTTTTACAACAATACATAATCAAATTTTCCATAGATTGAATAATTTATTCTTGTAATAGAATATAGAATTCATAAATTGAAAATTCAGGTTGGTTAGTAATATAATAAATTGGTAATATGAGATAAGGTTATATTTCCTTGTATCATTCAGAAAACCCTAATGTGGGATGAATGGTAATTATTACTCAATGTGGAAAAATAAATAATGGAAAAATTTAAGAATGGGTGGAATAAGGTAATTTAAAGCTGAAAAGTAAGATCATACATACATTCCAGATAAGGGAGTTGATAATAAACAAAAACTAATAAATGAGACCATAAAAAAGGTGTGCCTAAGAAGAAAATAAAACAATGTAACTAATGAAGGATGATGTTGATGTTATTAAATATTGGTTTTGATGCATATAAAACCACATACCCCTTCCTACAATGAGATAAATTATTTTATAATTATATGGATATTAATTTTAAGACATTCATATAGTTGATTCAGACTATTAGAGTTGGCATTACATTTATAGAAGCATTAGCTTAGATGCCTTATTATATAATAATTCTAAAGAAAATAATTTCACCTTATGATTTGATGGGGTAATTTTTCATGGTACCATGTAATAAGGAATATTTTGATACGGTTAAAAGTAAAATAATAAAATTGAAAGATATAGGGATAATAAAAATTCCTCCTGAAGTTTATGGAGAGAGAACATTTATATGATTAGTTGATTTGGGTGAAAGCATTAATGTCATTCATTTGAAATTTTATAAGTAATTTGAAATGGGATATTTCAATCTATAAAAAAAGGATTTACAATTGATTGAAATATATATCATGTATCTCATTGGTTTTATACAAATTTTTTAGTTATAACTATTAATTATATATTACCTATATATTTCTCTATACTTGATATAGAGGGGTTCATTGTGGTAAAAAAATTTATTGGTTAACCCTTATTAGATATTATGGGTAATCCCATTGTTGTTACATATGATGATATTTAATTTGATGAATAGTAATACCACAAAATATTTATTTGTTCATATATGAAACATATAGACCAATTAGATAATTATTTCTATATTCTAATTGTCAATCAACAGGATAACTGTGAATAGAAAAACAAATTGGGTACTAATATAGTTTATGTAAATGAAATAGTTTATGATAAGGAAGAAAAAAAGGTACATAAATTTAAAGGTGTCCAATATCAAGGATAATATCAAAAAACATAATATTGGAATCTATAAGAGTTATTATGTGTGAAAATGTTGACGAGACCCTCTGCGAAAACATGACATGAACATTAGTTGAAGGATTAACCACCTACATTGATGTATATATTTCATGGGTTTAAAAATACATGTCCATTAATTTTTATATATTATTTATAATGGTAATGGAAATAAATATTATTTTAAGGGTTGAAAAAATATAATTCTACCATTTCAAGGATATTATTAGGTATAAGGGGATAATTACTACCATCTTCTTGAATAAAATAAATATGTAATATGAGGTCAAACATAAAATTGTGTGAAAAATGAGGTTAATTAAATATACGAATGAGGTTTTTAAAGATAAAATCATAGATCTAGTAGACCCTAGGATCATTTATCTGATATAAAAGAGTGTGTGAGTAATTCCTATTCAATTTTTCCTAATAAATTCGGAATGTTAGTGGTGGAAATGAGTGAAATTATTATATTTATATAAGATCTATAACAAGATGGAGAGTGTGACTTGGATATTGAAAACACAATGAAACAAAATATGAAGACAAATTCATAATTTTGTTATTGGATATATAGTTGAAATGAAAAATTGAATATACATTTCTATTTTCATGATTAGTAATTATAATTAAATCACATTCTAATCGATCTAATAAAAAATAGTAGACCACATTCACTTATTCATACATGAATTTTTATTACAGGAGGATAAATTTTAGGTTATGTGATACTCACATTGAAGGAAATATCAAATAAAGTCATGACCATGACATTTTGGTTTATACCATAACATTTTATATATTAGGATACACCTTTTCATGGTATACCACAGAATGTCATTGTGTAATACATACAAATTTAAGCATTTTTTTGGACCGAACCATAAACATCATATTATAGAGTGTATTTGGACTACGATTCAAATTATATTAGTCCCAATGATCTATTAAGTTTTGAATTTTAGAAAATTAGGACAAAATATTATATAGTATTCCGATATATTATAAGTGGATACTTTAAATCAATATCAATTTCACTCAGAAAAGAAATCTCTTTAAAATAAAAACATGACTTATTTTTATGAAAATTATCCACATTTATCATCATGAATTCCTCCTTTCCCTTAAATATCATTAAAAACTATGGAAATCATTCTAAACACATGATACGATTAAAAAACATATTTATGTTACATAAAAATAAGAAAACTATTAGTTTAGTCAAAAACTAGAAAACTCATTCAAATCATTTTTCTAAAAATATTATATTTTACTCTAAAATAGCATAATAATTGTTCTAAAAAATTATATTTATCACACCATTTTGAATTAATTAATTCCATGAAAATTCATTACATAGTATAAAAAATTCATGTAGGTGACTTGGGACATTACCATCATACAAAACATATAGGATCTATGTAGGAACCTTTACAAATTCAAATAACCATAAAGTGGACTTCCAATATAATTATTCAGAGAACAAAATTATTACCCATTATATTGGAGTGGTATTTGGGTGCACCAATCGTATATTCTATAATAGGTTATCAAATGAGATATAATGTTGATTCACCCTGTGTAAAAATATTTTGAGGACCATATCATATATAAAATCATTAAAAACATTTTCAAACCCATCTGAAAACCACATTTGTATATAAAAATATACTTTTCCCTTAAAACACCATTTCAAAATTATTAAAAATTTTCAAATAATAAAATAATTTTTTTATTAAAATTATATTTAAAAACATATAAAGTAAAATTCAAATCAATATGGTGTCATTATTTATGGGAAACCTACTTATGTCATATAAGTTTAAAAATAATCCTCTCATATTTTTGTCGTAAAATTCAAAAAGTAGCTAATTGGAAAAAAAATATTCATTTCGAATAATTTTGTAAAAAATTATAAAATTGGAAAAAAATTCATTTAAAAATAATTATATAATAGTAAAAAAAATTATTTATTTTTTACAGAATATATATATTGATGAAAAAAATGTTTTAAAGGAAACCAAAAATGATTATTTTTAAATAGAATATCTCTTGGTGTGAGCCTAAATCACCACACATATTATTTATCTTCCTATATAATAATTTTTTTAATTAATTAAATTTTGAAGAACAATTTTTAATTTTATAATTCATTTTATCACACTTATTACAATTTTATAATAATTACATAATCATAAATTTTCATATTATATTTTTTAGTGATATTGGTTACATAAGTCAAAAATTACTTGGGTATGTTGACTATGTTAAAAGTGATTATTATTAAACAATATTTGTAATTATAATCATGAAAATTTATCAATTAAATACATAAACAATACATCTCAAACCAATCATGAAATATTCTAATGAAAAATGAACTCTGTTACAATCATGGAAACAACAGGTCGCACGTATATTGGACTAACATTTCCATTTTTCAATGATCATTATAGAAGGTAGGTAATTATTTTTTTTAGTCAAAAATAATATTAATAATATCATAAATATAATTTCACTCTTCTTAATTTACTTATATATATATAATCCATGTCATTTTGTGGTGAGAAATTGATCACATCACTTTGTAGAGGTTATAGTCCACATGTATGCATGAACAACTATATCATTTTTTGTGAATGGATAATTAATAAGATAAATGAAATATTATCCTTATTGAACTATATTAATTTCATTAATATCACATATAAACATTAATTCCTTCATTATAACCATTTTTGGAAGAAGTTTATGGAAAATTAATTATATTTATTCGTAAGGTGGTAGTCTGCTGGAAACATGAATGATGAATTACTCTACCATTTAATTAATGATGGATATTGATATAGATATTTATATTAACATGATAACATCTTAGTATATATATTATAATTATTTTATTATTTTATCATGATTAAATAATATGTTAGTGAGATGGAAGAAGAAATAAAAATGAAACAAGTAGTTGAAAACTATACAACTTCATTGGAATGTATCATTTGATTGAATCCTTAATCCTCATAAGGATAGTATTATAACAAAAACAATACCTATTTAATTAGTAGAGGGATTCTAGGAATGTATTTTGTTAGGGATTGTTTGATTTTTTTAATGGTTGGGGCCAACGCCTCATTTATTATTTAAGAAAAGAAAATACCTCTTTTAACTAGGTAGAGGGAGACCCATTAAACAGCCCAAAGGCCCAGTGGGAAATTATCCCATTACATGGTCCATAGACCCAAATATTTGTCCCAAGTCCCATAAAATAATTAATTTATATTCAATTAAAACCGGTGAAAACAAATTTAATTCAAATATAATATGCTTATGGGGTGACTAAATCTGATAAAATAAAAATTAGATAATTTTTTAATATGTTTAACCCTTATTTTCACGTTTTAACCACTTGATACCCCTTTTAAAACATATCGTGACAATGATTTATTTTAATCATTGATGGTTAATATAGTTACTATCAATGAAAAAGGTTTCATAAATGGGAACTGGATGATATTATAGACAATTTCATAATATTTGGTATAAATATAATATTTTTATTAATTTTATATCATTTATTATTTTATTATTTATTTTAAAATATCACTAATGTGAATTTTTAGAACAATTTATTAAATTAAGTTAAATGATTTCATAAAAACCCTTATAATATTACATAATGATTTTAATACAACCCTAATATTTTATGGTAATAATAAAAATTTAGTGGATTAGATTAATTATCTCAAATTATATTTATTTTATCATTTATAATATCATGAATTTGATTTTTTTCTACTAATTGAACAATTACCGTGTCAACATTGTGAAATCATTTAATTTAATTACTTATTAACTAAAATATTTAAATTAAATCACCATGATTAAGATAAATCCATATATTTCTAAATAATATTTGTATTGAACATAACCTCTTGAAAACACCATATTAATAAAATTCTAGTTATAAAAACATGAGTGTGACATATTTGACTTTTATTGAAATAATATACTATAAAGGCAATAATCTCAACCAATTGGAAGAAAAATATATATTATAAGCAGCAAACATTAAAAGAACATTATATAGAGTTTTAGTCAATTAGATTAATTTATTTCATGTTTTGTATTTATTCAGCTTTATAGGTTTATATAATTAGTCCATAACAATACAAATATTACTAAGTTGAAACTTCTATTCAATATCCATTTTTTAAAACAATGAATCTTTTTAAATGAAAAATTTATTTTCATTCATGAAAATTTAATAATTACTTTCATATTTCCTTCATTATTTTTATTAACCATACATATAACCTATGTAAAACATTTTCAAAAATGGGATGATCCCAAAAACATAGTAATATGCATAATGAAATAAAATCATTTTTAAAGTGAAGAAATTAAAACCCATTAAAAAACCTTGTCTTAAACACTAATTAGCATGAATTAAAAACACTTGAAGGTTTATTAGGTCATAATTAACATATAAATATTATATTAAACTTTACAAATGGAATAATTATATGGTCAACTTCATTATCTAGAGTACATAATTCATCGGGGAGCTATAATGGGTCTCACTAATCCTATATGGAGAAAAAATGGTGCTAAACCCTCCATATTTTTAGGTGTAATGGGGTTCATCCAATAAGATATTTATCTATAATTGTATAACCACATAATAATTAATTTATATGGACCATATCATGAATAAAAACATTTAAAAATCTTTCAAACCCATGAGAAAAAATATTTCACATAACAAAATACCCATCTCTTGAAAGAAATCACTTTTAAAAAATACAAATCATGAACATAATAATGAAGAGTATAATTAAAAAAACATGTAATTAATTTTTTTATTAATAATGTTTTATAAAATCAGGAGAAATAACTAATTTTATTTACATTAAAAATACAGTTCTTTTTAATTTTACAAAAAGAGTTGAAAAATGAACTTTAAAAGGGGATTTCTTATAAGAAAGTCCCTTACATTGAGGAAAATAGTCAAGTATAAAAATTATTTTCATAAATAATACACATAGTATAATTATTTACTTTATTTAGAACCTTATTCCTATATATTAATAATTTTTTTAATATTCATAATGTTGTAATAATTACTTCATTATTTAAGTTCACATCACATGTTTTGAAGATATTCAGTACATGAGTCCAAAATTACAATGATATGATGTATATTGTCTATGTGATAATTAATCCAGCATCTCTAGATTAATACTCATGACATGATTATCATTTTTATAAATAAATTATACATTTAAATAAATCCATTATTTATGGTTATGAAATATAAAATAATATATAATCATAGATACAATAAGAGGTGCACACAATGAGTAATGTTTTCATTATTCTATGATAATTATGGAATTAAGGTAATTATAATATTATATTTATAAAGACTCGTAAAATTCAAGGGAAATTTTTTATTAATTTTCATTTGAATTTTACAAGAGCGCAGTTTCTGACGGCACATGATTCCGAGGCCCGGAGTGCCCGGAATCAATTTCAGATGTTTGGCTCGGGTACGTTCAGTGAACGAACGAGCGGGAATTTCTAACTTTTGAACCGGTGCCCGGAATCGAATTCCGAGGGCACCGATGAACTCGCAGCGCCGATATTCTCTTAAGGAGACCTTTTCCGAGGTTGCGTTTTATGCGGAATGAAAGTTAGTTTTGGGAGAAATTATAAGAAGTTAAATAAAAATGTGGAAACAAATTTTAATTTTAACTTGTTGGTTAACTCCTCTCAAAGGGAGTTAAAGGTGGGACCCACATCCACTTAACCTCCATTGAGAGGATTAAGTTTGGTGGGGCCCACACGAACCCTAACTCTTCACCTTCTTTTTTTTTAACTCCCTTTAACTCCTCTTTTAATGAACTTGACAACTTGGGTTATTAAATGGGTTGAGTTGTTTAATTTCAAACCTTTGAATTTCAAAATGGTTTGGTTGTGTAAATAAAATAAGACATTAGATTATTTTATTTTGGTTAGAATTCTCTAGCCACCTTGAGAGAATTTGGAGCTTTCTTCTTCTTCTTCAAACTCAACAAAGAACGCGAAGAACGCCGTTCTTCAACGAAGAACCTCTCCGTCGAAGAACTCGGTCCTTCCGCGACGCCGTATCCGCGACACGACGTATTTATTCCGTGTCATCTCTTTCGCGACGGTTTCACACGATTAAATTGCCATCAAGGAACTTCGAATCCTCACTTCACGACGTCGACGTCCTTTTCCCGCGACGCCGACCACCGCGACGCTCGTCTTCCATGGGTCGTTGACGATCATCGTTCTTGAAACCGAGGTAGGGGTTTGTTGTTGTTTATTTATTTATTCTCGTTCTTGGTTTTAGAATGACAATCTTGAGGATAAATGATTATGTGCTATCGTCTAATGAGAGGGGGGGGGGACAGCACAAACACGGCCGAAACCCCCTCCTTTGTTCTTGAATGTTTCTTGCAGATGAAACGTGATGGCGTGGTGCCGCCGCACCACGCAGATATCATTCGACAATTATTACGTGGCTCCGTCACGCCACGTCGAAGGAAACCGAAGGCGCCGCGGCCGGAGCGGGGCCGCGGCGGTACGTGGTGACTGGCGGCCAGCCGGGCTGCCGGTGCTGGAAGATGGAGGAGGACCGGCCCTTGCCGGTCCTGTTGAGAAGAAGCCGGCCGGCCAGGTCGGGCCGGTCGGGATGGTGCAAACCGGGGGAATTAAATTCCCCCGGGTGGTTAATTGGCCCCCCATTATGAGGGGGCCGGTTTCACAAAGGGGGGAAGGCAGCCCCCCCGTTTCCAGCGAGCTCGGCCTTCGGCCGAGCTGGCAGCCCGCCCAGCGCGCTGCCTTGCGCCGAACCAGCGCGCCCGGCCGGTTCGCCAAGCCAGGCCTGGCCGGGCCACGCCACGCCGCGCCGGGCCGGTCCGGGTCGACCCTGTCCGGGGCGGGTCGACCCGGTTCGGGCCATCCGGGCGGTCTCGGGCCGGGACGGTCCGGGCCCGAAACCCCCATTACCGAGTGGTTTGGATTCAAATGCCCATAACTCAGGCTACAGACTTCCAAACGACGCGCTGTCAGTGGAGATGCAATCCTTGGATCGAGACAGTCGTTTCGGTATATCGCACTCAAGGTTTTGGTTTACTTTGAGTTCGGCCGGGTTGGTTCGTGCACGAAACCAACCGGGCCCTCAGAGCGGAAACACTCATATCTTGAGCTACGGACATCCGATTGACGTGCCGTCAGCTTTGTTGTGTTCCTCTTAGTGAGATGGATATTTTGGAATACTCTTACCATGATTTGGACGCAGGTGGAGTATGGTCGGGTTGGTTTTGCCTTAAAAATCAACCGGGCCCCTGGGACGAAAAAGCTAATAACTCTCAGACCGGGCGTCCGATTGACGCGTCGTCTGTTGCGTTGAGTTCCTGTTGGCGATACGGAACTTTTGGATACATAAACTCTGGACTTTGTGAAAGTTGACGTATCAGCCTCTCGGCTCGTGGAGCGGACCCTCTCGAACGAGCTTGCTGTGTGCGGGAACCCTAGAGCTTGCTGCGACTGCGACTGCTACTGCTACTGCTATTGTGACTGTGACGACGACAGTACAGAGATCCTTGGTGGATTCGACGATGACGACTACAGCACTCAGCGAGCCTACGTGGATCAGTGCTACAGGTCCTGTGTGGGCCCGATCCTGTGTGGGTCTGATCCTGTGTGGGTCTGCGCTCAGCGGTCCTCTGTGAACCAGCGCCTACAGGTCCTGTGTGGGCCCGATCCTGTGTTGGTCATTGTGGGGGTTAGTTACCTATCGATCCTTCGTGGGTCCGACGACTTAGATGGATCCGTGATCATCTTTATCGTCATCCTAAGAAGTATACGTGTGTGATATGAATCCTCTTGCTCTCCTGTGTGGATTGTGTTGTGCTATCCTGTGTGGATTTCGTTTTGCTTTCCTGTATGGAATACGTATACTTTCCTGTGTGGACTGAGTTGTACATGGGCTCGGAGGTTAGAGCGTATTGGATTTGATGACTTAGGTATATGTATGGGAATATACCTAAGCATTGTCGGTTTTTACTTCGTGTTTGTATCTCACCGTTGTGGTTTATCCTCTGTGGATTTTGGGAGACCTTTAGGGGTCTCGGGGTCCCTACTGAGTAGCTTATACTCACCCCTGCACGGACTATGCCCGCACTAAGTTGTGTTGGTTGCAGAGGACGGACAACATTGATCGTAGTTGAGGCTTGCTGAGCAGGACGGTACCAGGAGGTAGACCACTGGGCGAGACGTGCTCGGAGAAGACGACGGGACCCGAGGTACAGTGGAGTTATCTGTACCCACCCTTCAGGTGGGATTTCCAGTGGACAGCTCGGTGTAGCGGCATTTACTTTACAATTGTTGTTTTCCCTTTCGAGTTGTACTTTACTTTCAGTTTGGGTTTGTATACTGGCCCATTTACTTTTCCGCACATTCAGTTGTACTCTGTTTTTACTTAGTGTTTACTTTTCCGCTTTCTTACTCTGTGGTGTTTGTTTACTTTTCAAAGGCAATGCCTTCCCTTTTTACTGGGATTTACGCCTTGGTGCTAGTCGCCAGCCCCTAGCCTATGGAAGGCGGGCTTGGGGTAGTCATGGCAAGGACCCCGAGGGCGGGTCGTGACAAATTGGTATCAAAGGAGTTCGGTTCTACTGCGAACTCTGATCTTTTTTATGTGAAGCAATAATGTTTAGCGTATTGAGTGTGGTTATCATTCCAGGGAGACCAGTGTTGGTGCGGCGGCCAACGTATTCGTACACCAGGACCCTGACTTCTGATTTCCGACTTAATGCATGAAAACATTGATTGCATGTGTGTTTCAAATTTTCTTTGTGATTACTTTGTACAAGCTCACCAGGTATACTGTTCTGACCGTGGTGCACCTATTTCCTTTTTAGGATGGCCCCACGACGACAGCCAGCTAGGGTTCCGAGAGTCGAGCGTGACGACAGCCAACCGAGCGACGAGGCCTCGGTGCAGGGCCCTTTGTCAGCAGTGGCACCGGCGGTAGCACTACCCGCCGAGCCACCGATGCTTCAAATACCAGCCGCTGACGATGCACGTCGCCTCAGCGCACTGCATGAGTTTCAGCGCCAGCGACCGCCCAGGTTTCGTGGGGAGACGGACCCCCAGGAAGCAGAGGACTGGCTGGAGGCAGTGGTACGAGTTTTTAGTCTAGTGAGGACAATTGCAGACCCCATGGTGATCCTCGCTGCGAGCCTACAGCACACAGTAGCGGGCCGATGGTGGAGCTTGATGCTCCAGGTGCACGATGAGGCCTCTCTCACCTGGACAGACTTCGAGAGCCTCTTCCACTCAGAGTTCATTCCGGCCACCCTCCGTGCGGTGCGCATCCAGGAGCTTCTTCAGCTGCGGCCGGGCAGCATGACAGTCGCTCAGTACTCGGCGAGATTTACTGATCTCTCGTGCTACTCGACCGACATGGTACGGGACCCATTCTTCCGGGCTTGGACCTTCGAGCAGGGTTTGAGACACGAGATCAGGGCATCGCTGATCTCCCTCAGCATACCGACTCAGACAGGAGTACTGGAGCAGGCCCTTTTGATCGAGAGTTTCCTTGCTGAGTCTACACCAGCGCCGAGACCCACCGCAGGGCAGCACGTGGCGAAGTCTCTTGCAGCTGGCAGTCGACAGATAACTCAGGGGTCCAGACAGACCAGACCTTTAGGCAGACGACCTCAGGACACTGGCTCAGCAGTGCGGGGCACACAGCGTGGAGCCAGTCTTCCGAGAGGCAGACAGTGTTACTCGTGCGGCGGGCAGGGCCACATGGCTCATGACTGCCCGACCCGTCGTGCCGAGGAGAAGCAGACGGTTGAGGGACCACCGAGGCAGACGCAGAGGGTCGACCATGGCGGTACGCAGGGAGGAGGCGGATGAGGCAGAAGAGCTGGCCGAGCAGCAGGTAGTTGGCGACACTTTGAGTCTCTACCACCACCACCACCGGGAGGTCCACCCCGACCATAAGGAGCAGGCGGGCAGAGATAGGCACAGCTCCAGGCAGCAGAGGCCTACAACCACGGCGCACCCGAGATGATTCGAGGTACTATCTGTGTCTATTCCACCCTTGCTGCAGTACTTATAGACACAGGAGCGAGTCACTCTTTCATAGCCACTGCCCTTGTTCGGAGCATGGAGATTCCGACAGAGCCGTTGGCTCGATCCTTACGACTAGAGACTCCTACGGGAGCAGACTTGACGTTTACGCACTGGTGCCGGCAGTGTGAGCTTACTCTAGGAGGCGAGAGCTTCGGCTGGGATCTTCTTGTAGCAGCGTCGAGGCCTTACGACGTCATGTTGGGAATGGATTGGTTATCTATGGTCCATGCACAGATTGACTGTTTTAGGCGCACGGTGCGATGTGTACGCACCGACGGGAGCAGGTTCACCTTCACCGGTGAGAAGGAAGCCTTTGCAGCACAGGATTGACTTCCGCAGAGGAGAGTATAGCCCATCACTCATCAGTTGTCTAGCCTCATCCTAGGAGCAGTTGACGTGCAGAGTCATGGTTTTCCTGCAGTGGTGGATCAATTTGCAGACGTTTTTCCGGACGACGTTCCAGGGCTACCCCCTCGCAGAGAGGTAGAATTTTATATTGACATGTACCCCGGGACAACTCCGATATCGACTCCAGCATATCGGATGGCCCCCACTGAGCTTCGAGAGCTACGGGTACAATTGGAGGACTTGGTGGGCAAGGGGTTCATCCGACCCAGTGTTTTACCCTGGTCTTCCCCTATATTGTTCGCCAAGAAGGCGGAAGAGAGCTTGCGACTTTGTGTTGACTATCGTCGCCTG
Source organism: Viscum album (assembly GCA_963277665.1). Classification (NCBI taxonomy): domain Eukaryota; kingdom Viridiplantae; phylum Streptophyta; class Magnoliopsida; order Santalales; family Viscaceae; genus Viscum; species Viscum album. The sequence continues at coordinate 409,986,485 of OY728153.1, read as the reverse complement.
AACCAGGTGATAGTGAAGAACAAGTATTCGCTACCGAGGATTAATGACCTCGTTGATCAGCTCAAGGGAGAACGATTGTTCTCGAAGATAGACCTCAGGTCAGGCTATCATAATTACAGAGTCAGAGACGAGGACGTGTAGAAGACGGCCTTCAGATGTCGGTATGGACACAATGTGTTCTTGGTTATGCCTTTCGGTGCAACCAATGCTCCAGCAGTGTTCATGGCCCTCATGAATAAGATCTTTCAGCCATACCTGGATTGATTTGTCGTGGTCTTCATCGATGACATTCTGATTTACTCTATGACTGAGGCGGAGCACGCCTATCACTTGTGAGTTGTACTAGACACACTCCGAGAGAACCAGCTTTATGGTAAGCTCTCGAAGTGCCAGTTCTGGATACATGAGGTCCACTTCTTGGGACACATTATCTCTGAGGCGGGAGTTGCAGTGGATCTTGCGAAGATCGAGGCTGTGTTAGCATGGGAGCCACCCAGGAGTGTGACAGAGGTTCGGAGTTTCTTGGGACTAGCTTGATACTATCAGAGATTCGTGACGGACTTCTATAGAGTTGCGGCACCACTCACAGCTTTGACGAAGAAGGGGAAACCCTTCGTGTGGTCAGACAGATGTCAGCAGAGCTTCCAGGAGCTGAGACAGAGATTGACCAGCGCATCTATCTTGAGGTTTCCTGAGAAGGGTGTTGGGTACGTAGTCTACTGTGATGCATCAGGGACCGGACTCAGATGTGTTCTGATGCAGGAGCGGGCAGTGATCGCTTATGGATCACGTCAATTGAGGCCGCATGAGCAGAACTACGCTACCCATGACCTGGAGTTAGCAGTAGTGGTCTTCGCTCTGAAGACATGGTGACACTACCTGATGGGCGAGTGCTTTACAGTCTTTTCTGATCATCAGAGTCTTAGGTATATCTTCTCGCAGAAGGACCTGAACATGAGATAGCGGCAATGGCTCGAGTTCCACCAAGACTATGACTTTGAGATAGTCTATACTCCTGGGAAGGGGAACGTGGTAGCCGATGCCCTCAGCAGGAGGACAGGCATTCAGCTACTTGAGGATGTGACGGAGCAGCTATCCTCTTTACAGATATCCTTCGTGGATAGAGATGGAGAAGCCTTCCTTCAGTCTCTCACAGTCACCCCTCCACTACTGCAGCGGGTCAGAGAGGCACAGCATGACGACGCTGACTGTGAGACACGGCGTGCACAAATATCCTCGGGACAGGCACTTGATGGTTTCTCCCTTGGAGAAGAGCATGATATCCTTTTCAGAGGACGTACCATGGTACCAGTTGCTTTGCGAGAGGAGGTGATGAGAGAGCTTCACACTTCTCCTTTGGCGGTACATCCTGGAGTGGAGAAGATGTACCAGGATCTCAGACGACAGCACTGGTGGCCGGGCACGAAGAAGGCTGTAGCAGAGTTCATTTCTCGATGCCTCACCTGCTAGCAGGTGAAGGCAGAGCACTAGGTACCAGCAGGCTTGGTACAGCCCTTGGAGGTTCCGAAGTGGAAGTGGGACGGCATATCTATGGACTTCGTGACTGGACTTCCACGCACTTCCAGAGGTCACGACTCCATTTGGGTGATTGTTGAAAAACTTACCAAGTCGGCACACTTCTTACCCATCAGAGAGCAGGGCTCAGTGGAGAGCTTGGGACGTCTCTTCATTCAGGAGACTGTGCGACTCCACGGTGTTCCATCATCTATCTTCTCCGATCGAGATGCTCGCTTTAGTTCCCTGCTTTGGAAGGGGTTGCAAGAGGTGTTCGAGACGCAGCTACGTTTGAGCACAGCCTTTCACCCTCAGACGGATGGTCAGACGGAGAGGACCATTCAGACTCTCGAGGACATGCTCCGCGCATGTGTCCTCGACTTTGGTCGTAGCTGGGAGGACCACCTACCCTGGGTGGAAATTGCATACAACAACAGCTACCACTCCACCATCGGGATGGCACCGTACGAGGCATTGTACGAACGACCTTGTAGATCTTCTTTGTGCTTGACAGACCCTAGGGAGTTTGCACTTGTGGGACCGGAGATGGGCCAGGCCACGACAGAGAAGGTCCAGGTCATCCAGGAACGGATGAGGACAGCTCAGAGCCGGCAGAAGTCTTATGCTGACAGGAGGCGGAGGCCACTAGAGTTCGAGGATGGCGACCACGTCTTCTTGCAGGTCTCACCTCGATGTGGTATACGGAGATTTGGCCGAGGCGGCAAGTTATCTCCGCGCTTCATCAGACCCTTCCAGGTCCTCAGCAGGATTGGCGAGGTGGCTTATCGCCTGGCTCTACCACCTCAGTTGCACCGGGTGCACGACGTCTTCCACGTGTCTCAGCTGAGGAGATACATTCACGACCCGACGCACATCATTGACCATGGGGAGCATGACGTTGACGACGGGGAGACTTTTACGGAGGTCCCGGTGGAGATAGAGGATCGAAAGGAGCGGGTCCTATGTGGACGGTCGATTCCTCTAGTGCGCGTCAGATGGCAGCACGGGAATCTCCCAGAGAGCACTTGGGAGCGGGAGGCTCAGATGCATGCTCAGTACCCTCATTTGTTTCCCTAGTTTTTGATGTATCTTTACGGGGACGTAAATCCCTGAGGTGGGAGTAATGTAAAGACCCATAAAATTCATGGGAAATTTTTTCTTAATTTTCTTTGAATTTTACAAGAGCGTGGTATCTGACAGCACCTGATTCCGAGGCCCGGAGTGCCCGGAATCAATTTTCAAAGTTTGGCTCGGGTACGTTCAGTAAACGAACGAGTGGCAATTTCTAACATTTGAACCGGTGCCCGGAATCGAATTTTGAGGGCACCGATGAACTCGCAGCGCCGATATTCTCTTAAGGAGACCTTTTCTGAGGTTGCGTTTTATGCGGAATGAAAGTTAGTTTTGGGAAAAATTATAAGAAGTTAAATAAAAACGTGGAAACACATTTTATTTTTAACTTGTTGGTTAACTCCTCTAAAAGGTAGTTAGGGGTGGGACCCACATCCACTTAACCTCCATTGAGAGGATTAAGTGTGGTGGGGCCCACACGAACCCTAACTCTTCACCTTCTTTTTTTAAACCCCCTTTAACTCCTCTTTTAATGAACTTGACAACTTGGGTTATTAAATGGGTTGAGTTGTTTAATTTCAAACCTTTGAATTTCAAAATGGTTTGGTTGTGTAAATAAAATAAGACTTTAGCTTATTTTATTTTGGTTAGAATTCTCTAGCCACCTTGAGAGAATTTGGAGCTTTCTTCTTCTTCTTCAAACTCAATGAAGAACGTGAAGAACGCCGTTCTTCAATGAAGAATCTCTTCGTCGAAGAACTCGGTCCTTCCGCGACGCCGTATCCGCGACGCGACGTATTTCTTCCGCGTCATCTCCTCCGCGACGGTTTCCCGTGACGAAATCGTCGTCAAAGAACTTCTAATCCTCACTTCACGACGTCGACGTCCTTTTCCCGCGACGCCGACCACCGCGATGCTCGTCTTCCGTGGGTCGTTGACGATCATCGTTCTTGAAACCGAGGTAGGGGCTTGTTGTTGTTTATTTATTTATTCTTGTTCTTGGTTCTAGCATGACAATCTTGAGGATAAATGATTATGTGCTATCGTCTAACGAGAGGGGGAGGGGCACAAACACGGCCGAACCCCCCTCCTTTGTTCTTGAATGTTTCTTGCGGATGAAACGTGATGGAGTGGTGCCATCGCACCACACAGATATCATTCGACAATAATTGTGCGGCGCTGTCGCGCTGCACCATCGAAAGATTTATCATGAACGCGACGCCGTCGCGCCGCGTCGAAGGAAACTGAAGGCGCCGCGGCCGGAGCGGGGCCGCGGTGGAGGGGCGCTGTGCCATCGCACCGCGCCGGACAACGAAGGCTGCCGCCGGTTCCAGGCTGCAGCGGAACGTGGAGACCGGAGGCCAGCCGGGCTGCCGGTGCCGGACGATGGAAGAGGACCGGCCCTTGCCATTCCTGTTGAGAAAAAGCCGGCCGGCCAGGTCGGGCCGACTGGGATGGTGCAAACCGGGGGAATTAAATTCCCCCGGGTGGTTAATTGGCCCCCCATTATGAGGGGGGCCGGTTTCACAAAGGGGGGGCAGGCGGCCCCCCCTATTTCCAGCAAGCTCGGCCTTCGGCTGAGCTGGCAGCGCGCTGCCTTGCACCGAACCGGGGCGCCTAGCCGGTTCGCCAGGCCCGGTCGGGCCGGGATGGGCCGGCCCATTCCAGGGCGGGTCGACCCGGTTCGGGCCATCCGGGGGGTCTCGGGCCGGGCGGCCCGGGCCCGAAACCCCCGTTACCGAGCTGTTTGGATTCAAATGCCCATAACTCGGGCTGCGGACTTCCAAACGATACGGCGTCAGCGGTGATGCAATCCTTGGATCGAGACGGTCGTTTCAGTATATCGCACTCAAGGTTTCGGTTTACTTTGAGTTCGTCCGGGTTGGTTCGTGCACGAAACCAACCGGGCCCTCGGAGCGGAAACGCTCATATCTTGAGCTACGGACGTCCGATTGACGTGACGTCAGCTTTGTTGTGTTCTTCTTTGTGAGACGGATCTTTTGGCATACTCCGCCTGAGATTTGGACGTAGGTGGAGTACGGTCGGGTTGGTTTTGCTTTAAAAACCAACCGGGCCCCTAGGACGAAAAAGCTAATAACTCTCAGACCGGGCGTCCGATTGACACGCCGTCTATTGCGTTGAGTTTCTGTTGGCGATACGGAACTTTTGGATACATCAACTCTGGACTTTGTGAAAGTTGATGTATCAGCCTCTCGGCTCGTGGAGCGGACCCTCCCGAACGAGCTTGCTATGTGCGGGAACCCTAGAGCTGGCTCCGACTGCGACTGCTACTGCTACTGTGACTGCGACGACGACAGTACAAAGATCCTTGGTGGATTCGATGACGACGACTACAGCACTCAGCGATCCTACGTGGATCAGTGCTACAGGTCTTGTGTGGGCCCGATCCTCTGTGGGTCCGATCCTGTGTGGGTCTGTGCTCAGCGGTCCTGTGTGAACTAGCGCCTATAGGTCCTGTGTGGGCCCGATCCTATGTGGGTCATTGCGGGGGTTAGTTACCTATCGATCCTTCGTGGGTCCGACGACTTAGATGGATCAGTGATCACCTTTATCGTCATACGAAGAAGTATACATGTGTGAGATGAATCCTGTTGCTTTCCTGTGTGGATTGTGTTGTGCTATCATGTGTAGATTTCGTTTGGCTTTCCTGTGTGGAATACGTATACTTTCCTGTGTGGACTGAGTTGTACTTGGGCTCGGAGGTTAGAGCGTATTGGAATTGATGTCTTAGGTATATGTATGGGCATATACCTAAGCGGTGTCGGTTGTTACATCGTGTTTGTATCTCACCTTTGTGGTTTATCCTTTGTGGATTTTGGGAGACCTTAAGGGGTCTCGGGGTCCCTACTGAGTAGCTTATACTCACCCCTGCACGGGCTATGCCCGCACTACGTTGTGTTGGTTGCAGACGATGGACATCGTTGATCGTAGTTGAGGCTTGCTGAGCAGGACGGTACCAGGAGGTGGACCACTGGGCGAGACGTGCTCGGAGCGGACGGCGGGACCCGAGGAGCAGTGGAGCTATCTGTACCCACCCTTCAGGTGGGATTTCCAGTGGACAGCTCGGTGTAGCGGCTTTTACTTTACAGTTGATGTTTTCCCTTTCGAGTTGTACTTTACTTTCCATTTGGGTTTGTATACTGGCCCATTTACTTTTCCGTGCTTTCAGTTATACTCTGTTTTTACTTAGTGTTTACTTTTCTGCTTGCTTACTCTATGGTGTTTGTTTACTTTTCAAAGGCAATGCCTTCCCTTTTTTCTGGGATTTACGCCTTGGTGCTAGTCGCCAGCCCCTGGCCTATGGAAGGCGGGCTTGGGGTAGTCACGGTACGGACCCCGAGGGCGGGTCGTGACAATATTTTCATAATATAAAAACATAATTAAAATAATATTGATAATTTATTTATACCTTTATATATCATACATTTTATGTGGTGTTCAAAACTGAATCACTTCATTTCGAGGAGGTGATAGATTACACGTACACATGAACAAGGATATCATTTTTCAATGAATGTAATAGAAAGAAAAAAATGATATATTATCTTTAAATAATTACAAATATTTCATGAATACCATGTATTATTAATAATTCCACCATTATAACCAGCCTTGAGAGATGGTTATGGGAAATGTATTTTATTAGTTTGTAAGGTGGTACTCTACCATATGCATGAATGATAACTTCTTTTCCCATTTGATGAGAGTGAAAATAGATTTATGTGATGATATTAGCATAATAATATCTCATAATAGTTTGATATTGGGTTTTTTATTTTATCATGGTTAAAAATATCTGATAGAAGTGGAAGAATAAATAGGAAAGCTATAATTAATTAAAACAATACCTCACCATCAGACAAAATCTTTTTCAAAACAGATTAAGACCATTATGGGTGGTTTTTACCCAAAAATAATATTTATTGAATGTGGGTATGGATTATTGAGGGCATCAAACATATTATTAAACAAAAGTTGAATAAATTGTATAAATAGATGTTCATTTAATGTTTATTTTCCTTGAAAAAAGGTAAAAACAAATACATGAAAACATTCTACATTCTTCTAATACCCTTGAAAGGACCTTTAAAGATTCATCCTATGTACATTTACAAGGTTTGATAATTTGGGGAAATTAATCAAAGTAAAGGGTGAGCATACAACCTAGTAATATATTGCAAGGGAAATAATTTACACGTGATCTTAATAAGTATCAATAAGAATATAAGTCAAAACGATACTATTTCCGATGCTTCCGTCGGAGCTCACGCGCTCATCCCTCACACATAGGATGCGCAGGTGTTGCCCAGCATTCCCACTTTCTAAAGGCGGGCGGCATCCGCTCCTTATTCAGGGACGTTTGCTCCATGATCGAAATAGGATGATGGGATGTTGGTTTCTCCTTATGTTGATTCCTCCTCGGAGCTCGTCACCTAGTCCGGGTATCCCTCATAGATTAGTGACATTGTTCGTGAAACTATTACCGGTGCCACAGCTTCATGGACACCAGTTAATTACACTGCTTCTGTCAGGACGTTCTAAGGGGTCCGGCCAGGTCAACAACCTTCAGTTAGGGGAGTAGTCATGTTGGTTACCACTGGCGTGTCATGACGCTGGGGGATGGGCATATATGTCTTATGTCCCTTATTATAGGGCCTCTTGAGGGCGCGGAAGCATGAGGCATCTCACATTGAACGTGGGGAATTGTATGACATAGGCATGTATCTAAGGTTTTCCTCAGCTTCCCATGTTTAACACAGGGTATGTCGCAAATTTAATGTCCAGCGAAGATGGATTGGACTGATCGGAAGACTTATTAGAGTGGATCAAATTAAGGAACCCCCTGGAGGGAACACCGATACTAGGGCCAACATGTGGATGGCTTCCCGAATGTTATCTGATGAAGTGGGGTGGCATGATCCCACCGGGATGTGGCTGCCTGGGTGAGGATCTAGATGGATGATGGAAGGTTCTGTGAATTGGAGTAGAACCGCCATGGGGATGATGACAGTTTTGGTCTTGAGCCACGAACAGGCTTCCTACGTATCCATGTGGCAGGGAATCAAAGTCTGTGTAGTTATATGGGATGATGGGATACCCGGGGAGGCGACCCGTGGGAATGGATGTGTGGATGGGACCTAGAAGAAGAGGAACCTCCGGGTTGGGGCATGAGCTTCCTGAAACACATGGGCTCGAGGGAGAGATGAAGATGATACAAGAGTGATGGGATCAAACCTCATGGAGGCTTCCTACGTATCCCTCTGGCAGGGAATCAATGTCCACGTAGTTCAAGTGACATTTGGGGCTTACGCTCTGAGGTGACCCATGGGGTCGGTAAACCGACGTGAAGGTGGACCTGGGGTCCTGATGGATTGTGGGCTTGAACCTCGTGTAGGATTCCTACATACCATTCCTTGACATGGATCAATGTCCTCATAGTTTGGGATAGTGGACACAGTTTATAATCATGCGGGATGGGGGCAATATTGACGTGGAGGAACGACTGAGTGGTGGGCTTGAACCTCTTGGAGGCTTCCTATGTACCATGCCTAGACATGGATCAATGTCCACGTAGTTTGGGATGGTATGGGTATTATACTGTAAGGCGGCCCATGGTGGTTTATGGTGAACCGACATGGTCGGAATGACCGGGTGGTGGGCTAGAACCTCTTGGAGGCTTCCTATGTACAATGCCTTGACATGGAACAATGTCCTCATAGTTCGGGATGGTATGGGGCTTACACTCTGAGGTGGACCAAGGTGGGTGGTCAGGGTTGGTGCTTACTCTAATCCCACGTGAGTCGTGCTCGGTGTGGGATACAAGAGGCAGCAGAGACTTGACAATCACGTTGTGAAAGGTGCATCCATGTGAATTGGAATGGGGATTATGCGTGGAGTGGCCCAAAGAGGAAACAAGGTCTTATGCATGGTTAGCAGCCTGAGATGTCGGGGCATACTCCATGGTGGAAGCCCGATGGTGACAAAGCCCAGTGGGAGAGGGAAAGGGTGACAAAAACCCTGTGCTCATCTCCCCTCTTGTTCCATGGCGTCGAGGAAGTGATGAGGATCAGGGACGCTACCTCCTACAAGAAAGGATATGGCTTACACCAAAGTTGTTGTCCTTTCCCTATTGATAAACGCTGCTCTGACAAGGAGGATATAATCCTCTGTGAGGGGTGATCCCATCCCCATAGGGGCCAATGGGCATGACGACTGTCCAAGGCAGGGTACCCTATGTGTGAAACACGGGGCGAGGTCACAATATAATGTCATGTGTTGAGGACGAGGGTGCTTGGCAGTTTAACGTCCTGCATCTCGAACGATTTGGGTGCGCTCCACACCCCTAGGGATTATATAATCGGTACCCTATGCTCCTTAGTGTAGAGAGGGGAACGACAACACCATGGTGAGGGGGTGCCTTGGAGCGAACCAATGGGGGTCGACGTTAGCATGGCTATGTGAAGAAGAAATATCCGTTAATGTGACTATGAAAAGAAGCATGAGGCAAAGAAACACAATGGGAGGGGTATTCCAAGGGGATTTGAAGTCACTTCATACGAGCCTAGAAGGTCGTACTGGAAAATAGGACATGGTGTGGATGCCCAGGGCGTGAGAGGCACCTGCTAATGGCATCCATAAGAAAAGCATCAGGGGCTCGCGCAAGTGGGGGGGGGGACCGAGGTGAGGGGTCCTGGGGGGATTGCGTGCATCCATTGAGGTTTGCACACAAAATAATTGTCCGGTATGAAAAACATCGGGCTAGTGCGAAATCAGTGATGCTTGCGCGTAATTGGACCTGAGGTTTTTCACGTGACTTGAAAGATTGTGCACAAGGTGCAAAAATGTGAGAAAGTGAGAGTATGGGCGCAATGACCAGGGTGCATGCAATTTCAGGGATTGTGTTAAATTGGAAGGGACTTCATGGAATGGAAGGGATCATGCACAATTTAGTCGGCCCTCATGCAATTGAAGGGATTGCGTGCAAGGGGAGGACCCCATAGGGTTTGGAATTCAGTCTAACCCATAGGGATCTCGTGCGAAGGTGGACCCTGGGGGACTTGGCACAAGAAAGAACCCTACCATAAGTCCATCTTTGTGTGCACGGAAGTCCAATTTTTCACACGACAGCCGATTCAAATTATTCCGCACCAGAAGTCGAGGGGTCCCCATCTATTTATAGAAGGTCGGAGGCGTGGAAAATAGTTCATCGTGAAATAATTGTGTGAATTAGTTGGCGGCATGAAATGTAGACTCGCACGGGGTGGGGTGCGAAATATTTCGTGCCCACACTAAAGCCCTTTTCGTGAATCCCAGAACATTCCACACGAGGAATATTGTTTTCGCACGCCTATGTATTTATTTTGCACGGCCCCTCCGGGCCCCCCAGACGGGTTCCCCAGGTCCAAATATGACTTCTCTTTGTCGTTTTGAAACCTTCTTCTTCACATGATCACTTTTCAGTATCTAGAAATACCCCCCCCCCTCAAAATGGGATCGGCAAGAGGTTGCAACAGTTGGATTCTAAGAGAAATGTCGAACTGTAGGACTCCGTGGCGTCCATGCGCGCAAAAAACTGGAACGACATGCAAAACCCTGGAAGGCATGGAATTTACTTTTCGCGTAGGCACATAACCCAGGCTTAGCATATAAAATCGGCCATGGTTCCCATTCTCCATATGACTTTTCTCACGCGATAATCTTCGAGATCTCATGCACAAAAAATAGTTTCCGTCTTTGCACGAAAAACCACTACAGCTATGCGAAATTCCACTTAGATCAGTCGTCTTTTTACGTGCAAACTCGGGATTTTCCGCACCACAGCTGGAAATTTCACGGTTCTCGATGATTTTACATGTTTCCCTATCCTATTTCACGCCAACCCCCAAAAACCTTGTCTGAAGAAGATTGCTGCAAACCGGGCTGGTGACGGAGAAGTTGATTCTCAAAGGACTGAAATGGTCGTAATCCCAGAGGATTATGGCGCCAAGAGAATTGTCTCCAACAACCATACACTCTTCAACATGATAACCCCTGCCCAAAAGGAATCTGATTTTTCCAACAATCTGCCACTATGAGACATTGGCATTCTGGAGGAGGTCCCTCTGTCGGTCTTTGAGGTGGATACACCACAGTAATGGGTGACTCGTGAGGATGATCTTTCTCGGTACGACATCACCAACAATGGTCGTCCTGCCAGAGAATCCAGGAACATGGGTGTTTATGTCCCAAATCCCAGGTCTAGGAACATTGCTGAGGGTGACCCTGTCGTGGAGAGTTCCCTAGCCCTATACGTGAGAACCTTTCATCAGAGCATCACCGATGAGACCAAAGGATGGCTGCAGGACTAGGATCTATGATCCATAGGCAACTTCACCAGTGAATGGGCCTGAGAGTAATGGGTTATCTATAAATTTGACCAATTTGGGACCGAGTTGTGTCACATTGGTTTATTTGATGCAGTATCGACATCGATGTTCCACTTCTACCGCCAGTACGAGCTTGGGCTAGAGCTATGCACCTGGTGGTCCCCTGATACCAACACAATCCATCTCCCTCATGGGGAAGTCAAAATTAGTCTCTAATACATCCACTACATCAGGGTCATCCCATTGGAGGGCCATCAATACGACAAGTTCATTCCACCAATGAACATTTGGGGAGACTGATCACGAACCCATATACTAACATGGCTTCTGTTGGAGCTGGCCATGGAGAAGCTGGGGGTCAAGGACATCTTGAAGTACATTGCCTACAAGGACTGGTTTAGCCTGTCCCTAGAGAGGGATCTGACAGTCAAGATGTAGGGGCAAGGGAAATGGTGCCCAAACGTGGTGTAGGGAAGCAAGATCAGATCATACTGGAGGATCCTAAGGGCAGGTCACTACCAGTCATGGGGATACATCATAAATGAGAGTCAGGACCCGAATGTTCGGTACGCTGGATTTCTCACTACATTCCTGGTCAGGTGGCTCTTTTCGGGGAGAGAAAAAAGGATGGGCGTCCGTCTAGCGACCCTAGTGATGGATGGAATCATGGCCGGTAAGAAGAGGTTCAACCTGGGGGTCCCCATTCTAGCTTGGTTTTATGACATCTTGGGACGCATCTCGAGAGGGGGGTCACCTATGAGAGTTTTTGGCCCCTTCTAAATTTTCCATGGCTGGGTTGCAGCTCATTCCGGTAGATACACCTTCCAAAAAGCCATCCCTCCTCCGGGCAATGGCATGAGACCCTATCTACTAAACATTGTTGGGGTTATGCCACTAACACTTAGTGAGGAGGGAGTAAGGATCAGAATTGGTAATCAGGCCAACTTCGCCTTCATCCCATTCCCCACCCTGACTGGCCATATGATAGACAATGGGTGAGGCTCACAGGAGCAGAAGGAGTATTTACAGAGAATCATAAGTGGGGTGCTTGTGTCCCAGATTGATGGGATGATATTATGGGAGCCTTATGTGCCATCCCTATTTTCCAGGCAGTTCGGGTGCCTCCAGCGAATTCCGAAAAAATTATACACAATCGTCTGGGTGGACAGGAATCCATGTGTTCTTCGTCAGTTGTGGTTGATGTTCACAACCCACGGTTCTGGCGACGTCATCACATTTCCTCCCACCGGAGTCAATGCTGGCCTTTCAACTGAGTATTCCAAACATTGGCCCGTAGCATACCCTAAGGGGATTTTTTCGGAAGTGGGTTCGGAGAGTCAAGGTTTCCAGTGTGGAACCTGGGTGGCGAGAGAGAAAGAAAAGTGATGCTGAGGGGAGAATGTCAGCGGCATGTCAAAAAACTAGGTCTACACAGGCCGGGACTTAGGTAGAGGGGTCGTTGCATGGTGTAGCCGAGCCCTCATTACCTATGGGGAGGGAGGCTCACATAGAGGCCAGGGAATTCCCACGGAAGCAGACACCTTATCTGCTTCAACCCTCCAATGATGAAATCTTCCAGGCTTTTTGGTCGGCCTGGATGACTCTGCGTCAATTGATGAGCACCGAACCTCTCTGGCATAAGATAGTGCGAGACGGGATCCAGCTTCCAGAAGTGGGGCTTACCAGGGTCCTTAACAGAGTGAACTTATATCAACGACATGCGTATCTAAAGTCCATGGACACGTACGCACGCCAACAGGGTCGGTGTGTGGAGCCACCTTTCTTGGTTAAAGTGATGCTCGGCCAGGAGCACGATCCAGAATAGATGTCATCGGGGGATGATAACACCAATGATGAGTCGGAGGGATACAAGACAGAAGAGAAGGTAGAAGGAAAAGGTGGAGGAGAAGAGGAGCCCAAAGGTGAAGGGTCTCACAGGGCGTCTCACCAAGGGATCTTCCAGGAGAGTTGAAAGATTTTCGGCTTTGACATGGATGTGACTGAGCTGCTCAAGGTATGCTTCAACCCTTATCTATCATCCACATTCTTTGCTTTCCTTTGTGATCCTTAATCCACTCACTTTATCTTACTCAGGAGCATATTGGTGATGATCAAGAGTCAGCGTCTGAAGGAGGGGGAGAAGTGACAATGGAATAAAAAAAGGCACTTATGCCCATTATTGAACCGATGATCGCTGAGGGATCACCTAAAATGACAGATCTTGCAGTGGCTAGAACACCGGAGGCAGATGCTTTGGGATCCTATAAATTCTCTACTTCGATACTGGTACCTACAGTTGGAGGACACAACTGATTAGGGTGCTCCTTGTTTGTATAGTGATTACGACATTGGAGGGTCATCCGGCTGCTAAAACTGGGCCATCCACATGAGAATCAATGGAAAACGTACCGCCCCATCTTGGACATGCCTCTGAACCCGAGTCGGTCCTGACACTTAGGGAGCAAGGAGCAGCGGAAATCAGTGGCACTGCTTTCGGGGTAGGAGAGGAAGGCCGCTCAGACGCTGAGGAGCCTATTCCCCTTCGAGGAATCATCAATGAGGACCCCTCTGCATGCCTGTTGGCTATCATTCCTGTCTATCGGCCCACTGATCCTGATTAAATCTATGATTCAGACTTGGAATCCGCTGAGGAGAGCCGGATGACGTGACGCAAGGGGTGGAAGTGAATCTGACAGTTTCTCAGTCATCCTCAGATGGAATGGATGAAGAGGATGTGGTCACTCTACACCAGGATATATTTTCTGTGTGCTGGAGGGTCAGATGCTCAATGTCTTCACCTGGCGGTCCATGATTACATGGCTGAGAATGTGCGTGAGAGCAGCTAGTGGTCCGACATCACCTTGTATCTAGAGGAGTCGGGGAGTGCCCAAGCATTTCTAAAGGTAGAGCAGGTGGTCCGACGTCTCGAAGAACAGGAGAAAGAACATGAGATATTCATCGCCAACTATTCTGATATCATGGAGCAGTTGAGGGCCCAGTTAGGAGACTCCCAAGAGAAACTACCGGATGTGAGTCACCAGATAACTGAGCTCCAAGCTGAACATGCGTGGGCACGAGCTAGGGTCAGCGAACTGTGATCCATGACTACTGATTAAGAGAGAGTTCTCAGGGGGCAGGAAGCAGCTCTGGAGGCCACCATCCAAAAATTAGCATCATTGAAAAGATCAATCCAAGAAGTCTCCCCTTAGGGTCCCTGTTTTGGCCGAACCCCTAAATTTATTTCGCATTACTGCTTAATATTTTGAACTGTATATATAGAGAAATTTATTTACCTGTCCCTTTGGTTTAACACGCTGAACCATAATACCTAAACTAATAGCAATACATTCCTAAGCTCACGTGGTCTACACCCAATGTGAGAAACAAGGGATGCTCATATTATCGCTCTGTTTGATCGTGGGAGTGTCAAACAAGCTTCGGGTATTCGAGATTCGAACCCGGATTTCCTAGGAGAAAAGGGAGGCCCAATCAGAAGAAGAGTACCTCAGATCGATGAATGTATCGTCTTCTCAACGTACTCTAATGCACGAGCGAGGAAATACCAAGGTCATTGGAATCAGTCTGAAAATAGGGGAATAATAAAAGATAATCACGTTACCCCAAATTCAGAACACTGTAGGAGGGGCATGGAAATAAAAGTTAGATGTTGACCGTGTTCAAAACACAGCATCCCTATTACGTTATCCTGAAATGGGGACAACAAATGAGGGTCGACCGCTGACCATGTTTGAAACATGGTACCTAACTCAAAATATCGTCTGAATTCTTACATAGAATTGACCTAGGATAGTAGGCAGATCACAGGTCGAGCATCCATATCGTTAGGCAGCCCCTTCAGACACGAAAGAGGATGAGGATCTGAATAAAGGGGCACACAATGCGTGGAAAGTGATGTGGTGGTTTTTCCGAACAGATTCCAACACTCTTGAAATTACTCCATCATGGTGGAAGAACTTTAAGTGGTTTCATTAATCTGATCATGGATCACTCTTATTCTGATATAGGACATCCCAGATGAGGGAACTATCGCTTTCCGCCGCCATTATTGGGAATCCTGAACTTCTTCTGGGAAAATGATAAAGTTACCCAACTCCTCGAGGTGTCAGGCCAGGGGACGGTGGTGAGAAAGGATGGGATTTGTGATTCCCATGGTTGTACCCAAGAAGAAATGTCTGGGTGTTCCTAACTATCCCATAAGGATGGGAATCAAGCCATACGTACATCTGGAAAGGGTCATAGTTCATGTTTTAAGAACTCGGACCATGGATCAGTAAGAAATGTAGAGGACACATGGCAAGGTGACTATGAAACCCGATTTGAATGAGGACATAAGTCCAAGTTACCATGTGTTCCCTGGGGAAGTGTTTAGGTCAAGGGACCGAACACAAATGGTACGCTGGGCCCATGGGGAAGTGCCCAGGTGTTCTTACATATCTCATGAGAATAGGAATCAAGCCATAGATAGTTCTGGGAAGTAGCACGGTAGGATACCAGTGCAAAAGATGAAAGGGGTGTGCGGGTCTTACCGACACACCAAAAGAAGCAGTATTTGATGTACCTTGTTTTTTCTTCAATGTGAATGGTGTTTTTTTTGTGAAGCGACCGACCTAGGTTAGAAATTCCCAGTATTTCCACAAGAATCAAGACATATACAGGCATTCACAAATGGTATGGTGGATGACTAATACCCAACGTGATGCCCCCTGTGATGAGGTTAACACAATTTAGAGTTGTTATTCGTCATACGATAGAGACAATAATACAATAGTTCAGGGTCATGTGATTGGGCCCGACAGTACAGTTTAAGGTCATATGGCATGGACCTGAGGAAATAAACAAGAAGCGATAAAGCATACCTGATGTGAATGAGGAAGAGGTCCAAATCATCACCGTGTACCATTCCAGGAAAGGAGCCTCAAGCCAAGAGGCCAGAAAGGGTCAGAGGATAAGGAGAAGGAGAATCTTGCTCCCAGCTGAGCAGGACCCGGAAGCACAATGTCTAGGCGATCCTACGTACCCCATGAGGATAATTATCATGCCATACAGAGCACCAAATGAAGATCTTAGTTTATGGTATTAGATCTCGGACTGTGGGAGCCCCGAAGGACGCCGTATTGAAACTTGTCCCCTTGACGTGCGGGGGTGCACTGAGGGATAATGTCAGAAGTGTTGAGATTCAACCTAAACAATATGGGGTGGAATGTAACGTGAATCCTATAACCAACATTCAAGGCCTAAAGGGGATGACATGATGAAATAGGATTACTGCTGACCATGTTTGCAACGCAGCATCCGGTCTCATTAGCCTAAAATGGGGACAAAAAAATGAGCATTGACCGCTGACCATGTTCGCAACACAGTACGTATATCGATTTGTTGTCTGAAACCCTTAGGGGCATTGGCCCGTAATTTTTGGAGATACCTTAGGCCTAGAATCCATACAGTTTTGGGGGTCCATTTGAGTGTGAAAGATAATGGGGGCCCAAATGATGGGGAACACAAAGCTTGAAAAATAGATGGAAACTATCCCTAGTTGAATTCGACACCCAAGGAACTAACCAAAGTCTCCTTAGAAATATCGGTGAGTCACTATAAAGGGTCGAGGGGCTCAACATGAGAGGGGATGGACTCGAAATTTAAATGTTCGGGTGGTCCTATGTATCCCATGAAAATGAGAATCAATCCATACATATTTCATGAAGGTGCTATTTAACATCATGCGTGATGACATACATTTTAATGTCCTGCAGGACGACATTAATTTTTACGTCATGCGGTATGACATATAGTTTAACGTCATTCGGGACGACCGTGCAGTTTAGGGTCATGCAGGACTAACCGTTTAAGATCATGCAGGACCGTAATCCAGTTTAAGGTCCTAGAGGACCACTATACAGTTAAAGGTCATGTAGGACCCACATTTTAAGGTCGTGCAGGACCCAGAAGGGTCAGGCAAAGTACATCTTGAGTAACTTGGCATTGGTGGGAGGAGTTATACACTCACCATCCATGGTCACTAGCGAGTACGCACCATTGGGGTAAACCTTGTGAAAAGTTAAAGGTCCTTCCTATTTGGGATCCAATATTGGTGGTTTCCTACCAGGTATCATTAGTGTTGTCAAAGCCATCAAAAAGACGCCTTGTAGGAAAGAGCGGAGGTGACCCTTCTTGTTGAAATCTTGAACCATCCTTCTCTAATGCCTTTCTATGTTGTGAAAGGAATGAATCCAATTCTTGTCTAGTGCTTCTAATTCATCTAGATGTATTTCAACCACTCTATACGGCGCTTTCTAGTCATAGAACTCTGTGAGAAATGAGGGAAACTAAATCTTGATGGGTAAGACGTCCTCAGTTCCATACACCAGGGAATATGGGGTCACCTGGGAGGAATTATGAGTCATCGTCTGATAAGCCCAGAGGGTGTTGGGGAGCTTATCCATCCAACTCCTCTTGTTCTGACCAACCATATTCTGCTGTATTTTAGAGATGGTCCTTTTGAATGCCTCAATCTTCCCATTTTCTTACGTTTGATAGAGGGAGGTATGGTTTGAACATATGTTGTAGTTGGAGTACAATTTCTTTACCTCGGCAGCTCGGAAGTTTGTGTCGTTATCAGTGAGGACATCGTGAGGAACTCTAAAACGATGGATGATATTGGAATTCATGACGTCAATGATAGAATGGGCCTTGAATTCCTGGATTGGAACTTCTTATGCCCATTTGGAAATGAAATCCGTAGCGGTCAGAATGAACCGGCATTGGCGATTCGTTGCTGGAGGATATGGTCGGACGACATCTAAACCTAGACTACAAAGGGACAAGAGTACATGGTAATGTGGAGAGGCTCTGGTGGCCAATGAACAATGTTAGAATGAACTTGGCATGCATGGAACCTCTTGGAGAACTCGATGCAGTTGTGGATCATGGAAGGCCATAAATACCCTAACCTCTGAATCTGGTGAGACAGCTTTGGCCCACCCTGATTAGCATCGCAGGATCTAGCGTGAACCTCTTGCATGATCTGTGGAATCACAACCCCGTGAATGTAATGAAGGAGAACACTATAAAACCCATGATTATAGAGGATTGGGTCAATGTTGGGACTAATCTAGAGGGTAAACTGTAGTGCGCGGTGCCAGATTCGCTCGCACTCAGCCCGGTCTGATGGGAGATTACAGTGTTGGAGGTATTCAACCAATGGCATCCACCAATCATAAATAATTTCGATCACTGCATCCGAACAACCTGGGGGTCCGGACATAGATTCACTAATCGTAAGATGACTTACATGTGGGACATTGTGGCCATCCGGGGAAACATGAGCTATGACTCTCTGATGCGCCACATGGATAACCAAATCATCATGTTCGGGCTCTGAATGTGATGCAGCTATGATGGCCAAAGCGTATTCTCAACCATTCTACAACTGAGGTACATGGGTAACCTCTCTCCGAGAATGGAACTGGGTCATTAGCTGTAGAGTGCATTCCAACAATGGTACGAGCTCTTGCTTCCTGAAAACATAGTCACAGCTGGCCTGCTTGATGACTAGCTCGAAATCCCCTTTCACATGAAAATGTGGAATGTCAATCTCGAGGGCCAGCTCAAGGCCAGTAATGAGGGCCTGATACTCTGCCTCATTGTTGGTGCAGCCTTCCGCCAGTAGGTATGAATATGGTAGAACAACTTGTGTTGGGGTGATAAAGATGATACCTATGCCCACACTTTTGAGCCTTGGATCATTTAGCCTCCTACCGGTGGGGCTCCGGGAGGCACCATCAATGTGAATCTGTCAACATGGTATGGATTGATCTACTTAGAGGATTGCCTCATCGAGAAAATCCAGATCCAGGGACTGGTCCGCAGGGGTTGGATGGGCAGCTAGAATGTCTACCAATGCTTGCCCCTTGATAGCCTTCTATGGCACAAACCTGATGTCAAACTTCTGTAGGATTACCTCCCACCGTGGTAGTCGGCCATTCAACATGGGACGACTCAGGATGTTCTTCAACAGGTCTACTCAGAACACCAGCTATACCTCGTGGTGCTGCAAGTAATTCTGCAATTTTTATATGGTGAACATGAGCGCAAATCAGTTCTTCTCGAGGGGGAAGTATCTGGTTATCGTATCGAGGAGCATGAGGCTGAGGTAGTAGTGGTTGTTCTCTATCCCCTCATTGTTCTTCTAGGAGAGAAGGGTGCTGAGGGACCGTTCCAAGGTGGTGACATAGAGGACCAACGACATCCCAGAGATGGGTGGCATCAAGACAGCAGGCTGGAGCAGATAATGGTTGATTTCCCCAAAGGTGGTCTGGAATTCCTCATCCCACTCATAAGTGGTGCCCTTATTAATGTTCTCAGAGAAGGTATTACAATTTCCATCCAAATTCACGTTGAATCAGCAAATGTAGGCTAAGTGGCCTTGAAGAGCTCGAAGCTCCCGAATATTACTCGGGGAGGCATCTGGGTGATTTCCTTGATCTTTTCTGGGTAAATCTCGATGCCCCGGTACCAGATAACAAACGCAAGGAAATTTCCAGAGGTGACCCCTAAATCAAACTTCAATGGGTTCATCTTCAGGTGGCGGGAACAAAGGATGCCGAAAAATTTCTCAATATCCTTGATATGATCCTCATGCTAGTGAGATTTGTCCACCAGATCATCCACATAGAACTCCACCAATGTCCTGAGGATTGGCTTGAATATGTGATACATGGCCTGCTGATAGGTGGAACCTACATTCTTCTGGCTACAGGGCATGTCCTGGTAACAGAAAGTACTATAGGGAACTTTGAAAGTTGTGGAATGCTCATCCTTGAGGGCCATCCGGATCTGATTATGCCCAGAGTAACCATCCATGAAGGTGGAGGATTGGAACCCAGCCGTAGAGTCGATCAACAATTCTATCAATGGAATGGGAAAATCATCCTTCGGACAATGGTGGTTGAGATCGCGGAAGTCGATACAGACCCTGATCTGTCTGTTCTTCTTCCAGGCTGGTACAATTTTGGCAAGCCATTTGGGGTACCAGACCTCCTTGACGAAGTTGGCTCTGATGAGGTTTTCAACATCGGCCTCATCCATGGCACTGTGATAAGGGTGCTTCTTTCTGGGAGGTTTCATGAACCCGCGGTGATTTGCCGGAAGACCGAGGTGGTGGACGGATACCTGAGGATCTAGTCCCGGAATCGCATCATAACTCCATGAAATGCATGTCGTGGTGCTGTTTAAGGATGTAAACATACCGCTACTACTACTAGGGAGGCATGGAGGCACTGATCAATGTGGGTCTCGAGTCATCATCACTTCCGAGGTTCACCGGCACTAATTCGTCGACCGTGGCGGAGACACCTTCCTTGAAGTCAGGGGGAGCATCCTCCAAATCCTCTTCTTCATATTCAGAGGGATCTTCCACAGGGGAAGATTCTTCTGATTTACCATACCCTTATGGGTGGCTAGTACCATCTTGAGAAGAAGTGGTTATTGCATTAGGAAACTCCGGCGCTTCCGAGAATATAACAATGAAGGTTGTCAACCCGATCCCATCTTGTCTCCGGCCCAAGGGGCCACACTTGATAATATCAAAGCAGTGGTGGCCCATCGGCTGGTGTCATATTATTCCAGCCTGGTGAAATAGACAAGTGCGATGTATTTTCGTCGCCATGAGTTGTACGTCCCAGTACCTGATGGGAGTGGGAGGCTCCTGGATCACTGAAGCCTGATTCATATAAAAATACGAAGTGATATTCGGATGCCTCCTGGAATTGAGAGCATGGTTCCCCCTTTTCCCAGAAATCACAAATCAGTGCCCCATATGAGTGGTTGTGGCCTCAAACTGATGGATCAAGAAGATTTAAGCGTCATTCGGGCCAACCCAAGGGTTGGTTGTAGCCGTGACAGGCTCAACTTCTCTTTCCTAGACTTGTTTATCCTTTCTCATGTAATAGTCGGTGTCCAGGTAGTGGGATTCACAAGAGGAGAAAAGAGATGCATCCCCCTAGAGTATGACCAGTCATCCATTAAGGGAGTAATTTAGGCCTTTGTGATACGACAAGGGGACCTCCGCATGCAGGTGGAGCCATGGCCTACCCATCAATGCATTATACGCGGTGTCCTGGGAGACAACCATGAACTTGGTACTAGAAACCAGTCCGCTGAATTTGGTCTTCAAATGGATCTTTCCCACTGGGGTCTACTCGATCCTTTCATATCCCTGGATCTTTAAATCATAGGGAGTCAGGTCATCTTCGGATAACCATAGCTTCTGCATCGTCCGTGTCGGGTTAAGGTTGATCCTAGAGATGGTGTCAATGAGACATCGGCAAATCTCTATGTCGTTAAATTTTATAGTGATGTACAGCAGGAGGATGTTCCTCTATATGGGTGAGCCTTCATCCTTTCTTGAGAATGAAATGACAGCCTGATATTTTCCATTCTCAAGCACTTTAGCGTGGAAAGCCTCTACAACTGCTGTCTCTATTTCAAACTGGAGGGGGCTGCTTAAGGCCTATGTGAGTGCTTCGTGCATATCTGGCAACAGGAGAAGGACTTTAAGGATGGAAAGCCTTGCTGGGATTATGGAGAGGTGTTTGGGAATGTCATACTGTCTTTCCAAGCACAATCCTCTTCTTGTAAGAAGCTGTTCTGTAATAGAAGGAAGAGAGGGCCCTGCCGGCCCGACCTGCGACTGATTGGTATGGGGTATATCCCAATGTTCACTAGTCGAAGCCCATAGAGTAGCTGCTGGGTGAGGGCCAAACGGCTGAGATCAGACCATTGCGGGGTGAGGCTGGTCGTGGCACGGCCGAAGTGGTTCTGCCTGATTCAGTAACACAAATAGTGGTGGAGGCGGACCTGTGAACACCGGACAAAGGGACTGCCCATACTGAGATCTACGCTGGACCTGCTGTCTAGTCTCTGTATCATGCAAGGCCTGGCTGATGGATCCAACTAATTTGTCCAAATGACCTATATGGTTATGGCTCTGCCGATGTTGGCATTGGCTGGGGAGATTGGGGAGGTTTTCTAGGCGATCCACCTCATCGAGAGTCATATATGGGTTTACTAACACAATGGTGTTAACCGAAGCATACCCTTGACTATCACTTGATGAATCATCCACTACTAGATGGATTCTGGGGTGAATCCCCATCCCTGGGGGCATAAAGTCACCCAGAGTGTGGGATGAAGAAAACAATTGAGGGACATGTTGCTTTTTCTTGCGTCGTTGATGCTTTCCAGCCGGCTGAGATGATGATGCAGAGGTGGTGGACATGGCTTCTGAAGGATCTGTCCAATTTAGAAGTGCGTGGATAATTCCATGGGTGCAGGATACCACCTTGCGGGCCATCCAGTCATTATACTTCTGGGACCTGTAGTCAGAAACCTGTTGTGACTCGCCTTCGGCGTCGCTACTACTGTCTGTCCTCACAAAGACACCTGCCACTTGTGCTGGGGCCGGGAACAACCTGACTATGTTGTTGTCAATCTGGTCTTGTATTTATTCCTTGAACACATATCATTTCTTGATGGTGTGCCCCATGATCCAGTGATAAGGGAAGTAGTTGGGTCGGTCAGTGAGATTCGCCTCTTCTTGCTTTCTACACTCAGGCAGTCACACAATTCCCTTCTCTAAGGCGCTGTAGATGTAATCGAGGACCTGGTCCTCGTTGAACGAGTAGGTACGATTTATTCTGTCTGGAAATGGGTCTCTAAGAGGCTGACCCTGATGGGGGGGGGGGGGGCTTACGGAGCCTTCTGAGGAGGCATAACTTGATTATCACGCCTAGGTGGGGGCGGTGCGTTGCATTGAGGTTCCTGCCGATTTTGAGGTGGTCGCTGCTGAGCTAGAAGTTTCACCCGTGGCGGTGGACCTCTTTGAGGATACAGAGCTGGATCCGCTGTTAGAAACTCTAGCTGCCTGGGGGCCTGAATCTGGGCTCCCTAGGAAAGCTTGGCTCTGGCAGCCCTCCTTGAGGGGATCACAGGGGGCAGCGGGCGTGCCTGGATGGCCTGTTGTAGGGATTCTTCGAGGCGCTGGTCTTTATCTGAGAAGTCTCGTCACCCTCCAAGATAGTTCTGAGTGATCAGGGAGGGAACCAGTTCCACCCTGACATTTCCCATGCACATCGTCAGTAATTTCTCTTGAGTCAGTGGAATGTCAACGGAGTACGTGAGCCACTAACACTGAGAGACAAAGTCCGAGACTCTCTCATCAGGACTTTGGTTTAACTTGAAGAGGTCTGCGATGTTCATCTTCCAGGTGGTAGCGCTAAACTGGTAAATGAACTATCTGCAAAGGTCCTCCCAGCTAGTTATGGATCCAACGGGGAGTTGGCTGTACCAAACGAATATTGGCCCTCCAATGTCTGAACAAAACAGCAGAGCTTGGCGGCATCCTACTATGTTGGGGTTCATAGCATAGGCCCACACCTTCAGTTGAAGTGGTCCAAGTGCTGTGGCGGGTCCCCCGTCCCGTTAAAGGGGGATAAAGAAGGGATTTCGAATCCCGGGGGGTGCTGGCATATCATCCACCCATGTCGGGTATGGCTTGCCATCAGGTGGGATGGCCACCTGTCGTGTTTCCAATTTCTCCAGGCGAGCGATGAGTGCTGCTATTGGATCATCTAGACGAGGGTCCCTAGCTTGATGGGGATCCCTAACCACGTGTGCGTTTCAGGGTTCATTAATGCGGTCGACAAGCTCAGCTGCTCATGGAGTGGCTGGTGGAGCGACTCTTGGGGCAGCTGGAGAAGCCCGATCGGGGTTCCTTGAATTGTTGTGCCGTTTAGGATTGTTTGGTGAGACATATTGTTCCCTCTTTCCGTGAGCTCCGGCTTCCATCCGGTCAGCGAATACGGCATGATCAGGGTTGCATAGGGGCAGCTCACAAAGGAGTAGTTGTTCCAGCCCCTAATTCCCCGACATAGGATCACCGTAGTCCGGTCTTCTCTCTCCAATGAGTTCATCCAGTAGTTCATCGACCAACCA
The DNA here is from genome assembly GCA_963277665.1 of Viscum album. Taxonomy (NCBI): domain Eukaryota; kingdom Viridiplantae; phylum Streptophyta; class Magnoliopsida; order Santalales; family Viscaceae; genus Viscum; species Viscum album. The sequence continues at coordinate 409,962,501 of OY728153.1, read as the reverse complement.
CTTCTGCTCATCAAGCTGATGTCTCAATGTGGCCTTCTTGAGGTCCTACTATTTCTTCTTCACTAAAGTGTCCGGGTTGGTGTGCTTGACCATCTCGATGTTCTCTTTGCCCTTGCCAATGTTCTGGTTGAGCACCAATTCCTCGGAGGTTGGAGGGAGACCTATGAGGTTCTTCTAATGATGAGTAATCCTCCCCGATGGGTTTAGTCGTGGTGGCTTGTCCTTGGGGTAGATGTTACCATCAAGGAGTTCTAGCTCGTTTTCCCCTCCCGATAGATCGGTCATATTGACCACAACACTTCTCAGGGGCCCGTCCTCAACATCACCAAGCGATTCGGGCTGCCGTCTAATAGAAATGAAGAAGAGGGCATCATAATTCCCTCGTCCATTGACTTGCGCCTCGTGGGTAGCCTCCATAATAACATTGCGGCGTATTTGGAAACTCTGAACGCATAGCTGTTGGAGGGCCCCATGGTGACCAGGTGACTCAGGGTGCTGAACCACAGGGAGTGTGGCCAGGTCAACCAGACTAAATTGTTCACCGATGTCTTCCAGTTGTGCTTGGCTCCCAGGATAGGTCACTCACTAGAGGCAAATACGAAAGTGAGTTGCCCAGAGGTTCTGGTGGAAGCATTCAAACTCTTCCGGTGAAAGGGATTCTAGTGCACAAAAGTTTGTTGCTGCCACGGGCGAAAACATCCCAAGGAAGTGGTCCGCTGCATGGATGGTCCAGAAGATCCTTAGCTCAAATTCATGGTCTGGCCCATGATTTCCCCACCCGTCAATTAGGGCTGGTGGAGGAAATGGTAGTGGTGCTGAGGCAGCCCGCAGAGATAGCGGGCTGGACAGTGGAGAATATGGCAAGCGGGCTAACTGGCCGATGAATCTTAGACTTTCCTCTGAGGATTGTAGCAATCAGTCTACTGTATCATGATAGGATGGACCAAAGACCAAAGCTCCTGACAAAACATCAGCGTCTGCCAAGGGTGGGCTATGTCATGGCTCTTCCTCTATTGACCCCCAAAACATCTCTTTGTAGTCTCTATTTGAGGTAGAGGACACTTCCAGAAATGACAGTGACAACTGCGTGATCGGCACCTGGGGAGATTCTTGGTTCTCGTCCTCCAGGATATACCATCGGGGGGAGGCGGGGATCCTATGGACCTCACATTCTGGGAGTATGAGGCTAAAGCACCTCGTCCCTACCCCAGCATTTGACTTAGAGGACTGAGGGGAGGGCTCATGCGCTGAGTTGTACTCCGCTTCGGAGTCTGAGAAGTGGACTGGTCTGATCCCTGTCAAGCACTCCCCAGAATTCCTCTTGCATCGGAGACCACCTTTCCTCCTGCCCTAGGGTGGCCCCTTGGGGTAAGGCCCACTTTCAAAACCAGGAGGTTCTTTGGCCATACTGGTGTTCGGGTGGAGAGAGCTCCCGCCAGGGTGGGCCGCGGGGTGAGGAGCACTAGGGAAATTGTCGAAAGGGACATGGGGAGGACCTCTGTTGGCTGGTCTATGGACATGGGGAGGGCCTCCATGTCACCGAGTGACTGGACACACAATGTATCCATACCCGCGGTCTGCGGCAGGGAGAGAGACCCCATACCTAGTGTATTTAGTGTGGGAGAGACCCCTTTTCAGAGTGTTGCTGTCACGGGGAAAACCCTCTCTTGGGTTGAAGGTGGTGCCAGGAATACCTCCAATCCGGGCTTGGAAGCAGGGAAGACCCATACCTTCCGTAGTGGCGAAACAGAGTGGGCCCCCGCACTGGGTTGCATTGCTTTGGATTAGTCCGCAATAGACATCGCCTATGCCGGTGACCGGGAGAGTCAACCAAACTTGCCTGTGGGGCAGTTGGCGTCCCGATCCAGTCCGGGCATATAACATCCCCTACTCAATATACGGCAGGAGTTGGGGATATAACTCAGCAGTGGCTCGGGAAACCGTAGTCGCTGATGTTGACTCCCCAGAATGGAAATCCTCTTCCATTTGTGCCCGACGTTGGCGTCGGGTCAGATGAACTAGATCCGGTGGAGAAGGCGTGAGGATTACCTGATTCTCGGCTTGGAGAACCGGACGATGACACCGACGTAGCCTGGTGGGAGCCCTTGCTGGGATCCCTTGAAGTGGAACTCCGATCGGGCCGACCTGATCGCCTACCAGATCGGCGTAGGGCAGGGATTTGTCAAGGCGTTCTGAGGAAAAGCTCCCAAAAAGATTGAATGTCAGGGTGGGGAGCAGCCTCTCTTTGCACGGCACTCAGGGGCAGCGTTGACAGCGAGGCGTGGTCGCCTCCAGATCTAGGTGTGCCATGTACCTAGTGGGCATAATTCACTCTTCCTCATACCTGTGTACAAGGTCATTAATTACCCTTTTCTAGATAATTTCCGATGGGGAGAGGGGGTGCGGGTGCCCAACAGTCATGGCGGTCGAAGCTGTCATGGACGAGGCAGAACCGCGTGGGGTAGCCACATCGGTATTGCCCCTTCCCATATGCTGGTGGGCCGGTTGTGTTTAGGTTTCGGATGCAACAATATGACCCCTGAAAGAAATGAGATGAACTCATAAATAATTTAGGAAAATAGATCGACAACCAGTGCCCCAGTGCAATTCCATATTATGTGGCCGATAAGAGAGATCCACACTGACAATGTCACAGAATAGAATGCTCAATATCCTGGCAGCCCCATCTTCTAGAGAATTTCACGTCAGGCCTGCTATTTTCTTGGTGGGACCTGGTGCCCGATGACGGGGTCTGCTGACAAGCGAATCCATTGATTGCCCGAACACTACTAGTCTTCATATTGAGGAGTAGAGATTCACATCGGGATCAACAGTTCTGTTTGCAACGCATCCACCGGGGTGCGCACGCGCATCCGTCATGCAGAGGACGCGCAGCTTTTGCCCCGCATTCCCGCTTTCCAAAGGCGGGGAACATCCGATCCTTATTCAAGGACGTCTGCTCCTTGATTGAAACGGGATGATGGGATATCGGTTCTTCCTTCCATGGATTCCTCCTCGGAGCTTTTCACCTATTCCGGGTCTCCCTCATAGATTTAAGACATTGTTCGTGAAACTCTTCTTGGTTCCATATCTTCAGGGACACCAGTTAATTATATTGTTTCTATCAAGACTTTCCAAGGGGTTTGGCAAGGGTAGAAACCTTCTGTTAGGGGAGTTGTCACGGTGGGTACCACTAGCATGTAATGACGCTGGGGGATTGGCATGTCTGTCTTCTATCCCTTATTATTGGGCTTATCGAGGGCGCGGAAGCCTGAGGTATCCCACATCAAATGCGGGGAATCATATTCCATATGCATGTATATGAGGTTTTCCTCACCTTCCCATGTTTAACACAGGGTATGCCACAAGTTTAACAACCAGAAAAGATGGATCAGACTGATCGAAACACTGATTACTGTGGATCAGAAGAAAGAACCCCCTGGATGTAACGCTAATACTACGGCCAACAGGTGGGTGGCTTTCCAAATGTTATTTGATGTGGTGGGGTGGATTGATCCCATCGGGATGTGGTGGGCCAGGTGAGGATCAGGATGGATGATGGAAGGTTCTGTCAATTGGGGTAGAACCACCATGGGGATGATGACAGTTTTGGTCTTGAGACTCAAAGAGGCTTCCTATGTATCCCTATGGAAGGGAATCAATGTCCGCGTAGTTCGATGGGACGATGGGACACACGGGGAAGCGACCCATCGGAATGGACCTGTGGATGGGACCCAGAAGAAGTGGAACCTCTGGGTTGGGTAATGAGCTTACCGAGGCACATGGGCTCGAGGGAGAGATAGGGATGAGATAGGAGTGATGGGCTCGAACCTCATAGAGGCTTCCTACATATCCCTATGGTAGGGAATCAAATTCCATGTAGTTCAGGTGGGATTTGGGTCATACACTCTGAGGCGGCCCATGGGGTCGGTAAATCGATGTGAAGGTGGACCTGGGGTCCTGATGGATTGTGGGCTTCAACCTTCCGGAGGCTTCGTACGTACCATTCCTTGGCATGGATCAAAGTCCTTATAGGTTAGGATAGTGGATACAGTTTATCGTCATGCGGGACGGGGGCGATCCTAACATGGAGGAATGGACGATTTTTGGGATTGAACCTCGTGGAGACTTCATACGTACCACGGCTTGACATGGATCAAAGTCCCAGTAGTTCAAGATTGTATGGGGATTACACTATCAGGCGGACCATGGTGGGTTGTGGTGAACCGACGTGGTCGGAACGACCGAGTGGTGGGATTGAGCCTCGTCGAGGATTCCTACGTACCATGCCTTGACATGGATCAATGTCCCCATATTTCAAGATGGTATGGGGATTACTCTCTGAGGCGGCCCATGGTGGGTGGCCAGGATCATTGCTTGCTCTAGGCCCATGTGAGTTGTTCTTGGTGTGGGAAACTAGGGGCAGGAGAGACCTGATGATCACGTCATGAAAGGTGCATCCATGGGAAGTGGAATGGGGCTTACACGTGGAGTGTCCCAAAAAGAAAACAGGGGCTTATGCGTGGTTAGAAGCTCGAGATGTCAAGGCTTACCCCAAGGTGGAGGCATGGTGTTGACAAAGCCCAGTGGGAGAGGGAATGGGTGAAAAAATCCCTTTGCCCTTCTCCCCTCATGGTCCATGGCACCGAGGAATTGAGGAGGAGTAGGTATTCTACCTCCTGCAAGAAAGGATAGGTGATTACACTAATGTGGCTGCCCTTTCCCCATAGACAAATGATGCTCTGACAAGGGGATACATCCCCTGTGAGGGGTGATCCCATCCCCATAGAGACCAGTGGGCATAGAGAATGTCCAAGGAAGGGGACCCTACGTGCGAAGCATGAGGCATGGTTACAGTTTAACGTCATGTGTTAAGGACGAGGGTGCTTGGTAGTTTAACGTCCTGCATCTCGGATGAGGTGGGTGCTCTCCACACCCCTAGAGATTACATAAATGGTACCCTCTTCTCCCTAGTGGAGAGAGGGGATCAGCAACCCCATGTTGAGGGGGTTCCATGGAGTGAACTGATGGGGGTCCATGTCAGCAGGTCCATGTGAAAAAGCAATAGTCGTTAGCGTTCCAATGCGAAAAAGCATGAGGTAAAGCAACACAATGGGTAGTTTCATCCAAGGACATTCAAGTTACTTCGTACAACCCTGGAAGGTCATACGGGAAAATGGGGCACGATGTGGATGCCCGAGGAGTGAGATTCACCCACAAATGGAATCCATAAGAAAATAATCAGGCGCTCGCGCAAGGGGGTGTGGGCGCCCGATGAGCACCAAAGTGATGGGTCCCGGGGGGATTACACGCAACCTTTGTGGTCTGCATGGAAAATAATGGTCCTACGTGAAAAACATAGGGCTGGCACGAAATCAGTGATACTAGTGCGTAATTGGAGTTGAGGTTTTGCACGCGACTTTATGGATTGTGCGCAAGGTGCAGAAATGCGCGCAAGTGAGAGTATGGGCACAATGACCATGGTGCGTGCAATTTCAGGGATTGCGCAAAATTGGAATGGGGCTGCACGTAGTGGAAGGTATCACATGCAATCTAGCTGGCCCACACACAATGGAAGGGATTGCGCACAAGGGGCAGACCTTGGAGGGTTTGGAATTTAGTCTAACCCATAGGTATCTCGCGCGAAGGTGGACCCAGGGGGGACTTGGCGCGAAAAAGAACCGTACCTAAAGGCCATCTTTGGGCATGTGAAAGTCAAATTTCGCACACGAGAGTCGGTTCATATTATTCCTCCCTAGAAGTCGAGGTGTCACATTATTTTTATAGAAGGTCAGGGGCGTGGTATACATCTCATCGTGAATTAATTGAGTGACGTAGGTGGCGGCGTGAAATGTAGACTCGCATGGGGTGGGGCGTGAAATATTTTGCGACCTTGCCGAAGTCCTTTTCGCGAATCCCGGAACATTCCACACGGGGCATATTTTTTTCACATTCCTAGGAATTTGTTTCGCACAGCCCCTCCAGTCCCCTAGACGGGGTCCCCAGGTCCGAATATGACTTTGCTTTGTCGTTTTGAATCCTTCTTCTTCACTTGAGCACTTTTCGGCATCTAAGGATACATCATGAGAAAGAGGAATATAATAATAATAATAATAATAATAATAATAATAATAATAATAACAACATTTATCAATGTATGAAAATGTTTTTGAAACATTTAAATGGGACATTTATAAGCATATCAAAATGGGTTTTCACTGAGGTGTTATAAAAATTACTGAGGATACTCAAAAAGATATCGTAAAACATATCATCTATAGATATTAAATTATTTACCTAATGCATTGGAGTGTTATCATGAAACACACCTAATATTTATTAATTTTAATGTGAGGTACATATATCATAATAAATAATTTCATAAATAAGTAATATAGAGTTAACAAAAAGAAGTTTCACATCAAAATAATTATAGTTAAACGTTCTTTAAAAACAACATAATTATGTAATATTTAACCCATGTAAATGGATTACTAGTTTTATATATGTTAATAACAGAACAAAATAAATACTTTATACATCTCTATGAATACCCTGTGAAAGGAAAGGGTTCATGGGATTCATGAAAAGAAAATAAAATGGAATTTGTTGAGGATAAGAGAGAAATTTTGAGAAGTAAAACCAATAGCATAATAGGTATAAAAGATGGTTTTAGAAAATGGTAAAAATATTGTGTATATGGGATAACCATTTTTTGTGTCAAAATAAATCCTTTGAATTTTATATTCCATTATGTTTTAAAAATCACAAACTCCCATTCTATAAAATTATATTGTTACCTTTTGAATATAATTTTTTTCATTCTATATGAGATAAATATCTTACTCATAGAAAAATGAAAATATAAATATTTTCATGGTTACCATAATTATATAGAATAAATTTTGTTATCATACATACCAATAATAATCTTATCATACCCTCTTCATCATTTATACTAACAATTTTACCGTAACAATATAAATCATACTGAGACTTATTATGATAATCATCATACTAATTTTATTCTATTTTTCAGCATCCATGAACTACAATTGTAATGAAAGGATAAAAATTTAATCAAAATGATGGATCATATTCTATTTCAATATGTATTGTTGAATGATTTAGTTGTATCATTTTCAAAATGAACGTTGGAGTGACAGGTATACATGTCCCTCCGCATTTTTCGTAGAAAGTCCAACCGTTGGAATCAATGATAACTGAGGGATTATTGGCCTCTAAATACTAGGTCATTTGAACGAGCTCAATTCAAAAATGATTTATGAACATCTGATGAACATGAGATGATGTGAGGGAGCTCTATCAAATTGTTTCCTTGTGTGATATCTCTGAGGAGTAAATTTTTTGAACTCCTCATTCTACATACTATCTTACATTCAAGAGTTTTAAATTGAATAGTGAGATACCAATCGTTGGTGATTACGATTGAGGTATTTCGAGGCTAGTAAGATAGAGAAAATGATCAACTTATTGATCGATGGATTGTAGGGATAGAGAGACTAAAGATGATCATTATATCGAGGGCTTACCCTAGTGTAGGTAATAAATACATTATTGAATGTATAAATCAAGGTACCACTATCCAAGGTTATTAGATACCCTTTTCATTTGTTTAGATGAATTGTATTACTTAAATTGTTTAAATTTTAACTACTTTGTAATATAAAGATAATTTTATTATATATTCATCATTTCATTATCTAATTTATTTTTTATGATCTTGTTAATTACAATTTTATTGATTATGATATTTTAAATTACTCAAAACTATTCATTTTGCTTTTTTATTGAATCATTTTATTGTTTTACCCTTATAAACATAACCATTTTTATTATGATGTAATGTCTTAGAAATTATGTGTAATTGTTTTTAATTTTATGCACTTATTTTGAGACAACACACATTGGCGACACGTGATTCTGAGACCCGGTGAGGCTGAAATGGAATTTTTAACATTTTTAAAGTGCATATAAGTAAACATGTGAGTTGGGTTTTTTAATTTTTGAACCATTTATCAAATTTAATGTCAGAGGGAACCATTGAATTTAGAATGCCATTATTTTCCTAGAAATGAATTAACTTTTCTAGGAAAGTGGTGACCAAAAAAGTTAATTTTCAAACTTTTCAAAAAATAATAAAATAAAATTAAAAAGATATTATATTTTATTTTCTCATCCGTTGAGTGGTGAACAGTGACACTTTAGTGCCAGAAAGAGGTAAATTATTGTGTATCATTAATGGATCATTAACATGTAGCAAAAAGACACATTAATGGCAAGGAACAACGACGATGTTTCATAAATGAAACAGTGTAATGATGCAACGTCACAACATAATCGAAATGTTGTGACCTGTTTTATATTTAATAGTTTGTTCTGTTTGTGGAATGACTATTAAGTGGATATGATTCTATAAGAAAACTCTGAAACACATCCTCTCCAAAAAATAACAACGAACACTGGAAGGGTGTCAATATCTTCGATGCCGTTCGAAGAACAGAGCAGGAAGCGATGAACACCACTGACATATTGAAATCTTGAGGACTAAACATCGTGGCATCAAACATAAATGAGGTAAGGGTAGTTTTATTTTTGATTTCATCCCTTCCCTTTTCTGTAAATGAAAAATGAAGATCAACTGAGAAAAATTTTGATCTACGAATCATGTGTTTATGAGGGAGGGTAAATTTATTGCGGGGATTCTATATACACGATTAGTATAACTTTTGATAGGATTTTACATCTCACCCAAGCATCCTTAGTTTTAAAATTTCTTATGCGAAGGGCGCAGGCTAATAAGAACAAAGGCCTAGACTCCTCCACATGTGCGATCCTTGTTACAGGTTTGTCAAAAATTCTAGCACGAAACATCTGAGACCATCGTGCTGGAGGACGGCAGTGCGCCCATCGGCATGCCACGATAGCCAGAGGCCGCTATAGCTGGGGGTGACGCCGCGCCAGGATGGCACCACGTAGAGGGAAGACACGCATCCGGGATGACCGGGTGTCTCTCCATGATTTTGTCGCTCGACCGTGGTGGGAGGGCCACACACGTCCGTGGGGAATAGCAGAGGCTAGACATGTCACCTGGCCATGTCCCGACCAGGCTGTGCAAACCGGCCCGCATGGTGCGGGATGGGATTCGGGTTGGTGGGTCGTGCCCCAAGAAAGCGGCCCAGAACCATGATGGTGGGCTAGAACTGCACTTAGTAGGCTGGACCCATGCTAGCATGCCAGACCCATGCCGTTTGGGACATTCTAGACTAGACCGGGCCACCGGTCGACCAGGCGCGCATGACCCTCGGCCAAACCGGGTCGGGTCCAGCGAGACCCATTGGGCCTGGCCCACTGGCCATGCCAGACTGGAATGGAAAAAACCCAAAATTGGTCAGGTTGAGTTAGTCAGATTAAACCCGAGTAGGTGGGACCTCTAGGCCGGGTTAGTCAGATCGGTCCGACCGGGTTGGATTGGACTCAGACACAACCATCCCATGTTTACTAAAGCTCTAATAAAATGAAAACTATGAGTCCAATTGATGATATCTTTGATGTTTTTCCACCCACTCAATGAGGAATATCTTTTGTAATGCCCCGATGAGTATTTAATTGTATTTGAGATGTGATGAATGGATTGCAGAGCAGTTCGCTTAATCAAGCTACATACGGAGCTCTGCGGTTAGCTAAGACCTAAAGACTTCTAAATTTCGACTCTATGAGACTCAACTATGGCCTATTCGGAAGAACATCTTTGTGAATATTTAGGAACATGGTAGTGATCACTTATGTGTGAATTTTCAGGCCCATGATATGCGATGACAAGTACCTCCGTTGGCCACGATTAGTGAGAAGCACTTTGGTGTGACTTTGTAAGCCCAAAGTACCCATTGACGAGGTGTATATAAGTTGTCCAAGGTTAGTTGGAAGCACTTCTGTGTGACTTCGTAGGTCTGTTATACTCGATAGAGGAGGATTTCTCTAGTATCCATGGTGTTAGATGATGTGATTTATGATTCTTCTATCACTACCATAAATATATACATGGAGTGAGATGTCTTGTGCATAGTAAATTACTTTGAGGATTGTTGTGTGGACTTTCATTTTTGTTTTTGGGGTCCCTACAAATTTATTATGTTACTCACCCCTATATAAGATTTTCCCATAGATGTTGTGTTTAATGCAGACGATCGAAATTTCGATAAAGTCTTTTGGGGACTAGAGCCTGGAGGTGCTCTCAAAGACGTGACCAATAAACACTACAATGGTGGACTTGGTGTCCCATGTCTTGGTGGGGCCCAGTAGGATCAGGTGGACATAGTGTTCTACTTTATCTTCCATTAGCTACACTACTCTCACTATCAGGTGGAGGTTTTCATAGATTTCCATCAGAGTTTCCTTTTTTTTACTTTACTGTTTTCAGTTCTTTTGTTGTGTTTGTATTATGGCCCACTTATTTTAGTTTTAATTTTACACATCCTTGTTTTAGTTATCTTTTATTCCTTTTTAGTGTGTGGTATAATGTTTTGCATGTGTGTGCGCAAATTTACTTAGGCATATGCCTCCCACTTGCAGGCTGACGACTTCGGTGCTAGTCGCCATACCCTAGCCTTTAGTAGGAAAGATTGGGGTAGTCATTACATGGGCCCCAGGGGGCGGGTCATGAAAAAGTGGTATTAGAGGGTGGTCGGTCCTATCATAATGACCGGGAGTCTATTGTTTTCTGGGGTAACACTGTTATGTGTTGTGAGTTCGACATTCAGATTTGTGGAGTCCATTGTTAGTGCGGAGGCCAACATAACCTTACAACCAAAACATGAATTATGATTTTAGGCTCACTACATGAAAATATTGGTTGCATAAGTTTATCCTTATGTTTTTTAATAATATTAAACTCACTAGGTATAGTTTTTTGACTGTGGTGCATCTTGATCTATCTTAGGATGCCTCTACGTGGATGACTAGACATGATCCCAATAACAGGTCATGAGGACAACCCACCTAGAGTCTGGGTGTCCATTCAAGGACAAGTTCTAGATATGTCCCCACCGGGTGCACTAGTGATACCACCACTTGATGGTCGGAATCAAAAATCGGTGGTTCCGACAGAGGATGTGTGCAAACTCAGTGCCCTAAACGAGTTCAAACACAGAGACCTCCCATGTTTAGGGGAGAGATATATCCTTTGGTCGCTGAGGAATGGATAGAGGCAGTGACATGGGTCTTCCACTTAGTGCGGACACCGCATGACAAGATGGATATCTTAGTATCCATACTTATATAGGGATCAGTAGGGAGATGGTGTAACATTATGACCCAGACGCACGATGAGGCAAACCTTACCTAGGAACACTTCGAGTGGATTTTCTAGGAGAAGTTTTCCCCTCAACCTTGAGCTATGTGCACATTTAGGAGTTTCTTTATTTACAGCAGTTCAGTATGATGATGGTCATGTACTCACCGAGGTTCACCATGGTATCTCGTTACTCGATAGATATGGTAAGAGAAACATTCTTCAGTGCATGATCCATTGAGTTAGAACTCAGGTGGGAGATCTGGGCACCAATATTGTCTCTTAGCATCCCTACTCATGATGTGGTTCTAGAACGAGGCCTTCTGGTAGATAACTTCTTTGCAGAGAATTTTCAAAGATCTATAACAACTTGCATACCTTAGGTGGCAGAGTTTTTAGCAGGAAGCTAACAAAATATTCGAGGGGCCAAGTAGACTAGGTCTTTCAGAGGAAGACCATAGGGCTTATGTTCAGTAGTGTAGGGCTCCTAGACTAGAGGGAGTTAGCAAGGAACCCGAATTTTATTCTCATACGGTTGTAGGGACATAGGGAACGTGACTGCCTAAACCTCCCTATAAATGAACCTTACATGGTCGAGGGGCCACTGAGATAGAGGTAACGGTTTGATTGAGGAGGTCCATAAGGCAGAAGACTTGGTAGGGGAGCAAGCTAAGCAGCAGGCAGTGGGAAATAGAATGAGGTGTTACTATCACCACCCCCAGGTGGTCCACCACGACCTCAGAGAGAAATAGGACATGGGCGAACAAAACATCAAGAAGTAGAATATTATGGCCGCGATGCTCCAGATATGATCTGAGGTGTGATCTTTATCTTCTACTCCCTATCTGTAATTATTATAAACATATATCCTAGTCAATCATTCCATGTCACGACTCTCTTATGAAGATCAAATATTCTGGTAGAGCCATTATCTTCATAATTACGGCTAGAGACCCTTATGGGATGGGATTCGATGATTACACATTGGTGCAGGTAGTGGGAGCTTTCTCTAGTAGGTGAGAGATTTGATTGGGATATCCTAGTAATGGTTTCATGTCCTTATGAAATAATATTGGGTATGGTATAGTTAACCATAGTTCATGTTTAGATCGACTGTTTAAGCATACAATGTGGTGTGTTTGTGGAGATGGGAGTAGGTTTTTCTTCACCCGTGAGATGGAAACCCTTACAACATAGGATGGACATTCACAGAGTAGTGTGTTGTCGATCACTCACCAGTTGTCTAGCCTCACCCTTGATACAATGGATGAGAGGTGTCAATGATTTCCCTTAGTGGTGGATGAGTACAAGGATGTTTTTTCTTGAGGATGTTCTAGCACTACCTCCTCGTAGGTATGTAGACTGTTGCATCAACATATACCCTATGACGACACTAATATCCACACTGGAATATCAGATAGCTCCTTTAGATCTTCTTGATGTAAGGGTATAGCTTGACGAATTTTAGAAGAAGGGGTTCGTAAGGCCTAGAGTTTCACCATGGGAAGCCCTGAAGCTTTTCTCCAAGAAGGTAGACGAGAGTGTGAGGTTGTGCATGTAATTCTAGTGCCTAAACCAGGTTATCTTTAAGAACATGTATCTACTACCGGTAATCAATGATCTCTTTAACTAGATGAAGGGGGAGAAGTAGTTCCCAAAGATAGACCTCAGATCAGGCTATCACAAGCTTCAGGTATGAGACAATGATGTATTAAAGATAGCCTTTAGTTTTCAGTATGACCACTATGAGTTCATGGTGATTCATTTTAGAATGAACAAGAACCAAGAAGTGTTAATGGGAGTCATGAAAAAGATAATACAACCTTACTATGACCAGTTTGTTGTGGTTGTCCTTGATGACATCTTGGTGGACTCAACGTTGGAGGAGGAGAACTCTACACACCTGCAGATAGTCTTGGATACACTCTAACAACAATTGCTTTATGGAAATCTATCAAAGTGTCATTTTTTGATTTCAATAAGTCCACTTTTTGGGACACATCATCTCGTAAGCTAGATTTTCAATGGATCTAGTGATGATAGAGGTAGTTATCTCTTGGGAGCTGCCTATGAGCATGCATGAGGTGAGAAGCTTCTTGGGGTTGGCTGGTTAATATCGAATGTTCATGCCCAAATTCTCCAGATTAAAAACACTATTATCATCATTGACGTGGGAGGGAAAACAATTCATGTGAATAGAGAAATGTCAGCAGAGTTTCGTGGAGATGAGCTGAATACTGAATAGTTCCCCCAATCTTGAGACTAATAAAGGAAGGAGTTGGGAATGTTGTTTACAACGATGCATCAAGGACCAGACTGAATTGCATCCTGATGCAGGAGTGAGTAGTGATCACCTACGTCTCACACTAGTTGAGGTAACATGATTATAACTATGATACCCACAAACTATAGTTAGCAGTGGTGGTCTTTTCCTTAAATATGCTACTGAAATACATGATGGGTGAATGATTTACAGTCTACTCTGACCACAAGAGTCTTACATATATCTTATCCCAGAAGTAACTGAACCTGGGAGAGAGAAAATGGATAGGTTACATCTAGGAATATGAATTTGAGATAATATATACTCATGGAAAGGGGAACATGGTGGAAGACGAGATCAATTGGAGGACCGGTTTGAAGCTATAGAGTGAGGTGGCAGAATAGTTGTTTGCAATGATGATATCCTTCATGGATGATAGTGGAGCTACTTACCTTCATTTGAGAACGATTACTCCCCCACTCTTAGAACGAGGGAGGGAAGCACATAAGGTATATGTTGAATGTGGTTCATGATGTTCTCAAATTTCTTCAAGACAAAGTCTAGATGTATTTTATATTGGTGGGGAGAACGTCATACTTTTTAGATGTTCCATCGTAGTTCCAGTGACGTTGCGGGAGGAGGTGTTGAGTGAGTTCCAAACACCCCCCTTGGAAGTACATCATATAATGGAGAAGATGTATCGAGACCTCCGACATCAGTACTAGTGTCCAGGCATGAAGAAACCAGTGGCAAAGTTTGTTTCACGATGCCTCACTTATCAGCAAGTGAAGGTCGAGCATCAGGTTCCAGTAGGCTTCGCCCAACAACTCAAGGTACCATAGTGGAAATGGGAATGTATCTCTATGAACATTATGATGGGTTTACTACTTATATCTAGAGGCCATGATTATATATGGGTGATCATTAACATACTCACCATGTTTTATAACTTCAAACTAATCCAGGTGCAAGGACCGGTAGAGTGCTTGGGACGCCTCTACGTTTAGAAGATAGTGCGGCTCCACAGAGTGTCATTGATGATCATATCAGACTGTGATGCTCTCTTTACATCCTGGTTATGAAATGGATAATAGGAGGAGTTCGAGACTCCGTTTCATTTGAACACATATTTTCATCCCAAAACGGATGGTTAGATAGAGCAGACCATATAGACCTTAGAGGACATGCTATGCGCTTGTGTCCTGGATTTTGGTCATAGTTTTGAGGACCACTTTCCACTAGTAGAGTTTTTATAAAAAATCAGCAATCACTACACAATTTTCATGGCACCGTCTGAGTCCTTGTAAAGGTGGCCTTGCAGATCACCGCTATGCTTGAAAAACCCATGGGAGTCGGCACTAATTTGTCTAGAGTTGGTAAGGGCTACCACTGAGAAGGTGCAGATAATCCATGAGCAGATGTGGACTGCACAAATAAGGAATAAGTCATATGCTGATACGAGAAAGAGACTGTTGGATTTTGAGGAGGGAGATCATGTATTCCTTCAGCTCTCACCCTAATGAGTATTTCAGATATTTGGTCGAGGTGGCATGCTATCTCTGAGGTTAATCAAGCATTTCCAGATCCTAAGCAGAGTTGGAGAGGTGGCGTACCACCTATATCTTCCCCCATAGATCCACCGAGTTCATGATGTTTTCCTTGCATTACACTTGAGGAGGTATGTGCATGATCCATCACACATCATCGAATAGGGTGAGATGGACATGGACAATTGGGAATCATTTTCAGAGTTTGTTTTGGAGATAGAGGATCAACAAGATTGAGTACTATGTGGGTGGTTAATACCTATGGTGTGATTTTGGTGGCAGCTTTGGAATCTCTAGGAGACACATGGGAGCTATATTCTTAGATTCATACTCATTATACCCATATGTTTGATTAGTTTTTGTTTTGGGTTTTGGGGATGTAAAGACTAAAGGTGGGGAGAATTTAATGTCTCGAAAATTATATGTAATTTTTTAATTAAAAGGAATTATTCTAAGACCAAAATATTTGACGGGAAATGATTCCGAGGACCGGGCTTCCCACAATGGAATATTGATCATTTTTATGTATTCTTTAGTAAATGTGCTAGAGGGTTTTTCTAACATTTTGATTAGTGATTGGATCAAAAATCTGAGGAAACCATTGAATTTAGAACGTCGGGATTCACCGATAAAGGAAGACACTTTGTTTGGAAAGGGCCGAATAGAATGGTTAATTATCAGCCTTTTCAAAAAATAACAAAATAACATAAAAAAGCTAAATTATTTTCTTTTCACATCCATTGAGGGGTGGACAACGATACTGTGGTGAAGCGACGAGGCACATTGATGAGGATCATTAATGGATTATTAAATCATAGTGTAACGACGTTTTAATGACGTGTAAAAATGATACTATTTTATAAATGAAACAGTGTAACAACACAATGTCACAAAATAACTAAAACATTGCGACATGTTTTCTTTTTAATAGTTCGTTGAGTTTATGGAATGAGGATTAAACGGTGAGGATTCAATATCAAACCTCCGACGTATTTCCTATCAAATGATGAATGAGAACACCGGCGGGACATCAACATCTCCGATGCACTTCGAATAATAGATACGATAGTGACGAACATCATCGACATATTAAAACGTCAAGGTTGAAATTTCATGGTATCAAACATCAAAGAGGTAGAGTTTTTTATTTTTTGAGTTATTCCCCGTTATTTTATAGAAACAACGAACGAATATCAATCAACGAACATGTTGATCCGTGAATCTTTCATTTTTGCAGGAGGGTAAATTTTTTGGGGGCCTTATTTATATGGGATTAGTTTATATTTTTTTTATAATTGAACATCTTTCTCGAGCCTCCCTGGTTAAAAACAATCATACGTGGAGGGCACGAGATGACATAAATAAAGGCCTAGAACTCTCCGCATGTGTTCTTCTTGTAAACAAATTTATCAAAATGGAAGCAAGGCACATCTATGGACATAATAGTGATGGAGACGACTCGAGATTCCCATTGGTGGAGTCGAATAGGAAAATGGACCATAGGAGAAACTTCGGGGCCCACGAATGGTGACGTCATCATGGAATAACTGGAACGATGGTATTGTCAGATGACCCATGCCAGCTGCATAGAAAGGGCGACACTAACTGGATCTGTGATAGAGGAGGAGACCAACCCTTGCCTTCCATGCTGGAGGTTGGAATCATTCCCATCAGCGTGTGTGTCAGCGTGCCACGATAACAGAAGGCCGCTAATGGTCGTCGTGTCAGTTGCAGGGTGACGCAGTGCCAGGCGGTCATCACATTGATGGATGGACCACTTACAGGCTTTCCGGGTGGCTCGGTGAGCCGCGGTATCCCGACTATGGTAGGGGACCCCACACATCCTTATGGTTAGTGGAGGCCAAATGTGGTGTCCGACCTCGTCACAGCCAGGTGGCGCTCACCGGCCCGCACCGTGCGTGTCGGGCATCAGGACGTTGGTCTGAACCCCCACCCAGTGGGATGGACAAGCTTTGGTAGGCATGACCCATGTCGTTTGGGCTGGGCCAAATTAGACCGGGTCCCCGGGCGACCTATTGGGCTAGACCATCAGCCGAACCAGGCTTCATCCAGTGAGGTCCATTGGATCTTCCCCACTAAAAAAGCAAGAATGGACTGAACCAGAACTGAACTAGGTAAGGTCAAATCGGTCGAATTAAACTAGGTTATATGGGACCCCCGGGCTGGGTTGGTTGGGTTGGTCCTAATGGGTTAGACCAGACCAAGGTACAATAGGTTCCCGTTTACGAAAACACTAAGAACCTGTAAACTAAGAGTCTGATTGATGAGCCGTTTATGGAATTGGGTCCCACTCAATGAGAGATATCTTTTGGAATGAATTTATGATGCCTTCATGGAAATTGACATGTGATGAATAGATTGGAAGGCAGTTTTTCTTGGTACACTATGCATGGAACACTATGGTCAGCTGATAGATGAAGATGGTTGGCTTTCATCTTTGTGAGACTTTACTATGGCACAATGAGAAGAACTTTTGTGTGACTTTGCATTCCCATTTTAGGAATCACTTATGTGTGACTTTTCAAGACCATGGTATGAAACAAGGTGAAGTACCTCAGTTGGCCACGATTAGTGTGAACCACTTCTATGTGAAATTGTAGGACCACAATACACTATTAGGAGGTGTACCTATGTATTCAAAGGTTAGTGGGAAGAACATAGGTGTGATTTGGGTGGCCCACTATACTCTATAGAGGGGTAGTTCTCCACTATCCAAGGTGTTCAATGATGTAACCGATGATTATTCTACCACTACCCTAAATGTATACTTGGTGTGAGCTGTCTTGTGTTCGTGCTTTACTTTGAGGATTACTGTGTGGGCTTTCCTTTTTTTTTTGGTTTCCTACAGAGTATTTTGTTTCTCACCCATTCATGGGATTTACCACAACGTTTTTTTATTGTGCAGATGATCAACATTTCGACAGATACTATGGTGGACCAGTGCCCATAGGGTCTCAGTTAGATGGGACTGACAGATGCTACAATGGTGGAATTGGTGGCCTATGGACAGGTGGGACCCAGTAGGATTGAGTGGTCAGAAAATTGTACTTTATCTTCTAGTAGCTACACTACACTCACGGTAATGTGGAGTTTTCCATAGATGGCCACCAGATTTTGTTTTTTGAACTTTCCAGTTTTCTGTTCTTTTGTTGGGTATGTATTATAACCCACTTATAAATGTTTTAATTGTACTTAGAATTATTTTAGTGATCATTGCTTCCTTTTTAGTGTGTGGGACTTGTTTGGGTGTGTTCGTTCTTATATATAATTAGTAAAATTCCTCCCACCTACAGATTCACACCATCGACGATAGTCACCATCACCAGGACTTCGGAAGGCAGGATTGGCGTAGTCACGACACAGACCCCAGTAGACGGGTCATGACATATGATCATTTACACACTTACTCTATTTAAATCATTTGAACCATGAATAATATTAATATCATTTATGACACGTGGATTTATTTTTCTCATTCAAAACGATTATGATTATTTAAAAACCAAACCTAGGGCCCTATCTAATTAATGATTTAATAGATGAATAGGTATTGTGAATTGAATTAGTTTAATTTTTCTTAAAATAATTTCCTATAAGTACAAAACCAAATTATTTTGAACTTTCAATCAACCCCCCTCTTATATTGTTCCATCTACATATAAATTATGATCCAATAATTGGAATCAATGCTTTCTTCCACTACTTATATATTTTCATTCATTAATTTTCATGTTAGTTAAATTTATTTTATAATATATTTGTTTATAAAATATTTGTTACCCAAACATGTATTTTATAAAAATATATTTTATATTATTTTAAATATGGAAGGAATTAATGTTGGTTTAATTGAAAATATCAATCCTATAAGACCATCATGTTCTTTACGGAGAAAATTATTAATATTGGAGAGATATAATGAAGAAATTTATGCTCAATAATAGATTTGAAATATTCGTTATGACTATGGGAAAATATAAAATTCCTTATAATTAAGATATACTATTTACCAATCTAGAGAAACATGAATATCAAATGAATTATACGGTATGAAACACATTACATTTTTCTATGAGAAGAAATATATATAGCTAGATTTCATCCTATAAAGTAGCCTATAATATTCAGAATAATCTAGAAATTATACATTTTAGTACATCCAAAGTTGTTTAAATAAGATGGTCTATAGATAGATCAGATTATCAATCTATTGAATTTCCTTATAGAGAACTTGTTTGTATGGTACACCAATGGTTTTTGAATAATGTGAAAAATTTAATCTTTATTCGTGAGAATGGACTGGAGGATGATATCCTAGTTGAAAAGATCATAGAGATCATTCCAAATTAATGAGAATAAAAAAGGACAATTATTAATGATTTATGAAATGTTAGAAATGTTAATCTTGATGATTTGTTTTGAACTCTATTATAATATGATAATAAATTGAATATGGATACAGAAAAATGTAAAAATAAGAATGGTGGATTTTATTTCACTTATCATTAAAATTAAAATAAATCCAGACCTATTGAGAAATTTTTTAAGTCAATAAAGACAATGAAATTTGTAGTTCAACCAGATTCAATTCAATTAGAACATTCAGAGAATGAATTAGCCAATATTTCTCAAAGAATGAATAATATTGTTGGAAAGATGGATTTATAGTACATATGCAAGAAAAGTAGATTGGAAAATAACTACAAGAAGGATACTTAAGTTACTTTCTATGGATGTAAGAATTCCGGAAACAATAGGATTGATATCTCAATGCTCAAAAGATAATACATAGAGGAATGAAATTATAAGAGGAATCATAAAAAGTACTATATGTCAAAATTAATGAAGGTACTAAAGGAAAATTACTCCTGGGGTGCTAGTGGTGGAATGTATTTATATCAATCACTAGACAATGATAATTTTGGAAAAAATAATATTGGACTTCATGCCAAAATACCTTTTGAAAATCCATGCTTCATGGAAAAGGTACAGACTACGAAATATTCAATAGACATGTCTTTAAATTAACATTATCATGATGAGAAGAATTATATATATTCATATGATAAATATTCTACAACTAGTGATATTAATATATTACCTTTATATTAAGTGGTTTCAAGATTTTCAAGATTTTCAAAGAAAGAAAATTTCAAAGTTATTAATAAAATTTAGAAGGAAAATTCTAGAATGAATGTATTGGAAAAAGATATAACATAAATTTCTAAACTTCATGATACGAAGTCATTTGAAATCATTTATATTTCATAAAAACATTACGAAAATAATTATGAGAAGGATAAGATTTCAAAATATTTTGAAAAAAATAATTTCTTAAAAATTGTTTGATATACTAAACTTATTTCTGAATCAAATAGTAATGATGATAACAATATAGTTATAAAACTAAAGTCTAAAATTTTCCTTTTGAGAAATATTTTATCAAACATTACTTCTGATAAAGAAGGGTTTGATAATTTTTATTAACAACATCACCCACAAGTTAATATGTCAGGAATGGGGTCTACTCTATCAAGAACTATTATTTGGGACAATTACATTGTTCTTAAAAATACCCCTTTTACAAAAAAATGTCAAAGTGGAGGTATTTGGAGTAAAAAATGTTCCTTAGAATAATTAGATTGTAGCGATTCAAAAAAAAAATACCATTTTTCAAAACAAATGTGGGTTCCAAAAATTTTAATTTATAACATTTCTAGTTCAAAGAAATCTTGGATTCTAATAGTCTAATTATGTTGTTTTTAGGAAAAAATGGAAGTACCAAGAACCAAATTATATGGTACCTGTCTAGTGGATGTTCATATAATATCACTAGTAACAAGGAATTTTTTGAAAATTTTATTGAAATTAAAGTTGAAAGAGTTACATTCGAATATAATGCTCAAGGAAAGATTGTTGGTATATGTAATATTATTATTTTAAAAAAACCTTTAATTTAAAATGTTTTATTTGTAAAAGGTCTTAGGAATATCCTTATAACCATAAGACAATTATGTGATTAGGGTAACCTTGTGAATTTTAGAAATGATAAATGTGTATTTCAAAAATCCATGGAAGATATCATTCTCTCTTCGCATCAGCATGAGAATATTTATACACTCCACATTG
The DNA here is from genome assembly GCA_963277665.1 of Viscum album. Lineage (NCBI taxonomy): Eukaryota > Viridiplantae > Streptophyta > Magnoliopsida > Santalales > Viscaceae > Viscum > Viscum album. Next base: position 409,941,230 of record OY728153.1, on the reverse strand, counting down.
AAGACCTTATGAGAAAAGAATTATTTTACCCTGGTTCAATGGAAGATAATTATTGGTTATAGAATTGATGTTTGGGACCCTATAATCTTAGGAACTTATTTATAATTTCTCATAAAATATTTTTTAAGTATCTACCAGAACTATGATTTGATTATTAAAAAGTTTATGGTCATTGTCAATATGGTAAGAAACATAATTCATGATTTAAATCAGTGTGTGAAGTCTCAACAAATGATGCCTTAAACTGTAATTATTTGGACCTACATAAACTTAAAGTATTTGAAGAAAATACTATATATTTTTCTTACTTGATGATTACATTATATATACATGGGTCTATTTTCTAGAAACGAAATCTAAAGCCTTTACTTATATGATATTTTTTTATCCAAGGTAAAAAATGATAAAAATTTAACAAATTTTATCTATTCTTAGTGATCATTATAGAGAATTTCAAAGTTCCGATTTTGAAACATTCTATAGTAGGAAATAAATTAATAGAAACATTTATGAACCTAGAAGTACTCAAAAAATTTTTGTTGTTGAAAGAAGAAATCATATTATTTTAGAGATAACAAGAACCATGTGGAGTGAATATTCCATTCAAAAATATTTTTTGGTTGAAGCTACATGTACTGTTTGTTATACTATAAATAGAGATTTAATTATACCATTTATTAATAAAACATCTAATGAATTATGGACTGGTCAAAAAATGATAGTTTCATACATCAAAGTGATTTGATACAATGTATTCATTTGGGGTAAAAAAGTTAATTTACCCAAATTTAAACCCAAATCTGATGTAGGTATATTCATAGGATATTCAATTACAACTAATGAATATAGTGTTCCTTATAAAAATCCTTGTACAATTAAGAAAACAAGAAATGTTAAATTTGATGAAACTGGTCCTTTTTTTTAAATAACCCCATCCAATATCTTATGATTGTTTTTCATAATTGATTATCATTTTTTTAAATAATACTCTTCTAATAAGAAAAATACTGATGAAATTTATCCTGAAGTATTCACTATATAATATTATATACCGTAATTTGATGAAAAATTTATAAAAGCCCCTAGTTGGTTTTTTCTTAAGAACTATCCTTGTGATAGTATCATTGGTGTGTTAAATCAACCAGTGATGACTAGAAATTCCTTTAGAAATGAAGTATAACATCTGTAATTTCTTTCAAAATTCGAACAAAAAAAAGTCTTGATGAGGATTTGGGTGATAGAGATTGGATAAAATCAATGAAAGACATACAAAATTAATTTTAAATGAATAAATTATAGACCATGGTTGAAAGACCTAAAAAATCTATATAATTAGAGTAAAATGGGTCTTTAGAAACAAATCTGATGAAAATGGAATAATCATTATAATAAAGAAATAGTAGTTTTTAAATGTTCTAATCATCAAAAAGGAGCATATTGTAAAGAATCATGTGATTTGGTATTTAGAAATAAATCTATTCATATTCTATTAGCCTTTTCAGAATTATTTAATTTGAAACCATTTGAAATGGATATGAAGTGTGCTTTTCTTAATAGATAAGTACTATGTGATGTTTTTGTTGAACAACCTCCTATTTTTGAAGATAAAGAACATCCTCAATAGGTTTAAAAACACACCAAAGCATTATAAGAAATTAAACATTACCGTAGAGCCTGGTGTGATAAATTAATATGTTTTTTCTTCAAATTTTTTTAAGGGAACTGCTCATCCAACTGTTTTCATATTTAATGAAAATAAAAAAGTTTGTATCATTAAAATTTATTTTGATTACATAATATTCATATCAACTCATCAATATTTAACATATTATTTTACAAATCTTATGAAATATGATTTTGAGATTGGTATGATGGGTGAGTTAATATAATTTCGCAGTTTTCAAATTTCTCAAAATTCAGAATGAAATTATATATCCCAATATAATTATATTAAATATCTTCTCTAAATGTACGTATATGTCAATTCTAAAATTATTAGTACCCTAATTGATACCACAAATACACTTGAAATTGATGAAGTTGGACAACCAGTAAATCGAACAACTTTTAGAGGGATGATATTATGTATACAATACATAATATTTACTCATCAAGACATAGTGATCTTAGTATTCTTATGTGAAATATATCAGTCAAATCCAAAATAATCTCATTTAAAAGTTCTGAAAATATTTTTTTGATATTTGAATAGAACAATGGAATGCATATTTTTTTATTCTTTTCTAAATGATTTTGAATTGAAATTTTTTTAGATTTTGAGTTTTTAGGATGTAGAATGGATAGAAAAATCACATTCAGAACATTTCATTTCATCGTTCAATCATTATTTTATTTGTCTTGAAAAAGATAAAACATAGTAACATAATCCATTGATGAAGCTAAATATGTGGTAGCTGGAATTTTTTGCACTCAAGTGTTAAGGATGCAACACACAGTCACTGAATATGGAATGAGTTTTACTAAAACTAAAATACTATGTGATAGAACAAGTTCCATAGCTTTATGTTAAAACTCAGCACATCACTCACATGAAAAACACATAAATATTAGGCATCACATTCTTAGGGATCAAAAACTATGTTGTGATGTCATTTTATAATTTATCAGACCCCAATTACAACTTGATGATAATTTTACAAAACCATTAAATTTAAATAGATTTGAATAAATTAAAGTAAATCTAGTAATGATCACATTAAATTAATAATTCATATATACTTCTTGTTAAAACCATCTCCTTATACTATGTTACTCCATTTAAAAGGGGGAGTAAATGTGAATGAAAATTTAGGAACGCTATTTTTCATACCAAAAATGCATTTTTTATAACCAATTTTTTAACCAATTTTTTTTGTAAACCATTTTTCACGATAACCAAAACATTTCATAACAACATATTTCATAACCAAATTTTTTCATTATTAATTTTTTTTACAAATATTCAAAATTATTCTATACTTATGATTTATGTTTACATAATTTTCAAATTTGAAGTTATCATTCCCAGAATCATAATACTCATGATCCTCATAATGAAAAATTAATTACTTAGGTTTCTCATACATAACAGATTCATAATCCGGATTTTTGTCATTATCATAGAATAATATATTTTAACCAACAAATACATCTTGATATTCTGAAAGGTATAATTAATTTCCCTATACTATTTCAATTCATTTATAATTTTGGATTTTTTATTTTCTTTTAAAACCATTATAGGATTCATCCTAAATATGATACTTTTTTTAAAAAACCCTCAAGAGTTTAAATTTTTATCAATTATTGGAACTTCTTGATCTAATTTCAACCATATAAGATCAACGCTCATATTTCATTTTCCAATATAAAGGGATCCCATTACCATATCCCATATTTTTTCCATGCTTTTCATTTACGTTGTAATCCTAATCAAATACCTGAGACCAAAAGTTCCCATTATCATAGAAAGTATATGTGATCAGAAAAAGATTCCATATTCATGATAGAGTACATTTCATCCTCTCCCAAAGACATTCTTTGAAAAGAAATGATTGTGAATAACTTTTCTCAAATGATTTTCTACAGAGGAAGGATATTTAAAAATAAATTTTATGAGAAATAAGGTTATTCATTAAAAATAATTATAAATTTTCATGGTTGGGAGTATGTTTTTCTTAAAAAAACACAAAACTTAATATGATCTTGTTCATGTCAATGAAGATTTAGATTTTTAGATGACCACAATCATTGATTATGATTTGAATATTTCCTTTTCCATGTATGAAAAAGAATACAATATGTCTGTAAATCAAGTATATTTTTTTGGAATACCTATTAAACGAGATGCTTCATACCCTTATAGTAATCTCCCAAAAGTTGAAGGGACTTTTAATACAAAAATAGTAGAGTAATAAATTTTTTGAGATCCGTGAGAATAAAATAAATGTTTTTCATATTTCATCTGACAATATTCTTATATCTATATGGATGCAAGGTTTTTTATTTCCATGGAAAAGTGAAAAGGAAACTTTCAATAATTCATATATTTTCATACTCAACTATTTGTTCAATATGTGAAAATTCAATATGAAGGGATTTATCATTTGGACAATCATGAAATTGAATGTTGGTGCAATAAAATATCAAGAGATTATGTTCCCTGGTATTATAACAATATTTCACGTCAAATGACTAATGTTATGTAATGTGGGAATAGATTTGAAATAAATGAATTTAAAATGTACTTTTATTAGTGAAGATAACATCAAAAGGATGAGATTATGAATTAAAAAATAAATAATGATGTTTGAAATGTATGATGAGGCTAAAAATACTAAATAATAGGCTAGAGTAGGTAAAACTATTTCATAATAATCAATAAAAATTGTTTATGATATAAAGAAAAAAGCCCAATATGAATCTCCAAGAAGTCAAAAAGGAAAAAATGGTACCATATGAAGTTTCAACTGAATAGTGGAAGAAAAAAGATAAAAGGAAATCGGGTGAACCCCAATTTGGTATTGGCCATACATAAGCTTTTTCTAAAATGATTTGGACCCAAGAAACCTTCAAAGTGGAATAAAAGTAAAAGAAAATTAATATGATAATGACTGAGGCCATTTATTTGAGTAGGATATTAAAGGTATTTGAAAAATACATTGACCATATTGTTTTAAGAAAAAATGTTTAACAAAGACCATCTATTCCATCTATAAAAGACAAAGGGAAGGGAAAAGAAAATTTTGGTGAAGAATTGGATCCACCAAATAAATCTGAAAATAAAACTCTAGAAGAAGTAAAAGATAGTGATTCAATACAAATTTAAGAATTTTTTGAAGTTGAAGAGGAAGAAAATGAAAGTCAAGAAGAATATATTCTTCTAGAAAGACCTTCTTCAATGAAAATTCATATGGAATTATCTGATTAAAAAACATTTAAATTACCAAAATGAAGGTATTCAATAATTAAAACAAATTTATAAAAAATATTACTTGAGAAAGTGATCCATATTTCTAATAAATAAGAGTTAATTTTTTTTGATGAAAATAAAAAAGAATCCTAGAATAATGTGGTAACTGGAACTCATTATGGTGAGAATCATGATTTTTAAGAGGATATAGATTCTGGTAGAAAAATATTAGTCAAAGGAGTGGAATACATTTATCATTCATTAAAAATTATGTAAAATATTATTCCATATTTTATAAAAGTTGATTCAAAGATTGAAAAGATTTCTGATAGTCATAATGATAGATTCAACTTAGTAAATGTTGTTAAATTAAAGCTATTATGTCTTGATGATGGTATTGAAGTGCCTGAATAATTCTTTATTAAAAAAAAGGCTTTCAAAAAAGTTAAAAAATTTTCTTCTAAAGTCGATGAAAGTGTCAAGATGTAAGAGGATACTATTGATGATATGAGGAGGTAGGTGAGTGAAATCTAAGAATACTTCAACAAGTTGACAAGTGAAACCACTACATTGGTAAATTATGTACAAAATTTTACATCTTCAAAAGATACTCATCTTGGAGAGGAAAAGGATTTAATTGGAAAGCTCAAATACCATTCATTAGAAATGTCATGGCTCAAGGAACTGAAATATGATGTATTTTATTTAATGAAAAAAAATTATTTGTTTACCAATAGATTTTAAATCCTAGACATTCTAACTAGATATTTGGAAGAAAATTAATAGTCTAAAGAAGAAAAGGATATGGAATAATAAGAAAAGATTAATATTCTATAATAAAATATAAAACCTTTTGAATAAGTGATTCGTACCAAGGACCAATTATTTGATGATCAAGATCTGAAATTTTGGTCTCCAAAAAATTACTTTATAAGTTGATAGAGGATCAGAAATATTTCAAGAAAATTAAGACTATTGATTCATAATTCATGTAGAAAGATAAAGAGAAGGAAATGAGATGAACTTTTTTACTCTTTTTGTATTGTTTTAAAAACGTAAAATACTTTTTCATTATCTATATTATTATTTTTGAATAATTTCCAATTCATTTGGGATGAATGTTCCATTTCTAATAATAATTTGTGAAGATATTTATTTCATTGTATATTGTGTTTCTATAAACCTTATTCCAAATATTGGTAGATCTTCCCAATTTACTATTGAAAATCACAAGGGGGGGATTTGTAATGAAGGGGGAGAATGTATTCAAACTAGGGAGAATGAAAGAATGATAATTAAAAGATGAATTTTTTCAGTATGGGGGGATCATTTTTTATAGAATATGATCCTTAAGTATTTCTATTATCCTATGAGGGAGGATAATCATATTCCAAAAATATTTAAAATAATTAAAGAACTAAAAGGGAGATAAGTATATGTTTTTAATTTTGAATATGAAACATTTAAATAATCATCTTTTTGTTTTAACTCATGGTTTTTTCTTTCAAAAAAGTGCGAGATTGAAAAGTCAAAATTCATATTTTGACTTTTCTATTCATTTTTTTTAGAAATCACAAACATGATTTCATTAAAATCATATTGTTTTCTTCTAATTATAATGTTCTTCATAACACATACGATAAATATCATACACACTGATAAATAATAATATAACTATTTTCTTGGTTAACATAATTAGATAGATATTATTATTTATCATACACACCAATTACAATTTAATCGTACTCTTCCCAGCCTTTGTACTATTTTTTTGGTAAAAATATAAGTCATACAAATTCTTGTTACGATAATAATTATACTCATTTTATTATCATTTTCCATATACAGATAATATAATTATAATGAATGGTAAATATTTTCAAAAAAATGATGTCATGTATTCCATTTCAATATATATTATGTAACGATGTCATTGTTTATGTTTCAAAATGACAGTTTCAGTTCTAGGTATCGAATTCCCTCAGCATTATTTAGATAAAATATGAATATTGGATTCAAAGAAGACTATTGGGAAATTGTCCTATTAATAGTTGGTCATTTTAATATGCTCAACACTGAATTTATTTATGAACATTTGACAAACTCAAGATGATTTGGGAGTGTTCAATCAAATTACATCATAGTATGATAAATATAAAGTGTATAAGATGTGAACTACTTGTTATATATACTTACATACTTTCAAGAGTTTTACTTTTCTTATTGTGATACTGATTAATGGTGATTATGATCGAGGGTTTTTGAGGCTAGGAAGTTAAGGCTCTGACCACCTTCTTGATTGACGGTTTACGGGGATATAAAGATAGATTCTAACTATTGTATCAATGGCTTAACCTAGTGTGGTTAAGATAAACATTATTGGATGTATAAATCAAGGTACCTCTATCCATGATTATTGCATACTCTTCTCTTTCGGTTAAATGAATTGTATTCTATCAATTATTTACAATTCTATTATTTTGGAATAGAAATCGATTGTATTATATATTCTTATTTCAATTTTTATTTTTATGTGCTTATAATAATTTTAATTACAATTTTAGTTATTAAGAACTTCTTAGGTTTCTCAAAATGATTCAGTTTTCTTTATAATTGAATTATTGTATTGTTTTTCTCTGATCAATGCAACCATTTTGATTATAATATTTTAAATTCCTACTTGGTTTGAATCATTTCATCTGTTAATATAATTAATTTCATTTAAGACATGTGGATTACATTATCAAAATCAACCGAATTACAATTATTTTATAATTGGAAGCATATTTATGTTAGATTTATGTTTGAATACATTAGGAGGAATGGTGAATTAACATTGTTTAATTTTTTTAATCGAATTTCCGTTCTATATAAAATATTATGTGTTTTAACCATATAATTCACCGCTATTGTATTGTGCTGTATGCATATACATTACTATCCAACACCATTGATTAAAAAAATTAAGCAAGGGAATGAATAAAAAGGATATAATTGATAGTGAATGTAATATTATGAGTACATAATCAAAAAGTGGTTCTTAAAATGAAGATAAAAGAAGCATATTTCCCTTACTATGAAGAGTTGTTCCTAAAACATGAGGATTGAGAACTTTTGTACTTGAGAAAACCTAGGGGGATTTTATGGGAGGTAAATATACATGATTTTTACGTAGGATGTATTTAGAGTGAATCAAAATAGGGAAATGGGAGGGTATTATAGAAAAAGTGGAGGATTATTTTATTAATTTTCAAATTTAGGCCCTTGAAACCATGGTTGTGGAAAAAGAAAAAACATGGGATGGACCATGGTATTTTCCCATGGTATTGGACACATGGGAAAAGATTTGTTTTATATTAATACACATGAGTCATCCATCATTTTATATCACATATTTTTTCAAGGGAAAGTAAATTTTCCTAAAAAAACACATTTTAAGTTAAGGTTTGCATTTTAAAATTTAGGAAATAAATTATTGATTTGAAAATTGATTTAAATATACGAAATTACATGATAGAAATAAAAACATATATTTTATGTATTTTATTAATGTTGATTATATATTAAATCATTATGACATAAATAATAATTCATTAAACATTCCAAAAAACTCAAACTATATCTTAACTGTTAATGAAAAAATAATTTATTTTAGAAAATTCTCAGAAATTCACCTTGGATAATTTTCTATGTGATAATTTTAAAAAAACTATATATATTTTATCATAATAATTCTCCAAATATTATAATTTTATCTTTTAAACATAAATATAATTATCTAATAATAATAATAGTAGATTTAAAATGCATAGTAAAATTTATGACACTTTTTAAAAAATATTTTATCATTTAGATTTAAATTGGAGTTATTTTATCTAACTATTTAATTAAAATAATTAATATTAATAGTATATTAGTTTATTATAAATATTTATATAAATTCTATATAGTAATATTTTAGTTTGAAATATAAATTTATCAAATTATATCTCAAATTTATTTAGCAAAATAGTTCTTAAAATTGATTAGATGGAATAAAATTTTTATTTATACAATGTATTTAATATTTATTCAACTAAGTACTTGAAATATAACCCATAATAATACATTTATACAACCTAAGGGTAAGTCATACAATGTTGATAGATTCATCTAGTGGTCGACAAACATCATCCGAGTTGTAATTTCCACTAACATGAATATTTCCCATACATGATTTTATTCAAGATCCACTTGTTGAAGCTCATCATAATAATGGTCAAGAGTGAACCCTAGTGATGTTACCACCCTCCCAATCTTTGAAAAATGAACTCCAGATGACTCATATATAATGGTTGAGGCCATATTTAATCCGTTATGTGTTACTTGTCCTTTTTGATTTTTATATAGAAACACTATTTTTAACATGAGAATTATTAACAAAAGTATACTTTCCATTGATCATATTGAACAATGGTTACGTTTTACAGATATTCATATAAAGGTGGAATTGTGATGGTCAAATTTCTCTTTGTACATACTTTTTTAAATAGAGAAATGATTTTTTTGAATAATATAATATAACACAAATGTTCCAAAAATAAATTTCATTCAAAAAGACCGCTTTGTTACATTATTCACCACTTAAGAAATTTCATCCCCAAAATTTCAATTAATCATCTTAGTTGAAAAAAGGTGTGGGTACCTCTATCCCCTTGTCTCCTATATATCCCACATCACCTCATCAAATTTATTGTTCCTCCCAAACACTTTGATGAGTTTGACAGTCTTGCTTCATAGAACCTTGCCTCTACACTTCAAGAACTCCATGGGATAATCCTCAGAAGATAGGTTGTGTTCTTGCCGCACCACCTCCATATTAAATACATGTGATAGGTTAGGTATCCACTTACTATTGAGATATATATAGAATACATTATAATCATGTGCTAGATTCAGAGTAATTTCAAGTCAATAGGTCATCCCTTCTATGCAATAAAGGATTTTATAGGGGCCAATGCTCCCAGATAAAAGCTTCCCTTTCTTTCTAAACTGCATGAATCACAACCAAGTTGAAATTTTAAGGATTAATTTTTCACCGATGTCATAGTCTATGTCCCTTCGAAAAATACTCGCATAGATCTTTTTCTAACTCTAAGCGTCTTTACGTGATATTGGAATGTATGAACTTTTCTTATCATGTCTTTAAAAAATAAATTTCCAATGTATATTTTTCTCACTAACTTCATCAAAATAAGAATGGGTTTTACATATCTTACCATATAGAGATTAACAGGTTTCTATTTGAGTACTCTAATGGAAATTGTTGTTGTATGAGAACACAACAAATGGGTTGTGTTGATCACATCCACCTTTACATTATATTGGGAATGTTCTCAACAGGTCCTCGATTGTTTGAATAGTTAATTCAGATTGACCATTAGTTTGGGGATGATTGACCTTACATATATTCAATTATGCATTCTGAGAAAGCTGAATAATTATCCATAATATATATTTTAACCATGGATCCTGATCTGAAATGATAGAATGTGGTACCCCTTGAAACGTCACCAATTATTTTTTGTAAAACATGGAATATTGTTCATGTGACAAATCTTCATCAATGGAAAAAATAGGAATTATTGGTGAGATGATCTTCTACAACCCATATAACATTGTTTCTATTAGATGCTCTAGGGATCCCAATGACAAATTCTATAGTGATATTGTCCCACTTCCATGTTTCTAGGGGTAGTGGTGGTATTACCCCTTTATCAATTTTTCCCTCTACATTCAGTTTTTGAAACAAAAAGAACCCTGTAGTGTAGTAAACAATATCACTTTTCAGTTTATCTGAAAAATAATGAGAATGAAGGTCCATATGAATTTTAGTTCTTCCATGATGTATAGATAATACAGATCTATGACCTTCATCCATAAAATACTTATTTATTTTTGGAATATATGGAACTCATATACTTTTATCAAATTTCATTACAAAATCTTGACCAATATTGAACACATGAAATATCCCATTATTCATAGCCCTTATCTTCTTATGTAATAAAAGATCATCTCTTTGAGGTTTCTTGATCATCTCTAGTAATGATGGTTGAGAGATAATTTGGGATAAGTTTGATGATATCCCTTCCATCATGATTCCCATGTCGACCCTAACATGGTCCTTGATCAAGGGGTCTATATCTATCGTTATTATTTCCAAAACAACATGATATTTCCTACTAAATTCATTATTAATGTTATTTTTTATTTTGGTCTGATAATGAGTTGAATAGTCATAGTCCATTAGAAGTTCCAACCATCTCATTTTTCTCTTGGTCATTTGATTTTGTGTTAATATATAGATCAAACTTGTTTGTTCTATGTATATATCTCATTTCTCTCCCAAAATATATTTCATCTACATCATCAAAGGAAAAATTACCACATCTATATCTATTTCATACGTATGATAATTCTACCCATTAGGATTTAAATATTGGTATGCATAATAAATAACATTTTAAATTTTCCTAAGGACACATGAATTTTCTTTTTGAGATACATTGCTAAAAATAACAAATCCTTCTCTTAAAGAGGGTAGAGATAACACATGTGAACTAACCAATCACTTCCTCAGCTCTTTGAAACTTTCTGCAGACTCCTTTGTCTATGCGAATATGGACTCTTTTCGAGTTAACTTGGTTAGTGGATTAGAAATACATGAAAATTATTTCCCAAATCTCATATAATATCCTCCCAAACTAATTAAAATATGAATGAAAATTACTGTTATAGGTTGGTCCCATAATCTATAAGAATTGTCATGGAATGATTGATTGTAATTTTTAAATTGGTTATAGTGTGATCCAATAAAGAAACATATTGTAACAAAAATTCACATTTTCTGAATTTTATAAATAGCCTTTCATTCATTATAGTTTTTAACATAAAATTTAGATAATCCTCATGCCCCTCATGACTTTCTGAATATATCATAATATCATCAATATTAATCAGAAAAAAATTATCAAGGTAGTCCTTAAAGAATCTACTCATATTATCATTAAATATCGAAGGTCCATTAGTCAATATGAATAATATAAAATTCATATAAGGGACATATCCTTATATTATTGAAATATTTGGAATATCAACTTTCTTCACGCTTATTTAATGATAACTAGATCAAATATCAATCTATGAGAGTAACTGAGCTGCATGAATATTGTCAAATAAACCATCAATCCTTAGAAAAGGGTACTTGTTCTTCCCCATGATCAGATTATATTCTCTATAATAAATTATTAACTTCATTAATCCATCCTAATACATTACAAAGAGAACATTTTCTCCCCAATGAGACACACCTGGTCAGATAAACCCCTTCTCGAAAATATATTGGAGTTGTTTCTTTTATTACTCATACTGAACATGTGTATTCTACATGGGGTTTCTGATATTGGCATGGATGCATGAATGTTTTCAATGGGTTACTCTACCTCTATTTCTTGGGGAGGTCTAGAAAACTCTTCTATAAATATATCAATGTATTCCAGAAGTATGAGAACATTTTCAATTAGTATACATTCATTTACTTCTTCATATTCATTGATTATTTCCATAATGAAATTAATGGGAGGTGTTTGTATAAAAATATCATGTATATATATCTATACATTGAAAAAACTATAGTTTTTCCATTAATGAATACGGAGATCTGCATGTTTCTATAGTTGACCATAGAATAATACTTTTAGGGCTAGTCTATTCCTCGTATCGAGTTGAAATCATGCATGAGAATGACTACTAGATCTATGATGAGATTTTTCTCCCCAAATTCAATACCAGAGTTTATATACACTGTTGATCCTTAGATAATCCCTATAGGAATGTTTAATTATAACTCTACTTCTAGTAGTTCAGTGATTCATTTTGTATTCATTGAAATCATAGATGAAATAAAGGAATTCATAGAACTAGAATCAAATGAAGTACTTTATAGATATGAGAGAACAACAAGAGAATCTATCGCCACATCATTTTATTATTAAACTCTACCTATCATGATTGAAAAATCCCAACTTTTCTCCCTTGGAATATGTTGAGATTTATAGAAATTCCCCTTTAATTACATTGGTTTTTCATAGTAATTGAAAATGTTCCCAAACTATCCACAGTTGATTAATTGGTCATCAGGCTGGGTTTTCACCATCATCCCTTTTTTGTTAGCGTGGATAAGTTTAGATCTCACCATGAGTATTCTGGGAAATATGGACATCTCTTCTACATTTGTAACATTTTCCACTTCTAATCAAGCAGTCCCATTGATTCTTCCAACTGATATGTTTCTTGTGGAATGTTGTAATTGATTTCCTCCACTTACGTGATCAATGTTCCTTGATAATATTTTCTCCATTGAACTCTTTTTCTAAATTGATCTATGGGACAACTTCGTCTCTCTAAAATATATTTTAACCCTCATAGAACTTCACACTATCTCCTCATAGATGTCATGGTATTTATTGGCTATATTCTTCCATAGAATAGGTCCTAGTCCACTGAAGAATCTGTAAACATTTACAAAGTGATCCATGAAAAATCTACTTGTGTAACAAGAATGTCTTGTAATGTTTAGATCATAACATCCCACATATTCATTTTCCTTCTCCTTCAGCTCTAGGAATTACTTCTCCATTTTTGTTCCCTTCTAAAAGGGGGAATATTTTTTTAAAAGGTTCCCCTAAACTCATCCCACTCCAGAGCATCAATCTCTTTTATTCTATATGTTTTTTGGATCACATCCCACAACAGATCAAATTATCCACCTATGTTTTACATAATAAGGGTTCCATTATCTTATTTTAAAAAATAGAGTATATAAAATGTGTTTTATATAAAGAATATTGATTGTATAAAAAATCAATGGGTTTGTAGATACACTAAAAGTAGGCGGTAGTTGATGCATAAAGAATTCAATAGAAATATATTCCCTTCAAGGTGAATCTGGAATCTTATGTTGATTGAAGTTTTTGATCATAACTGAAGTTAGTTGATTCATCAATCTCATGATGTTTTCCATTCGAGCTTTCATCAGTGTACAATCAGTGGGTGGTCCTTTATGTTCATTATTTACAAGGTTCTCCTATTTCCAACTATTTTCTTATCAAATAAAATATTACTGATAATTTTATTTCTTTTAAGAATATTATAACTGTTAAGTAATTTTATATCTCAATAAATCAGAACTGAACATTTTATTTTTTAACAATAAATACAATTTCTATAAGTCATTAATAATAGTTAATTTAAATCTTATAATTATCCAAACATATCCCATGAGAGTTTCAAACCATGAGTGATGAGAGGTCTATTTTCATGAACAAGTTCCCACTTGAGTCTACCTCAAAGTGATGTTTTTAGGTTTTACCCCAAGATACATCTATTCCAAAGCCTCATCCACTTCTTTTTATCCAAACATGCATTTCATTTCTTGAAAACCACTAACTTGTTACACTAATAAAATACCATGATTTTTTCCTATGTATTTAATTCTCCATAAGGTTTTTATAATGTCTTCGAATCATAATTTCCACAAAAAATAGGAAATTTACATTGATAACAACTATTGAATCCCAACTTTTTATTATATATCCTTTCATTAAATTATACACATAAGATGTTTTAATGTTTAGTTTCTTGGAAAAAAGGTATATTATACATGACAAATTAAAATATTATTCTAATACAATTTATATGATTCTTAAATGGTCTATCATAAGTTCTTGTATTACATATACTAACATGTAGACACACTTCAATGGAGAGGGTGAGTATTAATTCCTAGTATGAGAAATGAAGGGAAATAGTTTACATGTGATCTTTTGGAATATCAATAAGAACATGAGTCACAATGTTAAGGAATGATCCAGTGGAATTTAGTATTAATAAAAAGATGAATCATAACATGGAAATGTGGATAGAACATTTAAATGATATACTCGTATGTATATCACTCTTTTTGATCATCTATGTGTCATAAAAATATCTAAAATTATTCACCAAGAAATCGTAAAACATATCAAATATAGGGATTAAATTATTTAGCCAATGCGTTGGAGAACTAACAGGGGATCCCATCATATGTATTATTTTTCATATGATGCACATATATCATAATAAACCATTTCATAGATAAACTATGTATAATAAAATAAAATTACATCCATTTCAAAATCAGGTTTCTTAAAAAGTGCAATAAAAACATGATCATCATGTCATTTTTAACCCACGAAAAGGGATTGTGGAAATTATGAATATCAAAAATAGAATAAAATAAATAATTTTTACATCTTGTTGAAGATCCATGAAAAAGAAATATTTTTTAGTAGTCACAAAAATAATATAAAATGGAATTTAATGAGGAGACGTGAGAAATTTTGAGAAGTATAGTCTATAACATAACATGTATAAAATGTGGTTTTAGAGATCTGAAAAAAGACCGGGTAAATTGGTCTCCCATTAATATATAATCATTTTTCATTAAGGTAATGATTAAAATTGAAATATGTGATTGTGAAAAGAACACTAAAAAGACATAATCAAAAAGATATTCTTGAAATGGAGAGAAAAGAAGGATATTTCTCTTACATTGAATAACTGTTCCTAAAACCTGAATATTGGGAAATTGGGGGATTTAAAAAACCTTGAGACCACACATTAGGAGGTAAAAAATGATTTATCAAGGATGGATCTATTGATAGTTAAATGCAATGTATAATTTGTTTTGTATTGATAGAAAAAGTGGAGGAGTTTTTTTATTAAATCCCAAATATAGGCCATAGAATATTAGGTTATGGAAAATGAAAAATCATTGTAATTACCATGGTATTTTACCATGGTATTTTACCATGTTATTAAAACATGGGACACATATTATTTTATTTTAATCCACAAGATTCAACCATCATTTTTAATTACTTATTTTGGAAAGGAAAATTAACGTTTTCACAAATTTCTTTAAATATAATGAATGCAATTTAGAATTTGGAAATTAAACTATAGATTTGGAAATTAATTTAAATATATTTAAATAATTTATATTTATAAAATAGAATATTTCATGTTATGTTGTTTTTTAATAATATATTATATCATTATGACATAATTATGAAGTCATTAAAAAAATTAAAAAACTAAAACTATATTTTAACTATTCATATAAACATAATGTATTTTTAAAAATTCTCATAAATTCAACCAAAACAAATTTTGATAGAAGGATTTCAAATATGATATTTATTTTATGAGAATATTTATCTAAATATTATTATTATGACCTCTAAATATAAATTTTTTTTTATTAAAAATAATAGCGGATTGAAAATGCTTAGTAAAATTTCTAACACTTCAAAAAACAAAATTATTTTATAATTTATATATAAGTAAAAGTGTTTTTATCATACTAATTCATTATAATAAGTATTATTCTTAATATAATAGTTTCGTATAGATATTTATATCCTTTTTCTAACTTAATAATTTCATTTGAAAAATCAATTTAACAAATTCCAACTCAATTTGATTGAGAAAAAAATCCATATAACTAAATTGATGGAATAAATATTTTATTTATACAATGGAATTAAAATTTATATAACTAATCCCTTGACACATAACCCCTAAAAAATCTTCTTACGCCCAATGGTTATGCTATGTGATGTTGAGATATTTTTGGGGCTCCTCAACTAAAAATGCTTGTGTAGTAATTTCCAATAACTTGAACTTTTCTCATAGGTGATTTCATTCAATATTCACTTATCGAAGCTCAGTTTGATTTTGGTGAAAAGAAAAACTCAATGATTCTACCTCCCTCTCATCCTCTAACAAATGGGTGACATATGACATGACTCCACTGGTTGAGGCCATCACTTATCTTGTACGTGTTAATTATCATTGGTCATTTCTCCATAAAAACACTAATTATAGTGTTATAATTATTATCTATAGTATTTTTTATGGTAATATTTATAGTGGTCATATAATGGTCGAATCTTGATGGTCAAATTTCCCTTTATACTTAATTAAAATGATATATGATTTTGTTGTTTATAATATAATATAAAAAATTATATAAAAAAATTTCATTCAAAAAGAATGGGTTATAATATTTTTGGATGGTATATGGTTATAAATTGGCTTAAAAATAACATTTTATGTGTGAATAAATGATAATAAGTGTTCCCTTTTATAAGATATGGGATATGAATTCCTGAAATCCTCCAAAATATTAAAAAAATATATAATAATTTTATTCTAAAAATAGATAAAACTGATTTATCTATATGAAAGGATAATGATGGGTCTAAATCCATTTATAAAATAAAAATTAGAAAAGTATTTATTATTTATTCTCTCATTATAGTTTTGTTTTTAACCTTATTTAACCCTATTAAATCTTACCATGATATCATGCAATTTACAATATGATGGTTAATATAATAAAAGTAAAATGCCAAATAACTATTAAATGAGTTATTGATGAAATTTCATTATTAATCCAAATTACGTTTCCAAATTTTAGATTTTATGAATTTTATATCATTTAACAAAAGAATATTTATTTTATAATATAATTAAAGTCAATTTTGACACTATTTATTACTTGATTTTCTAAAAATATCATAACAACATGATATATTAGAAAATATTATTATAAAACATAAATAAAATTTCAATGTAATATATGAATTTATTTTATGATATTAGGTATTTTAATTTTATTAATTTTAAATTTTTTTATATCATTTGTTTGATATTACAATTAATTAATCAATTACCCCACAATCATTGTATAATTATTTAAATAAATTATTTCTTTACTAAAAATTAAAAATAAATTTCCATGATGAAGATAAATTTTTTATCTTTCAAATGACAATTTATTGAAAAATATATCTTATGTATAACGCTATAATAAAAGGGATATAGTTATTAAAATATAAGTATGACAAATTGGTATTTTATTTAAAATAAAATAATATAAAGAGTATAAAATTATACAAGTTTCTCAAAGATGACATAAAATCGGCCAAAGAATGATATTTTTCGAAAATAACAAATTCAACATAATTAAGACATATATTAGGGTAATTGTATAATATTTATAATATTATTTTTACCATTAATTATCCAATTTACCCTTAACCATGGTAATAAAAATTACTAATATTATCATTCATATTGTCAAAAAATAAAAGCAACCTATTTAATAAATTTGGAACATATGATTCGAAATACGGATTCTAGTTATAAAAATTCATAACACATATATGGATAAAATTAGTTTTAATTTAATCCCATTGAGGAAACGAGAAAACATGTTTTAAAATTGAAAATGTTCATAATATTAAAATGTTTTTATATCCAAATTCAATTTTAAATTGATTAAAATAAACTAAATTGGATTAATTTATATAAAATTTATCTCACTATATATTAAAATTTATAAATAATATAATTTATCACTATAAATTAAATAGATTAAAAATATGTTTTCAATTAAAATTCAGTATGTTTAAATATTCATCAAAACATGAAACTTATCAAAAAAAAACAAAAAAAATCAACATAAATAAATTTTTATATTCCTAAATAAAATAATAATTAAACATTTGTTCCATGAATAGTCATTGAACCTCGCTTTTTAGAAACAAACACTTATTTTATGCATAAAAATGGATTTGTTCCTATATCAAGTCTTGAGAACACATATGATGAATTTTAAGCACTAAAAGTAACATATTATATATGAATTTTATTAAAATAATCCAATAATAATTAATTTTTATTTATGGTTATAAGACACACTTATGAATATTTAAATAACTTTTTATAGAAACATTACCATTTATTCTAAAAAGAGTTTTTATTTTCATTTATAACTAATTGGTCGCCAAATAATTAATTGCATATTAATTTGTAAAATATATTTTCACAATTTAGTCAATCCTTTTCATATCCATCATTTTAACAAATATGTTATAATTGTTTCATTTAAATAACAATATTTAGATATTCTTCTATGATTGATGTTTCATATCATGTATGGTATTGAACATTGTGTTTATTTATTAAAATCATGGGATGTTATATTATCCACCCACTAATAAATTCATTCCTCCAAATTTTAACACAAAATAAAAAACCATGGGTTTGACTTTTCAAAATACCTAAATTGAAATAAAACATCAGAAAAAGGAATAATAAAACTACTGCATAATAATAGAAAAAATAAAGTATGAATGCAATTTTAGGTAGAACATATGTGGTTTCCATGCTGTAAGACATGGAAATTGAAAGGAAACTAACTAAAAAGGAATAATAGATAGTGATACAGTTCTTGATAATATTAAAATTAACCATCTTTAAACCATGTATATTTCATTGGTTAAAATGTCATTAATAAAATTAAATGGAATTTTTTCATGTTTTTTTCATAGAGTTTAGGATTTAATTTACTTTAAATAATAAGAACATAAGGTAATAATATTACATGAAAAGTAAAGTTTCAACCACTAATCATTTTCCACAACAAAATAATTTTCTCTCTAAAAATAATGAGTATTTGTGATGAATTTTTAATGCCTAAAGCACTATATTCAACTTCATGAGAATAAAATAAACCAAAAAAGTTTAAATATCTATTATTACTATGTATATTAATTAACCAAATCCAAAATAGGTTTTATAAGATATAATAGTTCTCTAAAATAACAAAACCTTATATAAGGAAATACTATATTTAATCTCAAAAATTCAAATGTAATACCGAAAGATCATCATTATCCCTTCAATAAATAAATTTCCTTAAAATTACCCAAAAATATGATAGATTAATATTTAACTGCAAATATTGGAATTATTTTATTACATAAACTTCAAAGAGAGTATTTTATCACCAAATAGAATCAATGACTCTTTAATTATCATACCCTTTTTTTTTCTGAAATCACATAATAAATATGATATATTATCCATTTTCATAAATAAAAATAATCACTATAATTCCATAATAAAATAATTGATTCATCGAAAATATAATTAAATAATTCCATCTCAAATAAAATCCCAAAGTTTTATATTAACCCTGATCATATATGGTTTCCAAAAAATCTTTCATATTATGAAATAATGTAAATCACTTAATCAAAAAATCATTTTCCAATCCGAATGTCATCAATTTGATAAATAATATTTCACCATAATAAAATTATTAATCATCCTCAAAATAGTTTATGTAAGATGATAATTCACAGTAACGGATAATCCAAAAATGAAAGTGGAAGGTGATGTATTATTATCTCCCATTGATTTTCAGTTCTAAACTCACTACCATTCCAAACGTGATTGGTTTTTAGTCGACCTACTGATTATAATCATTTTTTTGGAATAATAATAAATATAAAATTACTATAAGTGTGAGAGAAATCCTAAAAATATCATTAATATTTATTAACCTGAATTTTTATCTCATATATTTCATTTTTATCAAAAAATTTAAAGCACATAATTACGTGAAAAATAAATGTCCCCAATAATATAGTCAATCCCCTTAAAATTTCATAAAATAAAGCTAAAAAATTGTTCCTATTAAATTAAACTTATTATCAATAATAAAATTATAAACCAATGATGGTATCCATAACTCCTGAAATTACCCCACATAAAGATATACTAATCCCAAACGAATTATAAACAATAATTTGATTCAACTTATAAAGACTTGACATAAAAAATTATATAATTTTGTGTTTTAGTCATTTAAATTAATTTATTTCACAATGGTGATTTTTTGGGCTTATATATTTAGAGAATTATTCCATAAAATCTCAAATATTACAAAGTATACACTTATACTCCGTATCAATTTTTTCACAAAATATAAAATTAAACGTAAAACACTGATTCTCCTTCATGAAAAGTCATTATAACTTTATAATTTACTTCTTTATTTATCATAAAAACCCTTTACAATATAATTCTTTAAAACATGTTATAAGATCAAAAATATCAATAAGGGACACATACAAAAAAAATGTTAGTTCCAGTGAAAACATGAAAACCCATAAAAATCCATTTTCTTAAAAACTAATTAGAATGCATAGAAATATAATGCATGTGACTATGGAAATAATTAACACATAAAAATTACATTAACACATAAAAATTGAAAAAACTATAATATCAAACTCCATCTTTATATTACCCAATTCGTTTGAGAGATATAATGGTGTCACCAATCATATATTGAGTTATAATGGGGCTCAACCCAACATATCTTATGTTATAATGGGGATACAACCATAATATCATGAGATATAATGGGATAAATCAATTAGAAACATATACAAGTAACATATCTTGAATATAACCCTTCAACCTATTATAATCCATTGACTAAATCACTTCCAGTTAAGAATATACCTCTCTCTTGAAAAATGATCTTTTAAAAAATAAAAACAATGACCATAATAATGAAACCATTCTCTTTGAAAAAACAAGAATGTAAAATTATAAATTAAACCATATAGTAATAATGAATAATAAAATTGGGATAAAGATCTTATTCTGTATAATTTTTACAAATTCATTTTAACTTTTGAAAAAAGAGTTGATAGAGGAACTTTATAGGAGCAGTTCTAAAAAGTCCATTACCTTGAGTCTGAATTGTCATTTAAAATCATTATCTTACATAATAATAAATATATAATACTTATTTAAATTGTTGAGAAACATTTTCTTGTTTATAATTACTCATTATCACTTATTATCATCTTATAAATGTTACATTTTTATTTACGTTCAAGTGTGACGTTTTGACGATATTCGGTACTTGAGTACAAATTGAATTTGTTATGATGTCTATAGTCAATGTGGGAATTATTACATCAAATATAATATAATATAAAATAAATTATTATAATTTTAATAAATTAAATATAAATTTAAATTAAACCATTATTTATGGTTTAGAAACATGAACTATATTATAATCCTGGAGACGGTAGGTTATATCAACGCAAGGGTAACATTTCAATTTTTCAATTATTTTTATCAAAATAATGTAATTATAATTTTAACATCCTATAATGATAATATAATTATTTATATAATATTATTAATTTAAATATACTTATATATAGCATCCATGTGATGTGGTGTTGAATAATGAATGACATCACTTCGTGGAGATTATAGCTCACACGTACACATGAACAACGTTTACATTTTTATTTCCAAGGAAATTTAATAAAAATAATGATATATTATTATTTAATGATGATAAATATTACATGAATTGAATTTATAAACATTAATTCCACCATTAGAGTTTTTCTTGGGAGATGGTTATCGAAAATGAATTTCTTCAGTTCGCGAGGAGATAGTCTGTTGTACACATGGATGATAAATTATTTTAGAATTTTAGAAAATTGGAGACAGATTTAGGTGATGATATTAACATAATAACATCTAATTATATTTATTTTAATTTATTTACTATCTCTTCATTATTGAATAAAAATTCAAGGTGGGGGAATAAGAAATAAAATTTAAATACTTGAATGAAACAATATGTCTTCTTCAAATGATATCCATTTCATGACATCTTCAGACCACTGTGGGTGGTGTTATGCCTGAAATAAGAGTTCTTGAATGTGGGGTGGTAATATAGTAAGTATTTTGGGAAGATATATCTTCATATAAATTTTATTTGATGTGTGAATAAATGATAAAAAGTTTTTCCCTTTTATAAGAGATATGAGGGGAACTCTAGGAAATTATCAAAATATGAAATTAATATAACATAATTTTATATTAAAAAGGCATCAAAATTTTTTTATTTAAAATTAATAATTTTTATGGATCTTAATAATTTTATAAAATGAAAATTATAAATGTTTTCATTTATTTTTCATCCTAATATTTTTGGTTTATAACTTATTTTACCCCTTTAACTCTTATAGTGATATCATGTAATCTACAATTTGAGGGTTAATATAACTACTATAGAATGAAAATTTTCTAATAAGTGAATCATTTAGGACTTTATAAGTATTATAAAAATCATTTTCGTGAATTTTATATTTTTCTGAAATTTATATAATTTAATAAATTATTATTTATTCTAAAATATCATTAATTCCAATTTTTATGCTATTTATAATTTGAATTTCTAAAATTGTCATAAAAACAAGATAAATTAGAAAATATTAATCTAACACATAACTAAAAGGTAAAATTAACCTATTAATGGTTTTTAGGAAATTAATTATTTCAAATTATATTGATTTTGATATTTTTAATATCATATGTTTGATATTTCTATTAATTATACAATTATAGCATCATTTATGTATAATTATTTGAGGTAATTATTTATTCACTAAAAATTAAAAATAAACCTCCATGATGATATAAATATTTTAGATTTTAAATGACTATTTATAGTTAATTATATCTTATAATTTATCTTATATTAACAAGATATAGTTATTAAAACATCAGTATAAAATCATTGACATTCATTTAAAAAAAATTATTGTAAAGGGATTAGAGTCATAAAAGTGGATCCATGTGGTCATAAAATAGGATCATTGATAATTGTTTTTGAAATTTACTAATAAAATTAATGTTTGAAAAAATTGGGTTATTTTATAATATTCATAATATTATTTGTACCCTTTATTTCCGGATTTACCATTAACTGTTTTAATAAAAATTACATAAAATTAATAACAGAAAAAAATAAATAACATCTATACAATAAATATGGAACTTATTACTCCAAATATGAAATTTAAATTTCAAAATTAAAAACCCATTAGTGTATATTATTAAATATTAATTAATCCCACTGATGGAATGTGAAAATGAGTTTTTAAAGTTAAAATGTTCAAAAGATTTAAATGTTTATATATTCGATGTAAATGTGAAATTGATTAAAATGAGATATATTTGGCTAAATGTTATAATATTAATCTAATTATACTTTAAAAATGATCAAAAATATAATTTAACACTACAAATTATTTTGAATAAAAATCTATTTTCAATTAGGATTCAAATTTTCATTATTCAGCAGAACATGGAATTTATCAACAAAATACCAAATATTCAACCAAAATAAATTTATCTATTAATATTTAATATAATTATTTTATTTTTTTCAAATAGAATTTATAATATTTTCAAAACTATAATTTAAAAAAGTGCACCATCAAAATGTGACCAAACATCCATCTAGGAAAAATATTTCTTTTATATGTAAGATTTGATTTGTTATTATATCATGTTTATAAAAAACATAAGATAAATTTTAAAAATTTTATTGAAGATATTAATTATTAATTTATCTAATATAACCCAAAAGTATGATTTTTTGATTTACTATTATAAAACACACTTGTGCACATTTCAATGGTTATTTAAGAAAAAACATTACATTATATTTTTACAGGGGTTTTATTTTTCATTTATATCTAATTGGAAGCCAAATAAATAATTTTATATTAATATTTATACAATAAATTAAAAATTAATTTAATCATATTCATATCCGCCAGTAGAATGGCTATGTTATAATAGTAAGAATTTAATAATAATATTTAGTTGTTTGTTTATGCTCGAGTTAGTATATCATGTATCCTATAAATCATATTGTTTATTTCAAAAATTATTTGAATTTTAAACATATAAATTTATATTGGATTATTATGGATGAAATGGAATTATAATAGTCAATTAAGTCATGTTTTAGGGTCAATTTATAATCCTTATGATTTTATTTATAACATTAATTATCTTCTTTATCCTTTTTGGTGGAAAAGAATTTCTATGTATAAAATTTATAATGAATAAAATAAAAGGATAATATTTACTAAATTAGGAAATCATAATTCTAAATATGTAATAAATTAATAAAAATTCAAAAAAGGAGAAAGAATTTATTTTTATGTTATAAAAGGAAAACAAAATGAAAAATGTTATTATTGTGAAATGTATTTTAAATGAATCAACGTACTTATACCAAAAATATAGTATAAAGTTGATTAATATTTATCTAATTATATTATATCTAAATAAATAATAATTATGCAACATTGAGATAAAAGTAAAATCATAATGTTAATTTATAATATAAGGAAAATGATAGTATGATAAAAATCCATATTTTTCACTGTTTAACAAAAAAATAATCTTTTCAGAAATTGTTCACAAAATACCCCTCATATTATTATGAAATTATGAATTAAAAAAAATTAATTTTTTCATACAAAATTTATAATACATAGAAAAATTATTTATAATATCCACTCCAAAAAATAATAAAAAAACTTTTTGGGAGAAAATATAATTTTTAACAATAAAGAAGACTTTAATAAATATAATGCTATTTTTTAAAAAGATTTAGAAAATAAATTATCAAGGAGTAGTAACAATATATGTATTTCATTATGTGAATAATGCAATTCATTTCCACTAGTTTAATGGTTAAGTTATAATGGATATGTTTAAATTATAATATTTCATTTTTAATTTAAAGTCGGTGTGGTGTATCATGTATACTATTGAATGTTGTCATTAAATTTAAAATATAATTATATTAAAATTTCCCCCAATTAATAAATTACATACTAATAAATTTAAATTTTGATCATAAAAAAAAATTTAATTTTCAAAATGCCTTCGTCGAAATCCCACATCAGAAAAAGGGTATATAAAACTTATACTTGAAAATGGAGAAAAAGGAAGTATGAAAGGCATCTAGAAGATAACATAATAGGTTTATATATAGATACAAATTTGTGTAAATTGATGAAATAGATATATAAGATAACAATTACTCAAAAATAATGATAAATAGTGATATAGAACATGTTAAATAGAATTTTAACCATCATAAAACAATAAATCTGTGATGAGAAAATATGAAATTATTTTTCAGTGAGAAAAGTAAAAGGATAAAATTTTTGTTTGAATAAAATTTTCCTAGAGTTTTCGATTTAATTTTCTTCATATATTAATAACATAAGGAAATATACTTACATGGAAAGAATTATTACATCTTTTAATCAATTCCCAAAACAATCTCGCCCTTTTCTCTAAATGATGATTATTCACGGTGAATGTTTTCATGTCTAATGCACTAGAATCGACATTTAATAGATCACAAAAGCTTCATAAAGAAAAAATACAATTTTCTACTACATTTATACATTATTCACAACCAATATTTTTATGATAACATATAATGTTTTCCTAATATTATTAAACCTCCATACTAATAAAAAAACCATTAATTTCAAAAATTCAAAATCAATTCCCAAAGATCAACATACATCATTCAAAAAATAAATACACTTAAAATTAGTCCCACGTATTCTAGATTTTAATATTTAATCCCAAAAATCAATATTATTTGATAACATAATATTAAAATTTTAACATTTATCTCAAAATAATATCAATCACCCATAATGTCTCATGAAAAATGTAATTTCCCTAATCACAAAATCACCAATATATGCTAGTCATTTATATAAAAAAACTGAACCACCATGAGCCAAAATAAAATCATATATTTTTTCAAGATATAATACATCCATTATTTCTCAAATAAAATCATATATTATTCCATTTAACATAATACTATAATTCTCCCAAAAATTATAGTGATCTTTATTCAAAATTTAAGTAATCAATTAATCGCCAAATCAATTTCTTGTAACATGATTATTAGTACGATAGAACATATGTTCGAAAAATATAACTAAAAATTATCTATAATATAATTATTTAAAGGAAAAAAATCTTATACGAACCATAACATCACATAGGAATGTTTTAGTTAGTGCATAATTGTTGCCCTTGGAATTTTGGTTCAAACCTTGTGGCCTTTCTTGAAGAAAAGGGTAGTCACACAGCCTGTAAGTTGTCGTTTTTCTAAATTTATATTAATATGATCCTTATAACATTCAAATAAATTTGATAAACATATTAATAAACAAACATAATATATTAAAAATTAAAAATAGGTTTTAACATAAAAATTTTTCTCAAATAATTAATTTTGAAAACCAAAATATAATAACCTATAATTACGTCAAAATCATATATCATAAAAACATTAATTGTTATAAAACGATTCAAACTTATTTCCATAAAATGAAAAGAAAATTATTCCTAAAATAATATTTTCACATAATAAAATTAAGTGTTACATATTTATAAATCTCAATAAATGCCTCCAAATGCACTCTAATTATCAAAAGAGTATTATTTATTTTAAAATTTTCATCATACTTATATCTTCCATTACCACGAAATACCTTATACGCATACATATTAATCATTCATGTTTCTTAAAAATCATGTATCCATGCTTCTCTATCTTATTACTTAATACTTATTTACTATTAAAAATCAGAATTATGTCTTAATATTCAACAATTTCAAAACATAATCCAAGAAATAAATGACACCTTTAATAATACATTTACAATTTCATCATCTTCAACTATAATGACATTATAAATTTCTAATAAGATATATATATATATATGTGGTATTTCTCATCCCACTTGGGAGCCTTCCCTCTAATAAATCGATATACATAATGACCATAATCCCCATACTTAATACGGACAATTGATACCTTAGGTAGAACTTCTTTCCCCTTAATCGAGCTAACTAAACACTTCCTTTTTTACATAGAAAATTATTACTTTATGGCCTCACTTACCAAATATAAAATATCATCCTAGAAATTGAATACATTTTCCTAGATTATTATTTCAAAATTTGTGACACATAGGTCATTGAATATATTTACATTCTAATCATCACTGCCTGATCATACATCAGGATTTATTTCTATCATGTTTGAAGTACTTGGAAACTCACCAAGGTTCAAGTTGTTAATAATTACTCTCAATAACTCGTTCATAATAAATATATGAGTTCCCACTATAGCACCTATTTTATTTTGTTTCTAAATCAAAAAATCACCATATTTTTTTATAACATAAATTATCTCTTTTGGACCTACTAGATCAATTAATGTACTAAAACCAAAAAGGTTCGGGTGATCATATAAATAAAATAATAATATAACGTATTTTTTATACTATAAATACCAAGATATCCTTATCCATATAATTTCAAACTCATTTGATTTATCAAAAATAAATAAGCGTTTCTCTGCCATGAAAAACATTTTGGTCATATATAACATTAAGCAGATTCTTAAATATCATCCAAACCTCTAAAGTTATCTAAACCCTACGATGATACCAAATGTAATAATGCATCCTTAAAAGTAATATAATCTTATGTCATTATATTACAAATCAATACTATTCATCCTTAAAAAGACTTTTTGTTTATAGTTTTATTAAAATAACAGAAACACTTACATAGTAAACTAATACATTAAATGTGGACACATGTACTCAATATCTCTTTTTCCTATAAAATGATAAATTTTAAACGAAAACATCATTTATTTTCATGAAAATATATAATGTTTTCATCTTTACTTTTTATATTCTCTTACACATCCTTAAACAATGTGAAATTCATTTTAAATATTTGGGATGAAAACAAAAATCTCTATAAGGGGCATCAAATGAAGAAAACCAATAGTCTAGTGAAAAAAGAGAAATTAATAAAAAAATTCTTAAAAATATTCATTTTACCCTAAAATACAATAATTAATAATTTAATACCATTTATATTTATATCACCATTGGAAATTAATGAATTCCACAGAAACTCATTAGTCATCATAGAAATTTCATGAAGGTTCCTTGGGACAACATCATAATATAATCCTTATATAAACCTTAAATGAACCCTTAACAATTTTAATAACCATACGATCATCATTCAATATATTTCTTAGAAGAAAAAAATCATTAACAAATTAATTGGAGTACTATATAAGAGTTCCCATCATATAAGCCATACTGGGATCACCCAAAATAAATAATGTGGCTCAAAATTTTATAAAAAAACATTCAAGTACCATATCATTAATAAAACCTTGAAATCTCTTAATCATATGTGAAAAATTATTTAAAATTAAAAAATATAATTTTTTTGTTAAACCCCATTTCTATAATATAAAAATTGGGCACATAATAATGAAACCATTTTATTTAATAGGTACTATGAAAAATAAAAATAAAAACTAAAATAGTTAAGGTTTTATGATAGAAGGAATATCCTTCTATGTCATATATGTTAAAAAAACAATCCTTCTTTATTTTTGTTAGACAAGACACAAATTAACTCATTCAAAAAGCCACAAGAATATTATATTCAAACATTTTATTAAAAAGATAAAAAGTGGGTAAAAATTATTTTTAAAACTAATAGTAAATTATTGAAAACCTTATTTAATTTTTCTTATAAAATATGGATCTTGATGAAATAGTGTATTTTAAAGGAAAATTTAAATGCTAATTTTTGAATGACATTTCCTTACCGTGAGTCTAACTCATCATATACATTCATTATCATCCTAATTAATAAACATAGGAAAATTATATAATTTAGTAAGAAGAAATTTCAATTATATTAATAATTTTATCTCAATTATAGCAATTTTATAATAATTACTTAGTAATTCATGCTCCCATTATATGTTTTAGCGATATTTGGTCTATAACGACAAAATAAATTCAATAAGTCGACTATGGTCAATGATGTAATTATTACACAATCACAAGAATAATAATTGTGATATAATTACAACTTTTATAATTTTATAATTATTTTCTAACGATTCATGAAATATGGTTATAAAAAATGTACTATGTTACAATCATGGAGACGGTAGGTCTTACATACGCATGAGTAACGTTTCCATTTTCCAATGATCCTTATGAATGGAATGTAAGTATTATATTATCTTTACAAAATAATAATATAATAATAATATAAAAAATATCATATTAATCCTTTAAATAAACTTATATATTCCATTCACATGATATAGTGATGAAAAACGAATCACATGTCTTCATTAAGGTGGTAATCCATATATACACATAAACGACGTTAACATTTATCTTGGAATGAAATTTTAAGAAGTTAAATGATATATTACCATTTTATAACGATATATATATATAATATAATTTGTAAAAATTAATCCCATTATCATATCCAATCACTAAAGATAGTGATGGAAAAAAAATTATATCGGTACACGAGGCTGTAGTCTGTTGTGCACACAAATGATGAATTCCTATCCCATGTGATAGTGGCTTGAGATGGATAAAAGTTATTATATTATCATAATATTGTCTCATTATCTATAGGGTACTTTTTTTACTATTTTTTCATCATCTAAATATATTATAATGAGGTGGATGAAGAAACAAAACTAAAACATCTAGTTACAAACTATACTTTATATTTAGAAATACATATTTGATTAACACATTAAGCCCTCTAAGAATTAGGTTATGCCAAAAATACCTACATAACGAGTTCATGGATTCTAATAATTTAATTTTTATGGACTTTAATAAGCCAAATTCTGTTTTATGTGTGACAGAATGAAGAGAAGAAGATACCATTTATAAGAGATGAGTGGGGTACTTTTGGGATTTATCAAAATATTAAATTAATATATTTCTGATATTAAATAAAAAATGTATCGAAAATTATTTATTTCAAATAATGTATGTTTAGGTGTATATATAATCTTATGAAATAAAAAATAGTCACGTTTTTTATATATTTTTAGATATATATTTTTTTCAAATAATTCATTAACCCATTTATAACTCACTATGACAACAAAGTTTCTTTAACTTTGAGGGTAAATATATTTACAATATGTGGGAAAAAAGGTTCCCACATGAACCATGATTGATATTATAAAAACATCATAGTGTATTGGATGATCATAATTTTTTAATGAAATTTTATATCTTTTATTAAAATATAACTTATTTTACAATATCAATATTGTTAATTTATTAATCTATTTATTACAATGTGTTTAATAATATCAATAAAAAAATTATAATTTGAAAATATTACTTTAATAAATTATTAACATGTAATGGTATAGTATAAAATAATCTAATTACAATAATTATCTAAAATTATGTTTATACCATTTTTTTTAAAAACATTACTTTTATTATACCATTAATTGAATAATTACTCAGTCAACATTGTGTAAGAATTTAAGATATCTAATTCATCACAAAAAATATAATATAAATTAAAATGACAAGGATAAATCCATTAGAGTTAAGAATAATATTTTGAGCCTAATATGTCTTCTTGATATTCCCATATTATAAATATTATAGATATTAAAAACAAGAGTGACACTAGTTTCACTTTTAAGGAAGTGAAATACTACAAAGGACATAATCTCATTCAAAAATTAAATAAATTAAAAATAAAATTTTTTTGGAATATAATGGATTATATTTACTAAAAAATGTGAATTAAATAAATTTTGGGTAAATTTTATAATTTTTATTATTTTTTATCTTTAATTAGTTAATTTATTCTTTACCAAGGCAAAAAACATTTCTAATCTTACTATTAACATTGACAAAAAATAAAATAAAAATATTTAATAAATTTGGAATTAATGATTCAGAAAAGGAAATCAATTTTTATAAATTTTAAACACCTAATTAGAGAAATTTAATTTAAAATTAAACAGACTAAATGAAATGAAAAATAGTTTTCTTGAAAAATGTGATTTGTAGACACAAATGAAAATATAAAAAAATCTGGAATAAAGATAATTAAAATTTCATTAATTATATCTTGTCTAAAAAAATATTAATTTTGTGAATTTGAGATTATATTAAAATAATAAAGGGAATTTTTGATATTAAAAAATAATAGTTGCAAAACACTCAGTATTTTTCACTATTCACTAAAAACATTATGTTTTTTGGAAAATTCTCATGAAATCCTCCTATGAATATTTTAATCTGATTTATGAAAACATTTGATTAATTATGTCATATTAATTTTATAAAACACTTATAAATTAATCAAAATATTCCCTCTTAAATGAAATATAAACAAATTTTTTAAGAAATACTATTTTCGAAGAAGAAAAGGACTTTAAAAACAATTAATTGATTTTTTACAATGATTAAATTAATAAATTATCAATTAGTATTAACATTATATATATTTCATAATTTAATCAATATGGTTCATTCTCTCATGTTTAATAGTTATTTTATAGTGGTCATATTAAAATAACTATATTTCCATATTCATTTAAGCTCTGTGTTATGTATCATCAATGATATCGAAATAATATTTCATATAAAAAACTCAAGATATTACATGTTATAAAATAATACTGAACATTGTGGGATAATTCAACTCAAGCTATCATATATTTTTTTAATCATAATAATATTATGATTTGATGATTTTCAACATCAAGAATGATCATTAAAATGTTAAATAATCATTATCAGGATTGAACAATTTTTTTGTAAACTGTTTTAGTGTTTGAAAATTTTAGAAAACCTGTATCAGTATAGATGAATGTTTTAATTCCAAGGAGGGTACATAGTTATCTATATTCATAGGTTCAATCCTTGAATTATGGGGTGATACACTCATTTAATTACTATGAAACTCCGTAGTCTGAAACTCTATAGATATTTCTATCTATCTAACTCAAATGTTTTATAAAATTGTGTGAATAAGGTGATCATTCCAAGGATTTTTTATATTCAAACATCTCATGGATAAAATTGGATAAAATATATTTTTACATTTATCATGGTGATCAATTTTTATATCATGTTGTAGATCTTGGATTGTTTTGGATTGAAGGAGAAAAAGGTAAAAATTTATTCATTTATTTATTTATTAAAATTATATTAGAAAGATATATTGTCTTAAAAATATTTCATTCTATAGTTTCTCATAATTTTTCATATGTTTTACCCCCACAAAAAATGCATCATTGTTATAATAGAAACATCTACCTCATTTAATTTTCTTTAATTGAATGATGAAACAATAGAAATTATAATTTACAAAACAATGGTATGTTGTATATAGAAATAACCATGATTCATGATATTTTAATAAACCATGAAACAAATAGTTTTAAAAATTGAGATGTTAAAATAAAATTTATAATAACATATCATTGGTCATGATAAATGACTATATAATAATTATATATAATAACGAGTTTTGTTTTCCAACAAGACCTCATAGTAATCTACTTACAACTCTGTCATGGTTTTTTATAGAATATGGATATATCACGGATTGTATATAATTGAAAATCATGGTTATTTTGGTAGTGGTTCTTATTAATATTTAATTTTCTGAGACCACCATGACATAGTTGATAACACCAAGATGAAAATTTCCCAAAATAGCTCCTGGAAACATAATTTCATATAGAATGACCATTAATTCAAAATATGACTGAAAGTAACAATATATTTATTTTCACCATGTAATTTTTCCATTATGGGTATAAAATTACCATTATCAACACCTAAAATAACCATGATTTATATAATTTTAAGGAACAATTATTTTATTTTTCATATTATCAAAAAACCCAATGGTCGCGGGCCCTCTAGGCATGCACCAAATCTAAATATGGATTTAAATCATATAAAAATAAATTAATTTTTTATTTTCTAGTTTTAATGTTGGTATTATATGGTAAATTTATAATTGTTTTATAAATAATAAACTATAATGATGTATAAAAGTGTTTATATTTATTTATGAATTATTTTAAATTGAGATTATAAAATACATAAATGGAATGTCCTTATATGGAAAAATTATTTCATATTTAATAAAAATATATAGTTTATATAATATATGTAATTCTTATAATACTATGAAATATTTCATAAGATATGAAATATTTTGAAATATAAAATTGATTTTATTATATTATATTTAAAATAGTAACATGAAGGTGTTTATATTAGAATAAATATGAAATGTTGATATTTATTTATGTTATAAAACTTCCTCAAATCATTATAAAGTATAAATTGTTCATATATTTTAATTTAATGTATAAATTAAAGAAATTATATTTATATATATTTATTCCATATTATATTCAATGTTATAAATTATTTTTATTCTGAATTTTTGTGTTCTTTAGTTTAAATTCATTTCAACTACATTAAATGATAACACATGTATTTAATGAGTTATATGCTTAGTATGAAAATTTATTAGTTTTAATATAGCTTAAATTTAATTTTATCATGAGAATGATATTGAATTAAGATTTTTATTATTGTTAATATATTTTAGGTGTTAGAATTGTGATGGAATTGATGGGAATATTTAGTAATAATCCATAAGAAATTAGAATTTCGGTCAAATTACTCACCAAAATTAGAGTTTATCTATGTATAGAAAATTTTGTGTTAGATACCTATTTCACCATGCCTACACTTTTGGGTATTATTGATTTCATATTATATTAAGGCTTTCTAATTTTTTTTCATATACCTTATTCATGGGATGAATTTTGATATGTATAAATATATTTTGTTTCTAAATTTGGATAATAAAATAATATATGAATTATGTAATGAGTAAAAATTCACTATGGTATGATCATGTTTTTTTAAAGGAATTTGGATTCAAAAACTATATCATTTGAATCGTGCATAAATATAAAGGGAATAAATTTTATAATATGGTTAGATAATTAAATTGCCTTAAATTACTATGTGTTATATTTTTTCCAATGAAACACTTTTCAAGATCAAGTTCATTCTACTTATTAGGTCATGAAAAGTTAGGGTTACCATGGATTTTATTATGATAGTAAACAAAGTACTAGGTGACCCTAATAGGATTTGGTTACCTAATGATGAATATTATTTTTTTTTACTTAGTTGGAAAACCATAAATTCCATGATAACAAAGTAATAATGTTGACTCTATTGATTTGATGGATTGAGAAAAGTTTTTTACACAAAACTATCCAAGATTCATATATGTTATGATTAGTATCATGGGTTACCTAAATATATAATAAATGAGATGAATTAAAAATAAGTCTCATTAATTATAAAAATATTGTTAAAGGTCCACTAATGGATATTATGAAATAAAAGGGGTTTATCAATTAAGATGGAGCACATTCAATAAATGTAGTGATTAAATGAATGTAAATCATGAAACATATATAATAAAGGATTTTATTACAGATAATAATAGAATCATCATCATAAAAATTTACATTAAGATAAATATTGAAAATGGATAATATTTACTAAAATACAATCTTACAATGAAACACAAACACACGAATTGTTCTAAATAAATAGAGGAAAATATATGTGTTAGAGAAACCCCTTATTGTATATAATACTGATGAGACAATTTATAAAATGGGTATATATTCATATGATAATTGTTTTAAGGATTCAATTGATTTCTCTAAAAGTGTTCTTATATATATGGATTCAATGATATAAAAGAAACGTGAGAACATAGATGCATTAAAATTGATAGAAAACCTAAAATTTTATTATAAATAATTAATACATGAGAGGTGTAATGTTTCAAAATCATAGATTATATGGGATATAGACAATAGAACTTTGGTATCCCATAATGTAATCATTTTGATTTGATATATCAATGATATAGAGAGGGTAGGGTATTATATAATAATTGATATAGATATATAATTCATTCAAAAAAAAATCAATAATATTTTTTGATTTTTTTTATAAAATTATATATGAATGAGTTCAAAATAAATATACCCGATCCCCGCAATATGTTGAGGAAAATTGATAATTTCATGGGAGGTCTATGATATAATTCTATATTGATAGTATAAAAGGGAAAAAAATTATGTTATATTGAGAATATTTGAGTATCCAATATCTATCATTGGTCATTAAAAAATATGAGAGGAGTTATGTAAGGTGGGGGAGTGCTCCATTCAATCCAAATTAGTACATTAGGGAGAAATTGTCTATAATACATGAAATATTATTTGAATCACCATAGAGAGTATAGATTTTATATTTATTTTATAAAATTTTTTTTCATTTGTTTTTAATGTTATATGATACATGATTTACATTATAAAAGTGCTTTAGAAATATACATGAGTTTAAAAATGAAGTATAAAATATATTTAGAGCCTAATGCTTGCATTCAAGTGATAGGGAAATATATTTCTTCATCGAATAATTGGATATATAAAATGTTAATATCTAGTGGATCTGAATGATATTATTTATTTCCATCATGATCTTACTTATATATGATGAAAGGAGATATTTTAATTAAAGTTTGTTACAAAAAAATTTGATGATGGTTTTGATATGCATTAATATGATTGACTCAATTCTAAAAATTATCATAAAAAGTATATAAATAATTTTTATTTTCTTTTCTAGGATAAAAGATTTTATTAAATATATTGGTCTAAATACATGGGAAATAGTTCCCACCAACCTATAGTGTAATATTATATTGAATAAAATATTCTTTTTAGAATATTTATCAAAACACATTGAATACTATAAAAGATATATATTTTAATATTTTATTCGATAAATTTTCTAACTATATGAAATAAATATTATCTCTCAATAAAGTATAGTTCGTGTATCTTAAAATGACATTCTATAAAAATATATTTTATAAGGGGATAATGGGACTATGCTTGGACATATATAAGATAAACGGGGAACAAAAATATAATTCTACTAATTACAGTCAGTATGAATGTAACATTATATCATAAAATTTTTTATGATGTGTTGGTAATGATATATACTAATATATCTATTTTTTTGATGGAATGGTTTTTTGATTATGTTTATGTAATTTGAAAGAGCTATATAGAGATTGTATAAGTCAATAAAATCAATATATTAGATTCTGTGAAGAAAATAAGTTTTAATACAACGTTTATTTTGTGGAATATTATGAATATAATTCAT
This sequence comes from Viscum album, assembly GCA_963277665.1. NCBI lineage: Eukaryota > Viridiplantae > Streptophyta > Magnoliopsida > Santalales > Viscaceae > Viscum > Viscum album. Next base: position 409,904,294 of record OY728153.1, on the reverse strand, counting down.
AGTATATCCATTATTAAAAATAACATAATACATATATTTCACTCACTAAAAGAATTTAGGAGAATTTTTATCTGATAGTGACATAGAGATAAGACAGTAATTATATAGATATATAATGATTTTACAAATTACCTATATGTGTTGTGAATATATGGATTCTATGGTATTATATTTATAAATTATCTACCTAGATGGGTGACCATATGATAAAAAATCATACTATGATAATTTTTTTTCATTTTACACAATACAATTATTTCATGTTGGATGTATATATTCCTAAGGATAAATAATTATTAAACCCTTAAAATAGGAATTTTAGTCATATATTATCAATGTTAATCTAGATGTATTATAGTATGTGATAAAATGTTTTGGTTATATTGGTTATAATTACATATGGAAATAAAAAATAAGCACATCATTCACAAAATATGATTTTTTTTTGTGTTATGTGACATTCGAATTATACCAAATGGAGTGTCAAATGATTTTTATTTAGTATTATAGGGGATTATTTTTCATTTTTAATCCCATTACCTATGGTATTACATATACATAATATGAGAAAATTAATTCTTTTAATCCTTTCATACAACATTCTTGTGGCTGAGGAAATTAGGGGTGTTAATGTTTAAGATTGTAGTATTACTATTGAATTAACAAAGAATATATTTTTTCCCTCTCATATGATGAGTATGAAATTTGGATCCTTAGTTGATATAAATTTAGGAAGAACATGACTATACCTAGATAATTCACATGTAATGTGAATGTGTATTTGAATGAGAGTCATGTGATGTAGTCATCCTCATAGGTGAATAACATATGATGTGTTCATCTATCTGGTCAGTATATGCTGAGTAAATCGAGAATTTATGAGATGGAATCATGGGTTTGACATACCTTCATGTATCACGTACACTCTATTTTTAGGGAGAGGGTATTATATTATTATCAATAAATGTATATTATAAAAAAGTTGTACATAGTTATGATGATACTTTTGTTTGATATATATCATGAAAGATCATTTTGTAGCTTTAATAGAATTTTTTATTTTCTAGAAGTCACTATTTTCTTATAATTATGTGATGGGGGAATTAATAATTACATAAATTTAAGAAATTGTTTTGATGAAAAAAATTAAAGGATACACTAAAGTATTATAAGATATGGTTTCAAAAGTTATTACGTGTGATGTTATATTATGTGAATATTTACTAAGTCTATAATAGATTAGTTCAAAAGATATATTAATAGATATATTCCATAAAATAATGACCACGAAAAAGTGTTTTTTCCATGTTATTTTCTAAGTTGGGATACACCACATCAGGGTGAATTTTACCATGTCATGGTTTAATTAATAATAATTCATGTGTTAATATATAATTATTATGTTTATAGGATATTACACTATAGTTATCACATATCATTTTTAAATTTCATGTGATAATTATTTGAGGAGTTTGAGCATAAAAATGATTATTTAAGGGTGAAATGATCATTATGTGTATTAAATAACTTATCTTAAAGAGTTGTAACATTGGATAAAAGGTACATCAATATAGTTTTAGGTTTTGATTATAAGGATGGTTCATAGATGACTACGTAAATTGGATTAGTCCTTAGATTATGGGGTGTGATGTGTGTCTAAATGATGTTAAATTTTTAAGGATAAACTCTATAACTCTATAATTATCTTTCAATTTTACTCGAAGAATTTATAAAAACATGAGAATAAAATTATCCTTTCAAGTAATTGATAGATCCTCATATCATGTGGATACCCCAAGAGGATTTAGTCCATTTGATTATTATTAGTGATCAATATAGAGATCATGTTTTAGTGATTGTATAGGCTTGGATATGTAGAGGAAAAAAAGAAATTCATTATTTTTTATCATGTTTAATATGAATGGAACAATCTTAGTCTTTAAAGAGGCATTAGTTTATGTTCTATGTTATATCTGGATATGTTTTATCACTTATAAACCCATCAACTTCTATATTTCATGGGTCTATGAAGAAAATATTTTCTAATATGGTGGAGTGGAATATTTAAATATTGATGTATGAATTTTATGTGATGACATTTATTTATAATAAATTTTTATTATTTTTTCTAAGGTACCTGAATGACTTAGAGACATTAAATTTTTGTTAAAATAGAAAAAATATCTTATTTTAGTGAAATATGTTATGGCACCTAGACATAGGATACATAATGATATTATTATTATTGAAAAATAAAAAATATATTTGATATTCACATTGAAACCCCAAACATAGAAAATTATGTGCATAGTTTTTTGGGGAATGTAGGATACTATAAAATATTCATCAAGGAATTTTCAAATATACCGAACTCATTGTGTTCAATTTTTTTTTTTAAATATGTGAAATTAAATTATGAATAAGAATATTTAGAAAAATTAAAGATATTAAAATAGTATCTAATCTAAACACCAATAATTACAACAAGGAAAAAAATTTACATTTTGATATCATGTGTATTGAATACGACATCATTGTAATGAATTTACAGTGTAAAGAGAAGAAGAAAAAGGTTATATAATATGCTATAAATTACTCAATTGAGATTAATTTAATTTTTTCTCCAAGAAAAAAATAAATGTCTATAGTAGTGCATCAAATGGAGGAATCCATAGACTATTTAATTTTTAGTAAGGATATAATATGTACAGATCACTTGGATTTAAATTTTTTAATCTCAAAGATATAATCTGAACTATGGTTGATAAGATGGATTATCCTTCTTAAAGTTATTGATCATCAAATAAAGAAAAATAAGAAAGTTAAAAAATGATGTGGAAAATCACTTATCCATGTAGCTGTATTCAAATAAATATTATTATGATCTAATTATGGGTTAATTCACTGATGGAATATAATTTTCAATCAAAAGTAGTGTAATTCCTTATTGCTCATATATTGGAAACAGTATTGTTTGAGTAAGGTTAAAAAAAATTAAATCATTGAATTATGAAAGAGGATTCAATGATCATAAAAAATAATATGTTATTAAGGATTCATTTATATAAAATAAATGTGATGGTGGAATCATCACATGAAGTGTAATAGTTGAGGATGTTCTCTCAATTTTTAGTCTTTGTTACTCAAAACCACTTGAAGAACATTATATAAGTTTTAACATTGATATTGAGGAATTTTATTGTGGTTAATTTTAACCAACTAACATAGGAAGTAAATTATTTTCTTTTTTTTGATATTAAATACATTTTATCCCCCATAAATAATACTAAATTGTATTTATAATGTTTTCAAATTAATGTAACATTTCATTGGATTTCATAAATACTCCCTAAAATGGAAAAAATAATAAATTTAACTAATTTAGTAGAATTTTGGAGTGATATTAATGGATTTATATTAAATTTACTTTATTTCATTATTTTGATGAAAATATGATGTTTGTGGCTATAAGGAAGGGAATAAATTTGACGATGTCTAGAATGCGTGTGAGTAAATATATCTATTAATAATATTTATTATTATTAAATAGAAGAAGAAATTGAGAATTTAGAGGGGTGTGTTTGAGTTATTAGAATGAGCATATGTAACATCCCATTAATTTAGGGTTAGTTAGGTTTTATTCCTTTTTATGGTTTTTATTTTTTGTTCTTAGAGTAGTGTTGAGAAAAAGATTGTAGGATACCTATAATGGTGGACTTAGTGTTCTTTTTTTCAATTTTCATCATAAAGTCTACTGGGTTTGTATCCCATTGATGATTTACATAGGAAAAGTTTTCATGATAAATATTACATTTTTTACTCTTATTATCAGTTTATATATAGAAACGTAATCAAGTATGTTTATGTTTTATTTTTTTATTGTATTTGGCTTATCTCTCAATATTGAATTTGGTAGTTAGACTAAGGTCAATGATGAAATTATTTAAATAGATCCAGAATAATAATCATAAAATAATTATCATATTTTTACATCAATTGTAAACTGTAAAATAATCATGTAATATAAATATGAAAAATGAACCAACATTAAGATCATAGAGACAGTAGGGCACATGTATGCATGAGTAACATTTCTATTTTCAATGATCATTATGGAATGACAGTATGTAATATTTTATCTTTTATGAAGGATAATAATATCATAAATATCATTATATATAGATATATATTCTTATATATATCATTATAGTGACTTAGTTATGGAGAAAAAGAAGAATCACATCGATTCGAGGAGGGAGTAGTCCGTACGCCCACAAATGATGTTATGAGTTTTTCAGTATGTGAAATGGTAAGAAGAAAATGATATATTCTATTTATAGATTGATAATTATTTCATGAATATCATAATTATTTAACATATATATATATATAATATTCATATTATTTACCCTTATTTCCTTCTATGTAACATTTTGTGAAAAAAGCATCACATCGATTCATGAGGTGGTAAATCGGCGTAAACATGACTAACATTATCGAATCCCTATATAATGGAATAAAAAATGGTATATATTAAATAATTAATAAATAAGTATAATAATGTTGTAAATATCATAAATAGCATATATATATATAGTTTTTCAATCATTATTCGCAATAATGAGAGGTTGTAATGAAAAAATTAATGTCATCGATTCATGAGCCAGTGGTTTGTTGTAGACACAAATAATTATTTCATAACCCATTTGAAGGATGTGTGGGAGGTTTTAGGTATTAAAATTAACATGAAAAATATCATTATATTGAGTATAATGTGGGTATTATATAATCATTGTATGAGAATAACTTAGGTGGGTGGAGAAAAAATAAAATTGAAAAGATCATTGGAGAACGTTAACTCTTCTTTCGGATTCTAATTTTGGTTTTCACCAAAGGAAACCATTTTTTAGATTTATGAAAAAAAGAATTCTATGATGTTTTTTGGGAAATGGATAAGGTATTTATGTAGGTATTTTCATATACAAATGGCTTGATAGTTTTGAAGAGAGGAGGAGAGAGGTAGACCTTTTATAATGACATGAGTGGCACTCTTGAAATATTTTGAAAGAGTTATTTACAATCACGTTTTTTCATGTAAAGTGGATTTAATAATTCACCATACTATATAAAATATGTTATGTGGTAGATATATGGCCATAAAATGAGTTCCTGAAAATTTTATAGGTCTTATGGCCCCTTATGATTAATGATTACTCCATAGGTTAAATCATTTTTACCTTAATCGCTATGATTAATTTTAATTGTAATAGTCAAAATTCATCAAAAAATATATTGTACATTTCAAAAATTCTAAATTATTATGATTCTAAATTTGAAAATAATTTTTTAAATATAAATTAACATAATTTCTAAATATTATTTTAATATTAATCCTAGAAATGGTGTGTGAAAATGTGTTTGTAATATGGGTAACATTTTTGAAAAAGGCGATTCTATATAAACTATATGACTAATAATAATAATTTTATGAAACTCAATTAATATGTAATGTTACATATTCTATAAATTTCCTTTAAAATATCACCCATTATAGATTAATTTATTTAACTAAAAATGTAAAACATTATTTAATTTAAAACAATATTTAGAGAAAATAGACTTAAATTAAAAAAACATATATTACAAAACAAATATATTGTTGATTAAAATGTAATCAAGCAGATTAAATTTATATAAATTATACATATGTTTGTTTAAAACATATTAAATATATGTATATACTTCAAAATTACTTAATTTTTAAAGATAAATGGTTTATTTACAAAAAATTGGTGTTTCAATTATTCAATAAAAATAAATATTTTCTGAAAAATCCAAAAAAATTTACCAAAATAAATTTTTGATATTATGTTTAAAAATATTATTTTAATTTTATAATATTAAAATTATAAAATCAATAAATTAATCTTTTAAAAAATCCCTTATATGAAATGTGTTAAATTAAAAAAATTTCATTTTTAAAAATAAAAATTTCATAATATTTTTATAACTAATATATCAATGTAATTAATATTATTAAATATAAAAATGATTTATTGTATCATTTATTTGGTTGTTATAACCCCTATCATTTTATAAATTTCACCATCATAATTTTATTCCCATATTAAATAGGTGGGGATATATTTCCCTCATAACATTTTTAGATTCTCATGTTATCCCTTTAAACATATGAATTTTCTATAAAACCATAACCTGGTGAATTAAATTATCCCACAACACATTATCTCCATAGTTAATAAATTGAAATGGATATTCCTCAAATGAAAAATTTTATTCCAATTAAACTACTTTAGGGTTCGGAACATGTGATAAATCTAACACATATTTCTTTAACATTGAAACACAAAATATATTGTGTACCTAAGATAATCATAGAGGGAACTCTAATTGGTAAGAGAGTGATAAAATAATATCTAGTATTTAATTATTATAATTGAACTATAGACTCATCTTCCCATTCTTGTGAAAATGAACCACACTTTTTCATGGAGAAACATTGAGAATGACATGATCAACATCATCGAAAGAAAGGTATTTCATCCCGTGATTCACATAATTTTTCTACATGATCTGGGCTGTCTTTTTGTGTCATTGAGGAACCTGAATTTTTTCTTCCATTTTCTCTACCATATTTTTTCCTATCATCTTCATTTCCCTTTACATTCACCCAAAAAAAAAGGTTTCCGAAACTAATTTCCATATAGTTCCTTAAATGATTTCATCTATATACAAGAATGAAAACAATTATTATAAGAAAGCTCAACCTAAGAAATATTTTGATCCCAATTTTATTGGTAATGAAATGAATATAAATTATTAATATATTAATATTATTGAATAATATTTTAATATTATCCGTCATATTGAGTATTAATATCTATAATGAAATTTAATTTATTACCAAAAAACTTCAGAAGTCCTTTTAAAAGATTAAATATGATCATAGGATAACAATGAGATGAACTAGAGATAAGTACTCCATGTAACATAACTACCTCCTTTAAATATATTCTAGAAACCTAATCTCATGAGTTCATATATTTAAAGGGGAGTAAAATTGTTTATTTGGTTAATCAATCAATAGTATGTCAAATTTCATTATTACTTATAGAATTCATTAGAAACACTACCATGAAATCCATTAATATATTTTACCATTTCCCCTTACGAACTGGAAAGGGTTGAAGTATCCCCTTCATTAGTTATCCATATTTATGAACCTATTGAAATGTAAAATAAATCACCATGAAGTCATCAATATCTCATTTCATTCAAGCCCACCAAAAAAATCCCAATGGTCTCTCTATGTAACGGTTGTTTCCAAATGAATAGAAAAAAGATAACTATGAGATTCAGTCAAAAACACTTTCTTCAATTGGGAATCACATGTAGAAATATTATTTTTCCAAATATTAAAATACCTTATTCATCAATATTAAAATTGGTAAACTAACCCTTCTTAATAGATTCACCTTTTTTCTGAAAATATTTATCCTTTTTATGTGCTCTGTTAATTATTTACGATAGTGTAGTCTATATTGAATCCTAAAATAAAATATAGGTTGTCCATGAGTCTACAACTTCTAGGCCAAAATTATCAAAATTATTAACTACTGAGTCACATTCCAAATTTAACTTAGTTAATTTCTTACTATTTTTTTACAATGAATCAACCATAATATTATTTTTCTATATGCTAATGAATCACCCAGTCATAATAATTTATTACTTCTATCAATCTGCTTTCTCTCATGTTAAGTTCATTATGAGTTAATATATACGTGAAACTTTTATGATTAGTATATATTTCATACTTTAATGTATAAATACTCCTCAATATTTTTAAATAAAAGACCACATTAGATAATTCCCAATCATGTTTATGGTATTTTAACTTATTTGGTTTAAACTATCATGAAGCATATGTAATTACCTGATCATTATGGATTATGATGGATCCAATTCCATTGAATGAATCCTCACTGTAGATGAAGAATTCTCTATTTCTGGAAGTCATGGAAAAAAATTGATCATTTAATAGTATTATTTTTAGTTAATGAAATAAATAACAACATTCTTTTGTCCAGATGAATATAACACCATTTCATGTTAACTTAGTCAATGGGATAAATAACATATAAATGTATTCAATAAACCAATGGTATTAACTTCTAAATCAATGAAAACTATAACCCCCTATGTTATTTATTGGTCTTTAATATTCATCAACAAATATTTTTATGGTAACTAGTTATGATATAGTTAGAATAAAATATATCAAAAGAATGATATTTTTTACTACCAAAATACAGACTTATGAACTATCCCATTCAATTTCTTATCTTTAAAATTGTAAAAAACAAACTGTACATGCCTTTTATATTGACCTCAACCATAATTTCATAGAGTTTTTGATAATTTTATTACTAAAAAATAGATATATGAGATCGCACAACCAAGGAATGATTATTTTATTTGTCTTAAATAATGATATACAGACAAGATTCCATTTATACATTTGTAATTAAACGTAGAATAAAAACTAGCTTCCTCCAAACTTAATCAAAACCTCCCTCTTCATAACATGAGGAACTAAAAAAATAAAATATATAAAAAAATGATTGGGAAGGGTTACATATAGTGGAATCATGAATAAATAAAAATTTAACAATAATTAATTAGCATAGTCCATATGGAATAGAGAATAAAAAAATTCAATTATTAAACTGATAAATAAAATTCATCCACTGATTTTTACATAGTGATAATAATCTAGGTAATTATAAATTAATATAAAATAAAGAAAATTATTAATTATTTGAGGTAATGTATCTAGAACATGAACTATTATACCATCAAAATGGTTTAACTCTAACGGTATATAGTCTTCTGATTGTGTTTAGAATAAAACCTAAAGGGCTTTCCACCAACAATTTTGTCTCATGAGACATAATATTTATCGAGGGAATATAAATTTATTAACCACCCATCCCTGAATTTCTGAATACTTTTTTATATACAGATTTATTTCAATAACAATATTCCTAAACAAAATATCGGTATTGATTAGGAAATACTATTTTATCAATATTTAAACATTCAAAGTAATCACCTTATGTAAAAAAATGGTATATAGAATATACAATAATCATACCCATGATACAAGAAAATATGGATATTTACGAGGAATATAAATTCAAATAAAAAATAATATCAATGTGGTAGTAGATATACCATATATAAAATAATTATGTTCACAATACCACGTGAGTCTCAATGAAATTAAAATTTAGATAAAGTTCATTTCCTTATATTTTATGGTGTTCTACACTTGATCATAATGTCCTGGATAATTAGATTAAATTAATCAATTAATTAATTAAAAAATTCCCACTTGTATTATATTTATTATTAGTTTTTTAATTTCATTTATTTCCTTTTTATGAGTTATTAGATACAATTTTATCATTCAGTGGTGTTTGCTTCCTTGGATTTCTTGATATATTTACTTGTATACTAGTATGGAAAATCATGTAAACTTAGAATAGTTATCTAGAATTTCAATTATATGTTACTAATTAAATTAAATAATTTTAAAATTTTATTTATTTGAATTAGTTATATATTATGAGGATGAATCATTAGATTAAACATTAGTGATAATGATTTAGATTATTTTGGTGTTTTTTTGATCATCCGAAACCATTTTTGTCTTAATAATTAATTTAATATAAAAATATATACCAGTTCCAGAATCATAAAAAATATATAATAAATATATTATAGAATAGTTTAACCATATTAATGATTTTATTACCATATTTTATGTTGTAATTGAAAAAAATAATACTTATCGTCCGCAAAGGTGGTAAATTGGATCCTCAGGGATGAGGTTTTAATATTTAGAATAAAAAGGTGAAGATAAAGGGATTGATGATGGACATTCAATTAAAATTTTAAAATTAAAATATAAATAACACTAGAGTTATAATTATTTTATCAATAGAATAGTTAATCATATAATAAGAATAAAATAAATTAAAAAAAGAAAAAGAATGAAAAAAGATTTACCTCTTGTATTTCTCTCCCTGAGAATCAACTTAATAAAATTAGTTTTAGTATTTAATTAAGACCAATGCATCCTAAAAGTGGGGGTGAGGATTTGGAAAGGTATTATGAATAAATGTTACATTTTTCAATGTTTTCAATTGTGGGTAGAGGCTTTGAGTGTGTTAATTATAATGGAGGATAGGGGTCTTTTCTCATTATTTTATTTATTTGATTATTATTTTAGATCAAGAAAATAAATATTGATTGTTATTATGACTAAATATACGAAAATGGTATTTTAGTTCTATATAATAGTTCTTAAATCATCCACACATCAACAATGAATCAATAATTCATGTACTTTACATATACATTAAATTAATATAGTTTACTATTCAAAAATTATATACTATTTTTGAAAAATTCAAATAAATCACCATAACCATTATTCAACATGTAGAATTAATAAATAAATTCCATTTTATTAATATTATTTTTATATATGAGAAGTATATTTTCTAATTAAAGTCATCATTTATTTTAAAAATAAAAATTTTGAAATTATATTTGATTTTAAAACACTACAAAAAAATTAAAGACATTCTCATAAAATCATCTTATAATCATAAGACAAAAAAAGTAAATTTATTATTATATTTTATGAAAATAAATTTTCTTTTAAATTATTATATTAATTATAAATTTTGAATAATCAATTAAGTTTTATAAAAATATAAACACTAAATTTTCTATTTTAAAAATATTTATTTACTTTCACTTTAATATAAATATATCATATTTTTATTTACAAGATTTGTAAATTTTACTTATACTTTCATTGGCGAGGTTACTATTTTATTGGATGAAATACCATTCGTAAGAGGAAAATCACTCTTCCAATGGACAAGTTACTATTTCATTGGTATATGTTTCTTAATTTCTAGAAAAAACATATTATGTCATTCACTTGTCAATTATAGAGTTCTTTTGTGTCCTTTATCTTATTTTTTATTATTTATACTATATGAAATAATATTGTGTGGAATCAAAGCTATTGAATGAATTGACTTTATTTAAGATGATACATACTGTAAAATCTTGGGGTATGTTCATCTTCCCACCTATGAAACATTCATCATCAATTTTTAAATCCTAAATATTAACTTCTAAATAGATGAGGGTGGTTATTATTCATAACGTCCTCAGGTTCCCACATTACATCATCCATTTTATGGTTTCTCCAAAGAACCATTACCAGTCATGTTGTCCAATTTCTCAATACCTTATATACACTGTCAAGAATATTGAAAAGCTATAGCTCAAATTATTTCTATAATTTCAAATAATATGATGTACATGTGGCATAGATTCCCATTCCTACCAAAACATAAGACACCCCTCCATGGAGATACATTCAGAAAGAAATAATCCCCAACTAGATATTCCATATCCTTTCTCCAATTGTCTGCTTAAATATTTTCCTATATTCCAAAAATTTGATACGATCTTTTATGGTATTTAACATTGTCATTGTCTCGTCAATATGTTTTTGGACTCTCAGTTTCTCCTCAAAAAATTCATCCCCCAAGTCATAATATGACATATGATTCCATATAATGCTTCATATAGCTCCATTAAAATACTAGAATAGAAACTATTATTTTTGTAAAGTTCTATAAAAGGTAGATAATGATCCCACAAACCTTGAATGATGTGAGAGAATGATCCCAACATGTCGTATAATGTTTTAATAATACTTTTAGACTATCCTTCTGTTTGAGTGTGATAAGAAGTACTCATATGAATCTTAGTATACAAATTATTATAAAGGTTCTTCTAAAATAATGATGTGATATGGGGATCTCTACCAGACACAATTGATAGAGTTTTACCATGAAGTCTTAAAATGTCATTAATACAGAATCGAGATATGACCAAAAGAGGTAAATCTTATCTTATTGAAAAAATATGATAATTTTGTAAGACGTTAAATAATAACCCATATTGAGTCATTCATTATTGATGTCCATGATATCCCTATGAAAAATTCCATCATCCAATCACCCCACATCCACATAGGAATAGTTTGAGGTTACATTAATCCACTAGGATGCTGTCTTTCGGCAATAACAAACTGAAAAACTAGACACCTTCGCTCATAATCATCAATTTATCACTACATATATTCCCAAAAAAGTGTTCCTTCATAAATATATACATATTGGTACTACCAGAGTGTATAGAGAACTTTTATATATGAGAACTATATAATAGTTCTCTTTTTAGCTCTAGTAAGCTCCATCTAAATTTCAGAATCCCTTCCTCATACATGAAGTCTTCCAATCTTCCATCCTTAATAGCTTTAATTTTATTTTAGAAATTCTATTCATTGGATTGGGATTTTTTTATCTTGTTTAGGAATCACAGATTCACAATCATTTGATAAAGGAGTAATTAGTCCTCTTTCTTAACAATTCACATATCCATAATTACTAAATTCATGAAAATACGATCTTTCTCAATCCACATTTGGGTTATAAGTCCATGATATTTCTTACATAATGCATCAACTACCTTATTATCTTTTCCTATGTGGTTTTGTGCTGATAAATCATAATCTTTGAGAAACTCAAGTAATAAACCTTACCTTATATTGAGTTCATTCTTTTAAAGATGTATTTCAAACTCCTGTGATATGTATATATATCACATATTTTAACATAGTGGTATTTTCTCCATGTCTTCTGAGAAATGATTATGGATTCTAACTCCAGATCAAGAGTTGGATAATTTTATTAATGTTTCTTAGAAATACTTAAATAATATGATGTTATTTTATCATTTTTTCATAAGGACACAACCCATTTCATTTTTTGATGAATTACAACATACCACAAACCCATCATTTCCTAATGGTAGACTCAGAATTAGAGAATTGACCCATCTACTGTCCAATTATTCAAATAATTTTGAATATTTTTTTTGATATGAACGCAATCCCTTTACGTGTGAGCTCGGTTCATGAGATAGCTAATAAATAAAAATTCATGATTAAATGAAAATAGTAACATGCTAAACCAATGAAACAATGTACCTTAGTTATGATAATTGGTTTAGTCATTTTTTGTGTTTCCTTTTTTTATTTAACCAAATGATATTCTATGATTTGAGAAAATATTTATAATAAAAGAACATACTTTCAGACAAAATTCATACATTCTAAACATCCCATATAACTATTTTTCTTCTATGATAATTTTGAAAAATATAAATGTGATTATCATTCCTTCTATTATTTTAGACTACACCAAGATATTATTAATAAATACCACAATAAAATCTTCAAGATATTCAATAAATACTCTATTTATTAGATCCATGAAAACACAGGGTGAATTTGTTAATACAGATTGAATTACTGTAAACTCACAATGTCCATAACTATTTCAAAATGTTTTCATTGGAATATATTTCATCTTTACATGAAATTGATGATATCAAGAACGAAGCTAAATCATCGAATAATATTAAGTATAATGAAGTTGATCTAATAAATCATCATTTTGAGCCAGAGGGTACATGTTCTTTATTATAATAGAATGACGTTATCTATAGTCAATGAAAAAACTCAAAAATCCATTTTTCATATTAAAAAAAAGAATTTAGGATCCCCAAGGAGAAACAAGAAGGCAAAAAGATTCCTTTATTTCTCAAATCTTGTAATTTTTTCTTCAGATCCTCTAATTCCAAAGTTGCCATTGTATGAAAATTTAATGATATTTTATTTCATCAGGGATTAGATTAATGGAAAATTCAACATCCCACTCTAGGCGATTCTATGGTAATTTTTCAGAAAATACATCAATGTATTTCTTTAAAATTACTATATACTCAATTCAAATATTACTTTCCTTGTATCTGAATGTTTTTTTCTCTTACTCCATAACAATTTCATTTAGTGTACCTATATGGGGTGGATCAAGAAAAGAATAATATTATGATGTTTCTACTCTAAGGACAAGGGATTCTACTTCTTCATCAGTGATTTTAATTTCTTTACTATTTAAATAAATTCCCACATTATATTTTAAATTCCAATCCATACCGAGGAATATATCAATGACATCCATGTGTATAATATTACGGTTAGAAACTATTGAACATTTTTGTTTCAGAGAGGGGACTGAATAACAATATTTTTTTCAATGCAATTTCTCGTAGGTTTTTTGACTGATAACTCATATTGTTAAACCAAAATGGAAATGTCATATTTTCATGTAAAACTGAGTAGATATAAAAGAGTACGATGATATATAATCAAATAAAGCATTGGATAGATTTTGATGGTAGGATTAATGTACCTTCCACCATAGCATTGGATTAATATACCTTAGTTGTGGTGATCTCATAAGATTGGTCATCTCCCCTTGAACTATATTATGGTAGATTACCCTGCCACTTAGGAAATTTATTTGAATAATTACCCATTTCATTGTTCATGAATCATTTTATATAATTTATTTTTTGTGTTCCCTTTCATTCATTATCTTGATGAACCTTTTCTCCACTCTTATAAAAAAACTCTCATTCCCTTAAAGAATTTCACATGATGATTCTTACCATAATTTTTTCATAATGGGAATTTATTAATTCCCACATTCTACATTGATGATTCACCTTTTTACTGGTTAGTAGATGACATATTTTTATCTTTATTTCTATTTAGAACATATGATCTAGAAAAAATTTTCTCCATTTTTTTTGATGTTAATACTATTTAATTCTATGATGAAAATGTTTGAGAATCCATCACCCTTCGAAGATTTGGATAAATAACATCACAGAAATAATTAATATTGTCTTATGTATCACATATATAATCTATAACAACACTTGATAGTCTTGTAAAGGTAGATTCATACATAGAAAGAATATATTATTCCCAATGTTTCAGGCTATGTAATTTTCTATTAATTTCACATTGTTACTCATCAGAAAAGTATTTTTCAAAAAAAGTTTCCTTATAAGTTTTCCATTCCATTTCATCGATTTTTACATCATCCTTAGTATTCTTTATCAATGAACAACATATATTATCCTTTCCCTTGAGAAAATATTCTTCAAGTACTAACTTTTCATCCTAATTTCACCCCAATTCTAGAAATATATATTTGAGCGACATCGTCCAGTAGTCATCTACGACTAGATTAGTTGTCCAACTGAAATATTAGGCCCTATACTACAAGAACAAATACCACATAGGATTATAATGGTTATTGTTCATAACCTGAGTAAGATGTATTAATATGGTAATTATCAACTCATCTCTAACACTAACTATATTGACTTCATCAGTGAGTAAATCCCTACATTATCTGTAGGTATTGATTCCTTTTCCTCCATTATGATAAATTTCTAAACAATATCATTCACTAAATAAGGTTATGTATCACAATGAATTATTTTGTACATGAAAAACAGTTATGATAAATTAATTTTTTTTTGCTTATATAATCTCATAAACATAAAATTGGTTTTGTTGGAGCCATATTTACTTTTAAATCTTTTATAATGGTTTGTAATGAGAATATAAATTAACTAAAAATATCCCCAATGAATTTCCATCTAGGTACAAAATATGGTCTATATTTTTTGTACCATGTTACACTAAGTCATGCCCGATGCACCTTCTCAGAGTTGTTACCCCTATGTACATTCGTTCCATAACCACGTCCAATTGTGGTATCTAGGAAATGATATATTTCTAGGAAGACCCACAAAATATATACTTTAACAAAATTTTAAAATGTTATTACATTATTACCCTCAAAGTATATTTTAGATTATGTTTCCCAAAAAATGTATTCTCAATATAATTCCCATGGTCCTTACTAGACCTCCTCTAATACCAACTGTAACGACCTTTACCCTAGTATCCAAGAGTCGGTGGTCATTTTATTATAACAGAATAGAAAAAAATACAAAATCATCAAGTATCGATCAATTTAGTATTTTTGATTAAGTAAACACCTACACGATTCCCTTACTACATTTGTAATTAAATATTATAAAAAAGGAAAAAAATACATTCCTTGACACATCATGAATTTTTTTATCTTTTCCAACTAAAGAAGGGAAAAAAGTAGAAGGGTCAGCTTAAATGATCAATAAAGGTCACATATAGAAGAAAATTGAATAAATAATAACTAAATCATAATGAATTATTCATAACTAATAACGAATTGTTAATAAATGAAAATCACACAACATCAATAAACTAATAATGAAAATGCATCCATATATTTTATCTTACTGAAAATACTCTTGATAATTGTAAATGAATAATGAATGAATGAAATGAGAAATTATTGACATTATTTTTTCTGGAACATGAACTATCATACAATCAATATGTTTTATGTTTCTGGGTAGATAACATTATTATTATGCTTGGAAAAAAAAATTATGAAGGGTTTTTGGAAAATAGTTTTCTCCCATGAGACTTGTCAACACTTCGAGGGGCGATAAAGCCAGGACCGACCTATCACTTCAAGTCCATATCATTATTTATATATAGATTTAGTTCATGAATAATATTAATTAAATAAATATCCATAATTATTATGAAATATGGATTTATGAATATTTCAATATTCAAAGTAACACCTATATAAAAAATTGTATACAACATAGACAATTATCATATCCATGATACAAGAAAACATGGATATTCAAGAAGAATATAATTTAAAATGAAATATTATATCAATGGGGTTGTAGTTAAACCACATATAAAATTAATATGTTCCTAACACTATGTGAGTCCCAATGAAATTGAAATTGGGATGATGTCCCTTACTTTATGTCAAAGTGTATTCTGCACTTGATATTAATGTCAAATATAATCATATTAAATCGATTAATTAATTAATTCATAAATTTCTTTTATACATATTGGATTTATTATAAATTTATTAAAATAATTTAGGTTATTTTTATAAGTTATAAGATACAATTTTATCATTAGAGAGTGTTCGTTTCCTTGGTTTAATTTGTCAGTTTACTTTTATACATGTATGGGAAATCATGAAAAATGATAATAGTTGTATAGAATTATAATTATATGTTATTAATGAACATACATAATATTAAATGGTTATATATTTAATAAAAACTATATATTATGAGGAAGAATCACTTGATAAAACATTAGTGGTAATTGATTAGATTATTTATGTGTTTTTCATATCATCATGAAATAGTTTTTTATTATGCATTAATAATATATATATATACATGATTATAGAATATTAAATATGTTGTAATACATATTTTATAGTATTTTTTTAACTATAAAAATTTATTTATGACTATAATTCAAGGAGTAATTGAAAAAATAAGACTCTTCTTCCACAAAGGTAGTAAATCAACACCTAATGGATGATGTTTTCATTCTTAGATTGAAAATGGGAAAAGAAGGGGTTTGATGCCGGATTTACATTAACATAGTAACATTATAGTATATATAACACTTTAGTTATTATGTTACATTAGACAGAAGAGTTATAGATAGAGTAAGAAGAAAATAAATTCATCAAAATGGAGAAAGATGGAAAATTATTTACCTCCTGAATTCCTCTCCTTGAGAACCTCCTTAATAAAATTGATTTTCAAATTTTGTTTAGACCAAGGACTCTTGGTTGTGGGGGAGAGTCTTTGGGAGGGTATTAGGGAGTAATTTTTAATTTTCCAAGTATTTATATGTGTTAGGAGAAGATTTGGTGAGGTGTGGAATTCATAGCGCAACAGAGGATTCTTTTCTTATTTTTTTCTTCATTAGATTATTATTTTTGCACAAGACAAGAAATAGCGATGATTCTTGTAACTAGATACCAAAAATAGATCATGTGATGTTGAATTAATGATGATTACATCAGCCATAAATCAACAATAACTCAATAATTTATGTATTTTTCTTATATCATAAATTATTGTATTTCACTATTCACCGAAAATACAACTATTTTATAAAAATCCAAAAAATTCATCCTATAAATTTTTTGACATATATAATTAAAAAATGAAATAATTTTTTTTAAATAATTTTCTAAATATTAATAATTTAATTTTAATTGAAAATCGTCACCTATTCAAAAATACCAATTTTAATATAATAACTATTTTTATAACACTTTGAAAAAATAATTAAGGTTTAACAAAATTACAATATAACTAGTTGAAAAAATTAGTTTACGATTTTATTTTTTGAAACTAAATTTTATATCAAATAATTATAATAATTATATTATTTTGAATAATCATTTATGTATTATAATAATAACAAAAATAAATTTTTCATTTCCAAAAATATTATTTGCGTACTTAATGATATAATTATATCATATTTTCAATTATAAGATGCCTAAATTTTATTAATAACTTCGTAGGTGATGTTACTATTCTATTGCATGAATAACTATTCATAATTTTTATATTAATATTTCAATTTTCATGTTACTATTTTATTGGAATATGTTTATTAATTTATAGAAAAATCCAATTATTTAATTTATTATTCATTTATAGTGTCTGTTTTGGGTTATCTATGTGATTTTATATGACATAAAATATATGAAATAATTTTTTATGCAATTAAATATATCAAATGAATTGGATTTATATTAGATGATAAATACCATAAAATCATGGGGTGTTATACTTATTATGTACCTTTTGAAATTTAGAATATACAAAAATGTCATTGATAAACACTACAGCAAAATTATCCAAGAAGTTGAGAAAAATTCTATTCATAAGGTCCATAAGTACAACAGTTTCAATAGAAAACCTAATCAGAATATTCAAGATTTAATATATCATATATCTTGTAATAAATGTAGTCTTATTATTTTTTTATTCTTTCACATTCAAATAATGGTCCCTAACCTCTGGTCAACCATTGAAAAATACATAGATCCCTAGAGATGATTTAAAAAATAATCAAAAGTTTAAAGATGATACTTATTCTTAAATATGATGTTATTAAAAGCTCCATGATTAATGAAAATCATTAGGGATCCATCATTATTTTTAACATAGAAAGAAAGATAACCACATGGTAAATTTCTAGTTTGGATGAAACCTTTCTATAATAACTCATACAAATTCTATTTCAAAAAAAATGTTCTTCTTGAGCTCTTTGATAATGGGTTTTAAAAATAGTCTTAGAATTATGAACTAACTAAATAATAAAATCAATGCACCGTTCAAGAATAACACCAGTCCAATCACCTGGAAAACATCTAGATATTCATTTACTATTATAATATCAATAATTTGAACAATTTATTTATTTTCTAAAATATGAACTTCATAACATTTACTACCGTCTATAATCAATTTATTAGCTTCTTGGTATAATTTTTATGGTTTAAAATCATGGAACACAATAATTTTAGCACTATTATATATCTTAGTATTACAAACTGAAAGAAAATACATACAAAGAATGATATCAAACTATATTTTTCCCAATTGAGAAAAATTTACATGAAAGACTATCCCACTGATAACAATAGGATGATTCTTATAAATCATGGTTTATTTAATACATATACTTAGAGGCTCCAGAAATTGTTATATCATACTTTTAGGAAGCTATATTCTTAATTTACATGAAACATTCTCATAAATGACTTAATGGGAAGTTCTAGGGTCAAACAGGGTATTGTATTAAGTTTAATACATAGATAAAGAACATATCACTAATTCATTTTATTTCCCAACAACAAATGTATTAGTAGAAATGGACATTTCTATAAATTTATTTTACAATCATAATAATTTACTTCTGTCAAAACAAACATCAGATATAAATTTACATAATGAACCAAATAATTAAAATATAACACCTCACTATTGGATGTATATCAGTTACCCATGTCTTTGGTTTTTCAAGGCTATTTTCTTTACATTCACGAATCCTCTGACCAGATTGACCACACCAGATACACATTCGAGATCCACACAAGAAACACATTCAAGGCTATTTGAATTTTCATTTTCCATAAATGGAACATGGGATTACCTTTGGAAATATTTTTCTGGTATTGTCCCCATCCCTGCTACCTTGAAAATTTCTTAGAGTTTTCATATTGAGGTACATAAGTGTCAGGATACATCTTCCCATCATTATAAGAACAAAGATCCACTTTCCCATAAATTTTCAATTCTCATGAATCTAATTATCTTAATAAAAATTGTTTCCATCCTAATAAGAACTGATTAATCCTTACACCAGTGTCCTAGATAAAATACAGAATATACCTATCCATGAATTTGATGTTTTCCTCATACATTTCAAAAAAAGAATCATCTTTCTATATAAAATCAAGGAATTATTTTTACATATGTATTAAAAACGTTGGAAAATATATCTCAAGAAAAATTCCTTTAAGGATTTCCATTCCATTGAATCAAGATCTTCTTTCTCTTTAATATTCATAACCAAATACCACCATTTATTCTATTCACCTTGAAAATGATAAATGCTAAGGGTTAAATTTTTAAGTTCAAAAAATCCCATGATATCAAATAAATTTTCCATATAATCGATATATATTTTTTCTAGAATAGAGTTAGATAATTCATTGAATGATAAGGGATGTTTCCTCATGAAATGGTCTCCAAATTTATGTTACTTTGTGATAAATCAATTTCCTCTTTAGCATGAATACCAAATCCATTTATAGTATGATTCAATGGATTCGTAACTACAAAAACCTGTTCAGTTCTAACTGAAACAATCTCAAAATGATGATTTAGATGGATATTTTTTTTGGGATCCTTTTGGATACCGTTTAGCTATTTCCTTTATCGAAAACAATTTTGAACAAATATTATTTAGTCTAAGACAAACAGTAATGTTTAAATTCTATATCATTTTAACATAACATTAAGGTAATTTATTTCAAGGGATTGTATATAACATTATAATAGCCTCTAATATTATCTACACTGAGCATTTATACCAACAATAAGGACATTTTCATAGATATTAAAAAATCACGAGTTTAAATCAAGAATTTACTGTCTTTCACTTTTATGTTCTTTTAATGTTTAGAGTTTTTGTGAATTTGGACATAATGTATACATTAAAAACTGTAATACTAAGTAGGCACATCAAAATAGTACACATTTTCCCATCATATAAAAAATTCCAAATAATGCATTATAATTAACCACAATTTACATATATTGTTTTAATGTCAGAATTGAAGCATATTTATTACAACATATAACAAAACCATGATAGTACCATATAGGTATAGTGTCTTTAGAAACTGGGAAACACAAACAACTGGTTCATAAATCATATACATTGTCTCTCGTTTATTTCAACATATCTAGAGTCCCTTTTGGCATATCGTACTCAATACCCTTCTTCCAGACCATTGGAAAAGAAAACATACAAGACGGTGAGCTCAAATTCTCAGAATGGGTAGACAAAGGTAATATCAATCATATCATATTCATAAGAACATAAAATTTTGAAAATCTTAATCTTGCAAAAGATATCATAATATCATTACATGAGATAAATCATGGTAGTGAAATGTAATCCCAATAATCATAACTAAAAACATGAACCATTGTGGAATACACACATAATCATATAAAATCATTTCATATTAGACAAGAATCATTTCCAAGACCATCATAGTGGAAAAAGTCCATTACTGAACAGAGTTCACTCCTAATTCCAGTCCGGTAACACTGAATCAGATTAACTTGATGATCCAGCCATGTCTATCTCATGAGATATAAATCTTTACCCAATTAATTGGTGGGAGATATAGGTACCACCCATCTCATAATGAAACCATTCTTATGTGTGCCACAAAATCATCAATCATACATCATAGCATAACCCTTGAAATAAAAATGGTATTCTTAATCATCATATCATCATAACATAATACATATAAGATAAATAAACTTCATAAAAATAATTACATCATAAAAATAATCAAATCAATGAAATAATAGGTATATTGAAATAAAACTATATCATCTTAGATGGAAAATAATTTTTATAAAACACTTGAAATGAATTCTTGAGGAAAATATCCTTTCTTCATAAAAATAATTTTCTTTTCTCAAAATGCCATCCAATTTTGAAATAAAAGGATTTTGATGAATGTAATCATGAAATACTGTAGAGTAAGATTCTTTAAAATGAGCTGTTAATAAACTGTAAAAATCCGTTCATGCCGTATAAGTTAAAAAAACTTTCTCCTCATACTTTTACCAAAAAAGACAACAAATACCTCCTATGGTAAAAAAATATTCCTTACTTACCATGTATTAAATATCAAAAATGGAAAAAAAGAAATTTAGACATACATGAAAACATTTTTAGAAAACGTGTACATATATGATAAATATAACCCCAGTAAATACTTACGAATAAACAATCTCGGATAAGAATGAGATTGGTATAATTATCCCTTACATTAGATCTGATATGCTTTGTACATGTCCGAACCTCCTATATAATGATTTAAATAATGTCATTTATTTATTTAATAATCATATTAATTGTTATGATATCATATATAGTGATATTCTTATCTCTTTATTAGTAATATTTCATTGCTACTTGTTATTCATGTGTTCATTGCTTTATGTTCTTATACATGTTTTGTGGAATAATTTCTTATTCCTATTTTTAGGTTCTAGATACAACATTTAAAGATTGGTATTAGTAAAATATATAACATATTTATTCATTAAATCCATTTATATAATCACTATTCAATGAATATCATATAGAACAATTCACATCATATTGAGGAGTTGGTAGGCCGTAGGTACGCACGAGGAATGCTATCATTCCCATGATTGTGGAATTGTATTAAAGTGTATGGTGTTTAATATTATAGAATGGTGTATAATATTTCAGAATAAATTTCAATTTACAATAATCAAATATAGTTATTTCATCCATCCTTATACCCATTCATGTATGTCATTGAAGAAATAAAAGATTACATCACGACGTGGAGACGGTAAGTCGTACGTACGCACGCATGGTGATTTCATTTTTTTATAGGATGGATAGAAGATAGAATATGGTTTTTTAATATAATAACATATCATTATAAAATTTATACCTAAGTTATTACTTAATAATGAAACAACTCATATAGAGTATGTAGAAGAAAAAACACATGACAGAATCCGTAAAGAATTTAACATTTTTTTGACACACCTCTTCTTAACATCTTTTTAGGGCAATAAAGTTGGTCTTTGAAGAATACCAGGACCTATAATATGTTTCTAGGGAAGTGTAAAAGAAAAATGGACAGGGTTTGGCCGAGCTTGAAGGCTCAAAATGTTGTAAAGAGGAGAGGGAGGAGGTTCTCTTTTATAAGGGAGGAGAGGGGCAGTTTTGAAACCTCTAAAATTTTAATTTATAATAAACTCAAACCCCACTTAAAAACCACCAAAAATGACAAAAAATCCGAATATTAGGTGATATAGGGTTGTAATGTCATCATCCAATAAAATTTAGATCTGTTGGTAAATTATTTTAAATCTTATCAACTTGATTTATCCTTACTTAATCTATTTATTTTTATTTGTGGTAATAATATTCTAAATTTTAAATTATTATAAATAATTACTTATGTCTTTTGATTTTTCCATAATTGGATATTTTGTGGCAATTTCGACCATATAAATTTCAAATTATAATTTATAAATTTTTTTGTGATTTTTAAAACATTTAATAATATGTTATTTTTATAAAATAACAATAGTGTCAATTTTGACAATATTCATTTGTTGGCATTTAAATAAAATCCACACCGAAGATATGTTCAAACCAAAGTATTTAATATATTCATAACATTTCATATTTATTTATAAAATTAATGGATCAAATTTATTAGTTCATATAATATTTATTTTAATATTTTTAAAACCATTTATTTGATATTTCAATCAATAAAATAATTTCTACATCACCATTGTGTCATCATTAATGATAATTATTTTATCCCTTAAAATTCTAAATAAATTCTCATGATGTATATAATTTTATGAGATTCTTATATACTGTTTATATTCTATGTTTTATGAATTTATCACTAAATTAAAATTATTACACTTATCAGATATAAGATAGTGACATGTTGTCACTTTCCGTGGTTTTAATAATAATTATTTCATTTTCATCGTCAAAAGTCCATGAAAAGAATCTATTTAGACCCTTAGGTGATATGGGTTGACTTTTATTAATTCAATATAATTTTGGCATGTGTTAGGGTAATTTTATAATCTTAGTTTTTCCCTTAATTACCCGATTTACCTTTAACTATAGTAAATAAAAATTACCATAGTTACTATTCATAATATAAAAAAAGTAACCTATTAACATAATTTAGACCCACTAAATCCAAATATGGAATACAGTTTTCAAAATTCAAAACACATAAGTTGTAGTAATTAATTTAAAATTTATCCCGTCGTTAATAAAATGAGTTTTAAGTTAAAACATTTCTATTGATTGAAATGTTTGTACCTATGAATTTAATTTAAAATTAATGGTAATGAAATGCATTATATTAAATTCTAAAAATATATTCTATTTATATTTTAAAACCATTCAACATTATAATTTAAATATATAAATTATCTTGATGAAATATTTTGTTTTTAATTAAAATTTAGCGTATTTTTACTATTCATCAAAATAAGAAATTTATCAGAAAAATACCAAAAATTTATCCAATGTAACTTTTTATATCATGATTCAAGATACGAAGTTTATTTTGTAGTATTGAACTTATAAACTTGTCAAACATTATATTAAAAAAGGGTGCACAATCAAAAGGCGGTAAAACTGCAGTTTTTGAAAAAAAATCTTCTTTAACCGAAAAATTGATTTTTGTTTTCATACCTCATTTTAGAAAATGTGTAATATGAATTATAATGTTATAAAATCCAAAATTCAGTTAATACTATTCATAAAGTCTAGTTTATAATATTATAATAATATATCATTGTATAGTGAAATTCGGTATTGTGTACAACGCAAGCTATCGAGGAAGGTTGCTCTTGCGTGTAACGCAAGATAAGCCAGTGTTGTGTGTAGTGAAAGATTACTTTGTTGCGCCATATAACATAAAAAATTATTTCTCATAAAATATCATAGTGTTACATTCTACCCCCCATAAAATTAATTTCTCCCTTGAAATTTCGTCACTTCGTAACAAACAGATGAGGATACATCTCCCTCATCATATCCTCAAGTTCCCATGTAGCTTATTATAATTGGTGGTTCCTCCATAAAACATTAACCAAGTGAATGGACTTGTTTCATATAACAATTTTTCTAAGATCTAGAATATCTATCACCTTTTTTTCATAAGAAAGATCTTTTTCCAGTGATACAACTTCTGAGCTGAGTACATGTGAAGGATCGGGTATTTAATTTCTCAAGAGAGATACATGGAACACATCATGAACTTGAGAGAGATTCGGTGGAAGAACCAATCGGTAAGCTACCTTCCAAAAAATATATAGTTTTTCAAAAGGACCGATATACCTAGGGCTCAGCTTTCCCATCTTTCCAAATCTCATTACTCTCTTCCAAGGAGATATTCGTAAAAACACTTAATCACCCACTTAAAACTCTATGTCTTTTCTTCGGTTATCGGCATAACTTATTTGTTGACTCTGAGATCCTCTTATATGTTGTTGAATAGATTTGACCTTTTCTTCCATCTCATCAACAAGATCAGGTCTTAATAGATTTCTTTCCCCAACTTCATCCTAGCAAGTTTGAGTTCTACATTTCTTGCCATAGAGAGCTTCAAAAGGAGCCATCTGAATATAGGAGTAAAAGCTATTATTATAATGAAATTCAACCAAAGGTAGGTGTTGTTCCCAACCACCATTTTAATCCATAGAGAAAGCTCTCAATATGTCTTCTAGAGTTTGAATTTTCCTCTCAGACTGACCATCTATCTGAGGATGATAAGTAGTAATGACACTCAACTCTGTATCTAGAGCATAGTGAAGACTTCTCTAGAACAACGAGGTAATCCTTGGATCCCGATCAGATATAATGGAAAGTGGTACTCCATGCAATCTTACCACTTCCTTTACATATATCCTGGAAATCTGTTCAAGAGAGAAATATTCTCTAATAGCAATAATGTGTGCCGACTTCGTAAGATGATAAACTATAACCCAAATAGCATTATTGACATTGGATGTTTTGGGAGGTCCAACGACAAAGTCCATTGTGATATTCTCCCATTCCCATTCTGGTATGGGTAATGGTTGTAACATCCCCTTAGACTTATGTCTCTCAGCATTAACTTACTGACAAACCAAACATCGAGAGACATATTTGGAATTATCTATTTTCATGCCATCCCACTAAAAGTACTCTTTCAGGTCCTTGTACATCTTCGTACTTCCAAGATGAATAGATAATGAAGAACTATGAGCCCCATCCATCATATCCTTATTTAATTATTATATGGGAGGAATACAGACACAGTTCCTGGTCTTTATGATCCCATCACAATCAAGGTTTAATTAAGGAACATTTCTCAGCTTCTTTTGTAGCTCAACATCCGCATTCTGTACCTCTTTAACCTTCACTTGTATAGATGGTTGAACATTCATTTCAGAAAGACAAGATATCTCCCCTTTCATTAAAATTACAAGATCCATCCATTGTAAATCCATAAATACTGGATCTTTTGTGATCCTCATCTTGGATAATCTATTATGGTCTTGTCGACTTAATGTGTCTTCCACTTTCTTTTCATTCCCAGGGTGGTAATGAATTGAGTAGTCATAATCATTAATCAGCTCCAACCATCTTATTTGGTGCATATTCTACTGATTTTGTGTGAAAATATACTTTAAACTTTTATGATCAGTATAAATATCACAGCTTTCACCATAAAGATAATGACTCCAAATATTTAATGAAAATATTACAGCAGCTAACTCCATATCATGAGTTGGGTGATTTTGCTCATGGATTTTCAACTGTCATGAGGAAAAAGCTATCACCATATCATTATTCATGAGAACACACACCAGTCCCTTCTTGGATGCATCACTATAGATCACAAATCTTTCTCCACTACAAGGTAGTGTGAGCATAGGTGCACTGGCTAACCTTATTTTTAGCTCTTTGAAATTATCTTCAAATTCCCCCATCCAAACAAACTTAACTCTTTTCCGAGTAAATTTGGTGAGTGGGTTAGATAATATTGAAAATTCATTCACAAAACGACGATAATACCTTCTTAAACAAGGAAAACATTGGATTTCAGTTATTGTTGTTGGTCTTGACCATCATTCAATGACCGCCATTATTTGTGGATCCACAGATATCCCCTCTTTTGAGATTATGTTACCCAAAAATAAAACCTTTTGAAGACAAAATTCACACTTTGTAAATTTGACATAAAGATTATCCTTTCTCAGGGTCATCAATAAAGTTCTTAAGTGATCGTCATGTTCTTCCTTGATCATTGAATAGACAAGAATATAATCTATATAGGCTACCAAAAACTGATCAAGATAGTCTCTAAAGACTCTATTCATTATATCCATGAAGATTGTAGGGGAATTAGTAAGAACAAATGGAATCACTATAAACTCATAGTGTCCATACATTGTACGGAATGCTGTTTTTGGTATATCCTTTTTGTTTAACCTTAAATGATGTTATCCTGAATGAAGATCAATCTTGGAAAAGTATTTAGCACCATGTAGTTGGATAGATAAGTCATCAACTTGAGGGAGAGGATATTTTTTCTTGATAGTGATCTTGTTAAGTTCTCGATAATCAATGCAAAGTCTCATTGATCTATCTTTCTTCTTAACAAATAGAACAGGTGCTCCCCAAGGTGATGCACTAGGGTGTATTAATCCTTTATCAATATTCTCTTGGAGATTATTCTTCAATTCATGCGACTCAATGGGGTCCATTCAATATGGTGTCTTTGAAATAGTCATATAACCCGATATGAGTTCTATTGAAAACTCATCTTCACAATTTGGTGGGAGACTTGGAAATTCCTCCAGAAAGACATCATAAAACAATCATTCACTGGGTGTATTCTTAATAGTGAGTTTCTCTACAACCATTTGAGATAAATAACCTTCATTTATTGGAATCAAGATCCATAATACGGAAGAAATTTCCACTGGGAGGTTATATTCATCCTTGCATCGATAAACGATCAGATATTGATCAGGGATATTAAATGTTAATTCCCTTCATTGGAAATTGATATGAGATCCATATAAACAAATCCAATCCATGACAAGAATCACATAAAATTAAAATATGGGAAGGATCAGAATATTTGAAGGAAGCACATACCCACAAACTTCAATTGTAGAAGAATTTTAAACTATTGATGCGACTGTTGTGCCATTAGGAGTTTTCATAGCTAACTAAGTATATAATTTCTGAGGTAATATGAATATACCCTTAAAAAATTCTTAAGAAATAAAAGAGCAGGTGGATCCAGAATCAAATAAAACATTTGATACTTTACAGTGTATGGTAAGTGTACCTTTAAACACTTCGTTATCATATTCCACACCGCCGATAGAAATTGCATGTGACTTTCCGTTGTCTTTAGCCTTAAGAGTTTGTTGATGTCGATCATCATCCATAACCCTTTGATTAGGGAATTGATTAGAATAATGCCCCATTTCCTTGCACTTGAAACATTGACATGTAGTAGGTGATTTCTGTGTATCCCTTTATTTGTTCACATCATTAGACATCTTCTTCCAATTACGTCGACATTCAATAGCCCGATGACCTTATTTTCCACACTTAAAACATTTAATTGTCCCTTTAAGAAAATTCCCTCCATGTATATTTACACACTTTGAGCATAATGGAAAACTCATCTTCTTTTAAGTGTGGTCTTTATATTTTCCATTGAATTACATTTTCCTCTTCTTATCATCCCCATATAACTGATGGGTTACTCCAATCTCTATCTCAACCCTGAGGGCACGTCGAACAATTTCCTCATAGCTAATGAAGTCCCTTATGGATAACGCCCTTCGAAGACTCAGTTTAATACACTAATGAATCGATCGATCTTATTCTTTGGTTGGATAATAATCCCAAAATTGTACCTTGAATGTATTTTACAATTTGATTCGTAGGATCCAACAGATTCATCATCCTTTTGCTTCAGTTCAAGAAAATCCTTCTCCATCTTTGTTCGAAGAATACGATGGAAGTACTTATGGAAAAATAAGTTCTTGAACTCATCCCATTCCATGGACTCAATTTCATCTCTTTTCCTCGTATTCTTGACAGGATTCCACCATTGATCAGCTTCACCTTACAAAAAATATACTACTAAGATGAATTTATCATGTTCAGAACATTTTAGAACAAAAACTATCTTTTCCAGGGGTACTGATCCATTGTTCAGCCACTAATGGATTAGAAGACCCACTGAATGAAGGTGGACAGTGCCTCATGAAGGATTCAACTGAATGTTTCTCCTTCCTTTTCATGTTTGGGTGTCCTACATGATTCATATGTCGATAAATTTGTGAGATCCTGGCTAAAAGATTTTTCATTCCAGCTCCCATAACGTTTGGTTGCTTAGGGGGACAATTATTGCATTGCCCGTCGCATTCAGCATTAACACGATTCCTTCGGGTTCCCGCCATTGACTAAAACCAAGAAGCATAATGTGAGAAACATGCAATCATAACAGGAAAACCACATAATCAAGAATAAAATTTCACACTTTAGGTCTTATCATAGGTTATTCATTGACATTTCTAAAACACTAAAATTATGTCCTATGCTTAGACATATCCATAGGGTTCTTACTAAGGCATTGACATCCTGGTTTCCGAAGGATGACTATACCTTTCCTCTGATACCAACTATAATGACCCATACATTACATATATTGTTTTTACTTTTGAATTGAAGAATATTTATTACAACATATAACAAAACCATGATAGGATCGTATATGTATTGTTTCTTAAGAAACTGGGAAACATAAACAACTGGTTCATAAATCATCTACACTGTCTCCAGTTTTTTTCATCATATCTATAGTCCCTTTTGGCATATCCAACTTAATACACTTCTTCCAAAGTTGGGGAAAAGAAAACATACAAAGGGTGATCTCAAATGCTAAGTAAGGGTAATCAATGGTAATATCAATCATATAATATTCATAAGAACATAAAATTTTGAAAATCATAATCCTACCAAAGAGATCATAATATCATGACATGGATAAATCATAGTAGTGAAATGTAATCCCAATAATCATAACGTAAAACATGAAACTTTGTGGCATACACACATAATCAAAGAAAATCATTTCATATTAGTGAAGACTCATTTCCATGACTATCACAGCGGACAAAGTACATTACTGAACCGAGTTCACTCCTCATTCCAGTCCTGTAACACTGAACCAGATGAACATGTCGTTCCAGCCATGTCTATATCATGAGATATAAATCTTTACCCAATGCATTGAATGGAGATATAGGTCCAACCCATCTAAAAATGAAACAATTCTTATTTGTGCCATAAAATCATAAATCATACATCATAGCATAACCCATATAATAAAAATGGGATTCTTAAACATCATTCCATCATAACATAATACATATAAGATAAATGGACTTCATAAAAATAATTCCATCATAAACATAATCAAACATATGTAATAATAGGGATAGATAAATAACCCAATATCATCTTAGATGGAAAATAATTTTGATAAAATAATTGAAATGAATTCTTGAGGGAAATATCATTTCTTCTTAAAAATCATTTTTTATCAAAATGACATCTGATTTTAAAAGAAAAGGATTTTGTTTAATATATTAATGAAATCCTATAGATTAATCTTCATGAAAATGAGGAGTTATAAAACTGAAAAAATCCATTCATGCCATATAAGTTATAAAAACATTCTCCTCGTACTTTTACCGGAAAATACAAAAAGTACCTCGTTTGGTAAAAAAT
The DNA here is from genome assembly GCA_963277665.1 of Viscum album. Classification (NCBI taxonomy): domain Eukaryota; kingdom Viridiplantae; phylum Streptophyta; class Magnoliopsida; order Santalales; family Viscaceae; genus Viscum; species Viscum album. The sequence continues at coordinate 409,873,138 of OY728153.1, read as the reverse complement.
GACTCCTTACATACCATGTGGTGAAAGTTAATAATGGGTAAACAAGACTTTAAACATACATGATTTTTTTAGAAAACATGGAAATGGATGATAAATATAACCCCAATAAATACTTACGAATAAATAATCTTGGAGAAGAACGATATTGGAATAATTTTCCCTTACCATAGATCTGATATGCTTTGTATGTGTTCGAACCTCCTATATAATGATTTAAATAATGTCTTGGAATTATTTTAGAATCATATTAATTGTTATGATATCATATATGGTCATATTATTATCTTCTTATTGGTAATATTTCATTGCTACTTGTTATTTAGGTGTTCATTGCTTTATGTTCTTATACATGTCTTGTCGAATAATCTCTTATTTCTCTTTTTAGGTTCCAGATAAATAATTTACAGAATGGTATTAGTACAATATATATCACATTTATTCATTCAATTCATTTATATAATCATTATTCAATGAATATCATGTAGAACGAGTCGCATTACATCGCGGAGACGGTAGACCGTACGTACGCACGAGTGATGATATCCTTCCCATGATTGTGGAATCGTATTGAAGTGTATGGTGTGTAATATTTCAGAATGGTGTATAATATTTCATAATAAATATCACTTTTCAATAATCATATATAGTTATTTCATCCATCCTTATACCCATCCATGTATGCTAGTGAAGAAAAAAATGATTAGACCACGACGTGGAGATGGTAATCTGTACGTACGCAGGCCTGGTGATTTCATTTTTTATAGGATGGATAGAAGATAGAATATGGTTGTTTCATATAATAACATATCAGTATAAAAGTTATACTAGATTTATTACTTAATAATGAAACAACTCCTATAGTGGAAGTAGAAGAAGAAAGAAACATGAAAGAATTGGTAAACGATATTACCTCTTCTTCGACACACCTCTTCTAAACCTCTTCTTAGGGCACTAAGGTTGGTGTTTGAAGAAGATACGTTCCACTAATATTATTCTAGGGAAGTGGATAAGTGAAATGGATAGGGTTTGTCCAATCTTGAAGGCTCAAAATGTTGTAAAGAGGAGAGGGAGGAGGTTCCCTTTTATAAGCGAGGGGAGGGGCACTTTTGGAAACCTCTAAAATATTAATTTATAATAAACAAAAAACCAACTTAAAACATCTAAAAATGACATAAATCCATAGATGATATGATATAGGGTTTTAATCTCATCAACCAATAAAATTTAGACATGTTGGGAAATTATTTTAATCCTTAACAACCTGATTTATACTTATTTAATTTATTTAATTTTATTTGTGGTAATAATATTCTAAATATTAAATTATAATAAATAATTACTTATGTGTTATGAATTTTAAATAATTTGATACTTTATGACATTTTATACCATATAAATTTCAATTTACAATTTTTAAATATTTTTTTGTGATTTTTAAACCATTTAATAATATATTATTTGTATAAAATAACAATAGTGTCAATTTTGACACAATTCATTTATTTGATTTTAAATAAAATCCACATAGAATGTATGTTCAAAAAAAAATATTTAATAGATTCCTATCATGTCATATTTGTCTATAAAATTAAAAGAGAACATTAATTAGTTCATATAGTATTTATTTTAATATTTTTAAAACCATTTATTTTATATTTCAACCAATAAAATAATTTCTACAACACTATTGTGTCATCATTAATGATAATTAATGTATCCCTAAAAATTATAAATAAATTCTCATGATGTATATAATTTTTATATCTTTCTGGATACTATTTATATTCTATTTTTATGAGTTTTATCACTAAATTAAAATTATTACAATTATAAGATATAAGAGAGTCACATGTTGTCACTTTCATTGGTTTTAATAATAATTATTTAATTTTCTTGGTCAAAATGCCATTAAATGAATCTATTATGACCCTTATATGATATGGGTCGACTTTTACTCATCCAATATAATTTTGGCATGTTTTAGGGTAATTTTATAATCTTAGGTTTACCCTTAATTACCCTATTTACCATTAACTTTAGTAAATAAAAATTACCTTAGTTACTATTCATCATATCAAAAAAATAAGAGTAAACTGTTAACATAATTTGAACCCACTAAATCCAAATATGGAATCCATATATTCAAAATTAAAAACAAAGAATATGCAGTAATTAATTTAAAATTTATCCCGTTGTTATGAAAATGGGTTTTAAAAGTCAAAACATTGCCGAATATTGAAATGTTTTTATCTATGAATTTAATGTAAATTAAATGGTAATGACATAAATTATATTAAATGGTAAAAATATATACTATTTATACTTTAAAACCATTCAATATTATAATTTAACCTTATAAATTATCTTAATGAAAAAGTTTTTTTTAATTAAAATTTAGCGTATTTTTACTATTCATCAAAAAAACAAACTTATCAGAAAAAGACCAAAAATTTATCCAATGTAAATTTTTTTATCATGATTCAAAAGGAGTTGTTTATTTGGTAAAATTTAACTTATAATATTGTAAAAATTATATTTATAAATGGTGCGCCACCAAAAGGCAGTAAAACTAAATTTTTTAAAAAAATATTTCTTTTATCCGAAAAATTGATTTTTATTTTCATACCTCATTATAAAAATTGTTTAAGATGAATTATAGTGTTATTAAATTCAAAATTCAGTTAATACTATTCATAAAGGCTATCTCATAATATTATAATAATAAATCATTGTTTAGTTAAACTCGGTATTGTGTACAACACAAGCTATCGAGGAAGGTCGCTCTTGCGTGTAACTCAAGCTAAGCCAGTGTTGTGTGTAGTGAAATATTCCTTTGGATTTGCGTATAACATAAAAAAATTATTTCTCATAAAATCTCAGGGTGTTACAAGCATTATTGTTTCTCATTTAATATCTTCATGTCATTCATAATTAATTCTACCATTCATTTTCCCATCCTTAAATCATATGGAAATTTTTTTAAAATGTTTGATGAGAATAAAAATCTCACTATGGGATACAAAAATCATGTAAATCATTATCCCTATGAATTCATGTAATTTCATATAAATTTTACCTTTATCTTTAATAATATTTGATTATATGTAATACACAATTTTTTACATGATAAAAACCCACAAAAAGTTTCTAAATTAAAATCATTAAAACACTAAGAAAGAAATTAAAACCCATTTTAAGTGATGTAGATAATTATATATATATATATAACCCCTTCAAAAATATATAAATTTGAATAAACATATAGCCTACATTCATCTTTATCGTTACCTAGTAAATTAGATAACTACGTGGGTTCACCATTAATTTATGCTATTACGAGATTACTTGATGATATCTGAGTACAAAGTTATGATATAAAAAGATTATCTAGTTCTATATGGACATCAAAAGTTATTCTATAATAGGGTTCCCTAAAACTATCCGTACAACCCATTTTATGTTATAACGGGCCTACCCTATGCTCTCTTGGTGCAACCATCTCTCTCTTTTATAATGCTCAAATACCATATAATGCATAAAACATTTTTATGTTTGACATTTTTATTCACAAGTATTTAAAAAATTAAATTAAACTCATTAGAAAATCACATTTTAGTATCCAAATAAAAATTTCTTTTAAACCCCCATTTTCAAAACCATAATATCATTTTCTTTTGAAAACCAATTTTCAATAGAAAAATACCGAGAAACAAAGGGGTTTCTTTAATAAAAACAATGAAGATTGAATTAATGAACCATAGTCAAGGATATAAGAAATACGGTAGATTTATAGATAGAAAGAAGGTAATTGAAATGTTTATATGTAATTTGGACCCTTAACATTAATGTTTAGTAAAATCGTAAACCCATTTTACATTTTATCATTATAATTAACTTTATTTTGTTTTCACTAATCACATTGGTCGAAAATTATGCTAGAATTAGTATAAATTATAAATTATTTTGATTCATAATATGAAATTAATTTTTCAAAATTCAATTAATATATGTTGAAATATTTAATTTAATAATAATCTGCATATTTGGCGAGACAATTATTTTTTAATAAGATTATTTTTTAAATAAATGGATTTTATTATAATAACTCTGTGAATAATATTAATCATTGTATGAAACTCAATTAATATTTATAATTATATAGTCTATAAATAAAATTTAAAAAATCTTCCTTTTCAGATTATTTTATTTAATGAAAATTATGAAACATTATGCATTTTTTAACAATTTTTTAGAAGAACTATACTTTAAACCCAAAATAAAATGTTATATTAAAGCCCCCATTTAATGTTGATTGAAAATTATTTAATTTGGTTAAATATAAATAAATAATAATTAGGTTAATTTAAAACATATTCAAAAGGTATTGACACTTTTATGTTTCTTAATTTATTAAAATAAATGATTTTTTTACCAAAATTATTATTTTCACTATTCACTGGCAAATCTATATTTCCTGAAAAATACCAAAATTTCACTAATAGTAAATTTTTTATTTTTATTTAAAATTAGATATTAATTTTATATTATTAAATTTATAATATTTATATATCAAGTTTTTATATAAATAATTATAAAAATGTGTTTATTTAAAAAATATCTTTTTATTAATTGAAAATCAGATAATATTTTTATAATTAATATAGCTACATAATTCATATTATTAAATATGAAAATGATTTATTCTATCAATTCTTGAGTTTTTACAAAATGTTTCATAAAATTTCGTAATTTATATTCTTTTCTATGAGAAAAGGATTGTTTTTTTGTGATTTTATCCAAATGTTGATTTTCATTTCAATGTTTTAAAAGTGATATTCTTATCATTTTTTGTACATGGTCCTAAATACCCAAAGCATAGTTTCCCAAATCTTGTTGTTAAATTAATAAATTAGAATAACTTTCATGTAATTACATACATAAAGACATTATAATTTTATATTCAGGATAATCTAGAAACATGCATCAAATACACATTACAATTGAAAACATAAATTACACAAATTGTTTTCATTTATAACACAATTATTTATCATAGTGTGTCATTTAATATCAATCAAAAAACACTTAATGATATCCTAGGTAAAATTCATAAGAAAGGGGTTAAAACAGATGCCATATAATGGTAATAATACAATAGAAATGATCATGAATAAATTTTCACTATCAATATGGTAATGAAAATAACCACAAAAAATATCCTTTAATCTAAAAACTATGCATAATATGGAAAAAAATTGATTATCAAAAAAAATAAATTTAAAAAATGAAATAATCATGAAAATTATATATGGATATTATAAATAATAGAATAATCACTTGAATATCAATAACAGTTCTCATAATGAGGGAACAGATAATGAAAGACATCGGAAACTATCAAAACCCTTTATAAGATAGTTTTTGAAGGGGTAGAAACCCCTTCATAAACCCATACAATTTTTCCAAAAGATTTTTCTCATGATACCAATAGATTCATCAAGGTTCTATCAATAACCAATACATACATATCATATAATTTTTCCAACGTATTCGTTATATGAATGTTTTACAGTTTAACCAACTTAAATATTCGTATTGAGAAAATATATATGATATGTTAATAATTACCCCAATAAAATAAACATGATCTTAAAAAATCCAGAGTAAAATGGTAAATTTTAATAAAATTAATCATAAACAATCCATTTAAAGAAAAAAAGGTTGTCAATATAAAAAATCTATATTGGATAATAATTAAAGTAATGGGTTGATGTCATTAGAGAATATAACTTATATAAAAATTTCATTAAAAATATTCTTGAGGAAAATAACATTTGTAATTTTAGACTATTTATAAAACAAAATATTCTGAAAAAAAATTAAATAATATTCATTGAATTTATACATTGAAACTTACATAGGATGTTTTAAAGCATTGATTAGTCATGATGGTATGAAATTATGTACATGTAAATTTTGTTAAAAAAAAGATTCATTTCATGTTTTTAGTACAAACCATATTGGTTTTGTTTTGAGAATGACATGCAGATTTATAATAGAGAAATTTTAAATAGTAAAAAAGGAGTAAAGAAGTAATTAAAAAATAATTTTGAATATTTTAAAAACAATTTTTAATACTATTTTATAAAAAAAATATTCTTATTGAAAATGATTTTCAAATAAATAGAGAAGAAAGGAATTACTTTTTTTAAAATATTATCCCAACAATTTTATGTACCAAATAATGGAAAAATAGTAATATTACATGATAAAGATAATCAATAACCATATGAGATTAAAATATATTGAATTTAATAAAAAAAATTTAAATAATCCCCCCATGGGATACATACACAAAAAAGAATCATAAACAATAATGAGATTTGGAAATAAATGCATACCACCATGGTAATATATGAATTGTAAGGCCGAAAAAATAGATAAAATTAAATGAAACATTAAATAACATTAATGAAAGGTATTAATGATATAAAATATGTAATTGTAAGTATATAAAACACATAAATGAAATAATTTGTTAATATGGAATATGTATCATAGAAATAAATGTGAGACGGGTAACCCTTACGTCAATTACAACTTCCATCATAGGTGTCCGAACCTCATATATATTAAAATAAGTTTATTATAAATATATCAATGAAAAAAACTCATATATATCATTATATATATTATCCTATTATATAATTTTGAATATAATTAGTCAATAATATTTCATTATTATCATTTTTTGTTGGAGTTAATTTCCTTTTTTCTCTAGCGTGTTTTGAAATGAATGTTTTGGATTTTTTTCATAGGATATAGATACATCATCTCCAAAATGATATTAATGTTATATATATATATATATATATATATTATACTTCTTAATAATTATTCTTGAAAATTGCACTGAGAAATTGAATTTCATCTCTTCGTGGAGACGACATGTTGTATGTATACACAAGTGACAACATCATTCCCATAAAGTGAGAACATGAATGGAGGTGAATTATATAATAATTTTCATGATTTGAATCATTCAATATGTATATCATATAGTCTTTAAATTTATGCGCATTAATTTCCATTTAATACAAAACAGAAAAATCAATTATATCATTTCGCGATGTAGTTATCTGTCGAACACACATGTTTCGTTATTATACATTAATGATAATTGAAGGTAAGAAGGTATATGTTATATTATAACTCATGAAGAAAAAATATATCATAAATAGTATTTATATATATGTAAATTATTTTATTATATCCAACCATGGTAATTTTTGATGGAAAACAAGATCCATCAGTTCATGGGGTGGTTGTCGTCTTTACACAAGATTGATGATTTCATTTTCCATTTGCTGGAAGTATATATGGATAAATATAATTCCATAAACATAATAAAATCATATTTTAATTAAGATACAATATAGAGACACCGTCCTTATACACATATCATTACATGATTTTAAACATAATTAAACTTTAAATTACAAGCCAGGAATCGTAATGTCTAGTGTCTTAGAAGACTATATCCATCAAATTGAAAATATGGGGCTAAATAAAACATTTATATATTTAATATTAATAAAGATATGCTAAATTTAATTTTTCTCAAACATATTCAAAGGATATCCTATGGACAACATGAACAAAGGGATGAGATAAAAATCATAGTTAGGGAATAAACATAAGAATACTACTTTAGCACATGGGTTAGACAACATAACATAAGGATATAAAATGTAATGGAAGATATGGAATAATAACATATAAAAATTTTATTATATAAATATGGAGTCAGAGTAATGTGTTAACAATATAAAATATGAATTTAGTATGAGTCAGGGCCTGTTTCACATAGAGGAGGACTAGTCAAGGTTAACCACCAAGACCATTTCAATGGTAGCATGAGTCAAGGATAACCGCCAAGAACATTGGACATAACATCTCACGAGACACATCATTTCCCAATGAATGTAAGCTATATATATGATCAACCATCGTAAAAAGATCATGAATATGCTTTTCACATATAGAATCATACGTAATCCATAATACATAAACAAAAGGGTTACTCGTGTTAAAATTGGGTATCATATTCATGTCATAAAGAAAAAAATGGGTGTATCATAAAATATTCCATAAATGAATGGAGAATGAAAACTCATGGAACATTAATAAGGAATAATAGGAATATATCATGATAATTCATTTCAATTAAATGTTATAACATTCAAAAAATATCTTTTAATGTAATTTATAATTCAAAAATATTAACGTGGTTTACGAAAAATATAAAAGATCACATAAAATAGAAAAGGGTATGATTTCTAATATAACAATAGAAGTGAACCTAGATGGTTTAAATAATAAAAATAGTGTTTTTGTAATGATTTCTTAAAACAGATTATTCAATTCACTTGAAATTGAGTAGGAATTCATGAAATTCCCTTAAAACGATTTAGCATTACAAAAAGTATTAAGAAGGGAGCCATTTTAAAACATGTATATCCCCAAAAGAGAATGATTAATAGATATGGATACATGATCTTGTATCATATACACAAAATTTTTAACAAAAACATACAAATAACAGATAAATTCATTTGGGTAAAATTAAATATAGGGAAACACGAAGGAATAATGGAAGTTTGGTTAGAATCCCTTACCTTGAGTCCGATAGTGTCTTTCACATGATCATAATGCCTAGGATAACCAAATTAAATTAACTAATTAATATATCCAGAACCGATTCTTCATTGAATTGATTTAATATAATCTTATTATGTTTATTAATGACCCATTTTATGGGTTAAGAGGTTCAATTTCATTGTTTTGGAGTGTTTGATTCCTTGGGATTCATAATTGGTTTACTTATATACTTGTAAGGATAGACATGTTAGGTGGGGATTTTTTTTTTCAAAATAGGAGTTATATTTTATTAGTGAACATATAAAATCTAACATGGTTATAAAATTCATTTGGATATTTGTAGTGATGATGAATCACTATATAAAACATTTATTATATCTGTTTTGGTTAATTATTAGTTTCTAAATCACGAGAAACTCGTTTTTCTTGACAATATATTATCATGTGTAAATAAATATTCCATAAACATAAATAAGACATAATATAGTTTTTATTTTATGGTCCATCCATAAAAATCGTTTCATGACTCGAATTGAATATGGTGATAGAAATTCAAAACTCGTCCTCATTGAATGTGATAAATTAACACATCCCAGATGCTGTTTTTTCTAGAATAAAAGGAGGGGAAATTAGAGATGATGATGAATTATTCCATTATCATAGAAAACATTCAAATACACATACGGTACTGTAGTTATCATAACATTTGGATGAAAGGATCTTAGGAATGAAAAAGAAAGAAAGGAACACAAAAGAAAAAAATTGATTTTAAATGATGAATTTAGGTCTTCAATTTATCGTCTTTGAGAGCCTATTTAGGGAAGGGGATTAGGTCTTTTGAAGAGACCATGGGATTATGGAATAGGTAGAGGGGATCAGGGACATATTTAGGCATAATTTGGAGTATGATCAATCTTTGAGATGTGTGAAGAGAATAGGTAAAGAGGGTTGGTATTTATAGTGTAGGAGAGGAGGGGTTTTCCATTATATTAATCATTAGTTTATTATTTTTTCTCAAGACTATGAGTAATCATGATTATTGTGACCAAAAATAGTAAATAGATCATTTAATTTTGAACTAAATTCCACTTACATCATCCATGACTATAGAATGATGCATAAATTAATTTATTTAGCATCCATCGAAAATTATCATATTTTACTATTCACAAAAAATTCATGAATATTAGAGAAATCCCAAAAATTCACCCCTACCATTTTTTGATGTGTAGAATTTAAAAATTAATTCATTTTCATAAATATAATTTTCTGAATATTTGAAATTTAATTATTAATTAAAATATTAATTTACATGAAATATACACTTTTTAAAATTAAAACTACTTTTGAAACACATTGAAAAATTAATTAAATTTTCTTAAAATTATCTTATAATCATATGTAGTCAAAATAATTATTTATGAATACATTTTATGATAATAAAGATTGTTTTAAATTATTAAATTAATCATAAAATTGTAATTAAGTATACATGACTTACAAAAATACCAACACATAATAAATTATTTTAATATATTTACTTACTTATAATATGATAAAATTATGTCATATTGTCACTTATAATATTGATAAATTTTATTTATACTTTCATTAGTGAGGTTACTATTCAGTTTTCTAGTTTACTATTAATAAGGTTAATATTTCTATTCCAAAGGTCAAGTTACTATTTCATCGGTATATATCCCTTAACATCTGGAGATACCATTTATTTCACTCATTCTTTATTTATAAGCATTATATTGTGTTAAATATGTAATCATATTTGATTTTACTATAAGAAATAAGTATAATAAGGGAATTTTATTGATAAAATATTGGTCGGTTACATTCTTTACCACTTATAAAATTTCACCCTTGAGATTTAGTTTTACATTCTAAGGCACAAACAAGTGTGGGTACTTTTTCATTCATTTCTTCCTCTAGTTCCCATGTGTCCCCTTCAAACTTATGGTTTCCCATATTACTTTAACCAGTTGAGTAGTATGGTTTCGTTGAACATTATATCATCAATACAAGATCTTCACAGGATTCTTCTCATAATAATGATCATTCTTCAAATATAACACCTCTAAAGATAGTACACGTGAAGGATCCCATATGTACTTCTTTAAGAGCGATACATGGAATACAATGTGTACATTAGATATATTATGTGGAAGTGATAGTCGATATAAGACAACTACAACACAACCCAGAATCTATAAGCGGCCGATGAACCTAGGATATATATTTCCTTTCTTCCCAAATCTCCTGACCTTCTTCCATGGAGATATGGGTAGGATTACCATATCTCCAACTTTGAACACAGGATCTCATTGATGTTTATCTACATAACTATATTTCCGACTTTGGCCAACCTATATGGGTTATTGAATGGTTTTCACCTCATCCACCATTTATTTATCAAATTTCATGTCCTAGCAGCATACAATCACATAGTTTATCCCAACAGGCTGTATCCTACAAATTTTCTCATAAAGGTATTCCTATGGTGCCATTTGACACTGTTGTGGAAATTTTTGTTGTAGGATAATTTTGAAAGTAGAAGATGATTGTCCTATAATCCTTTGAATTCCATATAACACGCTCTCAACATGTCATCTAGTTTCTAAATTTTTTCTCTGATTGGCCAACAATTTGAGAATGATAGTTCATACTAAAGTTAAGCGCAGTTCTTAGAGAATATTGAATAAATTTCTAGAACATCGAGATGAATCTAGGATCTCAATAATTTATAATTGATATTGGTACCCCATGTATCCTTAATACATCATTGATATATATATGTGAAAGTTGATCTAGTGATAATTCCTCTCAAATTGTGATAAAGTTAGTTTTTTGTAAGATGGTCTGCAATGACCCATATTGCATTGTTTCCTATGGATGACTTTGAAATTCTAGTGAAAATTTCAATGGTAATGTTATCCGACATCCATATTATTATGGGTAGTGGTAGGATCATCCCCTTATAATTTTTTATTTGATCATTCACTTTATAACATACTAAACAATTTGATTTATATTTAGCAATATCCTTCTTCATATTGTCGAACCAAAAGATCTCTTGGAGATCTTGAAACATTATTGGGTTCCCTAGGTGAATAGAGAAGGCTAGGCTATGTGTGTCATTGAAAATATCCTTATCTATTGCTGGATCATATGGTACAAATAATCATGACCCAAATATTACAACTCATTCCTCATCAATCTTTTAACTCATAATATTTTCTATTCTTAATAGCTTCTACCCATTACGAAATTTACACATCTTTTATTTGAGAATCCATTATTTTCCCTATGAGGTATGATTGAGCATCCAGTTGGGAATTTATTTTACATGTTCATCCCATAATTATTCCCATATCCATCCTCGGTAAATATCATAAGATTGGATCCTTTTCAATTCCTATCATTGATAGTGATCCAGGATCATTTCTACTTAATGAATCTTCCACCTTATTTTCCTTACCGGGGTGGTATTGGATTAATCAGTCATATTATCTAATGAGATACAACCATCTAAATTAGTGCATATTAATATCCTTCTATGTGAAAAGATATTTTGGAAACTTGTGACCAGAATGTATCTCACACTTCACCCCAAATAGATAATGCATCCATATTTTCAATTAAAATACCAAATCTTCCAACTCTAGATCATGCATGTAATATTTTTTCTCATGTATTTTTAACTTTCTTGATTAATAGGATATCACATTATTATTTTTCAACAGTAAACAACCAAATCCTTTCATTTAAGCATCATTTCACACCACAATGAGTTCTCCACTTATTGTGAGTGTGAGTACTAGTATAGTGATAATCGTATTTTGAGCTCCATAATGCTTTCAGCGAGTTCATGTGTTCATAAAATTATCACTCCCTTCAATTTAATCGTGTTATTTGGGTTTGAAGACCATGGGATGTTCTTCACAAATTGTCGATAATACCCAAATAGATCTCAAAATCTATGGATCTCCATTACAGTTTTTGTCTTGGGCCATTCTACGATTTCCTTTTTCTTGGAAGTGTCAAAAAATAACCTTGTGATGCCGATAAAATGACCAATGAGTTATAGTTCCTCCATCCAGAATTCACATTTAATATACATTTCATATTTCTTTTTCCTTCACAAATTTTGCCGTATAATATTCAAATGCTCCTCATTTGACTCTTTTCCCATAGAGTATATCACAATATCATCGATAAAGACTACCAAAAACTTGTTGATGTAATACATAAAGACTTTATTCATTATATACACAAATATTTCTAGTAAATTAGTGAGTCAAAAGGGAATCACTATGAACCCATATGGTCCATACCTCATTTGAAATGAAATTCTGTGAATATCTTCTTTCCTCACCTTTAATTGTGATATCCCGAACGAAGTACCACCTTAGATAAATAACTGTCCCTACAAAATTGATTAAACAAGTCATCTATTTGTGATACAAGATTATTGTTCTTTATCATGATTTTATTGATCTCATGATAATCAATGCAGAGGAACATTGAACCATCCTTATTCAGGATGAAGAGGACGGGTGCACCTGATGGTGAAGTACTTGGGTGTATAAATCCCTTACCCAGATTCTCATGTAAATACATCTTCATCTCTTCCATATCTATTATGACCATTCTATAAGTTTTTTTCATTATGTAAAGATCCAATAATAACTCCAATTTATAACTCAACCTCTCGATCATGATGAAGAACAACCAATTATTCAAGAAATACATCAAGGTAATCCCTCGGGATGGGAATTTCTCTGAGCACGATTCTCTCATTTGTTTCAATAATTTTATCTACATATTCCTTCTCATAATGTAAAAATATTCACACTTGATATAATGATTATTAAAGAGATTCATCTTCCTCCTTACACTTGTAATTAATTGATGGTTTCTTTGGGATGTGAAGAGTGATATCCCTTTCCTAACAGTTGATGTTGTCTTTGTATAAAAATAGCCAATCCATTCCCAAGATAACATTGAACTCCACTAAAGGATGTATGAAAATTTTTTGTAGGAAATAATGTACACACACATTAATTGGGGAGGAGTAATAAACATTTCATGCAATAATTTCCCCATTTTATATTCTCACAGATAACTCAATCTCTAAATTTTGACATGGTGGTGGAATGGTTCAACTAGACTTGAATGACATGAAAGAATGTGTACGACCACAATAAAAAAGTACATTCACTATTATTGAAATAATAACTAGCATACCTATCACCAAATCATTTTTTGGATCAATCTCAATAGTAGAGATGACATAATCCCTTCCTTGTTTCCATAGAGGGTGTTGTTGATTTCCTCCAAAAACCCTTATATTCGGGAAATTTTTTACATAGTTCCCATGTTCGTTGTAGTTGAAACACTACACTATTGTATAAGAATTGATCTGAAAGTTCCATTATTATTCCATATTAGTGCTATTATTCATATCCCCTTGGATATTCTTAGTCTTATGTCCCATTATTCCACATTTGAATCAATTCATGGTTCCCTTTATACACTTACCAGGATGCTTCTTCCCATAATTTTGACAAGTGGGATGTTCTATCTTCTTTCTATTAGGTGATTTATTTTCCAAACCATACATATTAGACTCCATTTTCATCTTTGTATCACTGGTCCCACAATACAAATGAGAGTCTCTGATCTATATTTCATCTATATGGGAAAAATTGAAATTATCCTCATAACTGTCAAAGTCTCGAATTGCTAACACTTTTCATAGTCTCAGTTTTATTTCTCTAAATAAGCGATCCACCTTGATTTCAGTGTTCATGAAAAGAAATAGGTGTATCTTGACAGACTTGTGAAGTTTTCTTTATATTCCCAAATAGATTCATCTCCCATCTACATGAGTCCAAGGAAGTCTCTTTCTATCTGGAGATGGAGGGTTCGTGGACAATTTTTATTGGAAAAAATTTCTTGAATTACTCTCCGTTTAGGTAATCAATTTCCTATGGGGAAATTATATTCCTGATCAGTTTCCACCACTGATAAGCTTCCCCATAAAACTATAGTCCACTAATACAAATTTCTCTTCATATGAGAACTGGAGGAAAAATAATATCTTTTCAATGGTGTTAATCAACTATTCCTCAAAGAATGGATTAGAAGATCACTAAACATGGGAGGACTTTTCTACAAGAAATATTATATAGAAACCTTCTCTTTCCTTAGAGAACAAGGTTCTTCCACAACATTCATGTTATTATTCATAACTTTAGCGAACTAGGAATGTACTGTCATAAATATTTGAGCATGAATTCCAATCATATTAGTCATATAATTTGAGAAATCATCACATTTACTATCAAATTGATTATTGTCACATGATCTTCTATTTTCCTCCATTAAAAAAGAATAAGAACGTAATATTAGAGGGATTTATTACATAACTAATATTCATAAAAAAGAAAACACTAAACATAAAATGATTAAATCTTAAAGGAATATTATACACTAACTTCCAATTACATAGGTTTCAATATAGGATATCGTTGATCAGTTTCATAAAATATATGCTTATATATTTTTTCAATAAAAATTCTTGAAACTATTCTTATGAATTTATCAAATAATATCCCCTAGTAGTGTCAAAAAATTGTGAAACAATGCCCATTATTGTGCACCAGTTCCTAATCGAGTCTATCTCAAAGAAATGATTTTAGGTTTTACCCTTAGATACATCACTGCTAGAGCCACCTCCACATGTTCATATCCTAACAATGATGTATTTTCTTGATAAAACTCATACTCTATACTTACAAAAATTTAGGGATGGTTTCTTATTCTTTGTATCATCTCTAAGGTTACTAATAATTTGTTCTATTACTATTCTCAAAAAATAACTAGTCCATCCTTTGATACTAACTATAGTGATTGTTTCCTTTTACAGATATCATTACATGGTTTTAAGTATAATTAAACACCAAATTACTAGCCAAGGATCGTTATTTCTAGTGTCTTGGAAGACTATGTACATAAAACATAAAAATGGGAATAAATAAAAAAATTATTTATTTAATAATTATAATGAGCTCCTAAATTTTATTGTTCTTATAAATTTTCATTGGATAACCTTTATATAATATTAAAAAATGGATGAGTTCAAAATCCCAGCAAGGGAATAACCATAAGAATACAGCTTTAGCACATGGGTTAGTAGGGATACCATAATGATAGAAAAATATATAAAACATAGTTAAAAATAATATATAAACATGGGATTATATAAACATGGAGTTATATTAATATGGAATAAACATAAAACATGACTTTAGAAAAAGTCATGTATCGTCGCACATAGAGGAGCCCACGTCAAGGTTAACCCCCAAGGCCATTTCACATTGTAACACAAGTCAAGGTTAACCACTAAGACAATTTCACAAAATGTCTCTTGAGGATCAAAATTTCCCATTTCATTGAAGTTCTATCTAGGAGAACCCATCATAACATGTTCATGAATATCCATTCAACATAAAGAATCATACATAATCAATCATACATAATCATAAGGGTCACCTGGGGAATTATTGGTTATCACATTCATGTCATAAACCATATATAATGGGAATAAAATAAAAGATTATATAATGGAAGGTGACTAGATCACGCATGGAAATTCTTAAGGTAGAATAGAAATATATTATTATATTTTATTTCAATTTGATGGGATAACATGAAAAAATAACATTTTAAAAACATTATAATTAAAATATTTTAGTGTGGTTTAAGGAAAATATCAAAGATCACATAAAATAGAAAAGGGAGTAGTATTTTATAAAAATCCATAAGTGAACCATGAAAATTATCATATAAAAAGAGTGTTTTTATAATATTTGATTAAAATATATTATAGAGTGAAATTGAAATTGGATAAGAATTCCTGAAGTTCCCTTAAATAGGTTTTTTTCAGAAATTATTGAAGAGGGAACCAATTAACACCATGCATATCCACAAAATAGAAAGATGAATGGACCTTGATAAATTAGTTTGGATAATTTACATAGTATTTAGAATATATACACAAAAATAATCGATAACTTCATTTGGGTAAAAATAATGATAGATTAACTGGAATGAATAATAGAGGTTTGTGTAGAATCCCTTATCTTAGGTGTGATAATGTCATTCACTTGATCTTAATGTCATGGATAACAAAATTAAATTCATTAATTAATATTTACATAATATCTTCTTCATTTAATTGATTTATTATAACCTTATTTATTTCATTCATGACTTTTTTAAGGGAAAATAGGTTCAATATCATTGTTGGGGAGAGTTTGTTTCCATGGTTTTCATGATTGGTTTACTAATATACATGTAAGGATAAACATGTAACATTATAATGGTTTTCAAGAATTGGTGTTATATTTTGGTATTTAAAATCAATAATATTAAATGTCTATAATATTAATTGGGTTTTTTGGAGTATATTTGAATCATTATATAAAACTTTAGTGATAATTGTTTTGGTTAATTGGAGATTTTTTATCACTTAGAAATAATTTTTCCTAATAAATTAATATCCTGTGTACAAAAATATTCCAAAACCATATAGAAGACATAATATAATTATTATTGTTTTTTTCAACAATATATATCGTTTCTTTTCCATAATTGAAGATGGTAATGGATATTTAAACCTCATCTTCCTTGAATGGGATGAATTGACACATCTCAAATGGTGTTTTCATTTTTAGAATAAAAGGATGTGAAATGACATATGATGATGAATTATTATATTACCATAACAAACATATAGTATCTGTAAGGTACTGGAGTTATCATAACATTTGGATGAAATAAGGTGGTGAATGGAAAATAAATAAAGGAACCTGAATGAAAATAAAAGAAATGAATAGAGGAATTTACCTCAAAAATTAATCATCCATGAGATCCGCTTTAGGGAAGAGGATTTAGTCTTTTGAATAGACCAAAGACATTTGGATGTGGGAGTGGGTATTAGGGATTAATTTTATCATAATTTTTACTAGGAAGAAGGCTTTAGAGGAGTGAACAAAAAAGGAAATCCGTGGTGGTATTTAGAGTGGAGGAGAGGAGGGGTTTCCCATTATTTTAATCATTAGATAAATATTTTTTCTCAAGATGATGAAGAGTATTTATTATATATTTTGACCAATAATAGTAAATAGAGAATTTTTGTTCAATTTGAAGGCCATTAAAATCATCCATTAGTCAATCATGATGCATAAATTCATTTATATAGAATTTCTAAAAAAATTTCATATTTTAATATTCACAAAAAATCGTGTATTTTAGAAAAACCCAAGAAAATAACCCCAAACATGTTATTGATATTAGAAAACTAAAATTAACTGCATTTTATGGAAATAAATTTCTGAATATGGTAAATTTAATTTTCAATTGAAATAATAATTTGCTTGAAACATTTAAATTTTAAAATTAAAACGGATTTTCTAACACTTTGAAAAATTAATTAAGGTCACTTAAAATTATCTAATAATCATAAGTCATAAAAATAAATATATATGAATAATTTTATTAAAATAAATTTTCATTGTAAATTAATTAATTAATCATAAAATTATAATTGAGTATACATTACTTAAAAAAATACCAATACATAATTAATAATTTTTATAATATTTACTTACTTATACTATGATATAATTATATAACATTGTCTCTTATAAGAAGAATAAATTTTATTTTTAAATTTATTAGTTAGGTTATCATTCAATTTCTTATTTTATTGTTCATAAGGGTCACATTACTATTCTGAATGTCAAGTTACTATTCCATCGGTATATATATTTTTAACTTCTAGAGATATCATTTATTTCACTGATTCATCATTTAGAAAGTTTTTATTGTGTTCAATATGTAATATTATATGAAAATACTATAATAAACAATTATAATACGTTAATTTAAATGATAAATAATTGGGTTGTTATATAATAGTGTTATATTATTGGACAATTTGAGACATAATTTATGGTTGTAGTAGAAGAACGAAAGAAGAATGAGCTTTGAGAAGACAATTATCTTATAATAGATAACACTCGTTTAGATATCCTATTAAGCAAAAGGGGTTTTTATATTGGGAATATTTGCAGATATTTATTTTTTATAACTATTTTGGGGAGGGATTCAGACATGGTTCAGGTGAGCTGAATGGGTTGATATGTGTGAAGATGTGGGTGGAGTGGCTACCCTTTTATAATTGATGACGAGTGGCATGTATATAAATCCAAAATGCTATTAAATAATGGGAATTCAATGTCATAAAAGTGGATATATAATATATATTTAATGGTTTGGAGGGTTTATATGGTCAATACAAACTTCCACCATGTAAAAAATAGTTTTTAAACATGTTGTTCCATAAGTTCTATGATTCAGTACTTTTACCATTATAAATTTTCACTATTATAACTAGTCTTTTAACAATGGTAATTTAACTATTAGGATTAAAATAAATTTAACCTTATAGTAATTTTTTTATGAATAATTACAAATATTAAATCCATTTTATAAACTAAAACTAATACATCTGTTAAAAATTAATTTTAATACCAGCACATGTATGGGGAAAAAATATGTTATCCTTAACTCTGCTAACAATGTTCTTATTCATTAGGGGTCAATATGGTCACTATAAAAATATTCAATCTAATTACTATTGTTTATATTTTTAATCTTTTAAAAAATATTTTTTAGATGATAAATGTTTCAATCATTTTAAACTATTTAATAAAATATCATTTTTCTAATAGAACATTAATGTAAATTATAACATTAATCATTAAATTTAAATTTTAAAAATATCCTGAAAGTTATGGAATTAAAATATATTCTATTAAAACCTATATAAGATGATATATTTAACTAATGAATTAATATAAAAAATAATTCCATCAATTTTATTAGTTTTGATATAAATTTTATCATCTATTTTATTTTTATTAGTTAAATAATTACTACATTATCATTTAATAATAATATAAAGTTATTATATGATTAGTAAAAATAAATAATAAATTATCTTTATTAAATTAATTCTATTAATTTCAAAATAAAAATCAATATTAATTCACATCATGCTTTTCTTCCAATATAAACACACAAATGAAATTTATAATCAAGAGGGAATCTATTTCCCTTTTTCGTTACATAAATTATTATATCAGTCACATTGATATAAACATGTCACAAAAACTCACAATTTCTAAAAAAATGTGTTAACACTCAAAATATAGATTATAAATAGTATTTTGATTGTTTTAGGTAATTTCAGCCCTTATTCTTTCGTTTAAGTCCATGATAAACCCATTATTACCTCAACCTAAGTAATTACCATTTAAAATTTTCACTATTTATTACGGTAAAAATAATGTTGAACTTATTAAATTATATAAATTACTATTATTTAAAATATTGAATCAATTTTTTCAAATTCAATACATTAAAGTGGTATATTTCAATTCTGAATCAATCCAAAGATGCAATGAAATTCCTTTTTTCCAAGGAGAAAATTCTCATAGGTATAGAATTATTCAATATCAAAATTCAATATAAAATAAATTTGGATGAAATAAATTTATTAAGTAATATTATTATTTATGTAATTTTACTTTGAGACAATTATATAACATATTTTAATATTTTATATAATTTAAATATAAAAGAATTTTTTGTAATGAAAATCAGTATCAATAGCTATTCATTAAAAAATTACTCATTTTAGAAGATTCCAAAAAACGTATCCTAAAGATAATTTTGAATTGTTAACCTGAAAAATAAAATTTATTTTAAAAATTAAATTTTATGATATTGTTGAAAACTTAATTTTAAATTCCTTTCCCAAGGCATGACTAATCTGTCTTTTAGAAAAAATAATGGTTTTAAAAAATCATTTCTTTATATTCAAAATGGTTATAATATAATTTATAACCAATAGTTAAACATTTATTTGATTTTATACAATTTTTTACCTTATAAAATTCATAATTCAGTTATTAATATTTGTACTGGACATCCTAACATATATATAATAATGGTCATGTTTGAGAAATATTATTCTAAAAGAGTGTCATGTTTAGTTTAAACCTGGTTTTTTTGCATCATTATATGCTAATAGATTGAGTTAAAATAAATTTAACAAAGATTATATGGGTGTTATATTCTCCATTAGTCATGTTATTTTATGTCACACATGCTATTAATGAAGATCTTCATCTTTTAAAATCTCATGGTATCGAATTCTCAGCCCCATTAATAAATTCATTCTTCTTAAAATAATCTTGATCACTATAATATGGTTTTTGAAATGTGTAAATACCTTTATTGGATCGCCACATAATAAAATATGTTAATAAAACATCATCTTGATATGAGATAAATTGATGTACCAAGGCAATCTCGAATAAAACATTCCAGGATTCCAAATAGAAGAATATTTGTGGTAAGTGACAATATAGAATCAAAGTAAAGGGTAAAACCCCATGGAGAGTTATAGAGGCCATTGATCAAAATAAACTGAATGATAAAAAGAAATTTAAAATTCACAAAGCCATAAAATTGTGCTCAGATAAGGGACCATTCCATTCATCATAAAATATTGATTCTTAGATAACATTTTAATTTCATGTTCTTTTTCCTTGAGTTGAGGAATTGTTTTAAAATATTGACTGAGAAAAAAATAATATATAAATATTTTATATATTTATTTATTATAAGAACAATTTGATCCTTTTTTTTCTTCCATCAATTCATACATCATCTATTACATATTTAAATGAATATGAAATAGAAAATCTGATACATAAGGTACTAAAAATAACATTTACTATATAATTATATCAATAAAAGAATGAAAATTCATCTCTCAATTCTCAAGATGTTTTACAATAATAAAATGTATAAGTAATACAATTACACTAAAATATAAACATAACTCATTCCATATAAATTTATCTCTATTTCTCATTTAAAATATGTCTCACTAAATTCAATATACAAAAAATTAGAAGTATGGTCCAAAAATCAACATTATATTCTACAAGAAATATAATGATTATATAAATTTCAGAATAAAAAAATGTGAATATCTCTATCACTATAAAACATTAATGAAACATGAATTCCTCCAAAAATTAAATATCATGTTGCCAAACAAATATTCAATAAATCAACACATACATTACACTTCAACACACATGACATAAAGCATAAATTCAACAACCAATTTCAAGGACACCAATAATAACCCATAGACATATGTTTATCATTAATTTCTACACATAGATTTTATATTATGTGTTATCTTCCCAAGATCATGTTTTTAACGAATTTTAACTTGTAACTGAATCAATTTTATCATTCGTTCATACCATTTAAAATATAGTCTAATATTATGAAATAAAATTCAAAATAGTATAATTTTTATACATTTAATAATTATTTCAACTATAATTTCAATGATAAAATACTCTGGTTACATAATTCATGAATCTAAATTCACAAGAATATTAATCAATCCACTTTGGCTATAGTAATATCATAATCTTTAACTTTATCACTTTTATTCTCAAAGATTTATGGAAATGATTTTCATAGTTACATATCTCTTTATAGTTGAAAAAATAAACATAAAATAGTATTTTATTACCCATGAAATCATGATCATGGTGGATTTTTTCTCTACACTCTTAGTAAACTCACATTCCCTTATTACCTTTATATATATTTTACACTTACTTAATATCAATATCCCTTTTATGACATAAATCATGGATAATTTATTCACCATCTAGATAGTACATGATAATATGTCCTCAAACGATGAGAATGATTGGGAGACTAGTTCCCTTCAAAATATTGGGTTAATCTAATCAAGGAAATGATCATTATTATTATTTGGATATTGTGTCTTAAAAAGTGCACATTCCATTTGGTAGGTTTCATTTGAAAACAACGGTATACACTATATTATATAATAACATTGTGTATCATAATGTATAGTCCCAAATATAGTAAAAATCATATCCAAATTTCAAAAATGTATGAATTGTTAATATAGTAATAATTAAAATGGTTTTTTGGGAATTTTTTCAAATCATAATTTTTTAACAAATAATTATTAATTTTTTAAAATAAAATGTGAATTAATTAATGAATATTCCCCTAGGAGTGTCAAACTAGGTGTGCATTATGGCATGTTTTTGTGTACCATGTAGTGCGAAGTCAATCCCAACATGACTTTTTTTGGGAGTTATTATGCTTATGTATATATGTACCAAAACTAGGTCCACATGTAGTATCCATACATGGATGTATTTCTTGGAGAACCACATGATCTATAAATTATCCAAACTTTAAGAAGTTATGCTTCACATATAATTATTTTTAATGTAATTAATAGAGTTATATTTCTTATTCTTTGTTATGGAAAATCTATTTTCCAAAAGATTCCACTAAAATCCATCTAATATAAATTGTAAACACACTGACCAAAATACATCATAGGTGGTGATAACATTATTATAGTGGCATAATATACAAGTAATCCAATCTTAAAGGACCATATAGTTGAGTATTCTTGGAATACTAGATACATAGATGAAATTCACAATACAGTTTATCATTTAAAATACACAATATCTTTTTAATTAGGACTCCCTTATTCCTCATAGTGTATCCCTATAGATCAATAAAAAACACTTCATTGTATCTTGAGGAAAATAAAACATAAGAAAGGGGTGGGATCAAATGCTCTGTATGGGTAAATTCAAATTGAAATATATCATGAATAAATTGACATAATCAATATGGGAAGGTAAATAACTGAAAAACATTCCATTTAACCAATATATTGATAATTATATGGATGAAAAAAGTGATGATCAAATAAATCCATATAAATAATCACATAATCATGAAACATATATATGTATTTCCAATATAATAAAATACTCACATATACATCAATAAAATATATCATAATTATAGAAGGAATAATGTCGGCCATCAAAAACTATTAGTACATTTCACTAGATTGTTTAAATATATGTTTAGTCACCTTTTTAATTAGAACGATAAATTTATGTCCTTAGACTTGTCTATGCGTCGAGGGGCTATCTATAACGAGGCCCAACCATTTAATAAATAATTCCAATTGAATACTCATATGAAATTTTTGAAACATAATCAACATCAACAATCATATTGAATAAATAACATACAAAATGTTAATACTTGCCCCAATAAAATAAAAATAATCAAATGCCATCTAATGTAATTCCATAAATGGTAAATAAACTGATCCTAAACAATCCAATGAAATAATAAGTATAATCTTAATAAAATATATCCCTATTGGATTATAATTAAAATAATTGGTTGATGTCATTAATGAATATAAATGACATAAAAATTTCATTAAAACATTATTGGGTTATATAACCTTTTTATATTGATAATATTTATAAATATAAAAACTACCAAAAAATATTGAAAATAATATAATTAATAAAAAACCATTGAAATATAAAAATGTGGTTTTAAAAACACTAGTAGTATTTATGGATACAAATTCCATATAGTTTGAGTATGTTTAAACAATGAATCATTTCACATTTCTGTTAAAATCCAAACATGAATTGTTTTTAAAACGATATAATGAATACTTTTATATCATTTTTTAATTTTCTAAAAATTGCATAAAAATTTAATTAATAACTCGTGTGAAAAATTAAAAAAACAATTTTAAGAAAAAATGTATTTTGATGAAAAATTATCTTATCTAATGGTTGAAAGAAAGTTATATTTTATTAAAAAAAATTAATCATTTTAAGCACCAACGTGATGTCCTGAACCTAGTTCACTCTTCAGTAACCAAAAAAATTGTAAAATTGGACTAATAAATGTCTCCATGCATGCTGGAGGCTGCTGAATAGTTGTGAGGGCATATAGGTTGTTTTTGGGAAGACTATTCCCTACGGTTATAGTGAAGCTATGCAATAAAAAAATTATTAAACAATGGAAGAATAAAAATTGTGAATGAAGTATTTGAAACAAGATTAAACATCAAGAAATAAATATTAATCAAAATAAATAAACTATAGAATATAAAAATTATGATGGCCTATATCTACAAAATGTGAAATGGGTATACATGGGAGGAAGTAGACAATATATTACATGATAAAAAAAATAAAAAAAATATAATAAGCTATTTAGTAATACCAAGAACCTGGTTTATAATTTCATACCAAGATCACAACATAATGAAAGAATACAGGTGTATAAAGTGGGATGATTACCTTTGACCACACCTGTGATCAGACAATCTACTTAGGTTCCAACGAAAACCCAGATACTGTGTGAGTTGAACTCAATTGGTGACTGCCAGTGGTGTCTATAAAAATCTAGCATGTGAATATAAATTTTAATAGTGTGAAGATATATCAAAAGTAAATCATTGTGAATGTAAAAGATCCATACCTTCATCATCCTCATTTGGTTTCTGTAAACAAGCATTCCATTAATAAATTAATCAGTAGTTTATAATAATATGATCATATAGATTTTTCAGTCGTAATGTAAAATATAAAGATAATAGTAGAAGATCTATGCTGAATCCAACATATCCTTGACCATATTAGGTCGATCCATCTCAAGGTTACAACCAAAGACTCTATATTATTGTAATAATTGTAATCAAAGAGGTACACCTATGGGATTCTACTAGATGATTTTCTAAATGGATCAATAGAGAAAAAATACTATAAATCATGGGATATTCATGACATGACCTAAGGAGAATGATCCAAGGCGTCATTTGTTTGTAAATATCAATATAAATCCATGGAATGTATAAAAGGAAATATAATTTCTAAAGAAAAAGTTAATGGGTCATATTCAATCTTGTCCAGAATCCACTAAAAGATAAAGATAACATTCAAAAGTTGTTATCTCCCATAGAAAACTTCATAATAAATTCGAATGGAGTTCTGTGAGAGTTCAAGGAATTCCCTCAGGAATCCTAAGCTGACCCAAGTCTCACCATTCTAGTAAAGAAGAAAAATTTTCATAGAAAATAAGAACCTTAAACATTTAATATATATCCTTTGTCATTTAATTCTCTTTAATACTCATTCAATTTTATAAATTCATTAATATTATTCCATTAAATTTTATCATAATTAAAATGGTCAAAAAAGATCATGAAACAATATATCAATTAATTATTATGGATTAGGTCCATGGGATATCTATAAATATATACTTTCCACCTATTTATATAAAAGTCATTTATTTAAATCAAAGACATAGCACATAAAAGGTCTAGTGAATATAACCAAATAACGTTCCAAATAATCAAATTATTTGTCACTGAATCCATAAAAAAGAATGAACCCTACATGGGGTGGTCCAAATAGTGGTTACAATATCAATTAGAGTTAAAATGGATCTTTAAGGATTTATAACAAAAACTAAAAAAAATTAATTTTACAATGTTATAGTTTGATAGGGGAAACACCAGGTGAAACAGGCTAGCACACATGGAAAACAAATTATAAATAGAGATACATTGAGGGAAAAGTCACAGAACACCTATCCTAATCTAATTATACTATATTCATTTATTATTTTCCATTTGGTTTTGTCTAGATTGTATGTAAATAGAGAAATAGACAAATGTGTTGAAATGAGGGTCATTAACTTGCAGAAAAATAACTCTGTCAACAATATGAAAATGGATAATGGAAGTAATGGAAGGGAGATTTTACTAGTGGATATCCATATCACTAGATGACAATGAAATCTGAGTCTAAGAAAAGTGGCTGGATCAAATCCTAGATTTAGGCAATGGAAGGATTCCTAGAGTGGATGGGTTGGCTGTTTGGGAAATAGAGAGTATATGTGAGGAAAAATAAATGGTTTTCTACCACTTCAAACCCAAAGACATTTAATAAAATTTATATTTTATAGATCATGAAAGGCCTAGGTATTTAACTTCCATGTAAAAACAAATAAACATTCTGAATCTACATAACTAGACTAATACACAACATGAATTTGGTCTCTAGCCAAACTATATCCCTCTTCAAACAACCCTCCCCTAAAAAACCAACCAACCTAAAGGAACAAACTCTAGGATTAATCCAAAAGTGAACTAGAAAATGGTTTTAATAAAAAAAGTTCCATTCCTTCTTGAAAATCCAAGATCTTAAAGTCTTACCCCTTAATGAAAAACAACCCTAATTTTCCCTTTGAAGGGTGGTAATGCTTCATCTATGAATGAATCTATCCATTGATTCCATATGTCATCCACTCTTCCAAATGACTCATACTATATATGGTTATGCTATAATAACATCTATTCTAGAGGAACATACCTACCTCGAAGATCCATCAAGCTATGGTCATTCGTGTAAATGTGATACTCCTCAAAAGAATGTTCAACATCTATGTCAAAATCATCATGATCAAAAAAATGAGGCATTTCTACATGATATTTTGGACGTTTTGTAACATGGATCTCATCATGAATGGCATGGTACCAATGAGTTAACAAAAACCGATATTATACTATAATGACATCCTCCATTATTTCAAAATTCCACACAAAACAAGGAGATAACTTCTCTCGCCGCATTATCATCATATTCCATAGCTTGG
This sequence comes from Viscum album, assembly GCA_963277665.1. Taxonomy (NCBI): domain Eukaryota; kingdom Viridiplantae; phylum Streptophyta; class Magnoliopsida; order Santalales; family Viscaceae; genus Viscum; species Viscum album. The sequence goes on along the minus strand of OY728153.1, from coordinate 409,845,754 downwards.
GGGATACTAGAAAGTAAACACGATCCATGAACATTAACTATAAAGGTCATCAATGTTGATCCTCCGGAAATTTTCACCACTATTGACTAGTAAATATCAATATTATGAAAAACTAAAACTTCTCAAATTTCCCTTGCATGATAATAGGACCCTTAAAAATTACCTTACATGATTTTAGATAATATAGTGGTTAGAAACATGTCCTACCATATAATTTATCATAGATATACATTTTAATTGATTCTTTAATGCTATTATTGTAGGGAATCCCGATGAGGGGTATGTTTTTCTCCAAATATCCCCAAAAATCAAGGACATATAATCATATGATGTCCTCCAACACCTATATACTCTCTCCTAATTGTCCACTCAGTATGAGAGGGAAAAGATACACTCAATATACCTTATCCACACAAATCCATATGTAACCCTTTCCAAAACCTTGATGAGGACCAAATGTTCCCATTTGAAAAGATAGGATACGGGACTTCATGTAGGCATATAATATCATAGATGTAAATATTTCCAAGATCATACATGAGAAGGTAGACCTAATTGGAATTAAGTGAGCTATCTTCATAAGCTTAATAATAAATACCAAAAAATTGTCACTACCTCATGGTGACAATGTTAATTGATTCACGCTCAAAATTACCCAAGAGATGAAGCTAGAATGGTCCTTATAGTCTAGCTGGGGTTGTCAAATCCACAGAGACCTAAGAAGTAACCTATAGACACAGACATTCTAAGGAATGTTTTTGGATATGAAGTGGCCAACATGGGTTGATTTTATATGTGTTTAAAGGATAAATAATAGATTAAAGTGAATTTAATTTAAAATAATGAGTTGATCCAAGGTTATCGCTCGGGGTGGATTGGACGTATTTCCTTTTTAATGATTTAAATTTCTTATAGTTGTGATGGGTTCATTTAAGAAGATAAAACAACATCATAACTTACTGGTTTAATGCCTACATCCTTTAATACTAATCACCTATACACTTGTTGGATCAATGTTTTGAGAACATCAAGGTAAAGGTTCATATTAGCACATGAAGCGTGTGACCGTAAATTCAACAAGGACGATGGAGTTTAAAAATTATCAAATAAAAATATCAATTAAAGAAGTGATTATACATTAATGGGGTGATAATTAACATCCAATAAATCCCCTCGATACTTCCTTAGATCAAACCATAAGTGGGTTATCCCTCCATTGATTCTATGGTTTCAATGGAAGCGGAATGTAGAATCATGAGGGAGTAAATGGAGATGTAATGAAAACAATAAAAATAAAATGATCACTCCACTGTTCTGTGAATAATTTCAAAAGATTTGGAGTGAATAAATTCACATCATGAGGAAAAGGTATCAATGTGAGATGGAGAAAAACAGAATAACAGGAGAAGAAGAACTTTTAATAAGAAACTAAAGTGAATTGAACAACTTACATGTGAAAGAAAAACTTGAGCCAACAAAATCGCAGCATAACACTACAATTGAACAAAGCACCAACAATCCTCCACTCCTTCTCCACCACTCCCTTAAATAGTAATTTTTGAAGCCTTGGTTCGACCCTTCTATAGTTCAAGTATCTTTAATTTATTTTGGAAGGCCATAGGTGGGTTGAATGTTGAGGGAGAGTTGATTTTTCCACCCTTGACCCGAGGTGGAATCCACCTTTGATCCACTGAACTGACATGCTTGTAAGACCTTCTAGATTGCCGAATTAGAGTGGGCCATATCAGAAAAAATGGATCCCCCGATGTCTTCTAAACGCATGAAAAATATGGGCCTAGTTTGAGTTTTTGATTCGACGATATGATTAGATTAGTGGGCTGTTTTATGGGCTGCAGAATCTGGCCCAGAATTTTATCTCTAACTTGGGCCTCCTAAATGACCACAATTGAGGCCAAATTAGCAATGGATTATGAAGAATTATTTGTTCCAATATATGTCTTATATCATCCCAATAATGTTTGGCTTCATTGGGTTTGTATGTGGGGCCCCACATACTCATCAGTGGGATGGTGTCCAATATGACTTCTCCAGAATTGTTTCCTTTCATCACAAAATACCCCCATCTTGTTTCATTAATTTCCATTGATCCCTGAATCAATCATGTTCATATTTAATTTTATATAAATTTTACAAAATATAAAATTTAAATATGTATAATTATATTCCTTAAAATAAGATGAATCATTGGGTACTTTAAATGATGCTAAAAAATGTACCACATAATAGTGCATTTTAAGTAAGAATTACAATCATAATGTCAAATGATGTTCAAAGTGTAAAATGCAAAAAAATAATGCTTATGAATAATAATTCACATGAATATTATATATATTAACAATGAATATTATCCTCATTTATTGGCTAATCACACCCCGCAACATGAGTTTTGCTAGTCCCGAGAAAAATATATCTCAACAATATGAAATTCGAATTACCTTTTCCAAAAACCTTTTAATACAAAATTATCACCAAAAAACCATATACCAAACAATCATGAAACCCATAAAAATATTTTAATACAATATAGTTTCACAAGAAGATCTCAATCCCAAACCAATTCCATTGTTCAAATTAATTGCAATATTTCATCCAATATCAATTAAGTATGAGGATGTGTTGTCCATCACAATAGACATGGGGGTTCATCATTATTCAAGGGGGAAATGACAGAAGCAGTAGGAGGAATCAAATTTCAATATTAAGATGATTATTCTAATTTTTTTAATTGTATTATTTTTTTTGTGTTTTTCCTATTTTTCCATGAAAACTGAAATTGCACTGAAAAGAGTCAACCCATATAACGAGACTTTGCCGATGACTCCCAGGCTCAAAGACCTTAGGGTACCAAGTGAATCCCACATACTCTGGCATCATCTCGAGTTAACTCAGTCAAAAACAAATTCAAATTACCAAAAATAATGATAAAATTACTAACTATGAGCCAGACAACTATGGAGCCACGATCCCCACGTGCCGAAAGCCACGCATTAGGTCATTTCATTGCTCTACAGGAAAATTTATTATTATTTTTTAATATTATTTTTTATTGAATATTAATATTAAAACTAAAATCATTACCAAACCTATGTTATTTATTTGGTGGACCTCATGAACTCAAACTAATACCCCGCTATCCAAAGGACATGCATTGTGATCTTTTTTTATTTGGGCGAAAATATAAACTATGAAATATCATATTGGACAACCACACTTTACAAAATCTATGCTAATGAAATTATACAAGGATTAAAATCAAAATCAGGGCATGCTAAATTATTTGATATTCAATTTCATAGTGTGAAATGTGTATTACCATGTTCGAAGTTAAAGGAATTTATCCTTCCATTTACACATTTTTTTCCAATCATTAATTTTTTCACAAAAGAAATTATTTTTATTTCACCTCCCCCCAACTTAAAACAACATTGTCCCCAGTGTTTCATGAAATGAAAATTTATAAGGAGTAGATACAAATAATTGAATTTCAATAAGGAAATTGAAATATGAGGATCATGGAATGAAGTCACCTAGTTGTTGAATGTTAAGTAAAGAGTTTTATAAGAAACGGGCGACGGGCGACGGGCGACGGGCGATTGGATGCCCTAGCTTCCATGGAGGCGGTGACGGCCCCTTCCCGTCAGGGGGAGGGGCTGGGTTTTTCTTCTAGAGATGTTGTTCTTAGGCGGCACTCTTTCTTCCCTGACATTGAGGTCGCTCCGAAGGTTCCTAGAGTGTGTATGGTCAACCTGTGGTTCCGGTCTCGTCCAAGGAATTTTCGGAAGCTTCGTCACTTCTTTCCACAGCCTTGGTTGCAAAGTTCACCCGCCGTAGGCCTCCGGTGGAGGTTTTCGAGATATACATGAGTCCGGATTGGGGTTTAGGTCGTCGTGTGGTTTTCGGTCTTCTCGGGCTGCGACAAATCCTTGTTTGCCTTGCTGATGATGAAGACATGGCGCTGGCCTGGTCTCGAGCTAGTAGGTCCTTTAGAGGTTTACCGTTCCATCTTAATCGCTGGACATTTGACTTGAACATGAATTGGGACTCTTCCTCTTCGGCGATCTGGATTCAACTTCTAGGGTTGCCACTCCCCTTTCAGAATCCATCCCTCCTCCACTCAATAGGTAACTCCCTGGGTCGCTTCCTCTGTGCGGATTGGAAAAAGGATGCAATGGTGCACCCGATTGTTGCGAGAATATGTGTGGAAGTAGATCTCTCTCGTCATCCACCCGACAGGGTGTGGATTGTGATCGAGGGGAAATACAGGTACGTACAAAGTGTGTTTTACGAATCTTGGTCTTTGTTTTGCTCTTTCTTCCAAAGACAGGGCCACCGTCTGGAGTAATGCCGCAAAAGGGCTTCAGCTGTGGTGGTTGATACTTTTGCGGTGGATAAGGGTGTCTCAGTGAATGTCGAAGGAGATGGGTCAGGCTTCGGCCATGGTTCTGAACCTGCAGTGTGCGACCTGAGGTCTGTCGAGACTCATCGGGGGGATCAAGAGCACGAGCCTCCTTGTCAACCGGGGGTGGGGTTGCACTGTGTGTCCAACGATTCGATGGTGGATCCTTCTGGCTCGGGGAGGGCGAGATCTGCCGGTTCTATCTTGAAGGAGACTGCCAGGGACTCAGGGCCTCATGTGAAGGCTGTGTTTGATCACCTCAGGAAGGACTTAGGTGTAGTCCAGATGACCATTAGCATGGGGAAAAAGTGTATGATTCAGGCGGATGAGGCCATGGTGAGGATCTCTCTGCCTCCAGGTGAATTTAGGGGCTGGGAGGTTCAGAATCCTCAGATGTAATATATGGGCAGGGGTTTCGGGCAACCAACTTTACAGGATGGGTCTGGGATTGGCGAAGCTTGTGTCAGGGAGAAGGAAGGGGGTAATGGGGTTGGGCCTGCCTTGGGTAACACCCATGGTCAGCTGAATGGAAATGGGGAAGAGGTGCAGGCTCAGACCAACATTGGAGACCCACAGGGTTTGGGTTCTGGCATCCTGCCAGAGAGTGTAGATCCAGCCCGGATCCCAGTTGTTTTGAGCAATAGATTTGCAGAACTGGGTGAGGTGGATTCAAGAGTAGAATCTTCTACTATGGTTGTGGATGATAAAGACTACAGGAGGAACACTGATGGCCTCGGGTTGGAAGGTCAGATAAGGGGGCATGCTCTCTTGGAGTGTGTTGATGGTGGAGGGGAAGCAGGACTTGATGGGATATGTAGAAGTTTTTCTGAAGACGAAACCGAGGCAAGGAGTTACAGGAGGAAGAGGAGGAGGAGGGGTATGAAGGATTAATCCTCCTTAACTCCTCCTATGAGGACCCGATAAACTAAAAAACCAATGGTCGAGGCGCTGGACAGGGAGATCATGTGCCATCTTAGCTCTCTTGGACAACAAGAAATCTCATCGGACTTAGTGTTAAGCTCGGAGGATGTGGTGTCAGAACAGGTGTTATATCTTAACGCATCGGAAGAGGATGCAGCCAAAATGATGGGCTGGAACCTTGAAGCGGAGCTGAATGAAGAACAGTATGTTTGGGTTGATAAGCAGGATTCCATCCTAGTTGGAGGCTTCAACAAGGGGTTGATCAGTCTCGTGGAGTACATGCACGTTTGGAATAGATTGACCACTGCCTTTGAGGCCCTGATAAGGGGGGACCCCCTGTTGCAGGTCTGTGACTTATCCTGGAAGCTGTTTAGGGACACGGCCTCTGGTGGATTTCGACTTGTATTCAATGAATCTGTTTATATTCTCTCTTCCTGATGCGTTTTCAAGTTGCTGTTCTTGTTGTGTGTGGAAGTTCGGAGGACCAGATCGGCTCGGATGGGTTATAACACGTTGGTCCTTCCTTGGCAGGTCACTTGGGAGGTGGTTGATCAGAGGGATGTCTTGCCATCGGGAGGGACCATGCTTGCATGGGGTCGCTGAGTGGCTCTCCCTTGGAGTGAGTGGCACTGTTTTTGCTTGGATGAGGTGATTCCTGGTTTTTTTTATTGCTGTTTGGGTCTGCTGTACTTTTGGTTTCCCACTTCCTTCCTTAAAGTGGCCTTATTAATAAAAAATAATTTTCAGGTCAAGTCACCTAGTTGTTGATGTTGAAGTTCTTGCGGCTTCAATTTAGTCCGTTGATCTCGATGTCACTATGAGAATTCCCTAGTATAAAAAGGAAAAAAAGAATGAGAAAACAAAAAAAACCAATATATAAATATAAATATATTTATATTTATATAATAAATACTGTAAAATATAAGTATATATATAAAAATTATATAATAAGGAAGCACAAAAATCCTTAGGTTAGTGGTAAATGTGCGCCCGTATTTCCCTTCGGTCCCGGGTTCGAATCCCCACGGCTTCACCAGTTGTGACGGGGTTTTCCCCACCACCCACGACGTGTACCTTATTATTATTATTATTATATTATTATTTATTTTTTTATATTGTTATTTTAATCCTACAAACACATTAAAATAAATCAAACTAATGATACATTGTCTTCTTTTTAAATTTCTGGGTAAGGCATTACTCAAGGATCACACCACGTGACACATATGAATATGGTGCTCCCCTTTCATACCCATCCATACTCATAATAGAAGAACAGGTCAACAATCTATTTTTTTAAGATATAAAATTGATTAATTAATCCAATTTAAAATATAAAGTCGATTAAAACCACAAAATGATAGGAAACTTGAAAACCATGGGTTGCCTCCCATGTAGCACTTAGTTTAACATCGCTGGCTCGACATTAACCCCCAAACTTACCCAATACCAATTTAAACATTTTATGGACCACATGTTTCACCACTTCTACTAGGTTGAGATTTATTCTATTTTTAGAATTTGTTTCAAACACAATCCTATGTTCTAAAATGAGTGGTAAAATCCATGAAATATCATAAATGGTTGATCCAATTTCCTCTATAAACTTTCCTAAGACATCAATGATCATTCCAAATTTTTTGGTTTCAAGAGAAAGATGAATTCCAATTGAAAGTTCATGATTATACCTTATGAGGGGATTCATTAGCAGGGAGGGAAGGACAATAATTTTGAGCTCGGGTTTGATAGGACATTTAGACACAAGTTGATATTTTGAGTCCAACTCAATTTCATTTTCCAATTTTCTCAACAAAATTGGTTCCATTTGAATAGTATATTTAACCACCAAATTAGAAAGATCATTTTCAGGAATTGGTATGGACTCAATGTTTGTGATTTCTCTTAATGGTTCAGTGATTTTTGTTTTTGAAAAATAATCAATGTGGTTATATTCATGAGACTTCATCCATGATGTCAAATTTCCCTCTTGTGAATATAAAAAATCAGTTTCCTCTTAATTTCAACACCCATCAAAAATTCATTTATCCTATTCATCTATCCCAAATCCAAAGGTTTTTTCTTCAATAAGTTCATGTGGGGTTTGTGGGTAACATGAAATGTCACATATGGTTATGGAAGGTACACTTGGTGAAGGGATGTGTTCCTCATAAGTTTTAATGATTTGTAGTTCTAATCTCAAATGTGAAACCTCAAAATACATTTTCTCCATTTGTTGACTTATTTTTCAAGTAATGGTTGTGGATCATGATGGGAAAGGGGTTGAGAAAGATGGTCTATTCCAGGTGGATAATTAAGTTGTGGGAATTTCACAAGAAGGTGTTCAGATAGACTCCATGGGGATTAAAACTCATTATATATTGGAATGTTTTGGGGATAATAGGAGTAATTTTTTTTTGGTTAATTAGGTTGTTGATGATCCCACAAGTAGAAATTAGTATGGTCATTGTACATCATAACTGGTGTGGGGTAGTCAAAGTACGGAGAGGTTCCCCATGTTTGGGTTTGTTCAAAAGGGATTTCCATTGGAGTGAAATAGGGGATAAGAATAGAATAGTGGGGTGAGAAAAGGATTCTAGGGTCTAATATAACATACTTAGGTCCCTGGAAATGGCACCAAAATTTGATTCACGCTCAAATTTACCAATGAGATGAAGGTAGAATAGTCCTTGTAGTCTAGCTTAGGTTGTCGAATCCACAGAGACCTAAGAAGTAACCTATAGACATGCACATTCTAAGGACTGTTTTTGACTATGAAGTGGCCAACTTGGGTTGATTTTCTTTTGGTTTAAAGGATAACTAACAGATTTAAGTGAATTCAATTTAAAATAATGAGTTGATCCTAGGTTATTGCTCAGGGTGGATTGGACATATTTCCTTTTCAATGATTTCAATTTCTTATATTTTAGATGGGTTCACATATGAAGATAAAAAACATCATCACTAACTATTTTAATGCCTACACCCTTTAATAATAACCACCTATACACTTTAAGGATCAATGTTTTGAGAACTTCAAGGTAAAGGTTCATATTATCACATGAAGTGTGTGACCTCAAATTCAATATGGACGATGGAGTTTAAAAATCATCAAATAAAAATCTCAATTATAGAAGTGATTATACATTTATGGGGTGATAAATAACATCCAATACATCACATTTATACTCTCTTGGATCAACCCACAAGTGGGTTATCCCTCCATTGATTCTATGGTTTCAATGGAAGTGGAAAGTTGAATCACGATGGATGAAATGGAGAATTAAAGAAAACAATAAAAATAAAATGATCATTCCACCATTCTGTGAATAATTTCACTAGATTTGGTGTGAATAAATTTATATCTTGAGGAAACGGTATCAAAGTGAGATGGGGAACAACATAATAATAGGAGAAGACGAAATTATATGAAGAAACTAATGTGAATTGAACAACTTACATGTGAAAGACAAACTTGAGGCAACAAAATCACAGCATAACATTACAATTGAACAAAGAACCAAAGATCCTCCACTCCTCCACCAACACTACCTTAAATATGAATTTTTTGAATCCTTGGGTAGAGCCTCCAATAGTTCAAGTCTCCTCAATTAATTTTGGTTGGTTATAGGTGGGTGGAAAGTTGAGGATGAGGTGATTTTTCCACCAATGACCCGAGGTGGCATCTAGCTTTCTTCCACTGAACAGACTCACTTGGAAGACCATCTAGATGTTCTAATTAGAGTGGGCCATAGAAGAAGGAAATGGATCCACGGATGTCTAATAACCTCAGGTAAAATATGGGCCCATTTGGAGTTTTTTATTCGGATATTTGATTAGATTAGTGGTATGTTTTCCTGGGCTGTAGAATCTGGCCCAGAATTTTATCTCTAACATGGGCCGCCTAAATGACCAAAATGGAGGCCGAATTAGCACTGGATCCTAAAGAATGATTTTTTCTATATATGTCTTCTATAAACTCACAAAATTTTGGCTTCATTAGGTTTTTATGTGGGGCCCCACATTCTCATCAGTGGGCTGGTGTCCAATCTGACTTCTCCAGAATTGTTTCATTTCATCACAAAATATCCCCATCTTTTTCCATGAATTCTCCATTGATCCCTGAATCAACCATGTTCATATTTAAGTTTAGATCAATTTACCAAAATATCAAATTAAAATATTAATAATTATATTCCTTAAAATCTGATGAATCATTGTGTACATTAAATGATTTTCAAAAATGTACCACATAATAGTGCATTTTAAGTAAGAATTACAATCACAATGTGAAATGATGTTCAAAGTGTAAAATGCACTAAAATGGTGTTTATGAATAATAAAGAACATGGATATTATATATATTAAAAATGAATATTAGCCTTATTTAGTGGCTAATCTGTAATCTAGTCCCAAGCACGGTGGCCACAGTTGTTTGACCTTAACCTTTTGAAAGGTTGAACACCTTTGGATAAAACCATTGATATGATGTTTATGCTAGGAAACCAATATTGGCTAACCATATCACAATAAATCTTGGAGATACCATGGTGAGATGCCAAATATGAATGACGAGATTCTAATATGAGTTCCACTAACATTTATATAGGATCCCAAATATGTCCATGGATATGAAATATATTATCATCATTGAAATACTAATCTAGAGGCAGGTCCTCAACAAAAATAAATTCCCATAGGACCAAAAAATCATGGTTTGAAAACCTATTTATCTTCACCCTATCCATAAATAAAGTGGAAATTTATAAGACAATAAGAAATTTCCATTCATGATTATCCAAAAACTCATGATTCATATCATAAAATATGGCCATTATCATGAATTACTCACATAATTATTGAATTTATTATGCCCAAGTTTTTTAGATTAGTACACCAGCTTCCAAATTTCCCTTTCCCAACACATAAGAAATATTTAATTCAATATAATATATATTTTTGACCTGTATTTTTATCAAATATTCAAGTAATACTTTTTAAATATCTATTTTAGGATATTTTATTCAAAAAACACAACAATGTACTCACCCATATGATAATTACTCCCACAATGTATGAAATGAATGACTGTTAGAAGATCAAGGTCTTGCATCATGTAATTATTCCCATGAGGTCTCCATTATTGAGGCCCATACACAATTAATCCTACATCCTACATATTTACTACAAATAAAATGATGCATGATGTATCATAGAACATTGTAAGGCCACTTCTAGAATCTTCTATTATCCATATAGGGGATGAAGTAAGTCTTCCATTCAATTCTTGAAAGTCCTTCTCACACACTTAAGACCTCATGAACATCAATCCATTTTTAGGTAGAAATATATGAGGCACCAAAAGTCATGATATTTCCTATATAAAATTCTGATAATATCCACATATTCCGAAGAAACTCCATATTAAAACACATTATTGGGTTCCTCCTAGAAAAAAACAATACTTAATTCCTATAGGTCAATTTATACTCTTAATTACAAGATAATATGATCCGAAAAGTGAATATTATTGAACTATATTTTCCCCATTGTGAGATGAACATATAACTTATTCTCTCTCAGTGATTGAATATGATCTTAATATTTTTTTCAGGCTTTATCCATGTATGGGAATATTCCAAGATGTCATAAAAAACCAGAGTAAAGGGATCCAATTAGGGTTGAAAAACCCATTCATAAAGTCCATGAAACAATTGGGGACATTTTTTAGATTTAACGAGAAAGAATATGACTCATATAAATCATAACGAATTTGAAAGGATATACATGAAATGCATGAATTCTAGAATCAAACCTGATGATCTGATTTTTGGTCAATATTTTAGAAAACTCTTACTCATTAGAGCTTATCATAGAGATAATATATAAAAAGAAAAATTTAATCAGTTGGTAATTGTAATGTGATCAAACCATAAGTAATTGAATCAATTTTTGGTGTTTCTATCGAAATTATTAGTGACAAGTATAGCTGAACCTCAACAAGAAGTAATGGGTTATCTAAAACCAATAGATTCTAAATCCTATAACTTTATCTTGAGATCATAGAGCTCAGTTGTTTTCATACTATATATAGGAATATATTCTTGATATTCTATTGGGATTAGTTTGATTCTAAAATCTACCACTCCCTTGGGAGGTAACAAGAGAAGTCATATTGATAATGAACCAAAAAAAGATCCACTTTTGGAGGAATGATATGGGATGAGTCAATTGAACCTTTGCATGACATCAAATAGTTTCATCCCAAGGAGAAAGAAATTAAATATAAATAGTTAAACCTTAATATCAACTATACGTTCCTTTTATTGTTTTATACCGTTTAACCATACTCCAAATGATGTTTTTAGTTTCATAACCGCAAAAAATTATAAATTTCAATCCCAAGAAATAACATGATCAATATAGATATAAAGGCACGCATATCAACTTTATAAAAAAAATATGATGGTATAAGATACTAGAATAGTACCTAATATAGTAATAATATTGCAATATTCTACTGAGGGATATTATTTAATGCCTCAACTAGGATACTCTATGAAATTGAGATATAGATAGTCTATTTTGAGTGGGTACACAAAACTAGTGTTGAAAATCAGATATTTGGCTATGTTGGACACAAAATTCACATCATCCTGTTTACCTACTGTTACTCTACCTTATTTCCTAACATCGAGTCACTAATCCTTATATTGAAGGTGGAGCCTATGAAGGTCCTATTATAAAAAAACATGTGGAATGTTTTGGAAATATTTTTTATGATTCCCCATTAAACAACAGGAATATCACTCTCACAGTTCCCTATGGCAATATGGAATCAGATTCCCCTACCATCCACGTTGATGGTATAAAATAGAAATACCAGTGTACATACTATAGTATCCACTATTCTAATGATAATTCTCAAGTTAATTTTTCCTAGTACTAGAAGATATATGACCCTATCTCAGCACATATCCTCTATGCCCTCTACTAGTAGCTTTCATCTTGTTTCGCTCAGTGATAATAGCTTTTTTCAGAATCTCATAAATAGTAAATAGATGGGATGAATTCACTTAAGAGTGTATTAGATACCTAGTTATCTCCTCAAAGTATATATCCTACTTTACATCATCATCAATATAAATTTATCCAATACCTTGACCTTCACTAATGCTCGCTGAATAGTACATGGGGGACATAATACATTTATCTTGGTTCATGAACTCACTCACTCTGCATGATACCAAAATCTCAGGGATAATGTAATTTGAGAAGGATGTACAGAAGATTACCGATACGATGACCTGCGTATGACTAACCTATGTAAACCCATTCTAAAATCAACATGTAGAATCACATAGTATGTAAATAACTAAATTGAAAATCCTCTCTAGAGGTGCCTCTAAATCCTTGAGATAGCTAAAATTGTATCGATCCATGACATAAAAGCTTGAGTAAGACCATCTAATGAGAATACGGGAGGATGAATCTGCTGGAACTCATGAGAAAGAACAGACATCATAGGTGCAGACCATGTATAACCCTACATGGACTGCATCAAGCATAGAAAACACTATTGAGTGTTGGATTCAGTACACAGTTTGATAACCGTATGTGGATCCATAGGTCTCACTTCTATTAAAAATACAAGTGGCTTGGGGCCCACTATATCTGGAGAATGATCGCCATTGCGGTCCTAGAACACAATTTTGGGACATCATGGTTGAATAAATCTACAAATTACAAGAAAAAATCTTCGAACGCGATTCTATAATAGTACAGAGACAAATATCAATGGGAATGAGAAATTACTCAATACCATTGAAATAAATTTCACTTTTAATAGCAAGATAAACATGAAGGGATCACTACCCATGATATATTATCCTATCTACCTAGGAAAATGGTATTGGTATTAGTAAGTCATTATATGTTTGACCACACGAGTTATAGTATATGTGAGGCTTCAAATGAAAGTTAATGAGTAAAACCCTCCTTAACAAGAAAATTCCCTTCCTATTAACTAGAAACTATATTATTTATAATTCAAAATTTATATTTTTGTCCATACATTCCTATATATAGCATACAATATTTAATTAAATGTAGTACCATCCCCAATTATAATGTCCTATACACTTTATAAATTGAGATTAAAACCCATGTAGTTGGAAATACCACACCTTACATTCAGTCTCATAATTTTACAAGTAAAATACAATGGCCTAAATCAATGAAATATGCTTTCCAATTTATAAAGGACCAAAGTATTTATAAATTAAAATTTGTGCTCAAATAACCACATTCAAATACCATATCATCACACCAGGGTTGTACAAATTAAACATATCAAGGATTCTAATTTGATGTTCCACCATCAACATATATATGAAATCAAAAATAAGGTTGAAATTATGAACCCCATTATGAAAAAAATTAACAAGAATTGTCTTTTAGAGATGTTTTTACCATATAATTATTAGAATTCACAAATTATTATTGTGGCCTATATCTAAAATTTGATATTATTATAAGAATTTTAAGTAAATAATTTAAACTATATCTAGTAGGAAAATAATACCATACTCAAATGAAAAATACTATTTGGGAGAATGTTTTTATCCATTATTAAATTATCAATAGAATGTGTGAAACATGTAGCAACGAAGTTATTTTCCTTGAATATTTATCCCATAGTAAGGATTAGTAGTTCTAAAAAAATTATTGTGTAAAATAGTTAAAATTGACGATGATTTCATAACAAAAAAATGTGTAAATTTCAAATAAAGGTGGGAAAACTTTAGTTTCAAATGAATAGAATTCACAAAAGAACAATATTGTTTTAATGGATTAAATTGATAAAGATGTTTCTAGATTAAGGGGGTTTAATGGATTGTAGTTAATTCATATAATATCTCTAATTTCTATAGATGCACCCTCAAAACAACATGTTTATGATGATGATACAGTAGGATAGATATCAATGAAAATAATATCATTGGTGATCATATAAGTGTTGTTCAAGTGATAATGATGAATGTGAAACAATAATATTCATTTTATATCTGATGTTAAAAAAATAATTTGATGAAGATCTCATGTATAAAAGATGGTTCAACAATATTATTGGGGATCATTGAAATATTGAAAGTAATTTCCTTAGGAAATTATCTTGATTTTATGGAGGAAAATATAATCATAACCAATGGGGTTTTTTCGAAAAAAATAGTATAATTGTAATGATGAAAAAAAGGAATTACTCATTTACAAATATTATTATAAAATATAGGGCATAAATTTTGATAAGGATTTTTCATCATGAGAATGAATGGAAAATAGTTAATTTTTTTATTTGGCTATGATATTTTTTTGAAGTGTATCAAATTGATTTAAAATTGGATTTCGTGAATGGAATCCTAAAGGGGGATGTATATATTTAAAAATAAATGGTTTTATAATTAATGAAGCTAAAGAGAATTTGTTCATATCAATTAAGACTTTGTATGTAAAAAACATGAACCAGAGGAATGGTACTCACAAATAGATTAGTACCTAGAAAATCATTGATTTAATAGAGGAGGGTCGAACACAACCTCTATATTAATAATGACCAGAGATAGAGGATTTTAGTTCTTGTATATATTTATGACATCAACTATGGAGGTTCATATTACACCCAACGAAATATTTTTATAAACTAATGACATGTGAATTTGAGATGTACTTACTTTTGGAATTATTCTTTTTATTTTCCTATAGGTTACTAAAAGAGAGAATCGAAAATTTATTTTCAAAACAAAATATTCCCAATAGGTAATGAAATACATTAAAATACTTTAATTTAAAACTATAGATACTCTAAATGAGACCACAAGAAAACATCAAAAGGTGTTGAAGGAATAGATGTTGGTGTAACTATTTATAGAAAATATATAAGTTATTTATTGTACCTAATGGTCACTTTACCATATATAATATTTTCCACATTTCTAGTTGATTGTTATCAATGATCCCTAAAAGTAAGTGACATAGATTCTATGAGAATAATTATTTGATATATAAAAATATGGTTTTTAGGTTATTTTAATATATAAATTCAAAATACTAACTTATGGGATATAAATATGCGGATTACGATAGTTCGATTGATGATTGAAATTATATATTTGGTGGTGTATTTGTAAGACCATAATATTTTAGAACATATTTCAAATTAATATATATGATGAGTTAAATATCTTGTGATACATACAACTCTAGTGTTAAGATAATAATAATTAATTATGATTCAAAATAAAATACATTGTTATATTATTAAAGGAAATTGATAATGTAAATGAGCACATAAAGAATGTCAAATGCACTTAATTAAATGTAATTAATTATTGAAAAAACTGCCTCTGAACTGTTTTGTTGAATTATAAATGTTTGTTAAATTTTTTTTTTGAGGAATGATATGAATAATAATTATTTATAAATTTAATTATTAATCAGAAAAATGAGGGAGACATAAGAAATTATTAAGTAATAACAATGAATAAAAGTATAATAAATCTTAATGAGATAGAAATGTATTATTTATAAACATTCTTTTAGTTAAATGGATTTTTAGTAAAATGTTAATGTATATTATTATTATTTTTAATTAATGGAATAATATTATTTATACATGTGAAGATTTGAATAATAAATCAGAAATTAAATTCAATTGGTAATAAATGATCACAAACCATGATTTTTTTAGAAAACTATTTTTATGGGGACAATGTATTGTTTTCATAATAAACTAAATTAATTCCTTTTTTAATGATTTCTATCATTTTTTATATAATATATTCATTAATATAAATTAAAATTCATTACATTGTCATTTCTATTCACAAAGTGAGAATGTAATCTTTTTTATTCATAAATATATATTATTTCCTTAAAAATGGTTTCTACACATTATTTATGGTAATATTAGAATTAATCACAAACACCTATTGGTATTGAATATTTTAAAATGTATTCCATATATCAGAAAAATATGCCTATTAATAATTAGTAAGGTTAACTTAATTAATACCCAAAATGAATAGTAACCACTCTAAAAATCATGTTACTATAGTTAATGCTGAAATTGTTTAAAAGGGGTTTGATTAAATGAAAATGCTTCTAATATAACAAAAATTTTTTTTGCTGAATTTATTAGTGTATTTGAACCTCAAATAACATTTTATTTGAATATGTTCTAACATGAAACAATTTTCCATGAAAAATACATTTATTGTCTTTAAATGTTCTTTATATTTACACGATCTCAACTCCACTCACTTATAAAATGGAATCTTATCTTCTAACTACATGGCAGGATTTTAGAAATAAATATAATTCAATAACTACGAATAAGTATTCCCAAATTTCAACTTAAAAACCTATATGAAATGGTATCCCAAAAATAATATCTATAATTTAAGGTTTAAGCCAAAAGATGAAAGTCAATGACGTGGTAACTGTATTTACTAATTTATTTCTAATTTATTTCTTCTTCCACAACTTAAAAAACATCATTAACCATTATAATATAATTAAATATTTTTATTTAATATAATTAAATTTTTTAATATTAGCGGTAAATCCATTTTCTATATCCTTTCCATAACATGGAAAACGAAAACATTTCTCAAGCGTAGTTGTGTACTATCACCTCCATAAAGTAATAAATATAAATTTTCATTACTATAAATCATATAAGGATATAAAGAATGATTTATAATAAATATATGATTCTTTTGAATTAATTATTATTCTTATTTAGATAAAATATTTTGTACCTTCTAATACTCCCAATACCTGGAAAAAGAAAATGTCACTCATGCATACATGTGGATTACCACCTCTATAAAGCGATGAGATTGTTTTTTCTTATCTCAATTATTTTTCACTTACAAATGATGAATTTAATAAATATATATGATATGTTTTATATATTTATTATCATTTAAATTGAAATTATTTTTTACCTTTCATTCCTTTCATCCATTAAAAAATTGAAACATCACTTGTGCGTACCCAAGTCATGCAATTATATTTTCATAACCACCTAACAGGGATTGTTCAAAAAGTTTATATAATAAATAAATATTGTATTTATTAAATTATCAATATTATTTATATAATGAAACCATGAACATATTGAAATCACTAGGATCTCAAAATCAAAACATATTTGGAAAACCGAACAATTGACATCTGAATCATTATTTTAACTAAGAATTAAAATAAAAATGTAATTTGAAATTATAAGGGAATTATATATTGTATGAAAATAATAAATATGGTTTTTATAGATTTATAATAAATATAAATATCTTACACTGAAGTATTTATCAAATATGAAGAAAGTATGGACTAGTTGTGAGGGTTTATGTTGCTATCACAATTTTTAATCGGGAGATTTCATGTTAAAATATATGTAGGGGGATTGTATTATCTAAATCTCTTAAAACACATCCATTTTATTATAATATATTTAATTTTTTGTTTTTTATATTTCCTATTAATTTTTATATCTTTATTATTGAAATATACCACAGAAATGATTTAATGAAAATCTAACCTTATTTATCCTCTTTAGTATGATATCTATATCTTCTATATCAATGTTATAAAAAAATTTATTGAATTTATTGTCCAATTATAAATTAATAATAAAAGTATTTTCTACTACCATTAAAAGTATTTAAAATTTATTTAAAAGAATATTTTAATTCATTTTATTTTATGATACAATTTATTAATTTATTTCCAAAATTATAAAAGGAATTTATTTCATAAAAGTATATGGAAATAATGGATTTTACCTCCATAATGTCTTTTCATCATGATTTTAAATCCTTCATATTTTTCAATGGTTTTACAAGGAATAAAATATTTTTATTTATCTTGGAGTTTTTATTTTTCAAAAATTTACCAAAAAGAAAAGAATGATTTATGTTTTTTTTCAAATTCAATTATATTGAAATTGAACCTTGTATCCTGATGCTATTGTCCGATTTATTAAATTTTGTATATGATACCAGGAATCACATCTTGAAATATTTTATAGTTTAGTTTTATTTGTAAAATAGATACATACATGAGGAATTCATTGAATTTTAAAACAAAAATTATCACATATTCTTTGTCATAAATGAATTTGTCCCCCTACTATATAATTTCATATCAAACATAGTAAAATTATGGGATTGCTGAGAAAGGGAAAAAATAAGGGTGAGATCTAATTAAATGTATGGGTAAAATACATCAAAAGATATCATGAATCAATAATTACTAATCAATATAGAAAGGTAAATAAAAGAATAACTTTTTCATTTAAATAACAAGAATGCATGAATAGAAGAGTAAAAATGTATATGAAATGGTGAATAAATAAAACACATTCCATTGAATCAATAAACATAGAATGAAATGTGTTTAGAGATAATATCATTATAAAATATTATGTATACTATTAAGTGAAATATTAATGAGGGAAATGCACAATTATTGGAAATAATACTCTAAGACCAAGATACCTATACATTAATAACCTTTCACAATAATATTTAAAACTATTGGGAACAAATTTATCTATATTGGCAAACTATTTCCCAATTTTCAAGTCATTTCACAAGATATTTTAAGACTACTGGGTTAAAAAAAACATTGTTTGGCCTCCTAATTTTGTATCATGAATCCTATTTATGATTCAAGGGGATATCTATACTGGGGCCTACTCATAAATTCATTTCCAATTCATTCAAAACATATATAATAATTTGTTGAATTTTTGAATAATTTTACTTATCATTAAATATCCATTTTGAGTAAAGGATAAAAATTTATAAACATTTCCCATTTAAATAAAATAATATTAAATTTAAAACCCATATATAATAATTTTATATGGTTTTAGAAATAAAAATATAAATCATTAAAAAGTTTATAAATTTAATATATATTTAATGAATTATAAAAATTGTTTAAAAAGGTGACTATATTATGAGAATGTTAACAATCACTATAGAATGTGAGATTGTACAATAACTTTTACCACAAGGTTTTTACATGCCAAAATAAACTTGGATGAAATTATTCAATGTGAAATGAAGATTAAAATGACATATGAATTAATCATGATATTAATTTTTTATGGGGTAGTATATACACCACCTAAAAGTTGATTGGTGTATAATAATAAAAAATTAACAATGGAATATAAATTGGGATGCAATTACTTACCTCACAATTTCTATTAGTTAGACATGATTTGAATTATTATATAATGGTTTTAATCATGTTTTTAAATTATAACAGAACTATAAAAATTTTAATAACATAATTTATGATCCTATTATGACATTTTACCTCACATTTATTAATAATATTTCATTTTTTTCATTTTTTGGGAGTTAGTCTATTTATTTTCTCATTCATTGTTTATTATGAAAAATATAGTGCTAGAATACATTAAATATTTCCATAATATAAATAATAATAATCAAGACATAATTATAATAATTATACATAAATTATATATTTAAGGCCATTCATGAAATATGATCTTGATAAATGAATTATGTTCCAATAAAGTATAAGGTAGGCCATATGTATACATGAGTAACATTCCCATTTTTAAATGATAATTATGGAAAGGAGGTAATTAATATTTAATATATATATAATTATTTTAATATTATAAATACCATATTAGTAAATTAAATATACTTATATAAACCATCCTTGTGGTGTGGTGATGAAAAGAGACTCATATTGCTTCAGGAAGGCGGTAGTCCACACATACACGAATGATGTTACCAACATTGCGTGTAAAAACATTATTGATATTTTATATTTTTAGACTGAAAATTATTTTATGAATATCAAAATTATTAAATATTTATCACATATATTCATTAAATTTATTTTTATTACCTTCTATTTAATGAAATTGTGAAAACCAAATAACATCGTATTGTGAGGCGGTAGGCCTTTGTACACACGAGCGACATTATCGTATCACATATGGAATGGAATGAAAAAAATGAATTTATTATATTAGAAATAAGGTTGTATAATTATGTTATAAATATCAAATATATACTTAAAATTGGTAATCATATCCAACACAAGAAAGTTATTATTGGAAAAATGAATGACATTGGTTCGTGAGGTGATCATCTACCATACACACGAACGATTATTTTTTAACACATTTCCAAGATGTGGATATGGTTTTAGGTCATTAATGTATTAATAAAATATCCACGTCTATGTAATATATTGAGGTTATTAAATCATCATGGGCTAATAAGAAATTTGGGAGGCAATATAATAAATAAAATAAAATCTCTTATGGAAGAACCTTACCTCTTTTTCACGTAACATTTTAATGTTTTCACCAAACCTCCCTAGGGTGGATTTATTCCAAACATAAGGATAATATTATGAATTAGGGATGTTTTAATATTATTATTTTTTGTTTTGGTTGAGCGAAATGGCTTGAGTGGTGTGATATAGTGAGGGGAGTGAGTTCCCTTTTATAATTGAGGAGGTGAAAAATTCTTTTAATGGCCTAAACATATTCACTATTGGGAGGTCAATCTTACCTAAAGATCCACCAAAATAGACCAATAAAGTAGTGGAAGATCTATTTGGTCTATATATACCTTCAAAACCCAAAATAAACACATTATTATCATTTTGTCCCCTAATCATTAATTTTATTGAATTTTACCCTTTAAGTATTTTCACTATGATAAATAATCTTTATAACCTAGTAAATTTATTTTTTAAGCCTAATATAAAATTGTTCTTATTAGATAATTTTTACCTACTAATTTTAATCACTATTTTTTTAAATTAATATACTTTTTTAAAGATAATTAATTTCAACACACGCACTTGTAACATGAAAAATACGGTTTTAACTATAACCATATTAACAATTATTTTACTATTTAGATTATAATATAATCATTATAAATGAATAATTGGTCCATGAATGGAACATAACCTATATTTATTAAAATTTAAAAATCACTTGGAATAATATTTAATTATTAGTAATTTTAAAACTTTTAAAAAATATAATTTATTATACAACAACATTAATGTCAAGTTTTACATTTTTAATTTAATTTTTATTTAGAAGTATCATTGAAATAATTGAATTAAAATACATCATTTTCAATCTTATTTAATGTTATATAACCATATATAAAATTATTTGACGAAAATAATTGGTTAAATTTATATTATGTTTATTATTATTTTTACCATTTTTTTATTTATTAAAAAATAATAAAATTCCACCATTTTTTTCTTGTTAATTTAAAGTAATGTTTCATGTCTAAAAAATTTAAAATGAATTATAATAATAAAAAACTCAATGATATTTAAAAAATTATAATTACTATTGAACATATGATTTATTCCCTATCCCAATCTTTATAGATTTTAAAGGCATTAGAGGTTCAATTTTTGTCTTTTTCATTATATAACATATTTTATAGGTCAATTCTATAGAATTTTTTCCCATAGATTCATAAAAATATATCATAAGGTGATACGAATGATACTATGGAAATTAAATTGGTTTCAAAATAGTTTTTAGTGATTTTATAGCTTATCAATTAATATTCACTCCCGGTAAACTCAGTTTTATCTCAATTACTGTAATTAATTTTAATAGGTTTCACTAAATATATTGGTAAAAAATATATAAGGACATGATAGATAATAAAAAATATTATGATTAAAAATTTGGAGTCTTTTGTTCCAAATTATATTCATATATTTTTCAAAAAATAATTTAAAATTAATCGCACAGATGTGACGGGATAGCCGGTTTTCAAAGAAAAAAAAATTTCAAACAATTAAAAAGTTGTTTTATAAAGTATTTTAATTTGGAAATTATTCCAATAAAAAAATTGAAAAATTTATAAATAATTTATCTAATTATACTTTAAAATATTTTAAAATAAAATTTATCTTTATTAACAATTTAAAAAAACTATGTTTTCAATTAAAAGTCATCAATTTTCACTATTAATTGAAAAATGAAATATTTCAGAAAAATACCAAAAAATAACCTAAACATAATCTTAATATATTTATTAAAAAAATTTGGTTCATATTATCTAATAAATATACTAAATGTGTTAAAAAAATTTAAATCATTCCAAAAATAGAAACACAAATGTCATTTCAAAAAATGTTGTTTGTTTAGAAAACATTTTTTTATATTATATAATTATTATTTAATATCCGATTAATAGATAACTATAATATTCATAATTTATTTGGTATAATTAATATTGTCACATTGATCATCTATGTGATAACTATCATATTAAATATTAATATTTTAACGAAATGTTACATTCTGTTAAACTCAGTATTGTGTGTTAAGAAAGATAATCTCAAGGTCATGTGAATCAAAAGATAAACTCATTTTTTTTTATAATTCAAGATAAAATTAGTGTTGAGTTTTATAAATTCTATTTAATAAACTGTATATTCTTTTTAAATATATATATAATGAAAATTCTTGGGGTTTTATATTTTTCTTCTAGGCTTAATGTGGTGTGTCATGCACGCTATTAAATATGATTTCAAAAATTTAAATACATGAGTGGTTATGTTGTCCCCAAATTAAGAATAGTCACTAAAAATTTAAAATTTATCATCAAAATCAATTGATTATAATTTGAAAAAACCTTTCTTGAAATTCAACATCGTGTGGAGTGTTAATAAAGAACCCTCTTAATGAGAGAGAAGGGTTGTATAAAGGTCATATAGAATAAAAAAATTTAGATTTCAAAATTGGAAAACAATTGCGGGATAAAAAAATTATGGGCATAAGAGATAAAACATAGAAAAATAGTACTGATAGAGAGTGATAGAGAAAATTAGTAAGCGAAATATAATGACGAAAAATCCATAAACTAGAGGTTGGAGAATGTTCATTGATATCATCATAAATATTTATAAAACAAATTTTTTCTAGGTTCATATACATGAATAGAAAAATTATTTCATACTTTACAAATATAAAGAAAAAAAATTAATTGATATATTTTTATTTCATAGGCACAATTTAATCATTTTACTACGCTTTTATAAATTTACACTTCATTTTTTACAAGAAGAAATAAATATCCATGAGTGATTTTTTTCTGAATGATTTATAAAATTTCAATACTAATATAATGTATGACTCATAATAAAATTATATGTCATTAATTTTATCTCTAGTTATTATTATAACAAAATAGTTATTAGAGGTTATTCAAAATGGATAAATTCTAATAAGGTTAATTATTTATCTCTAAAACTACATCCAAATATTTTCATTAACCATTTCCAAAATGGTTAACCTTATGTCCCTCTCAAAATTTGAAGATCCAAAAATTAAAAAATTATACCACCAAATTTATAAATTGAACTTATCATTAATAACACAAACAACATGCAGTAGCTATTAATAATCACATATGAAATCATTTGACTAACTTCTTCATATATATTCATGGAACATGGTAATGACCTGAATTACTATAAAACCATAATGAATATATACATTCTTCCTTATTACATATTTAAACAAATGATCAATGGTAATATTATTTAAATTCAAAATATATATACACTCCATCAATGATAACATAAACTACTTTTTAAACTAATAATTATTCAGTTCCATGGTAGCCAGGTCAATATAATTTACATTATCTAGATCAATCCCCAATTTATCCCAACATCATTATTTCAATAGAGTGAATATATTAAGGGTTATCTTTCTAATAATAATTTATTCTAAAAGATGCTCAACTTCACTATCAATCGCATTATTTGTAACATTCAATACATGCTTTCAAATAAACGACGAAATAATACTACAATACAATCCGTATATGTTTAATGATTCTTATAATGAGTATATAATTGAAAAATACTCAAATTAAATATTTCATGAGTCCAAAAATAAAAACATTAATCATTCCACTTTGTATAAGGTAATAAAATAAACATGACCATGATCCATTAGATTATTTTGAGTATATTCTTTTGATGTTTGGGAAATTGATTTATGTATATCCCATTAACCTTACTATTTTAGCATTGTACATTGGAAATGTTTTTCTTCCCCTTGTAATAACAAGAATAGTGGGAATCATATCCACAAATATTGAAAAATCCCATTCAATTTATGAAAAAATTGAGGTGCTTTATTCCGCAATTATCACATGTGGGAAAATAATTATTTCCCTTCATGTCTTTATTAATATTTCTCGATGTCATCCTATAGTAATTTTTCTTCCCTCCATAGCCATAATACTTAGAGAAGTCATTCATTGTATTTTTATCACATTATATTATGTTTTTATATAATGAAAAAATTTGGGATACTATTTTTATTTTAAATATTTATTTATGACCATCAAAAAAATGAACATTCATACTTGTCGAATTTTGTACATTGATATTGTTCCCATTCATTATGCTAAGAGCTTTTATAGAATGATTTCATGCACTAAATTAGATCATATAATTATGAAACAAAATTTATAATCCCAAAACTCATGAAATACCTTACCTAAATTGAAAAATTTATGCATATCTAATATTATAGTTATAAATATGTTTTATTTTTGGGATATATTTATCTATAAACCATTCATAATGGTTTGTATTGAAAATTTGAATTATTTGAATCATATTCAACTATATTGTCAAAATAGGTGCACAATAAGGCTAATTTTTATTAACAAGGTGTTGGTAAGGTCTATCCCAATGTTCCATTATTAGTGTTTTTAACCATAGCTACCTATATGCTAGAACCAATCCCACTTATAGAATCTAGATATGGATGCATTGGTAGGAAAACCCACATAATTTCCTCCTAAACAAAAAATTATGATTTTATTCTATACTTATCGACAATGTAACACCCCAAGATTTCATAGTGTGTTATTTCTTCAAAATAATTCAATAACTTGCACTACACACAACACCGAGTTCAATCACACCATGACTTACAAAAAAATCCATTCAAAAGAGGTTATGAATAGTATTATCTAAATTTTAAACTTTATATAATCCTTATAATTTTAGAATCCATATTATGAGTTTCTTAGATATAATGCAAGAACAAATTAATTTTCAGTATTGCACTTTTATCAACTTTTAATAGTGAAAACTTTTTAAATGGGGACATCAAAAATTTAAAATGAAACATCCCAAGCTTCCACGGTACGCTTTCTTTGAATAATACAGTAGCGTGTGTTGTACACAACCTTGAGTTTTAACACACACCACAACCAATCAAACTACCCGTTATGAATAGTAATACCTACTTTTCGAAATTATATATATTTTATATTTTAAAATGGACTTCATTTCTGGATTCGGAATATCAAATTTAGCCTAAGGTGAAATTTTTGTTCTTTTCGGATAACTTTCATATTTTGATGAATAGTGAAAATTACTAAATTTTAATTAAAAACAACTTTTTTAATCAAAATAATTAATAGTGATAAATTATTAATTTGAGTGGTTTTAAATTATATTTAGAATATATTTTTACCATTTAATATAATTTTGTTCATTGGACATAATTTTACAATTAAACCGAACATAAACAAGTGTCAATCTTTTGATAGTTATTATCTCTTAAAAACACGCTTTTTGTTTTGACAGCGGGAATTAATTTTAAATTAATTTCTGCCACTTCTGTGTTTTGAATTTAGAAAAATGGATTCCATATTTGGAATCAGGATGTCCAAATTGTGTAAATAGGTAACTTTTATTTTTAGACATTTTGAATAATTACTGTGGTAAATATTTAATTTACCATGGTTAAGGGTAAACCTGGTAAATAAGGGTTAAAAAATAATATTATAATAATACTAAATTACCCTAAAACGTGTCCTAGACTTATTGTTTGATACATGTTCGACCATAGGCATCTTTGGGTCGATTTGGGGACCTCATGGTGCCACTTGTAGGTGATAGGGACACTTTATTTTAATTAAGTTAAAATGAATACAAAAATGACACAAGCATATATCTTCTAGAAAAACAATTATTACATAGGTTTATATATGTTGTATTTTAGATTATAAATATTCATTAGAAATATAAAACTATTTCCTACATAATGATATTTTATTTATAATTTTTATACATTAAATAATTTATTTTATTTATGACAAAATGATGATGTAGTAATTACTAAAATAGTGAAAAATTAAATTAATTGATATTATAAATACCCAAATAAATATAATATGAAACTTTTAATGAATTAATATAATTTTCTAGGATAATATGATATATTATTATTGATTTAATTTACTTTGTTCGAAGTAATCAATCTGTTATGAGTTTCAAAAAAAATCAACTATTGAATAGTGTCAAAATTGACATAAAAGAGTTCTTAAAACAAATATTATATTATTAATTGATATTAAAATCCTAAAAATCTATGGTTCGGAGAATAGACTTATATAATGATAGGTTCATCATTAATGGACCACTTGGGGGTCTCTTGGATGTATATAATATGTTTATTAACCATATTATATAAAAATACAAAGAGTCATTGTAAAAGTGAAACTAATTAACTTAGAGTTAATACTTAAAGATAAGGTTAATATAAGTACCCAAACCTGTCTAAATTCTATTGGTTGAGTTGTTTTCGACCCATCCCCACCTTAACCTTTTAATAGTCAACTTTGGAGCCATTGTAAACCGAATATGAATTTATTATAAACTTATATTTCTAGCTTTTCCAAAGGTGCCCCTCACCCCTCTTATAAAAGGGCACTCCTCCATCTCATTTCTTCACACCTTCAAAGACTTTTGGTTCGGCCAAACTGTACCTAAATACTCTCCCAACTTCCCTCACTACAACCTAGAGGCCTTAGTTTGATTCGAAAGCCAACCTAAGGATCCCTTTTGATCAAATCAAAAGGAAGAACCCGAAGAAGAGGTAATGATTTCACCACCCTTTTCCAAGTTCATTTCTTCTTCCACTTCTTCTTAATTTGTTGTTACCATTCTAAAATAATAACTCCAGTATAATATATATAATGTGATGTTATTATAAATATGGTACAACCATTTTCAGTATTCTGTCCACCCTTTGAATAACATGTCACCATATGTGCGTACGTACGGCTTACCGTCTCCACGTCGTGGTGTAATTGTTATTCAATATATTATTATTTGGATGGGTATAATAATGATATGTAACTCATGTAAATAATAAATATAACATGTTAATGATTCTTTATATTTGATATACCATCCATTTATATATTATTTTAATATCAAAAGAATTATATTGTCACTCGTGCGTACGTACGGACTACCGTCTCCACGAACGCGATGAGATTCATTCTCCATCGTATCCATTCAAGTATAATTATCTTTTGATGATTTAAAAAATGGTTTTTAAGGACTTGATATAATTCTGTATATGAATAATATACAACCTATCCTTTACAAAAATGCCTTACGTAACAAAACATATAAAAGAAAACAATTAAGTTAACACCCGAAACAACGATAATACTAAGATATTATTATCAAATCAATATTAAAAGATCATATATGATATCATATTAATGTATATGATTATTGTATAATTTAATAACAATTATTTCACCATTATACAGGAGATTAACCTACCCCAACCAAGGATAAGTACAAGGTAAGGGTTATTTCACAATCTCTTCATTATCCGAGGTTGTTTATACGTAATAATCTACTGGGATCTCATTATCATCCACATACATGTTTTCTTCAAAATGTATTTCAAAACATTTTTAAAAGAATATGGGTTAAAGTCATTTATACCCTTGTTTTACTTTTTATAAGAGGAATCTTTCTGTCGTTTTCAAAACAAGGTCCTTTTTATCCTTTTCAACAGAATTAAGGTAAGAATGTTTTTTTAACTTATACGGCGGGTGCGGTTATTTTCCGTCGTTATAAAATATTCAAAGCTTTCCTTACAAGCTTATAAGAATATTTTCAAGAAAATTTTTATTTTATATGGCTCTTAAATGATTTCAAAAATAGAAAGAGATATTTGTCTAAAAATTGTTTTGATTTCATCTATGTCAACATCCTTTGATGGATTTTACGCTTATTTGAAGTTGATTTATTATGATACAAAACTTCTATATTGTATTGAAGGTTTTGTGATATGTTTGACTGTGGATGTGCTATTTTTATACCATTCATAGTTTATAACATTTCGTATGCTAGTTTTAATACGAATGTTTATGTTATGTTTAAACATTTTCATATGGGAATGCATTGGACTTAATATGTGACAGGTGGAGCCCGCTATAGCTCCTCGATGCATCGGTAGGTCTCATGAGACAAACTAGTGTCTTGGCACAAGGCCTTGGAAAAATATTATTTGTAGTCTTGGCACGAGGCCTTGGCTATGTGGTTATGATAGTCTGGCATTATGCATTCCAACATTATGAAAGTGGTTATTGATATTGCATATGATTATTCGATTAGTAGAATATCCATGTGAACAAGTAAATGGCATTATTTCATTTTACTTTTGCCATACTATGTTGAAGTTCAAGTTTAAAAGGATTTTGTTTTAGTTATACATAGTCTTAAATGTTTATTCTTATTTATGAAAGTTTCTGGTATATTGTTATCCTTACGGGGCATTTGAGCTCACCCTTTTTCTATGTTTTATTTTTCCCAGGATGTGAAGAAGTAAGTTATGAATGACCTGCAGGGATATTATGAGGGGATAATAGTGTGGACTGTGGAGACATTATGTTGTTGTAGTAGTTTTTCAATTTATGATGTAATGTAAAACTTATGAATATATCTAGTGTTTCCAAGGCTACTAAACCAATCGGTCTTTCGAGATTTGATCTTTCCTAGTCTGGGTAACTAGGGTCGGGGCGTTACAGACAATGCATGTCGTAGGGTTCTGTTCCATAATACATGATTTCCATAATCTAGTTAGCTAGGGTTATAATAAA
Organism: Viscum album; assembly: GCA_963277665.1. NCBI lineage: Eukaryota > Viridiplantae > Streptophyta > Magnoliopsida > Santalales > Viscaceae > Viscum > Viscum album. The sequence continues at coordinate 409,816,366 of OY728153.1, read as the reverse complement.
CTTCCTCTAATACCAACTATTGCAACCCCAACCCCATTAACCTTTCTCATTTATTACGTTGACATAAGAAACAAGGAATCACATCCTAATGGAGTGTATAGTTTAGTAGTTTTGGTAAACTAGATACTTACTAGAGTCATTAATTACATTTAAGAAGTATAATTAAGACATATTTTTTTAGATGAACATTATTATCCCTAGAATATTATTTCATATAAGACAATGTACATTTCGGGATTCCTAAGAATAGAAACATAATCATAATGAAATCAAATGCTCTATATGGGTTATTTATAGAAGAATCTATCATTAATAAAAAATAAACAATCAATATGGGAAGGTAAATATAAAATTAAATATTCTATTTAGATAACTTGAATATAAAAATATATATGTTATATTCAATATGTCATGGTAAATAACTGCAAACATATGGAATTTAATCAATAAATAGATAATGAAATCAATATATAGATAATATCATCATGAATATACCATGTATAAGAATAACAAAAACATTAATGAAAGAAATACATAATTAATTGATGTCATGTATCAGTAAGATAATACTTTTTTTCAAAACCATTAACAAGACGGTTTGGAACTATATCTTACATACTGATATATTTTATAAATCTATTCCTCCATTATGAAAACATTTTATAAAACTATTTAAATCTATTTGGTAAAAACTCATAGGGTTTGGCGAAAAATAATGTCTCACGAGTGCTGTCAATGAATCGGGGGGATATATAAATTAGGCACCTAATGGTGGTATGACTATGATTTCAAAGGCTCTCTCACATGGGTCAGAATATCACATTGTTAGTTTATTATCCCAAGAGGTTTCTCACTTATTATTTTCCATCCTCATCATCCTCAGTATTATCCTCCCACTACCCTTCCAAAAATCTCTATAGATCCCACATATTCAATATCAGTGGACGACACTTAGGATGTATTCATCCCAATTGAGTCCTTATTTTTAGTAGAGGATCTTATGACGTGGACATTGATGGCCCAATTTGTTCTTGATAATCATTATATTTCCAATTTCTTGACCATAGTTGATACATGGGGTATCAATGCTCCATCGAGGGACTCTACAATGAACTCCAAATAATTATTTGTGGTTCTTCCTAGCTAAAATTATTTATTCAAATTTTTGTCTCAAGCTTATAGATCTATTGAATGAATGAGGACTGATATATTTTTTTGGATGATGGATGTTTTCTTTATCAGGGATCCTCCCAGGCCGCTATCTAGATCATTATTCCTAGTCTCTATATCCCCTTCCATAATCTGGCCTTCCATAGATGGGTTAGTAACATCTTGTCCTTGATTATCAATGTAGAAGATAATACTCTTTATCTTCTAGATGTGAGAGCTTCCAAAATTTTTTGGGAACTCAACATCTAAGTGCCAAATCCATTACACATTAACCTACACGATGGGTATAGTTTCTCCAAGAAACATTCTATCATTTATCCATCTCTTGCTAGGTTCTGTTAATTTTTCTACCAATATGGTAACTCCCTTTACGTCAGTAGAATAGGTTAAGATTTTTAAGAAGAAACTTGGAATGAACTAGTCATTAGAAAATGTATGTCTCCAATCCAATCCAATGATACATGCCTCTTTACTCTATTTATGTAGTCCTTATCATAGGTAGTTGTCCCCTCTTACCCTTACATTTTCTTGACTAAAACATTAATCTTTATTATCAAAACACATTTGATGGAAAGTGAGAAACCACTTGGTCTAACATTAAAACCAAAAAACAACCATAATAGAGAAAAAACTAAAAACCAGGGGTTCCCCTCCCCAACAATTTCACTGTTACAATATGCTTTAACCAAAGCATGTCATTTGGCAAGATGTCCCATGCATAAAAGCATGGGAATAGAAATTATGGCATAGCTATACCCTCTCAATAATCACAATAAAAATGATATTCACCATGGAATACTTCATGTTATGACCCCCATATGAAGAAGCTTTAAAACCTCAACAAAATAAAATAGAGAAATGGTCGAATAGAAGATATATCTAACAAAAAAACCTCTAAAAACAACCCACCAAAACATAATCTTTAACAGATTCATTAATTAGTTACATGAGATTAAAAAAATATATCCCTAAATAATTTCAATCATATAGAAGAAACTTGGGTACCTATAACCTCCATCATTTACTTTTCAAACTTAGAATCCAACTGATCCCAGAACTGAATGTACTCCTCGATGTTAACCTTCCCATTATTAAAACCCAGACAATAATTTGATCCTATTTGTCAATCCATGAATATTTATATTAGTCAAGAGTTACCCTTAGTGACCAACCCATAATTTTAGCATCATGATCTTCAGTTGCATTGATATGTAGGACATTCTCACTCACTTATTCTTCGGATCATAAAAGAAAATCCAAAGGTTGAATTCCGTGGTCCCCCTGGTCTCTGATCACTCAAAATCTCAGTGTCCATCTTCTTGTCGTTTGACATTTTCACAGAAAACGTATCCATAGGAGGTTTTAAGGTTAATTAATCCATCCACCTTCCTCCTCTTAAGACTCAGATTACTCTTCAAACTTAAAGCTCCATCTGTTGAGAGATCGGGTTCACTATCAATGTTACCCTTTATGGAGAACTATTCATCATGACCCCAAATAGATGGATCCAAACTCAAAACAACCTATGAAAGGCCTTAAAATTTGTTACTCAAGTGGATAGGATTACGGCTCAAATAATATTAATGCCCTGGTTTCCCAGTTCTTGTTGAGTTAACTGTATTAGAAATAGCCTCCTGCAACTCCTTTTACACCTCTCCATTATCCGAACATAAAACCTATTTGAAATGATAAATAAAGGTATCCTACTCCTCGATTACCAACTGCACCATAACCATAGTTCTCCCATTTAACTAGTTATCCATTTGAGTAGCATCATACGGGACAAGACCATTATCCTTTGGCACACTGTTTCAGCCTGCAGAAAACCCCATACACCTATGGGTTAACTTGAGATATAGGGGCCTTCTTCACTCGATCCATTCCATAAATCACTTCAAGACACACATTTCATTACACTTGAGTAATTTTGTGTTTCTCTTCCTCTACTATTTGTAATATCTGAGGTAATCAACCACCCCCTTTATAACAATTGTAGACTGACTTGGTCCATCCTCCTCACATTCCATTGGAACCATACCCCTTCCACAATTCTCCGTCCTTACCCTAGGTTGGACTCCCTTATGAAAAACCTCCATCGAGTGGTCCAGTCTCTTGGAATCCGAGCATAATTCGTTAACATGTCTACTGCCCCCCATATTACTGACCCCAGATGGAAAAAATTTTAAAAGTGCCCCAAACTCTTGCAGATAGAACAGAAATCAGTCTAGTTTTCATAAATCACATTATGATTACACCTATATGTCTCGGTGATTGAAATATATACATACTGAAAAGGTAATTAGGATGATTCCAATTCCATCCAAACTCGTGGGTAGATAGGGTGACAAACCACCTCAGTATGACTATCAGTACATAGAAATATACCGACCAAATTACCAATAATCCTAATAACTGATGTGTTTTCAAGTGGAAAAGGAAGATTTGGAAAACATACCCAAACCACAGCCAGTGGTGGATCCCACTTAATGTGGAATTCAAAAGACCAATGAAATAGGAAAAATCAAAACCATGAACACTATGGGGGGAGATCTACGATAATATAATGAGGACCTTCTCAGACAAAAAATGGATCATGATATACTGATTTTCGATCAAACATCAAATCATTTTTATGCCCTTTTAGCGGTCTCTTATCCTTATAATGTTGTTGAATTTTCTATGAAATAATTCCATGATTTTTTTCTCTGGCCAGTGGTATACACATGTGGTCCCTTTCCAAATGGGAACTAGACAACCTCTCTTAAAATTATTCAAGGGTCCAATAAATATCTGGATTGAAATATAGGATATCGATCATTAAATTATTTTCCATATCATCTAAAAATCCCCTTGATTAGATTCCTAGGTAAAGTCCATGTAACATCCCAGGTAAATGAAGAATAAAGAATTTTCATATTTATTAATATTTTTGAATTAAATATTAACTTTACTTTAAAGGGGCTGCTATGTTCAATAGCGTACCCGATACGCGACGATGAGTTCCTTTGAAAACATATGTTGCACACTAGTAATATAAGAATATTATTTTAAATGGTAACTAAAATGAATCCATTGTATTGGCGGGAATGGATAGAAATAACTAAAATATGATTATATATGTTTTTTAAATGTTTTTACATTTATCCAACAAATGATAAAGGCTTAAAATACGGAAAGAATTCAATTTTAGGCATTTATACCCTAATTTTCACTAAAGGATCACTTATCACCTTTTGATGGTGAACCGTCATTAAATATAGTTTTGATCCATATTATAAATTCGATTGGACCAAATATAACTCTTCTTTAGAATCGGTACATCAAAATTTACTTTGTGTAAATTTTTGGTATCTTTCCGATAAAGTTCATTTTTTTATGAATATTGTAAAATGTTGTATTTTAATTCAAAACCTCTTTTTAATCTAATTTATTAAGATGACTAGATAATATTTTGAATTGGTTTCTTATGTGAAATTAGAATATATTTTTACCATTTAATCCAATAGTGGTCATTGGAATTAATTTCACTTTGAAATCAGACATAAACTAGTGTCAATCTATTGATACTTATTGTTTCATAAAAACACGCTATTTGTCATGACAACGGGAATTAATTATTAAATTAATTAATGTGACTTATATGTTTTGAATTTTGTAAAATAGACTTCATTTTTTAATTCATAATATCAAATATAGCTTAGGGTGAATTTTTGGTATTTTTCTGAAAAACTTCAATTTTGATGAATAGTGAAACCACTAAGTGGTACTTATAAAAACTGATTTTTCGTTTAAATGAAATTTTACCACTACTGTGTTTTTAATTTCAAATATCCGATATACATAGTTGTCATTAATAAGTAAAATGTGGTTCAATGATATTAAAATAATTTTTTGGTGAATAGTAACTCTTAAGTTCTTAATCGCGATTAGAGGTAATTAGTGTAGTTTAAGGTAAGAATAATGTTTTAATAAAATGAAACGACCTAACACATGTCCTACCCTCATTGGATGTGTCATGGACGACCCATAAAATCCATGGGTCAACTTGGGGACCCCATGGAGCCACTTTGGTTGGAAAATGTCATAAATACCTTTTATTTAATGTTAAAGTAAAAAATGACACAAACATGAAATGTTTTACTAAAACAATTTTTACATGGGGTTATACAAGTCATATTTTTTACTATAAATAGTCATGGGAAATGTAAAAATATTTCCTACATAATAGTAATTTTTTTTATAATTTTTAGACATTAAATAAATTAAATTATTTATGTCATCACGATGATGCAGTGATGACCACATTATTTAACGATTTAAATAAAATGGAACGATAATGTAAATTCTAAGACCTACACATGTCCAAAACCTATTGGATGATTAGATTTCGAACCCTCATCACCTTATCCTCGAAATACATCAATGTGGGACCTTTAAAATCCGAAACTCTTTTGAAAATATAGTAACATTTTGTAACATTACAAGAGTGCCCATCCTCTTCTCTTATAAAAGGCCCCCACCTCTACCGCCTTACCCACACTCCCAAAGCTGTTGGATCGGCCAAACTCTTCCCATTTTGTCTCTCCACTTTCCTCTCTTACTCTTTGAAGCCTCAATTTGGGCAGAAGTCTTCCCAAGGAAGCCTTTGAGCTCAAACCAAAGGGAGTTGCCCGATTTTAAGGTAATGTCTTCTTTTGAGTCCTTTTGTTTTATTTTGCTTCTCCAACCCCCTAAACTATTTTTATTATTTTCTTTTTTAACAACTCCAATATCCTAAATATACTAGGATGTTTTTATAATAAGTATTTGAGCTACAATTACACACACATACATCTAATCGTTAAAGAACATACTGTTTCTGTGGATGGCCAATTTCTGCCTCCCGAAACGATGATTGTTCAACATTCTATTAACACCTTCAAAGGTGTCCATTAAGATGAAACTATATTTATATATGATATATAATATGTTTATGTTTTCCTTAAACTTATTTATTTTTCATTTTGGGCATACCTTTATGGTTTCCATTATGGGTAAACGCGATATATTCATTTAAGGAAGTGCGGACTACCGCCCCCTCAAAGTGATTTGATTCGTTAATGCCATTAGTGGGACGTATAAAGGATGGATTTAAAGTTATTATATATGATTCTATACTGGAATTATAATATACCTCTATATCATTATTATTTATTTCCATTAAAGTATGAGATAGAAATGAAAGTAGCGTTCATGCGTACGTATGGCTTACCGTCTCCATGAACAGTGCATTTCATTTATTATCCCCAAATACAATGTACAATTATAAGTACATGTATATAATGGATATATATTATGAATGATACATATAAATGATGAATATAATTCTGGAATTAAAATATACATACCTCTCATTTAGTTTTAATTCCATTAATATGACAAAGAAATGAAAGTAGCGTTCATGCGTACGTACGGGTTACCGTCTCCATGAACGGTGCATTTCATTTCTTACCTCTAAATGATTATGTAATTTCATAAATACATGTATATTCTCAATATATATGATATATATGATATCCAAATCATTAATTTCATTTTGGATATAATGAACCTTTGACCACACGAACAACATGTAATTGTAAGAAGTCCACTTTCGACTTAAGAACTAAATATCGACAAAACAAACATTATTAACTTAAATGGTTACATAATGTTTATAACATGGAAATAAGTGATATAAAAGGAATAATGGACATGAAAAAAGTTCTTAAGCAAGTATAAATTAACTTAAGTTTATTATTCAGGTGGTTAAAGAATGATCGAGTCAAGACTGACCCGAGGTAAGGGACTTCGTCTCAATCACCTTTCATTGAGGCATATTTCGTTTTATACACAAAGTTATTTTATACGGTGTATAAACCCCTTTTACATTTACTTTTATACAAAAGGAATATTTTTCTACGAAGAGTTTTACAAAACGATAAAAAGGAATGTTTCTTTTAACGTACGCGGTGACAACGACCTTTTCCACCGCCGCGAGTATTATTTGGTCTTTGGCTTCCTGAACAAGCCGTAATGTTTTTTTTAAAATGAAATAAATACCATATACTCGTTTATGTATTTTGGTATTGAAAATGGTTTTTATAATGGATTTTTTATGTCAATATATTTATGTGATATATCGTGATCAATGTTTGGAAATGTTTTCTTTCCATTATATTTGTTTTATGTCTTATGATTTTATAATGGTACATGGACATTTGACGGGTGGTTACATGATGAACCATTTGACGGGTGGTTCCATGAATACTAGGACGGGTGGTTACGTTATAAACTCCAATGCATTGGGTATGGAAGTCGGCCGTATGGATATTACATTAAGTATGTATGGAAGTCGGCCATATAGCTATTCCATTAAGTATGTGTGGATGTCGACCGTATGGTTATTCCATTTATGTATGTTTATGTCCCAAGTTACCTTTATATGGTATGTGTTCTTTATATGGGTTTTATGGTAATCCATTGTCTACAAAAGGGTAAGTAATGATATTTTATTCAGTGAAGAGTTTTTACTACTTCATGAAGGTGAAGGAATTACATTGATAAAGTATACATGGTTTTCTTGATGTTTGAAAAACAACCACTTTTTATTATTTGTGTATCCCTTACTGAGCTCTTTATGCTCAACCCAAGTTTTTTGAAATGTTTTTCACAAGACTTAATGTGGAATAGGTTCATGGACTGGATCAAGGGAAAGTCATGCTATCTAAAACATGGAACTAGACATGTTTCTTTTTAAGAATTTTTATTTTATGGAAACTTAGTCTACTTTGTAAATCTTTTGAGATGTAATAGTTATGTTCTAATTCTCTAAAACACTAAACCTGAAAAGATCCTCAATGTGAATTATTCATTTAATTCAATATTAAGTAAGGTTTAAGGCCGGGGCCTTATAGTCCAACTACCTTTTTATTGATTCACTTCCTCATAGTACTACATTATCACTATATTGGAACCCAAATAGTAGTCATAATGAATCTTGGATTCCACCGAAATCTTTGTATTTATATCTTTATGATGGGTGACACTACTAACTGACACATTTGGATCTTTTGAAATCACTTAATAAGAGGAGAAATACTCGATGATTCCAACCATCATATCTTGATGATGGTTTTAATGGGGAATCATTTTTATGTGATGTGTAATTATATAGTGAACCAATAATTATAGTATGCTCATGAAAACAATAATATATGTTATTCCCCTTACATTGTTGGTGGTTATTTTTATATGATTATAGAGGCCTCAGAGAAGAAAGGTGATGGTTTCATTCTATAGAATGAGAGGGGGAATTTTTCTTACATAACAATATAAAATGGTTTATGTGATATGGGTTACACATGTGACTTATGTACATTGTATTATAACCATAACGGTTTTTCCACACCTAGATTAGGCTTGATTGATGTTTTTAAAACCAACATGCCATATCATCTTTTCCAATTTCCAGTTCATCTAGTCTGAATTGAACCATTTGTAATCACTCACTTATAAATTATCGTTTGAGCCTAATATAGGTAAAAACAAGAAGTTCTTCTTCTATAGATGGTGGTCAGTGGATCTTTGATTTATTGATGTGGTTTATGCTTCATGAATTAGGACCCTTTAAGAATGATCTTGTGTGGTTTTCTATAACAATATTAAGCGGTTTAAAATGGATCTCCAAATTTAGAGTAATAATTATCCTTCGAGAATGATGGGGATTGCGTAAATAAAAGCGGATATTAGTCATACTCAGGCGGGATTATATGTATCATAGGATTAATATATTTTAACAAATCTTGATGAAAAAAACCTAGTTCTCTGAAATCATATTAGAATAGGAATTGCTTGCTAATGATCAATCTAGAGCCTTGATTCCTAAATAAGGAGATCATAATTCATCATATTTCCATGGTTGTATCAGAGAGAAGAATAGAAAATTTTCATCCACAATTCATATAAGAGATTGATCACATATTAATGACCTAATAAATATGGGAGGTATGATTTATTATCACTTAAATCATTTCTTACTAAACCCAATTCTTTTATGCATGGTGGTACCCAATAGGAATGTCATAAATCCTTGATTGTATTCCAAGGGTGGTGAAAAATATGATCAATAAGTCTCTTGGCAGTATCCCTAAAGAGGATGTGGTATTGGGGGTAGTCCATTCTCTACATTATGGATGCTCTCCAGGGCTTGATGGATTTCTAGGATCTTTTAGTAGGTCATCCTAGGATATCATAAAGATGGAAATTGTGGGGATTAGCCATAAATTATTTAGGGATGGTGGTCTTCTGAAGGTGGATTTTCCACAATTGTGGTCATTATTTCAAAGGTCAGTAATCAATCTTCAATCAAGTAGTTTATTCCCATAAGTGTCTACAATTTTTCTCTTAATGTTCTGGGTAACACAATCAGTATAAGAATTTATCTTTACTTGAAAAAATGATTATTGGTGGAAGAGCATGATTTTATTAGTGGAACACATATCCATGATGCTATTAGTCTGGAATAGTAAATGGTTGGTGATATAAACATTAAAAAAAGTAGCTCTAACACTTAAATCATGGTAAACATGGATGTGGTGTATAATATAGTTTAATGTATTGTCATTAATAAGTAAATTTCAAATATGAGTTTTTCTGATGGGGTTTTGACCCGATCTTTAGGTGTTATAGTTCTCCATGGATATGAATCATTATGATGGGAATAAACCATGGATTCTTATAGTTGGTTAGGGGACTTAGATAGGTAGAACCACATTCACCCATCATTTTCATCCTAATTCATAACTCCGATAGTATATATATCAAAAGGAACATTTCCAATGGTAGTATCCATCCATAAGGGTGCATGTCAAAATTTAATGATACTTTCCTTATTCACATTAGAGGTGATATTTTTATCTATAACAATGAGATAAACATATCAAAAAAAATATAATAATATGTTTTTAATGATTAAACCAAATGGACTGTACAAATTATCAAAAAATATTGAAGTTACATTTATATCTATAATAAATACTTTGAGAGAATAGTGATTATTTTGGATTCATTAGTTATTAATAGAATGAAGTTTACAAAGGATTACCCCGGGGACCGAATGCACCAAGGAGGTTATTTATCCCTCACATTGATTGATTTTTTGAAAAAAGTATCTAAAAACATACCCAATTTTAAAAATCATTCCCACTCATTCAGTGGCCACATAACTGTTATAAATTTTCTACATACTTTTATTTCAATGCATGTTCTTTCTACTCACCATGTTCCCAAAAAAGTGTTAAGAAGAATTGAGAAATTTGGAAAAAATTATATTGGATGAACACGATTAGGGCCAGTATCACCAATAAACATGGGAGAGGATTGAAAATTGGGTGAAGGTAGTGGGGAATTAACAATAGATATATTTAGGAAACCATTCACTATATGCATGTGAGGTTTATTTGGGTGGCCATGGAGGGAAGGTCAATGTGGGAATGTTTAATTTCATTGTATTATTATTCAATTATTGAAGACGCAAATGAGAAAAAACTCAGGGGGGTTAAAAATGAATCCATTATCACGTTGATAATAAAATAATCATCTGTTGGGGATAATTGATTGAGGTGAAATAATATTATAGAACCAAAACTATGAAGGATCGTTGTTGGGATTTCCTGGAATTCTGACTCTTGACATATCCATCTCTAAGGATAACAGATGCCCTTATTTCATTCTGTTTCCACACATTATTTTTGTATTTATGAATATTATCCTAAATAATTATTGAGATAAATTGGTGTTCATGAACTCCTCCTCCTCCCAATCAATTTGTTTTTCATTTTTAAAAAGACTCTTTATGATTAGAGGAAAACCATACATTTGAAACAAAAGCAGTTCCAGATACCAGAAAATTAAATTTCAAATTAGAAATTTCAGAAAACATTATCACCAATATCAATTCCTGTGAATCTCGAGTCATGTGCCTTCCTCGAGTCGCACAGCTATCCCGTAAAATGTCTTCTTTCGCCACAGGGTCATCACTACACTGGCAAGACCCACCGGAATTCCTATCATCATAATGCACTATCATAGTCTTCATAATCTATCACCATTAACAAGTATGAAAATCAAAAACATCATCATCATCAAAAAAACAATCCATAGTCTTCATCAGAACAACCATAAACCATCCTAGAAAACCCATTCCAAAAACAATCCATAGTAAATCCATTCGAACAAAAGTAATAAAATGAAAAAACAACCTATAGAACAATTTTTTCCATCAGGAAACAATCTAACACTAGCCATCAGAACCACAATATGAAGTCTTCTACATAGATAACACCAACCAACACCACATGCACTATCAACAGAAGTGACAACAGAACTAGAAAGATCCGCCACAGGTCTCACCGTCCTAAACCTTAGACCGCTCCACATACACATCCCAAAACATCCTTGGTAATAATTACAACAAACTGACCTAGGAGGTAGAAAAAAGGAAACCAGAGTAGATATTAATGACAGAAGGGGTTCCATAACAATCCAATGGATGAAAAATCTAGAACAAATCCAAAAATCCATGAAGCATGAATCACCACAGAGTGAGGAAGGGGTGACCTCGGGATGAAACACTAGAGAACCACCAAGAAGAAAGAAAGAGATAAACAGGGAAGAAACCCTAAAATAAAAAAACAATATCCTTGAATGAACACAAAGAATGTGGGGATAAAACCATAAGAGAAACATGAAGAAATGGGAATCCATGATTGAAAACCAAACAAATATCATAGAGTAGGGAGAAGCGATTAATAGGGGAGAGAGAATCCAATGGAATAAGCTATTGGATGGGAGAAAACTTGCAGTAGAAGGAGGAAAGGCCCATCGATACCGGGGAGAAATCCAAACCCCGGAGTGAAGCGTGATGTAGGAGAGAAGGAGATAAGAAGGAAGAGGGAAAGGCAGAGAGTAGAAGACGAGTGTCAAGCGAGTGAGGCACCATTAGGACCACTATTCATGAACTCATTGTTGGGATTATTTGATTTAAAATTTAAATATTGAGGATAGAGAAAATTATTAATGGAGGGATTTTCACAACATTAATGGAGGATTTTCATTCAAAATAAATGAAGAGTTATTCCCGATATTAATCGATGGAATAATGTATTTTGACCGCATTAATTGGAGATACGGGCTGGTTGTCAATATAAGAGGATGTGGTATCATGTTTAGGAATGTGTTTTGAAAATGATGTAGCTTCCAAGAGAGAATGACGAAGGGGTCTCTGCTTTCGTGGTAACCGGTGTGAAGCAAAGATGATGAAGACGAATGAAGTAGAGGTGTGTAGGCGGCGATGATTGAAGACAATATTGATGACGGTTCCATGTATCAAAAGTCCTCTTGGTTGCAGAGATAAAGTGACATGTCCCAGTTTTGATGATCAGAGGTACGAACAAAATGGTATATTCATTGGGGTCAGTGTTGCATTGTAAAACGCCTTCAGGTGTTTTTAAAAATCCTACGGGTGATGTAATATTCCATCGGGTGTTGGGATAAAATGTATTGGGGTGATAAAAGGCCTTCTGGTGAAATCTTATCTTCTTGTGTGTTTTTTGAAACAATGGATTCCGCTATGGTGCTGGGTTCCACGCCCCAACAGTGATATCAAAGGTATTGGTTGAATTGCTTGGTTTCAGAACACAGTGGGAATCATCTGGTGGAGCAACTTATCAATGACTCAGATGTCATCGGGCAATGACGATGGTATCAACAATGTTGCTGGAATATCGAAACTTTTCTTGGCCGTAGGTGTCATGCAGCATGTTCTGTTATTGGGTTAAATTCGGATCTTGGGGGAGTCAACGATCAAATTGACCCAGATGGTGGAGATGAATGCCAAATATTTGAATTTTAAATCATGATGCAGATTTTTGGGATTTTTTGATTTAAAATCTAAATATTGAGGATAGAGAAAATTATTAATGGAGGAATTTTCACAACATTAATGGAGGATTTTCTACCAAAATTAATGAAGAGTTATTCCCAATATTAATTGATGGATTAATGAATGTTAACCGCATTAATTGGAGATATGATCTTGGTGTCTATATAAGAGGATGCAGTAGCATGTTTTGGAATGCGGTCTAGAAAAGATGTAGCCGCCAAGAGAGAACGACGAAGGGGTTGCCACTTTTATGGTAATTGGTGCGAAGCGAAGATGAAGAAGACGAATTAAGTAGAGGCATGTCAGCGGTGATGATTGAAGACAATGATGATGACAGTGCCCTGTATTGAAAGTCCTCTTGGTTGCAGAGATCAAGAGGTGTGTCCCGGTTGTGATGATTGGCATTACGAACAAAATAGATCATTCATGGGGGTCCATGTTGAATTGTAAAATGCCTTTGTGTGTTGTTAAAAATCCTACGGGTGATGTAAAATTCCTTAGGGTGTTGGGATAAAATGTCTTCAGGTGATAAAAGGCCTTCAGGTGAAATCATCTCCTCTTGTGTGTTTTCTGCAACAACAGCTTCTGCTGCGGCGCTAGGCTCCATGCCCCAACACTCATTATATGCAAAAAAAAAATTCAATGTGTATCATTATCTAAGACACATTTAATGTTTATAAGATTAATTGGGAGGTATTAAATGGTGTATGGATATCCCTTGTATGTTTTTATTCTTTGTATGGCATATTAGGGCTCATGAAATACCTATATATAGGAAAGTCACACGTAATAATATATTCCTTGCATTATGGTGTGCCTATTGTAGGGATGATAATGGTTTCTTTATTTTTCTAAAACTAGTGGATGGGCCTTTTTTGGAGGAATATTTTCTAATGATTTGTATTCAACATCCATAGTGGCTGGAATAATTGTTTCATTCATAGATAGTTTCCTAATGTCACAAACAAAAATTTCAAACCGAAATCTAGGTATTCTATCTTGGTGGTTGGGTTCTAGACCATTCAAAATGAATTTAAAAATGCATTACATGAATTAACCCCCAACAAACAGGTGACATTGGTTGTGATATCCCAAAGTTTTTCATTAGAGCATGGTTTAATTTTGAAAAACTAGGAAAAAATCATTATCTAAGGAATCTTGTGACTGGCAGTATGACCCCACCCTCGATTAAATATTTTAGCATATAGAGAAGATGGGTGAGATTTTCACCAGCTATCCAAGGTTTGAAACATAACATAGAATTGGTTTTTTATATATGGTATCATGTGGGGAGGTAGTGGGATTTGTGATTGTAGGGGATCTATCACCACAACAATTTTTACTTCCAATGCTCAATGGGATTCTCTTTTTGAGGAGGCCCTTGAAATGCTCAATGATATTCTTATATTTTGGGATGGGGAATTCTTTATGGTGTTTGTGGAAACATATTCCATAAAGATCCAAAACACTATTCAATAGACCCCATCACATAAAAGGACCATCAGATTTATCATCCATTGAGTTTAGTTACTTCTAAATGATTATGTGGTGGTTCTTCACACATGTAGAGAAGGTAATAAGGTTGCTGGTTTTCAAACCTCTTGGATCCCCCAGGACGATCAAATCATTTTTTTATCTATTTTGGACTCCCTTTCATATAAGTGCGTGGGTCTAGTGAGGGATTATGCATTTTGATTAAAGTATTTTCATCATACCTCACTTATTTATTATTCTTATTATTATTTTATTCTATAATAACATCTTAATAAGTTTTATTGAAAAGGTGTGAAATTTAACAATCTGAATAGAAATAATGATTTTACAATAACTTATTGCATATTTTTGATTTCAAGTAATATTTCTTTTGGATGATATTATTTGATGTGAAACATAAAATACAATGAATTCTGAATGAATCATTATATTTCATGTCATAGTTGTAGTATATACAACACATAAATGTGAATTGGTGCATAATAATAAATAAGTCTCAATGGAATGTTACTTGAGATAAAATCCACTACCTGAAGCTCCACATGTATAATGTTAATAGGTATGTTATTAATTTATACCAGAACCATAAATATATTAATAATATAATATATTATCCTATAATATCATTTTACCTACTATTTGTTAATAATATATCATTATTCTCATTATTTCGGGTGTTGATTACGTTTTTTGTGATTTGTGATTTGTTATGATGATCCGATTATTGAAAAAATTACATATTTTAGTCACATACATAAGAATAATAATGAAATTATTATCTTAATTATAAATATATTATACATTTAAGGACAACCATGAATGTATTTTTATAAATGAAGTACCTTACGATCATGAAGATGGTAGTCCATATGTACACATGAGTTACGTTACAATTTTTTAATCATCATTATAGAAAAACAGTGAGTAATATTTTATCAATCTAGAATGGTTATAATATCTTTACATACAATATTATTTCAAAAAATATATTTATATATAACATTGATGTGGTTTTTGGGATGGAAAATGAATCACATTTCTTCGTGAAGGTGGTAGTCTATCCATACAGAAACGACATTATCATCATTGAGGGTTAAAAAATTTAATATATTATCCTTCTAGAATGATAAATATTTAATTAATATCATAATTATTCCATTTATATCACTTATATTCATCAAAATTATCCTTAAAATCATCCATGTTAAACATTAGGTAAAAATGAATCACAACACTTCGTGAGGCCATAGTCCACCGTACACAATAGAAATATTATCATATCCATATTGAAACTAGAGATAATTGTTGTTAATTACATTACTATAAAAAATAATGGAATATTTAAGATACTAATGTTATTATATCAGCATGTTAAAATAATAATTTAAGGAGTTGAATTATGAAATAAAATAAAAACACTCTTTGAAGAACGATACCTCTTCTCTGAGTAACCTCCTTTTGATTTCACCAAAACATTCCTAGTTAATTGTACATGGAAAAATATAGTATTAGAAATGTAATTTGGGATTTATTGGTTCATGTTTTTTTTTATGAAAAATAGCTTGAGTGGTGTGAGTAAGTGAGGCGGTGAGTTCCCTTCTATAATTAAGGACTATAATTCATGTAAATACAAAAAAGTATTCACTATTTATAGGTCCCACTTATTTCACGTTCTTCCAAAAAAATATAAATAAAGAAATGGAAAAATTATTAGGTTGATAAACACCACAACCAATAAAATAACCACAATTTCATCATGTTATTCTTTTATTTTTATCATTACTATGTTTTATACTTTTAAATTATTACCACGGTTAGTAATATATTTTTCCTTGTTAATTTATCCTTTATGAATAAACTAAAATGATCCTTATTAGATAATTTAGACCCAATAATTATAATTATTAAATAAAATTTACCAAATAAAAATTGTACGTGTGTGGAAAATTAATTTTAACATAATCACGTGTCATATGAAAAAATACCATTTTAACATTAATCATGATAACAATGTTTTTAATATTTAGAGACCAATATATTAATTATCAAATAAAAATCAGTGATCAAATTGAAAAACGAATAAAATTATTAAAATTTAAAAATCAATTAGGTGAATATATATTTTTGGTAGTTTTAACTAATTTATTAAAATATTATTTTTTATATAATAACATTAATTTCAATTTTGGCATTATTTATTTAATTTGAATTAAAAAGTGTCTAGAAAATGTTGGAATTAAAAAATATTTTTTTAATACTTTTTTATAATGATATAATCATCTAAAAAAATAATGCAACATTATAATTCATTCATTTTACTTAACTATTAACTTATTTAGTATCATTTTTTTATTATTAACTAAATAAATCCCATATTGTATTTTCATAAGAATATAATGTAAGTATTATTTCTCTAAAAAGTTAAATTAAAGGGACATGATAAAAAATATATAACATATCTATAAAAAAAATTATAACCGTACATATGATGTTTTTTCCTAGTCCCATATCATTATAGATGTTAAGGGCATAAATGTTTATTTCTTTGTATTTTCGATTACATAATTTATTATGTTGGTCACATTAATGTAAAACATTCCCATAAAAAATAAAATTATATAATAATAAGATAACGATAAAAATATTTCCACCCAACAGTTTTTGGACAAGTTGGTAGGTCATTTTACCCATTATCTATTATGTTTAACACCTGTAAACTTGTTTTTTCCTTTATCATGATAAATAATTTTGATTATTTTTTATTCATTTTGGAAAAAAAATCAGATGAACATATTACGTGATAATAAATGTTATTATTAAAAATATGGAATCATTTTTTCCAAATTCCATTAACATAAGTGGATGAATTTAAAATAAAATCAATCCCACGCATGATGAGAAAGCAAGTTCTCAAATAGAAAATATTGAAATGATTATAAAGATTTCATTATATAAAAATTCATGAATAAATTTATTCCAATGATCCATATTTAAATAAATAATATATAAAGGAACATAATTTACTTATAACCAATTAAAAAATTAAATTAAAATTATAAATAATTAAAATGAAAATTCAGTTATGAATAAAAATTCCGTATTTTTTCACTATTCATCGAAAAAAAGAAACAACACAATAAATCCCAAAACATCACCTAACATAATGTTAATATGATTATTTATAGTTTTAGGATTATTAAATAAAATAAATTCCAAAAAATTGATAAAAATTAAATTTAAATTTTATGTGAAAAAAGTGATTAAACCAACTTTTAAAAAAATCAGGATTGGGTGTGTTTCATTTTTAAGTGAAGATAATCAATTGTTGAATTTTATCAAGAATATGAGGTAATAGGATGATATTGACTATAGATAAATTAATTAATTTATAATTTTTTCATTCAATAATTATTTTTCTAAAGTGCTATTGAAAAATGGAGAGATAATTTCAAGTACTGATGTAGATGG
This sequence comes from Viscum album, assembly GCA_963277665.1. Lineage (NCBI taxonomy): Eukaryota > Viridiplantae > Streptophyta > Magnoliopsida > Santalales > Viscaceae > Viscum > Viscum album. The sequence continues at coordinate 409,798,272 of OY728153.1, read as the reverse complement.
ATGATGATTCCATTGGAACCTATGAGGTAAATATAACCAATCATAAAATATATTTTTCTAGTTTTATCATTAATCTTAGAATAGAAAATTTTTTATTCTTTAATGTATTATGATCATTTCAATGATTTGTTTTCATTAAGAGTCATTGATTACTATGAAGAAACAATTTGATATGCTATAAAGTTATAAATGGTGATTGGATAATCTCATTGTTATTGTAATTTTTTTGACAATAAATGAAAGTGGATTTAGATAATAAAACCTGTGCAGAAATGCTTTTATACTCTTCCTGTCAAAAATGATGAAAGAATCATGGGGTATATTTCCTCAAAGTATAAGTTAAATGGATTATTCATGGATAAGAATTCAATATTGAAAATAATTACTGAAGTATTATGAATTGGATAATTAATGGAATAAATTGAGCGAAATATCACAAAAATGTGCCACCAACAATCTAATTCTATAATTCAAAATTGTATATTAAATATAAAAATTAATTCCTAAATATAGATGTTAATTATTATAATTGTTATAAACAACTTCCATATATAATGGAAAATATGAAGGATTATGTGTTCACAACTTATAATGTAAATCATGTGAGAGAATTAGTGAATGGTACACATATCCTCCACTCTAGAACAAAAAATGGTTTATTTTACCTAGTAAATACCTACTTTTTAATTTTTGATGAATTTTATAAGATCATCACATAAAATATAAAAGGGTAGATGTTGAAATATTATTAAAAAATATAATGGTAAGATCATCTAATGTCATGTATGTAGCTCATATCTGCTAGAATTTTGTGAGAATATAATTCCTAATAATATTTTTATTCTCCATCCAACTGAATTTGATTTCTTTTTGGGAATATATTATCCCTCAAGATGTAGATCCTATATCAATTATTGGGGAAGGGAAGTCATGTTTTAAATTCCAAATAAATTAATTATCTTATATTAATGTGAGGAAGGACATGAACATCATATGGAAATTACTCAAATTATACGGGTTCTACTACCAATTTATGATGGGTATTTATCTCAAATGGTTTTTGGAGAAACTAAAATGATAACGATATTACTATTTATTTTAAATTTGATAATTTATTGATTGAAGATTTTCATAGTCTTCCCCTCCATCACAAAGATGATCATTCCTAGATCTCATATTAGAAACTACTCATGTCTCAATTAATTTGAATGATTTAGTCTAATTAAGGTGATTTAATTAAAGAAGAACTATAGGAGAATATTGAAAATGGATTTATACACCCTAGATAATAAAAAATTTTAATCATTTTTTATGATGAAACATGGTTTAATTTAGTTTTTAATTTATTACAAATAATTTAACAAGATCACTATCAAGAACAAGTATCCTTAAACTTGTATTGTTGACTTGTTTAACAAATAAATATGAGATAAAGAATTCTCCTTGATTGATCTTAAATCTAGAAATTCCTTTTTAAGTGTAAAAATATACTATTTATCCAAGAATAGTATTCATATCAGGTATGGACACTAAGAATTTACAATTGTGTCTGTTGAATATTCCAATTTCTACATTATTTTATGTATATAATAAATAGAGTCCAATGAGATTACCTTTCCTAGTTTTTAGTAATCATTATAAATGAAACTATTATATATTCTATGAATAAGGATGTGAATTAATATCATTATATGATTTCAATGAAAAAATTTAAAAGTGGTAAATTTTATTCTAGATTTAGAATGTTTGACTTATATCTATAAATAATATAATTCTTGGGTCATGTAATTAAAATCAAAGGAATATAAATTGATCCTTCAGTTAAGTAAGCTATTAAATACAATCCTAGTGAAATGGTGATGATTTATATCCATAATTGTCTTTTATAGAATGGACATTGTTAAAAAAAATACTAAAAAAATGTTGATGATGATCTATAATAGAGTATTCCTCCCGAATATTGAAGTTTCATGGGAAATATTACACGACTCATGATTTGTACATTAACTCATTGATTTTTCAATTGAATGTTTGGATGAATTATATTTATGGTGAATGGTGTTACATATATTCTAATTATAAATTCATTAAATATGTTATCATACAGAGATATAGAGTTAAAAATTCTCCGACAGAGATGGTGGGATATAATGAAATATTTTAAATGATAAATACATTTCCACCATTTGAAGGAAAATATGTTTGTTGACAATCTAAGTCAATTGTTATATATTATTTTTTCCATGAAGTGGATTGTTATATTTCCAATATTTATGTATTTAAACAATATATATCCTCAAATAATAAGTAATGGGGAAAGATTATATCTTCCCTAAATGACTATTCATCCATCAATTCTTATGAAGGCTAAGGAGCCATAAAAAGAAGAAGTGGAGATGAAAAAAGAAGGAAATAAACATTCTATAGTCTAAACATGTCATCGATGGAATCATATGATTATAAACCAAGATATTTCTTCCTTTAGTACCAGAACTAAATAATGATCTATTGATGAAATCCATATCCCATCATTCCCTAACAGACCTATAGGTACATATATTTATATATATATCAATGAGAATTTTTATTGGGAGAAGAAATAAGGAAAATTGCATTGTATTTATCTTAATTATTAGGATTTCATCGTGTAATGTATTAATATTAAAAGTATATGGGAATAATACAACAATTACCCTTACTCATTTGAAAATGGGAATACATCATGATTGATTTCTTCATCAGACTCCCCGAGACATCTAGAGGAAATAAATCAATTTGATTTATAATAGATTGATATAGGAGGTCAGATAATTTTATTTCTATCAAAAAATATTTAATTCTTCATCAAATTATTAGGATATATATTATGAAAATGATAAAATTAAAAGTATTAACAATTCTAATTGTACATGATTGACACGTGAGGTATACCATTAATCATAGGAGAAGTTCTCCAAAAATAATGAATACAATGTTTAACATTTACAATTCATATCATAATTAGAAACATAATCAGTATAAGACGATCATTAAAACCATATAATATATACTTAGATCTTAATAAATGGTTATCAAGATTTATTTAATCAAAATATTGGTCTGGTCATGTTTTCTTATAATAATATTTTAATGCAATGATTCAGATGGCTCATTTTGATATCCTATATGGAAGGATGTTTGTAAATAAAAAATTATTGGATTAATATTAATATGGAATTATATTGGAACCTATTTCAAATTAGTAAATCATAGAGACAATATTAGAGTTTATTTCTATTTTTATAAGGATAAAACATCAAAAAAGCGCAGAGATGGAAACCATTTATTGCGACAATCAATTGTGGGATCAAAATTTTTTTTTCTTCTGAAATGGTATTCCTAAGAATATATTTCTTAATGAAAGATATTACACTTGTAAATAAGGGAAATCAAAGACACATACATACAAGTCATTATGTGATTCGTGATCATATTAAAATGGTAACTTATCACTAGGATATTTCACCAAATCTCTCTCAATTCCACAATGTATTAAACTTATCTTTTTTATAGAAGTATATAATTGATCCTTCATGTGTACTGACCTCAAAATATATATAGATGGAGCATGATCCTTCCTATGAATAAAAACTGGTGAAGATTCCCGATTAAAGGTATATTTTACCATGGAAAAATTATTCATCTGGTCTATGTTTTGTGGTGAATCCATATATATGGGTATGTTACATGGGAACATAAGGATATAATGAGACAAAATTTTAATCATTTATTTTGACTAGATTATTTCAATTTCAAGGTAGAAATTATTTTATGTTGGGTTGAATATAACACACCAAGATTTAAGAATATATCCCTCTTTAATAAATTTTATGAGTTTGGAAATTTTTATTCATGAAACATTGAATAATAAGAAATAAGTATTTTTAATATTTTAAGATAAATACAATATGTTATAGTAAAACTAAATTTTAAAAATAAATTACTCTATAAAAAGGATGAAATTCACTTAGGGAAATACAATTAATTCCTCTCAAATTGTTATATAGAATTATTAAATATTTATAATGTTATTAATTTTTTAAAATGTAATCAATAAAATTTATTTATAAATTAAATATATGAATAATAAAATAAATGAAAACTATGAATTTTTTTTGTAATAATAAGTAAAAATACTCTAATAATTAATGATTTAAAAGAATGTTTTTACATTATTTTTTTATTTATATATATATATATATTTAAAATTTAATTTCTATTATTTGGAGTTTTAAACCTATAGAATAGTATTTTTTAAAATTTTAATAAAATAAATAATAATTCATACCATTATTATAAATTGTATTGAGATAGATATAAAATTATTTGAGGATCAAATGAAATTGTTATTTGAAAATTGAATATGTGGAAACCATAGTGGTTTATATTAATAAATTAAAATAATCCATATTAATTAATGAATATAATTAAATATACAATTAATATATTTAATAATATAAATCAACATTTATATAATGTTTTTTATTTGGAATTTAATTAGAAAAAAGTGATTGTTATGCTTAAAAAATCATTTTTTCTAATGTTTGTTTTATTGATTTTATTTGTAGATATTTGAATTAATTTCTACCATTTATAAGAATTTAATCTTATAAAATTGATAAATTTTTATAATCATCATAATATATAAAAGGTTTTATGATAAAAATAATATTTTTTCACAATAAATTGTAACTAGGTTAAAAATATTGTCTCTGTTGTTATGGTAAAAATGGGTTAAAAGTGATTAAACTAAGGGATAAGTCATTTAATATCATGAAGAACATATATTTATATATTTAATAAAGTTGGAATTTTTCCAACACGTGTCACTCCCACATATCCTTCCTCCACCCACACGTAACTGAATAAGGTCCTACTACCACATTGCCCTCCATCCACATTGTGATTTTCCTCCTCCGCTACCCATGTTGAAAACCCGCCATCGCCTTCCCCTTCATCTAACTACTCCACAGAAATCGGCATCTCAACTCAAAAAAATTGTGCAACATCTCTCTATTACATCAACCTATCTTTGTAACTCCACATCATTTCCCATTCAGTGCATCATCATATCGCCTACAATTATTCTCTTATCCGCAACATAATGATTCTGATTCACCGGTTAAAAAATCTCCACTATTTTTTCTTCATCGTCCTCCGACGTCTTCAGTAAGAATGTTCTCCAAAATTACGGTCGGTACTAATTATGGACACACCGCCTCCATATATTCATATATCCACAAACTAGGGTTTTGGAACCTACTACATTTAGTGTCTGATATATAGGGTTTTAAGTATTTCTTGGTCGGTTACCATGAAGAATATATAAGCTTCCAAAAAAGGTATGTTTTCGTACTATATTGTGATACCTATAACTTTTTATCATCATTGTATTATTTTCAAGTTCAAATAGTTTAATAATACAATCATTATACTTTATCCTAATTCCATAGTCCAAAGAGTATTTTTCTTCAATATTTATCTTAACTTGTAACATGATAGCCAACCATTGCCAAAACATCATGAAGATTGTAAGTATTATTTGACTTAATCATTTAAATTCTCTATACTATGTTCATATTACTACCTCCAAGTAGCAATGGTTAATTTGATCAGCCATTTTTCATCGACTAATGAGTATTATAAAGGTTTATGTTAGACTGATTGAAGTGAGTAACTGTGACAAGTATCATTCATACATACAACCCTTAGAATGTAACTACATGCACATTCTGAGGATCAATTGTGTTTAGAGTATATATTTTCTATAATCTGATCAAAATATATCATTTAATGGTTTTATAGTTCTTTTCAATTCCTTTACTATCAAATGAAAAGATACACCATATAAACATGCACTCCCCGTCAAGATACAGAAACATATGACTTCAAAGAAGACTACTATGACAACAACGTCAATCAGGTTGTCTTCTATTTTCCCTGTAGTCATGATACTGTTTAGATCGTTATATAAAAAATACTTATAGGTTAATGTTAATTTAAATTCCATTGGTAGAATATCTATTGAAATCATTAGTCTATGTGAACCTGTAACACCAACAAGAATCACAAAAACAGCAGTACGGTTGCCTTTCTCACCAATACCTAGTAATATTGAGTTCAATTTAAAAAGTCTATTGCTATTTTTTAGATATCATATTTCAAATAAAATTATCATACCACTTTAATATAGTATCTTACTTCCTGATAATATATATTTTAACAGTACTAAGAATATTATGGTAAAAATAAATGAGGAACAATGTTTTATGGATGAAGTGGTCACACTATCTAATAATATAGAAATACGTCGACACATTCCATTATCACCTATATACAGCAATGGTGATTTTAGTTTACTATATCCAATTTAAATACATTTATTCCATAATACAAAATAGTTAACCATTTCATGATAAAAATTTTCATCTATCTGTTACATAGTCCCTCAATACCATTACAATCATTCAATGATATACGGTGTATCAAACAAGGCAAAACAATGACCAAATACTATGATAAAACACAATCTTTCATTCTGTAAGCATGTTTTCAATGAAATTTTTGTTAGTATATGTACAATATGTTACATTTCTATTTAAAAAATTCATTTCCTAACATTATAATTAAATGGAACAAATAAAAATAAATGTACTATTACATAGCCATATGATGCCTCCTCGTCATTATAAGCACAAATCGGTAGACTACATAATTTATTATATATCAGTGAAATATTTATTTATACACATGATAATTCAATAATGAATAGTACTACATATAATGAAATAGGAAACCACTTTACTTTTTCATCCATGGGTGTGTACTATAGTATAACTACACTTTCAGGTTTCTCATCTCTATATCTATTTCTATAGTGACACTTTATTATATTTAATATCACTGTATCCTACGGTGTTATTCTAACAATGGAATCATGCAGGTTCTAAACATCTTCCCAAGGGACAACAATCAATGAATCAGAAGCCCACAAAAACTACTCTTTCAACATACATTGACATACCTCCTGCTATAAACCCCCGGCGTCTTTCAAAGCAAAGATTATATTTTCAACATACAAGTATTTTATTTTTAAGTTTTCCATTATTACTTTTATATTAATAACAAAAAATACAAATCAAATGCTGTAGATAACTCACTACAACTTCAATGTGATGAAAAAATAAGTTATTTACATTTAATTAGTACTTAAATTACAACATTTTCTTTATACACTAAATAATTAGAATACTCTTTCAATCCCCATTAATATCAAATATACTAACACTATTGTTATTAATAATATTCAGATTTTGGATACACTTCTAAAATTTGTGAGTACTGTTGTTCAATGTTTTGGTATGATGTGAGGAATAAATATATCCACATATATATCCCATGGTTTTCTTTAGTTTTGTCTCTTGGAAAAATTTCTTTACAAATGATGCCTTCATGTTCTGAATACACTAGAACATTGGTTTTCATTAGATCCTCCACTCATTCCAATACATTCCAAGACCACATGCACATTTACAACTCAATGATTGCATTCAATTCATTGTGTGTAAAATTATACAAATATGTGAACTATGGTGGATCTTTAAATGTTTTTAGATTAAATGGAAAATGCTACCATTATAGTGGAAGTTTATGTGCTCGTAATGGGAAATCACTATTTTTTTCTTAGATATATGTATATGACATAGCAAATTAAGCTCACACAAGAGTACGAGACATCATATGACTACTATATCAAGTGGTAAAATCTCAATTTTGTATCTTAGGATTATAACTTCTTAATACTTTCGTATGAATATTTGATGACAGAAGTCAAAACTCTGTTATTGATTTAAGTACTGTTCAGAAACTACAATATATTCTCAATTAAAACAATTCATTATAACATCAATTCAGAATAAATGGGGATGTTATTGAGAGGAATGGAACTACAAATTTAAAGCTGTGACTTCTTAGAATACGAGGAAGAGATGCAAAACCATAAAACTTACTAACTACATCTAGGATTCCAATTCTGATTTTTTGGTGACATAAAAGATCTAAATCATGAGAGAGATATCATCATTCAATGAAAAAGTGGTGAATTTAAACACATCAATGAGCTTCACCCACTATATCATCCACTACCATATCTATTTTTTTCATGGGTGGAGAGGATGGGTATGTCGAAAACATATTCCATTGTGAGACACCCTTCAATCCAAGTGCAAAACTATGAAAAGTAATAATGAGAGAACATTTCTACTTTCACCATAAATTATGTTACATTGATTCATGTTGTCTAATTTATTCTAGGAGTCTTCTTCAACAGTTTATCATAGATGAATATACAATGATTGGGTATCAAATAATAAATTTTATTTTCTTCAATCAAATGCGCTTTAGGGAAGAACCATACAATGGTCTACAAGATTCTTTCCATAGAGGTGACCAAGATGGGCCTTTATGAGGAAGTGTATCATTTTACATTCCAAATTTTCGGGAGGTCTAAGGTATATGATTTAAAATCACCAATATTATATGTTAATTAATTATTGGGTGTGGTATCCAGATATTTGTTTAACAAATACATGTAATCAGATGTGGACTGAAGTTTCAAGATTTGATAAGTTAAACATCCATCATCCATCATACTGTCCTCATATTTATTCAAGAATATTACATATTATGGTTGATCAACTCATGAAACAATTACGAGAATTATTTTTCTTCGAAATTTCTCGAGTAGTTACAAAACCTAATCACTAATAAAAGCTACAATTATAATGAAAACATTTATTGGAAAATGTCACAAAATTTTCACATGTTTTCTCATTTATCCATCATTTTCCAATGGAGTTGTCCATACTGTTGAGTTTCTGAAAAGAGGGACACCACATTTGCACATTATATTATTTCATATACATAAAGAAATATTTTTTACTCCCACATACTTTTATTGAATATTTACGGTTGAAATTCAAAATAAAGGAGCCTTTCCAAAAATACATGAATCAATTTAAAATATTATTATCCATGGGCCTTGTAGTGATGAGAATCATCCCTCACCATTTTTGAGGAATGAAAAATGCTCAAAATATTCCATGTTTTTTAGGACATACAACAATAAATGAAGATAGTTATGTTGTATATCAGAGAAGTAATTCTGGATTTACTATAGTAAAAAATTGTATTGCATTAGAATATCAATTTATTGTGCCATATAATATAGTTTTTATTCTAAAATAAAAATCTCATGTAAATATAAAAATTTAAAATCAGTCATCCCATATAAAATAACATTATAAATATATAATCAAGGGTCATGATCATGTCACCGCAGCACTCAATGACAACAAAAACAAGAATCTGTCCGAGAATAGTGCCTACGAGATTAAAATGTAATACAAATGCTGGTACATATCACCTTGTGATGCTTCTTAGATGATCTTTTATTATGATATCCATTTTAGATATCCTCTAGTTGATAGGCTGTAGTTTCATTTACCTGGAAAAAACAACGTGATGTATTTGGATTTTGACAATATTGAAGACATCTTAAAAAATATAAAAAATTATCATACCATTTTCACATCTTGGTTTGAAGAAAATCTATTGTACCCAGAGGACAAAAGTCAAACATATGCATAATTCCCTACAAGATTTGTCTACCACCATCGTGAGAAATATGGTATCTACAAAAAAAAGGATTTATTATTGGAATACTGTACTATGTGCCACCATATTCTGGAGATCTATATTAACTTTGGATTCTACTTACAAAGGACATATGTGCGACGACATATGATTCTATTAGAACGGTGTAGAACATTACTCATCATACATTCAGAAAAACCTGTTTAGCCATGGGACTGTTAGCTAATGAAAATGATGTTATTCAAGAACTAAATGATCTCTCCTCTTGAGGAATATAAAAACCTTTGTGAAGAATTTTCACTGTAATGTTGTTCTAAAATACCATTTCCTGGCCTGATATTGTTTGGCTTGAAACCTTAAAGATTCTAATAGAAGATATTATATATTCCCAACAACAACTCCTAAAAATACATGGTATAAAAAACATACTATCTATGTAACTGGATATTTGTGTTAGTATATATCTTTCTAATAATATTTCCCTCTCTTGTAGACTTGACACTGACATATCATCAAAGACAAATGATTTGTTTTATTGAAATCGACATCCTTATCTACAGCAATGGTAAATATCTGCAATGTTATACTCCAATCCCCATTCTAGATTATTCATTAGCTGCTCAACTGAATCAGCTGATTGTAGTAGAGCTCAATTAAAATAGGGAATATCTTCTTAGTGAGTACACATCTGTACACAACATTCTTACTAATGAACAAAAACAGGTTATTGGGAAATTTATGTTTGTGTTGTGTTGTGATGCTGTGGGATTTTTTTCTTCCATCGATTTTGAGGGATGGGAAAGACATTTATCTGAAGAGTCTTAACATTTTTACTAAGGTCATAAGGAAAAATTATTTTTCCAATTGATTCTAGTGTAATATAATCATTACTCATACTAGTTGAGAGGAAATCCCATTCTAAATTTCTAATTTTGATGTCTATAAATGACCGCTCGGTCTGCAATATTCAACAAGGGAGTGATGTTGCAGAACTGTTATAGTCAAAAAAATTGATTATCTGGGATGAGGGTCCAATGCATTATAAAAACTACATTGAAGCTCTTGATCAAACATTAAGAGATATATTATAAGTAAATAATGAAAATTCCTTTAATTGAACATTTTGCGGTTTAATGGTTTTCTTATGTTGATATTTCAGAAAATTACATCATGTAATCCTTGGTGGTGATAGAAGTGACATTGTATTTGCTTGTATAATGTCATAACCTATATGGAAACACAGTCAGGTTTTAAAATTGGCCAAAAAAACAGGGTTTCAATCCACAAATTTAAATGTTTTTTCTAATGAGGTGGGACAATTTTCTAAGTGGATTTTTCATATTGGCGAGGGATGAATTAGTGAGATCAACAATGGGAACATGTGCATTCAAATTCCAAAAAAATACCTTATGAGAAAAAATAAACCACCATTGGTAGCTTCTGTTGAATTTTCTTACCTATATTTCACCAATAACTGCGGAGATGTATCATATTTGAAGGGTCATTCTATATTAGCACCAACCCATGAAATTGTTGAGGAAGTCAATTACTACATGTTATCTCTTTTTACATCAGAAAGAAATGATTACTTCAATTCTGATTCTGTTATCAATGCCATTTTTGATAAAGATTGGTCTGAGAACATATATAAATCTAAAATTTTAAATGTTTCAATATCTCTAGGCTTCGTGAACAAAAAATTACTTTGATGATCGGAGTACCCAATATGTTTTATTGAAATTTATACCAATTAGTTGGGTTATCCAATGGTACCTGTCTTATTTCAAACACTTGGGTGACCATGACATCAGAGCTGAAATTTTAACTGGTAGTCATTCCGGGTATGTGGAATTCATCCCAAGAATAAATATGACACACAATGATGAAAAATGGTCTTTGTAACTACAAATAAGACAATATCATTTGATTTTTTATTATCTAATGCCTATTAATAAGATTCAAGGTCAAGTTATGTCTTATATTTGTTTATATTATTGCAAGCATGTGTTATTTCATGATCAAATTTATATTTCCTTATCTAGAGTGACGTTAGAAAGGGGTTTGAAATGTTTTCCTGATGATAGTGATAATCCAACCTCTGATAGTTCACAAAACATTTTCTACAATGAAATGTTTGATAACCATTATTAGGTAAATTTCCATTACATGTATATAAATTTAAATGATTTTATCAATGGAATATATATATATATAAACACATGACTTATATTTCATCTTAAATTGTTATATCTGTACACTAATTAAAATCATACATAACTGAAAACATGTCATGAAGAACGTGTCCTTTTAATGAGATTACTAATGATTCTAACGAAACATTGAAGATACAAGTCCATGCATTGAATCAGTTTTGTAATTAATCACCCAACATCAATGTTTCTTCTTTCGATCTAATTATCTTTGATGAACAATTACATTTATACTCTCCAGAAGTAACAATTTCTATACAATTTTCATAACTCTAATACTATGAACATATATTGAAGGACTATAATTTATTTAAATGATATTTTTCATATGATTTTTAAAGGTTTACATTGAAATTTAATTGATGTAGGAGACCAAAATTCTGTGTACAATTACTAACTGCCATATAATCACTAATTACAAACCACTAATGCAAAAAGGCCTACTCTACATCATACAAAAATTCCAAATTTCTCCTAATAAAGGAAGCTAATTGGGTGCTATACATGCTTTCTGACTGTTTTTCACAACAACAACGTATGTTCGACCAACTGATGTTCAACTACCACTATTCAGATTTTTGTTCACTTATTTTGCTGACATTATTAACGAAATAATTCCCAAACATTAATTAATAGATAAATTTAATTACATCTAATTTATTTTTGAAAACTATTATTTTCAAATGCATCTTTACTACATGTTTTTAATAAATACAGTTTACAAATACAGATCTGAGAGAGTATACTATTCAATTTTTTCAAGAACTGTGTAATTCACACAATGTTAAGGGTGATACAATATTCATAAAGAGCTATTGGTTTTACATCACTTGTACCTGTTAAAGAACTTATTGGAAATTTGCGTCAATCATATCCTATTCATTCTATCTGTACTTCCAAACAAAAAATACAAATTATTTTAGAGGATGAAAGGTTATCATCCTTGACTTCTCACAAAAATTAACATATAATATTGAAATTACCAACACAACTACTATGATTTATTATAGAGACTTGAAAAATAACTGTAGACTGTGGGGGGAGTTTTCCAACATAATGTCAGAGTACATGGAAAACCAAAAAATACTGCTTTAAATAATGATATTGAATCTGTTCAAGGCAAAGCGATTGAGCTATAAGAAATCTAGCTACATATTACAGAATATTCTCTAAGGAAAAATATAATTTTCAACAATTAGTCAATTGAAATTATGAATATTATTTTCAATATATTCCATCATATGTCATTAAAAACACTATAATATTTAGTATCTTATTGAAAACAAAAATGATAGAAAACTATATAGATCCAACAGCTATTATGTTCTAATAGCTTAAATTCGTAAATGCAAACTGAAATCTATAATGATTCACCTGGTTTTCCACCAGATTTTGTGTTCCATTAATCTATTATGGATTATTGACATATATAATTTTCTAACATCAATTATGCCTTTTTGAAAACTGTAATGTTTATAAATTTTGGTTATGCTCTCCAAAATGTTCCAGAATTTTGTTGTTTTGTTTACATATTAGTCACATCAAATCTTTATTATTCTCTTCAAAATGTTCATGAATCTATTAGTATCACCACTTCAAAAAATGTTTCATTGATACTACTCAACATAGACTTCCATGTAGTCCAAAACTACAGAACCGGGTAAAAATATAACTAATATTGTTTGTACAACTTTTCTGTCTACAAATAACAACAACATGATTGACAACTTCACAGAATATTGTCTTTAATACTTCATTTTCGGCATTTAATAGATTAGGGTTCATCAGTCATTCAAAATTTGAATTTCTTCCATCAGAACATTCAAACTATTTTGTTACATAATTGAATTATTAGAATAACAAAAAAATTCATGTCATAACATTTCTGGAGGCTAGTGAAATATCTTGAAATTATTATTTGACTCTATCGTCTACAACACTATTACATGAAAGACCTAATTTCATGATTATATTAATATTAAAAATCGTCTTGTAGCTGAAAGGTTTTTTGATTTCTACTACAATAGTTAAACTCCAAAGCACTCGTAATTGGTATTTTGAATCATGCAACTCTTTCATGAAAAAAGTACAAAATGCGAATGAGAATATTTGGTTCCATAATTGAAAAATATCACCAAGAAGCACTACTCCAAGGTATTAATTTAATTTTATCCTTAATTTATAAATATTTTGTGCGTGTAGGATTACATTACAAATTTAATACTACTGATACAACCCCATGGCTTCTAACAACTATAAATACAATAGTCTTATAGTTCAACTACTGGTGATAGATGAGAAAGACTCACTATTTTCCATTCTCTTAGATAGGCATGTTATGCAGTTCATAAGAAAAATAGCTTCCCATTTGATAGATTCTCTGATAATAGTAATATTATTAATCTATATTTTCTACATCATGTATGTGATGTTTTTTTAAACTCACAATTCTATTTCATTACATAATAGGACCCAGATGAGTTTAGTTTTCCCCCATAGATAAACATTTTGAAAACAAAAAAAAGTATTATTAGCACTAGATGCCATAAGTTACAACATTCAGAATTGAAAACGTTCTTCATAACTAAAAACATACATAGTTATCAGCATTGGTGATGATGAAAATTATATCAGCACCTATCATCAATGTTTTGCAGACATTAAGTTAAATAAAGTAATTCCTCCCCAAAAATTTAACTGTGAGCCTTATGAATTTCACATTACAACATTATCAGTAACATTATTACGATGTAATATTTTATTATTGATTAATTATAATTTTTATTATTTAAAAAACAGTCACCACATACTTGATATATTCATTTGATCCATCATTATTAGTAACATCACTGCACTAGACCTTTAGGAGGCAGCTGCGACAATAATGTTGGATTCGATTCAATGAGTACAATTGTATCTTCATCTCAGGTATATTTTCTTTATCTTCAATTTTTGTTACGGTCATTATGTACATATTGTATGAAATACCGGTTTTTCATTCATTTTATTTTATTTTTACTTTTTAATAAAAAATCACTATATATGTTCTTTTGAAAGGCCAATGGTTAAATATTATATTGTTTCTTCAATGGTGTGGCTTATAAGTGTTGACTGCTACTCATTCATTAAATTATATCTTCATGTAGAAAAACCTGATCACTAACTTTGATGTTGAAGGTGCAGTCAAACACAAGGAATCAGTCTCTATAGACTCCATACCAACATCAACTAATGAAAATGAACTTCATCTCCATATAATGGATAACAGAAACAAAAAAATGGCAAACAAGGCTGATTTTGTCCAATTCATTCCCATGGTAATGAAATCTTGTTGTCATATATATACGTATCAAATTTGTATTAATTTTGTTTTGAAAATATATACATATTTTATGATGACTCTTCATTGTTTTAACGTTTCTTCTAGGATGGTGGTGTGAATTAAGTACCTTTCTCTTTTAGTTTATTTTTGTTTGAAGCAAAAAAATTTATGTTTACTATAGTCTATACTATTTAATTGATTTAATTTTTTTTTATTTTTTCTATTTTAATATCCTTTTCATGTGATGTATATGAATTTTTATTGTCTTGGGTTTCCTTTATTCCTTCATTAAATAACATTATAAACTGATGGTCATTTTTTTCAGCTATAAAAGAACAGAATAATGCGATGTTAATATTCAGGTTTGGGGATGCAAATCAGCATAATGTGACAAATATGCATGTCAGATGATATTTTTTCAAACTAATATGTCTCATTTACTCACATTAATGTTTAATTACCTATTTAAGTGATCGATATTACTATATATAAACCTGATGAACTAATGGTGATATGCATCGACAGAATATGGATGTACTAGGAGGATTTTTAATGTTACTTGTTAATATTTTATAACTATGTCCATAATGGTAGTTTTACTATATATTTAACACCCTAATATTCCATTGTACGTATCCCTTTGAATAATGCAATAGCTTTCATTGTACGCAACATGGAGTTTTAACACACCACGATCGATCAAACTAGCCATTATAAATAGTAATACACACTTTTTGATATTTTATAAATTTTATTTTTCAAAAATAGACTTCATTTATGGATTAAAAATATCAATATTATCTTAGGGTGATTTTTTGGTATTTTTCTGAAAAATCCCAATTTTGAATGAATTGATAAAAACACTACATTATTGTTAAGAATCGACTTTTTATTTAAATAATTATTTATCTTATTTAAATTTATATTAGGTAAAAATAGATACATAATACCAATATATATTCAATGTAATTTATTGGAGTCATTTTATAATAATATTAGATATATAAAATTTTATTGAACTTCTTACCATCTTTTACCCACCTTCTAAGCGTATTTGCAAATTTTTATAAAACATAATTTTACCACATATGTGATTTGAATTTCAAAATATCCAAGAGACATGGTTTACATCATTATGTAAAATTTGGTTCAATAAGATGAAAATAATTTTTTTTCTGAATAGTAAATTTTGACTTTTATTTACCACGATTAAAAGTAAATTGGGTAATTAAAGGTAAAAATGATATTATAATTACCCTAAAACATGTTCTAATTCTATTATATATGTTTATTTAGACCAAAATTAAACTTTGGAATAAAATATGATCCTTTTGGTTCACATGGATTGTATTAGGGAATTTATTATTATTTTATTTAAACAAGAGGTAAAAGTATTAAATTCAATGTTTACTAACTAAACCATTTTTAATATAGAGTTATACATAAGATTAATTCGACTATTAATATTTATTATAAATATATAAATATTTCCTATATAATTTTATTTTGTTTATAATTTTTATACATTAATGAATTTTATTTATTTAAGATACAATGATGATACATTAATTACCTTATTAATGAAAATATTAAAATAATTGATATTATAAATATCTAAATAAATGTAAATTGAGAATTATGATAAATTATACTAATTTTTTAGGTTTATATGACATTTTACGGTTGATTATGTAAATTTTTTTCTATGTTATAAAGGTTTTACGACTTTCACTTAAACAAAATTCCAAATAGTGTCAAAATTAACAACAATGTGTTTTCAAAACAAATACTATATTATTAATTGATATAATATTACTAAAAATATATGGTTTAGAAAAAGGATATATGTAAGGTTATATATATGAATAATTAATCACTTGGGGTTCATTTGGATTTTTATACTATGTTTATTAACTATTTATTTTAATAGTACAAGAATACATGGTAAAAGATAAACTATTTAACTAAGAGTTAAATATAAAATACAAGGTTAATATGGTGACCAAAACCTCTATAAAACATATTTGTTGAGATATTTTCGACCCATACATACCTTATCCTTGAAATAAATCATTTTTGAGCCACTATAAACCAAATATGAATGTGTAATAAAATAATATCTCAATCTTTTCCTAATGTGGCCCTCACCTCTCTTATAAAAGGGATCTTTCCCGTTTCTTTAAAAATAACACCTCCAAATCCATTTGGCTCATCCAAAACATTCTCAAATATCATCCCAACTACCCTCACTTCGACCTATGAGTCTTAATTTGATCATAAATTCAACCAAAGGAGCCCTTTTGATCAACTCAAAAGGAAACACCCGAAGAAGAGGTATTAATTTCACCACCTCATTCAATGTACTTTTCTTCTTCCACTTCCTATTTATTTTTTGTTTCAATACCAAAATAATAACTAATGTACCTTATAAAAACTATGATGTTATTATAAATATGGTACAACTATATTCCCTATTCTATCCATATTATGAATGGCAATTCACCATATGTGCGTACGTACAGCTCACCGTCTCGACATCGTGGTGTACTTTGTTATTCAAACACTTAATTATTTCGATGGGTATAATAATGAGTATAAGTTATTTAATAAATAAATATAAATTTTAAATGATTTTATATATATTATAAACCATAGAATTACATATGATTTTTCCACTAATTGAATGATATTGTCACACATGCGTATATATGGATTGCCGTCTCCACGAACGCGATGAAATTCATTCCCCATCATAACCATTTATTAATAATTTTAATTTTATGAGAAAAAAAATGTTTAAGAGCTTAATTTAATTATTCCTTTGAATAAAGTAAATAATATCCTTAACAAACATGTCTTACGTAACAAAACATATATTGGAATACGAATCAGTTAACACCTGAAATAATGATACTACTAAAATATTATTAATAATGAAATATTAGAAGATCATATATGATATCATATTTATGTATTTGGCTCTTGTGTAATTTAATAACAGTGACCTAACTATTATATAGGAAATTAAAATACCCTCGATCATGGAAAAGTACAAGTTAAGGGTTAATTCTATAATCGCTTTATTATCTGAGGTTTTTTGTAGATGAGAATCTACTAGGACCTCTTTATCATCGATATTCGTGTCTCGTAAAAATGTATTTCGAAACATTTTTACTATTTACTAGACTATGGGTTAAAGTAATTTATACCTTTGATTTACTTTTAATAATATGTTTATAAAGGAATGTTTCTGTCATTTTCCAAACAAGGACCTTTTCGACATTTCTAAAAAATTAAGTAAAGAATGTTTTTTAACATATACAGTGAGTACGGCGATTTTCCACCATTATAACACCTTCAAAACATCACTTACAATATAATAAGAATATTTTCAAAATAAATGTTTTTTTTTTCAAAATATGTGAATTTTAAATGATTTCAAAATAGATAGAGATATTATTCCCAAATAGTTTGGATGTCATCTATGTTAACATCCATTGATGGATTTTACACTTGTTTGAATTTGATTTATTATGATACAGTCTTCCATATTTTATTTTAGGTTTTTTGATATGTTTGCCTATGGATGTGTTTTTTTATACCATTCATGGTTTATGGTTAAAGTATTAGCATTTAATATGATATTTTTAATAGGAATGTTTATATTATGTTTCATCCTTTTCATATGAGGAATGCATTAGACATAGTAAGTGATGGGTGGATCCTGCTATAACTCCTCAATGCGTTAGTAGGTATCATTAGACAAACTAGTGTCTTAGAAGAACACATTGAAAAACTATTATTTGTATTCCTGGAACGAGGCCTTGGCTATGTGGTTATGATGTCCAGCATTATGCATTCCATTATTAAGAAATTGGCTATTGATATTTCATGTGACTATTCAACTAATAGAATATCCAAGTTAATAAGTAATTGCAATTATATGATTTTAATTTTCCATATTATTATGAATTTTAAGTTTAAATGGCTTATGTTTTAGTCTTACACATTTCCTTAAATGTTTATTCTTAATTATGAATGTTTCTACTATATTTTTATCCTTACTGATCATCTGAGCTCACCCCTATATGTGTTTTATTTTTTCCCCAAGATGTGAAGAAGTTTTTTACGAATGATTATCAGGGATAGAATAACAGATATAAGTGTGTTAAATGGGGAATTTTTTTTTATTTCATGATGTAATGTAAAACTTATGTTTGTATCTAGTACTTCCAAGTATACTAAATAGATCGGTATTTTGGGACATGAATTCTTTTATCATGCCAATGTAATGTAATAACGCACTGACTTTGTGTAACTGGGGTCGGGGCATTACATTTGGTATCAATGAATGTTTAGTACAAACCTTGGAAGCATGATTTAGAAAAACTACAATTAGATAACATTACCCAAAGATAGAAATTGAGGATTACTATATAACAACATCCAGGAATTTTGGTAATGTAGAGATTTGGTGTGTTTTCCATGAAATACCTTCCTTTCTAGATATGATCAGGTTGATAAGGCTCTGTAAATGATGTACCTAGGAGGGAAAACTCCGACATGGAGTTTCTGGCTTGACTCGGGGTATCCTGGTACACGACAATGGGCCTTGCTTCACTTTTGGTTATGACACTCATGGGGGATATGATAAGGATAATTCACATTTTCTTTACAAACCATTATTAAGGATTTATGAGTATATACCTCTTCAATGAATTTTTTTTATGATTACGTTTTATATCCATAATCTCTTCACTTTATATTAAGTCATTTACATGTTTGGAATTATGAATTGTGATTCATAATCTAATATACTATATTCAATTGTTTAAAAATGGTTCCTAGTGGAAGGAATGGAAACCATATCAATGAACGTAATCCATGTAGGGATTTACCTCCTACTCAAGATAATTATAGTTTAGCTAGTGTTGCAACCATTGATGACCCGTAAATCACCATACTGGGAGAACTCACACAGTTTATTAATAATAAACATACCCATATGGAGAACCCTTATCCACATCGAGAAGTATCAATGTTATACCACATCACGAGGAAACATCCACCAACATTCAATGGGACTCCAAATCCATTTGTAGTAGAGAAATGGATAAGTTACTTAGAGAAAATATTTCATTCTTTGTGGAGTAGAGAAAGTTAAAAAGTTAACATGGCAGTTTATCGCCTCACGGGATATGAAAATCAATGTTGTTAATTAATTATAAACACAATGGAAGATGAAGAATTATCAAATATGGAATGGAGGTATTTTAAAGATATTTTATTAAAAAAAGCATCCTCATGAACATCGAGGAGATATGGAAGGGAAATTTTTAAGTCTGATGCAAAAGGATGATGAGAAGGTTGAAAAGTATGAGGCCAACTTTACAAGGTTAGAAAGGCATGAAACAAATTATATACATAACCCAAGGAGTAAGATTGATCGATTCCTTTACGTGTTAAAACCATTTCTCCATCAACCATTAGTCTCACAATACTTCTCATCGTATGAAGATATTTTCTCGGGTTCTATCAAGACAAAAAATTAAATCTCTCTGTCATAAGACTTTAATGAAATCAAAGAGAAGAAGAGATCTCTATAACACTCTAGAAATGGATATAAGGGGAATAAGGGAAAAGATAAATATCCTTCCTGAGGTAAATGTGGGAATAAAAACCCTGGTACTTTCCTGGAGGGAATGGGAGTTTGTTACAAGTATTTTGAAAAAGGCCACCAAGATCATGATTGCAAGGGAATGAAAGAGGTTGTCAATGTAGAATGCGACAATTGCAGAGAAATGGGGCATTATAAAAATGAATTTCCTAAGCTCATAGGAATCTTACATCATAGAAGGCCAATGGAGAAAGGCCAAGCTTATGCAATCACTAATGTTGAGGTTGAATCTCTTAAAGACGTGGTGGCGGATTATTTAATGGTTTCCACAAGTTTATCCAATGGTTAATTTGATTTCAGATCATTTTATTGTTTCACATCATCCAATTTTGTTAAGAGAATTAGATATTTTCAATTTTATTTAATAATGAAGTTGTTAGTCAAAAAACCTAAGGGAAGTATCATTGCAACCAAGTTTTGCGAATCAGTTCCAATTAGGGAATATAAATGTTCTTTATATGCTGATCTAATTGTCATACCCATGATTTAATGTAATATAATCCTTATTATGGACTGGATTTCAGACCATTATGCAAAAATTTATTGTAATAATATGGAGGTTACAATTTTCGATGATGATAAGAAGTACCATATCATTAGAGCAGAAACATCCCCAACTGATTCTTATATAGATCCACCCCCAGTACCTCTACTATTTTCAATTATTGGAGAGGAATAGAATGAAATAACTATCGGTGAGGAATATAATGTTTTAATAGAGGATATAACTATTGTACATGAATATGTTGATGTGTTTCTAGAGGATTTACCTGGACATCCTGTGAAAGAAGAAATTAAAATTTCTATTGATTTAATTCATGGTTTGAGACCCATATCGAAGACCCCTTATAGAATGGACACTGTGGAAATAGTGGAACAAAAGAAACAACAAGAGGAATTGAGTAATAAAGAATTTATTCTTCCTAGTGTTTCTCCATGGGGGGACCCTGTTGTTTTTGTTAAGAAAAAAGATGGATCTAGGAGTTTGTGTATTGAAAACAGGGAGATCAATGCTATAATAATAAAGAACATGTATCCCCAACCTCAAATTGATGATTTATTCGACCAACTTCATGGGGATTAATATTTTTCAAAGATTTTACTTCGATCTGGATATAATCAGTTGTCTGTGAAGAAGGAAGACATTATGAAAACAACATTTTGAACCAGGTACGGGCATTATGAGTTTACAGTATTGAATTTTTTATTGACTAATTCACCCTCTATCTTCAGGGATCTAATGAATATATTTTTCAATGAATATCCTGATGACTTTGAAGTGGTATTTACTGTTCATATATTTTTATACTAAAAAACGATACGAAGATCATGAAAATCACAAGAGCACTATTCTGAGAACCCTCTGAAGAAATAAATTATATGGTATGTTTAGCAAGTGTGAATTCTAGATTCATGAGAATTATTTTCATGGCCATATTGTCTCTAAGGATGGAATATATATCAATCCTTCAACGACCAAGAAAATCAAATAATGGATAGCACCGATGAGTATAATAGAGGTACAAATTTTTATTTGTTTAGCAAGTTATTATTGGTATTCTGTCCAAAATTTTGCCCAATTGGCAAACTCATTAACCATGCTCACACGTAAAGGGGTTAAATTTGTATTGAAAAAAGCGTGTGAATAATGTTTTGATGAACTGAAATGTATACTAGTCTATTATCATATATTGACTATAATATCGTGGAAAATGGGTTTGTTATTTATAGTGATGTTTCAAAGAAAGGACTTGGTTCTATCATTATGAAAAATGATAGAGTTATTACTTATGCATCACGACAATTAAATATACATGAAAAAAACTGTCCCACTCAAGGTCATGAGTTAGAAGCTTTAATATTTAAATTGAATATATAAAGACACTATATCTATGGTGGAAATTGTGAGATATATACTAATCATAATAGTTTGAAATATATTTTCACACAAAAAGAACTCAACATGAGGCAATGATGATGGCTTGATCTACTGGGGGATTATGATTTCCATATACAGTACCACTAAGGGAAGGATAATAAGGTGGCAGATTCTTTGATCAGAAATGATCATGGAGTTTTGAAAAAGATGAGAGTTGAAAGGGAGCCTATGATAATTGATCTAGTAAATTTGGATATGGGAATAATCATGGAAGGTGAGATATCAATACTTTTCGAAGTGGTTACTAAACCATCTTTACAAGAAATGATAAAAACGTCTCAAACTAATGATGAGGTATTTGAAAAGAAAATTAAAGCTGTTAATGATGGGTGATTGATCGAATTCGTATATGAAGATATAATTTTGAAATTTGGGAAGAGACTTTTTGTTCCTGACATAAATGATCAAAAAAGGGAAATATTGGATAATTCCCAAATATCAAATTTATCTATTCAACCTAGTAGCACTAAGATGTATAGATATTTGAAGGAAGATTTTGGGGGGACAACATTAAGTGAGAAATTGCTGATTATGTGTCAAGATGTATGGTTTTTCAACAATTGAAAGATGGAATACAACATCCTATATGATTCATGAAACCTATTCCCATACCTGAGTGGAAATGGGATGATATTACGATGGAATTTTTCATGGGACTACCAAAAACTCCTAGAAGGAATGATGCAATATGGGTCATGTTGATCATCTTACCAAGTTAGCACATTTTCATGATATAAGAGAAGATTTAACACTAAAACTTATAGAAATAGTATATATTAATGAAGTATTAAGTCTTCCTAAGTACAACTATATATAGTTTCTGTTCATGATCCCTGTTTTACATCATGATTCTGGAAAAGCCTTAAGAAGACCTAGGATACTGAGCTTTGTTTGAGCACTGCCTACCACCCTCAAACTGATGGAAAACAAGGAAAGACTATTCAAACCATAGATGACATGTTCAGATCATGCTCACATGAATTTCAAGGTATGTGGGATCAATAATTACCTCTGGTAGAATTTTCCTATAACAATAGCTTCCATTCAATTATTAAGATGGCACCATATGCAGTTTTATATAGAAAGAAAATTTGTGCACCAAATTGTTGGGATGAGGGTGGTGAAAGAAAACTCATTGGCATAGAACTTGTTGAGGAAACCATAGAAAATGTGATGATTATCCAAACCCACATCAATGCAACTCAAAGTAGGCAATAGAGCTACGATGATAACCAAATGAAGGATTTAGAATTTGACGTAGGTGATCATGTTTTCTAGAAGGTATATCCATCGAAGGGTGTTATAAAATTATGTAAGAAGGTTAAATTGAGTCCCAGGTACATCAGACCATTAGAAATTATAGAAAAAATTGGAGTTGTTTCTTACTATTTGGAAATTCCACAAAGTCTCTCAAATGTTCATGATCAGTTCCACATATAATTATTAAATATATTCATGTCAGACCCAATGCATGTACTCACCAATGAAGACATAGAACTAGAACCTGATCTATCTTAATGGGAAGTGTCTATTAGAATTCCTGATATCAGAGAATAAGTGTTTCGAAACTGGACGACTCGTCTAGTGAAAGTTATATGGAGGAATAATATGATGGAAGAGGCAACATGTGAACATGTGGAAATTATGAAGAAGAAACACCTGAATTTTTATATGCAGTAATATTTGAGAAATTTTGAGGATGAAATTATTTGAAGGAGGGGACAATGTAATACCACAATCATCCACAGTATGTTTCCCTTTGAATAATGCAATAGCTTATGTTGTACGCAAATTGGAGTTTTAACACGCCATAACCAATCAAAATTGACATTATGAATAGTAATACCCACCTTTTTAAATTTTATAAATTTTATTTTTCAAAATAGATTTCATCTTCGGATTTAGAATATC
This sequence comes from Viscum album, assembly GCA_963277665.1. NCBI lineage: Eukaryota > Viridiplantae > Streptophyta > Magnoliopsida > Santalales > Viscaceae > Viscum > Viscum album. Next base: position 409,773,520 of record OY728153.1, on the reverse strand, counting down.
AAAATTATCTTAGGATTAATTTTTGGTGTTTTTCTGAAAACATTTAATTTTGGATAAATAGTAAAAACACTACGTTATTGTTTAAAATAGACATCTTATTTAAATAATTATTTATTTTATTTAAATTTAATTAGGTAAAAATAGATACATAATACCTATATATGTTAAAGGTAATTTATTGTAGTCATTTTATAATAATATATATATATATATATATATAATTTTATTGAACATTTTACCGTCTTTTTACCCAACTTCTAGGAATATTAGAAAAATTTCATAAAATATAATTTTACTGCTTCTGGGAGTTAAATTTCAGAAATCCAAGAGGCACTATTGACATTATAAAGTAAAATGTTGTTCAATAATATGAAAATTATATTTGGTGAGTAGTAACTTTTGACTTTTATTTACAATGTTTAAAAGAATATAGGGTAATTAAAGGTAAAAATGATATTTTAATTACCATTAAACATATCCTAATTCTATTAGATAAGTCTATTTAAACCATAATCAGCCTTAGGAATAAAATATGATCATTTTGGTCCACATGGATTTGATTAGAACATTTATTATTATTTTATTTAAGGAAGAGTTAAACGTGTTAAATTCAGTTATTAATAACTAAACTAATTTTAATATAGGGTTATACACAATATAAGTTAGACTATCAATATTAATTAGAAAGATAAAAAATGTTCCTTGATAATGGTATTTTAATTATTGTTTTTAGATATTAAATAATTATATTTATTTATGATAAATTGATGATAAAGTAATTACCTTATTAAAGAAATATTAAAATAATTGATACTATAAATATCCAAATAAATGTAAATTGAGACTTTTGATGAATTTCAATAATTTTATAGGTCAATATGACATGTTAGGGTTGATTATGTAAATTTTTCTGAATTGATAAAGTTTTTCTGACTTTCACAAAAACAAAATACCAAATAGTGTCAAAATTGACAAAAGTGTGTTTTTAAAAAATACACTATATTATAAATTGATATAATATTCCTAAAAATATAAGGATTTAACAAAGGACACCGATAAGGTTATATATATTAATAATGAACCACTTAGGGTTCTTTTGTATTTTTATAGCATGGTTAGTAACCATTTATTATAATAATAAATGAACACATGTTAAATAGTAAACTATTTAACTAAGAGTTATATATAAAATATAAGGTTAAAATGGGGACATAAACCTATCTAAAACCTATGGGATGAGAGGTTTTAGACTAATTCACACCTTATCATATAAATAAATTATTTTTGATCCATTTTAAACCGAATATTATTGTCTAATAAAATAATAACTCAAGCTTTTCCTAAAGTGTCCCTCACCTATCTTTATAAAGGAAACTTCCCCTTCTCTCAAAATAACACTTAAATCCATTTTTCTCGGCCAAAACATGATAAAATATCATCCCAAATACCATCAATTCGACCTAAGGTCCTTACATTAATATGAAATCCAACCTATGGAGCCTTTTTGATCAAGTCAAAAGGAAACACCCGAAGAAGAGGTAATAATTTCACCACCTCTTTCAAAGTTATTTTCATCTTCCACTTCCTCTTTATTTGTTGTTTCCATACCGAAATAATAACTCTAGTACATTATTCATACTGTGATTTTATTATAAATATGTTAAAACCATATTCATGATTCTATCCATCCTATGAATGACAAGTCACCATAGGTGCGTATGTACTGCTTACCGTCTCCACGTCGTGGTGTCGTTTGTTATTCAAACAATTAATTTTTTGGATGGTTATAATAATGAGTATAACTAATGTATATAATAAATATAACATGTTAATGATTATTTATATATATTATACCGTCCAATTACTTATGATATCACCATCCATATAATTATATTGTTGCTCATGCATACGTACGGATTACCGTCTCCACGAATGCGATGAAATTCATTCCCAATCATAACCATTCAAGAATAATTTTCATTTTGAGATTAAAAATAATGTTTAGGAACTTAATATAATTATGGATATGAATAAAATACATCATATACTTAGAAAATTGAACTTATGTAATAAAAAATATAAAGGAATACAAATCAAATTACACCTAAAAAGATGATACTACTAAAATATTATTAACAAAGCAATATTAGAAGAGAATATATTATATCATATTTATGTATGTGGATATTTTATAATTTAATAAAAATTATTTAAATATTATACAGGATATTAATGCACCATCGATCAAGGAAAAGTACAAGGTAAGGGTTAATTATACAATCTCTTCATTATCCGATGTTTTTTATATGTGAGTATCTACGGGGACCTCTTTATCATCCACATCCACATTTCATAAAAATGTATTTCAAAAATTTTTTTACATTTCCTAGACTATGGTTTGAATTCATTTATACCATTGTTTTAATTTTTATAAGATGTTTATAAAGGAATCATTCCGCCATTCTCCAAACAAGGTCATTTATGACAATTTTGAAAAAATTAAGGAATGAATGTTTTTTTAACACATACAAAGGGTCAATCTATTTTCAACTGTTATAACACCTTTGAATCTTACATTAAAATATTATAGTATTATTCTCAAAATAAATGTCTTATTTTATAATTATGTGACTTTTAAATGTATTCAAAATAGAAAGAGATATTTTTCTCAAATAGTTTTGATTTCATCTATGTGAACATCCTTTGATTGATATTACACTTGTTTGAAGTTGATTTATTCTGGTACAATCATCCATATTTTATCTGAGGTATTTTGATAAGTTTGAATGAGGGTGTGTTATTTTTATACCATTCATGGTTTATGGTTAATGTATTATCATTTAGTATGATAGTTATAATAAAAATGTGTATGTTATATTTCAACCTTTTCATATGAGGAATGAATTGGACTTAGTAAGTGATGGGTATAGACCGCTATAGCTCCTCGATGAACTGGTAGTTTTAATGAGACAAAATAGTGTCTTGTCACAAGGTCTTGACATAATATTATTTTTAGTCTTGGTACGAGGCCTTGACTATGTGTTTATGATGTCTGATATTATGCATTCCATCGTTATGAAATTGGATATTTAAATTGAAGCTGAGTTTTGGACTAGTAGAATAGCCATCTGAATAAGTAAATGGAATTATATGATTTATGTTTGCATATTGTGTTGGAGGTTATGTTTAAACGGCTTATGTTTTCGTATTATACATTGAATTAAATAGATATTCTTATTGATGAATGGTTCCGCAATATTGTAATCCTTACTGAGCATCTGAGCTCACACCTTTCTATGTTTTTTTCCTAGGATGTGAAGAAGTATTTTATGATCGACTTGCAGGGATAGGCTAAGTCATATAAGTGTTCTTAAAGGGTATAAAATATTTTCCATATTGTTGTTTTATTTCATTATGTAATGTAAAACTTATATATGTATTTAGTACACCCAAGTCTAGTGTAGTGATCAATCTTTCATGAAGTTATTCCTTTTATCATTCCATGGTTATGTAATAATGCATCAACTCTCGGTAATTGGGATTTGGGTGTTACAATATATCACTTTTGATATATTTTTATGAAAACTGGATCATGTAAAAGGTTTTCACAGTCTATGTGGTTTTTAATTTGACTAATGGTTGATTTTGAGGTCACTCGAAAATGTTATAAATGAGGGCATTGTAATACTATGGTACAAACCTCAAATTATTCTTAAATTATTATTTCCCCCTCTTCCAGGTCTTCCCAACTCAAATGAGTGTAATTTATGCTATTACATTTAGTCATACCTTCATTATAATCTCATGTTTGATTAGTTAGATTAACCCCTATATATTTTCAAACTTATAATGAATACTGTAGTCTCAATTATATCATTCAAGATTGGTATAAGATTACCAATGATCTGAACTGTAACATGGTGAATCATTCATCAAAAAAAATAATTATTCATGTTTATACCATATTCAGTGGTTATTTATTATCATTTTTTTCATTGGAAAATTTTTCCTTCCCCATATCACTAGAAAGACTGAAAGCTCTCAAGTACATAAGGCTTCAACACTCGGCACTAGATGGGATGCATGTATTGGTTACTTGGTTTCTACATCCTAAGGTGTAGTGCTCAATTGTGGACTCTCCCAAGATAATATGGCTTCCAATTCACAATCATCATTGAGAAGTGGTACATGATATTACATACGCCCAACAAACAGTTATGTTACCCCTAATTTAGTCTGAAATTCTTAGAACCCACCAATGGGACAGAGAAACAACTACCTAGAGTTGATGAGGTCCATCAATATTTCCCCCAACAACTAAAGTATGACATTTTATGAAGATTCTCTTTACATTATTTACTATATATTTTCACATTTCTTGATAACTGTAATGACTTTTAATCATACTAGGGTACATATTCAGATTTTTCATGCTATGTTGTGAAATTATATATGACTCATTGTATGAATTATGTGATATTTAGTAATTTTATATCCATAATAACTTTTTATTTATAATCCTTTATTAGATATATTTCCTTGGTATCAACCCACTACAGTTTTAAAACCATGGAATGTTTTCAGATCCTAATCTCTTAGTTGTTATAGTTCTGGGGTGATTACATATTTACAACAATTTATTTATTTTTCATCTGCATCTTTGTATATTATTAACCTACTATTAGTTCTTACATTAATAATATATTAGTTTTAACACCAACCAGAATTCTTTAAGGGAAGTTACAATATACTATTTTGATACAATTTCATGAAAACTGGATGATGTGATAAGTTTAAGCAGTGCATACTTGATCCTTTGTTTCCATTAGAAGAAAAAGTGTGATGTTTACTATATTCTATAGTTGTTAATTTGTTTATTTATCTTCAGTCGATCTGTTTTTGTAGCATCAATATTTGATGTTGTTTCTTTTTTACTGCATATGGTTGACTTTCTTTCATTATGAAATAATCATGTCACATATTCTTCAATAAATATTTTGTTTTTGTCTTATAGTTATATTTAATTGTCAATGCAATGTATGTTTTTTTATTGTTATACTTCATGGGGTGTTTACATCATAGTGTTTTTTTTGTGGGAATATAATTCTATAGAAATTTCATCCCACGCTGGAAGGGGAGATCACAGTGGAAAAACCGGATGTGGTGGTGAAGTCCAAGTTCACTGTTGGATCCTTTCATGGTATTATATTGAAGAAATCCATCCCCTTTTCTCTCCATTTTCATCTATCATTTTAGTGTTCCATTTAGTAATTTCATTATTTATAGTATGTAATATTATTTTTAAACATTCGTTGTATCTGCATATAGACATTTTGGATGACTTTTTAGGTAGTGATATCCTGGATTATTACCTCTTATTCCACCACAAAAACTCCAATGAAATTTATGTCCATGTTAAATAATAACTATATTTTCAGGACTTTTTTTTTGTCGGTTCTCGAATCCTTTTACATTCATATGTCAAACATGGTTATACTATACATAAACTCATATACAAAATATTATTTAACAATTCAACTAGTTTATCGTTGATGTTGTTCGTATCTGCTCCATATGTCAAGATGTGTGAGAGCACATCTATAATGTTTTAGGTAAAAATAAGGTATTATTTTTTTTAATTGTTGTTAATGTATTATTACTTATTGGGTACCGAAAAGTAGGATAAATTGGATGCTGGTGTCTTGACACCAATGAAAATTCCATCTGCAGGGGATTGTAAACTAACTCTAACTGATTCAGAATGATCCACTGGTTCAGATTCCAGCATCGTTCGCGGTACTAGAATGATCCTCTGACATTATTTCTAGAAGTGGAATCTACTATTTCAGATTCATCAATTCTTCCAACATCATCATTGTCCCGGTGTGACACACCATCTACAACTGATATACTTCATGTACTGCCACCATCCTTCATTGAAGAATCATCATTATGTTGGCCCTTAGTAGATACTTCAATAGTTCTGGCACAAACATTAATTCATTCACGAGCTGCATTGATACCCTAACTAGCATCTAAATGATGGTGAGAGTGTACTCCCAAATGTAATTGGACATGCTGTATTGCTTTCCAATCCTTTTTTCAAGGCTATAATTTCTACTACATGAACTCTTTTTGTGCACCTTTTCATAGGATTATAATTTTTATCATGTATTTATGATCTTCACACTCAACATTAATTCTATTTAATGCGAGTTTGCTTGTAAAAAATCTTATTTTTTGATTATTTTGATTACTTTTTACAATATTGTTTTCCAGTTATATGTATTCTATTATTACTATAAGGTAAACTTTTTTCAATCTAATCAATTATTCCATGTTTTATTTTTTACATTAGTATGTCCTCAAGTACCACATTATTTATCATAATTATCAAAATTACATATCTAAATTTCAATATAATTTTCATTCATTTAATTTAAATCTCTATGCTGAAAATAATTTTTTATTTCTTATAGATTCTTCGTCACCTTTCCAAATTTATTTATTTAAATGGTTTTTTAATTTCATATGGATGTCTCCATATTTTTTCTAATTGTATTGTACTAATAAGTTTCATTATTTTTAGATTTCAAACTATTGAATATTCATGTTCATTATTAATAATGAAATTTATTATTGTCTTCTTTCTAGTCCCTTTTCAAGGCTATACATTCTCATACATGATATCGTTATAGGGGTCCCAAAAGTAGGATAAAGTGGATGCTGGAGTCTTGACTCCAATGACAATTCCATGTGTAGGGGACTTTAAACTTACTCCAACTAATTTAGAACAATATGTTGGTTCAGATTCCAGCATTGTTCGTGGTACTAGAAGGATCCTATGACAGTATTTCTAGAAGAGGAATCCACTATTTCAGATTCAACAATGCTTCCAACATCATCAGTGTCCCGGTGAGACACACCATCTACAACTGATATCATTCATGAACTTCCACTATCCTTAATTGAAGCATCATCATTATTTTGGCCCTTAGTAGATACTTCAATAGTTCAAGCACAAACATTAATTCATTCACTACATGTATTGATACCCTAACTAGCTTCTAAATGATGGTGAGGGTGTACACCCTCATGTAATTGGACCTGCTGTATTCATTCCAGTCCTTTTTAAAGGATATACTTTCTCCTACATAAACTCTTTATGTGCACCTTTTCATAGGATTATTAATTTGTGTCATGTATTTATAATCTTCACACTCAACTCTAATTATATTTAATGTGAGTTGTCTTGCAAAAAATATTATTTTTTCTTTATTTTGATTACTTTTTCCAATATTTTTTTCCAGTTTTATATATTCTATTACTACTATAAGGTAATCGTTTTTCAATCTAATCAATTATTCCATGTTTTATTTTTTACATTAGTATGTCCTCAAGTACCAAATTATTTAACATAATTATCAAAATTACATATGTAAATTTGAATATAATTTTCATTCATTTAATTTAAATCTCCATGCTAAAAATAATTTTTTATTTCTTATAGATTCTTCATCACCTTTTCAAATGTATTTATTTAAATGGTTTTTTAATTTCATATGGATGTCTCCATATTTTTTCAAACTGTATTATAATAATATGTTTCATTATTTTGATATTTCAAACTATTGAATATTCATGTTCATTATTAATAATGAAATTTATTATTGTCTTCTTAAAAAAATCATTGAACCATATCATTGAACGAACACATAATCTATGGATTTTGTTATAACATCGTTCGAATGCACAAGAGAGTACTAGTTTATCTAATATTTGGGTGTAATTTTGTAACAACTGGATCCTAGTGATAGCACAGCCACCCCTCCTTAACATGGTCGTCGGGTCCTGGCCCACCAGGTACCACCAGTTGCACCACAAACACATGGGGCCCACCCGAGGGTCCACCCACATGCCTGAACGAGTAATCTGAATAATGATAGTCCGCACATGCCAACACATGTTCTTTCCAGTGTGCTTTTTCATCACTCACACACACCCAATGAGACTTCACACACACCCAAGGAGACTTCTCATAAGGTCACCAATCATGATTACTACTCTACGCCATGTACGCTTAACTGTGGAGTTCTAATTAGGGAGGCTCCTGAAAAGGAAGGTGCACCTTGTTGACATGAGTCTTATCATTAGGCCATATAACCATTTATCATTCTGGGGTGTTACAATCACCCCCCCTATAGATCACAACGTCCTCGTTGTGGGCCCTACATCTGAACCCAAGCAGTGCACCGCACTTAAGGTTGGGTACCATCTCTAATACCAAATGTAACAACTGGGTCTTGGTGACAACACAACCTCCCCGCTTTAACATGTCCGCCGTGTCATGGCCTACTAGGTACCACCAGTTGCCACACAGACATGTGGGTCCCACCCCAGGGTCCACCCACATGCCCGAACGGGTCATCTGACTAATGATAGTCCTCATAGTCCAACACATGTCCATTCCATTGTGCTTTTTTCACTCACACACACCCTGGGAGACATCCCAGTAGGTCACCCATCCTGATCACTACTCTAGGCCAAGCACGCTTAACTGTGGAGTTCTAATCAGAAAGGCTCCGGAAAAGGAAGATGCACCTTATTGACATGAGTCATATCATTTAGTCATTTAACCCTTTATCATTCTAGGGTGTTAAAAATTTTAACTCCCCTGACCTTAAAATTTAATATTATATAAATTATATGCATTTTTGAAGAGAAATACATTTATTAGATTTAATATTTTAGAATATTTACAAGTATGCCACTCACCTCAATTATAAATAGTCATATGATATTATAACTTATTCACAAACATTTAGCACTATGTATTTTCTAATACCTAGCCAAATATCATATTACCTTTCCTACAAAATATCTATACTTCTTGTCATATCAAAATACCATCCTATGATGGTATAATTTGAATGCCCAAGGAAGACACACAATGAAGAGGTAATTGGTCTTATCGTTCTATTTCTGGTTTCTTTCTTTATCCACAACTTTAAAATATAATCTGACGACAATTTTATTATTAAATAATTATATTTACTATAATTTAAATTTTTCTTATTAGTATTAGACCCATATTATATCTCCAATCCATCCATGTAAATGAGAAATTTACTCATGTATACGTGAAGACTACCACCCTCCTCAAGTGATATGTTTCATGTCACATCACATAATCTCATTGACGGGTAAAAATATGTAGTATATATATATTATTTTTATTAAAATAATTACTATTATATAATGATAAAATTTCATCTTCCATTTAATCCTCCCAATCCATTGGAAAATGATATTTTCTATTTTGCATACCTGTGGGCTACCCCTTCCATGTAGCGATGTGGTTTTTTTGTCATTTCAACATTACAATGATGTACATAAGGGAATATTTAATGAATATATAGGATATATATATTATTTTGTAAATATAATTCATTTATTTCCATTCATTACTTCCATCCATTTAAAATTAGAAACATCACATGTGCATACGTACAGACTACCATCTCTATGAAGTGATTTAGTTAATTTTGCATCCACAACATACATGAATTGTTTTAAAAGTTTATATAATTATGAGATAATGAATATTCTTGATAGGATAAAACCATGTTCAATGTGTAAGAACTGAAATATCAAAGTAGATATATATATATGGAAAATAGAACAATTGACACATGAATATTTATTTAATTTAAGGATAGCTATTAAACGATTAATAAATGATTAACATTAAATTATATATGGTAATATTGGTATAAATATGATATGATATAGATATATAAAAAATATATAAATTTATTATATATAAGTTTTTAGTGCATACATAGCAAGTTAGGACATGAGGTAAGGGTTTATGTTGCAATCAAATATTTCAATTAGGATTGTTCATGTTTGAAATTACATCAATGAAATCATATGATAGTACTATATCATATGAAATATAAAATATCTTATGATATGGATACTTCTATGGTTATATTTATCTATTTTTATTTTCCTCTATTTTCTAATAATATTTTGAAAGAATAAATTATGAAAAACTGACCATATTTATCATCTTTAGTGAGGAATATTTATCTTCAATATAAATGTTTTTAATAATGGTTTTATAAAGGTTAATATATATATTTACAAAAATCATTTAGTCAATTTTGTACTACCTTTAAAATTTTATTATAAATTATTAAATGGAATATTCTGAATCATTGTCCACTTATTTTCCAATTTAATTTCAATATAAAATTTTTTAATGAATGATTTCATTTAATTTATTTGACATGAAGAGATTTTACCACGATCAGGAACTATTTCATAATTTAACATCCTTTTCATTATTTGGTTATTTTTTAATGATAATTTTATTTCTATTTTTATTGGATTTTTTAGATTATTTAAAATGATAACAAATATAAAACAATGTTTTATCTTGTTTTTTCAAGAATATTTCTAATTAATTATTAAAAGTATTTCTCATCTATATCAATACATCTTGAGAATAATTAATCTTCAATGGTGATATGATCTTATTAGACTATTCAATTTATTATTATGGATGGGTTATGATGTTGATTTTTTCATGAAATCCATTTTTTTCCATTATTTCAATTATGTTATGATGAAATAATGAATTATTTTATGATCTTGTGGCACACTTTTGTATTGTTTTTCATAATTTTATGGGTGGGATAAATTAAAAATCCCTAAAATGAATTGGTTAATGATTTATATCTAATGAGATTGTAATAATGGGAATGGGGAGTGAGCCATGTTCACTATGGGACTCTGTCCTAATGATTATGGGAATAGGTAGTCAACCAAATCCACTATGGGAGTCTACCAAATTTGATAGTAATTTTTGTGATTCTTTTCTGTGTATTTTTTTATTATTATGAAAATTATTCAAACATAGGTCTCATTATTATTATACTATCTCATGGATCATAGTTATTTGTTGATTATTTCGAACTTTAATGGATTCTTCATTTTTTATGACCATGAATTACTAGATGAATTTTGATTTATAGTGTATTGGTTTTTTTTGTATGATCTCATTCTTTATGATAATTTCATCATAATCTCAATCTTATCTTATTTTCACATAATATCTTTAATTTATATCTCATTTTTTTACCCTTGTTTATCATTTGAGATTATCATTTCTTATGATTACATTTACCTAAGTCATGGAAAAAATTTTTACGAGGGAAACATCAAATATGGGTATAATTTGAGAAGAAATATATGGTAGATATTAGAGATATTTAATGAAATAATTTGAGTATGTATCTAGACTATAAAGACATTAAACCATTATTGTGCATGGGAATGTACTATTTATATATATATTGAATATTTATCTACATGAAAATAATATTATATAAATTATGATAGGGTATCTAAACATGCTATGAGTGTAGAGTTTATTTATTTATGGGAATTAAGGATGGGTGGATTGATCCCATAAAATCTTTTGATAATGAAAAGTGATATAGGATATAACTATTATGTCAAATATTTATAATAATGTAAAAAATTTGGGGAACATTAGGAGTTATTTTTATGATTATATGATTTCTCACTATAAATAATGATGATTTAAGATCAAAAAATGTTTTTTATATTTAGTTAGTGGTTTGAACTTGGTGGAATCATGTTAGAAAAATTTCTACAGAGAATTTAATTTCTATTCCCTTAAGAAACCAAATAAAATTGTATTTGGGATATGGAAACTAATGTATATAATCAGAAACATCCCTCAAGATAAGACTATTAAAATTAATCATAATTACCTTAAAATTATCAAAGGATAGAATAACTCACCATTGAGATTTTATGTGTCATAATCTGTATTCTTTAAATGGAACCTATGATCCACTACTTACTGTGTAATGAAATAATGGAACTAAATATATTTTTTATTATTTTTTGGTTCTTAGAGTATGGCAAGGTTTTCTTGGTTGTGTTTCATTTGGAAGGTGATAATCATCAATGGTGGAATCATATGGAATATATCAATCATGATAATGTAACTGAATCCATGAAATTGGAATAATTTAATAATTTATTATTGAAAAAGTTTTTTCCTTGAAATCATTACAATAAAATAAATGTATAATTCCTAGAACAATATCAAGAAGATGGTCAAACCACTTTTACATATGATTATAATTTATGCAGACATATAAGGTATGTATATTTTTTTATCATCACCCAGGAATATAAAATTTATCTATTATGGAGTGGTAGAAGATGGAGTCTCTAAATGGATTTAAATATATTATACTTTTATTAATATGAAGAAATCATATTATGAGATCTCATGTTATAAATCAATAGTAGATACTCCAATTATTATTATTGTTTTTGGGAATAGAATATAATTACTTATTTTCTAGTGGACTCAAATAATAAAATCCATTTTTGAAGGAAAATGAATTTACCTTAATGAAATTAATATAGAAAGTTACATGGGTGGAATTTTCCTTAGAGTAACATTTAATTTCTTCAAGTGTGTAAGGGGAGGCAATAGAAAAGATGATTTCTAAATTGATATAAAAAGGATAGTGTAACTCCCTCTATTGGGGTTATTTTCCAATATGATTATGAATTTTCATGTTTTATAATGTTTTGGTTTACTTATAGATGCTTTTGGATAGTTATAAATTTCTTATAAGACAGATACTATTTGAAAACAGTTATGGGAAACCATATAGTGTTCCATATGTTACTGTGTGCGAGATGGTGGGCTCTTCTTACTAGGGTATTGATTGGTTTATTGGTAAACATTACTCTATATAAATTGTCTGACTTGGTAATTATCCATGTAGAATTTATCTTCATAGTTGGGGAACTATTTTATAAACCTTGTGTCCAAACCATGTTCCATGATTAAATATATCTAAAAAATTATCTTTTTCTAAAACCCCACAAAAATACTTATCCATCATCTCTTTCAATTAAATCATTACCATCATCACTTCCCTAGATATATTTGTTGATATCATTGCATTTGGATGTTATCTTAAATGTATCAGAATGTATTTGACCTCATATATCAATTATAAGCATCCCTTTATTCATTTATCTCAATTATTATCTAGTTTTCTTTGAATAAGAACCCAAGATGGTGTATGCTATTCCATGATCTGTGGTTTATGAAATGCTTTGTAAAATATTCAATGGAATTTTATGTTTTATTGAAATGGATGTCATAGATATATGATTTCATGAGTCTATTATAATTATCAAACATATAATAGGTATTTACCTTCTATAATTTTTCATTTTCTCCTTGAACATGATTTATCATTATTTTTTAAAGGAATTGCTTGTAATTTTTTATGGAAAAATATTATGGAGTATATATTGAAAATCTTTTCTTAATTTTTGGATAGAAAATATTCAATTGTGGGTGATTCCCAAAATATATTTTATTAAATTATTTAATTTTTTTGGATTTTAAATTATAGGTTTTATTAATGAGTAATTAGAATGAACGTGATGTGTGTCTGTTTATATGGATATAGAAAGGTCCATGTGGGTTAGATATAGTCATAGTACCAAATATTTTAGGACATTATATTATTCCACTAGGTGATGACATGGTATAAGATGTATGGATACCTCTTATGATTTGGACTATTTTGGAGTGATTGTCTAGTTGTGGTTACATTTGTGGTTGTTCTGTATTTTTGACTAGGATCATTCCTTGGGGTTGTTTTTAATGTGAGTTATTTCACATCGCTAAGATTGTGTTTATATATTAATATCTAGTTTAAATTAATTATCACTATATTATATTTTAATGAAATTACGAAATGACATATTTCTTAATTTAGTTGAATTTGGGTGAAGTCATGGGGTTTTACTACTTGCATATATACTCACGCCCCACATATTCACCTTGGTGTATATGAATATGTTGTTTATCCTGATATATGTAAGGGGAAGATTTCATATTTCACCCGAGGAGCCTCATGGTACTATGTAAATTAATGTATTGTGTTAGAGAATGGGGAGACACTATATTATATGAGTCTATTGTAGTTCCACCTTGGTGCCTTGAGTCTTTCATCGTTGAGTTTTATTTGTCATGTGATTATTTAATACTATTTTCCTATATTATCCTATTTCAATGATGATAATTTGGTTTTACTAATGGATTGTACACATATTTTGTATCATGAATCACATTGTTTCTCTTATTTATGATCTTCATACAAGTTTTATATTTAGGAAAACAACATCCCTCAAAATTTAGTAAATCGACTGATATTTATTTTCAGCCATTGGTTTCTTGTCGAAGTCACATTAGGTTAGTGTAATATCATCCCGTACAATTATAATGGGTTGGGATATGATATCAAAAATGTTATTATCTTTGTAAAGTTCAATATCTAGGATTATAGACATACATATAGGATGTTTTAGGACTTGAAATACAGAACATAAAAAGGAATATACAATATATGTATGCTAAAAATCCATAAAAAATTGTGGGTTTGGTATAAAACATGTTATGAATAACATATAAGGTTATTAACAACTAATATTCAAATGTTTATGTGATGAGTATATGATATCATGCATTAGTAAATTATCATCCCACTATGATTTCACCATTCATAGGTTGTTACAGATTATTGATCATGAAATTGTGTAACAATGATCTTTCTTGTTGGGTTGTAATATACTCTATAACCAAGGGTTAAAGAATCACGTGTTAATATAAAGGAGGTTTTTAATATGGATCTATAATGATAAACCCTATTAGAAGGTCTTGAAACTAGAATGAGGGGGCCACAATGTAAATTATTTCACCTAATCTACATTTCAACAAGGAATATGTTTAGGGAATCATGAAGGCATTTCATCCAATTAAAAAATTGAATCAAGTTGGGAAATCAATCCACAATTATCACAATTTTTAAAATTACAAACAAATATCATCAATCATTCTAAGGGATCTGGGACATGATAAGGAAATAAAATGGTTGAAAATGACAATAAAAATTATTATTTACATAGATATTTTGAATATATAAATGTGAATATATAAGTATGCATACAAAAGTGTCTCATATGAAAAAAGTGGGAATTATATGATCAAGGTAAAACTGGATAAGGAATTTCTTGTTATGAAGTAAAAGGATTTTTGAATAAAATTTTTATTTTCATTCCTTTAAAGTAACCAGAATAGTAGATTTATTTAGTAATAAGAATGAAAATATGTCTTTGATAGAATAAAAATTTATATTAATGACTCTATTTTTATTTTTTATATATCATGCAGTTTTAATACATCTAAAGGTGTATATATTTTAGGCATGGTCATGAAAATATCCAGTATATGGAGGCAATGTTTTCAATTGACGATTGTAGAAATATATTCCATAGATAAAATTTGGATGAAAGGGAAATATCTTGGAATGGAAATGGGGTTAATTTTTTTATTCAGAGAAAAGCGTGGAAATTAAAATGATTGAATAATCGGAGGATGAAAACCTACTAGTAGAAAATAAATGTATAAAAATACCATAATTGACGACCAATATCTCTTTAACGATGTCATAGTTTGATTCACAGTTTCTTTCAATATGTGTCATTCACACATAAGAAAGGGGAATGTATAACACTACTTTGATTCTATTACAATTATGTATGGAAAGGAAATGAAAATCATTATTTTTGGTGATAAATGAAGTAAATTGGATTAAATTTCTATAAATAGTATTGTAATCCTCATTCTAAATAATGGACATCTCAAAAATAATACATATCACCCTCAGAGATAGGTATCAGAAGATGATTTTAGGAAACAAATGGTCATCCACTCATCGCCTCTACAATAAGTAAGTAATGAATACACAGTGGGATTTTAATGAAAACTATATGGAGTTGATCAATAATAATATATGTGGAATATGGCCCCTCAACATTGAAATGTACCATTACTATCAACTCCACTATAATGATATTATTTTTTGATACTGTCACCTCCCAGTCTATTCTTACTTCTAATGTTGTAATCAAATTGGGGTAGCTTGTGGAAATCTTGTATGATGTCTTCAGAATCAAAAACACCTATTGGGTATCATGAATATAATTCATTTAATAGTTTAGTCCATCCAATAACCAACAATTTTGTACACTTTTTTAGGGATTATATCAAATTTTTAGTGAAAGTCATTGATTTTATCTTTGGAACGACTTGGATGGTATGAATCACTGATTATATCAATTATTAAGACAGAAAATTAATCATAACATCCCAAAATATTGTTTTCCAATTATTCAATGGGGACTAGAATATAAAAATCTAGAAGTTAATGTCATTTTTTGATAATATATGTAACCATATATTTTCTGGTGTCATAATGAATTTGGGATCTATCGATCAAATGGAGACTAAGAAACTTCATGCTATGGTAGACCGATAAATGGATGTCATTCAACATAATTAATGCATTTCTATATTTTTTGAACAATTAATTATGTTATTAATTATATTATGGGTTGTAATGGAATTAAATATCCTTAAAATCCATTGTGTAATGATTTATATCTCATGAGATAATATATGAGGGATTGAGGAGTGAACCCAATACACTATGTGACTCTTTTAATATATTTATAATAATGGAGACTAAACCAAATACACTATGGGACTGTACACACTATAGTATTCATGGTAGTCAGTATTGTCTATAGAAGTAATATTCAATTCTTCTATGTATTAAAAAATGTTATTTTTATTCTTATATTATTCCCTCTTTGATAGTGATTTAATATTGATGATTACAAAATTTTATGAATCATGCATTTTGTTATGAAAAATCCATATTCCATGAATCTTGTTTTATGGTCTATGACATGTTGGGTAGGATATCATATTTAATTTTCAAGCTACAAATCACTTAATATTATGTTATTTTTACTTATAATCATTGATATGTATTTTCCATATTTACCCTTAAATATAATTTTCACTCACCCTTTATTATGTTTAAATTTCTCCTTGTTATAAAGAAAGCTGTTTGGTAAGAAAATTTATTAAAATTGTGACATTTAAAAAGAACCTTTTTGGAGATGTGAAATATAATTCACTAAATTAGTTAAGAATATATATAGTCTCAAAATACACTAAACCTTACATTTCTCAGGCTTGTATTATTGCATGTTTTATTGAATATTATGAGAAAATGGGGTAATATTGTAATAATTGATGCTCTATTATTTACATTTTTTATCTTATAGAAATCCTAAATTTATCCTATAACTGAAATTGGAAGTATATATATCATTATAAAATAATTTTGTGGAGTATACTATAGTGATTCATGTTTCTAACTAGTTAATATATATATATATATATGGAAACAAATTAAAGCTATTATTTTTAATGTCGTTTCACCAATTCCAAAAAAATAAAAAAAATTATATACATAATTTAAAAATTCCCATTCAAAACATTTTACATCCAAATAATATTATTAAATTTTTCCACAAATTTATTTTATTTGATATATTTAGTTACATGCAACATAGAGCTTTAACGAATCACAATATATTATTAATATTATTTTTTGAAACTGACCACTATAAACAAGGTGTTAAACATGAACGAATGAAAAGGAATAAATAAAATTAAAAATTATTAATATTGATTTTATATAAATAAAATAAATTTATGAATATGTGATTAATTTTTCTTAATATCTTTATATGATTTAATAATATGATTTCCTCAAAAAATGTAATGTATTGTTATTGGTGAACGAATAATAAATATAATGTTTTACGATTGGAAAAGATTTAAATGAAAATTTAAATATAATTTTTGGAATCAACATGAAAAATTTATCATATGGTATATTTTTAATATGTTTTTGAAATGATGACAATTTCAGTGACTGTTGATTTATATTATTTTTTTATTGAAAACTGCCTTTTAATTTATATTTTTTTAAAATTATATCTTATTTAAAAATTATATAGAAGTAAATATTATATATTAATCGAATTATTAAACAAATTTTTTCCATAGAAATGAAGCTCACATTGTATTTTTATATTCAAATATTTTATACCTGTAAAAACATTTTCTTTGGATAACTACTTCTTCATTGCCTCTACATGTATATTTGAAAAATACATTTTACCACTTCCTTGAATGGAATATTTAAAAATGGAATAAATATATTTAGTCAGAATAAATTATATTATATAATATGTTAAATTTAATTTTTTCACAAAATTTAAATTAAAAAAAAGTAAAAAATAATTACAACAATCAAGTTTAAATGAGTTTACAGGGGGTTAAACTAAAACTATAAGTTGAAAAATGACCTAAAAAGATGTAAAAAATTAAATTTTATAGAGATATTTGGACATTATATAATCTAATATTATATAATGTGATGTTTTGGAGACTCCGAATGCTTAAAATGTTGATACAGATTTTTGATTCAAAAAATTCCAAGTGTGTCATCTCCCCCACTTATAAGGGGCACACCCTCTTATATCATCTTCATACATTAAAAAACCTTTGGTTCCAACATGAACAGAAAAAATACATTCTTTGTTGCCCTCATCGCTTTCTAGAGTACCTATTTTGATTAGAAAATATCTTAATATGGATTTTGGTGCTAAAATATTGAGGTTTTCTGATGAAGATTAAAGGTTATTAACAGAAAATTATTATTTTTCTTCCACCATATTCGATAACTATTCAACTATTATTATGTGATAAAATAATTACATCTCAAATAATGATATATTAATATGTTTTTGGAATAACCAATATCTATCACCTCTTTCTACAAATGGGAAACAAAACCCCCGATCATGCATACGACAAAATTCTGCCTCATGAATCGATGTAATTAATTTTCAATCACCACCACTCATATGTGGATATAATTACAGATATATAATTATATATATGATATTAATGATATAATTATACTTATAGACAAAAAATATAATATATAACTTCTTTAATGATAATCCATTGGAATACAATATTGTATCTCTTATATGTGGTGGACCAACACTTCACAAAGTGATATGATTCATTTTTAAAATTCTCATTACATGAAAGTTAATAAGGAAAATTTTAAAAAAATGTGGTATATATGAAATAAAACTTACTCTTTGAAGGTTAAATATAATTCATCTTTCATCCATTCCTTTAATCATGAAAATGGAGACAATGTTCATGCATACGTATGTCCCACCATCTCCCTAATTAGTGTCATTCATTTTATATCTAAATATTATGGATTCATATAAACACATATTTAATCAATATATATGATATTTATATCATGTTTGACATATATAGATTATGTAACGACGAGCAATGTATATGGACCAAACATTTCAAATCAAAATTTTCATTAAAAAATGTAATTATTACATAGAATGCGATTTTATTTAGGAATTGATAATAAAAATGTAATAAATGGTACATGTATATAATATATGGTATGATACTTATAATAATGTTTCTATAATATATGTATAAAAAATTATTTCTATAATTTTTTCATCCTTATTTCATGGCGTGGAATGGTTTTTCTCATTGGGCTACTATTGTCACTTTTCTGAAACTCCCAATGGATCCCCCATCTGTAGTTGGGTATAGAAATTACTTCCAATAGTCATAGATCATATTTATTTTTAGGTCCAATGAATCTTGCAGACTCTCATTGGTTGAGGGGATGGGAGATCTGTCTCATCTAGCGCTTTTGGGGGAATTATTTCCCACTCTGATACTCTCTTATATATTTAATATATGTTCGTGTATCTCTTTATGATCCTGAAAGAAGACCGTTTAGCCTAAAAAATGGTTTATCAGTAATTTATCTAAGTTAAAGACGGAAGAGAGACTTATTAAGGTACCCATCTGATTATATACATGGGTTTTCATCCATTTCCCAAGTGCATATTAGATGCTTTATATGTTGTAACTATATAATCACGGGTTTTGAAATATTCTACCACGAAAGGAGGCAGTTAATATTTCAAGGATAGATTGATACCTTATAAGGTTTCCTACATATCCTTGGTATTTCAGGAATCAAAACCCATATAGTATTTTATTTTCCTTGGTCTTGCCCCAAGATACATGCCCTTATATGAGGGGTATTCATTTATGATCCCTAATGAGGTGTTAATTAACATCTCTCTAATCCCACAAGAATTATTCTCAGATTGAGAAAAATAAATAATAGATGATCACCCTTATGGATTTTATTTATGGGACTTGTGTAATGGGAATGTCTTTAGGATGTTTGGTACGTTGCTTGAGACATGAGAAGGCATCCCACGTATCCAGAGTATGGAAGGAATTAGAGATTTCATTGTTTGTTTTATGTTTGGGCTTATAGATTGAGGATACCCTATAACATTTTCATGGTTTATAGTGTAGATTATATGCCCATTGATACTCTCTGTTCCCACATGATCCATTCTTGTTTGTGAGAAACAAGGGATAACAAGTAATTAATTCCATTACATTGAATTAGGGAATCATATTCCAGTCCCTTCATGGATGATCAATATAGAGCTCAAACCATGGGGAATGGTATCATATGTAGCCTGCTTATGGTAGGAATCATAGATTTCATAGTTCCCTTGGTGTCGGGTCTAACACATTGAAGCTTCACTATACCATTGTCTTGTTGTCTGGAGGGTGTTGCATGACCTAGATGGCATGTCCTGGGAGACGTTTCTTGACCTGGCCAGACACATCTATAGGGTGTCTCAAGATATAGTGTGACATAGTCTAAAGGATGTTGCGTATCTTGGATGGATCTTTCGGGAGACATTGTGAGGCCATGCTAACATGTATGGAGGGCATCACAAGTCTCAGTTAACTTTCCTAGAGGGTGTCGTGAGATCCTAGTTGTCATTACCATATAATTATGTGAGACTTAGATGACATTAGTGATTTCCATTATATGAGTCAGGAGATGTGTCTCAAGGAGGTCAAAATTCCTAGGAAATAGACCTAGAGGATTTACAAGATCATAGTTTCATCTATTGGGGAACCATGTGATTTCTTCTTACTCTTCTGGAGTATTCTGTGTGTCCCAAATGAAATGTAGAACGAGTGTCATGGGTTATTGGGATGTGTCCTGGTACATACTTGTGACCTTGAATGACACAAAAAAATCCCATGGGGTAATCATGTCCTTCTTTTAAGCCTTTTTTTCCTTTGATCTTGGTTCTAACCATTGTATTGTGAATTACATGGTTCTGTTTAGTATCAGTTTGTCTTGAGTCTTGTGTGATCGAATAGGATTGCAAGATATTCTTATCATAACCTACTAAGGATCATTCAGGTGATCTGTTAATGATCATTCGATGTGGTTTATTCCTAGGTAATGATTACTATGGATAGATGTAAGTTTATTACCAGATGGAAGGATGTCTGGTCCCATGATCAGTTGCTCTGAGAAAGCCTCTTTGATTCTTGGGACTTTACAGCTTGAGAGTTATCGTCGCATTGTAGTCAGTCCATTTTTTATGCTGGGGTGGGGGATTTATAGTCCTCACAATCCTAGATACTCACCAATATGGGAGGCATATCCTGTGCGAGCCCAGGAAAGTGTTAGCAAAGGGGCCTGGCTCCATGTTGTTTCACAAGTTTCCCTGTGGACAACTCTGATCACGTCACCTGATTTTCTAGGATCACAAGTCACTTCTGTTATCATTTTATTTCCAATTTTTGAATACTTGTTTGATCCTTAAAGTGTGTCGAGGGACTTCCATGTATTCATTTTGATAAGCCAAGGACCTTCATAAGATCAAATTTGGATGCATCCGTGAGATTCTTAGTGACTTTCCATGGAGTCTTGCAAGACCAAGATAGTCTTTTCGGGGGTCTCACCCAATCACATATGGGGTTCTCTAGGAATGCCGCATGCTTTCAGTTACCTTGAGTATCTCTATCCTCCCACTTTATATCTATTTTTTAATGTGAAAGAAGTATTGGAGTCATGGGGGATTTTATGAGTGTAATTGAGGATATTTATTCTACTTTTCAATGATGTATCACATTAACAATAAGGTTCTGATGTTGATACATGAGAATTTCATTGTAAAAATATTTTTGTTTATCTATAGTGAATAATAGAATCATCTAGATATGCTTGAGGACTCTCGTACGATGAGGATAATAATCTAATGGAATTTCGTGATATATGGAAGTCAATTCATAGTGTTGTCATGGTGTCTCATGTATCACTGGGTCCACATCACACATCCTTAAACAATTGAAAACCCTTCTCACCTACTCAATTTTATCCCCTCCACTTTTTGTGAAAATGCTTTGGGAGATCTTGAGAGTTTTCCTGATCATGTTTTATGATTTTTACTTTATTTCCCTATGATATATCACGTCGAAAATATGGGTCATATTGGGTGTGTGTAAGCATGTTGTGTATATGTCAATTTGTCTATTCTATGTGAAACAAAGAGGATATCTAGAAATTCTCGATTACTTATCTGCGGTGAATCTAAAAATATGGAGTGGCACTATGAGGTTATGTGTGTGAGTCACTGAAGATTCATAGTGTATTTTATAGCACATTGTGTGTCCTTCAATGACTATGAACACATATCTCTTCCCCCAATTTATCTCATTAATTTTATTCAATAATGGTTCTGGGGTTAATATTTCTTCCCTATATATCACCAGGGGACAATATTCCTCCCAATGATAATTTGTAATATGAGATTTGTGACCACTAGGGGTATCCATGATTGGAATGTAATTATATTTATTGTCATTGGATTTCTAAGTGGTTTTCAAGAACTTTCTAAGGATAAACCATGCGGCCTGGGGGATCTCATTTAGCTAACATCTTGCTTCCACTCATTTTGTAGAGAGCCTTTACATGGTTGGAAGGACTCATTGAAGGGGGATCTATGGGACATATGACATGCTATTCTCTATTCATATAGAATTTGATTGACCCTGAAATGGTCATGTGATCACGAGTCCTATAAGGGCTCATGCGATCTGCGAACATCATAAGTCCTCTTACTCTACTTCTATTGTGGGGGAAATAATACCCATATTCATGTATGTATTACTTTGGGATTGTTAGGTACTTATTTGATGGGAATAACACATCCCCCCCCCATGAATGACATTTGAGGGGACAAGGACTCATTTTAGAGGAAAACTATCTATCACTATAGACCTTGATGATGTTACAAACCAGTGCTTTTGGTGTCGTTTGGTCTCATGGGTGACATTTTGTATTCATTAAAATTACCTATATATATGGGTGGGGTGGAAGAATATTATTTGAACCAGATTCCTAGTCCCCATACCACTCCTATTTTTGATCCCATAACATGACCTCTCCACAAACCCTGATCACAAACCCTATCCCCAATCCATCACTACATGTCCATTCTGATAATGATCTTACACCAAAATTCTCTAGACTCCCCACATAGTTAATTTATTATACTTCTGCAATGAGTGATATATTTTTCCTTCAGAATTTCTCATGATCTTATATCCTAATGATTCAATAACTTGTGATTCATGTGACATGTTCAGGTCACATGATTTCAAGTCCCCACGGGGGTGGGGGCCAACTGGTTTTCTGGATTTGTTGAGGTGTTTATGTGACCCACAAATCCTTTAGATGTTAGTAAATCCATGCACCCTTTATGAGGTTTTTTAATCCATCATATAATCTTGCGATGTGTATGGTTTCACCAAAACTTCCATGCCTCCATTTTGAAAAGATTATATGTTCTATTTGTATAAAGTGCGCCAATTGCATATTTTCATATGAATTTTGGTTTTTACAAAAGTTCCTAATATATGGGAAACAAAATCACCATGATCACTAGGAATCACAAGGTCGATCCCTAATACTTCATACATAGTACTAATGAGGTCCTTGAGAGGTTCAATCCATCAGATTTTTATTATTATCCTTTATCTCATTGGCTCCCTCTGTATGGGTTCAGTCTTCTAGACGATGTCATCATACCTTCACCATATTTTTATCTTCCCCCTTCCCATATTTCTAGTTATATTGAGCATGTTTAGGTGACAATTACAAAGGATGGTCGTTTAATGATATACCAATACCGAGGTTTGGCTTATGTGTTGGCTAACTCCCCTCTTGGTCCAGATAGTCATGACTTTTTTCCGTAACATATTTCTCATATATATTAAACTATGTAGGACTATTCACTAGAAACTTCTAGTGTAAGATGGTATTTTAAGTGGTATCCCCGTCCGAGTGGAAATTTCTTTGATGAGTGGGCATGGCCTTTCCAGGAATGACAAATCTGTTTAGAGTTCGCTGATGACCTATAAAGGGTTCGACTTCATTAAGTCATATGGATCCCTCAATTTATCTTCTACCACAAACTAGAACTTCTACAGTTAATGATTAGATATTAGTTTCCTCGGACCAATACATTACATCTTCCAGATGGAATGGTCAATATCGGTTTATGGTATATTCATCAGTTGGGCAGTATTCCTCCTCTTAGGGTGATGTACGATGAATTCATCCCTTTTGTGGGCATTTGGGAAGATCCATTACAAACTCTATTTTTGGAGAGAGAGATTATTCTTATTTTGAATAATAATTTCTAAAGGTAGTGCTATAAATGTGCTCAATTATTTCCTTCATGGAATGGGTCAGTATTTGTTTGTGTGGAAATGACGTTAGACCAAATTTTATTCTCCCCAATCGACGACATTCCAAATAAGTTTGTGATGGTGTTGGTGTATATTGGAAAATTCTGTAAGTTGGGAACTATACCTCATGGGGATATCTGGTGAACCCATAGATTTATTTATATCATAGTTTTGTAGGTTTTCATTCTTTGTTTCTAAATGGGTGGATTTTTCTCACTGGGGATGCGAACTCAAGAGTCTATTTCATCACATCGGTTATGGCGATGTGAATTGCAGAAGGGTGAAGCTTTAACCTAGAAGTACCAGTCCTTGCAAACCTCAACCAAATGTTCTCTATATCTAATAGGGAGACACTTCTTATAAAATTGCCCCCGCCATTTCCTATTTGGATGGATATGGGAGTATTTATAATATTATGAGTACAAAAAGCCACCTATGATCTCGGGTTCCCCCTTCCATATTAGATAGCTTAATATATTTGGGGTTGGTGATATGTCCCTAAATACTTGTTATTCCAGAGGTTCAATGTGCATATCTTTTATATTTGACATTAATTCATTTTGTGCGTAGAGTGGTCCAATTAGAGATGATGTTAGTGGTTCCCTTGATGAGAGATCATATATGGTCTCCCTTAATGATGGGGTCCTTGTAGCCAGGGTGGATGATCTGATCATCTATGATCCGTAATCAGAAAAAAAAAATATACATATTATAAAAACAAGAAGCGTGTTTCTCCAATTCCATTGGAAAATGTTCTAGGGGAATGACATCTTGGAATTATACACCGTTTCTAGATGATACTGTCATGTAAATAAACATGTGCTATGATTTTTCTTCCACACACTGATTCTTCTTCTTCCCTTCTAGTATTATTCCCATGATTGGGTGACATGTTATCTTAATGGTGTGTTAGGCCCCCTGGTCCATTATGTAGAAAAGACTCTTGCATCACAAACATCATTATTTTTGGGGTCAAAAAAGTTGATCGAATACCTAGATGAGGCCTCAAAGAAGTGTACCCACTATTACAATGATCATTTGTATAGTGGGATATATTTTGTCAAGATGATTAGTCATCAAGAATAGGCTACCGGTGATACGCCTTTTAACAGAGTGTAATATGGGGATTTCTCTCCCATTTCATCAATAATTGGACCGGTTAGTGATCCTTCTATTTTGTATACTTCATCAGCTATAAAAGCTCAATCACACCATAAGATAATCTGGAAATAAATTCTTATCTTGATTAATAAGACACTCATGGAAATATTATGCAACCAATTTGAATTAATTTTCTACTTATTTCATGACATATGGGTACATATCTTCAACTTAAGGACTTTATATGAAAGTATACATTAGATCATACTGAATAAAATGGAAGGGGCCACGAATGAAATACACCTACATGATTTTGTGAATGAATATTCTTTTTCTGATAAAAAGAGGGAGATAGTTGGGCCACTAGAGGAGGTTCATCTACTGTTGTCTAGACTACAAGATTAGATGGATTCATGGATGTCGTGAATATATAGATATAAGGAGATGATTTCACCTTTTTGGTCCAAACATTCAACATCATCAAACACATTAATCACTACTCAAAGGAGGGTTGAAGAGTTAACTACTATGGTTTATGATATCCATCATTTAGTGTAAGGGGATGAAGCTGGGATAATGACACTCCAACTCATCATCGATGTCTATCTCTATACCCTTTCCAAAATTTCATGCTCTAGAAAACATTTTTTTATCATAACTCACATTTCGTACTACACTCTATTTTTATAAGGGTTTAGAGAGATTCCAAACTATGGATATTCTCCCCTCCTTTTCATATTATGTATGGATGAATTTTATGAACATTTTATAATACTATTTAATTTTCTTTCCCTCATGATGTGTTTAGTTACTTGTGAATCCATCATTTAAAGTTGTCATTAGAAACAATTCCTTTCATCATATCTAATGAAATTGAATACCTATGATTGAATGTAAAAAATATCACTAATTATCTTTTGGGGATTATAATGGATTCCCACTCAAAAAAGAATCTGAATTAGTAATTTTTTCTAGATATCATGATAATATATGATATAAAGATGGGACAATGGAAATAATACATTCCTTGGAGGGATAATTATTTATCCTTTCATAAGTTAAAAAGATTTTTGTTCATAGAATGATTTCACTAAGTACATATGGATATTATTACAATATTCAACATATTTTACCAATATAAATTTAGTTTAGGGTCGTTTAGCTCTGATATATTGTTGTTTTAGTTTAGGGACCACTAACTAGGACCTTCTGTCACTTTATTTTATGGTATTTTAGCTCAGAAATATCACATTAGTTTAGTGTATTTTAGAATATACCTTACATCTATTTAGTTTATGGTCTTTTAGCTCATACATTCTATTGAATTAGTTCAGGTTCATTTAGCTTGGATTTTCTGCCACATTATTTTAGGGTCATTTTTCTTGGATGTTCTGTCACATTAGATTAGCTTCTTTTAACTTTGAACAACTATTGCTTTAGATTTGGGTCTATTATCGTACCTTCTATAACTGTAGATTATGGACTTTTATTTCAGACCTTTTATCACATTAGTCTATGGTATTTTATCTTAGAACATCAATCACATTAGTATAGGGTATTTTAGCTCAAACATTCTATTAATTTAGTTTGGGATATTTTAGCTCGGACCTTTTGTCTCTTTAGTTTATGTTCTTTTAACTCAGAAATTATTTATGATCGTATGATATTGTGTATAAATTCTATGAATGACCTAAAACACTCTGAGGTGCAAGGTACTTCAATGGTGTGTTTGTAGATCCTGAGAATCAAAATTCCGCTTTTTAGAGTAACACATTTGGTTGATTTCCATGTGCACGAACACAGGAGCCATATGAATCCATGAATAGTCATGAAAACTGTATCTTGAAGTCAGGTATAAATTCCAAGTGTTATGGGTGATTTATGGGGGTAATATTCATGAGGATGAAGTGCTAGGGATACTAAGACCACCTTGATAGTTGCCGTATAGATGATTTAAATCACAACCTAAAAGCATGAGTCAATTAATATGAGGTGTTTATGATACGTTGGGTTTGTTCTATGGAATTATGAGGTTCCATGTTGCATCACAGTGTACCTACGACTCATAGTAATTGATGTTCATTTGTGTTAAGGAGAAGATAACATTGGATGGTTGGTTGTCGTCCTTATGTGTTTGAATCTTTCCAAGTGGAAGACGACCTCCACTTTATTTTGAGGACTATGGAAGATTTTTTGAATACTAAAACATCTGAATGATTAAGTTGGGTATGGTATGTAGGCTATATAGGAAGGCTGTTTGAGACCATAAAATTATCCCTTACATCATAAAGCTCGATCTCTACTCTTTATTGTTTATAATCAGAAGGTGTGGGCTACCAAATGTTTGACAATGGAGTGCCCAATTTCATATTCAAGAAAAGGTATATAACACGGTGAAGTAACATCAAAGATATTAAATATGCATGGATTGATTGGTACGAGGATTGTAAATCACAACATGGGGTTTCTGAGTTATAAGGATGATATTGGACAATCATAGTGATGATTTGAAACAAACTGAGGTGCAGAGTACAGAAATGATAGTGTTAAGGCACACGATAATCATAACATACGTTTTCAGAGTGTAATATTTGGTTAATGTCCATAGGTTCATTTTTAATAGCCATAGGAATGCATTCATTATCAAGTAAGGTTTCATAAATCCTGATATTCATTAGGAGGGCCAGTGAGGTTATGGTGATTCAAGAAACCCAAAATCAAGATTTGTGATCTATAAAAGGAGTAAAATCAAAGGTGGGTTCAAGGAACATAAAAGTTGTTCCCCAACCTAATTAAATTATTCTAAATGCAATGAGATTTGAAAAATCATTTCTATAATTGTTTCCCAGACCAAGGTATCCAACGATCATAGATTGGATTTAACCTAGGTTACTCGATGGATCTATTGAGCTTTATGCCATATTTATTTATTACCTAATTTTTCCTAAACTATATATATGATGATTTTAATGGGAAAATACTTCACTTTTTCTCAGGATTCCATTTTTAGTAATTAAACTCGATTGGTGTTGTGTCAGTTTCTCTAGAAGATTAAAATATTTAGATTTCGGAACATCATGCCTTAGAATGTAAGGTCGCATATCTTTCACCAAAATATACAATGTCCATTTTCATAACTGACATGGAACTAATACAGATCATTATATGAAAGATTCCAATTAGGATACCCAGGGTTCAGAGTACACCAATATCTTCCGAAGAATGTGATGTAGATTTTTTAAATCATAGATCATAGTCTTTAGATCATGATTGAGGATATGGAACAGTTACACTAGAAGTATTTTATATATGTTGAGGTGTTGAGTTATTATGTATTGATTATGTAATGGACTACAAGGATTATAATTTCCATTTCTAGAGTGGTGCATTTGGGTGTTGGACATAGGTGCATATAAAGGAACCATAAGCATGTATGAATATTCAAATAAATGGCCCTTGAAGATGGAACATCCTTTCTAAGGGACGTGGATGATTGTGGCGATCTGAGATACCCCTAATAGGAAATGTGGCTTATAGTCTGGGGTGGTTTAGATGATGGTGGAGGCACTTCGTTCTACATATGGCAGAGGTAAGGCCCTTGTGATCCTTTAATAAGGATAGACGATGAATGCTCGTTTTTTAGACTTAACATAAATTGTGGGGAACATTAAGACATTATGATTAACATCATGTGGTAAGGATATAATTCCATTAATTTTAAATTCATGAATAAATGATGTTTGTCCATGCCGTTTAATGTGATGCGGTAAGGATGTACTTCCATGCAGTTTAATTTAATGTCTTAAGAAAGTCTACTATGAAGATTATCATCATGTTGTAAAGATGAATTCTCATATATTTTAACATCATGAGGTATGTACATACTCCCTTTTATTTTTTCATCATGTGTTAATGACGTACTCCCATTCATTTTATCATCACATGGTAAGGATGTGGGCGAACTGACATGAATGTGGGAGGATGTCGCAACTGGGTCCATAAATGGGGAATTGAGCATTACTATATATCTTATGAGGCTGATAATGAATCCACACATAGTTCTTGAAGAGGTGATACCCTACATAGGTCTGAACCATACATAGAAGTGGACATTATTTCCATTTACCATTGTAGTTAGGCCTATGGTTCGATATCTAGATGTCATCGTGTATCCGAAGATGTCAAGAATCAAGATACACATAGTTATTGATGTTCTATGCAGTATAACGTTATATAGTGAGAATGAAGGTGGACTACAACGAATTGTTGGGATCATCGTGATTGGACCCAAGGATAGAACAATGGGAGTCACTGCATATCTCATTAGGAAATAAGAATCAAACTAGACGTTTTTCATGGAAAACCGTACAGTTTAGTGTCATGCTGTAAGGACAGAGGGAGACTCAAAATGAATAGAGATGGGTATCAATGATCCATGAAGTTTTTCTCATGTGGTAAGGACATTGCTCACACAGTTCAATGTCATACATAAATGACTGTTGGTATGCATTTTATGGTCTTTCATTTTTGACCATGATGGAATTTTTATGTACCTATGTGATTTCTTATGAGGGCGAGTCCCTCCCACGATTCCTATGCTCACAAGTTCTATTCATTGTGTGAGAAACAAGGAATGGAATGATTTTTCACAAAATGTAGAGATAGAAGAGGGTAAAAAAGGGAATCATATATCATGTAGGTGATGTGCCAAGATATAGGATAAATGAATCCTTATGTATCTCAAAAAAATGTGAATCAATCTGTACGTAGTTCTATACGAACCGACCTGTTTAAAGTCATGAAGAAAATATGTCGACCATGAATTTTAACATCATGCATAGAAAATTATGGATTATCTAAAGTGAAGGGGAACTGCAGATCGATGTTGTTATATTTCATGTGGTAAGAAAAAAAAGGTGTCATGCGGTTTAATGTTCTACCACTATGAAAAAATCCAAAATGTTTTACATCATGTGGTCAGGAAAATATTATCTAGATTAATGTCATGTAGTTAGGATGAGCCTATAGTTTAACTTCATTTATTTAGGACAATTTATGAGGCTCACTCACATGTGGATTCCCTATTTCTAACAGATATGAAATTTATTTCTTAAAAAATATCACACTGGTGAGTGGTGTGACATAAGAACAATCCATAGTGGTCAATGAATAAGATCCACTATGATACACCTTATTTATTATATAGGGTCCTTCCCACATGGGCTCCAACCTTGAGGGATTATTTCCTAGTATCATTGGGGTTCTGAGATCCATCAACAGTTCTCACATAATGAATGAGCAGAGGAAAACCTTTTTATTGATGGATACTGCTATATAATTGTGATGAATATCCAGATTGAGATGTGTGGGAAAGATATTCTCATCTAGTTTTTCCGAATGATACAACCAATTTTTTAATTTTTATCATCTAAGTGTTGTCTGAAAATGGGTATCGATAATGAGGTAAGAATTACCTCTATGGGTAACACTTCCTTAGTCTCGTACACCAATAAATATGGCGTTTCTTGTTTAGTGGTACATGCGGTGGTACGATAGGACTTTAATGCATTGAGGAATTTATTTGTCAAAGAATTCTTGTCCATGTTTACCATTTTTTGGAGTATGTTCAATAAATTATTTTTAAAGGCCTATATTGAGCCATTTTTACTGCATGATAGAAAACCAAGTGGTTGGACTCAATGTTGGACTCCTGGTAAATCTTTGTCAACTCTCTGGAGAAATGTTTTGTGCCAATGTCCATCAATATTGCATGAGGGACTCTAAACCCAGTGATAATATGTGAATTTTTATGTCAGTGATGTTCTTCATCTCAAATTACTTGAGGGGTATTACCTCATCTAATTTTGAGAAGAATTTGTTAGCAATAAGGATTCACTTGAACTACATGGATGTGGCTATGGGAAATGGCCCCACAACATCCATCACAAAAATAATAAAATGGCTAGGAATACTTATCTATACGAAACAATTATGTTGGATGATGTATTATGTTTTAATGGATATTTCATGCACGACCATTCATAGTGAATTATGTGCAGTCATGTATCAAGGTATATCGGTAATACCCCAACCTCATGATTTGGTGAGGGAAGCTGTTGCTAGATTGATGGGTGTCGTAGGAGCCGACATGGACATCTTTCATGATGGTGAAGTATTCTCATTTTGTAATGAACCTGAGGAGAATTCTGTCAAATCTAAATTTATGTAGCACTTTTCTCTTATTTGGACCATAATGATGTTTGATGTTTTATACCTGCCCCTGCATCTATTCCCATTCGGCATGATCTGTTGAGAGGCTCCCATATCTATGATAGATGACTGTAGGCTTCATCCATCCCCAGGTGGTCACTAGTTCATCATGATCAATGGTTTTTCTAACCACATTGATATGTTCCATTTTACATATGACAATTTATGAAACAATTCTTCAATGAATAATACGGTAGGTTTCTTCCTCATTATTAGGGATATCCAAGACAGTGTTTTCATTAGTCAGTGCATCAGAAGGATCTTTTTTATTATCAGGGAACATAATGTAGTGTGTAATCAAAGGGGAATTATAACATGAATCCCTTGATGTAACTAGTGAGGGGTATAGTTCCTCCTTTTTGATGGAAAAATAACTATTGACCTGATTTATCACTTAATCTAAATCCCCTTTGACGTTCAGGTAGGATATTTACAGCTACAGGTCTAGTTTCAATCCAACAATGAGTGCTTGGTATTTATCTTTGTTGCATGAGCATCCTTAAGATATTGCGGAAGAGAAGGGCGAGACTTCATTTTTGGGAGAGACAAATACAATACCTAGGCCTACTCATTTGGGCTTCGGGTTCTCCATTATTATGCTGACAGGACTCGGAGAGGCACCATCCAAGTACATCTCCCATTTTTGGGGAGTGTTATGAGCATAGAAGACCTCTTCATCTAGGATCTTGGTGTCTTCCATTTTATATTCCAAGTCCAGATGTGATGTAAGGAAACCAGTCAGCGCATTCCCTTTTACTATCTTATGTTATACAATTTTCATGTCATATTTCTGAAGAATGATATCCCATAGAGTGAAGCACCCAATTAGAATCATATGTATAAGGATGTACTTTAGCCGATCAACACATGTGACTAATAATACTTCATTATACTTCAAGTAATGACTTAGCTTTTTCATTTCAAAGATTACTTCAGGGTGGTTCTTCTTGAGATTAGAGTATGATGTCTCATTAACTAGCATCATTTGACTGAGGTAATATAGACTATTCTCGCTCCATGCATTATTCTCTTTATCAAGGATGGATCGAAATGAGTGTTACATGATGGCCACATATAAGATGAGTGGAACCCTTTCCACCAGGGGAATCATGACTGGTGAGTGAAGAAGGTATTTCTTATGACTTTTAATGGATTTTTGGAAGTTATCACCCCATTGGTATGTGATTACATTCTTCATTATCATAGTCAAGTGGAGAGATTTTATTTCCAGGTTGGAAAATGAACCTCTGAATATAGATGAGGTTCCCCTAGAGTCTCCTTAAATATTCCATATTTTTATGGGGTGACATTTCTAATATAGAACCAATCATTTCTATGTTGACCTCAATGTCGTGATAGCATAAATAAAGCCAGGGAAATTTTCTAATGATACTCAAAAGGCGTATTTTAGTGGATTAATCATTTTATTGTGTTATAGATTATTGTTTAAAATTTTATGATGTGATATGAAGTGATCACACACAGTAAAAATTTAAAGACCATGTCATTAACATAACATTCAATCTCTTTCCAAAAAATTTCTTAATGAAATAGTTAATGGCTCATTGATATGTGGTGCCAACATTTTTCAATCCAAAGGGAATGGACAGATAACAAATGTTTTCATGGTGTTATTTGAAGGTAATGGATGAGTCATCCTCAAGGGACATATGAAATTGACTATACCATAAGTACCCATCCATGAAGTAAAGGGCATAAAAGCTGGTAGTTTCATTGATCATGATTTTTGTTCTTGGCAATGAGATGTCATCTTTATGAAATTTCTATTATGTTATCCAAAATCAATGCAGACACTAATTTTCTCATTCTTAATATTGATATAGATGATGTTGTAAATCTATTTCGAGTATTGCAACTCTTGGAAAATGTTGTCTTCAATCAACTTTTCGACATCCACCTCTATATTGGTGGCATCAGAGGGGTGGATTCTCCTGGATTCCTAAATGAATCCTTGATCCTCTTTTGGTAGTCTGACACTGTTTGTATCCACATATGGATTTATTTTGGGAATTTCTTTGCAGTTATATGCGAACACATATAGATGTTTCTTCAAAAAATGTGATGTAAATAACCTTCCCTTCGAGTGGCATGGAAGCACTAATCAGTGTAGGCCACGAATCATCCTATTTTTATAGGATTATCTTTCTGATTTCACCGATGGTTGTGGGGACACCTTCCTATAATGCCATGGAGTTTTCATAAGTTCAGCATTATCTTCACCCATCTCTGATCCTGTAGAGTAAGTCTCTGATGGAGATAAAAAATCTAGGGGCTTCACCATTATTATATGGATGAGAGAGGCCATGAGAAGAGACATTATCATCACCATTTGATTGAGTTACTACATAGGGATTTTGGGGATGATGGTCTTCCATGATGTCACTAATAATAAGAAGGTTTAGGAATTATGGGATTTTATCTATGAACTAAACCAGAATTATGGTGAGTACATAGTCACCGTAGAGAATGTTCCAGGTATTCACAAGGGAAGTCCCATGGACATTGGGAGTGGAAACCTCAGTATCAAAATACATTATTGGTTTTTTCCTCCCTTGTTATAAAACCATGCTTTATAATACGTGTCCCCACAAGTCTCAAGTGGAAATATATCACCATGTACTTTGTAGACCCTGTCATTATTGGGATTCTTTAGACAATAATGGAATATTGAAGGTATAGCTTAGTGGCTACAAAGCCATGTCCATCATAGAAGGACATTATATGAGGTGTCTTGATGGATTAGTATAAATGTGGCATCTGATGTAAGATCCCCAAACTAGGTTGCAAGAATAATTTTCATGAGTGGTATTTTCTCACATTTATCACACCCTTGGATGGTTAACATAGTGCGAGATATTTCATGTCTTCCATATCCCCAATGTCATATGGTTCATACTTGGATAAGATTTATCCCAAAACCATTATCTGTTAAGAACCTCTGGACACTAAAATTATTGATTATTTCGGAGAGATATAGGTTCCTAATGTTCCCAGACATTGGCTCGTACAATACATAATTACTGAATGATATGGCGACACTACATTCTGGTGTTGTTGTATCCACCCAATAGGCCTCGAATGAAATTACTTTACTCTCGAACTGTTGTTGACTCTAGAGGGATTCAAAAAGTTCCTCACCTAGTTCTTTTGAAATATTAATTGCATCAGGTATTGAGATATTGTATGGGATTAAAGTTAGCTATCTTAGAATGTTTTAATTTTGTGAAAAAAACATATTTACCCAATATGGGGCTTATCCTATAATTGCGGATGAGGAGCTGAGGTGATTGGGGTGGAAAATCCTGGGGCTTGTGCAGAGGTTATGTGATCATCAGTGACTAGTGGCATGGGTCATCCAAGCATTCCCCATTATCTGTGTTGATTGGGTTGGGATCATTATAGGTGGTCATGAATAACAATCGGGTACAAATGAATATCATAGGGTTCTGAGACACCTCCATACCACTTTTGGGTGCACTGGAGTTCTTTCCAAAACATCTCATATGAATGTGTATTTTCCATAGAAGTGTGACCAGAATATTGAGTCTTTCCCCATCCATAATTCCCTATATATCCTTTACATTGGAACATGTTTCCACTCATCCACTGGTTATGTGTTGAAAACATACCATCTGGGAAAAATCCTCATAGGATAAGGGGCCTCAAAACTATATATTCATTGACAAAACCAAATACTATTTATTCATATGATGAGGATTTCATTTGGTGGGTTGATGACCATGCTATAGATGTAATGGTGTAGAAATAAGAATGATTTAATGCCATATTTGGAGGATAATATGACTATTCCTCATCTATTATATCAATTCTCTAGTTTCCACACTGACCACTGGGAAGTACACCTGACACCACTTCCTTGGGTGGTGGAGCTACTACTATTTTTTGAAACTATTATCTGAGAGTGATGTGGACCAGATCAAAAAATTTCTGAACCATCCAGTTTTTTCAAATTTTAATGCACATATAGTCTGGCCTTTCATCCAATCACCCTCTTCTTTGAGTTGTACAAGGGTTATAAAACCGACATTTTATGGTTAATTATATATCATCACAATAAATGAATCAATCATTCCATAATGGATGTCTTTAAAGGAAAACTATTTCTGGATATTATGACCCATCCTTCTATATAGAGGGTAGTAATCATGTATGTGAGTGAGTTTGACCTCATCGGG
Organism: Viscum album; assembly: GCA_963277665.1. Taxonomy (NCBI): domain Eukaryota; kingdom Viridiplantae; phylum Streptophyta; class Magnoliopsida; order Santalales; family Viscaceae; genus Viscum; species Viscum album. The sequence continues at coordinate 409,737,226 of OY728153.1, read as the reverse complement.
CTTCCTGGTTTGTGGAAGTGTTATAAGGTTATCATATACGACTACCAATAAATAACCGAGGACTTGTCCAACCTCGATGGTGTAGACATTATTCATTCGTTCTTCAAATCCTGAAAGACCCTTGTTTCTCTATGATTCTGGATGAGGGAGAATCAGTTTTTTTACCACATGTTAGAAGGTTCTAGGTAGTTAGATGCAGACATGGGAATTTGGATAGGTGAATCTATTTTATTGAGGGTGATATCTTCATCTTTACTTTGGATGTCCTTTTCTATGTGATGTGGGAATGAGTCGATTATTGGGTTGGGTACAATGATTTGCCTCCAAAAAATGTTGGGATCATTCAACAAATTATTGAAATATTCCAGGATGTTTCCTTATAATTATGGGGTCTACAAATCATCCATAATATTTCATCAAGGAGTTCCAACAGTAGTTCTTTTGGGAGATGAATTATTAGTGAGTAGGTCAAACCCTTCCACCATACTATGAAATTAGAAACCATCTCATTTTATTATTGTTTAGTAATTTTTGGTCAACAATCGTTTTATTCCTATGTGTAGAATTGATTTGATATTGGAATTTATGATGGAGGTCTTCCCATATAGACGCATATCCCACTAGAAGAAAACTATAGAAAATGAATGCTAACATAGATAGGGTTTTTACAAAACACCGTAGCTTAGTGTCCTCTTGTTGATCGTGAGGGCCCATAATTAGTCCACATCGAGACAGAAAGAGCGTGAGATATTGTCTGTTGTCTTCTAAACCATTAAATATATTTAATTTAGGGTTGCCTATGTTTGGAGAAGGTGGGGTATCATCAACCCATCTGGGATATGGGTTCCTTTCAGGATGCACAGGCGTGCATCACCCTCTCATGGCTTCTGTTTGAGTATCAAGCGACTTGATGACATTAAAGAGTTCTAGGGGAACTACTTCCAAATCTCTATGTCATCCATGGGGACCTAGTGGGGTTGAATTGGTGGCCCCACTTTCACCTCCCTCTAATTTCCCACTATCCCAAATCTGAAGGGTTTTCCTAGAGGGGGAGAGTCTATTACCGCAAAGTAAGGATGTCATGATAATTTTTATTTCCTCATGTATGTGGGTTAGATTCCTAGACCTAGATGAAATACAATATTCAGTAATATACCATGTTGGTGGATTATATGTGGTATATAGAACATAATTCTCTTCATAGATCCCATAACATATCGGGATATTTTCTTTTGTGCAGTTCCTCATTTAGATGATGAAGAGATTGCATTTATCTCTCATATTGTGACAATCTATCCTCTTGGGAAGCAACCTCTCTACTCATAGGAGGTGATAAAGATATAGTGGTACTATTACCGTTGGATTTATTCCTTCATGGAGGTGAAAACTCAATATTTATAATTTCAAAATTTCAAGCCATCTTTGGTTCCTCATACATGTAGTCTTATTTGGTGCATTCAATTCAACCTCCTCCTAAGATAAATTCTTCATGTTATTAATTTATATATTTTCATCATGATAAATATCATCAATGTTTACATTGACAGAATTTATATAGGCATATCGGGAAACGATGTTCCTTCCATTAATTTTGATCCAACAAAATGAATATGCATTATTATCATTATGATTATTATTAAAACCCTTGTCAATTTTGGCCCTTTTTTCCATATAACCCTAATTGGATATGTCTATACATTCCATACGTTCCTCCAATTATTGTTCTATAAATATTTAACCCAAGGGAGTTTCTGGTCAGGGTTGTCGAATGAGCCCTGAACAACAAGGGGATGTATTGCAGCGAGATGGTCTGGTGGAATGTCAACCATTGATTAATTCCTCCCAATATAGAGAAGACTGATTCCCTCTTCCTTTTTTATGATGATGAAAAATCCCATACCCCTCTAGGTGGGAATCATTCGTGGCCATTGATGGCCCTATTTTTTTCCCAATTCTTGAGGATTTGAGGGCTTCAGTCGAGGATTTGATGATTCCTAAGACAAATACGTAGGTAAAAATTTTCCTAGTCTAGTGGGGTGGATTGTTTTAGGATCACCGATGATGTCCCCATGGTCCTATTTTGGGATGGTGATTGTGATTTAAATACCCCGATCCTAGCATGCTAAAATTCTCTTGCATCTAATAATGATGTGTCCCAATTCCTCTATGGAATTAAAAATCCATGAGTTTGAGGTGGTGGTAGATATTTTGATAGTTTGTTGGGTTGGGTCTACTCATAGATTGATGATTCTATAACATTAATCGTGGACTACATGATGTGGAATAGTTGTTTATTGTATGATATGGATGATGAGAATCATTTCTCTTAGGAAGATGTTAGGGTGGTCGCTACATTGGTGTATGTGTTTTAAATGACATCATATAGTTTGGAGGGCCCCATTTTAGAGTCCATTTGGATATCATCCATCTCCATTCACAGTGTATATTAACTGTTGGACTGAAGGAATTCTATTGTAGTGAGAAACTGTCCTGAGCATTTCTTAGTCCCTTGATGATTCCAAAGGATATAACATTGCAAGATGCCTCACCTGAGGGGTTCTGTTGTTCCGAGGGAGTGAAAAAGTGAAAAGTTATAAAGATACCCTCTCATCGAATATGGATTCTAGATGTTTCTTTAGAGATCTGTTGTCATAGAATCGCGATGCAATGGTGGTAAGGGTGTTTTATATTTAGGTTTTACTTTTCCAAATTCTACTCATGGGCCATAGAGATAGAAGTCACGTCTAGCTGACAGTATAGTATATTTATTTTATAATGGTGATACATATATCGTATATAAGGGAGATGTCGATACTTGAGTTCATGCGGATTGGCACATATATTCTAGCTTAGATATGGTATTCACACCTTTTCAATCTCATTAGGGATCTCGTATTTAGTAGTAGACAAGGGGAAAATCATGATGGGAAGGTTTTTTCTAGATAAATCTCTCCATATATTGATTTGGGACTCATCCAAATCAGACATACATAACTCCATCCAGTCAGACCATATATGGTTTCCTACTGACGGGAGGGAGGTGCTGTTGGAAGTTGATGGAAAACCATATAGATTTGACACTGATGATTTAATCACCTTTATGTATGAAGGTGTAATGTTTTGGAAAACCTATCCATATTGTGGTTTTTAGGAAAGGGGAGGACTACCTTGTTTATGGGAGATATTATCATGGGTAGTTTGAGCACGGTGGATGTTAGGAGTAGAGTCAATATATTCATATCCACACTACCATGAGAAGTACTATAATGGTAATGAACTCCTTCTACTTCCTCTTCAATGGGAGTGTTGAAAGACCCTTTTGGTGTTGATAATATGTCTCAAACAGCCTCATGGGAACTAGCATTATAAAGATTAGGGATATGGTTCAGGTTTGGTGTTGTTGTCGAAATATGCCAACATGCCTCTTAGAGTTTTTCTGGGGTATGCGCCTATTGTGTGATAGTTTCCAAGACTTGTATATTACTATATAATGTCACATGGTTATTTGTGTACTACTAAGAATGAGAATGAATATTTCAATGAGATGAATCATTACTGATAAGAATGTGATCATGTCTTGAGGAATCTTCAATTATCACATGGGGATCCTTTCTCAAGACGGTAATATAAACCCAATCCTAAGCATTTGGAATATGGATCTGGTCCGTCTTGGTATGAATATGAGCATTCCCTGAGGTGTATTCCACTCTCTCCTAATTGGTCTTGGTGGTATTAGGAATATAGGACTGGTCGGAATATGAATTCAAAATCAAAATATTTTGATGGACCTCCGAAATGGTAGAAGGAATATGAGCCTCCTCCTCGATTTCCATGGAATGATTCTATCACAGGCGTTCATCAGACGAAATAGGAATATGTGAATTTTCCTCATTATCTTCTCAATCATGTTAATAAAAGTCCCTGATAGGAATTTCATCATATCCGAAGGCATGTTCCATTCTGACTTGGTCAACCTAGACTATAATGGGTATATATTCCCAATTCTGGTCCTTTAGAGTATGATGCTACAAATTTTTTATAGACATGTACCGTTATCCTAAGCAATGTGACACTCAAACTAGATGATCTCTAGTTGGAATAAGAATATGAGCCTCACCTGATTCCTCACCCTTCATCAAAATATTTATATAATCCTCCTGGGTCGAAGTAAAAGTGTACATTTTCTCTGGTACAACCACTTGTTCACAATATCTAGAGTGTTGCACTATCTAGGAAGTAGGGATATGAGTATGTGTTTGTCACATCATCTAAAACAATGACACAAATTTTTAGCAGAGTTATTCATCTGTTTCTAAAATGTACTGTAATTTTATCAATGTGTGGGAAGAGATATGATCCTGCACATTTTTTTCTCCCTGATGAAGAAGAAGATGTCATCTGTTGAAGATGGGATATTCCCCCACAATTATCCAACTTGTGTCACAATATTATGATGATGGGATTCATATATAGGGTATACATATGCAGATCCCCCATGCTTGTTGTGGGAATACGCATGCAGACTTGTTTTGACTGAGTTGGGATATGTTCCTACTAGCTGGTTCATGTCTATGTATGAAGTCAACAATTGTTGATGGAAGTTTAAATATGGACCTTCTCCATGATATATGATTCCTTTCATTGCAAATTATTCTTCGATGTATCTCATTAATGGGCATCATAGGAGGCTATGTGTAATATGGTACCCCTTGCAGGAGACTATGGTGTACCAGTGGGATGATGTAGGTGACAGAGGCTAATAGGATCCCCCAAGAAGCTCTTGAACATGGAAAGAGCATTTTCAGGCTTCTTGGTCCACCTTTATCATATATAAATGGTGGAAGTTATCATGCTCTAAGGATAATCACCCGAAGATATTGGCCACAGATTCGAGAGCCGTATGTTTAACAACTACCTTCCCTAGTCAATGTGGACTCAATAGTTATCATGTCTGAATAACATAATGAGAATCCTCCATGGTTGGGTTGGTAAAATATTGATTTTACTACCGAACCATTATATTCTCCACCTATCACTGGAGTCTTCGTGTAGATGAAATTTTTTTTTGTGCTGTGGATGTTTCAATCATGGAAGATTTTTGTGAATGAATGCTCGATGAGGAAAACATCATCTCAAATAAGAATTCAAATGTAGTATCATAAATTATTAAAATGAAGAATAACATGGTTACTAGTTTGTGTAGTATTTTAGGCATAATATTCTAAATCATATATTCATGGTTTACTCGTTAGTTCTTTTATTCCCAATTCGTTCATTCCACTCATTCGGACTTATGAAATTGAGGATGGACCTGTGAGAACCAAGTTGATAGAGTATTATTTTTATGATTATTCTGGTCTTATTTCTTCAATTGTAGAGTGTTTGGAAAACAATGTGCCTTGATGCCTTATAACCAAATATTTCTATCATCGTATATATTCATATCAATTTTATCATTTTTTTCATACAGGGGAAACAATTTCTTTATGAGTATTAATAGGTAATTTTTTCATTGATGAGCCTCACATAAAGTTCATCATTTTTGTTTCATCGGGGCTTCATAGCGTGAAATGATTTTTCTTGTCAGGATACAATTTTCACATTTCCTAGAAACTCCCAATTGTCGCCCATCTGTAGCTATGTACAGACCTTCATTCTTGAGTGTAACATTTATCTACTTTTTTTGGACCAACAACTATTGGGGACTCACATTGGTCTAGAGGATTGGAGGTTGGTCTCATAGATCACATGGGAGGATTATTTCCTATTCCATGGATCTCTAATAGATTTATGATATGTTAGTGGATCACTTACTAGACTTTATATGATACTAGTCACCCAAAAAAGCAGTTTTTTAGTTAATTATGTTAGTAGATGAGGAATGAGAGTCTTATTTATGGACCCATCTGTACGTATCCAATGTTGTTCATCCATTTCTCAAGCTGATAATATCTTATTCATGTTCTATAACCATATAAACACATTAATTGTAATGTGATTCCATTTGAGTAGGTGGTTAATATTCCTAGTAGGGGATAGATCCATCATAAGGTGCCCATCATATCCTATATAATGCTAGAATCAAAACCCATATAGTTTGTTGATTCTCATAGGGATGAACTAGAGGTATATGACCTTATATGAGGGGTATTAATTTATGATTCCTAATGAGGTGTTCATTCACCTCTCCATATTCCCATATGATCTATCCTTAGTGTGAGAAACAATGTGTATAGATGATCATCCTCATGGTGTATATGTATGGGACTTGTGTGTTGGGATTATCCTTGGGTTTGTATGTATGAAGATCATTCCGTTAGAAGGTGTCCAACATATACTGATTATGTATGTAATAAGAGTCATAGTAGTTTGTTTTTTGTCGGGGGTTACACAGTACCTCTTCCCTTTAATATTATGGTGTTTTATAGAGCAGATGATATTACAATTGCAACTCCCCAATCCCACCTGATCCATGCCAATTTGTATGAAAAAAGTATAGCATGTAATCAATCTCATTGTTGTGAACAAGTCACCCATATTATGGTAACATTATGGATTATAAATATGGATCTCAAACCTCAGGTGTACGTAGACTGCATATCCGGAATATGGAAGTAATCAGAGACTTCATTTTTACATTGATGTTGGGGCTCACACACTAAGGTGGCCCTATACTATATTCCAATTTTATATAGGGTGTCACATGACCCAACTGGCATGTTTTGGGAGCCATCATATGACTTGTCCTGACCTATATGTTTGGTGTAACAAATTCCAATGTGGCATAGCCCAAAGGGTGTCACATATCATGGATGGGTCTTTCGAGAGACATAGTGATGCCTGACTGACTGGTCTGGAGGTTACTGCGAGAGCCTGGTTTTCATGCCCATATTCTTTTTCAATACTCTTCAAAAATGATAAAAATACATTATATGAGTCCATCGATGTGTTCTAAATAAAATTGCATGTCTTGGGTGATGGAATCCGAGGGTTTCCATGATCAATATTTCATTTGTGGGGGGATTGTGAGATTTTTTTTGCGTCGTTTGTAGTATTTCACCTATCCTATATGACATAAGGAAAGAGTGTTGCAAGATTTATGAGATATTTCATAGTTATTTAACATGTCCTTGAATGAAAAAAATGATGTGCATGGGAGGGATCATGTAATTCACATAAGTCATCAACTTCTGATCTTTGTTATAACCCTTTTATTGTGAATTCCCTGGTTTTGTTCAGTTCCATTTTACTTGAGTCTCATGTGATCTAATAGGCTTTAAATGTGTTCTTTGTATAAACAACCATAGAACCGTCAAATCATCTATTAATGATCGTGTGAATTTTATTATTCCTATAATAATACTAATCTATCTTCCCATTTCCATATTACCTAATGGACGGTTGGCTGGTCGAATGATCGATTGCTTCGAGAAAGCTTCTTCATTGCTTGGGACGTCGTCGCTAGAGAGATCCCTTCTCGTAGTAGAAGGTTCATTTTATTGTGATGGGTTAGGATATTTATACACCCTTCCACATAATATATTTTACATTTTATGTGTTGTATCTTCTGTGAGTTCAGGATGGAATCTGCAAAGGGGCCTGATATCACACCATTTTGTGAGTCTTCGTCATGGAATTCTCCTTGAATATCACTGGATAATCAGAAATTGTGAGTATCTTCCCTTATAAGATTTTTACCAACAATTGAATAATTTTTTGATCATTTTTCATGTTGAAGGATGTCAATGTTTTCACATTGACATGATGAATATTGTTTGAAATATATAGGTTCATATTGGGAGGCATCCACAAAATGCTCGGTGACATGTCTTGGAGTCTCGTGAGACATGTATGGTCTATCAACGGATCTCATGGGACTGCAACGTGGGTGTAGTGGGTGAATTTCATGCCTTTCAATGACTATTAGTACCTTCCACCACCCCCTTTGAATATTATATGCTTTATGTTATAATGGTTATGTGTCATAAAATATTAGATGTGTGTTATTGAGGATATTTATTCTTTTATTCAATGATGTGTCGCACAACCAAAAAGGGACTAATTGGGATACATTATAATTTTGATGAAAAATATGATCTTTTAACCATATGGTGTCTCAGAGTCATCTCCATATGCTTTAAGACTCCCATGCGGCCAATCTAAGAAGGCAAAAGTCTTTCACGAGATGTGGCATACATGTTTTTGAGGTATCACGATGTCTCGTGGATCACCAGGACCAATTCAAACAACCTTCATATACTATGAACCTTTATCAACTACTCAAATTTATCTCATCTATTTTATGTTATAATGTTTTCAAGGGCCTTGTGAGTTTTCATGGGAACTGTTTAGTACTTTTACTAAAACGATTTCATTATATATATCATGAAAAATATGGGTCATAAAGGGTATCTATAATCATGTTATGGATAGGTCACTCCATCTATCCTCTGAGTGTGGAAAGGGTTGTATGGACATACCTGAATAATTATGCGGGGTGAAGCTGACAAGCCAGAGTGATTCCCCTTGGTGATGTGGGTGAGTCACCTATAACTCGCTATGTCTTGCAGGGTGGGTCACATGTCCTTCAGTGACCGTAAACAACTCTTGCCTCCCCTTTTTATGTCCATCAATTTATTCAAAAATTCTTTTGGGGACGTGTAAGCTTTCCAAGGCACCACCATACAACTTTATTCTTCTTAGTGATAATTTGTAGCCCGATAATGCTGACCACTATGGGTCTTTATATTTATAATGTCATTATATTTATTTTTGAAGGATTTTAGAGTGTTTTCTAGGAACATGATAATGAATAACCATTCTTCATGGGGGCTCTCATTCGGTTATCATCATACAACCACTGGTTCTTTAGAGAGCCTCCATTTGGGATGATGGACTCATTGAAGCGGGATGTGTGGGACATGCTATAGGATATTCCCTATGTGTGGAGACTTCACGTAACCTAGAATTTTTTAAACTATTGTGAGTCCTTTTGAGGCTCATGCGATATGTAAGTCTCATCCTTCCACTTATTCCTTTGATTTTAGAGGGAAAATAATTCTCATATTTAGGAATTTCATCCTTTCATGTTTTTTATGGTTTTAATTTGGTAGGATTCAGTAATTATATTATAGGTTCCTATGTTTAGAAATGAATATTATACTTAAAAAATGATATTTAAGTCTCACTTTTATTTTTTTGGGACAAATTCCTTATACATGACTTTTTTTGTGTGCTTTACATACACCCATGAATGTATTTTATTATTATTCTTATAAAACATATGTAATATCAATATCCATCGAATGTTTTAACTTTCTTCGGTCTTATGATTTAGAAGATACCAAATTGGTAATGACTTTATGTTACAATCTATTTGTTTATTTGTATTTTTATGATTATTATTATAAGGATGAGATCTTATGATATACCTCTAAAGGAATCCACGAATTTAATATTCAATATTTATTAATTTATATTTCTTTTTTTAATTTCTTTTTTATCTCTTATTTTACTTATGATTAAAAAATAATTCTATTAATGATAACAGACCTTACATATCTCTTCGGTCGAAAACCACACATTATTATATATCTATTTTTACTAAAAAAATTCATGAATTTCATAAATATTATAATATGATTTGTAAATATAAATTTAATACTTGTTTGAATTATTGAAAAATTGATTAAACGGAATCATTCTTTCATTTTAGAAGTGATGATTTTTTTTGGATTTTTTTAAAATGTGAAAGAAATATTAGTTTTAATGTATATGATAAGAACAATGTTTCATATTATAATGAACACTAAATGGGTTAAATATTCCCTTATAATTTTATAATATTATTTTGAAAACAAGTTTTTAAAATATTGTTATATATTTTATACTATAATGACGTGATTTCAAAGTGGAAATGATAGTTTCCGATTATTAAAAATAATTTTCCATATAATATGAAATTATTAGTTACAAGAAAATATTTAATGAGGATATGATCCATTGATACCATAATTATTCTTTATGTATATGATTTATATTTATTATGAAATGATTTTTAGGAAACCCATTCCTTTTAAATAGTTTATGCTATGATGAAATATTTATAAAGACCATTCCATTTCCAAAGGTTATTCTATAATGAATATAAGAAATTTTTATGAATCTAATTTCTTTTCATGGTTTATAATATGATTAATGTTTTATGATATTTTGACCCAAATTTTTGATTTTCCTTAGGTGATTGGTGGGATATATATCTCACTGAATAAATTTTGGAAAACACTAATATTAAAAGAGTTAAATATGATTGGTATAAGTACTGAACCCAGTTTGGTTACAGACTCTATCAACTATGGTCATCTTAGGAGTGAACCCATTCAAAAATGAAAACCTTGGTATGATTTATTGAATACTAAGAAAAAGATATGTATTCCTTTGTGTATGCCAAAAATCTATGTCTTATGACAACATTAATTTTTCTTGGATCATGTTTATTGAATATTTTTGTAATTCATGTCTTATTAAATACATAAAATTATACCGTGACTAATTTTTATAGCTTATGATATAAATGGTATGGTTTTTACAGTGATATGATCATTTTATCATACCCTTATGATCATGTGATGCTAATATCTCCCTTTTTCCCTTAATAAGCATATGATCTCACCCTTTCTCATATTTCCATTCCATAAGTTACAAAGAAAAGAATTATGTATGAAATTTATAAGAAGTACTATAGTTAATTAAAACAAAGTGTTAAATTGTATACTTCACCTATAAACCAATTTTTACGTATCCATGTTTTAAGAGGCACTTGTCCTATATGATTTTGACACCTATCCTATTTTATGTAATGAATATTCATATGTTATGATATATTTATATATATATATATATATATTCTAGAGACATTTGGGTAACTATAGTTAGTATCAGATAAGGGATGAGTTTACCCTTTAAAAGAGAGGATGAGAACACATTAGTTTGGACCATAAGGATAACTATATGTATATAGAGATATTATAGTATTTTGATGAAGTGTATAGAGAGTAGTTTATTTGAAATTACTTTTCTTTCTGGATATAACATGTGGATGTTGATCTATATTAGTTTCTCATATGTGGAATAACTGTTATATGGTCACATTGAGTTGCACTCAATCATCACTTAGTTTATAATATTGTTCCATTATACAAACCGTATTTGAAACTCTTGAGGGATATGGGTTGGAAATTCAAAAAATAATTTTGAAAATCCATTAAGGATTTGAATAATGATCATGAATGGCGTAGATGAAGCCAAATGTGTTATAGTTCGAAAATAATTTATTGTGATTTATACACAATATATGTAATTTTATCATGACTATGTGGATCCCCATAATGAATATTATTTCTTAAACTATTATTTTTTAGATAATGACTAGAACTTGATAAAACTATATTAAAGATGTGTGTGACAGAATATGATATAATATTACTCCTGAGTATCCTAAAGTTATGGTATATGGAAAAAAAATCATGTTTCTATTCACACAAAACTTATTTAAGTAGTGTTTCATGCTTATATTCCAAAGGATAAAAATAGGTAACAAAATTCTGTCGAGTCTATCATGAGGAAATTAACATCTTCTAACATTGGTTATGTTTACCCACTACATACTGAGTAATTAATCAACAAAAATAAAAAATCTATTTTCCATTTTCATGCTCTTAGATTATGAAAAATTAATTTCGAAGTATAGTGACCCAACAAATTTTCACATATTATTACATAATTTGAAACATAACTAGACATTAATCTATAATCCATAGATCATAATGTCTCGTGTTAGGGTTGACTAGGTATATATAATTGAAAACATAAAATATGAAATAATTATATTAAACTTTTATAATGTGATCCTAAATTTCATTTTCCTCTTATATTGTTATATGATAACCTGGGGAAAACATAAAAAAATGTGACGAGTTAAAAATTTAGTAATGAAATAATAATAATAATAGAGCCTATCACATGGGTTAGCAGGAATTACAATATGACATAAAAGGAGTAAATATATGGAAATATAAAATATGGAATATGGAATTACCAAAAAATGGGATCATAGTAATGTGGTAGAAACATAAAACATGACATAATCATGATTCAAGAATCATTGTACATGAAGGATCACAAGTCATGTATAACCATCCAGACCGTTGCACATGGAGCACGACACTAGGATAACCACCAAGACTGTTGAACATGATATCTCATGAGACAAAAAATTACCCAATTAAATAGATTTCTATAAAGGTTCACCCTTAATAACATTTTCATGAATATATGTTCCACATAAATAATAAACATTAGAGTTACATCCATAAATAATTAGGTATCATAATCATAGAAAGATGAATAATAAATGAGAATATCATATATATTTCCATGATTAAATGGATTAAAAAAATAAATGTACATTAATAATGTAAAAGAACAATTGATCATGCTGAATGATTTCTAATTAAAGTGGAAACATATAAAAGGAGTGTTTAACAATTTTTATAAATTAATTATTTTATCATTGATTTATAGAAAATATTAAAGATAATTCAAAGAGGAAAATGAATATTTGTTATCATAAAACCATAGATGTACGAAGATAGTTTATCTTGATAAAATTAGTGATGTTATAAAAATAAAGGTTCCTTAGGATATATACTAAAAATAACTAGAAAATGTGTAGGAAATTGGGATGTTCCTCCAAATCAGGTGTTTTTATCAGAATGAACTGAGAAATGAACATTTTAAAAAAAATGAATATCCCCAAACGGTGGGTGGAGTGATATAGATACATGATTTTGGAACATATAAACCAAATTTATAGTAATTATAAAAAAATAATGTAGAGTTATGTTTAGGTAGAGAGAGTAAGCGTAATCCAATGGAATAATGGAGGTTCAGATAGAGCCCCTTTCCAGAGGTCTGAAACAGTTCTGCAATTGATCTTAATGTCCTTGATAAATAGATACAATCGATTGATTCAGTAATTTTTAACATTATATACTTTTAAATTATGTAGCATAACTGTATTGAGTTCATATATGACCCTTTTGAGGGTTTGTGATTTTCAATTTCATCATTCGAGAGCGTTTTTTTCCTTGGTTTTCAAGATCAGTTTACATATTTACATGTATGAAAAATAATGTAAGATGAGAATGGTTGTCCAGAATTGATGTCATATGTCATTAATGAACATATATAACATTTCGTTTTTATAAAATTCATGTGTTTATTTTTATTTAGTATGAATAATTAGATAAAACTTTAATTATAATCATTTGGATTAATTAGTGGTTTTTCGATCACCACACACTAGTTTTGTTTAATTATTTAATATCATATATATATATATTTCTAAAGAAAATTAAATTGGAATTAATACATATATGATAATTTATTTTAGCAATAAATATTTTTTTATCAGATGTCTTTAACGAGGTAATGAAAATTGAAAACGTTTTCTTCCTTTCTTGTGATAAATTATTAAATCACAGTCAATGTTTTAATTTTTATTATAAAAGGATTGGGAGAGATATATGATGATGAATTATTCCCATAGACTAATAATTTTATATTATTTTTAAGGTATTGGAGTTATCATAACAGTTTTATTAGTGGAGGTGAGGATATAAAAAGAAAATATAGGAACACGAAATTAAATTAAAAGAAAGGAAATAATATTTTACCTCTTAATTCCTTCTTCTTGAGAACCAACTCAGGGGATTGGTTTTATAATTGTTTTGAGAATAAATGGTATTGGAATTTGGGGAGGGTACTAGAAATATATATGAGTAAAATATGGATGCGTCTCAAGGAATGAGAGGTGTGAGGTGAAGAGGTGGTGAGGGGTGATATTTGTAGCGGATGAGTGGAGTGTTTTCTCATTATTTTATTCATTAATTAATTATTTTGGCTCAGGATTATGAATAATTTGGGAATTACTATCAATTAAAATAAAAAAAGAATTATGGTTAGATATTTTTTTCTTACATCATTCAGACCTCATTTATAACTCCATAATTCCTGTATTTAGTTATTAATATAAATTAGGGAATTTCACTATTCATAAACAAATAAATTATTTTAGGAAGATCCAAAAAATTAGACCCTAACCATTTTTTAATTTATATAAATTAAAAATTAACTCCATTTTATTACTATTTTCTATATAAGAGGATTTTACATTTTAAATAAAATCATTATTAACTTGGAAAATACTAATTTTAAAATTATAACAATTTTTATAACTCTTTGAAAAATTAATTAATGTGTCATAAAATTATCATATGATCGTATGAAAAAAATATTGGTTAATGAATAAATTTTATGAAAATAAAATTTCTTTTAAATTATTATATTAATTATAAAATTGTAACTCAATATTTAAATCTTATAAAAATAACATCAACTAATTTAATATTTCTAAATAATTTATTGAATTATTGCATGATATAGATATATCATATTTTTATTTCTAATATACCCAAAGTTTATTTATAATTTCATAGATGCGTTTACTACTCAATTGGCCAAATTACTATTCATAAGGGTCATGTTACTATTCCAATGATCATGTCACTATTCCTTTGGTATATGTGTCTTAACTTCTAGAAATGAATTTTATTTGAGTAATTATTCATTTATAATGTCTGTATTGTGCTCTTAATGTGATTTTATGTCACTATAATCTATGAAAAAAAAATTTAGAATGGAATTCCCATTATTATAATTCAGTATTGTTTCATTCTCCACCCCCTAATGAAATTTATCCCTCATAGATGAATTCTAAAAACTATAGGCTAAAGGTGAGGGTATATCTCCTTCACCTCTTCCTACAGTTCTCATGTTGCCTCTGCATACATATGGTTCCTCTATAATACCATGACCAGATGAGTGGACTTTTTGTATAGAACATTATGTCTATGATCCGAGATCTTTTCTAGATACTGTTCATAAGAAAGATCATTCTGCAACCATACCACTAATGATGTTATTACTTGTGAAGGATTCTATATGTACTTCCTCAAGAAGGATATATGGAATACATCATATACTTGAGTCATGGTAGGTGGAAGTTATTTTCAATAGGCCAGAACTAGGATATGATTAATAATATTGAAGGGGATGTTGTACCTATGACATATCATTTCATTCACCCATAATCTCATGAGATTATTGCATGTAGATATTATGTGGATTACCATGTCTCCCAATTAAACTCAAGGTATTGACGATGATTGTCTAAAAAAATATTTTGTTGAATTCCGGATTCCTTAACGTGATATTAAATTTTTTCCTCCTATTATACAAATTATAAAACCAATTTAGGGCCTATTATATTATGTTCACCAAATTCCTCCCAAAAACCCAGTTTTCTATTTATTTTCACATAAAAGTGTTCATATTGAGAAATTTGGATTATTGAGTGGAAACCTTTGTTTGGGGATAACTCACCTAGAGGCAGATGTTTGTCCTATCATCCTTTGAATTCTATATAATATTCCCTTAACATTACAAACAATATATGAATAGTCCATTCAGATTAGTCATCATTTTGAGGATGATAAACTGTACTGAATATCAACTCAGTGTTCAGGGCATGTTGGAGACTTTTCTATATCATGGTGGTGACTCTCAGATCTTGATAAGATACAATCGATAGGGGTTCTCTATACATCTGAACCTCTTCATTTATATATATATGTGACATTTGATCAACTAATAATTCTTATCAAATTGGATTAATGTGAGATGTCTTCCTCAGATGATCCTTAATAACACATAAAGAAATTTTCCCTCTAGAATTCTTTTCGATGTCTAGGTCCAATGTTCATGGTCATGTTCTCCCACTTCTATATTGATATGGGCAATGCTTGCATCATCTCCATATAATTTTTTCATTAATATTTCACTTTCGTATATTCCAGGATCCTTGATGTATATTCAATTATCAAATTCTTCTTTTTGTCCAACCAAAAGTTATCTTAGAGATTTTTCTAAATATTTTTGATCACTGGGTGAATATAGATTTTTGATTTATATACATCATTCAAAATTTCAATCTTAATCTCATGATCGTTTGGTAAACATAATTGTGATACAAATCATACATATACATACTTCTTCGGTATTTATCTTGGATTATTTCTCATTTCTAATAGCTTATAGCGCATTCTGATTTTCCACATCATTTCTTTGTGGATCCTTTATTTTATCGAGTTGGGATGGTTGAGATATAATTTCATAATGGATTGATGATGTTCCCCCTTGATGATTTCTCTTTTCCATCCTTTGAATGTATAATACGATTGGATCCTTCTCATTTCTCATCATTGATCGAGATAAAGGATCTTTTTTTCTTAGATATTTTTCCCCCATATTTTATTTACCGGGATGCTGTTGGATCAAGAAGTCATAATCATTGATGAGATATATCCTTATTTATTGACAGATATTACGATTTTTCTATTTTAATATATATATCTGGGGATCTCATGATCACTATATATATCACACATACCTCCAAAGAGAAAATGCTTCTAGATATTAAAAACAATGATCACGGTCGTATACTCCAAATCATGTATATGAATGTTTTTCTCCTTAATTTTGAACTACCTTGAGGCACAGACTATCAATTTATCATTTTTAATCCTTACACAACATATTTCATTATATGGAGCATCGCAGTATACCAGAAAGAGTGTCCAATAGATGGTAGTCTGAGTATAAGAACAGTTCTAAACCACATGTTGAGATCCTTAATGATTTCCTCACATTATTAAGTCCAAAAAAACTTCACTACCATCCATTTCATCATGGTTATTAGTTTTGAAAATAATGGTTTGTTATTCAAAAATCATTTTTAATACCCATCTAGTCTATAGACATTATGAATCTCTTTTACAGATGTTATCTTGGGCCAATCTGCGATTGCCTTTGTCATAGAAGGGTAAAAATATATCACTTTACTGGTGATTACATGACCCGAAAATGATACTTCCTCCATATGTAACTCAATATTTCTGTAATTTCCATTAAATTTCTCCTTTAAAAAATTCTTCAGTGCATTATTAAAATTCACCTCATCATCCTCCTTGCTCTTGGATTATATCAGAATATTATCAATAACAACTACAAAATTTTTTTATAGGTAATCTATAAATACTAAATTCATTAAATCCATGAACATTTATTTATAGTTAGTGTGACCTAATGGAATCACTATGATCTAATAGTGTCTATACCTTTTCCTAAATTTAGTCATGGGAATTTCTTGCTTCCTCAACTTTAATTGATCATTCCTAATTGAAGGTCCACCTTAGAGAAAAAAATAGCCCACATAACTGAACGAACATGTCATATATATATGGTATTGGATAATTTTTCTGAATTTTGATTTAATTAATTTCATGATAATTGATAAAATGGAGAATGTATCCATCCATCTTCCTGAAAAAGAGGAATTTTCACCCCATAGTGAGGAACTCGATAATATAAAAACCTTATACAGATTCTCCTGTAAATGCTTATTTAATTATACTATATCAATGGTGTCCATTCTATACAGTGTATTTGATATAGATAGAGATCCATTAACAACTTCAATTGAGAACTCTACATTACAATTAGGAAGAAGACCATGCAATCATTCAAGTAATACATCTGTTTAGACCTTCAAAATGATCAGGTATTCAAGCATGATCATATAACTTGTCAAAACCATTTGAGATCGATTTTCTTTCTCATAAGGTAATACTATAGACACTTGAGGGGATGATTCTAATGTAGATTCAACCACCTCCTTATATTTGTATATAATTGGAGGATGCTTCATGATGTGAAGAGTGATCTCTATTTCCAAATAGTTGATTTAGGGTTTGTATAAATATTTCAAATCCAGGTATAATAGTGAATCTAACTCCACCAATGGAAGAAATATGAGATTTTATAGATGGTTCATTCCACAAAAATTAATTTGGGAAGAGCTATAAGAATTGGATAAAATAATTTCCCTAGTTCTATTCTTAGAAATAACTCACTATTCTTGTTTTGAGGTTGTGTTTGAATAGTTATAGTAAACATGAAATATATGAACAATTTCATAGAACCAGAATCAAAGAGTATTCTCAATTTTCATGAATGAATAAATAGTGTACCAATAACCAAAACACTATTCATATTTACCTCAATATTCATGATATCATATGAACTTCCCGGTTTCCTAGGTAGTTTTCATCGATAGCATCCGACAATCATTGTCTTAGGAAAACAGTACACATAATTCCCATGTACCTTATAGTTAGAACAATTCACTATAGTCTTAGAGTTGATACTAACCTTCCTTTATTCATCTATTTTTGATGAATTATTTAGATCCCTTTGGAATCTATTAGATAGATATCACATTCATCCACATTTGAAGCATTTCATCCTTCCTTTTAGATAGTTCCTCAGATTCCATTCCCATAATTTTGACATGTGGTATATTCGGTCTTCTTTCCATCATGGGATTTATCTACTTATCCACTCATATTAGACTCTATTTTCCACTTTTTTCCACCAAGCCCAAGATACCACATAGATTTTCTGATCTCCATTTCATCCTCGAGGGAACAATGGAAAATATATTAAGTGTTGTTGCCATCTTAAATTACTAATTATTTCTATATAATCATATTTACTACAGTAATTATTTGAGCTTCCATACTTTTAGTAACAATGGAAAAAACACATCAGTGAAATGTGCATGACTTATTTTATTTTCATTGTACGCTCTGATATGATCTTTTTACTTTTTCTTCAATCCACGTAACTCCTTATCCATCTTAAGATGCATATTTTCGGGAATATATTTAATCAAAATTTTTTTTCTTTAAATCCTTCCAATCCATGGAGTCATGATCATCCTTTCAATCTTTTTTATTAATTAGTGTCCACCTTTGATCATCTTTCCTATAATAATGATAAACTATTAGGACCAAATTCTATTATTCTAGTCTTTGGAGGATAAATAATATTATCTCAATATAGATAATAAATTGTTCTATGAGGAGGAGTTCTGTAGATCTAATAAAAAAGGAAGGACATTTACGCATAAAGGATTTAATGTATAATTTCTCTTTCTTAGGAGAAGTATGAGATTAAAAATTATTCAATTAATTATTCACAACTTGATATAGTTTACAAAATTTATATCATGAATTTATTAACACATGTTCTAATCAAATATTGAATTTCATTAGAAAAGTCATCATATTTCCAATCACACTGATTATTGGAACGTGATCATCTATTTCTGGTCCTTATCTATGAAAATGATAGTGAAATCAGGGGTCTTGAATTCATAGATAATAAGTATTTAAAAAATTTAACATTTATCATAAAAGGAAAAACATATAAAGGAATAGTATATCGTAACATTTTATTCCTAGGTTTGAATATAGGTTATCTAATATCAATTTCACAAGATATATTCTTATGGGAATTTTTTGTTCCCTCGCTAATGGTTGATAATGAGATAATGTATTTACTAAAGTATATCCCCATGGAGTGTCAATATAGGTGTGTATTAAGGCATGTTTTCATGTACGAGGTTACCCAGAGTAAGAACTAGAGCACCTTGTCAGAGTTGTTAATTTTAGATACATCTATTATATAACCATGTCTACTTGAAGTATCCAGACATCGAGTTATATTTTTGATGAGCCACTTACTATATATTTATAAAAAAATGGGTTTAATTCTTATACTCAGTCTTATCCCTATGCTTATTAATACAGTTCTATAGTCCTACTCTCCTAAAATAACTAGACCCGACTCTAATACCAACTATAGTGACCCTAGAATTTTTGGAATATTTTTACACAATTTTAAACGTAACAATCCATCAAATTAAAAACAATGGATCTTAATGTCTATTTTCATGAATTATTAGGTGGATAAAACTGGAAATATAGAATAAGAAATATTTATTTTAAACATCCAAGAAGTGATCCTAACTTCTATTAATATCGTACATATGTATATGGTAACCTGGAGAAAAACCAAAAAATGGGATGAGCTAAAAATCCCAATAAGGGAATAAGTATAAGAATAAAGAACATCACATGGGTTAGAAGGAATAATAAGATGATATAAAAAGGAATAAATATATGGACATATAAAATATAAAAAATTTAATAAATTAATCATGGGATCAAAGAAATATTTTAGAAAAATAAAACATTACATAATCATGAGTTAAGACTCATTTCACAAGAATGAGCATGAGTCACGACTAACCACCAAGACCATTTCACATGAAGCACGAGTCATGGATAACCACCAATACCATTTAACTTGATGTATCACAATATTATACATTAACCAATTATATTGAGTGTCATATGGGCTCACCTATCATAACATGTTCATGAATATGTGTGATACAAGAAGAATAAACATAAGGACTACACTTGGACTGAAATTGGTATCATAATCATGTCAAAAGGAATAATAAATTAATAAATCATAAATGTTTCCATGAATAAATGGATTAAAATAATACATGGACATTAATTAGGAAAACTAGGCTCGGATCCTGATGATTTATTCCCAATTGAAGTGGAGAAATATAAATGATGTGTTTAAGAAACATTAGAAATGAAAATATTTAGTTCAGTTTTAAATAATATATTAAATAGAATTAAAGTGGAAAAGTAAATTTTATTTCCCTAAAAATACAAATAAACCATATAATTTTTTTATTAAGTAATTATTGATTTTATAAAAAAAATTCTGGTTTAAAATAGATTATGTATAGAACATTAAAATTGGTTAGAAATTAAGAACTTTCATTAAATAAGAAATGTTTACAGGAATCAATTGTGAATGGAAACTTTATAAAACATGTATATCCCTGAAAAATTAGGATGAAATACCCTAGATAAATATTTTTAGAACATATACACAAAATTTTTATTTCTTATATAAAAATAAATAATTGTTACATTGAGGTTGAGAGAGAATGTGTAACCGGAATTAATAATGGATTTTCGGGTAGAATCACTTACCTTATGTATTTTCTGATTCATCACATGAACATAATATATTAGATAAAAAATTGATACCTTTAATTAATTAATATCCTCTTATATATGTAGATTATTTATTATGAATCTATTAATTTCATATATGGTTCTTTTTATGGGTTATGTGATTCAATTTCATCATTCAAGAGCATTGGTTTCTTTAGTTTTCATAATCAGATTAGTTATACACATGTTCGGATAATCATGTAAGATGAGAATGATTGTACAAAATTGATGTTATATGTTATTATTTAATATAAAAATGTCTAAATTTTTATAAACTTCATTTGGTTATTTGGATTGACGATGAATCGTTAGATAATGACAATCATTTGGATTAATTCGTAGTTTTTCGATTATAAAGAACATGTTTTTTTAATTATTTATTATAACATAAATATAGTGGTTTGAGAACATTAAATATTATTTATTACATATATTATAATATTATTTAAACATAAATATGGCTTCATGAGAAATCATGAAGGAAGTAAATTAAATTTACAATTTCGACATCAATGAATGTGATAAATTAACAAATCACAGTTCATGTTTTCATTTTTAGTATAAAAGCAGGAGGAAAGAGAGATAATGATGAATTATTACACTAGAATTAAATAATTCTAGTATATGTAAGATACATGAGTTATCATACCATTTGGATGAGGGGAGTTTAGGATAGAGAAATAAAATAAAGGCTCTTGAAAAAAATTAAATGAAATGAATGAGCATTTAATATCTTGATTCCTTCCTCTTGAGAACAACCTTAGGGTATTGGTTTTGGTAATTCATTAATACCAAAATCTCTTGGACATGTTGTAGGGGATTATGGAGTAATTTTCGATTAATTTAGATAATTATCGTGGATAGAGAGGTGGGATGATAAGATGTGGTGAGGGTGGTATTTATAGTTGAGGAGAGTGGTGTTTTCTCATTATTTATTTCATTAGTTTATTATTTTGGATAAAAAATATGAATATATTATTATTATTGTTAAATATATTAAACTAATGATGAATGGTTCGAGATTTTTCTCTTAGATATTTCATATATCATTTATGATTCCATATTTCTAGTATTTCTTTGTTATCATAAATTATTTTATTTTAGTATTCATAAAAAATGCATGTATTTTTGTAAAATCACAAAAACTCAAATTAAAAATTATTTTAAATTTTTAATTCCAAATTTAAATATTATTTTATGAAATTTATTTTCGAAATACAATAATTTAATATTTAAATAAATTCATCATTTACACGGAAAATAATTATTCTAAAATTATAGGCGGTTTTTGAAAACATGGAAAAATTAATTAATGTATCATAAAATTATCATAAAATATTAATAAAATAAATTTAATTTATTAATACATTTCATGAAAATATTTTTTTCAATAAATATATAGATTAAAAAATTATAATTACATATTTATATTTTCTATAAATATCAATACTTAATTTGTTATTTTAAAAAAATTATTTACTTATTACAAGATATAGATATACTATATTTTTATTCATAAGATACAAAAACTTTATTTATAAATTCATAAGAGTAGATAAAATTTTATTGGACAAAATACTATTCATAAGGGTCATGTTACTATTCCAAATTTTATGTTTCTATTCATTTGGTATATGATCCACAACTTCTTGAAAAGACTTTTCTTTCATTAATTGTTAATTTATATTGTTTTTATTATGTTATTAATGTAATTTTAGGTGATTATACTATTTTAATTAATCATAATAATTGTATTTCCACTGATATAATTCCGGGTTTTTATAGGCTATCTATCATTTAGAATTCTAAGCAGAACAATAGTTGACTTTTATCAAGAATGGAAGTTAATAAGATAAAAATTTCTCCTTGTAATTGGATGTGAAGTTGAACTTAGTTATTAACATTTACTTTCCTTATATAATACTCTTGAAAATAGATATGTATTTAATTGAGTTAAACTATATGTTTTTTGAATTCAACGATACCTCTAATGTGAATTTAACTTGACTTATGATGCATGATACAATTATTATCATCCAATTGGAATGTGAGGTTGACTGATTATCCAACAGATTAATATAAAGTCCATAAACAGAATTAAGGATAAGGGACTTCATTATTTATAAATAAATCATTATTTTTGTTATTTAGTTAGAAATAGTTATTATAGTTACGCATCATTCCCATGATTTTGATAAGAAAATAATGATGGAATTCCTAGGGAACACTACGAACCATAGGAAAATGAAAATGACATTTCCTTCAAGCTAAAAGTGTTTAATGTAACCTGTAGGAAATATTCATAAAAGGACTAGTAAATGTTTTATGTGTGCAAAGGAAGGTTATCAAGAAATCAATTACTGAGGTGATCTCAATAAGTTAGCTAATGATTTTAATACATAGAATTCAATTTAGAATACACCACCCACAATATAGTGTTTCAAATAAAGAAGTACTAGAATTTTGATATTCTTTTCCTAAATTTGAATGTTCATGATGATGATAAATGTTAAAAACCTCTTTAATCAAGAGACATACAGAAATATAATGTGATCACTATTTTTAATGAGGCGTGAAATAATAATGTAGTGAAAGTTATACGTTCTTTCCACCCTTGAATGACTAATTTATTAGTTCACACAATATCTACCCACTAGTTTATATATGAATAAATTTTTTGGGGTATCAAAATGACACCCCAAACATTATATGTTTAATTAGTAGTGACCACACTTAATGGAATGATGATTTCATCTAAATTATTTTACACTTCTCTAATTTATGTTTGTGGGATTTTTCTTCCCCAAAGAATCATTATTCTCTGTCGGGTCTAATTTTATGTTGTCTTAGGTGTGAATTATATTTCAATACATCAATCCCACATCAATTTATTAAGAAGGGAAACAAATTTTACACTTCAATACAATTTTTGATAACATATTAGTGGAATGATAAATATGAACATCCAATATAAACCAAATCCATTTTATAAGTCAAGAATCCATCTCAAAGGGTCCATTTATCTCATATGATTATAGAGAAACTCAACAGAAATGATATTCTAGTTATAAGAATTTTTTTTTATTTTCATATGATTTTCCATGTATTCGACTGAATTTTGAAATTGAATTCTAAATAGAACATGTACCAGATTTTATGCCTATTTCAAGGAATATATATAGAGTGTTTATTATTGAGTTTCATGAATTAAAGAAGTTTAACTAGGAAAATATTGACCATATATTCATTAATAAAAGTGTGTCACCTTTGGGAAATAATATTCATTTTTTTAAGAAATTTGGATTTATGGGAACATACATTGATCATCCTTATCTAAATAAAATCAAAATCAAGAACAAGAATCCTTAACCCAATATTCATGACTTGTTTGATCAACTGTGTAGAGATCAACACTTTTTTCAAGATTGTTCTTTACTATGTATATCATCAATTTAGTGTCACGAAGAATGATATTATGAAGAATATATTCCATATAGGGTATGGATATAGTGGGTATATATTTAATCTAGTATTTCTTAATACTTCCCTTGATATCTTTATATATTTAATGAATGTCATCTTTATATATTACCTCGATCAATTTGTTGAAGTATTTATAAACAATATTATTATTTATTTATAGATAAAGGAAGAGTTTGGTGATCACCTTATAATATCACTAATAACTATAAGAAATAAGAAAATTTATGAAAAATTTACAAGGATATAACTTTTTGGTACAAAATATTCCATTTTTTGGGTTATATAATCTCAAGAGAGTTCATATCAATAGATTCATAAAAGAAGAAGTCTTTTGACCATTGGACCAAACCAAACATGATGAATATGATCTGTATATTTCATTTTTAACAAGATATTATCCCATTTGTGTGAAGAGTTTCACAAATCTATCTAATAATCTCACCATGAATCCTTATAAGGGAGACAATTTATTATGTATTGATGAATGTGTGTAAAAATTCAAGGAACTGTAGAAAATATTAGTCAGTTTTCCTATTCATGAAAGTAGATGTAGTATATAAGGTTTTTTCATATATAGTGACACAACATATATGGGATTATGATGAGTTCCCATGCTAAATGACATGTTTATAGATTCCAACATACTAATAATGATGGTTCACGACCAAAATTACCCAAATCACGATTTAGAGATAGTTGAAGTAATTTTTGGATTAAATATATGAGAGAATTATCATTAGAGATAAAAATGTGATATATATAAAGATAAAAAACATAATGTATATATTCACACAAAAGGAGCTTAATATTTTCTAGAGAGGGTGGTATGATATAAATATAGATTTTGATTACTCAAAACATTACCACCATTGAAATTATAAAAAGGTGGATGATGCTTTTGGTTTAAAAGATCATGTTATATTACTCTTGATAAGGATCAATAATGATGTAATATTTATATATTTTAAAAGGATGGACATAAAAATCATGATATAAGGGGAGAATTATTATCATTCTCAAATTAATGTTCAACCCTCTATCCAGGTAAGCATTAAAGAAGAAAAAATGGAAGGAATAGAGTTGTTAAAGAGTTTAAGAAATTTCTTGAGATTAATATTGATCATTATGAAATGATAAGGTTCTGGAACTACATATGTGTTCTTTCAATACATTATTTGAAGAAAGAGCTGTTAGAGGATCATCATTATTCTTCATTCTCTTTTCATCCTTGAAGAATGAAAATATATAGAGATATAAAATATTATCTCTAGAGGGACGGAATGAAGAACAATATTGAAGAGTTTTTATCTTAGTAATTGGTATGTAAGAAAGCTATAATGTCTTATCCAAGGTTCCACTCACTAGTGCCCCGAGCCGAACCACCACATGACCTCAGGTGCTCCTCCCCATACGCCAGAGGCCCCCGACTAGCAGTGATAGTCTGATGTGTCAATAATTGTGAGACTATACCCTCTTTTATTATAGTACTACACTACTAGAAATAAATATTGAACCTCAGACAACATATTACAATAAAAAGTAACAATATCTCAAGATAATCATAGAAGTAATAAAATATCCAAACTAATGCATAAAAATTCCCATGCTAATGAATGTTTCAAGTGTATAATATGAAAAATGAAAAATAAAAATAAAATATCAAATCTCAATGGGTATAGAACCACATCCATTTCTATTATCTATTCCCCATCCAGACCTATCTATCTAACATAGGGCCTTTTCCCTAAACCTTTCATGCATCAAGGAAATCAGTTTGGCTACCGATTTGTTAGCCGACTAGGGTGTGAGTAAAACTCAGTAGGACACCACCAACGGTGTATAAAACAATATATAGTCAATAAAATACCTATAAATATGTTTAAATAAATAATTATTTTGCATTAGTAATATATTTTTACATTATCCATTATTCTTCATTTAATAACATAACCACCGGGTTTTAGAGGATTCCAGAACCTCAATACCATCTTTGTCTCATGTTAGAGTTTTAACTATCCCCAATGGATATGTTATTAATGAATATAATTGTAACCATTAATTATCACAATGTATATGTTGATAGAAATAATAATACATATAAAAAACTCCATCTTGAGTAAATGGCACAATAGTTCTTTAACGTCAATAGTATAATGTGAGTAAGACTAATCATGGAATAAATTATTTATACAGAAAGAAGAAATATCACACTATATTTTACTATGTCAAAATACAATATCTATCATAGTATCATTGGAATCACTTAGAACGCCTCATGGTCTCATCCCTTAAAGTCCCACATAGTCATTCAGAAACAAAAAATAAAGCTCCCATATTCTTCTTCCTTGAAGGTGGACAAGGGACTTCAGCAAATAAAAATAGAACCTCTCACATTCTTCCTTATTTAATACATCACTAACACATAGTAATACCATGTTCTTCTACATTCCAGAATAATCACAAACAATATCCATTTCACAAAACGTTCCATTAATATTTACATAATTAATTAATTTTACCATTTTCATCATTTAAACAAATAAATAATTAATCACAACAATCACATTAATTAATTCCACATTTAATTAATTATAAAAATTCATTTAGTTAATTCCAAAATTATCTAACCATGTCTATCCCATTAATTAATTGACCAATTATTTAATCACACAGATTCTTTTAATTAACTCAAAAACTAATTAAAAATGTAAATCCAATTAATAAATTCAATAATTTATTTAGCGTATGAAGTCCATTAATAAATTTGAAAAATAATTAATCATATCATAACTTAAAATATAATCATTAAACCACCGATTAATTATTCACAATTCAAAATTTAATTATTATATAATAAAATAAAAAAATTAATCACCACAAATTTCCCAAATTAAACACTTTGATAATTATTTCATCAATTAATTATCCAAACTCTTAAATTTTCATTATTCAATCAAATTAAGAATTCCCTAATTATATAATTGACCACATTAATTAATTTAATTATGAATTCCAATTTGTAAAATAACCCACAAAATATTAAAATGGCATACAAATAATTGACAATAAGAAAATGTCGTTTGAATAATAGACCACATAACTTGATTTGTTGTTGAACGATTGCCTAATGAAAATCCCCAACAATAGTGAAGCTAATATATGTAGATCAGGATCCAGATCCAAAAACCTATATAATGAAAAAAATTTGAAGATATCTTATATCTATATATATATCCCCAATCCAATATCTAGATTTATGAAATCTCAATATAGATCTATTAAATTAGAGGACAATTACGCAATAAAAGGATAAGATAAGTAATGAGGATGAAAGAGAAAGCAACATGATAAGATCCCCTTAATGAGATGGGTTCATATCGTCATGCTAGGATTTTAATCATGATAAAACGGGGTTATTATATCATATAATCCACTCATGGAGATCCAACAACCTGAAATAGGTCATAGAATTGAATGGGGGTCGATTTAGTATTGAAATGGGGGTCCTGGAAATCATTAAAATATTTCTTGGGCTAATTAGGCTCCCATCCGGGATTAATTGGGATGGTGTGATTAATTTTTCACAACCATGGATTCTTAGAGGGGGGAGAGGAGGATCCATGTTTACTCTTAATAGGTATCAGGGTTTGAAAAAACATGATCCAGCTGTGAAATCACCCTCTTTTAAAGGTTTCATTGTTTCCTAGGATGGGGCGCAAAGTCTTCTCTGACCATGAACAACCTTTTTTCATTCATTTTTATAAGAGTACCACCCAAACAAACCTTGAGATAAAATCTATAAATTGTTACCAGTAATGAGAAAAATAGTACCAGTAAGTGACCCTCAGACATCATTATAAAAGGTCGGGATCTTAAAACTCCCAACATTATAACTGCTCATCCTTAAGATACACTCCCAAAAATCTATATGATTCCATGAAAAAAAATTATCCCATTGAGACCTCATATTTTATTCCATTTACCATGATTAATTATACAGATTCTTATGTCTCCACAATACAAAAACTATCACTATAGTCTTCTTCTACGACACTTTGTCACTGGAATCCAGCACATGTAACACTTATTCCTCAAAGAACGCTTCTATATCTAGGTCAACATCATCCACATCGGTCACATGATAGGGGTCGGGGTGATACTTCTATAGTTGGGACACATAGAAAACATTTTCCATAGAACAACATATCTATTGTAGAGTCACTTGGTATGCCACCATCCTGATTCTCTCTAAACCCAAATGGGTCCAAAAAACCTCAATGCCAACTTTCCATGTATCCATATCATGTGGTGAGGCAATAAAGGAGACACATGAATGAATACATGATAACCATATATAAACTCTATGGGTCATCGATGAATATTGTAACTAGATTCATATCTATTCTAAGTCGTAGCCATACATTTTTTAATCTTCCATGTCGGCTCAAATGTCTCATGCACTTAACGAATTCCAAATAGCTCAAACTCACTAGAATATATATTTAATAAATTTTATCTACATATCATAACATAAAGATCTATTTATGGTCCCATATGTTGTGTTTCCGGATAATTATTCTTATAGAAAAATTCTACTAGTGAAAGGTTCTTCATTGAAGATCCACCAATGTCTAGAACACAAGCTCACAACATATCATCAGGAAACTATATAGTATGATCTAATGACCTATATGTATGTGGTTGGAAATCCATAGTTAACAAAAACTATAAATAAACTTTCTTTTTCAATCCCTCCATGTAGTGTGATTTAACATGTGAGTCTCAGGCTGAAACAACAGATTGTGGAATTTCATTGAGACATACTATCCCATTCACATAAAAAAAGTATCGTCTCGACTAATAAAGTCTCATGTATAGTATAAACATGTTCTAATTTTTTCATTCGATCCAAAACAACCCACATCGAGTCATTATTCCCATTAATATTTAGGAGACTAACCAAGAAATAAACTGTAAGATCATTCCACTTGAATAATAAAAGAAGTAACAACTGTAGAAAACCTCCTAGTAATTGATGCCCAGCCTCCATCTGTTGATAGTTGTAGAATCATGTCACAAACACTACTATATCTTCTTTCATGCGCGAACCAAAAAATATCATCATAGGTCTTGGTAAATAATGGTCACACCTATATATACTAGCCACTTTGATGCATGAAATTCTCACATCAACTCCTCTAATATTATTGTAGGAACAAAAACCGAATTCTTTACATAGATGATATCTTCTTCATATATGCTATAATCAGAAGGGGAAACCCCGCCATCAAGGCTTTAGAAAAAGGGTAAGAACTCCAGAACCTCATATATCATGTCTCTAATCCAGGTCAAATGTGTTGAATCCAATATAATTGATATGATAGTAATGTGATCTAGAATCTCATGAGCCATAATATACATCTCATCTTGTAAATTCATCATATTCCACTCAACACTAGACTCTTGAATAACATAACTCTAATTTTTCTTATTCAAAGTGTCATCCAAACTCTTTCCATACTTAGGAATATATGCTATCTCAAAATCACATGGATTCACAAACTCAATCCATCTCAACTAAAAATGACTCAAATCTCACTGTGAAATGATATATTTAAATCCCTTGTGGAAAATATACATACTAAACTTTTCACATTATAGATAATGTCACCAACACTTTAAATGATAAACCAATGTTGCTAACTCAAGGTTGTGTGTAGGGTAGTTCTTCTCATTTGGTCTCAAATATCAATACCAATATATTTAAACTCAATATGCTTTCATAATCAAAACTCCATGCCCAATCCTAGATACTTCATAATGTACCATATACTTCTCACCTAGCATCAGTTGGATCAATATCAATGCTGATGACAAGAGCTTAATTAAAAACTGGAAGGCTTTATCAAATTATTTTAACCAGTAAAATTGTATACAATTTTTTTTTCAAGACCACATTAGGTGATTCTAATTCTAAAGAGGA
This sequence comes from Viscum album, assembly GCA_963277665.1. Taxonomy (NCBI): domain Eukaryota; kingdom Viridiplantae; phylum Streptophyta; class Magnoliopsida; order Santalales; family Viscaceae; genus Viscum; species Viscum album. Next base: position 409,706,632 of record OY728153.1, on the reverse strand, counting down.
ATTGATAAACCTAAAATAATATATAGGTAACCCCATAAATATTCGGATATGAAAAATAATTCTTATAAAGCTCTTAATATACAACAACCTTCACTATCTTTGGGTCCACTGAAATGCCTATCACTCAGTTGATGTGACCCATGATGTGTACCTGATCTATCTAAAACTAGCACATAGATATCCTAGCTTATAACAAATTTTCTCTCAGTGTACTTCGGACGATGTCAATATGTTCAACATGATCATCATGAGTCTTGGATAAAACCTTGAATAATACAAAAATATCCACGAAAAATTGATCTAGGTAAAGATAAAAGTTATTTTTCATCACATAAATAAACATGGATAATGATTTTTTTAACCCAAAATTAATTAACATGAACTTATATAGCCCATATCTACTTCTAAATGTTTTCCCCAGTATTTCAGAATCCGGAACCCTTATGTAATGCTATCCCTATATGATTTCAATATTCGACAATACACGAAATCATCTCAACTAGTCAAAGAGATCATTGATATACAAAGGATGCTAATTTTTCTTTAGAGCCATTCAATTTAACTTCCGATTGACAATGCCAAAGCGCAGAGTCATGTCATCCTTCTTAGAAAAAAACACTAGAGACCCCAAGGTAATGTACTCAAATTTATAAATCCATTATCCTTAAAATCCTTCAACAATGACTTCAGATCTTGATGATCCATTAGTTCTATTCTTTATTTTGGAATAGAAACTGGCTCAGTACCATTCATTTTCTCAAAAGTAAATTCCACATGTCTCTCTGGTGGAAACCCAGAAAAGTTTTCAAGAATGAAATCCTGAAATAGGCCCAATACTGGTTGAAATACATCCTACATTACACCTATTTCCGACCAAAATAAACTAGAATCCTAGGAAATGAGCTCTCTTAGTTTATATGTAACTGGCCCTGCTCAGCCTACCTGGATATCTCAATATCCATAGTGATTATAATGGTCACATTTTGGATAAATAAAAAGACACTCGCTAGTGGTAAAAAATAATGTGGGCTCTTTATGAGACTAGCCATACCACGCCCAGAATTAGGTTAAAGCCTAACATGTCAATAATCAAAATATACCAATGAAATATATACTTCCCAATCTCAGGATAACCCCCCTTTCATAGACCAATGTTTTTAGAATGTATTCCCAATATTTTATTCATCATCATTGTCCTGCTCACATACCATCTATCATGTGTTCCTGTAGAACCACTGTAGACATCCCATCTTCCTAAATCACCAACACTCCATTGTTATTTGAGGAAAATATTTCTTAAAGTGTCCCATCCTAACATTATGGTAGAAAATATATGGGTATGGTCATGTTTGACATACCCTTCACCATGAGTACTTTTTTTTCATTGTCCTGGGAGAAATTATTGTAATGATTCTTATTTTCTATTAAATGACATACCTCCAAATAGCCCAGAAGAAACCACATGTACGCCACCAGAAGCCTCAATAATGTTTCACTATGAGATTATAGCATGATTTAAAACCATTAAAAACTTCTTTGTACAAATTAAATTCACATGGGACCTAATTTCATACTTAATTCGATCTTGAAACAATTTTTTAAATATATCCTCATCTTCCACCAATGCTGCAACAAAGCAGTCAAATCAATGAAGATTCTAGAATAGTCTATCACAATAATTTTTCTTAAGTAAATAACATTTACACAACATATTTTTCTGGGCATAGTGTCTCTAGATAAAATTGATTGAATAATATATCCTAAACCACCATCCACTCTATTTTCATCAACTGGCCATCCCAATTTTGGATGCCCCTCCAATTATTCTCCTAACCACAAACCATATTTAAATTTATCTTTACTCTCTTCGAAGATGAATTATCCATGTTTTCATATATATAATCTAGATAGATTCAATCCTGAAATCGACTCCCTTAGGTCCACACTCTCTAGTAAATGTTGTAAGGTGTTGTAACTGGAACTCCCTCATGAGGAAAAACATTATTTTCAAAACATACCCTGGGTCTCTTTCTAGGATTTTCATATAGCGATATAAGTTATATTAGATGTTCTCTCCTAATTCCTCAACATGAACTATCAGGGACTTAGGTTACACTACTGATGAATTATCTCCAACTATACATCCATTCATCATTTGGACAGGTGTCATCATGGATGTATAACTCTACAATTCAGAAAAAACATCGTAAGACTCATAAGAAGAATTTATCTCATTTACATATGATAAGTAACCAAAAAAAATCACAACATGTCCACTCCAAAAAACATTTACACATAGTAAAAAATGAGGAGATACTATTAAAAATAATCACTCTGCAACTATTTCTTAGTACTAAGGGAATAAACATTCTCAACAATAATTCTTCACATTTAGACACCCACTTATTCAAATTTTTCAACATTTTTAGAACTTCAAATTTAACATTAGTAACTAATTTCAATTAAATTTCAAAGTCAAGGAAAAATAATTGATGATAAAACACATACCCTAAAACACATTTTATCATGTGTTCATAAGATGATTCATGTCAAAAAATAATCTTGAGTGCCTAGAATAATGATTACAGACTCAAATCTGAGGACAGTTTGGACCATGATTCAATTAATCTAAAATACCAAAAACAATTTCAAGATCACAAATCAAGTTTTTCATCCATGGTGACATAGTATTGTACATTAACATCAAAAAAAAATAACAATCCCACCTTAGGTACTTGGGGTTTTCCTCTATACATTGGTTTTAAACTCCCACGCAAGATCTCATTACCAAATCCCAACACTTCATTGTATCTTTCCTACCTTTGCATAAAATTAAGAAAAAATTAAATGAACAGAAAATGGGGCTATGAAACCACATTGTAATGTCTTGAACCAGGTTCCATGCACTGGTGCGCTGAGCCGGACCACCACAGGACCGCAGGCTCACCTCCCCATACACTAAAGGGTGTCAACTAGTAACGAGGGTCTTATGAGTCAATCATAGAGAGACTATACACTATTTTATCAGAATACTACACTACAATAAATAAATAGTCAACAACTCAATAAAATATATACATAAACAATATCAATATCTTAAGACAATAAAAATAAACAATAATGTATAAAAACTAATTAGAAAAACTCACCATTATAATATATGTGTGAATTGTCTAAAATGAAAACTAAAAAGAAGGAAACTTATGACACAAAATTGGTTCCCCATTGACATATGGTTACCCCGTCCATGATTCATCCTGACCAAACCACATAACAAAGGGAATTTTTCATTAACTTTTGATACATCCATCAAAAATTTCTGGGTACCAATCATGCATCCCAAGTATGGGGTGTGAATGGCTTAATAGTCCACCACCAACAGTGTCAAAAATAATATCCAACGAATAAAATTTGAATGTGGTTTTATAATGAAACAATTACTATACAAAAGTAAATATTTATTACATAATAAATTAATATTAATTTATCCACTTAACCAACAGGTTCCTAGGATACATAAACCTGAATACCTGATTCAGCTCGTGCTAGAGTCTGAACACTCACAAAGGGATATCTTATCTGAGTGTCATGATAACCATTCATTAACACAATTCATATATTGATAAAATTAAAATAATATATAATGTATTTCACCAATTAATTATTCAAAATTCTAAATTTACTAGTTTTATAATAATAAAAAAACTTAATTACCCCCAATTTCTTAATCAATACTTTGATAATTAATTTATCAACTAATTATCCTAACTCTACAATTTCTAATATTCAACCAAATCCCCAATTCCAAAAACAATTAATTGTCTATATTAATTAATTAAATTAGGTGTTTAAATTATTAAATGAACCCAAAATATGTTACAATTAAATGCACATAATTTATTCAAGATTATAGTATTTTAATATTAGATAACCTACCATGATTTTTCGTCAAATGATCACTAAGTGCAAATCCTCAAAACTTTAATAGCACAACGATATAAATCTAGATCTGGAGCTAAACACACATGTAATGATTAAAAAATTCAAGACCTATTATATGTAGATATAGATAAAAGAATCCTAGATCTAGATTCATTATATATAGTTCTATATCTTAAAAAAATAATGGATAATCTCCCAAAAAAATTAAGATACAATAAAGAAGGATTGATGAGAATGCAATGGGATAAGATCCACTTACACTGAGGGCTTCATATCTTTGACCTACGATTCGAATCACAAATAAAAGTGGTTGGGATAGATTGGAATTAATTGTGGGAACTAAAAAATAATTAAAGTGGTCTTAGGGCCCAATAGGGGTCAATTTTGGGTTTAAAATGGGTGCCTGGAAAATTTTTAAAACACATTTTTGGATAATTAGATTCCAATCCATGACTACCTGTGTTGGGGCGCAAAATTTACCATTACCATGCTCATCAACTGTTTAAATCTTCTTGGAGGGAAATTAATCCTTAGAGGGAACACGGTTTGAAAACCCATTGTCTAACCATATAATTCCTCTATCTCTTGAGTACCATGGATTATTAGGTTAGGAAGTATGCTTTTCATTAACCATGTTCCAACTGTGAAAATCCTTATTTCATTCATTGTTTTTCAAAATTACACCCAAACACACAACAAGGTAAAAAAAAGAACATTACTCAATAATATACAAAAAATTACATATAAATTAACCTTAGAAAACATTAAAATATATAGGGATCTTAAACAAGAAATGGATGAGATAAAAAATACTAATGGGTCTTTACATCCATTACCTATACAATAATAAAAATTGGAAAAAATCACCATATATATTGTCATTGTCCCCCCCAAAACATATAATGGAAATAAAACATATTGAGATCTAGTTGATCACCATAAAATGTCTGTATAAATCATCAATATCTGAGAATATTTCCATCCAGATCTTTATTCTAGAATATTTATTATTGAGTTGTTCAGGATGCATGGAGTATAACATAAAAAAGTATCTGATTTGGATCTGAGGTTTACAAACATTTTTTTGGTGATTTATATAGGAATATTTTGATGTAAATTTTGGTTTTATAACATCATATCATCCTCAGATATATTTTTATTCTGATAGAACCATTCAAAACATAACGGATATGATGAGATCTAGTTCTAAAGATTTAAAATGTTTTTGGGAGCAACACATTACTCTAATAAATATTCTAAAAAATAGTTTTGACCCAAAAATTCAGATGGATTATTATTTAGACATATTTGGAAATATGAGTAGAACTAAATAGTTCTAGGATGATGTTAGTGAAATAAATATATTGGTTATTGAGCTAATTTAAAAAATGGTGAAAAATGATAAATCTATTAAAAAACACATAAGGGATGAAAAAATTTGGATAAATTGTTATAGTTTCAATCATTAATGTGATCCATATTTTCAAGTTGGTGATAAGGTGATTATAAGAATATATCCATGGATGAAAGTAATGAGAATTTAAAAATACGTTAAATCTAGTTACTAGTTATATTTATACATTTAAATTTTTTGATCGTATCAGGATGTTATATTATCAAATGGAACATCCACCGAACATCTATCAACTCCATGATGTGTTTAATGTATCTCTATTGAAGAATTAAATACCTTATCCTTCACATATACTGATATTAGAGTCCGCAACACTGATTAAGGGTATTTATTATGATGAAAAATTGATGGTGATTCTAAATCTTAGAGATAATGTTCTATGAAAAAGGTGATTCATATGTTAAATATTTTTTGGTAGAAAAAAAATGTTTAGAAACTATGTGGGAACATAATGATATGATGAGGTTGCAGTACCCTCATTATAATATAATTGAAGAGGTGAATTTCGAGTGTAAAATTTATTTTATTTGATTTATAATTTAAATACCCATTTTATGATATTTTTCAAATAAATTAAATTTCATTCATAACTTACATTACAGGAACCACCACGTTTTAACAAACCATGAATTACTATTTATATTTATTTTATTTTTCTCATTATGACCTAATCATTAAAATTGGTTATATTAATAGGAATAAAAACATTTAGAAATTAATTATAGTCGCTTTAGAGTAAATAAATATATTAGGAAATAAGTACATAATTTTTACAAAAACCATTATATTCTCTGAAATATTTTTTTCTCAAATATTTATTTTACAGTTATTGTGAAAAAATAATAAAAATAACAATTCTCACTAATAAAAAATTTATTTTAACGAAATAAAATTCTATTTTAAAATAGAAATTTCAAAATTATCATATTATGAATTTTATAGAATATTTTGAAATGATTACTATTTTGGTGAATTGTTAGAAATATTTTTTTTATTAAAACCCACATTTTCATTTAAAGCATTAAATAAATTAATTAGTGTTTAAAATTGTTTTAAAAGACAATTTTTTTTAATAATTTCACTACTAAACAAATTTAGGTCATTGGTATTATTTTTCAGAGTGAGTATCTCAAGAGTATGGGCGAATTGACTAACCAATAAATATTCTCTTATAAATGGATTAAAATAAAATACTCCGGTAATTTAAAATCATCAATTTTTACCAAAATAATATTTTGATATAAATTTAATGTTTTAGAATATTAGTTAAAATATTTATTAGTTCTCTTTTAATAAAATTTAAAATATTTTTTTATCCTTTAAATCAATTTACCTAATCAAAAACTAATATTAACACTACTTATGGTAAACAATTAAGGTAGTGGTTTTAATTATTGTAAAAAAGTTATGCTTATAAAGAAAATAATGGATGTAAAACAAAATACATAAAGAAAATTGAATACAAGATGTTTAGTATCAAGATAATATATAGTCCTCTCCAATTTTTAATCACCTTCTACCAAGAAATTTATATAAAAATAAACTCTTGATCCAGAACATGGATTAGGATTAATACCAGTATAGAAGATGTCCATACCACACAACACCTCTTTCAATGTATTAATTGTAGTAATAAAATATATCAAGATACATAATACCATTACCATATATATCACGGGACAAATAGATAAAAATAGTCATGAGAAGATATATAGTATCATAATGTTTAATGTAGGAGACAATGTGTGTGTTTTATAAAAATAAATTTACACACACTTCTCGTAAAGAAAGTGTAAATAATATAAATGTACAATATGAGAGTTGAAAAGATGTGTTTCTCTATATGGGTTTAAATGTAACTTGTGGCTCCTTCAAAATTATTTTAATTAAGGATTGATTCATATTTCATTAATCAAAGACATAATAGATTTTTGTAAAATGTAGTTCTTGAATACTAGAAGGCACTGGTTGACCTGATTTTTGTTAGCTTCCTCATTCAATAATAAGCATTGTGTGACAGAAAAGAACTTCTGGTTCTCACAAAATAGCACATCTCACTTGATGCGTGAATCTCTCAACGTGTGTCTATATCTCTTGATTATTTGCATGAGGGAGTACACTTCCACATTTTTTTAGTAGTAGAGACATAAATGAGAATCAACTGGATTATTTCTGCTACTCATACTAGAAGTTTGACATGATGTTTAATGAAATATATGAAATAGTTAATATACGGTCATTAAAATATGTTAAATCACCAAATTAAATAAACTATACACTAGATATATTGAAATAAAAATTAATTGAAACAAATATGGTGACTCGTTGAATCAGTGGCACTGGAAGTATCGTTATTAGGTAGGGAGAATACTGAATAGTGTTTTTGGAGTGGTTAAATGGCAAGCGGTATGTCAGGATAATGGTGTGCCAGGCCAGCAGTAACTCTTCTATCATTGTGTAAACCCAACAACTTGATAGTTTTGTGTTCTTATCGTATGACTTCATGGATGGTTTCTCAAGGATTCAATGATACATTAATCTAGTATTGTCTCATAATGTTTCAAATTTACATTGTAGTAGTGACTCATTGCAAATGGTGAGATTTCTTGATGGTGAGATTTCTTAACATTTATACTTCTCCATACTTAGATGATTTTGGATATCAGCGGTGAGCCATCTAGTAGTGTCTCATCCATGATGATGAGACTTACCCGATGGTGTCACATCCTTAGTGAATTTTTTTAAACTATTCTATATAATAAAATGATCACAAAAACAAAAAAAAACTCATTAATTATCATAATTAATATTTTATTTTATGATCATTAAAACAATAAAACCAAATATCTCTTCGTTTTTATAATAAAACTTTATGGAATTTTATATCCATGGTATCAAAGGTAAATCATCATAGTTTATACATAAGGAACAACATAAAAATAAAATAGTCAATGTAATGAAGTGAAACACATTATATCATAGGGATCACATTGTTTTTTGAAATACAATGAAAATAATGAGAAGAAATGAACTAGTTCATTATATCTCTCCCCACATAATGATTATCACAATGTAAATAATAAAAACAAAAAGTAAGTGAATATAATTAAAACAGGAATTAAAATAGTGTAATAAGATAATGAGAACTTATATTAAAAAACAATTGATATTCCACAATAAGAGGTAGAAAAAATAGAAGTTCCATCAAATACACTAAGACTATACATCAAGGGTATGCCGGCTTAGATGCAGGGTGTAGAGGATATTTTACCTTGTCCTTCTCTGAAGAAGAAGCATCAGTGATAGAGGGTATAATAGGAACATCTTTTAGAGTTGAAGGAGTTCATTGTGGGGTTTTTTTTGAACACTATCTAGAGAATGAGAATCTCTAATAAGGATGGGATGGTGGTGCTAAATAACATGTCAAGGTTATAGAGAAAATTGATGAAACCATGTTGGAAGAGGAGAATATTGATATATGGTAACTCTAGCTCTGAAAAAATCTAGATCTGAGGTACAAGATTTTAAATGTGTAGTTATTGAAATGGCTTCATGATCCAAAATAGATGTCCAATGGTGAGGAAGAAAAGACTTTATAAGGACAACGAAGCCCATTATGATTTTCCCACCTCACTCAATTCCACTGAAAAAGGCCCCATTCTCTTCCATAAATTATGGAAGTAATGGAGTCATCTCTTTCAACTTCATCAAATTCTCATTGAAATCTATGGTTATAGGAAGCATACACAAATTATAAACAAAAAACATGAAATAATAATCCATGGAATGCTTGGTACCAACCAACATGATATAATAATTTATGGATTTGGTTATAGTCTCCCTATCAAACTTCATTTCATTTACATATGATGTAATAATAATGAGAACATTATCAATGTTATTCATTATGCTGCATACGGTCTCATAAGGATGATTTGAAACAATAGTTAGTGGACAAGATGAAACATCTATGAGCTCATATATAATCACTGATTAAAGAAACTCAAAATCAATGGCAAGCGGAGGAGGGGTGGTAGAACTAGATTCCATAAAATTAATATTTTGAACTCTCTCAAATAGGGAATCCATGAATTATTAGAAATATTTTTGCATACCATCCAAAATTGGTCTCAAATAATCAGGCTTACTAACAAGTATTTCATTCTCAATGTATTCCTCTTTGATATTGTCCCTAATTTTTGGTTGAATGTGTTGGATCACCAAATCAATGATGTATCGTTCAACCTTCTCACTGATTATAGAGTCGTGGGGAGGTTGATTCTTTATCTTAAAATTGAACTCAACCAACATATTTTTACTTAAAATTTATAAATCACCATCAGTGAAAACGTAAATACGTACTGAATGAACCATATGAGGAGGTTTTCTCACATGTGAAAACTTCTTGAATAAACCAACTACATCAATTTTATTCGCCATTGATCCTAAGGATCTCTCTCTTATGGAATCGAATCTGCACCATTATGTGGTAAAAAACTAACCATACTAAAAAAATAAACATCATTACTCTGATATGAGATCAATCAGTCTATTAAAAAATTATTTCATGAATATAAAACACATACGGAGTATAATCATTAGATAGAACTACTAAATGTACACCAAAATAAGCATGAACTATTCTCTATTTAATAAAAGATAATACATTAGATGATTCCTAGACCATGGCCTTAGACACCACATGTACTATAATATTAGGCAACACAAGTGGTCTCTATGCATCTGAAATCCATATAGAAAATGAGTTCACTATATCTATTGGATCTTATTATATATGCTCAACCACATGCTTCTCAATATCAGCAATAACTGACATATTCTCAACAACCACCGAATCAGAAACCCAATGATCTCCAATAGAAGATACAAAATTATCTCAATCAACAACTTTATTACTTCAGTATTGGCCCCCTCAACCCACACATATACCTTTTCTCCAAAATAATCACCTAGTTATCCAAAAAATGGGTCTGTCCTCTAATCTAGAAATATAACCCTGAGGTGAAGCAAGAATGTCTTTAGGAGTATCAACATCCTCTATTCTAATTTCTTTCTAATGTCATCTGGATCCCAATCATCATCTACATCATCATTATCTGATTTAAAGTCACCAACCACATCATTACAATTCTCATAATCTCATTTGGAAGTGCTTTTAAAATGATCTTCTCAAGAGATGTTATGTAACAACCAAAACATTTATTAATGAAAATTCATCTTAATCTTTTTACATGAATTATTATTAAAAATGGTTGTATAAAACATTTGGACATTCATGGTTTTATGTTTTTTGTTTTTAAAATACCATTAAAAATGGTAGCATTGCTAATTTACCCATTGACCAGTCATCACATGAATTGTAAAAATATAGGGCTTTAGAAATCAAATTTATTCAACTAATGGAAGCGATGGCCTTATCCAGTATATTTTCACCATAAAAATCTAATATTTCATAGCTCGAGAAGGAGGTAACATCACTGGGATTTAGGTTTTACCAATCCCAAGCCGAGCTTTGACAAGTTAAATGTGAACGTACTTGCCTATGGGAGATGTAGAAGTTAAGAGAGATTACCACCCAAGAGAAGTTATCTGATCCTCCCCAAGAGTCTATCACAACTGCACACCTTAACCATAGTACTTATTTGGGTGTTATAAGGGGTTATGAAACAATACACTATCACTATGATTTTGTGCATTATTTTTTATAGAGTAAAGAACACATATTTATTTTATTATTGTTACTTTGTAAATAGATTGTAATGAACGTTGAGTATTTGAAGTTAATTTCCAACTATGAAATATATTTCGATGAATTAATGGATTTTTAGTTAGATAATATTTTAATAAAATATTATTAATAAGTTACTTTTCATTAAATAGAAACTATCATATAATTTTTAGGAATACAATTGTAATTTTTATTTTAAAGGTGTTTTGTCCAAACCCATGAACTGTCGATAAATGTCTGTTTTTTTTATAAAAGTAAAAATTCACATATTTAGATTATTATTTAGATAAAATGAATATTATTTTTGGAATCAGGACGTCTAAATTATCTAATTTTTATTTTTTCATAGTTTTATGATATATTTAAATTTTTGGGTAAAAATGAAATACCATTTAAATATATAATGTGTTTTATAACATAATAATGACCCAATAGTGATATAATAAAATACTATAAATGGGTTGTTTAGATAATATATGTTTTTCGTCTAAAATAATCTGATTTTATTTCTATTTTAATTATATTAAAAATCCTAAGTGGAACCTCTAAGACATATAAAACATCTTAACATTTTAAAATATTTCATTGAGAGTGTGAATCACCTCTACATAAGAAAGCAGAATATTTTAATAATTTCTCCCACTAAACTTATAAATTTTTTTTCAACTAATCTTTGGCAATAACTAACTATAGAAAACATGGTATGGTCTTTGGTTTTTACTAGTTTAATGTGTGGTGTCCAAAACCTAAAATATACAGAATTTACTCTACTTTCCTATATAAACCCACTCAATCTGCCATTTCTCTTTACTCAAACCATTTGGAGCTTGACAAAAACCTTCAATAATATATCTATAATACTTACAAGGCACCCCATGTTCCCATGAAGCTTCTCTCAAGACTCTCCCAAGCCATTGGGATCACACTTCCATGTAAGGGATTTTTTCCTTTATCATTTTTTCAAAAAAAAATTTATAATGTTATACACTTTTTTTAAAATTTAAAATGTTGTGGTATGATTTTAAACCTATCCCATGGTACCCACCTTATGTTTTAATGATGTTATAACTATTTCTCTATCATTAATGCAACCAATTCACACATGTTACCATGCCCAAATTCCGTAAGAAATTTCTCAATTATCATTTATATTCATGAAATTATTTTATATTATGCATCTAACATCCATTACATTTGTTGAGACATGTATCTCTATGACCCGCATGGTGTCCATTTCAAGTAAAAATTATGATATGGATTTTCTCTATCACCAACCATTTTTATGAATTCTTATGTCATGTAGTTATGCAGCCGAAATTCCACCGTGTTTATCCTAGCCAATGTAATTGTGTAGTATATACCATTCCCATTTCTCTATAAAGGTTACTCACATTTATGCATGATTACATATTGATTATAGAGTTTCATGTATGAATTCCAATTTTTTTATCCAGGAATAAATGATGACATTTGATTAATCCATGTTGTATGATCTATTTCGTACACTTATGCATGAAATTAAATGTTCATAAAGGGTGTGCCCTGAAAGAACTCAAAATCATTGGGTAATGATTAGTATCATGATACATTATGTACAATGAGGGTTTAATCATTCTCTATCAGCAACGGTCCTTGGCTCATGAGAATATTTTGTTAATTTTTGTTGCCACATTTTTTTGTTATGATAGAAATGGTATATCATGCCTTTATGTTCATGTTTCTATTGTACTCCATTGATAAGACTATTTACTAACACATACTATATTCTTCATGTTGTTCCTTGTTTAGTCCCTTACTGGGCTTTATAGATCACCCTTTTCTTATGCATGTAATCAAGTTACCCATAAAATGTTATGTATTAAAAAATGATGTGGTCATGTAAAATAAGTTTTCAACAAAGATGTTGTGTTTTATGTCCTATGTTGTTATGTAATTTTCCTAATTTCCAAAGAAACTAGAACTCTTGATCTGTAGTGTCTCTTTAAGTGGACGTTTGTGTAATAAATCATGGTTATCTGTGTAATAGAGAAAAGGGTTGTTATAGTTGGTATCAGCGGATTGGTTTGGTTATTTTTGACATTAGGATTCGAAAACCTTAGTGAAAGCCTTTGGGTAATGAATATGTATAATAAAAACATCCCTAAATATTGGTAACTATTGAGTAAGTGGTTTATCAACAAAAAACATCCCTATCTGGATACGAGCAGGTAGAGGTGGCTACGTCACAAATGTATCTTGGCGTAAAACCTGAAAAAACCGCATTTAGATATACTCAAACATGAAATGGTGCACTAAAACATGCCTTGCTTCACTCATGGTTACAAAACTCATAGGGGATATTCTTTGGTAAATTCATAATCATAGTATGAACCACTAGTATTGGAAGAAATTCCCCTAATAATATATGTTTGGAAATAGGTCGTGGATAACATATATTTAAGCCTAGAAATTAATTAGATAAGGAAAGAAATGTAATTTATAAGTTATACCATTTTTATTGGATTCCCCTTTATGTGATACCCCTATAATTCCTTTTATTCTAGAGAATGTCTGGTAATATGAGGACTATGGCTAACAATTGATGCAATGATCAAGTTGATGACTATTCAAATGAGATGCCCAATCCGATGATAGTGGGAATATAAAACATTGTCATGATACTATCATAGTTAACTCATATTTTGAAAAGAAACGTTGTTAAAGAAGAATGTTCAACCCCCCAATAATGAACAGGATGTAATAAAGAGCTTCATGAGAGAAAGGTGCCCTATTTTTAATGGATCATATGATCCCTCAAACATCTAAAAATGGATAAAATCCATTGATACGATCATCTCTATCATTCAATGTTCTAAAAAAGAGAAGGTAATTCTACATGAAAACCGAATTGAGGGTGAAGTTGATCAATGGTGGAAATTGATCAAAAATATGAATCTTGAGGAGGATATCGAGGAATTGGAATGAAGGATTTCCAGAAATTTTTTTGATAAATAATTTCCTCCCACCCTCTGAATTATGATGCAATGGGACTTCATCCCCATAAAGAAAAAAATACAATGAATCCATTGGAGCGTACAAGACAATATTCACAAGGATTTCAAGATACACCTCTGTCTCTATCGTTACCCCTGAATGCAGGTTTTACCGCTTATTTGGTGGGATAAAACCTATCCAATGTAAAGCCCCATCAATCCATGTCGTTAATATCTATGAGGAAATTTTCTGAGGTGACCTCAATTTCTAAATAAGGATATATGAATATCAATGGTATCATGGGGATATGAAGTGTAAGGTCGACTATAATTCTGGAGGAATGATGGATAAATCCAATGGTGATAAGAAATTTCAGTACCCCACATGCCGAAGGAGTGGAATTAAGAACACTATAAATTTTATGAAGGTAATGAGGAAATGATTTAGTTGTATAAGATAAGGGAACCTGGATTTTAACTACAAAAAGAAAAAACCTTTGTTGTGAAAGAAGAGAGGAACACTACTTTTGACACTCAATGCCTTGTTTATTGCATCAACTGCAAAGAACAAGGGAACATTGCAACCCATTTACCAGTGCCGAGGGTTTTCGGAGGCAATAAACAACCTCCAAGGTAGAAAGGATGATATTTTTATATCACTACCACTAATGAAAATCCAAAAAAATGATGTTGGGACATTTATGCTGGTTATTCATTCAAGAATATAGAACATAATTTTTTATTCTAGTATTATGCATACATTTATATCCCGAATGTTTAGTATAACAAACCCAACACCACCACAAATCATCGATGTAAAAATGTCGGTTAGAACAAAAAATAGGGTAATCCTTTCATACTATGAATATAAATCTTCCACTATGAAAATTCGTGGTTTGAACTTCAAAGGGTACCTCATTATACTCCAAATAGTATTATTTTTATTCAATTCATGGAATTACCTATATAGATCCATCTTAACTTTTTGTGAGAGGGAAATCACTCTCTATATGACATATTGCCCCTGATTCTGTACAAGTGTAAGGAGAAGGATGAATCATCTTTAGCACGATCATCAAAAGCATGGTTATTTCTACCCTATGAGCACACATACCCTGCTTAGATGATTAATTATAATGAAGAAAACATACATGAAGACATTCTTATATGGAGGGAATTTTCTGATGTGTTTCCTGAGGAATTTCCTGATCTTCCTCCAAGAATAGATGTTGAATTCGCAATTGATCTTATAATTGGGGTGTTTACAATATCCATGAGTCTGTATAGAATGGTTGTTTTAGAGATTGAGAAGCAGAATAATCAACTACAAGATAATCTTGATAAAGAGTTTATACATCCAAGTTCATCACCATGGGGTAAACCAGTCCTTTTTGTCAATAATAAGGATGGGTCAATGAGACATTGCATTGATTATCGTGAGGCCAACAAAATCATGATAAAGAGAAAGTATCATCTTCCCTGAAATGATTACTTGTTCGATCATCTATGTGGATAAAAATACATCTTACAAGGTGGATTTTTTGTTGGGATATTACCATGTAAGTGTAAAGAAGGAGGATTTTCCCAAGACTGCTTTTTAAACAACGTATGGGCCCTATGAATTCATAATAATTCCTTTTCAACTCAATATTATTCTCCAAAAATCATCATGTAAATAATGAATAGGGTCATTAAAGACTACGTTGAAAAATTTTTTGTAGTCTTTATTGAATATATTGTAATATTCTCCAAAAACATGATGTATTATGAGGAGCATCTAATAACTTTTATAGAGACCTTGAAAAAGGAGATGCTCTATGGAAAGTACAACTAATGTGAGTTCTAGTTGAGGGAAGTCTTATTCATGGGTCATATCATCACAATCAATGGAATATCTATGGATCCCCCGATAAATGCTTTAATTGAGGGATTTCCAAGCCCAAAATATGTGAAGAATATCCATAGATTCCATGGGTTATCTGAAAATTAATTACATTTTGTGAGAAATTATTCATGATTGGAAAACCCTATTACCAAGATAACATAGATGGGAGTAATGTTTTCTTAGAGTGATGAATGCAAAGAGATATTCAATAAATTGGAATGGAGGCTTATCACTGTGCCCACTCTCACATTTCCCACAATTAGATAACTTTTTTTTGGTATTTAGTGATTCTTAGAAGAAGTAGTTGGGTAGTGTGTTGATGAAAAATGACACATTCATTGAATATTATTCAAGGAAATTTAATTTTCATGTGAAAAACTATCCAACACATGATCAGGAGTTGGTTGTAGTAATCTTCTCCTTACACTTTTGGAAGAATTACCTCTTTGGGGAGAACTATGAAATACACATAGATCACAAAAGCCTCAAATATATATTCATATAGAATGTGTAAATTTGGACAAAAGAATATGGATAGAGATGATAAAATTATATGACTTATCGTTCCATTTCCACCTTGGGAAAGAGAAAAATGTTGATGATGCTCTAAGTAGATAGGTACCAACAATTCTATCATTGATGATAATTGAAAAGGATGAAATATTCAAATATTTAATGAAGATATACATGAGAATCATAATAAAAGAAACATCATAAATCATTTCAGAAATGATTGTTCAACCATATATTTTGGAAAGGTTAATTTATGATCATAAGGCTGATGTGGGTATTTAGAAAATTTTGAAATTATCAGAAAATGTAAATCCTTGGATTTCAATGTTAATAGAGAAAAAATTGTGAAATTTGGTTCAATAATATATTTTCCATAAAATACAGAGTTTAAAAATGAATATCCGGATGATGCACATAGTTCTAATATCTCCATTCACCCAGTAAACACAAAGATGTATCAAGATATCCAAGATCATTATTGGTGGGATAACATGAAGAAGGAGATTGCTGAGTATACATCAATGTTCCTGGTATGTAAGAAATTAATGTTTGAGAGGAAAAAGTCTAAGGGGAAAATTCAACCGTTACCCATACCAGTGTGGAAATGGGAGAACATCACCATAGAAATTTTTACCAGACATCTAAAGACATAAAATGGAAACAATGATATTTGGGTTCTTGTGGATCATCTTAAAAATACATCACACTTCATTTCAATTAAAAAAGATTTTTCATTGGACCAACTAACATCGATATATATCAGATAAGTTGTATGGCTGCATGGAGTACCCCTATCTATTATATCCGATCGAGATCCAATATTCAGCTATCATTTCTGGAAGAATCTTTAACATGCTCTGAATACTCTGATGATCTTTAGTACGACTTTTCATCCTAAAACTGATGGCCAATCTGAGTGGACTATCCAATAACATGAGGATATGTTGAGATCATGCACAATGAACTTCAAAGGAGGATCATATCAACATCTTCCTCTAATTGATTTCTCTTATAATGATAGTTTCCACTCAATAATCCAAATGGCTTCTTATGAAGCCCTTTATGGGAAAAGGTTCATAACACCGACATGTTGGGATGAATTTGGGGAGAGAAAACTCCTAGGACCAAAAATGGCCAATGAACTGGTGGATAAGGTTAATACCATCCAGCATCACATTAAATCTTGTTAGAGTCGACAAAATAGCTATGCTGATAATCATCGAGGAGACATACAGTTTGATGTTGAGGACATTGTATTCCTTCGCATATCCCCATGGAAGAGATTTATTAGATTTTTGAATAATGGAAAGTTTAGTCCAAGGTACATATTCCCTTGTGAGATCCTAGATCACATTGGAGTAGTGGCCTATCGACTTTCACTCCAACCGAACCTATATCAAGTACATGATGTATTTCATGTATCACTCATGATGAAGTATATAATAGATATATCGCATGTACTCAATCAAGAGGATTCACCATTAGAGAATGTCTCTATAATGAAGAGAAGTAGGTAAAGATATTAGATTGTGAAGAAAAAGTTCTACAAAATAAGACAATGCCCCTCATCTATGTGTTGTGGAAAAACCACAAGATTGAAGAAGTAACATAGGAATCAGAGGAGGTGATGAAGCAGAGTTTACCTCATCTATTTAGTATGGTAAAATGATATTTTTAGGGTGAAATTTCTTAAGGTGGTAAGATTGTAATGACTTAAACTTTTAATAATGAAAATTCATCTTGATATAATTAAATTTATTATTATGTAAAATGGTTATATAAAACATACAAATGTTATTGGTTTTATATTTTTGGATTTTCCAATACTTTTAAGTGTTGTTATCATTTCTAATATTGTCAATTAACAGTGACCATATGATTAGTATAACTAAATACATTTAAAAAATCCATTTTATTCAGACAAAGGAAGTGATGGCCTCATCCAGTAGGGTTGCTCCATTCAAGGCTCATTTTCCGCTACTCAGAATGGAGGTAACATCACTAGGCTTCTCTATTGATGATTCCCAAGATGATATTTTTCATGTTATGATTGAACTACAAGGACTGCGAGAGAAGTGGATGTCAATTGAGATTCCCACCTAAGAGATGTTATTTAAGAATCCCCAAGATTTTGTCACCATCGAACACCTTACCCGTTGGTATTATGTAGTTGTTATAAGGGTTATGTAATAGGACCATTAGTACTGTGATTTTGTACATTATTTTTGTATAGAATAAATAATATACATCCATTTTTTTATTCTTACTTTTTAAATTGTTCTAATGCACAAATAATATTTTTATTCAAAATTCAATTAAGAGATATATTATGATGTGTTAATGGATTTTTGAATTAAATAAAATTCTTATAAAATATTATAACCAAATTACTTTTTATTTAATATAAATTATCATATAATTTAATGGATTAAATTGAAATTTTTATTTGAAAGCTGTTTTTTTTTCAAAACCCATAAATTTTGGACAAATGTCAGTTTTTATTTTAAAAGTTACAAACAGAGTATTTAAAAAATTATTTATATAAAATGAATATTATTTTTGGAATCAAGTTGTCGAAATTATCTGACAGTTATTTTTTCTTAATTTTCTGAGACAGTCGAATTTTTGGGAAAAATTTAAACACCGTTTAAATATATAATGTTATTTATAACATCATAATGGCCCAATAATGATGTAATTCAATACTATAAATGATATGGTTGGCCAATATATGTTTTAAATTTAAAATAATTTAATTTTAGTTTTGTTTTATTTATTTTACAAAACATTAGTGGACCCTACAAGTCATATAAACCATTTTATGATTTTAAAATGATTTCCTTAAGACTGTTACTCACCTCCACATAAGAATGACTAATAATTAAAAATGTTCGTCCATTTTCCTTATAAAATAATTTTTTTTAGTCCAATTTTTAAAACATCATGGGAAAAAATCATTGGATGGTTTGTGGTTTGGATTAGTTTAATGAGTGGTGTCCAAAACCTAAATAATAATGAATTCCCTCTCATTTAAAATATAAAAAGATTCAATATACCATTCCACTTTACTCAATTCATTTGGAGCTCGACCAACCTTGTAAATACTCTCTCTATAATCCTCCCAAGGTTCCCCATGTTCTCAAGAAGTCGATCATAATTCTATCTCAAGCTGTTGGGATCACACTTCCAAGTAAGGGATTTCTTCCATTCTCATTTTTGCCAAAAATTTATTTATATTGTTATACCATTTTTAATATTTAAAAAAGTGGTGGTATGATTTAGAACCTCTCCATACTTTCCTCATTTTCTTCTAACGATGAGAGATCTATTTCTCTCTCATTAATTCCTCACATGTACACTCGTTATCATGACAAAATTTAGTAAGGAAATGTTCTCTTCAAATTTACATTCAAGTAATTCTTTTATATTATGCATATAAATTGAATTTAATTTTCTGGGATATGTAAATATATGAACCCATTTCTATTCATTTAATTTTAATATGATGAGATACCCCATTTTCTCCCATCAACCATATTTATGAATTTTTATGTCACACCGTAATCCTGCCGAAATTGCACCATGATTATCCATGCCAAATTCATTATGTAGTAAATACCATTACCATTTTTCTATCAAGGGTATTCACCAATATGAATGTTTACTTATTTATTATAGTGTTTCATATATGAATTCAACAATAATTTATCGTGGAATAAATTATGACATTTAACAAATCCACGATGTATGATCTATGTGGCACAGTTGTGCTTGAAATTAAATGTTTATAAAGGTTATGCCCTGATAGTGATCCAATGAATTGGGTAAATATTGGTATCATGATACGTATACTGAAATTAGGGTAAACTCATGATAATTCTAGTACAATGAGTTTTTACTCATGCTCCATGTGAAATGAGCCTTGACTCAAGCTAATATCATGAAAAATATTGATTCCACATTTCCATGTTATGATAGTCATGTTATATCATGCCTTTATATTAACATTTCTCTTGTGCTCAATTGATATGCCTATTGACTAACATGAACTATATTTTTCTTATTTTTCCTTTTTTACACCCTTACTAGGATTTATATCTCACCCATTTATTTTTCATGTTCTCATGTTATCCAATGCAATTCTACGTACGAATGAATCTTGTGGACATGTAAAATACGTTTTCAATAATGATGTAGTGTTATATTTTCTAAGTTGTTATGTAATGTCCCTAATATCCCCTAAGACTATACTTCTTGAACCACATAGTTTTCTTAAGTGAATGTTTATGTAATAAATCATGTTTATGTGTGTAATAAAGAGTAGAGTTCTAAATGTTTGTGTTAGAGGATATGTTTAGTTATTTTTGGGATTATAATTAGAAAACCCAAGTGATAGCATTATGGATAAGACTAAACATAATAAAACCATCCCTAAATTTTTGTGAGTTTTGAGTATGTTATTTATCAATAAAATACATCCCTATCTGGATATGAGAAGGTAGAGTAAGCCCTGGCACAAATGAATCTAGGTGTAAAAACCTAAAACACCACTTTGAGCTAGAATCAAATGGGAACTGGTGATAGAAAACAGGCCTTGCTATACTATTTGTTATGACACTCCCTGAGGAAATTCTTTGGTAAATTCATAAGCCTATTTTGTAAAATTATTAAGGGAATAAAAAAATAACCTAAGATTTTAGGTTGGGAAGTTTATCTGGGATAATATAGGATGACGAATATTAATTCCTACGTTATAGAAATAAATGTAATTTATTAGTTATCCCTTTTTTCATTGGGTTCCCATTATGTGTTACCCTTATCATTCCATTTATTCCTGCCACTAGCCAGTAATAGGAGGACCAATTCTATCAATTGATGAAAATATCAATGTGATGACAGTTCTAATTAGATGCCCAATAATATGGGAGCGGGAAACACAAACAATATCAATATACATCAGTAGATAACTCATTTTTTGAATAGAAATATGGGTCATGAGGAATGTTCACCCCCCCTGAGAAATAAATATCCATAATCCATATAATAATTAGACAAATACCCCTTAATTTTAGTGGATAATATGATCCCTCAATATCCAAACAATGGATCAACTCTATTGAGAATATCTTCTCCATCCTTCAATGTTCGAAACAAGTGAATGTACGTCTCAATGATAATCGTATGGAGGGTGAAGCTGGTAAATGGTGGTAATTGATCACAAATATGATGCCTGAGGATGAGATCAAGGCGTTATAATAAACGGATTTCTAGAAAAAAACATAGATAAATATTTTCCCCAAACCCTCTGACATAATATGGAAAGGTACATCCTTTCCCTCGTGAAAAAAAAGATGATGAATCCAGTGGAGTGTACGAGGAAAACATCACAAGGATGTCATGATAAGACTCTGGCATTATTGCTACTCTGAATGTAAGGTTGACTACTTCTTTGGTTGGCTAAAACCTAGATTACTTAATGCCTTATAAATCCGTGACATTGATTTCAATGAGAAAGTTGTCTGATGTGCCCTGAAATTTGAAATGATGATCGAAGAATGTCACATGTATAATGGGGGTAATAATTGTAATATGGAATTTAATTCATGTTTTTTATATATAATTCCGACAGATCTATGGAATTCTATCAACCCACATTCCATAGATGCGGATAGAATCACCCAAAAATTTCCTAAGGGGGACCAAAAATTTCTTTAGGTGTGGAAGAGAAGGGTACCTGGATATTAACTACCATCAATAAAAAACCTGCTACTGTGATAGTGGATAGGAACTCTCTGTTTCACCCTAAACACATTTTTCATTGCTTCAACATCAAATAACCATTCCTTTTTTCAAACCATTTCCCTAATCCAAGGAATTTCAGAGGAAAAAACAACCTAAAAGGTATCAGGGATATATTTTTCCATCACTACCGGCGAAGTCAACACCGAAAATGAAGTGGTGAAAGGTATGCTAGTTATTCATTCAATAATAGAGAATAAACATTTTGATTAAAGTTTTATGAATTCTTTTATATCCTAGAAGATTAGTAGAACAATCCCTACACCACCAAAATTCATAGAAGTAATGATGTAGGTGAGAATAAAAAATGGGGAAACCATTTCATCCAATGAATATAACTCCTCATTAGTCATTATTTTCAGTTTTAACTTCCCGACAAACAACCTCAATCTCCCTCTAGTGGAATTTGATGAAAATATTTTCATGTATTGGCTTGACCTATATATAGTCAACATAAATTGTTGTGAGTGGGAAATCACTCTCCATATTGAAAATAGACCCCCCCCCCAATTCTATAAAAGTGCATGTAGAAGGATGAATCTTCATTTCCACCATCATCTCAAGCATAGATATTACTGCCCTCTGACCACAAGCATCTTGATCATATTATTATGCTATTGAACTAACCATCCTTGAAAAAATTCCTATTATGAGGGACTTCACTGATGTGTTTCATGAAGAATTTTATGATCTTTATCTTAGAATAGATGTTGAATTATCAATTGATATTATACCTGGGGAATTTCCATAATCCATGACTCCGTATAGAATTGTTGTTGTGGAGATTGAGGAGATGAAGAAAAAACTACATGATAATCTAGATAAAGGGTTTATACGCCTAAGTGCTTCACCAGGGTGTGCACCCATGCTTTTTTTCAAGAAGATAGATTGGTCAATGGTCCATTGCATTGATTATCGTCAGCTCAACAAAATCATTATAAATAAAAATTGTTATCTTCCCCAAAATGAATACATATTTTATCACCTACATAGATCGTGATACATATCTAAGGTGGATTTTTGGTAATGATATTACTAGGTAAGGGTGAATATGTATGATATCCTGAAGAATTATTTTAGTATAAGGGACGAGAAGTATGATTTTATAGTAATTCTTTTTGGACTCACTAATGTTCCAACAATCATCATAGAATTGATGAATATATTATTTGGTGATTACCTCGAAATGTTTTTGGTAGTATTTATTGATGAAATTATAGTATAATCCCAAACCAAGGAGGAGCAGGAGGTGCATCGAATCATTTTACTAGAGACATTTCGAGAAGAGAAGCTTAATGAAATGTACTATAGGTGTGAGTTCTGGTTGAAGGATGTCTCATTATTGGTTTATATAATCACAATAAATGGGATATATATAGATCCTTCTAAGAAAACTATAATTGAGGGATGGTCAAGGCCAACATCTATGATAGATGTCCATATATTCCTTGGGTTAGCTAGATATTATTACCGATTTATCAGAAATTTTTCTCGATTGTCCAACCATATTACCAAGAAAACTAATAAGGGAGTCAAGTTTTCTTAGAGTGATGAATGTGAAGAGAGATTCAAGGAGATGAAAAGGAGTATTATCACTACTCCAATGCTTACATTACCCACAAGTGGATAAATTTTTGTGGAATTTAGTGATTCATTGAAGAACATCTTAGGTTGTGTGTTGATGAAAAATGAGAAAGTCATTACCTATGCTTCTTGGAAATTGAATGTTCATGTGAAAAAAATCCAACACATGATTTGGAGTTGGATACCACAATCTTCACCATAAAATTTTGGATAATTTTCCTCTTTGGTGGGAAGTGTGAATTATACATGGATCAAAATATAATGAATTATTTATTCACACTGAAAGATTCGAATATGTGCCAATGAAGATGTCTAGAGCTAATCAAAGAATATGACTTCTCAATCCATTACCACCCGGGGAATGCGAAAAAGGTTTAGGATGCTCTATGTAGAAAGGACCCATAAATTATATCATAAATGAGAATTGAAAATGATGAAATCCTCTTAGATTTTATGATGATAGTCGTGGGAATCATAAATAAGGGAACATCATCAATACATTCACAATTTTTTTCTCAACCATCTCTTTTGAGAAGTTTAAAGGATTCTCAAATGGATGATGTGGGAATTCAGAAGAAATTGGAAATGATAAGTAATGTGAAATCATCATATTTCAATGCTAATGAAGAAGGAATTGTGAGTTTTGTGTCATGACTATGTGTTCCGTCAAGTCTAGAGTTAAAGAAAGATCTTTTGGATGATCCACATAGTTAAAATTTCTCCATTCACCCAGAAAACACACAGATGTATCGAGATCTCCGAGAGCATTATTAGTGGGTTAACATGAAGAAGTAGATCACTGAGTATACATCAATGTTCTTGGTATGTCATAAATTTAAGGCTGAGAGGTAGAATTATAAGGGGATGATGCATCCATTACCCATACCTGAATGAAAATGGGAGAACATTACCATGGACCTTTTTCTGCAGACTTATGAAGACATTCAAATGAAACGATGCTATTTGGGTCTTTATGGATCATCTTACAAAGACTTCAAAATTCATTGAAATTCAAGAATATTTCTCACTGGATCAACTATAATGGATATATATTAGAGAATTTTTAAGACTTCATGGAGTATTACTATCTATTCTATCCGATAGAGATCCAAGATTCACCAAAATGTTCTGGAAGAGTCGTCAACATGCTCTGAATACTGGGATGAACATCAGTATAACTTATCATTCTCAAACTAATGGACAGTCTGAGTGGAATATCAAAACACTTGGGTACATATTGAGAGAATTCTCAATGAACTTCAAATGTAGATGATATCCACATCTTCCTCTAGTTGAGCTCTCTTAAAATAACAGTTTCCACTCAAGGATCCAAATGGATCCTTATGAATACCTTTATGGGAATAGGTGAAGAACACCAACATGTTGGGATGATGTTGGGGAGTGAAAAATCATAGGTCCATCAATGATATAATAAATGGGGGAGAAGTTTAAGACCATCCAATAACACATTAAATATGCTCAGAGTCGATAAAAGAGATATGTTGATAATCTTTGATGAGACATAGTGTTTGAGGTTAGAGAAATGGTATTCCTCTCTATATCACAATGGAATAGATTAAAGAGATTTGGGAGGAAGGAAAATCTCAGTTCAAGGTACATCATTACTCTTTAGATATTTTCTCACAATGGAGTAGTGGCCTATCGACTAGCACTCTAATTGACTCTGTCTCAAGTACATGATATATTCCATGTATCGCTCTTGAAGAAGTACATACCTAATCCATCAAATGTACTCAATCCATAGGTGGTACCATTAGAGAATGAACTCTATTATGAATAGAAGCCGATGAAGATATTAAATCATTGGTAAAAATTTCTACAAAATAAGACAATTCCCCTCATCATGGTGTTGTGGTGAAAACACATGTTTTATAAAAAAATCTAGGAATTAGAAGAATTGATAATGCAGAGTTACACTCATTTGTTTTAGTGTGGTAAAATAAAATTTCAAGGGAAAAATTTCTTAAGGAGGGAA
The DNA here is from genome assembly GCA_963277665.1 of Viscum album. Lineage (NCBI taxonomy): Eukaryota > Viridiplantae > Streptophyta > Magnoliopsida > Santalales > Viscaceae > Viscum > Viscum album. The sequence goes on along the minus strand of OY728153.1, from coordinate 409,680,778 downwards.
GATTGTAGTGAACCATAATTTTATTAATTAAAATTCATATTGATATTATTTATTGTCTTATAATATAAAATGTTTATATAAAACATATTCACTAGCTTGGTTTTATGTTTTTGGAACTTAAAATACAATTAAGAATTGTTACCGTTGCTATTATAGTTGTTGAACAGTGAACACATGATTAGTATAAATATAGGGCTCAAAAAATCCAATTTACTCAGAAAAAGGATGTGATGGCTTCATCTAGTAGAGTTTCTCCATATGAAGCCCATTTTTTAGAGCTCAGAAAGAGGTAGCGTCACTGGGTTTTTCTCTTGACCAAAAACAAGCCGAGCATCAACACACTAATCTTGAACAGAACTGCCTATAGTGTAAGTGGATATTAATCTAGAATACCACCCGAGCGATGTTATCTAAGCCACCACAAGAGTCTATCACTATCCCACACCATAGCCTTAGGTCTTATATGGGCTATATAAGGGTTTATGTGACAATACAACCAAACTATGATTATGTGAATTATTTTTTATAGAATAAATAATATTTATTCATTTTTTTATTCTTACCTTGTAAATAGTGTTTAAAGCATGAATTGTATTATTTTTTAATATTAAATTAAGATATCTATTTTGATGAATTAATTTAATTTTTAATTAAATAATAGTTTTAAAAAATATTATCACTAAATTACTTTTTATTAAATAAAATGTTCATAAAATGTTTATGAATCCAATTATAATTTTTATTTGAAAGCAGTTTCTGTCACAACCCATCAATTTTCGATAAACGTAGGTATTTACATGTAAAGTAAATAAACCACATTTTAATATTATTATCTAGATAAAATTAATATTAATGTTGGAATCAAGAGGTCAAAAGTATCCAATGGTGATTTTTTTATAATTTTCTGAGACAGTCAAATTTTGGGGTAAAAATTAAATACAGTTTAAATATATAATGTGTTTTATGACATCATAATGACCCAATAGTGATGTAATAAAATACTATAAATGGTATTTTAAGCCAATATATGCTATAAAAATAATATAATTTTATTTTAGGTTTGTTTTATATATTTTACAAAGCCTTAGTGGACCCTCCAAGGCATAGAAACATTTTAAAAATTTAAAATGATTTCCTTGAGAGTGTGACTCACCTCCACATAAGCGATCTTAATATTATATATTTTTTGGCCATTTTCCTTTTAAAATAATTTTTTACACTCCAATTTGGAAGGAAAAATGGGAAAAATCCATGGGATTGTTTGGGGTTTTGATTCGTTTATTATGTGGTGTCCAAAACCTTAATAATAAAGAATTCCCTCTCCTTTCTAAAATAAACCTACTAAATCTCCCATTCATCATCACTAAAACCATTTGGATCTCGACCAACCCCTAACCTTATCTCTCTAGATTCCTCCCAAGGAGACCCATGCTCTCAAGAGTCGTCTCTCAATCCTCTCCCAAGCCATTTATTTCACACTTTTATGTAAGGAATTTCTTCCATTCTCAAATGTGTCCAATTGTTTTTATAATGTTATACCCTTTTGTTTTAAATATAAAAATATTGGGGTATGATTTTTCAACTCCTCCATACTTTCCAACATATATTTTAATGTTGAGAGACCACTTTATATTCCATTAATTCCACCCAAGTACACATGTTACCATGGAAAAATTTCATAAGGAATTTATCTCTTCTCATTTACATTAAAGAAATTATTATTTAATATTAATTGAACTTTCATTAAATATGTTGGGAAATTTATATATATTAACTTCTTGATTTCCATTTCTCATAAATATAATGATATACCACTTTCTCTATCATCAACCATTTTTATGAATTTTTATGTCACATTGTTATGATATCAAAATTGCACCACAATTAACCATGCCATTGTCATTGTGTAGTGAATACCAATTCCCATTTATCTATCAAAGGTATTCACATCTACCCACATTTATTTATTGATTGTATAGTTTCATGTATGAATTAAAAATTCCATTATCATTGAATAAATTATTTTTTTAATGAATCCATGTTATATGTTCTTTGTGGCGCACTTATTCATGAAATGGAATGTTTATAGCGGGTGCGCCCTAATAGCGCTCTAGTGCATTGGGTAAAGATTAGTATCATGATACGTCAAGTGAAATGAGGTTTTACTAATGATAATCCAATTTAAATGAGGTTTTACTCCTGATCCATGTACAATCAGCCTTGGTTGATTCTTATATCATGTTAAATGTTGTTGCCACATTTTAATGTTATGATAGTCGGCATATATCACACCTTTATGTTCATGTTTCTCTTTCATTCTATTGATTTTCCTATTTCCTAACAAATAATATATTCATCTTTTTATTCCATGGTTAATCCCTTACAAGGCATTATATATCACTCTTTTCATATCCGTGTCCTCAAGTTTTCCCATGCAATGCTAAGTACAAAAGAATTTTGTGGTCATGCAAAAGAATTTTTCATTAAATATGTTTTCTTTTATGTTCTTTGTTGTTATGTTAAGTTTCTAATTTTCCAATACACTATATCTCTTGATCATAAAATTTTTATTACATTACTTTTTATTTAATAAATCATGTTTAAGTTTGTACAAATGATTTGAGTTGTTATACTTTAGTCTCTTCTTCATTAATTTTTACAAAGTTCCCTATTTTATGAGGAGTCACAGGATGCGTAGGAGCTATATAAAAGATACCATGGGAACTAGGGGACATATTATGGCCTCTTCCCTAATCAACTATATATTATTATTTTTATTTTCCATCAACCTAATATACTTTCTTCTCATCAGAATAGTCAAAATTCATCATCAGGTTCTAAAAGGATAATCACAATTGTTAATATCATCATATAACTTTTAATTATCATCTACCCACAACTTCTTCCATAGGTTAAACTCATCCTCATACTTCTAAAAATTACCCATGTAATAATAAAACCACCAATATATAAAAGTGATTCCACATCTTTAGAAACTAGACATTTATCTTTTAAAATATCATAAATCCTTTTGGGAAAGATCAATGAATTTGATGTTGAAGTAAACATGATCATTTCCAAAATATGAACCCTAGGAATATTTGAAAAAATTTATCTTTTTTCCACTTTTCATAGGTCAAAAAAATAAATATCCTGACACCTTAATATATCAAACTAAACCTTTTTTGAATACCAACTTCATAAAAAACTTATAAAACATCCTACGCACCCAATCTAACTCTCCGAAAACATAACTGCTACAGTTCCATCACTTATAACCTCAGATAACGATTATTTATATATGAAATCCTCATTATAATCATGGTCAGTGTCTTATAAGTCATTAAAAATATCTTTAGTAGGAACATTTATGCACACAACCAACTATTTAGAAGAATATTCTCTTTTTTGGCCTTTATCATAGAATATGAACTAGTATTTTTCTTCTTCTTCAAATAGAAATTACCACATAATGATATATCTCAGTCACAAGCATAAGATTGAATGGTATCTTTATTTGATGAAAAAAAATTTAATCATCATTGGTTATGAATAATTTTTCACAATAAATATCTTCTCAAAATTAGGAATTATTCTTCAACATTTATTTTATGTGGTATAACCAATTTTTATAGGTCGGGATTTGAGGGTTCTAAGTAGGTAAATGATTGGATTCTATTTTTCGTTTTTTTATAGATGATATTCTTATGGTTATGACATTGAGGGTCAATTAATTCTGAAAATAAAAGCAAGATCAGTTTTCTCAGTCAAAGCAGAATGTAATACGAAAGGATGTTTGAAATGTTGAAACCGAAGGATTGGACAAGGATCAAGATAAAACAGAATGAGGAACGTGTGTTCATAGAAACTATAAAAGGTGCCACATTTATCATTTCATACTTATAGTGATCCAGAAAATAATAATAAAGAATAGGAAATTTTTTTTAATTGATATATATAGATTAAAATAAAACATTTAGAAAATAAAATTGGAAATTCAAATATTGAGAATTAAAAATTTCAAAAAACACGTGTGAAAAATTTCAATGGTATGACATAAAATGTTGAGAAGTTTGATGGTGAGAATTCCATTATTGAGACATATCCAATGGTGATGCATACCGAGCGGTGATACATACTCAATGGTGAGTCATTCACAATAATACAAAACCAAAATTTATCATACCTATTTAATATTTTATGTAAACAGTTCTCTCAGAATTCAATAATTGTAAATATAACATAAAGTTGATGTTCATTACTAATTTATTCAAGATTGATATCACCATTTTGAAAATTATCTCTCAAACAATGATATATTTCATAAATATATTTTGTTCTATAATGTGATACATTATTCTTAGAAGTATTCATAGCACTTGTATTATCAATTTTTATTTATACATGTCATAGTTGATATCAATTTTCTAGTAATTTGTGTTTCATCCAAAATGTTAATTGAAAAACTACATGAATATTTGTACTCATTTTCAATACTTGGAATAAAAAAAGAATTTTTTTCACTACACCAAAAAATTGAGACTTTCCAAAAAACTGACATGTTCCATAGGTTATTTTTCTCTCTAACATTAATCCACCAATATCTACATCTTAAGAACTAAATATATAAAATTATTGTCCGTTTAGGTAAAACTCCACTAAATTGTTATTATATTTTAAGTATTTCAAAATTCATTTACATATTCAACTGTGACTCTTTTATATTTTCATGAAAAATAGCACACTTACACACCCTAATAATTATATCCAGTCATATTATTTTTAATTAAAGAACACTTCCAATCATACCTATGTAACTGCTTTTATCACCAAGTTTTCTTTATTCATAAAGATCCCACAGAAATGTAGTACTCATAAGACTATCCCTACTCTAAGTGTTTCCCAACCAATTTTTATAAAAAATCATATTTATATTTACTATGATTTAAAATAATTCCTTCATTATTATGAAAAATAAAAAAACAAATAAAGAATTTGTGTTCACCCATTTCACACATTTAATATTTATTTTTCATTATTTTCAAAAATTAAGTACACTATGACCTTTTTTATGATCCAAAAATAATATCATTAATATAAATATGAACATCTAAAACATCATTTTATGTTTTCATTATAAAAAGGGTTGGATAATATATACCTTTTGAAAAACATTTTTAAATAAGAAATGAGTTGATCTAATCATACCAAGATATAGGGGATTTTTTTAAACCATATAAATAATTTTATAATTTTATAATTTTATTTGAGAAATGGGGGTTTTGAAAACAAAGGGATGTTCTAAAAAACAACATCAACTATATACCCTTTCGAAAATATAAATTTTAAATTAATTTGATACAATATTAATTATTGATGAACATAATAGGATATAATAATTAAAATTTATTCATATATAGAAACTAGTGAAAAGTCATCCCCATAGTTTATTACTTTCTATTGACTATAACATTGTGAAACTAGTATAGATTTAATTCATACAATTTTTCCTTATTCACCTACCTTGTTTCCAAACACCTGTTCATTTTCCCAGAGTAAAGGTGCACATGGGTCTATACAGAAGTTCCCATACATTAATTCATTAAAATTTAATTATTTATTATTTCATATCTATTTCCCAAAAATCATAATTTATTGCATCATTTATGTAATTAGGTTCTAGATTTTATATAAAGACTTGATGTTCAACCCTATTTCGATGAGAATCTGTAGTATTCGTACCTCTATCTTGGCCTACAAATATAACATTTATAGGATGGTATTTATGGGTTCTAACTACAATATAAAATGAATTAATGGTCAAATCCAGTTCTTGAATGGGTTTGGGTTCTAGATGCTCTAGAATTCATTCAGAAAAGGATAAATTTTCTGAATGTTTCATAGTAGAATTGAAGGGTTTAGAATTTAAGTTAAAATAATATATATTATCCTTAAGATTTTCTAGAGATGTATTAGTCTCATGTGGATATAAAACATCATATTTGATGTGAAATGAATCTTCTACATTTTTGGTCATTTTATAGAAGTCTCTATATGATTTTATAGAAACTCAATAACATAGAAAAATTACTTCATCATTCGTTGATGAAATTTTGACTATATTATCCTTACTATTTAGGATAAAAACAACGCATCCATTAAAAACAATGTAATTAACCATAGTATTTATATTATTCCCAAGAATATACTGGGTATTATTTAGGATATGTCTAATTAAAACTCTATTGATTATTTAGAAGAATTTATTCAATGCCTCTTTCCAAAAATAGATAGGTATGTCATATTCATTTATCATAGTCCATGTAATCTCTAGAAGTTTTCTATTTATTACCATAACAAATACATTCTATTGATCTTTCATACGATATATTATTTTTTACAATATCAATTTTGTGATAAATAAGATTAAAAATATTGATATTCAAACTAAAAACCGCATTCCCTTATTTCGGGCTTAATCATACATCCATATTTGTTCTATATAGATATTTAATACTTGGTAACATAAGAATTGGCCTCACTTTTATGTGGTGAAAGATCAACCAAGTATACCTAGAAAATTAATATACTAATAAAATGAAATATTTCATCATATTATTACATGAACCCCTGTATGGTCTTGATAAATCCATATGAACCAACTCAAGATATTTTGATGTTGAAATATTTTTCATTAATTGAAAATAAAATTTATAATGCATTAATTGATTACAGGTTTTACTGACTATTCAATTTTGGAGGTCATGTTTTGTTATATCATTGACTAACCTTTTCCATGTATTATTACAATGTGAGTGAATATTGTAGTGGCATATTCATCTATTCCAAGAGAATATTATTTATGAAAGGCACTCATGTTGGATACATTTTTAGAAATTAATGAGTTAGGATAAACAACATAAACAATTTTATTTTTTACTATAGTAAAGTCTAAATAATCTTTTTAAACAATAACAATACATGAATTTCTAACAAATTTGAAATAGAAACCATCATCACATTGTTTTGAAATTCCAAGAAGGTTACACTTCAACCCATCAAAAAGAAATACTCTTGAAAATAAAATAGAATTTAGGTTATCTATTTCGTTAAAGTATATGATATAACTTTTAGCAATATCACCAGAGTTGGAATGACCGACATATACATTTATTAGAGTCTTGAATCTAGAATAATACCATCTCATATATCTTGAATATATACTATCCAAGTACCATAGACTCTTACAAGATATTTTCATATGGTTTTACCAAGAAAATTATTTATATAGAAATGATTTTGGTACCCTTATTTTCTTGGTTCTAGAAGTGTTAATAATAAGGGATTTAGGATCCCATATTTGTTTCATAGGTTTCTCTGAAATAGATTTAATGAATTTTTAAAAAAATTGGTCCTCTATAAAAATACTTTCACTTGATCATCCAAAATTAGTAATAAGAAAAAACGTTCTACTAAGAACTCTCCTTTGCCCATAATGGTATCCTAGAGCAGTAACATGCATTGGTGAAACTTATTTACTAAAAATTAGTATAATAGATTTTCTAAAATTGGTATCTCTTTATAAATGCTTTTTTTGTAGCTCAATTGAATTTTTATGTTCAACAATTTCTTTTAATAAATGATAATTTTTATCTTTTTCAATAGATATATTTGATTGAACATTTTCAATAAATGAATTATGTATAATAAGATCTTTATATTTTCCTATAAATTAAATTAATATTTATTCAATCAAATTGAAAAATGGTACCTTAGATATATTAGTTATAAATAACATATTTTATAGATTTGTACATTTTTTCACATGATGAATTATAATTAAAAGAGATATACCTAGAACCAATGCAATTGGTTGTCATTTGATTCCTATACCTTTAGTCATTGTCATTATATTTTTTTTATTTTAGTTTTGGGTAGTCTAACATGAGTAGTCTTTTTATATTTTCTTTCATTGTCAGTAATATCATTTCTGTTATCCACATTCACCCTTCAAAGATGATTATAAAAATATATGTATTATTAATAAGTATTTAATATATTCCATAATAATTAAACTGGAAATATATATATATATATATTTACTTATATCTCATTCACTTACTTCCATTCAATATGATATGAAAACGGAAACAACATTTATGCGTACGAATGGCCTACCATCTCCATAAATGTTGTTTTCCATTTAATATATCTATCTATTATAAATTTTTATATTCTGAATATATATGATACATAAATAATGTTTTATATTATGGAAGAAATTAAACCATGATATAAGTGATACAATTAGGAATAACATGTTAAAACATGTACGATAATGAAAGCGATTCTTAACCAAAATATTATTTTCACAAAGAAATTATTATTTAATGGGTAGTATAAAGACATAAATGAATAAATTATCATATCATAAATATGAATATGGTAATGGTATAATTTAATAACATACTATGGTCATTTTTCGGAGGTTAAATATACCCTCGACCAAAGGGATGTACAAGGTAAGGGTTATTTCCGTAATCTCATTATTATGCGAGATTGTATATCTGTAAGTATATACTGGGACATATTTATCATATATGTCCATGTTTCAATAAAATATTTCACAATGGAATGTTTTATGTTTTAATTAAAGCGACTCTTTAACTGGATCATCATTATAAATGTTTTTAAATATTTATTTTTCTAAATCTTTTAATTAATTTAAATGTTTTCAAAATGATTTTAAGGATTTATTTATGTAGGAATTATTTTTTTAATGTGTTAATTTCAGTAAAAATTTTCAAATTGGTATGGGAAACTTTGATTTGAAAATATTTTTAGAATTCGTCATTTATAAATTTTTCAACTTTTAAATGATTTCCTGAAAAGGGTATTTCTGTCACAGAGTTTTGTTGATTATTTTCGACTATGTCAACATCCTTTATGGGATATTATTCTTGATTGAGGTTGATTTTTTATAATAAAATATTCTATATTTTATTGAATGTGTTATGATATGTTTCACTATGGATGTGTTTTTTTTATACCATTCATTTTTTTGGTTAAAGTGTTGACATTTTGTATTCTCGTCTAAGTAGGAATGTTTATGTTTTGTTTCACCATTTTTTAAATGAGGAATGCATTGGGCGTAGTAAGTGAAGGGCGGGGCCTGCTATATCCCCTCGATGCATCAGTAGGTCTCATGAGACATACTAGTATCATGGCACAAGGCATTGAAATAATCGTATTTGAAGTCTTAGAATGAGGCCTTTAATATGTGGTTATGATGTCCGGAATTTTTCATTCCATCATTATGAAATTAGCTATTGATATTACATGTGATTATTCAACTTGTAGAATATCCATGTAAATAAGTAAATAGAATTATTTTTTTATCTTTTCCATATTATGCTAAACTTTAATTTTAAAATGTTTTTGTTTTAGTGTAATACATTTCCTTAAATGTTTATTATCATTTATTAAAGTTCTCGCTATATTTTTATTCTTACTGAGAATCTGAGCTCACCCGTTTCTTATGTTTTCTTTTTTCAAGGATGTGAAGTAGTATATTATGAATAATGTGCAGGGATAGGCCAAAGTATATGACTGTGATCAAATGGTACACAATGTTGTTTTGTTCATGATGTAATGTAAAACGTATATATGTATCTAGTACTTCCAAGGCCAATATACTAATCCTTCTTTCGAGGATTGATCTATTGTGTTCATGCTAATGTTATGTAATAATTCACTGAATATGGTTTACTAGTGTCGGGGCGTTACATAATCTACTGACCATGTTATCCAAAATTTCATTGGTGAAGAAGATAAATAAGAATAGAATCCAACTCAGTTAGTTGAAAGTGGATGATAAAATCTGAATATATAGAACAATCACATGAATAAAAGAAGAAATATTGATATAAATACAGAAAAAGATGACACAAGATGCCCAAAATATCACCAAGACACCTTTACCCCTATCCATGATCAAGCTAACTGAACACAAATTCAATTAGGTGAATTTGATAAAACTGATGAGAGATATATAGAAAGATACTAAAATTTAATTTAGAAGGTAGAGGCATTAATTTATTAGCTTCAATTGAATAAAAATACAATTAGGACTCTCATTGATAATGATATCTCAAAATATGATATTAATGCAGTAAATATGTCCATTTAGTCTATAGTGGTGAAATGTTCATTTGATCCTACTGAAGATTCCAATAATTAGGTGTACGTACTTTTGAGATTAGATGTATTTTTTGAGAGATTATACATGATTAATTATACGATTTTTATGATGAAAATATTAATTTTATAGAGATAAATTAATCACTATTTTTAAAGAGATATAATACATGAAATGAGAATGATTCCTACATTTACAAAAGGTTTGATTATATAAATTGATCAATATAGAATGGAAATAACATCCTTAATAGAAGAAAAGGTTCTTTAAATTTATATTATTTTTTCTCATGTATTGAAGGATATCTGTTTTATCACTACTAGATTAAAAAAAATTAATGAATAATTGGCCAATAATTTTGATGTCTTAGAAAGGATTTTAAAATATATACAACCAGTAGTTGTAGTTGGTATTAAACTGGAATCCATAGAAGATGAATAATAATAAGAGGATGATGAATTTTTGAGACTCATGATCGAACAATGTCTATAAATGGAATGTAAATTATCTTAATTGATGGTTCAAATAGCATGTTAGATAATGAGTATGAATAATTAAAGAAATTAATAGTTATTTTTTCCAGGAAGAGTATTTCTATAATTTATTTTATAATCATTCATGCAACACCCCAAGCTTCCATGATACGCTCCCCTTTGAATAATACAGCAGCGTGTGTTGTACGCAACTTCGAGTTCTAACACACACCACAACCAATCAAACTAGCCGTTATGAATAGTAATACCAACTTTTTGAAATTTTATAAATTTTACCATTACAAATTTACATCATTTTTGAATTCAGAATATTGAAATTATCTTAGGGTGATTTTTTTTTTATTTTTATGAAAACATTCAATTTTTGATGAATAGTGAAAAACACATAGTTATAGTATAAAAATGAATTTTTATTTAAATAATTATTAATTTTATGTAAATTTATTTTAGGTAAAAAAAAGATACATAATACCTATATAAGTTCAATGTAATTCATTGGAATCAGTTTCTAATAATTTTAGATATATAAAATTTTTATTGAACTTTTCATCGTATTTTACCCATCTCCTGTGAGAAATTGCAAATTCACATAAAAAATAATTTTTCCGCTTCTGTGAGTGGAATTTATAAAATATTAGAGACACGGTTAATATCAAGGAGTAAAATGTGGTTCAATATGATAAAAATAATTTTTGGTGAATAGTAACTGTTAACTTTTTTTTACCGTGACTAAAAGTAAATAAGGTAATTAAGGGTAAAAATAATATTATTATTACCCTAACACATGTTATAATTCTATTAGATAATTATAATTCTTCCAAAAACAACCTTAGGAATAAAATATGAACATCTTGGTTCCACTTGGATTAGATTAGGACATTTATTAATATTTAATTCAAAGAAGAGTTAAAATAGTTAAAATCAATGTTTAATAACTAAAACATTTTTAATATAGTATTATACATAAGATAAATTTTATTATAAATATTCATTAGAAATATAAAAATATTTCCTACATAATTTTATTTTATTTATATTTTTTTGACATTATATAATTTAATTTATTTATGATACAATGATGATGCATAAATTACCTAATTAATGAAATATTAAAATAATTGATATCACAAATAACCAAATAAATTTAATTTGATGCTTTTTATGAATTACCCTGAATTTATATGTTAATATTACATGTTATTTTTGGTTATATAATTTGTCTTCGAAGTAAATTTTTTTTATGATTTTAACAAAAAAAACCAAATAGTATCAAAATTGAAATAAAATAGTTTTTAACATGAATATTATATTATTAATTTATATAACGATCCTCATAATATAAGTTTTGTCCAACAGAATTTTATAATAATATATATGACATTAACGAACCAATTGGGGTTTGATTGGATGTTTATAGTATGTTTATTAACCATATAGTGTAAGCATAAAAGAAGACACGGTAAAAGTTAAATTATTTAACATAGAGTTAAATCTAAATTATAAGGTTAAAATGGTAACCTAAACTTTTCTAAATCATATTGGTTGGGAGTATTTTGACCCATTCCCACCCTAGCCTTTAAATAAGTCACTTTGGAGCAATTATAACCTGAATATGAATTTATTATAAAATAATATTTTATGTTTTTCCAAAGGTACCCCTCACCGCTCTTATAAAAGGGCACTCACCCTTCCCTCTAATTCACACCTTCAAAGCCATTTGGCTTGGCCAACCCCTTCCCAAATACCCCCTCAACTATCCACCCTTCATCATAGATTCCCTTCGTTGGTCAGAAGTCAATCTTATGGAGCCCTTTTGATAAAATCAAAATGAAGAACCCAAAGAAGAGATAATAATCTCACCACCCTCTTTCATGTTTGTTTCTTCTTCCACTTATTATTTCTTTTTTATTTCCATTATAAAATAATAACTCCAATATCTTCTATATTCTGTGATGTTATTATAAATATGTTACATTCATATTCATTATTCTATCCATCCTTCGAATGACATGTCACTATACTTCCGTACGTACGGATTACCGTTTCCATGTCGTGGTGTAATTGTTATTCAATGCATTATTATTTGGATGGGTATAATAATGATGTGTAATTCATGTTAATAATTAATATAACACGAAAATTAGTCTGTATAAATGATATAACATCCAATTATATATTATTTTAATATCATAAGATTGATATTGTCGCTCGTGCGTACGTATGGATTTTCGTCTCCACGAACGCGATGAGATTCATTCCCATCATATCAATTCAAGACTAAATTTTAATTTGATGATTAAAAATAATGTTTAGAGGCACGATATAATTCTGTATGTTGATAATATAAATCTCATATGTAACAAATATGACTCACATAACAAATAATATAAAAGAAAACGAATCTGTTAACACCCAAAACGACGATAATACTAAGATATTATTAACAAAGAAATGTTAAAAGATCATATGTGATATCATATTAATGTATATGATTCTTTTATAATTTAATAAAAATTATTTTGCCATTATACAGGAGGTTACTGACCCTTTACCAAGGAAAAATTACAATGTATGGGGTTTCTTATCTCACTTTTAATTCCGTGAGATTTCTATTGTTCACCACTTATTTATTGCATGTGGTTTTTGTACTGCCCATGAGTGTATTAATTGTGTAATATACATTAATTTATGTGTATTTACATCATCATTTTTTGATCCTTATATCATGGTTATATCATTCATAAGTTACCAAATCGATAAGGAAATTTGAAATTTCAATTTCCACTCATTCGGCTTTACGGATGATTCATTGATTATTTTACACCAAGATTATGTGTGGAATCTCTCTTCATTTTCTTATGTCATAATTTCCACTCCACATTATGTGGATATACTTTTGAGACCCATAATAACTCCACTGATAAATTCTCAAGTCATCGATATGAACTTGATAAAAGTAATTTTAACCCAATCTCCACTTATTGAGATATTCATCCAATTCATTGGTGTTGTTTTTACAAGAATATGTGTGAATGTAATTTGATTTATTCACACTGAATATCCAATAATATTGAGTGTATTTATATTTTTCACACATAATTATTTCGTGGATTTATCATTAACCTAAGGATATGGTCATTATAAGATAATTCATCTCAATTTAAATTCCATTGATACTTCTTTGTTGTTATACACCAAATCACATTTATATGGTGTATATAATGTACTTTCACATAGTATATCATGAATCCCTTTATTCTCATGATATTACATAGTTTTGATTACCTCAATTATTTTTATTTAGGAGTCTCTCTTTTGGTTAGAAACTCTAACTAAAATACCATTTTTAAATGTTCTAAATATTTATTATTCTAAATCATTTTCATTAATGTCCATGTTTAAAAAATGATTTTAAGGATTTATTTATGTGGATATTATTGTTTTAAAATTAAAATTCCATTTAAATGTTTTAAAGTTGTATGGGACACTTTGATTCAAAAATATATTTTTAAATGGCTTCTTGACTAATAGTGTGACTTTTAAATGTATTCAAGAAAAAGGGGGATATTTCTCCTAAATAGTTTTGATGATTATTTTCATCTATGTAAATATCCTTCATTATTCTCGATTGAGGTTAATATGAAACAATTCAATCATTCATATTGTATCAAATGAGTTATGTTTGACTATGGATGTGCTATTTTTGTACCATTCATGGTTTGTGGATAAAGTATTGACATTTCGTATGCTAGTTTTAATACAAATGTTTATGTTATGTTTAAAATTGTTCATATGGGGAATTCATTAGACTTAGTAAGTGATAGGTGGAGCCCGCTATAACTCCTCGATGCATCAATAGGTATCATGAGACAAACTAGTTTCTTGGCACAAGGCTTTGACAAAATATTATTTGTTGTCTTGGTAGAAGGCCTTGACTATGTGGTCATGATAGTCTGGTATTATGAATTCCATCATTATAAAAGTGTTTATTGATATTTCAAGTGATTTTTAGACTAGTATAATATCCACGAGAATAAGTAAATGGAATTATTTCATTTTATTTTTCCATATTATGCTGAAGTTCATGTTTAAAAATCTTTTTTTATAGTTATGCATTTCCTAAATTGTTTATTTTTATTTATAAATATTTTTTATATTTTGTTATCCCTACTGAGCATCTAAGATCACCCCATTCTATGTTTTATTTTTTGTAGGATGTGAAGATGTATTTTTTGACTGACCTATAGGGATAGTCTGAGGGGATATGAGTGTGGACTATGGAGACTATGTGGTTGTAGTTTTTCAATTTATGATGTAATGTAAGACATATTAATGTATCTAGTGTTTCCAAGGCTACTAAACTAATTGGTCTTTCAAGACATGATCATTTATTATCATGCCAATGATACATAATAATACATTGACTTTGGGTAATTAGGGTCAAGGCATTACAGTTGGTATCAGAGGAAGTTTAGTACAATACTTGAAAACTAGATTTAGATAAGCTCTAATTACATCACACAGCCCTAAGTTAGACTTTTAGGATTAATGTAGTGGAACATCCTAAAATTTTGGTATTTTAGTGATTTTGTGAGTTTTCCAAGAAATACATCACTGTCTAGATACGAGAAGGTAGAGGCAGCTCTGGCATAGATGTAACTAGGGGTAATACCAGAAAACATAGCTTTGAGCCAGACTCGAACGGGAACTGGTGCATGACAACGGGCCTTGCTGCACTCTTGGTTACGACACTCTATGGGGATATGATTAAGATAATTTACATTTTCATTACAAATCGATTTGAATTATTTTAATATAAGATGAGAATAAATGACCTTGGTTAATCCTAAGGTGTTTCAAATTGAAAATATGGTGTCATGATCTTCTCTAAATGATTTTATGACTACTGTTTCTCACACAAGGATTTCTTGTTTTAGTCAATGGATGGATTTCAAGGAATTCAGAGTAACTATGAGAATTATGTAAAAGGTGGGAATAGTGGTGGAAATGAGAAACAAAATAGAATTTTGAATGGCGTAAAATATATCTTGTTCTTTCCAAATCAGTTTTCCAAAAACATGATCAATAACGTATATATTAACCAACTTCTGGACTCAACAAAGAAGAGAATGGTGATGAATGATAAGAGCTCCAGTAGTGGATACAATGGAAAAAAGAATCCTCAATTTCCATCATTAAAGAAATGTGGAAGGAGACTCCCAGGAAAGTGTCTTAATGGAAAAAATAAATGATTTACGTGTGGGGAAGAAGGATTTAAATTGAATAATTTCTAAGGAAAAATGAACAGTACTATGGAAGAAAATAAAAATGCCCCCAGAATCCATTTACAGTCATTTGTTGTAAATGTTGGGGACCTGGCCATTACCAGAGTGAATGCCCTACTCTATAGGATATTTTCTTGGTCAAAGAAGAGCTATGTGGAAATAAATGGTTGGAGAAATGTTTAAAAGAACTAGTCCTCCTTGTTGATGGGATTTCATTGGAAAAATTTTCTCTTGTATTTGTAACCCTACAGTTGTCATCTAAAAATGATATTTAAGGAAGAAATAACTTTTCCCTTTGGATATTGATATAAATCACCATTTTGTTTTATATGATCATTTGGTTTGAGGAAATTACATGTTATTATA
This sequence comes from Viscum album, assembly GCA_963277665.1. Classification (NCBI taxonomy): domain Eukaryota; kingdom Viridiplantae; phylum Streptophyta; class Magnoliopsida; order Santalales; family Viscaceae; genus Viscum; species Viscum album. The sequence continues at coordinate 409,664,435 of OY728153.1, read as the reverse complement.
TTTTGGGATGAAAATGCAATGTATGAGTTAACATTTTTCCTCAAATTAGGTTATGGTTTTTTTGAGGAATTTATCTCATTTTGGTAATGTTATAAAATATAGTTTTTGAAAAAGGACAACACGCAGACCGTGTGACAACCTGTCGCATTGGCCAAAGTTGTGGGAATCGAACCCACAACCAGAGTATGATTGGGATTTATCTCCAACCACTGGACTACATGAAGTCCCTGGTTTTTGAGACTAATTATTTTTAGTTAAATGATTTATTAATCAATAATACGTTAATTTGAGATCTATTTTCTTATAAAATGAATACCCTAAGTATAGGAAAATTATTTTGTGATTCTGTGGTGAATGTTATTTTGGAATATGTTCTCTATGGTGGGAAAACTATGTGCCCAATGAAAATAGAATACTATGGGATTTCATTTGAGGAGTAATGGTGGATTTTTATATATGTTTTTATTGTGGATTTATATTGATTTGGGTTATTTATGGAATTGATTCCCCGATAATAGAGAATATGTGATTAGGTTAATTGCTTTTATGTATGTGACTTTAAGAGTAGTTGATGTCATTTGGAGATACAATTTATCATGGAAGGCTACCTAACTAAATTCTTCTATGTTTTAGTTTTCAATATTAGTTTGGATTATATTTAATGATTTTAAGGACAATTGTTTATTGAATGGTATTTATTTAAATTTGGTGTATTGTTGGTTTAATTATAGAAATTCAGATTACTGTTTATTGGTCTAAAGGAATATCCTTTTTGGGGATCATCAGATCGTTTACTAACCGTTTTGGTTTTGATTAATCTCTAATGAGAAGGTAAAAATATAGTTTATCCTTTTTGAATCATGTGATTCTCCAGACGTTTATTCTAGCTCTTCCAATGTGACTATGTCTTCTTGAATAATCATCATTTAATAAAAATGAGTTTGTCGTAGAAATTTATTAAAGAATGAAACTCTACTTAAAAATTAAGTATATATCATTATGTTCTTAGTAAATCTCATTAATTAATTCCTCATCTTTATGAAAAGTAACTTAAAACAAAAAATTTTGTCTGTTTACTTTTCCTACTAGGAAACTAATGACCATTTGTCCCATCAAAAGTTCGTGGTTTTCTTATTGTTAAATTTCTCATGATCATGTTTTCTATTACTCTCCATCAAAACATGATAGTTAGTTTATCTTCCATATACATGATTTCCTACATGGAATCCTATTATGGGTTATCTTGTGTGACATTTTTACTTCTCTATCTTTCATTTAAAGTGATAGTTTTATTGACTCTTTTTCTGATATGGGACATTCCATTATATTCCCAAGCCTAATTTAAAAAATTACGAGGATGTATTTTATTGAAGGAGGGAAGAATGTAACACCCCAATATTCCATGGTATGCTTCCCTTTGAATAATACATAAGTGTGTGTTGTAGGCAACTTCGAGTTCTAACACAGACCACAACCAATCAAACTGGAAATTATGAATAGTAATAACCACTTTTTGAAATATTATAAATTTTATCTTTTAAAATGGACTTATGTTTTGGATTCGGAATATCAAAATTATCTTAGGGTGAATTTTTGGTATTTTTTTGAAAACATTAAATTTTTGATGAATAGTGAAAAACGCTGAGTTATAGATTAAAAACAAATTTTTATTTAAATAATTATTAATTTTATTTAAATTTATTTTAAGTCCAAATAGATACATATTACCTATATAAGTTCAATTTAAATAATTGAAATCAGTTTATAACAATTTTAGATATATAATAATTTTATTGAACTTCCCACCGTCTTTTACCCATCTCCTATGAGAATTTACAAATTCACATAAAACATAATTTCACCACTTCTTTGAGTGGAATTTCGAAAATCCTAGAGACACGGATAATATCAATGAGTGAAATTTGGTTCAATAAGATAAAAATAATTTTTGGTCAATAATAAATTTTAACTTTTATTTACCGCGGTTAAAAATAAGTAGGGTAATTATGGGTAAAAATGATATTATTTTTACCCTAAAACATGTCCTAATTCTATTGGATAAGTATAATTTGACGAGAAAAAACCTTAGGAATAAAATATGGACCTCTTGGGTCAACATGCATTAGATTAGGACATTTATCATTATTTAATTCAAAGAAGAGTTAAAAGAGGTAAAATCAATGTTTAATAACTAAAACATTTTTAATATAGTGTTATAAATAAGATAAATTAGATTTTAAATATTCATTATAAGGATAATAATATTTCCTACATAATGGTATTTTATTTATATATTTTTGACATTAAATAATTTAATTTATTTATGACACAATGATGATAAAGTAATTACTTAATTTATGAAATATTAAAATAATTGATATTATTAATATCTAAAATAAATGGAATTTGAGACTTTTTATGAATTAAATTGATTTTATAGGTTACTATGACATGTTAGAGTTGTTTAGATAAAAAAATTTCGAAGTAATAATGTTGTTATGATTTTAACAAAAAACAAATACCAAATAGTGTCAAAATTGTCAAAAAATAGTTTTTAAAATGAATATTATATTATTAATTGATATAATGGTCCTAAAAATATAAGGTTAGACCAAATGACTTATATAATAATATATATGACATTAATTAACCAATAGGGGTTCTATTGGAAATTTTTTTTATGTTTATTAACCATATAATGTAAGCATGCAAGAAGACACAGTAAAAGTTAAATTATTTAACTTAGAGTTAAATCAAAATGATAAGGTTAAAATGGTAACCTAAACTTGTCTGAAACATATTTTTTGAGCTTATTTAGACCCATCCCCACCCTATACTGGAATGAAGTCACTTTGGAGCCATTATAAAACGAATATGAATTTATTATAAATTAATATTTTCAGTTTTTTCTTAAGGTGCCCCTCACCCCTCTTATAAAAGGGCACTCACCCTTTTCTCTAACTCACACGATCAAATCCATTTGGTTCGTCCCACCCCTGTCAAAATACCCTCTAAACTATCTTTCTTTAATCTTATAGTCCCTCTTTTGGTTAGAAATCCAACTTATAGATCCCTTTTGATCAAATCAAAAGAAAGAACTCGAAGAAGAGGTAATAATTTCATCACCCTCTTTCAAATTCTTTTCTTCTTCCACTTATTCATTCATTGATATTTCCATTCTAAAATAATAAATCTAGTATCTTCTATATACTGTGATGTTATTATAAATATGGTACATCCATATTCATTATTCTATCCGTCCTTTTAATGACATGTCACCATACGTGCGTGCGTACGGATTACCGTTTCCACGTCATGGTGTAATTGTTATTCAATACATTATTATTTGGGTGGGTATAATAATGATGTGTAATTCATGTAAATAATAAACATAACAAGATAATGATTCTGTTTATATGATATACCATCTAATTAAATATTATTTTAATATCAAAAGAATAATATTGTCGCTCATGCGTACGTGCGGATTATCATCTCCACGAATACGATGAGATTCATTCCCCATCATATCCATTCAAGACTAAATTTAATTTCATGATTAAAAATAATTTTTAGATTCATGATATATTTCTGGTTATGAATAATATAAATCTCATATATAACAAATATGACTCACATAACAATGAATATAAAGGAAAAAAGAATCTGTTAACACACGAACCGACGATAATACTAAGATATTATTAACAAAACCATGTTAAAAGATCATATATGATATCATATTAATGTATATTATTCATGAATAATTTAATAACAATTATTTCACCATTATACGGGTGGTTAACCTACCCTCGACCTAGGAAAAATTACAAACTAAGGTGTTTCTTATCTCACTTTTAATTCTGTGTGATTTCAATTGTTCACCACTTATTTATTGCATATGGTGTGTGCACATCCCATGATTTTATTCATTGTGTAATATAATTTAATTTATGGATATTTACATCATCACTGTATTATCCTTCTTTCATGGGTATATTTTTGTATGTTACCAAATCGATAAGGGAATTTGAAATTTCAATTTCCACTAATTCGGCATTACGCATGCTTCATTGATTATTTTACTCCAAGATTATGTGTTGAATCACTATTCATTTGCTTATGTTATAATCTCCACTCCATTTTTTATGGATATACTTTTGATAAACATAATCACTCCATTGATAAACTCTCAAGTCATCGATATGAACTTGATACGAGTAATTTTAACTCAATCTCCATTTATTGAGTTAAACATCGAAATCATTGATGTTGTTTTTACAAGAATATGTGTGAATGTCCTCTAATTGATTCAAACTTAAAATCAAATCATATTGAGTTTATTTATATTTTTCACACATAATTATGTCATTGATTTATCCTTAACCTATGTATACAGTCTTTATAAGATATTTCATCCCAATTTACATTCCATTGAGACTTCTTTGTTGTTATACACCAAATAACTTTTATATGGTGTATATAATGTACTTTGACATAGTATATCATGAATACCTTTATTCTCATAATATTACAATGTTTTTATTACCGCAATTATTTTTCTTCAAGTGTCTCTATATTGGTTAGAAACTCTAACTAATGTATCATTTTTAAATGTTCTAAAGATTTATTATTCTAAAATCTTTTTCATTAATGTCCATGTTTTAAAAATGGTTTTAAGGATTTATTTATAAGGACATTAATGTTTTAAAATTAAAATTCCTTTGAAATGTTTCAAAGTGGTATGGAACACTTTGATTCAAAAATCTATTTTTAAATGGATTCGTGACAAATAGTGTGAATTTTAAATGTTTTCAAGAAAAATGGGGATATTTCACTCAAATAGATTTGATGATTATTTTCATCTATGTCAATAACCTTCATTATTATTGATTGAGGTTAATCTGATACAATACAATCTTCCATATTGTATTGAATGAGTTATTTTTTACTATGGATGTTCTATTTTTATACCATTCATGGTTTGTGGATAATGTATTGACATTTCATATGCTAGTTTTAATATGAATGTTTATGTTATGTTCAAACCTGTTCATATGAGGAATGCATTGGACATAGTAAGTGATGGGTGGAGCCCACTATAGCTCCTCAATGAATAGGTAGGTCTCATGAGACAAACTATTGTCTTGGCACAAGGCCTTGAAAAAAATCTTATTTGTAGTCTTGGCACAAGGCCTTGACTATGTGGTTATGATAGTCTGGAATTATGCATTCCATCATTATGAAAGTGATTATTGATATTGCAAGTGATTATTCGACTAGTTGAATATCCATGTGAATATGTAAATGGAATAAATTAATTATATTTTTTCCATATTATTCTTAAGTTCACGTTTAAAATGAATTTTTGATAGTTAAACATTGTCTTAAATGTTTATCCTTATTTATGAATGTTTCTGCTATATTGTTATCCTTAATGAGAATCTGAGCTCACCCATTTCTATGTTAAATTTTTTCTATGATGTTAAGAAGTATTTTATGACTGACCTGTAGGGATAGTCTAAGGGGATATGAGTGTGGACTATGGAGACTATGTTATTTTAGTTTTTCACTTTAATATGTAATGTAAGTCATATGAATGTATATAGTGTTTCCAAGGATAATAAACTAATCGGTCTTTCTAGATGTGTTCATTTGTGATCGTGCCAATGATACGTAATAATGCACCGACTTTGGGTAACTGGGGTTTGGGCATTACAATTCACATGAGGATTGGAATTGTTTTACAACACTCTGTAATTACATTAATAGTGTCTTGTTAATAAGTTTTAACTCTTATGATGATTCATACATTTAAAATTGAGGGAGTAATTTTTATAGACATCAAATCATTTATCATCATGATACAATATCTCAAATACTATAGGATATCTTTTATTTTACAAAAAACTATCATTGGGAAAATCTCACATTCATTGAAGAATCATATTTACCATTACCTAAACCACCTTCTAATGTATCCATTATAACTATAGATAAATTTTATATGTAAATATCTCTAAAAGTTCCTATCAACCACCAATAAACTTTTTTAAATATTTCATGGAGTTAATGAGTGTGATATGGACCATATTAACTAATAACGGCTGATAATTTTAGAGAAACAGCTGACACTCCTCTTCCTTCATCCTCCTCACCCTATATCCTACCCATATAATTCAAAAAAACCCACTTCTAATGAATTTGGTGACATTCATAAGATGATACAATTTACTTGTTTTCATTCATGGTTTCCTAGTTGAATGTTCATTTTATAAAAATTTAAGTCATGTTTGGTTGAATGGTTTTCTAAAACACATCAATGAATGCATGATTAGTTTTCATTATTTAATTAATTTCATTTAGTCTACTGTTAAATTAGTTGTGAAAATGTATTTTATATGATTAGGTATTATTTTTAGAATATAATTACCATTGTTATCTTATGATTTCATTATTTATCTTCTTTTTATTATACATGTTTGTAGAATTTATTTATGTATGTTCTCAATATGTTTATATTTTTTCTAATTTTTTTTATATATTAGAGTTTAATAATTGAGTTTCATTAATTACATAGTGATCTATACTTCATATTGTTTTGAATAGAAACTCATTTCAAATAATGTTCATATTTAGTAATATTAATTATTTACAATTTTTCCTGTGCTTCAGTAATTATATTCCTTTATTCCACTTATTTTATATATAAAAAAATGGGGATATGATTAATGTTACAAAAAAATAAGTCATTAAAAAATATTTTTTGAAAATAAAAATGAAATACTGAAAATTAAAAATCTATAGTTATTCTACAATTGGGAAGAAGAAAAAGGAAGAATGAAAAATTTAAATGTTTTATTTCAAAGGGATAATAATACATAATTTCAAAATCTTTTTTAAAGCACATTTAAAAAATTTAGGTTTTTTATTTCATGTGTTTTTATAAAAATAAATGTAAATATTTTAGGACATACTTATATTGTTTTATTATATCTCAGTTTTAGGTATTTTTATGATCCCAAAAATCCCTATTTTTTATAATGCGTTTTTCTTTAATTTTTCAAAATTTAATTTTATCAATGGAATTTACCTCATTCTAACTCTATGTGTTTACCTATTTTTATGTAAAATGGTTATTCTGTTTAAAATTATTTTGTCTTACAATAATATATGTTTTTAATGAATATAATCCATCTACATTGATTTAGAAAAAACCATGTTCAATGTTTATCTTAATAGGTAATATATTACCATACGAATATTGTGATTGAGTGGTTGCATGTTCAATGTCAAATACATCAATTAGAATGAAGATTATGAGAAATATTCATAATATATTTTCTCTCAATCAATAAAATAAGTTGTGAAATGAAATTATAACACCTTAGTAACATATTTATCTTACTCTAAATATTTTTCTTATTCAATGATGAATTATGTTTATCTTACGCACTGTATGATTCAATGATATGTTTTATTTAATGAAGTTCCTTATAAGATTAATTAATGAGAAAATTAATACTCATTGGATATATTATGAAGAATTATCTTTTATATAGAATGTAATCATTTCGTTCATAATATATTAATAAGTCTATTTTTTGCATTAAAACATATCAGAAAATGGATTTTCCCTTAAATAAAATATTGATATGAATAATGTTTTATTTTATAAATAGTGGAATGATAAAAATTAGAAGATAAATGTCAGTTCTATTGTAGAATATAATTCAATATTTGGAATGAATGGGAGTATGCCAGAAATATCTTATCATATGATCTTTTTAATAGATTATCAACTGAATTTTTATGATTATCTTGCATTCCTATGTTGAAAATAGGATGGGGGTATAAAAGGAATAGTTATCCATGGAAGGTATACATGAGATAGATACCTGTAACAATGCACACAAACTTATGAATACTCTAATACTAGTAACAAAAAACTTTTGTAGATAGAAACCATATCATAAAAACAAATGTGAAATTTTATTATATGACTATCATTTTAACTAAATATCACATAGGGGTATGCGTTGAATATTATCATCTTCTAAGGATGCATATTCATATAATGTTAGTTTCTTCTAACAACTGTAGTTTCAACATTTCTTAAAATTTTATTTTATATTAATTTTAATATACTCACAGTAAAAGAGTGTGTTAATTATATGGACATGTTTTTAAAATGGACATACTAGTAGAGATCTTAGGGAAATTTTTAATAATTGAAAACTATTTTACATAGTTGGGAGCCCCTAAAAAGGGATGTTATAGTGGAAATCACCCAACTCATGGGGAAGAGTGTTGATAGAGTGAACTAGGGTATTAATGTTCATGAATCACTATAAATATCATGTGGTAAATATCTTTCAATTAAGATTTTATATTTCTAATTCATATTCTCATTAAGTAAAATGTTTGAACAATCATAAAATGAAGATGGTGGTTTATTGTAATGCATCTTTTAGGAAATAAATTAACGCCCTCTTGAGCTTCAAGTTAGCCATTATTTGGGATAAAAACCTTACATGAAATGATTTCATGGTTATATTCAATATCATGAACATAAGCTTGTGATATCCATATTGAACTTAATTCTTGTAAAAGTACTGATCTCCATGAATTCGATCAAAAAATTCACCAATACAAGGTATAGTTTAATTTTTCATGAAAATGAAAATGTTTTTCTCTCAATTAATAGTAAAATTATGAATTAATCCATCTTTATTATTAACAAAAAGAACACATGAACCCCATGGTGACACACTTGGGAATAATAGACCCTTGTCAATATTCACCCAGAGATTCTTATTTAGATCTTACAACATAATTAGGGATATTTTGTATAGACCCTTTGAAATGTCTGAAAAACCAGATATGACTTCTATGGAAACCCCAACATCATATTTTAGATGGAATACATGGAATGTTTTGAATAAATATATCATAATAATTCTAAAAAATTAGCACATATTCAATTTAGTGTTTCTCTCTAACCATTCTTAATAAATTTCCTTTACTAATAGGTAGTAAAACCTATCAAATGGTTGTAGTTACCATAGTAGTTTGAAGACCATCCAATTATCACTAGTCAGTCATCGGTTGATATAGAATATAACATGTGATGTGTATTATACAATAATTAATATAGAAATTTGATATTAAAATCTACTTCATTCCCCTAATCACAATAAATTCAACTAGAGGGAGAATCACAATATTTTCCAGATTCAAATTATCATAATCTTCTATCAGAGAGGATAATTAGTCTTGCAAGGTAATAATTTTTACCATAGTGTTTTTTGATAATAAATAAATATCAATTAATTTATTTTTTGGAGAGATAAAATTTTAAAATTCATTAAATATAAAGTTTTTGGTAGATAATGAATCAAATAATACATTTTTAGTTTTAGAGTGGATGTTATGTGTAATTTTAACCACATCATTCTCTTTAACCACATTAGTAGTGATTACAATGTACATCCTATTATCCTATTTAGGGGTTTCCTGAGTCATACCATCCTCATTATCCCTTGGATTATGAAATTGGTTCAAATAATTATTAATATCTATATATATGAATTAATGAACTTGGTAGGATAAATCCTTCTGTCATCTGTTGTATTTTCCAACCATTTTTTCCATTTTAACAATCAATATATCAATGATTTTTTTCATAATTGATATATTTACCAATTAATTTCATAAAATTTTCTATGAGATTTCACTGTCATTTTTTGCCAGAAGGTTGTTTTATTTTCTTTCCTCTCTCTAATTTTACATTTCAGTCTCTATGAAGAATATTTTTTCTCTTCATGTCACTAAAAATATAATATTAATTATAGTTCGAACACTTAATTTATACCATTATATAGAATTTAAATAAGTATTAACTGTTAAAAAATTCACTTATGGATAACACTTTTTGAAGACCTAGTTTTTGGAATCTATTGAGTCAATGAATTCTCAATAGAAGGTGGATTATAAATCAAGAATCATACCTTTAATGTTTTGTAATTTGTTATATCTAGTTATGAGTTGATTAATTATTCTTCTCTTTAATCTCATAAAATTACATTTCAACCATAGTTTGAAGATTCTAAGGGAATTATTTCTCCTGAAATACCTTTTTAGACTCCTCATATCACATGGATATTATATACTCTTATTTCCTTGTGTTATTTATATGTTCCCACCATTGTTCGGAATTACCTACAAAGTGATACACACATATGGAATCATTATCGTTGTCCAATCATGGTTTTCTCCTTGGTTCTTTTAGTAGCAAAATATTCTTCAGATTATCGCTCATAGGATAGAATGAGATGATTTATTATATTCAAAATATATTTAATCCTATAACTAAATCTATTTGGTTACTCATGACAGTAATTATTTCATTATCCTTCACATTCTTTGTTCACATGATTCCTTCTAGTTCAAACCATTGACTAAAACCCAAAAACATAGAGTAAGCATCAAGATAAAATAATCCAAGATAAAACTCATATATTCATTAAAATAATATCAGTCGTATCATAAATTTTGATCATTTATTATTAATATAAGACACTTTATGTTTAACCTAGTCCATCTATAGTCAACATATATTCAAATCGTTATTAATGGTTAATATATAAAATGTGAATTAAGCACTGAAAATCCACTAGTAGTGTCTTTAGATTTGATTAATATTACGACCACACATCATGCATTAGTGATTATTGAGTTTACACTCAATCCACCCTATTAAACATTATTAACGATAAATACATTTGTTCCTCTACAATGTAAAATTTATTGTATACACAAATGGATGTATTTTCAGGAAAATCCATATTGTTATTTACTAAACAATATGATTTTGTCTTATACAAGGTCATATCCTAAGGGTTCTCACTAAAATATTCTAATATCAGTTTTAATAATAACTAAATGATTCACTAATACTAGTAGTAGTTATATGAGGATAACCAACATAAATATTACATCATTTTAGATGATTGTTTAATAAATATCACAATTATACATGCCCTAGTATCATAATAGATTAGTTTATTTTGAAAATAGATGCAGAAAAAATATTCATTTTAATCTATCTTAACCATAACCTATATAGATCTTCATTTAATTTCCATTTTATATATATCATACATATAACATTATATTAAAAACAAGGGAAAGAGAAAAATTAAAGGGCGAGCTCAGATGATCAGTAAGGGTAAACGTGATAGATATCATTAATAATGGAACATAAAATAATAATTGAGTTTTTATAACAAAGTAATGTAAATTTTCCTAATATAATATATCCATATCTAGAAAATCATTGATAATAAACTCCAATATAATTTCATATTTATAAACATGGTAAATAATGTTCTCAATAGTATTAATAATTCAATAGCCATAAAATAGTCATGTGACAACATAGGGATGATAAATCATAATTGTGTAAACATAGATAATAAAAATGATGTATATTCATAATCCATTTAGAATAACTATAAATAAATTATTCTCCCACATAAAAATGTGAAATAAGTACACAATCATGTCGATTAATAATATTGTGATCATACCTCAAAGAAACCATACTCACACATAAAAATGTGAGTCAATCTATTCACAACAATTTCCATGATTATAATAATCATATCATGAAATATCCATATAACATTACCAATTGTCTTTTAGGGATATAAAAATCCAATTGTTAAATAATCACAATTCATTCATATGTTTACCAGAAGATCGTAAAACGTTCATCATATCATCGTAACATAACCCATCGAAAATAAATGTCTCTCGTAAACATATAATCATCAACATAAAAACCAAACAAGTGAAATAATAATGATGGTATAATTTGATCATATACCCTATGAAATATTATTCACATCAAAGTATTTTTATATCATAAATGAATAATCCCTCTAAAATATCATTGGGATATTTTATCATGAAAATAAATTTTTTATTTTGAAATAGCATATTTAAAATATGAAAATTAAATAAATATTATCAAAACCATTATATTTTAATTTGAACATATAAACAGTTAATTCATTCTTCGAATACTTGACTGGACATTATAATGGGACATTCTATTCATGTCATAATCTTAAAAAATATTGAATCATATCACAGCTTCGACAAAACATACTTTTAAAAAAAATGAAAAAATGATTAATTTTATAACATTAAATAATATGTAAATAATTTTTAGAATTTACTTTTAACAGTCATTTAATCATTATAAAAACATTATGGATGATATTTTTGATATCATGGATATAGAGAAAAAATATTCCATACAAAAGAGGATATAAAGTTTGTATTTATTCAAAAAGTATTTTCACAATAATTTTATCTACTAATGGGAGAAAAATAAAAATATTATTTGAGATTTGTATGAATAAATATAAGAGAATAATATAAATTGTGTTAAAATTATAATATCTATATAATCTCCATGAATGGAAATTTAAAGTCGACATCCTTTAAAGGAAATGAGATTCTAAAATAAATCTCTTATCATAAGTCTCATATTTCTTCATACTTAAATGAAACAACTTGATAATAAATACATATTTATTTAAAATTTTCTATAGCCATAGGGATATATATAATAAAATTTATAGTTTTCTTATAAAAACTTATCACCCATTTATTCACATCGTTATATTAAAATCACTATTCTTGGTGACAATTGCATCATTTTTCTTGCATGTTTCATTTCAGAATAATCCCATCCTTCTACTTTGATAATGTTGTATAATATCCCAAATTTTAATAATGTAAAAAGTATTATGTTAAATCATTATATACACTTTTATAATTATTATTATAAATTAGTGATGAATAAATAATTACATCACTTTGGGGAGATGGTAGTCCAGATATACCCACAAAGGATATTTCCCAGATTTGATTGATGAAACTATTGAAAATTATATAATAATTAAATTTCTAAAAACTATGATAATATCATAAATAATATATATATATATATTACATTAATCTATAATTATTACCATTAATGTGAAGTGGTAATGAAAATGGAAACTCATCGCTTCATGGAGGTGGTGGTCCACACGTATTCACGAGCAATATTTTCACTACACATTGTTTTAAAATAAGGCTGATAATGGTTGTTCTATAATTATAATTAATATCAAATATATTTAATACGGTAATGTAATTATTTTATAATATATACTATAGGTTCAATGTAATTAGTAGAACAAATAAAATTGAACATTTTTGGCTTACTGTTATACATCTTAATTGAGTAACATCATTTGGCTTAAAAATTATGACTTGAAGGATGAGATACATGAAGATATTTAATGTGTTTAAGGATGATATAATGGTAATTTTTTAGGTATTTTATGATATGAAAGGATAAAACATTTTATATATGGGAGGAGAGGAGGTTCCCATATATACATAACGGAAATGAAACACTTGGAATTACATAAATGATTACATATATATATATATATTATAATCATGTCAAGGGGAACTAAGTCACCCAATGTATAAGATAACTATTGATATGTCTTTACTAAACTCAAACAATTATATTTATATAGGGGAAAGATATATTTGAAGGATTACCGTCAAGTCAATCCATATTAAACCCATTTTAACAATAGCTATGATAGTCAAAAAAATACATGATAACATAATTATATATATAAAAATAAAACATGCCTTATTAGAAATTTGTAAATTATTATTCAAAATTTTAATTCTGATTTATCAAAATCTATATATATAGTTGGAATAAATCACTTTTAATATAACAAATGAAAACACATGAATAACAATTTTTAGGAAGATGCGTGATTTATGCGTAAATATAATTTTAAATTGAAGTCATGTTAATAGTTTGATTAAATGAATTGTTAAGTTACTTATAATATTTTTATAGTTTGTGGACATTTTTTCATCTAAAAAACGAATAAAACCTTCCAAGCGTATCCTTAAATTAAAATGCCAAAAATTAGTTTTTTATTTTCATAATGTATTACTTATCTCCACAAAAGTAAATAATTTGTTTTGAAATTCAAAATAATATTTTGAAACAAAATATTAAAGAGAATTTAATTATATTTGGTTGGGGATAATGTTTCACTATTTATTAATTCATTCATACATAATAATAATGTTACAAGATTTATAGTATTTTATAAATATGTATTTTCAATAATCACATTATTATAAGCTATTTAAAAAAAATAATGATCATTTACCATTCAAAAACTTTTATATGATGAATAAAAATTGATATAAATTTTTTGAAATATAATTTATAAAAATTTTAGAAATAAATTTTAATATCCACGCACCAAATTCCATAAAGGCATTTTTTTAATAAGATGAATATTTGCAGAATAAAATGAATTTAAAAAAATTCAGTAATTCTTTATTATTACTTCACTAATTAAACTAAATTATATAATGGCATTGTATATATTTTTTGAAATATGATTATCCATATTAATAATCCTAATTTTATCAGTTAGGTTATAATTTTCACATTTAAAAAATATTATTTATATAGTATATCAAATTTCTGTTAAGTTGTAGTGTTACATGTTATGAAAACTATTGAAAATGTCAATAATATTTTAAGTGAATTATTTCAAAATATATTAGAGTGTTACAGGTCACTCTCAAATTCACATGGGTCACATTAAGGTTGATCTTTTGAAATTTACATAGTGTAATGAACCACACCATAACAATGTCACATAATGGTGAACTAGGAAAGGTCATGTTAGGTTCATATAATATAAATTACATTATATAAAGGGAAACCTAAAATTCCTTATCATGGTTAAGGGTATTTCAATACTCATGTAAATTTATATATTAGTTTGATTGAGGGTTTGTATAACATTTCTACAATAGAGAGACGATTACTCTACAATGGATCTTCATAAATTTTAGTTTGAACTGATGGATAGGTAAATCATGATTTTAATAAGGTTCACTTAGTATTCATTTATATTTCTTAATAAAATTACATGAATTATGTAATGGTAAAACATTTCAGAATTTCATGGGTGCCTATTTCATGGAGATAAGTCTATAATACAATAATATTGAAGAGGATTCATTCATCTAAAAAAATATTTACAATATGTAGAATTTTATTCTAGTAGATCATACATTTTGATGATTTTCATGTCTATAGGTGTAAATTCCATAAAACAATGTGTTACTCCATATCCATTTCATTGAGAAAAGAGGTGAGAAAATCATAGAAATATTGGATGGGTTCATTAAAATGACATATTTATGTGATATTTTAAGATTTTATCATCTATATAAATTTATGAGATAGGAAATGAGTACAAACAACATTTCTTAATTGAGATCACTTTTTCACCTTAGTGGTATAATCTATAATTTGTCGAAGCATATGAAGAATATGTATACTATATATAGAAAAATATCATTTTATAACCATGTAGTTGTAAAAAAACTAAAAAACTAAAAATGGGATTTATCAATTGGAATTTAATGGAATTAGAGTGAATTAAATGATTTTTAATCTCAAAATATAAGTACAGATGACACATGGATAAATAACAGTAGAATAAAGATATAAGAATTTATTTTAAACATTATATTAATTATAATTTGGTTTGATTCTATAAAACCAACAGATAATATTTAAATAGAATTATATATACATAAAAATATAGGAAGCTCTAAAAGAGTGTTATAGGATGGAGTATAGAGAGAATGCAATGTATTCAGGAAAGATAAAATGTTCAAAAGGGGTAATTTATAGGATATTCTTTTTATGGGAATACATCAAGGAAGTAAAAAATTGAAAAACCATTTCATATATTATTTCTTGTTATAATTTGTGGGATCCGAAGATATCGATACAAATATCAGTGCAAACCAGTGTGTGAATAAGTATAATTAATTATTTGAACATGTTATGGATAGTTATTTTATTGTATCATTGATATTTTACCCTTTGTAATCACATTTTATGTAGTGTGATTAGTTTCAAAAGAACATAGCCATATTAATATACATTCTAATTTTATTATACCATTTGGGCCAACCATGTTAATATGAATGTGTTCTCTTTTTTATTTTATCACATAATAGATTTTGATTGGGAGGGTTAGTGTTTCTATTTTTGATAGAATATGTTCAAGAATAAGGAAGACAAATGTTTTAAAAATTGAATACTTTATTCACCTCCACTTAGGGTATTACCGTTATCATAGACCAATTATATTTATTATAGTGATGATTTAGGAGTGATGTATACACTCTCTTACAGGAATGAAAATACTTACTAAGCATAAAGTCATGTATTTTAAAAAGAATTAATATCTAAATATGGAAGAACATTTTTTAGTATTATTCAATGAAATTGAGATTTGGTGTTTTAAAAAATAATAATTCATAGTATATCAAGAATCCTTTAATGTGGACACTTAATAAGAATGTACCATAATTAATTAAAGGCATATACTAAGGTAGTAAATGGTTTAGAATGTTCTTCTAGATACCCAATCTATACCATGGTAATGTATTACAAGACTGATCACTCTATGTTAGAAAAAATTATTATTAATGATTGTGATTATAATATTTTAGAGGAGAACATCCTTGTTTTGTGGAATAAATATAATATTTGAGGATGATCCGAAATAAAATATTTGTTATGATATTTAAGCATCTAAATGATATTATATAAGATATTAATTTTCTTGGAGTCAATATTGAGGATGTATAAAATATTTAAAACAATATTGATGAATTTATATCCATGTTTTAATGAGAATGTATACATTCTTGTATAGAAATGTCTAGTTGAAGTATATATATACTTATTAGATAACACTCATTCAATTTAGGAAATTTATAAAAAAACAATTAATTTATGATCAAATTAGAACTCATAAAATATATTCGTAAAAGATTTGATGATTTTTTTGTAAAAGGAGATCATGAAGGAGAATATTTCAAGTATGGGATGTATTGAATTTCAATAATCATTAATAGAAAAAAATGATAATTTTAATTCATGCTTCCCCTCACATCATTAGGTATGGTAAAGCTAGAGAAATTGTTTCTGTATGTCCTAGAAAAAATTAGGTTTATAATACAGATGGTGATTCTAAAAAATAGATCATTGAACTAGGTGATGAAAAAAAGTATCACTATGATGGTTCTCTAGAAGGAGAATTTAAATTCATTAGAAGGTGAAGGTGTAAAGGAAACTGATATAGATGAGGTCAATGACTTTAAGTACCTCCATAAAAATTCTTTAGTGGACATTTTAGAAATGACACAAGCTAATGATAGTGATTAATGAAAAGATTTTATTTATGGTAGAGTCAACATCCAGATCCAACAAAAATAATCTCCTAAATATAATGATATATATAGTTGAAAAATAATGAAAATTTATTTTTCATGAATCTATGATTTATATGTTACAAAAGTGGACGAAAATTTTGAATCCAATACATATATTAAAAAAGAAAATTTCATAATATTTTGGAAACATAAATAAAGATATTTGGATAAGGATAAAAATTTGAGGGAATGAACATATAATATATATCCTATCAAAATATATAAAATATAGAGATAATAGATAAAAATATCTCGAAGGAGAAGTTGTGATACTGAGGTGGTTGTGTGAGTACAAGAAAAGAATGCTCACTCCCAAAATTACATTAGGATGTTCAACCACATATGTGGTTATCGAATTTAATGGGTTGTTTTTTGAATGGAAAATTTCTATCCCACAGCTAAAACACATCCAAAAAATTGAAAATCTATTGTGGTTGATGATCATATTGACAATATAACCATATGAGGTGTTAAACATGAATATCTTACAATCAAAGAAAAGTGGATACGAAAGGATCCCAAAAGTATATTTTTCATTGAATGTTGGTTGAAAAGGTAAAAAAACTAGGTTTCATTAAAATATATAATTGGGAAACATTAATTTTGTGTGTTCTATTAAAGAGTGTTTTATATACTAATAAAAGGAAAAAAATGAAGTAGTTTTTTTATTTTTTTCTAGGCTTTTTATGGTAAATTGTTTTGGTGTGAAGGATACAATCACATGAAAAATAATTATTCCTCAAGGGGTCAAAATATTATTCATCACGATACATGAATACTTTTAATATAGTAGTTATAGCTGATATAAAATAGGATAGAAACTCACAATATACATGTATTCATTTGAAATAGGGAATAGACCGTAGAGGTGGAGTTTCAATAATATTGTTCATTATCAATTGATGTTGACAAGTAATTAAGGGTTAATAAAATAATACATTATAAAATAAATTTCACTAATATTTATAGAATATAAATAGACAAGTTATGAATATGATTTTTGGATTGTGGATATAGCTTTCATATGACTAGAAATAAAGATTATATCATTGGTTTCAAATATGATATAAGTTGAGTGATTTGATTTGGTAATAATGATGTGATTAAAATTATTATCTCATATAAATATAAAAAGGATTGAATATATCTCATAAGATATATGCATTTAGTTTAAGGACATATACAAAATCTGTTATGTTTTGATCCACTTATGTGAATTTGGACATGTTTCAAAATTTTACAAGAATGGTTTTACTGTCAACGATATATTTAGTTCAGTTTTTATTCATTGAAAATAAACCATAGGAAATAATTAAATTACTAGTGTATCAAATCGGGGCATTTTATCCATCGCGGAGGAAAAAATGTATTATAAAATTATTCTTTGAAATAGAATCCAAGAATCAATCTAAAATTTGTTGAAGAAAGAAAACGGTTGAGATTACCTGAAGATCACATGTGACTAAACAAATACCTATGATTCCTATCAAAATGGAAAAATCCGTTGAAAAAATTATAATTAAAACAATATAAAAACATCAATAATAATTAATCATGTCCATGAGGATTTTTATGATTTGGTTTCACCTAATTATGTAAATAGGAAAAGAAATTATGTTTTGGTAATGGATTATTTTACTATGATGAAATAACTAATTTTGATTACTAAAAAAAATGAGTTGTTAATTTGTATTTATTTATACTATAGAGAATATAAATAGATTCAATGTTAAAAAAATATAAATTATTCACATCAATAATTGTATGGATTTAAAAATGAAAATGCGGAAAAATATATATAATACAATAGGATTCATCATCAAGGTAAGTGGTGAGAACACCTCTGTAGAATGGGGTTTTCCATGGTGGAATAATATAATCAAAAAATGGATTAGAGTATACTAATAGAAAATTCCTTATAATATATGTATTAGAAAAAAATTCTAGAAACTGTTCTGTATCTCTAACCAAGAATTTTTATTTTAAAACGAATGTATTTGTTTTTTAAATTTGGTATAGATAGAAGCTGGAATTCATGTACTTCAGTGTGTTTTAAACCATGTGATGTATTCTTAGTATGTAATGTAGTTCAATGTTTTAATATCATGGTAAAAATTTTATTTGTCTTGTATAATCATAAAAACGTAATGAATAAAAGTTATATGAAAAAATGACTGGGGAAAAGAATTAAAATGTAATATTTTTTTCATTACTAAAAGTGAGAAAATTTTCAATACAAATGAGTAGATTTTAGTTTCTGATGTGAAATATTCTCATAGGAATAAAAATTTTTGGAAGAGAAATTTGATTAATATATGTCCAAATTAGGGGGAGTTCCAAGCTATTCGGTTTTCACACCATGTCAATGGTTTCACAATTTTATTTTATTTTATTTATTTATTTTTGAGCCTCCTTGGGATCTATGTCCTCCTTGGTGGAATTACATTCAAATTTTAATGTTTTTAGCATCCACTTCATGTCACAGAGTTAGTGAGTGTATAATACTAACCTAGTGTTAATAATGTGAGTGTCATAGATAACTACATGGTTATTCTAACCATGCATCTCTCTCGTGATCCATTCTACATACATTCCTATGAGTCTCACATATTTTTTATAATTATACGGCCAAATTGTACAATCCATTGAGGAAATAAAAATTTTAAAATATGAAGGAATTAAATCATGCAATTTTTTAATAAAAATTTTATAGTCATCATTACTTCACAAAAATATCAAATGATTCATCCAATGGGATAAATAATAACTTCACCCCTTTCACTCCCTCGTATTTCTCACCATTTATCCTTTCGATTTTGCGTTTGGATCATCATCTTGTTCTTTCTCTTCCTCCCCTATAATTTTTCACTCGAGTTTCTTATAATATCAGTAACCTATTACCCAGGATGATCCCCAGGGAATGGATTTGATGATTTATATGCTAGTTATTAATCTTAGGATGAGAATATTGTTAACCGAGATCTCTTTCTTCTGTCACTGAATATTCACACAATCTGCACCTTATTTGATGCATGTTTCCCCACTTATATATCTATAAATTCTTAAAAAATGATTTATTACATTTATACATTCATGATATTTGAACATAAAAATAATATAAAAAGTAAATATGTAGTATTTTAAAGGTCAAAATCTCCCCCTTGATTTTTATTTGAATACAAACGATCATTCACATTACAAGAATGGAAAAAAAAGTTTTAATTAACACAACTCCCCAATTTTTTTATAAATTACCCAAATGATTTAAATAAATTGACTTTAAAGTATTTATATGTTTTTCCCTTTAATATAATTTCCTAAACTGTGATTTTTATTTTAAGGTTTTGTATATCACTAAAAGTCAGGATTAAAATATATAAAATTATTGATACATTTTACACAACTTTATAATTGGTCACAATGGTATTGTAATATCTAATTCTCAATGTATGACAACATGAACAATTTGAAACTTTTAAAATATATTTTTAGACATTTAATTAACATAAATTTAAAATCCTAGTATTTTACTATGAATCATATTCATAAAGATCTTGTGTGTTTGGTTTATACCCATGATTTGTTGTTTTTTTATCATTGTGTTTGTCTAACCACATAATGTATTTTCATGTCATTATGTTTTAATTTTTTTATTATGGAATCCTCCTGATAATCCATGGTACATGATTACAAAAACATAGATGGGATTCGTTTCATTCCAACAGTTATTCTAGTTAGGTAAATGTGATATCTATAGTGGCTAGGGAACTGTTACACTTTTCAAATATTATGCATGATCTATGGTTAAATTTGAAATTTTTAATGTGCCTTGGTGTTTAATCCAATTAACATTTCATGATCTGGATCAATTCTTTTATGGATATGGAACATGTTTTTTAGGTTGGATTGTGACCTATGGTTACATAGAGTTATGTTATTAATAATTTTCTTTATATTTCGTTATCCCATCATCCAAATAGGTTCTTTCATATTTCATTTAATCGTATCAGGGAAACTATTTCATTTATAATTATTGATATTTTATATGAATGATGTATTATGAGATGGTTTGGGATTTGAGAACAATTTTTTTATCAATATATTGGTTTTATTATGGTATTTATGTTTAAATTCCATTTAAAATTTCATATTTGGTTTTCTCATTGAAATCATATATATGAATGTGTATTTCTGGAATTTTTCATGATGTTACGATGGTTATTTAATTTATTCTTATTGGAAAAAACCTTTCATAAATAGTGTTTCCCAACTACCCATGCACTTATTCCAGGATTTGGAGATTGATAACTATTTTTGGGTGTATCAATAGTTTTCCAGGATTCTATATACGTGGTGTCCTAGAAGTAGTTAAAGAAAAATAGAATTAGAACATCTGATCATAATAAGGATTAGGATTAAGATAATCCTTGTAATCATTATGTGTCTGGTAGATATAGATAGGATTCTTAATACTCAGGTTTTATGAGTGGGAAGTGTTTTGCAAGAAATTTCTTGTTTTGAACCGCAAGTTTACTGTTAAATATGGATTTTCAATTTTTCTTCATTTCCTTAAAATATATGATTTACTTGGTTGTTTTACATTTTGGAGGATGAGAAATGGATTGAATTAGCAGGGCCTGATGAGACCATAGGTCTTAACAATCCATTTGGATCCTAAGTACATGGTTCATTATAACTCATAGTGGTAGTTATTTGGTTACTATATTGTCCACCATGTTATAAATCCAAGTTAAACATGGAAGATATCGTTCATTTGAATTATATAATAGACTGAATTTGTTTTAATACATACTTGATCATGTAATGTTTGTGTTTTTTTCATAAATTATGATTTCTAATTTTAAAATTGGGGTTCCACGATATTAGGTTATTATTTTTAATAGTAATAAATGAGTTTTTCTAAATTTATAAATGATAAAATTGATATATGGATTACAAATTTTATGCTTTTGAAAAAATGATTTTTTTCAGAGGAATGTAATTTTTGATGTCAAATATTTTGAAATTTAAAAAATTCATTTCTATTAGATGTTTCAAAAAAATAATTAATTGATTTATTATGAATCTTTTTTCTATAAATTAAATTCTATTTAAAATATTTTAATTTTAAAATGTAGTGTATTTACAAAAAAATTGGATACTTTTGGGGTATGTTTTTATTTTAGAATATTTATTTATTACATATAAAAAATTATATTACAACTGATTTGGAAAGAAAATAATGAGTTTTGGGGATTTAAATAAATGATTGGGGGAGTTTTAAGGAGGTGGTAGCCCCTACCTGAATTGAAAATCGATTTGGACAATGTTTTTGAAATGGGGGTTTATTTGGTATTCTATGTGCGATGAACAACTATTCAATTTTAACATTTGTGATTGGTCTTTATTGTGTACATTATCCATTAAAAAAGTGTAATTATTTTTCATACAGTGTTGGTATTAAAATTGGAAGATGATGTTTCTGAAAAAGTGTTTTCTGAAAGGTGATATGTGTATTTTTGTGCATGTCCCTTGGTTTAATTCAAATCTGATTAACATGATTTGATATGTATGGATTGGTTGATCCCATATTTATTATTAATTTTTATTGACCTCTTAGAATTTTATAGATAAATTGTGTGAGTGTATTCCTTTCTTTTCACGTGTAGTCACATTTTAGAAGGGATAATGTTCTCTTCTGTGATTTTGCGTTTTGTTCCTATAATAGATATCTTTTATTGGGATATTATTGATGAGTCTATAAGTTCTGGTTTTACCATATTGTTCTGTGATTAAATATTGATATTCATAAATATGTTCTTCTCAAATTCGTAGTATTTATTTTGGTACTTGAGGGGATGGTATCTTTTTCCTATTATCATTCTTTGGATGGGTTGAAAATTTGATGTATTGGTTGTTTTCATTGGTAATTAAAATTATTGTTACCCCGATCATATATTATGTCATAGTTGTTTCTTGGTTTTTTATGTGTAGTCATCATGACTTTATATTCCACGGATTATAAACAATGATAATTCCTCTTACACATCTATTTTTAGGATGGAATTGTTCATTATTTTTTGATCATATCTTGTTTGAGGAAATTATTTCTGTTCTGTACCTATTCCTAACCATCTTTCCTTAGTTGTCATTTTTATGTGGTTTTTACCTAGATCACATATTCTTATAGGAAAATTCTATATCAGCTGGATTTTGCCCTTAATTAGGTATTTTTTAATTTTATTTTATCCTTTCTAAACCCACCTTTACATGTGGTGGTTATTATTTTTCTGTCTTGCATAATCAAGGGTTCATAATGGGAGGATACTGTACATGTGGAATTATAATCTTATGGGTTAAACAATTTTATATTTTTGATCATTTTCAATAATACTATCATAAATATAGTTCCCAACACATGACACCAAATAAATGAAAGCCTAAATATATTTATTATTATGAAAATTTTAGAATTATAAAATAACTTTTATTAAAAAATCCTAGTACTCAATAAAAAAATATATACTAAATATGATTAGGATCGATTATTTTTTTCAAAAATAATTTTTCAATAAAACCATTTTAGATTGAATTTTTATGTAAAATTATATTTATATTTTTTAAAATTTTAACATTAAAATTTAAATTTAAATTTTTAATTACACATAATAGAATTAGATTATTGTGAAGGATTGTAATAAACTTCCACAGATATCACTGAATAGTTCCCTGAGATAGGTTTCCAAAAGTCCTTATGCATTCCTCCTTAAACAATAGGGGATTTAAACTAACAGTATGGACCTAGGGTGTGTCTATGGGGAAACTATGCTATAATAGATTAAAGTGCAACATAATATTTTATATAAATTATCAATTAAAAATAGAACCTATAAAAACACTCATATAGAAGTAGAAATAATTACATACTCATGCAAGATCTATAATACAGTCGGTGTAGGTAAATAATAATAATAGATAATGAATATGATGTTTTTATGTCATGTAGTTATACAAAAGTAAAATGTAGGGGATGTGGATACAAGAATATATATCATGATATCAAAAAGAAAAATGGCCAAAATTTTCTACAATTATTATATCGAGCATAGCCTCAATCCTCCACCCCAACTCTACCCAATAAAATAAGTTTTTCAATCATCATAAAGAGGATTATTCCCTTTTTATATACCTACAGACATATAGTGTTCCTGGGTACCAATGGTTCCCACGTACGGTGTGAGGAATAATACTAGTAAGTAGTCACCCATTATGTCTAACACATTCCATTTCATGTAATACTAATTAAAAAAGGTTTCATAAAAATTAAATTATTTAAAAGGAGAAATAAATAATTGAATACACTGTACTAACATCAACTTGGGACCTATCCAATCTACCAGCTTTGTTCTAAACCAGTGTGAGTGAACCAGGAATCCCAAAATTGTAAAATTAGATTTGATAATATTTAATAAGGTGTAATTCCCCCCATGAGTTTTATTGATCTTGGGGAACACGTCCCTATGTATTTAACAACATTGGATTAAATATTTTTTAAAAAATTTTACTTAAATTTTCGATATTTAAATTACAAAAATGAATTTTAGAATTTATATTGTGACTCAATGATCTCATTTATATTGATATAGAGAGACCTTACAAGGGTCTCTTGAGGGCCCCATCACATGACCAATTCCAATGATTCTGTCCATGGTGATCCAATGATGATTTATGATGTGCCACACCTTCCACAGTATAAAAAATATTGTACTATCCTCTCAGTTCTTAAATGGTATCACGAATAGGGTCTAAAGTCTCTCTCATGGCACAATTAAAAAATCACTCATACAATCCGACCTATAGTTTCCCCACTGAGGAACCAGTGTCACTTGTCTAGTGGTAAAAATTTATAGCACTCAGAGTTCCCATCCTAGGAATTTCTATTGTCACCCCCTTCATGTTTAATAACAATTAAAATTTATACCTGAAGGCAAGAGTGTCCATCCAAAAAATTCCTTCATAAGGAACGCATTATTTCACCCTCACCACTTCTGTGAGATAAAAACACGCATTACATCTTGAACAAGTTCAAATGAAATTCTATTTCTATTATTATAAACATATATATGGAAATTGGTGTGATATTCAATGAAAAACATAGGTAATTTCCATTACAGTCATAAGGCACAATAAAAAATACATGGACAATTTAGTTCGCTCAACCATTTACTACAACATGTTGTGCATGGGATTTTCACTAGGTCCACCACCCTAGACCAATAAATGAAAATATTAAGGTATTTAATATGAATAAATCCATAATAAAAAGGTTAAACAAACTGATGAAAAGGAAAATTAAAAAAAATGTGATGAACAAGAAATTGGATGGAATGAATTAATGGTGATCAACCCACAGTGTTGACTCACCACTATCTCGGGTTTCCAAATAAGTAGTAACATGTCCCGTTTATTTTAATTGGACAACATAGAGGTGATTTTGGAAATTTTATAATAATGGAAAATTTAAATATTAATATAATGAAACGAAATTAATGAAAAAATACCAAAAAACATATTTCTATGTAGTTGAACTCCACTTGTCCATTGTCAAGGATTCATTTGACCTAGAATAGGAGAAATCAATGTATTTTTGCCGCAAAAAAAGAATAGGGAACACCAATTCACAACTAAATATCAAAAACAAATAATTTGTGAAGCATGTAAGATATGAGATAGGATGATAAATTATACACATATCATGCTTTCTCATTCGATGGTGAGAAAAATGGAGGACAAATGTGGGGGATCTCTTGATCCATAGTTCGAAATGGATGAGAGCTCCATTCATAGATGGAGGAGGAAATATCTATAAAATAACAGGTGGAGAGAGAGGGTTTTAAATGTAATATCATTAAGGTTAGTTTTTTAATTTCACCCTCAAAATTGGGCCACATGGTTTGGCAACACTATTGGAAAAACCGTGCACAAATCGTACAGCTCCTGCTACTTAGGAATCCTAATTCAGATGCTTACCCTGTATTGTTTCCCTTAATTGTCCACCAACCATGTATTGAATAGAGAGAGTGTAGTACCTAATTGGAATTAAAAATGTAGTCTAATAACACTATTTGGAAAACCATGTGTGGAAAATCTTTTGGCATAATGATACCACATTGTTTTTACTAGTGGGACACATGGTTTTAGACAAACCATTCACCTTTACCAGTCCACACAAAACTTTATTTTTTGGATCCTGGAACACCAAAAACTCATTGGTCCACCTAAGGAAACCTCTGAGACATTGAAACACATCTCAAAAAAACTCAAAGAGGAGTCTTGAATCTTAGAATACTATTCTAATGATCATTTTAAAATACAATCCTTCCACCAAAAGACAAATTTAAAATTTATTTATATTTTAGTCCGATTTATAAACACTAGATGTTACAATATTCCCACCATAAAACTTATCCTCCCCAAAAATGCATGGGGAAAGGAATATAATAACACTCATCCTCTTATAATTATGATATATTGTTAAAATGGACACATTCCACTTCCAAACACCAAACACACCACCATGAATCATGTTAACATATAGCACAAAATCCTGGAAACTCAAACCAATGCCTGTTTTTATGAATTGGACAATTGAGGCCTATCGTACCTGGGATTGTAAATACAGTTATTTAACCTCCATGTTTTCTTATTACTTATATATCCTATAGTGCTTCCACCATAACTTATAGAATTTATGGCCCAATTCTGAATCATGGTATCTTTACCATCATAATTGTCTCCCAATACATTCTCGTAGAGTTCCAATGACAGTAACGACATGCGACATTATCTGATCAACGGGTTTATCCCCAAACATAATCATTCAAACAGATATTTACCACTATTCCATGATGATCTATAGCTTAAACTTACACTACAATAGTCTTACGTGAAAAAAATTTAATATATAGTATCCTCACCATCTGTATATGAAAAAAGAGAGGGGTATCAACTCGCACTACCATTGTACGACTACCCTAGTGGGACCTAGCTTAGGAATCAAGTGCATTATGAATGCATGATATGATGCCATTTAATGAAGGAACCTCACAAATTCTCCAAACATTCCCACCAAAGACCATACCCATCATCCCGTGGAGTCTCAAAAAAACATTCATTTAACTCATCTTGATTCACCATAAATAGAAGAAATTTATACATCTAATGCATTTGGATCTTCATGACTAAAACACCACTCCTAGGCCTGATTGATGTCTGTTTTAACCTCATAATTATACATTGGAGTTCAAGGAGCACATCCTAGGTAACCTCAAAAGGTGTTTAGATGAGAAAAATTTGTACTATGTTGAACATCCACACATCAATAATGATGACTGTTATTAATGTCTCATATTCATGAAGATCACGTCAAAAGGAGCATCTAGATTCCATGATCTTGGCAATGGAGTTCCTACATGGGAAAAAAATCAACACGTATGACTAACTATACCAATAATACAACCATGATTCTAGAGTTCTCAATGATTGAGACAAACCAACAATCACAAGGGATTTTAAATCATAGCATAGTAGAAAACAAAATCTCTCTCATTGCACCCAGATGATTTATATATAGGGAAAATGATGATCATTAAGTTGAGAATATAACAAGATGATTTAAATTGTTTCTATAAATGACCTAATAAACTCCATGTACAAAAAATGTAGTTCCCGACAAGGTTCACTCTAATCTAACCCAAATATTAGGAAGAGGAATAGTCAAACCACTAATGGTGAACTTAATCTAGGAAATAGCTTACCTTCACCTTCTGATGCATCAAACACATTACCATGATACCCTAACCACCCATTTATTCCAATGGACACTCTAGTATAACCACCATGGCCCGTTCATAAACAATAGAGTTTACAAAGTTTCCATTTTCATCTATCCCTTCATCAATGTACTACCTTGAAAACAATTACATGACTTGATACTCACTAGCCTAATGGACTACAAAATAAGAACTGATAATTCCAAAATTTCATTCTTGGTTGTGTGTCATCCACTTCTAAGAATTTTTTTGACATAATATACATGATTATCCCCACCTTCGTACTATTCTTAACATTGAATTTGTAGAAAAAGCGACTCATCTGATGAAGAACACTCAATAGAATACTAATCAGGATACTAGAGGTTGACAACACACCTTATAAACCATTAAAATGGAAGAGAGATAGACCAGTTGTTCTAGAGATATAGATTAGTTTCACACTTAGAAATACATGTACCTCTCCTCAAAAGTTTTATTGATGTGAACCATAGAATTTTAATGAAAATCAAGAGAAACATACCTGCATGACGAAAAACTAATCCCTTTAGAATGTCTTTCCAACTGTTGGGGTGAGTTTGATTTTAATAGATCCAAATGTAACTCTACTCTGGAGATGACCTGTGATTGATGCATCATAGCATAATGATTAAACAGCCCCTTCCAAGCATAAATAGGCCAATTCATGATTTAACAAGATTATTAGTACCACATATATTAACACACACTACCCCGTGATTAAAAAATCAACCAAAAAATATGCGATACTATCTATTCGATTATCAACCCTATGAATTTGAGTATCGTATAGACTAAAAGAGGTCAAAATTGACACCATATTACCCCATATAACCATTAACATGACTGAAAATGTATCGACTCATACACCACTAAAGAGGGAGATGTGGGTAGGGTCACATTACCGAATGAAGCAACTAACCATTCCATTGTCACACCAAACCCTCTTAAACAAAGCATTACATGATTGTCATGGCCATTTAATTTGGATATCTACTACATGATAATCAATTCAATGAATGGTGTCACTCTAAAATCCAATAATTCCTATATAAAACAATTTCTATCGAATATTAGGAATCCTCAAAAAAACCAACACCGTTTAGAAATGGTTTTAGAGATCTATGGGTGCTACCTCTTATGAGTAATCGTTGGGAAACGTTTTAGTCATTAATGAAAAATGTGGTCCTTCCACTGTTAAATCACTAGGTTTAAGGACCTATCATTAAACTTCATATTAAGAAGTAATAATACTATGGAAATGATTGTGTTCCATTACAAGTCCTAACTCATTAAATCATTTCAACTATCCTTACATGAGGGTTCATATAAAGCACTACATAATGTTCTATCATAATTCATTGACCCAGAAAATCATTTAACACATTAAAACATATAAACTTTTATTTTCAAATTAAAAATAATAATAAACATAAATAATGAGAATCTTGTACTTTGTTGCTTGAATGATACAAGGAACAATGACAAAAAAATATTTTATTCCTTGATCAATCATGTATTAATTAATAAAAATCCAATAATAATTAATAAATCTATTACATTATCCCATTTTAAAACATCATTATTTTATTTATTAGGTCTAATAAAATTACAGTTCAAATAAAAAATGGCCCCTTAACACATAGCAAACAAAAACCACTCCATAGCGTTGAGTATTAAGGAATACCAAAATAACATTTGACCTATGAGGGTCTCATTAACCCATATATGGTTCATCAAGAACTACCCAAATAGTTTAATCCATTAGATTTTAAAAACACCCTAAGTGAATTTATTTTACTGAAAACATGTTCCATCTAACCTACATGGGTAAAATTCTTCATTTATAGTTTTAGACACATGGGATATTAATCATGATCAAAAGTGTTACATCCCTCATAGGGTTACCAAATAATAGAAGTTAATGTGTAACAATACTTATATCTGTTAAAATTTCGAAGAAAAAGACTCATAGTATATGGTTTAGGTTTTTCGGGATACAACCTTTTAGTTTATAAAGCATCCATACACATTACATTTTATAAAAGGATACATTATAACTATATCCATTTTATCCATGATAAAAGGAAAATAATATATTCTTATCATTTATACAAAACAATTTAATTATATAGTCTATTTCAACAATGGTTTTATAATTTGGGTCACCCATTTACAATTCATAAAATTCTCATACACATACAAATTATAAGTTGGATTTCATTTAACCAAATAGACATTATTTAGGATAATATATAATTTTGTAAATGTTTTAACATTTATACAATAGTCCTTAAGTATATAAATTTCATTAACAATGTTGGGTCATCACTTTCAAATTTATATGGCACCCACACACATTATAAATTCAATGTTGAGTCCTATTTAATTATAACCATAATATTTAAACCCATGCTACACACTAATATTTTAATTATAATTAAAAATAGGCCCAATTTTTAATCACCACAGCATTGTAAGAAATTTTACATGGTAGTTGAATCATTAGTCATATAATATATTGATACGAATTTAAATAAGCATGGAAACCAACTATAAAAGTAGAATACACAGAACCTAGAATATATAAAAGGCATGGAAATTATAATTATAGAGGTATGACAATAAAATATTTAAGATTGTGATAACATAAATGTGTTACTAGGAGAACCAAACATGGAATATTTAGGACTTTCTAACAAAACATGCAAGGAACATTAGATAATTTCAACAACCTAGTAATGTAATCTTCATGGGATGATATATGAATGGAATGTGAATCCCTATGTTCCTATAATGATGAATGAAATATTCACTCATTTCCATAACAGGCCATGAGTATAGAATAAAAATATCATAAATTAGTAAGGAATATAAATTATTAAAATTACTCAAGTTGAAATAAAATAAACTATAATAGAAAAATGCATGAAGAACAATCATATCCATTTCCACGTATACTTTCCTCATAGATTGGTTGATGAACCCAATACACGTATATTTACCAGCTGCAGACACATTATTGTTCTCCAATATACTATCCCAAAATAGTAAGACAATGGAAAAAAAGATGCCCTAATACCACTTTGAACCTTTCCCCCTAGATTCCATTGAATGGTGATCTAAGTCGGTGGGCCACAAGACCTCATGTACTCAATCCAAAATGCTAGAGGCATCCAACTAGAAATGAGGACATGGGGTCTGTTTGTGGGGAGAATATTCCCTCATAGATAAGATTACAATGAAACCCCTTATATAAAAAACATAAATAATAGAAGAAATTTAAACACTCAGATAGTACAATAAACAATTACATATACATTAATGATATATAATAAAAGTGGAGAAATAGAATAATCATAATACATAGTAATGACAATGATTCTATGTCATGTTGCTATAAAAGAAGGTACATTTAGGGGAATGGTATACAAGCATATACAACATGCTATGAAAAGAAAAAACAAGTAAAAAAATTTCTATAACTAGAATCATATTCATAGGCTTGGTCCACTTCCCCAAATCCATCATAACAATATATTATATCCAAATAATAAATAAATAATGTCTACTCAGTTACTAATGGTTCTTGAGAATGGTGTGAGATAAAATCCCAGTAGGATAGTACCCACAATGTCTAGTCCATTACATTTCATTAAATCAAAATAAAAAATGGTTCATAATAAATAAATAAAATAAAAAAAAGAAATAAATTATTAAATATATTGTATTATGTTCCACTTGGGATCCATCCTATCTATCATCTTTGGCATAAGCTGGTGTATATGAACCAAAATCAAAAAACAAAAAAATTTGGTGAGAAAATATATAAGAAGGTGAGATTTTCTCAGGATTGTGATTGGTCTTGGAGAACATGTCCCTAGGTCTTTAATACTAAGGGATATAATACATTTATAAATTGTTCTTCTAAATTGTTCTTTAATTAAATTTGAAAAAACCCATTTTATAATTTATACTGAGACAACAATTTCTCATGAATATAAATTATAATTGACCTTCCTATATTTCCTGATTAGATCATCAAATGATCAATTCTATGGAGTTTTTCCTTGGTGAACCAAGGAGGATTTACCATATGTCACTATAATCATGGTGTTAAAAATAAAGAACTAGACTCCAAATTTATACCTGATATTGCATGAAGGGTCCTAATTATCTCTAATGGAATGGTAAAAACATCGTTCCTTCAATCCCGTCCTCAGTCACTCCCATAGGGAAATAGTTTAATTAATCTAGAGGAAAAAATAGATAACTCATGGTGATCCCATCCCATGCATAGATGGTGTCACCCCAATCATGGTTACTTACCATTAAAAATTTAAATATGAAGGTATGATAGTACATACAAGGAGTCCATAATTCAAAACCCCTTATTTAATCCTCAACACTAAGGTGAAGCACCAAACAAGAATTATATCGTTAACATGTTATACTAAATGTTCATCACATTTTGTTTGAGAATTTATGTGTTTATAGGTGTGTTTTTCAAGGCCAGACATCTGGAATTTCCTTTTAAGTCATAAGGAACAAGGAATATACACTATGCCAATTTAGTTGGATTGGACATTTACTAAATAATGGATTAAAAGGGAATGTCACTATATTCACCACCCTACACCATTGAAAAATAATTTCATGATATTTAACATGAATAAAACCCACTTAGGGTTGTTAAACAAACCATGAAAAATGTCAATTATAAAAATATGTGAGGCACACCCTATTTGATCGTCTAACTCATGGAAATCAACACATGGGGTTGACTCTACACTAGCTTCTGATGCCAAAGGTACAATAAGAAATTTATTTCAATATAATTTGAAAAATTAGAGATGATCCTGGAAATTTATAGCTCCCGACTCAACATCACAATTTATAAAACTCAATTAAATGAATGAATAGATCCTACACCACCATCATCAATGTAGTAGAACTCCACTAATCCATTATTATGGCATTATCATACATAGAAAATGAAAAATCAAAAGATTTATCCAATGACCAAAAAATAGGGCCAATGTTGTTGAACTTAAATATCAAAATAGAGGATAGAAGAAACTCAGAAAATTAGATATGACTATAGAGCTTACCGAGTTCTTTCAGTAGCTTCTGATAATAAGATAATCATTGGTGAAATGAGGGAGATTACTTGATTATTTGGTTGAAATAGAGGAGTGATCCACATATATAGGGAGAATGTTCCTGAAGGAGACTTACTAGAGGAAAATGAGGATTTTAAATTTAATATCATCAAGGGAAATGTTTTAATTTCACAACAAAAACTGGGTCGCACAGGTTGGCCGCATGGTTATCCAAACCGTGCACCAAATATACAGCTCATACTTCTTAAGAACCTTACCACACATGGTTTTACCTAACACTGTGAAAACCATGTGATGAATATTTTGTTAATACCACCTAATTGGCACTAAACATTTTGGCTAGGTATAGATTTTGGGGAACCATTTGAATCCCATGTGCGGTAAATTTTCTCACTAATAGTTGCTACAGGTTTCTAACTATTGTCCTACCTAATAAAAAAACCATGGTCCCTTATCAATATACACAAATCATAACTTTTCAAATCTCAACACTCGATAAATTCAATGATCCACCAGGATATCTCTCGGGCATTGAAAAACTTAGAAAAATAACACACAAAAGTGTTTTGACTCTCAAAATTCAATTAAAAAGAGTGATTTACCAAACTGGCCATCCAATAAATGACAAAATTCTAATCCAATTTTATTTTCATCTAGTCTAAAAACACATAACGCTAGAATTTTAAAATGTTTTATAAAATAATTTATTTTGGGGTGAATATTTAAAAATACATATTTTTATAACACAATAACATTTATGAAATTTTCATAATGAAATAATGAATCAAATGTTTCTGAATCATTATTCATATAAAAATAAACATTTATAAGGTATATTAAATTTTTTTAACAAAAACACAATGTTTAATTTATCATTCCCATGTGTAAATTTTTTGAAACATTAATAGAATTTTACTCAAATTTTTTTTTTATTCCCTTATATTAAATTAATGTTTTAAACAATTATAGAAATTAAATCTGTAAAAAAGGATTTAATAATTTAGATAAATATTATCATATATGGTCAATTTAATATTTGGACATAAAACAACGATCACTATGACTAATTGTAATAACCATGATAATGGAAAACTATTATTATTAGTTACTTCTTTTTTATTCTTATTTTTTATATCAAAATAATTTATTCTATTACAAAAGTAAATATAATATAATATTTGAAACTATATATATATATTATTTGTCAGTAATTTTTTTTTTTCAATAATAATAAGATTTAAAACACTTAATATTAAAAGAATCATTTTCTACACTCTCTGGTATATATTTAATTTTTCACTTTAAAATATAATTTGATCATAAATTGAATTATAATTTCATTAAATAATGGTGAAATATAGCTTCACCAAACAAATATATTATAGGTGGTTTATTCTTATTTTATGTAAAATTTATATTACTTAGTTAAAAACTTATATACTGGCTAAAAAATTGTATAATATAACAAAACCTAATGGAAAATGACTTTAATATCATTTAAAACAAGATTTAAAATGAGATTTAGTGGATTTATAAACATCCCTTAACTAAAATGTTTCTCACTATTGTATCCTTTTATTTATGAATTGTTTAATTCTATTGTTTAAAAATAATGGTGGTTGACAAAATTTCCTTTTTTATCAAATAAAAATCGGATAAACTTCCTCCAACACATTCCATGAATATTAATAAAAATTTATTATTAAAAACATTATTGTTTATCTTCCTATAATCCTCTATCATTTTCATACATTTATTATCTCAATTATTTATTATAAGTCCTTTATTTCTTAGTGGACTTTTTGAGGGAATGTTCAAGGTACAAACATGACTATTAATGAATAATTTTTTTATTTATTCCTAATATTTATCACCCAAAACTAGAATATACATAATAATAAAATGACCTTAATATCATTAATATAATAAATTATTATTATATTTTTAATGAAACTGATATTTATTCCTTCCAATATAGCTAGAAGAACAAAATAACATTGATCATGTGTTTGTTTAGACTATCAACTCTTTAAGGATATGTCTTCCATTTTTTATCACCGCCACTATTTTTTGGTTATAATGATAGAATCAAAGAAACAATTTGAAATATATAATATAATTATGTTTTTTAAGTGAAAAATTACAATCCACCTTTATCAGCTTATATTATTATAAAAAATAAAATGTAATCTTTGAATTCTGCATACTCCCCAAATAGAAATGATTCATTCTATTCATATTGATTTTAATTAATTCCTAAAGCCCCCAAATAGTTGATTAATATCTTTTAAAAAATATAGATAATATAATTATGGATATACTATGATTATATTACGTCATAATAAAAACAGTATTAACCATACTCACCTATCTAATTATAGTATGTTTATGTTTGGTATGGCTTAGACACCCAATTGACCAATGAAATATGACATTATAATGGATGACTATGAGAATAGAATACTAATATTTTTATAATTTAATAAAAATATCAACATATGTCTATCTTTATGGAGTTTTTATATAATGTATTTTTGGGTAAAATTGATCAAGGAATCCTTTCGGTGTTTTTGGATGTGATTTTGTTTGTTGACAAAGCCAAATGATCATGAAATACTTTGCTTGATGATTTAGAAGAAGGTTCTTTAGGTGGTGTAGTTTTATAGGGTTTACCAAAAAAATTAATCTACTTCGTGATTTTTTGTTTCGGAAATGATGTTTTTCCACATAGAAGTACACAATACACATAATTTGAAGCATAGTTCATGGATTATAAATGATGAACACATAACAGCAAAGGGATAAAGGGAAATGGCATATTTATACATAGATGTGCTATACGAACCATGAATCATGGTACATGATCTTTTTAGGTGAAATATTTCGCGGAGTGAAGATGATTCATGGGATGACATGTTGTTCACAGAAGTAAAATTGTATGTAAGTATTGTGGTATTCATGCTAAAGAGGCACTGTTTCATTTTCATAATTAGATGTTTTATAAGATAAAGATGGTAGACAAGCCGCTCATAGAAAAACAGTTTGTGGAGGATGACAATACACAATTAATTATTTTTTATTCAAATTATAATCATTAATAACCCTTGATGGGTGATTAAGAGACTGGTAATTATCTCATCTAATAAATTTCAATCAAAGGGTTAATCAAATCTATATCATGATAAAATAATAATTATTTATCTAGACCCTAAAACAATAAACTATTTCATTTCTAGAATCAATTTTTTAGAAAATTTATTTGTTTTATCATACCAATCATTATTAAAACCCATTTCTTTCATTTTATTATTTTTGATAATCTTGAATTTTTAACCATCGTAATATAATACCTTTCTTTTATGTTATACTATCATTTATAATTAAGACATTATTTTATTTTTATACACACCCATGATAGTTGTTTAGACAAATATTTTTAATGATGATAGAGAATATTTGAATGTTTGTGATAATATTTAGTGAATATAAAACAAGTTAAGAAGATAATACATTCCTTACTCAATTATATTATGAGATAAAATATTCAATGTATTGTGATTTTATTTCATGGATTTATTTGAAAAATATCATAGGAAAATAAACATCATTGTAAAATTTCACCATGTGCTAATGTGTGTAGATAATGTTTCTTTACCAGATAACATGGGACCTTATGTTAAAAAATTTACATGATAACTTGTTTTCTATATATTTTTTGTGACTTGCATTATCATCTTTGAAAAAGGTTATACTTTCAGAAAATTAAAATTAGATCACTTATAGAGAAAAACAAATGTAAAAAATTAAAAATACCTAACCAAACACAATCATTTTGGTATGTGGAGATATAAAAAACATTTAAGGAATTTATAGATAATACATTATGATTTAAAATGAATTATTAGACATTAAAAAACCATAAATCTGTATGGGCATAAAAAATTCAAATAATAATTTATTAGTATGGATCCATATAGTTTTGTGAATGAATATTAACACTAATTAAAAATTAAATACAATGAATTTTGAAAAATTAATATAGAAATAATTTATTATTAGTCAATAGATGAGATGTTGAATTTGATTCGAATGAACTGGAGGAAATAAAAAAAATATTAATATGAGAATGAAGTAATAATTAAATATAAATATAAGCTAAATCATGTTAGTATTATTCAATAAATATACTTAAAGGAGCGATAATATGTATTTATATTGAATTAAATTCAATATTTATTCCTTGTGAAATTGAATTCTATGTGGTCTAGACCATTCTGGGAGTTACATGTCAATTAAAATATTTTAGTCGATATCAATAGAGAAGATGGAGATTTATTTGTAATGATTTAGAAGCGGTTGAATCAATAATTTAGTGGTGGTTGGGTGCTGAAATCTACCATAACATTTTTAATTGATTAAATATTATGAAGTTATTCTAAATACTATAAGAGAAGTTCTCTAAAGAGGAAACAAAATTAATTTTATTTATTTCTTTTAATTTTTGGAATAATAAATATGAATTCACCCAACTATGTAAATATCTGAGATTTTATAGGATGGTAACAAAATAAGGATACAGATAAATGGGGGAAACAAACACACTCTACATGGTTTAAACAACAAGGGAATGAAAATATTCTAATTATACTCAATTTTCGACTTTAAACAAGACAAAAATCATTTCTTTATCATTAAATTCATCTCCCTTTATATATATAATAAAAAATTATTTTTTTGGGAGAGAGTGTGTTTGGAGATATGCATGTAAATTCATGAGATAATTATATCTATTAATCTATATGATCCAAACCCACATAGGTAACATTGAGTATCCCATATGAAGTACACATGAATTAGAGTTTAAAGAAAACTAATTTAGGAGATTTTTTTGAATGGATGAAATTAAATAATGAACATGACCATGAGTATATTTTTTATTATTTAAGTCTTACAAAAAAATAATGTCTATTAAATTGCCAATTAGACTAAATATTTTGAATTAAATTAAATTGATAAACTTGGATCCGAATTTAATAACTTTTGTGATTTGTTAGTCTAGGGTGTGTCTGGGAATAATAAAATACCCAAATATGTCTCAAGATAAAAATGAGATATGATGAAGCACTTTTACTTCCATTCCATCAATATATTAATTATCCCTATGGGATTATTACTGATCATATTTTTTTTGTTTAATATTATACATCATCAGTGCTCAAATAATTGAAATGTATAATAAATGTTTATAAAAATATGTCAATAATGTGTTTTATTATCAACAGATATGGAAAGGATGGGGAATTATAATCATAAATGAATAAGTGTAAAATAAATTTATTAAATTAGTTTCATATTTTGGAATTATTGTAAAATAAAATTTAATTGGGGAATAAGGATCTAGAGAGAGATGTATTTTAAAAATTATTTTTAAAAAAAATTATAATTAAATTTTTTTATTATAATGTAAAATTACTTGATCCAAATATTTGATTTAATATGAAATGAGTTTGATGAATAATATTTTTATTAATTACATGATAAATATTAGTAACTCAAGTGTTGGAGAATTTGATGTGAAAAAATCCTTCTTGTTTCTCTTATAGTTTCTTTTTGATATTTTATACCATATTTTCTAGGTAAAATTTAAATAATATACAAGGTAATATAGATTTGTAACAAAGTTAATAGGATTACGAGGTTAATCATTGCTCAGTAAAATCTAATCATTTTTTCTGTTTTATGTGTATAATTTTCAAAACCATTATAATGGATACTTCAAGGAGGATTTATGTTTCATTTTATGAAGTGAATCATCTGCTTATATGATTGAATATGTACATTAGTTTTCTATATATTATGGTCAATAAGAAATAGAAAATAGTAAAATGAGTAAATTACATTCACTATAAATAATAATTATATAACTATGTATGATAACCATCATAGAAGTGAAAAAGATCTATTATAGTATGGTTAGATCACAAAGGAATTAGAAATGTTAATGTGGTATGTGTTATCTATTTTAGATAGTTAATATTCATTAATTTTTTTGAAAACAGTGGGGATAACTATGATAAGTAATGCTACCTATGTACTAGGTTAAATAAGAAAACTTATGAAACCATATTCACAATTCCATATTTAAGCCTTCTTGAGGATGAAAAATGTTCATAATTATACATTTATTTATTCCTAATAGAGTATCATAAGACAATGTCTACAATAATGTGATACTCTATTTTTTGGAAATTTAATTTTCATACACTAATATGAATATATTATTACGAATATATTTTTTGAAATTTAAATAGTGAGAAGTGGAATTGGATTCCTTCCATATCATAGATTTATAAAATGTTGGCCCAAATCACTATGCAAGACTAATGAAATGGAAGTAGTAAAATGTTTCATTATTTATTATACTTATTATTATAAAAAATACATCATTATTACATTAGTGATAACAATAGAGATATGGCTTTTTATAATTAGAAGCTATATTTTCTGTAATGGTTAATATCCATTAAAAAAATCTGAAATACATTGGATGATTTAACTAATTCTTATAGTAATATAAAAAAATTATATAATACCTATAATGATTATCCTAAATGTAAGGATGTATGTTCAAGATATGAGAACCATTGATAAATTACGGTGACGTGTGGAAGACGTTTAATGACATGAATCTTATATATGTTTTTCAAAAAAACTAAGGATCCCAGATAATATAATTTATTCTATAAAACCTATATAGGAGAGACATAGAAGATGAGTATGAGAGAAAATATCATAGATAATTTTCTTAAAAGATGATGAAGAAAGTAAAGTTGAATGTATAAATTTACACATAGGGTGAACATTTTATAACTTGTAACATGGATTTATTTAATTATTTAAGTTACATTGAGAGGAAGTAAAAAATGGGAACCCATACAGGGGGACAATATATTTACTATAATATCATCACTTTCTATAAGGATATGTTGTAGTCCAAGGATATTCCCATTAATAATCATAGAGAATTATTATTTTTATTTATTTTTTATTTTTTATTATGTCAACAAGTGTACATGCCATTTGTTGGAGATAGAGTGATATTTAATTAATGATCACTATGATTTCATGATTAAATGGAAAACAATATTTATTTTTAAAATATTAATCTTAATGATTCACTTATTTGATAATCTAGTTATTGATTATTTTGGATGGTCAATGGAGTGAATGTGGATGTCTATCCTAAGCATTATAGTAAAAAACATGTGGATCTAAATTATGAAAATAACTTATGAACTTAAGGACCACATAGATCACAGTATAAAATTTTAAATCCCTTACTTTTGATTATACAAGAAACCTTATGGGGGATAAATGGTTATATTTTCATCCTTA
Organism: Viscum album; assembly: GCA_963277665.1. Taxonomy (NCBI): domain Eukaryota; kingdom Viridiplantae; phylum Streptophyta; class Magnoliopsida; order Santalales; family Viscaceae; genus Viscum; species Viscum album. The sequence continues at coordinate 409,623,652 of OY728153.1, read as the reverse complement.
GAGAGAGTTGATCAAGAACTAAAAATATTTATTGACACTATTATCTAAAGTTCAAATATTTCATGTAAAATAAATGAGATATCAAAACTATCCTCAATCTCCCCATTAGCCAAATATAGTTTTATAAACTCTTGTATCAAATAATTTCTTGTATACTCCAGAAATATACAATTTTTTTATTCTTTTATATTTATATTTTAAGGAAAAAAATTCCGTATTAATCAACATTTTATTATCATGATAAATATTTGACACGGTGATTTGTACATTTTTACCCAATAAAGTAACACATCACTTCTAGTATGTATTATTCAATGACCCTATGAACGATAAGGTTTTTTAGCTCACACTAACATAATAAAATTGTCCAAAAATATTACACACACACATAGATATATATATATATATATATAGATTATTTGGATTGTTTTATTAAGATACAAGTATAATAATTATAGTTTGAATGGTGAATGATAATGTTGAATATGATAGAATTGGGTAATTTTTTTCATACATTAATGTATTGTTCATTCCTATAATGACAAATTTTATATGAGATTATACTCGCTGCCTTGGATAAAAATAATTAAATTTTTAATTCTCCCATGAATGCACACTTTAATGTTCTTTCAACTATGTTATTATAGATCAGTAGGTGAAATGTTTTCGTAAGAGGTAGTGACTCCCATTATGTGTGTGGATACATTTTTAGTATTCATTAACACGTGAACTATAAAAGGAATACTTAGGGATGTGACTAAAAAATTTCCCAAGGGAGAGTATACCACCACTGGATAGGGGGTGGGCTGAATCAGTTGATTAAAAACACCAACTCACTACTATTTTTACCTTATACAGTTAGTGAAATTAAACAAAAAAAAAACAAAATGTGATATCATGATATAGATTAGGACAAAACATATATGGAACATGGAAGAAATAAAAGGTTCAACAAATCATTTTACCAATTAAAAAAACTATAGTCAGTGTAAAAAACTAGGTAACAATAATATAAATCATATTAATATTTTTTATTATTCTATAATAATATTGATATATTCACTATAAACAAATGAAATAATTCTTAAAATCAAAATGGAAATGATTTTGTTAAATTCATTTATTTTTATATTTTATTTCAAATATTTATTTTCAAATTTTACAATTATAATTTGAAATAACTATTTTCATTTTTAAATTAATCATTTAAAAATTATCTTAAGATGGATTTTTTTTAATTTTCTAAAATTATTTATTTCTCAAGGAATTGTGAAATATATTATTTTTATTGAAAAATATATTTTATTTTGATGTATTATAGAATTAAAATTATGTTTTGTTAGTTATAATATTAATTTTTTTTATTTTTTTCTTTAAAATAATTCAATTATTGTTTTTGAAAAGGATTCTATACATGAATTTATTATATAAAAAAATTTATATAAATAATTTATTTAACAAACTATTCTAAATTTCATTTGGCCACGGTAATTTTAAATTAAATTCTGAAACTTATGTTTTTGAATTATAAAATATATATTCCAAATTTAGAATAATTTTTTCCCAATTTATTAAATATTTCCCTATTATTTTAGAAAAATATAAGCTGTTACATTAGTAATTTTCTATTACATGGTAAAGGGTAAATCATGCGATTTAGTTTAAAAAAAGATAAGGACTACTAAATAACCCAAATGCATAAGGAAATATTTATTGTATTAGTATATATCTACCCAAATTATCCATGATTCAAAATATTTATCTTCTGTGGAAAATTTTATTAGATTATTGCCTTTTAAGTTTTTGTTAAAGAAAATTCAAACATGTCATACTCTTATTTTTAGTAAGTGTCAAATTTTTAATACGTGTTTATCTTGAGGGAAATGTTAAGCTATAATTATTATATTTATATATAAATATTTATCTTCATCATTGTAATTCATTTATAATTTTCAGTGAATAAATAATTACGTAAAATATATTGACAACACTAATACGGTAATTAATAATGTAATGAAGAAATCAATGAAATTATTTTAAAAATATTAAGTAATTATATTATGAGATAAATAATTTGATGAATTAATTACTTGTGAAAACACATGTTATTTATATAATTAATTTTTTTAATTTTATATGTTTTTTTTTTGATATTAGTAATTTCAATGTAAATAATTGTTCTAAAAATTGACATAATAGATATTTTATAGTAGATAGTATTATATTAAATGATATAAAATTCTTAAGAATATTAAATTAGGTCAAGTGATTATCATAAGGTTTAAAATATAATCCATGTCCCATTTATAGGTCTTTTTCATTTTATAGTAACTACATAAACCCCAAATGTGGAAAAATCGATGTTTCATGGAAATAGTTAATGACATTAAATAAAGGTTAATAACAAAATATAAGTGTATAATTATAGTAAAACATATCTAAATTTTATTTCATGTGGTTATTTAGACCCATAATCATCATATATTTTATATAAATGACTTTTAATCCATATATATGGGTAATTTAATGTATATTAATTTTATATGTTAAAAGTTTCTAAGTGTGCCCCTACCCTCTATTATAAAAAAGAAATTCTTCTTCTCATTTATTCACATTTAATATGTTTTTGGATAATAGTATATATTACCAAATCCTTTCATATAGTCACTCTGTACATTAGAGAAGTATATTTTTTTTTTGTAAAAAATGAATAATATAGATCATAAGGTGTTACGAAAAATAGGTTTTCCAAAAAAGATGAATATTTTTTTTTGCATGTTTTAGTTTTGTTTATTAGTCCATATCCAACAAATATTATTAAATATTGTTAAATAATAACCCCAATATCCCCAATATAGTGATATTTTTTATATTAGTTTAATTATATATATCAATATCCTCTTCTATTCAATTGAAAAAGATTTTACCATTTGTGTGTATGTCAGACAACCACTATGTTGACCGATGTGATTCATTTTCCATCATCATCTCTAAAGCATGGTTGTAAAGATGTAATTAATTTATATTTATATGAAATTAACAGAATATTTATCATTATTAATATATAATATATCATTTAATTTCTTAACTGATTATTCAAATAATAATGATAATATTGATTGTGCTTACGTGTGGACTACAATCTCGATAAAGTGATGTGATTTGCTTTTCATCACCAAATCATATATATGATATGTATAAGTATATTTGAAGAATTAATATGGTATATATGTTATTATTATCATTTTGTAAGGATATATTATTATTTAACATATTTCCATATTGATCATTTAAGCTGGAAACATTTCTCATGTGAATGTATGACCAACCAAGTACATGATTGTAACATATTTAATTTATCATACCCACATTTTTTGGAAATAATTAAAGTATAATTTATTTATAAAAATTATAATTATTTTAGTTTTTATTATTTTTTAGATGAAAAAAATATACTCCTCTTTGGTCTTTTTCAAATTACCGATGTTATTTTTTGGACATATGGACATAATATTTTCAATGTGTTCGATGTGAATTTAAATGATTAATTAATTGTATATAAAATAGTAATGAGTGATATATGTGGAATAAGAATCTTGAAAATGGTTATTATTAATTTAAATAATTAATTTAGGTTTATAATTTTTTAATATAAATAATGACAATGATGAGTTAGACTCAAGGTAGGGGACATGATTTTAAATATCATCTTTTAAAGTTCCTCTTTCAAATATCTCTAAAATGGTCAAAATGAATTTATTTATTTAATATAAATAATTAATATAATTTGCCACATTCATGATGTCTAAATACATTGAAGAATAATTTATAATTTTATATGGTTATCTTTAATAAAAAACTAATTCTTTTATACGCGCATATCTTATTAAAACAATTTATTTGAAAATGGAATTGTTATTTTCCTCTAGAATAATTTTAATGCACTTTTATTCAATGAAATTACATGTTTCTTTTGTTATTGTTATTATAGTTTTCAAAATTGTATTTGAATGTGTGGGGTATTTTTTATATCTGAAAATTTTTCATAGGTATTAAAAAGGCTTTTTTAAAAGTTTATATAAAATTTTTTATTCAGGAAATTTGAGCATTATATATGAGAAACAGATGAGCCCAGTACAACTTATACAAAGTATTTTTCCCCATTATAGATCATGGGTGATCTAGATATTTCTTATATGATAGGTGATCCATATTATAGTTGACTAATTAATTGGGTATTTTGGAATTTTTCCATGATGGTTATTCTAATAGTAACAACAATGGTGACTCTAAGTATAGTAAGAAGGGTTATTTCAAGTGTAACTATGATAGTTATTTCATGTGTAACCTTCAAGGTTACTCTAGTTTTATCCATTATTTTTACTCCATGTGTTAGTATGAAAATAATGTGATTTCACAAGTTACCTACAAGATTTAATTTTTCTTGTAATGGGGTATTAATGTTTCCTATTAAGAAAAAAGTGTTTCTGATTTTTATGTTGAAATTGATTATTATACTCAATGAACAGTAATGATAAAGGACAAAACTCTATTATTTTAATGATTTTTTATAAAAATGATGGTTTTATTTCATTTTATGTCCATTATAGTGATTTTTTTTCTCACCCCACATTTTAAAATATATTTCATTTTATTTAAGGAGGGTAAGGTAAAATAAGAAGTTAAGTTGAATGTTTTGAATAATTTTAATTCAAATAACTCATGTTTTATTTTAATGAATATTTCATATAGGGAAAATCCTTATTTAGTATATTTTGCCTCTTATAATGTATGAATTTACTATATAATTTTATGTCACAATTCTCAAAAACTCTAAGAAAAAAATATTCTGAGGATTTTATGAAAGTGAAATCAAATTCAAGAACACTATAATATATTATTCTAAAGGTGGAGTCCTTACAGAGAGAAACAATTGTGATAGTTAGGATCATCAAAAATTCCACAAAAATTATGGAAAGAGAATAGGTAAAGAGTAATAATTTTTTTCCCACACCATAATGTTCCTTTTTAATTTTCACCACATATAAAACCTTTTTATTCTCCTCGATCCTAATGAAAAATTTTCTGTAAAACTCAATTTAATTGTTATATATATATATATCATTATTTAACAAAAATTTAAAACGGAATCTCTTTAAATTTTTAATCATAAGGAACCATTGTGGCATAGTTGATTCAACATGGGATTGGTATCTCACATATTGTTGGGGATAAAAAATACAATTCATCACTTCTAATTACTTCTCCATATTCCTCAAAAATGTATCCTTTATAAAACAAATTGAGAAATAAGTTTCACATCATAGATAGTATGATAAATTATATAGCTTGTAAAAAACCCGGTTCAACTAAAAAAGTCACTCAAGGTGGACCACCGCATGGGAAAGTATAATTAAAATATTAAAACATGACTAATGTTAAAATATGATCATGGGAAAAACAAGGTAGATAGAGGATGAAATAAAAAATAACCAAAAAATATAAATTATTAAGAAAAGCATTACAAAATAAAAAAGATAATAGAATTTAAAATGAAAAAGTCTACGTATGATCTTCTGTCACCACCAATCCATCATACTAAGAGTCTATGACCAATAAGATAAACTTACAAACTACAAAGTAACCTTCTATTTACACATGTCTATAAAAACGACATGTACAACAACCCAAATAAAAAAATTAGGGTCTGATATAAAAAGAAAATGGGTTACCACCAAATAATATATTCAATTTCTAAGATCAAGAATTCACTATCAGTAGATTTGAATCAAATCCAGTTTTCAAGGAATTTTAAATTATAATCATTTAATAAAATAAATTGGTTCCTAAAATGCAAAAAATTCTCAAAATCATCTATAATATTTCAATTATAAAGAAATCCAACAAACCTAGGTAATCCCCAAACATGGATAAACCATTTGATAATCATTTTTGAAAAAAAACATGAAATGTACCATCATGTGATAAAACATTCCTAAATTAAATTTTTCAACATTTTTCTCTAACCTATGTGAATACGTTTTATACCTGAAAGAAAATATTAAATCCTAGTCTATGTTCGATCCAACGAATATAAACTATACTAGAATTTCCCATAGTAATGTAACATATAAACTCTTACGGAATTACACACAGAATGAGTGACAATTCTATTTCACAACGCACCATAGATTTCCATATATTATATAGTTATCTATATATTTTTAAAAACCATACTCACATTTAATAAAATAATTTTCATATCATAGAAATATCATATCTATTCACAAAGACCTCTGTAAAAACAAAAACCACCATATAATTCATTTAATCAAACACATGGTGGGTAAAAATATTTTTTTAATGAAACCCCATTAAAAACATTAATATCATTAATTTCCAAGAACATACAGAAATCAAGATTTGACCCGTTGTATAGATATACATACCTTAAGAATAGAGAAAACCGAAAAGCCTTCAACAACCAAGAGTGGTATCTAGAATATTAAAATCTAAAAGAAAACATACATAGGAAAAATTACAAATGATGTATATAAAAGTCATACTAATAAAAATATAATACAAAGACACATCCAAAAACACACCAATAACCAATGAAAATAATAAAGTAGAATGAATGCTTACTAAGGAGTAGTACCGCAATATATATGGAGATAACACACAAAAAAGGTGATCTAGAATGATAGAGATCACCCAAAACAAACCCAAATAAACATAGGGTTAGAGAGGGTATCCTTAAAATAAAATGAAGAAAATTACAAGCATGGAGCATAATGAAAATTTTTATACACGAAAAATTCACATCATGATACCATTTCATGGCATGAATTCCATGTATTTACAAATACATTAAAAAATGTGTCACATCGGGTTAAATTATCCCTCGTTAATGTTTTCATGATTTGTAAAAGAAATTGTGGATTGTAATTATTTTGTCCATGAATGAGTCTCATGACATCATCTGAGTAACAAATTCAAGTTGTATTCCATGTTCAGGAGGTGAATGTTTTCAATACGCAGTGAACAATCTAGTTTCTGTAGAAAAACTTTGAAAAGGACGCCAAGTCAACTTCAAACAAAATATAACCATATAAAACCTTCATTAACATTATAAACAGAGTCAATTAATATAAATATTCATACATACCTAAATTATAGATCAAATAATTTTTAATGAAATACACGAAAAAATGTAACTGGATGTTAAATTTTTCCCCAAAAAAATCATTATGTCCCTAGAAGGTCCTCAATATTCTGAACATAAAATAAATGATTTCTAATACCACTTCTTGAAATATTACCACACCAATTTTTTCCTATCCCATATGCACATCGATAATATATTAACCAATGGAATTGTTTTTTCAATAATTAAAATCTCTAAAAAATACATAATCTAAACTACTTGCTCAACCATAGTAGTGTCTGGATCAAGATCAACATGATCCTACTAAATATTTTGAAAAAGATATGGTGGATACCTATATAGTTGGGTAACATGAATCATTCCATTGAAATAAGTACATCAATATGACAAGTCCAACCAATATTCATTCTTTCCAAGGTGCTTCATAATCTCAAAGACCCCATAAAATTCATTTTCAATGTACCCTATTTACCCAGCTCAAGATATATATTTCAAGGTGAAACTCGATGATGAACTTGAACACAATCCTCAAACACTATGAGTCAGAGATGATAGTCTAAAAAGGAATTTTGAAATCATTGCATTGAGATAAATCTCTTCTAGATAAAATTCACGTTTTATATCGTCCCTTGAAAAAGACTCATCCCAACCAAGGATCTCTCCCCCAACTCTACCATGTATAAGGGAGATATACATGGACTCCCACATAATGATTTTAAATAATCCATGTTAATCGATTGATAATATATGTTTTTATTCGAAAATGCTACTTTATTATCATTATATTCACATGTACCACAACCTTTATTCATACATTTCAATAAAATATCCTCAATACTCTAGATAACCCTCTTGGTGTGCCAATCCATATGCAGATGATATGTCATGATCATTAGGGACAAATAAACCCTTTCAACCCATTACAGAAAAAAGAAATTAACCATGGTTCCCTGTCAAAATTAATCACATAAGAAACCCCATAGAGTATCAAAAAAAACATGGAAATACATGCACTTAATATACTCCAATTTCATATTCTTCTCGATAGGGATGAATTTAACTGATTTAATGAGTCAATAACTGATCACCCAAATCAAATACATCCCATTAGGAGTCTGAGGCAAACAAATGATGAAGTCAAATGAAGTATAATACAAAATCTATTCAAAAATGTGTATCGTATGTAATAAACCATTAGTTATATGGAGCTCTTACTTAATAATTTGAAAAGTGAGACACTATAATAAAAATTATTTCATTGATCATCTCATCAAGGAAAACCAATAATAAAATCTCAAGTCCTAAGACGTTTTGGTAGTCATAGGGTTCGTGGACCAGCAAGAATGTTGAACAATATTCATAAACACATTCCATATAAAATTATAATTCACCAACCTTCATTAGAAACACAAATCATCCGATATAAACTACTAATACACAACAGAGATGTCCGCAAAATTTAATATTTCACTAATGTTCCATAAATCAGTGTTAGTAACATGCACAAGCCAAATCAAGTCATCAAATGATGAGTCAGCCATTATAAAATACATGTATACACTCCCACTAGATTCTGAAACTCCAAATCTCATCTTATAAAACAAACTCAATAAAGACGACACATACACTGATTCCTCTAGGAATAATGGGGGGTAATTTACCTCTCAACACATCTGTTACCACATTACCATTCTTGGGAGTATAAGAAATATCAAAATTAATTGTTTTGAGATACTCAACATAGCTTCCCAATTACATGTTACTATCCATATGAGTGATAATATACATTGGGAATTTAGGATTAGAATATCCCACCAACCACCTTCCAATGAGTTATTGTAAACATGTTTTGATTTCATACATAACTACTACCAACTGAAGACTGTGGGTAGGGTACTATTTCTTGATACGACGCAACTAGAGAGAGCCACAGTCCACCACCCATCTCCCATGAATCAATATAAGACCCAAACCCAAACCAGATGCATCATAGAATATATAATAACTCTAACCACGTTCAGTTCCTTAAAATATATATGATATTTTTTATTCCACTCAAATGTTATTCCCTTATGGATTAATGTTTTCGTTAGAGACAAAATATTTGAGATATAATGAAAAAAAATCCTATAATAATCAACCAACCCTATGATAATCTAATTATGAAAAAAAATTGAGACACTAAAAGGAAATCACCACATATATCTTTTTTGGGATCCACTTTGAAACCACACATAGATTTATCATTCCTAAAAACATTTCTTCTTGGACTAAGAACTCACATTTGGAAAGGTTATCATATAATAAATATCAACATTAGGTTCTTAGTATGATATTCAAATAGTCCATAAACTCTTTATCTAACTTGGATGAAACCATAATATAATACAAAAAAAAACAAAAAGAAATGTTTACAATAAATGATGAATGGTCCGGTTTATCAAATCCAAAAATACTACAAAATCATTAGTGGGGCCAAATGGAGTAACCACGAACTAAATATGTCAGTATCATTTCCTATATGATCATTTAGGTATATCCTATTATCAGAACCTCAACTTGTGGTACACTGATCGCATTATATATTTTTGAAATCAACATGATCCTCTATGTTAATCAAAGAGAAAATCAATAGTAAAAATTGGATAATTGTTCTTAATGGTGATCCAGTATAAAATTTCAGAATGTTTAAGGATCATCTCAACCATCTTAGAAAATATTATTGTAAATGAACATGGTTACATGATATGATGAATAAATCCATATGCCTCAAAGTCCACAAGTATAACCAGAAGTACCTTCAATTATGCAGTTTCCATATGATAATATGATATGTAAATTTTCATCATACAAGGTACCATGTAAATGATAAACTTGACCTCTATCTTGGTGGTAATGTACAAAAATCATCCAAAATGACATCATGGTATTAACAAACAATTTTAGGATGAGTAATATTGAAATAATAATCAATGAAAACAAATAAAATCTCCAAAAACTGACATGAGAACACCCAATCATAAGGAATAATAATATCTGGTTTCCACGACCTAGAATCCCACTCAACCTGAATGACATGATTGACTCTATCAAGAGATAAAAACTAAATTTGATGATGATAACAGTCAATTTGGGCCATAAAATTTATTATTAATTCCATTCTAATAATCATCCCTCTTATATCATGATCAATAACTAATAAATCACACATAAAATTAATGTTGGATGTTGGCACAAAAAACCCATGACATTAGAAACCTACATTGGACCTTCTTTCCAGTGCAATTGGATGATCCAACTATAAATAATAATTTTATGAACAAAATAGTATAAGTTCAACTAACATTGTTGATATTAAATAACAAGGAGTGCCCATATCAAACAATTCGAGTACCATAAAAAATTAAATAAACACCATACCTCTAAAATAATCTAAAACTACTTCATATTTCTATGTGGAATACTCAATTGAATAAAGGAATTTTGTATAAGATCTTAAAAAATATTATGTATTCACATGATCATTTCCATTATCCGTAGGGTAAGACACACCACCCTATGATGCATCAAAACAAACATGTGAACCCTTGGTGAAATTGGATCCAATATTTCTTATAGGGGACATACTACCACAAAAATGTTATAGATGCGATGTTTTCCCACAATGATGAAAATTAATGGTATCATATATAATATTACGCTTGGTATGACTATTCCTTTTACATTGATAGTACATAACCTACATATCCCCTATTTAATCCCATAAAATTGGGTCTAAACAAAAAATGGAATCCTATGAGCATTCTTTTCTTATCAAATGAGACACCTTGACCAAGAACTACATCGACCGAATGTCAACCCAAAAAAATTTCTTATAGATGTTAGCATCAACTATATCAACATTATATTCATCCTCCACGTATTTAAAAGGCATATGATAACCATTATATACCCAATAATGACCCTTATCCCTATCTAAAAACTATAATATTTAAGGTAATAATTTGTAACATACTCTAGTATTTTTTTCACCAATATAGAAAACATATTGGAATACTCTATAATGGTGTTATTTCCTTGATCTAAGGATAAAAATATTTAGTCATTTTAAATTGTAAATCCTCAGGGTAAAACTTCTAGTTGAATATTTTCTTGGAGGAAGTATATGTAAGATTTTAAATCAACTTGGCTAATACAGTAGATTCACTCAATATCATTTTTGACCCCTCATAAATATTTGTGTAAAAACCCACCTTATAGTCCTCATGGTTCTTATAAATGATGGATGACCTTTCAATTTTCTCAATACCTTCCGAATATTATTGGTTTACATTATCACCAAAGATGATTATTAGATTTTACATACTATTTTTTTGATAATCCACCTCTCATTTTGGGTTAATAAAACCTTCTTGGAATAGATTATAAATAGAATAGATGATATATTATACAAAATAAGTTACCATAGTAGGAATCTATTTTTAAATAGGTATCATAGCTTCCGTACATCTGAATGTATGATATCTTCTAAGAGGAAATTTCTAATAATCATAATACAAAACCATGTCATGAGTTAATTCAAAAGATTTCATATAATAACATCATATAGCATAATAAATGATTTTCATTGAAAAAAATTTATAAATCTATGAATTTAAAGAATAATGTACCAAAAAATGAAGGAACATTTACATTACAAATTTATTTATGTTTCATTCAAATAACCCAACACACTAAGTCTAAAATCTTGAAAAAAGATCCCTGACCAACCCTAATAAGTTGGTTTTAGTGTAGGAATTGATTTTTCCTTTCCGCTTGTCCACATATAATATCTGAATTCTAATTATATCAATTATGGTCTTCCAAGATATCCAACTAAACCAATGTTGAATGAAAAAACATCAGGTTTGGAATCCCCTCTAATACCAATTTTTAACAAACCAACCCTTATGAATTAATCACTTCACCCAAGGTGGTCCTCCACATTGTGAAGTAAAAATAATAGGGTGAAATATTTCTTATGTGAAATCCTTAATTATTAAAACCAACAATGTACATAAAGGATGACAATGAACATACCTATGAGACATTCAAAACTATATACACCCAGATAAACCTGAAAAGATAAAGAAAAAAAATGAAGAAGTATCCCTATGAGTATGTGCCACAACCTAGACATCCTTCTAAGAAGTTCACTGTAAAAACCTATGTGTTTATAAAATAATTAGTTTTCATATTTATTTTTAATGTCAGTTGTAATTATTAAAATAAATAATTTATTATATGGTTATTCGTTGAAAACATTAATTTTTTAGTTATAGAGTTTTATTTTAAAAATAACTATTTTCATTTATGAATTTATAATGTTGATATTATTATATTATAAATTTTTCATAATTTTCTAAAAAAGCATACTTTTTTTGTGAATAATATAAATTAAGGGTTTTTATAAAATATTTAATTTTTTATGATGTCATGATGAAATTTATATGATATAAAATGTGTTGAATTTATTGAATATTAAAATAATAATACTACAATAGTAATATTGCACAGTAATAATTCATAACAAGTATGTTATAATTTATTTAATGATAGGTATAAAATTATTGTCAGTGTCAACGTTGTTCTTGTACAACATTTGAAATGTAAAATTTAGTTCTTTATAAACAATAATTGAGCGATGAAAAATATTTTCCAGACCAATTTATTAATTATAATGCATTAATTCTGTTTAGGGATATTAATTTCAAAATTCATATTTATATGACATTAATGAAATCCAAATTCATTTGCAATCCTTGTGCATGGCATGAAAAGATAAAAATAAAAAATTTGAGATGTTATTCTGACATGTATCGGAGACAATATAAATACCTAATGAATGTATAATTTTATTTTGAACCTAATTAAATTATTTTTATGATTGTAACTAATTTTTAATTTTATAATATTAATCAATTTACATTAATTCTTGTGAAATGTGGATGTAGTTCTTGGGCAGGCATAATAAAAATATATAAAATAGTTTTATTAATTATAAGAATTTTTAAATTAAATTTTTTTTGGAAATATCATTTTCTATAATAAAATGAAGACCATTTTCATGTTTTTATTAGAATTGACGACATTATAAACCAATATATATCACACTAGTCTTTTATATTATTTTATTAAATAGAAATACTACTTATGCAAACTATAACATTAAATTAGTGTAATATTTAAATTTTCTCTTTTATGGAATTTTTATTCTAATAAATATATTTCTAGGAAAGCTAATGGATTTATCATTCTCATTAATTTTTTTTTTAATTTTTAGGTGATAAATAATATCCTTAATGGCTTTAACAATTATGATACAATAAATATTTAATAAATGAATAAATCAAATTTATGATTTTAAAAATAGTAAAATAAATATAATTTGAAAATTTTAATTCCATTCAATTTGTATATAGGTAATTATAATATCGATAAGATATAATTAAAAATTCCATTAGAATTGGAATATTTTGATTTATGTGTTCAAAGTCATTATTGTGAATAATTTTAATTTAACAAAATTATGTTTCCATGAAATTTTTTTTATTAAATTATTTAAACATTACATAATTATTGTAAAAGGACAAATATGAAATGATTTGGTCTAAAATTTGATATAATATTCGTTTTATTAAATTTTTAATTACTTAACACCATAATAGATTTATTATATTTTAATAATTTGAGTAATTCTTATGTTACCCCTCACCTTAATTATAAAAGGAGAAACCTTCCTTAATGAATTTTCATCACCTAAATACAAATTATTTTGAATAAAAACTAAAAAAATTATTTCTCATAATCCCCTTTCCATATTAGGATTCTAGTTTTTTCATAAAAGTACCACATCTGAGATCTTTATGGGGTTCTCAAGTGGATTGGTTTAATGAAATATTGTTTCATTTTCTGATGTTTTAAATTATTTTTCACTAATACCATATCCCAACATATTATCCAATTTTTCATTAATACATAATTATATGATATATACTATAGGGTTTTTCTTTTTATGATATATTCATCATAATATATCTTATATTATCTTTTAATTCTTAAATAACTAAATTGCCGTCCATGGTGTATTAATCCACTGTCTTCGTGGATGATGATTTTTCATTTACTTTCTATCAAAATCATAGAATATTTTATTCATATTAAAATTTTTAAAATGATATATATATATATTATCACTTTTCAAATATTATATCATTTTGACAAGGAAGTTCATAAATAAACTGACTTTGGAAACCCTGAAAAGAATTCCCCTCAAACAATGGAAATAACAAAATATTATTAATAAATGGGTAGAATGTTTTATAATAAGATAATGTAAGTTATGATAAACATGAGTATTTTTATAAAATATATTAAAAAACTATTCAAACCACTACACCATAGGTTTTAAAAAATCTTAAGGAAGTCCAACCTAAGGTAAGGGACATTCCTTTTAACCCCCTTTTTATATGTCTGTTTTTATAAAATTCAAAAATATTTTTTTTATATGTAATGAGAATTCTTTTAATTATTTAATTTTGTTTTAATAATATAATTTTTACATTATATTTTTTCATAGGTATTTTCTCAAGAATATTATTCCATTATTATGTGCATGATTCTTCTATTTTAAAAGTTATTTGTTTACCAAAAATTATATTTTTAAAATATTAATTTTTTTATCAAGTGTTTAATGAGTAATAGAGTGTTTTATTCATGATATTTTCTTTATTAAAAGTATTTTCTGGGATTATAACATTATAAATCAAGTAATGATTAGGTCATCCTGATTATAGCTCTAGATATATTTGGTTGAGCCCATTATAACTCAAGATACGATAGGCGGGCCCCGTTATATCTCTCAAATGCATTGGGTACTATAGAGATGGATGTTGACCGAATTTTTATTCCACATCTAAGGGTTAATGTAATAGTGATATGGAAAATATTTTGAATGGAAACTGAATGATATTTATATTCATTTTAATGAGTTTTTATGAAATGGGTTTAATTAGTTTTTTTGTTATCACATAACTCACCATTTCTATCTTTGTATCTCGTACTGGACATTTTTGCTAATCCCAATTTTCTAAATTGATATTCATAAGTTATATGTATGGATACGAGAATAGTGTAAGTCAAGTAGAATTTTATTATGCTTTTTATCAAGTAAAATAAATCGTGTTTTATTTAATAGAGTTTAATTTTTTGAAAATGGTTAGTGAGTAGAAGTGACTACATTGTAATATTTTGACTTTATATGTAATAATTATGGAATAATTATCTAAAACTATAAAAATAAATATATCCAAAATTTGAATTAATGTATTATCTTGACCAAAATTCATGATTATGAAATTTCTTAAGGATGGATCCTTATAGTTGGTATCATTGGATGGTTTAAATAACATTATGGGCCAGGATGACGTTTATAGAATACCATAATTGTTTTCCACATTATGTTTGATTTAAAATGATATATAATTTAAATAATATCATGTTTATTAATCTATGATATTTTTATTTATAATGGTTTACCATATATGAAATAGGAAAGATGATGTAGAAAGGCTCTGATAGAACAATATCATTCTGAATCTACAGCCCGGAATGGTGAGAATCAGAATATGGAAGTTTGTGATAGTAATGACTTAGTTGAATGAGTTGATAAATGGGGATGGTATCCATGATACATATGGAACCAACGTACAATGAAGAAACGTGTATTTTTTAGATCATTATATGAGGCATCATCCCCTGGCATTCAATGTAATCGTAGATCCAGTTATAACCATAGGATGGATCAATGATCAAAAAAAGATATTTGATTCTTTAGGATGTTTAGAAAAAAAAAATGTTATACAATACATTTAACATTTTTAAGGAGAAGCTGATACTACATGGTCACTCATTAATAATGGGATAGAAAGATATGATCCTGATATCCTAGAATACGATTATTTAAGTGTTTTGTTTCTAGGAAAAATATTTTATTACAATAATTCCAATCAAAATGGAGATACTATTATTTGAACTAAAGTAGAAAGATTATAATTATATGGTAGAAAATGAAACAAATTTCACAATACTGACCAGGTACATTACAGAGTTTACTCGAGAAATTAATAGTAAAATTAATATATTTTAATCAGGTTTGAAACCATTTTTATTAAGAGATTTTACTTAGCAAGAGTTTATAATCTATGAGAAACGTGTTAATTATGATGAAAAAGTTGAGATGGAGTTTTTTGATAAGTTTTTTCCTCGCGATGATCATAATATGAAGTTCTCTGGTTTATATACAATGGTTAAGAATTCATTAATGAAATCTGGAGGTAAGAAAATCAATTTCCATTCTTGTGAAAAGTGTATTAAAAATATTCCTCAAGAATTTCATGTAAATTCTATGAAATTATATTGATGTGGAATTTTTTGGATCATGTATCATGAGTGAAAAGAAAATGATCTAAAAATTATTGATATGTCGATGGTGAGATTATTTAGCTGTAAGGAATTGGGTTATTTTGCTAATGTGTGTTTGAAGCTAGTCCCTTAGGAAATAAATTAGCAAGATTAATAGTTGAAGGCTAGGGAAAAATAGTTTTCAACCACTTCAATAGTTGTTGATCCATCATAGGAGGAGGTATATAGTATATTTATTATTTTTCAAGATTTTTCAAATTTTTTGTTTGGATTAGGCTCTACAGATTCCTTTATTTCGAAGAAATTTCATACAAATTAGAAAATTCAACCACATGATATGATGCCAGAACTCATGGTCAAAACACATGGTGGAAATATTGAGGGAAAAAATCTACCTATATTTGTATTCATATAGAGTTTACCTAAAAACACCATTTTATTTTTTGTAGTAGGGTTAAATGTTATTCTGGTTATGGAATATCTATATAATTATCTTGCTATAGTATATTATAGAGAGGAAAAATTTACTTTTTAGAAATTGTTTCAGTTTTCTTACAATAATGAACCCATACCATTAATAAAATATCAGGAACATAAGAATTTGATAGAAGATGGAAATTAGTTTTATCTTTCAGAAATTGTTCAAAAAAGGGAAAATTTTATATTTTTGATGTTCCTATGGTAAATGTACATCCTAATGTAGTTCTTGATTAGTTTCATTGTGTTATTACTGATGGAGAGGGTGATTTTACTAGGGAATTAGTTTCAGATTCGAAGACAATTTCTAAACCACCTAATTGAGTGGCTCAAATGTAACTATTAGAGTTGAAAAAATATATGCATGAATTATTAGATAAAGGCTTCATTTGATCCAACACTTCACCATAGGGTTATATTGTCTGGTTTGTTAAAAATAAATATTTTTCAACGATAATATTAATTCATTAATATTCCTTTAATAACACCACAGTTATGGACAAGTATCAATTTCCTCATATCGAAATTTTTTTAATCATCTCTGTGGAGCATAGATGTTTTTGAAGGCCTACCTGAGGTTAGACTACCATCAGTTGAAAGTGAAGGAATGAGAGATCCCAAAGACTATATTCCTTAATATACATGGGAATTTTTAATTTTTATGCGATCTAGGTTAAATAATGCACCTATTGTATTCATGGATCATATGAATAAAATATCTCACGATTTCATGGATTATTTTTGGTTGTGTTTAATGATGGAATTTGGATATATTCTAAAATTAAAGAGGATCATGAATGATATCTATGGGATGTTTTTTAAAACATAAAAGAAAATAATCTATATCAAATATTCCACATGTGTGAATTTTGGTTATAACATATTTATTTAATTGATCACACTATTTCCAGTGAGGGAATAACTATTTACCTTACAAAATTAAATGTTGTCTAATGATGGAAAATACATAAATATATATCTGAGATTCATAGTTTTCTAGGGTTTTTATGATATTATAAGAGGTTTTTTTGAAAACATTGCACATTTATCTAGACCAATGACTATGTTAACTCGAAAAGTAGCTAAATTCATCTGGATACAATAATGTGATAAATATTTTCATGAATTTAAATAATTATTGCTGAGTGATATAGTTCTTACCTACCATCTAGATGTGGTGAATTGTTTATATATAGTGATGATTATTTGATGGAACTTGGTTATGTTCTAATGAAAAATGATCTTGTAATTGGTTTTTCTTCACGTTAGTTGAAACCTCATGAATTAAATTACTCTTCAAATGATTTGGAAGTAACTATTTTTTTATTTTCATGAATAATTTTGAAGTTTCATTTGAATGGAGTAAAATGTGAAATATATATTAAAAATTAATTTTTGAAGAATAGATTTACTTATAAGGAATTAACCATGAAAAATAGAATATGGCTATAATAAATTAAATATTATTATCTAACAATTTGTTACCAACATGGAGAAGAAAATACCGTGGGGAAATCATGGTGTCCGAATAATAACATGACATTAACCATTATATGGTTAAAAATGACCCCTTGGTGAATGATTTGATAACATTATTCTTAGAAGTTATTAGTTTATGAAATACCACTATTTTGTTTTAGGAGTCATTGAAAATAGTCTCTATCATAAAGAATTAAGAATGAACATATGGATTATTGTGATTTCTAAAAAATGTAGGGGTGGTTGTGAAAAAAAATTTGACTAAATTTAATATTGATAAAGATTGTGTTTTTTTGTTAGGGAAGAGATTATGCATTCCTTGGGATTCACATTTTAATAACGATTTGTTATGTGAAAATAATAGTTATCTATTTTTAGTTCTTACTCAAAGCAATAAGATGAATAAGGATCGTCATGAGTATTACATGTGGGATAGAAGGAAAAGATATGTTACAGACTTTACCATCAAATGATTGACATAAAAAAAAGTTAAAGAATAGAAAATTTAACTTATGGGGACGCCTCATGCATTTCCAGTGCCATAAAAGAAATAGGAATACGTAATTATATATATATATAAATATGGGACTACAAATGAAATATCAAGGTAGCAATTCTATCCTAGTTATTTTTGATCATTTGACCAAATAATATTATTTACATCTTATTAGGTACACTCTTTCTCTAGATAAGCATTCTTGAATATACCACAATGAAATTATCTTGTTTTATAGAGTTTCTCCCTCCATTGAATCAGATAATGATCACAACATCACTTTTAGATTTTGAAATGGCATTAAGATATTTTTGGGAAAAATCAATTATAGTACATCCTATAATCATTAATATGATGCATAGTTATAGTAAATAATTCTGACATTAGAGGATATTTTTTTGAGAATGTTGAATGGATATCCAGGGATGTTCGGATCAATATACATTTTATTTGAGTATTATTATAAAAACATTTTTCAT
This sequence comes from Viscum album, assembly GCA_963277665.1. NCBI lineage: Eukaryota > Viridiplantae > Streptophyta > Magnoliopsida > Santalales > Viscaceae > Viscum > Viscum album. The sequence goes on along the minus strand of OY728153.1, from coordinate 409,604,091 downwards.
TCTAGTATAAAGATTGAACCTTTTGAAAAATAATATTGAATGTAGTGATGAATTCAAGTATTTTGGGATTAATTCAAGGATCAAAAGATGATGGTACTAGAATTAGTGGATGAGGTTATAGAGAATTTTTTTCCAATTCAGAGAAACATTGGGACATGTCATTGTTCGAATAACATTTATGCAGATAATCGGAGGAAATAACATTATTTCAAAGTAGGTGATTAGGTTTTTTAAAATATATTCTCAGAATGTTTTTATCCTTTTCGGTAAAAAATGAAAGTCAAGTACACATTTCATTGTAACATTTTAAATCTTAGATAATGTTGGACCAGTTGACTCCTAAGTATATTTTCCTCCATGTTTATCTCAAGTACACAATTATTTTCATTTTTATGTAAAGAAAGTATGTTCAAGATCCATCTCATGTTTTGAGCTAATATGTAGTTCAAATAGAATATAAAAATTATTATGAAGACAAACCATTTCATATTCATGATCATATAGTGTATTTTTTTAGACCAATGAACTTTACCATGTTCAGGTTTTGTAGAGAAATAACATGGTAGAAGAAGAAAAATGGGAAAATGAAAATTCTATGAGGGAAAAGTAACCCCATTTATTTAATAAGTGAATATAATTTCAATTACATAAATTAAAGAGGAGTGGGGAGAATGCAACAACCTAGGTATTTATAGAATTAGTTTTTTTATTATTTTCTTATTTAAATATTAATTCTTATAATAAATACTTCATTATAGGGTTGTTTATGAAAAAACATTAATTTTTCAATGATAAAATATCATTTTGAAATAAAAAAGTTCTTTGAATTTATAAGGTTGAAATTATATTAGTATGATGTTTTTGATAATTTTCTAAAAATGTTAAATTTTATGTGAATAGTAGAAATGTAGTTTTTATAAAATATTGTATTATTTTATGCTATTAAGTCATTAATGAGATATAAATTTTATTAAATTTATTGACTAACTAAATAATTATTTAATAAGTTTTATATTATACATAAATAATTAAGAACATGTATATTGTAAGTTATATCATGATAGGTATGAAAATCATTGTCAGTATCGACATAGTGCTTGCGTTGTATTGGAAATGACAAATTTGGTTATTTATAATTAATAATTGAGTGATGAAAATTATTTTCACGAATAATTTTATGATTATTTTGTATTATTTATGTTTATTTCTATTAATTTCAAATTTTATAGTTATATAACATTAATCATATACAAATTCAAGTGTAATGCCACTCCATGGCATGAAAAGGAAAAATAAAAAATTTAAAATGTTATTTTGATAGGTATATGAGTGAATATAAATAATTAATAAATGTTGAATTTTATTTTGAAACTATATAAAATATATCTATGATATTAATATACATTTAGTTTTTATATATGAAATAATTATCATTATCTCATTTGAAATTTAGATGCAGTGCTTGTGCAAGCATAACGAAAACCGATAATTTTTTATAGAATTTATAAGAATTATTAAATGATAATTTTTTTATAAAAAAATATTATATAATAAAATAATTACATTAGCATGTTTTGAATAAAATTAGGGACATTATAGACTCACATATATCACATTAGTCTCTTTATATTATTTTATTAAAAATAAAGGTAACTTGTTCACAATGTTTATTTCAAATAGTATAATATTTGAAATTGAGTTTTTATAGATGTTTTTTTAAAAAATACATTGTTAATATAATATAATTATATTTCTCCAGAAATTTTATTTTTAATTTTTATGTCCTAAATAATTACCTTAATTTATTGAATAATTATGAGACATTAAATATTTTATTACTAAATAAATCTGATTAGTGATTTTAAAAATAGAAAAATAAACAAAATTTGATATTTCATAACTCAATTATAGATTTCTATAGGTAATTATAATATGTATAATATATTATAAGTCAACTAAATTCTAATTGGAAATTTGTTTTTTGATTTTTAAAATTTCAATATTGGTAATAGTAATAATTTTGGAAAATTTACTTTTCCAGGAACAAAATATTCTATTAAATTATTTAAAAATATTAAAATTATTAAAAAAAGAATAAAATGAATGTATTTTGTATGTTATTTGATATTATATGCTATTAAGACTTTTTTAGTCTTAAACGATAATAAATTTACTATATTTTAGTAATTTGAGTAATTCTGTTGTTACGCCCCACCACAATTATAAAAGGGGGACCCCTCCTTCACAAGGTTTTTGCACCTAAAGCCATATTTATTATCTATTATCTAATAAACCTCATCCTACTCATCCCATTCCAAACTCGTGTGCTTCTGGTCTCACAAAAATACAACCTCCATGTTCAATTAAGTGGTTCTTAAGGTGAATTTTTCATGAAGGTTCCTTTTTCTTCCCTTTTAAATTATTTTTCATTTATACCTTATCAACACGTCTTATCAAATGATTCAAGAATACATTATTGTCATATATATATATATATATTGGATTGTTGTATTTATTTTGCTATATTAATATTAAAATCTCTCATCTTTTCCATGATTTCTTAAATAACAAAATTGTCATCTTTGTTGCATTAATGCACCGCCTTCGTGGTATCCTTTTTACCGAAATAATAGAACATATAATATTAAATGTAATTGTTTAAAATTACCTAAATATATACATTTTATCACTTCAATATTATTATTTCATTTGGACAATGAATACCATAAACAAACAATCTATGGAAACGATGAAAAGAACATACCCAAAACAATGAAAATAACAAAATATTGTTAAAAAATAGGTGGAATTTTTTATAAGAAGATAATGAAAGGTATTATAAACATTATCATAGTTATATACTTTTTTATTAACACTACTAAAACCATTATATATGTGGTTTGAACACACTGGAATGAAGTCAATCCCGAGACAAGGGATTTTCCTTTTAAAACCCCTTTTATGTTTATTTTTCCAAAAAAATAAAAAAAATAAAAAAATTTATATGGAGTGAGAGTATTATAATGATTTCATGATGATTTCATACTATTATTTTTGCATTATATTTATTCATTTTTATTTTTTAATAATGTTATTCCATTAGTACATGCACCTTTATTATATTTTAAAAGTGATTTTTTACAGGAAAAATGTATTTTGAAAATATGAGTGAGTTTTTCTAATGGGTTAAAATGAGTAATAATGTTTTTTATTAATTATATGTTTCTTGATAACACTTTATCTTGGTTTAATCACATTATATCTCATGATATTCTTGTTTTATTGTAATTACAAATCATGATATGTTGGGTTGAGCCAATTATATGTCAAGATATGACGAGTGAGAACGATTATAGCTCTTTATTGAATTGCAAAAATTGGAGAAGGAAGTTGAATGAATGGTTATACCATGTATAAGGGTGAATGTAAGAGTGATATGGTAATTATTTTCCAGGAAAACCATATTCTTCTTTTATTCATTATAATGAGTTTTGATGTAGTGGGTTTTATTGGTTTTTATGTTATCACTTGACAAATTATTTCTTTCTTTATATCCCTTACTGATCCTTTTTAGATAATCCCATTTTTTGAAAAATGTTTTTCACAGGTTATATGGATCTTTAAGAAAATGTAGGAACTAAATATGAATGTTATGACTATTTTTATCATGAAAAATTAATATAGATTTATTTTAAAGAGTTTCATTTTGTAATAAATAGAAAGTGAGTAGATGTGTGTACTTTGTAATATTTTTTGTTGTTGTGTAATAGTTATGGAATAATTGTCTAAAACAATAAAACTGAATGTATCCTAAATGTAAAATAACATATGTTGTTAACAAAAATCCAATATTATGAAATGATTTAAGGATGGGTCCTTATAGTGCCAACAACCAAGAGAAATCGACATGATACAAAAATGAACTTCACGTTACCTGAGTACTGAAAAAAATCTAAAACCACCCCAAGTAAAAATTACTTCTTGGGAATAAATTACAATATGATTCCACTAAATAATCTATTAATTTTATAATTTGAATAATTATTTAGTTGTATTTTTATAATAATTGTTTTCTCATTGTCATTTTCTTATAAAATAATTTTATAAAAATTGTCTTGTTTATTACAAAATCTTACCATATTCCCCAAATCTATGAATATTTCATATATAAAGAAAATAAGTTATAGTATATAAAAAATTACCATTGAAACAACATAATATAATAATGTAAAATACCCACCATGAAATATTACATCATGTGATAAAAAATCATAATTGAAAAAGAATGAGATTTGAAATCTATCCAATGGGAATATGTGATAGAACTGAATGAAAAATAAAAATAAAAATCAACGGATCTCCAAAAAAATATATTCTCTAGTGTAATTACACACACTAATTTGATATGAAACCTCTTTAAACATTACACACATGAATAGTGACAAGTCCATTTATCAATGCACCTTAGGTTACCAAATTTGTTATGTTTACCAAATCCATTTAAAAACATGATAATATTTAAATAAAAATATCTCATATACATAATTTTCTTCTTCCAGCCTTGGAGACCCAATTATACTAAAAAACCACCACTTAACTCATTTAATAAAAAACTTTTTCTGTGGATATCATTTTTTTAATTAAAACCCCTTTAAAAATATGAATCTCCCCCAATAAAAAAATCCAATTCCAAATCAATATTTTTCATTGAATAACCTATAATAATTGACATGAACATATATATATTTATTAATTAACCCCTTTTATAGTGAAACCTAGAAAAAACGGGAAAACTAATATCCATCAATTATGGGGAGTGTAAACAAGTAGATAACCTTACAAAATATATGGCCTTTATGGAAAAATAAAAAGGAATGATTGATAACACAAACTGATCAAAATATAATCCCCAATTATATCCAAAACTTCTACTATGACTTTTGGAAAAGAAAAAATAGAAATACAACTTACTAGGGTGAAACGAAACAATCACTATGGGGATTGAACATCAAACAATGAAATATAGAAGGAGATAGATCAACCAAAACAACATAAAATCAATATAGGTTTCAAGAGGGAGGCTGCGTTGTTGAATGAATAATGTGTTAGGTGAGTAGTGTAACAATTATCATGGTACCAAAACCATTCAGGTCATGAATCCCATTCATGGTGTGAACTCCAAGAATTTAAAAACATGCAAAAAATGCATAGACTCAGGATAAATTACGTATTCTAGTTGTCTTAATAGAATTTAAATAATTTATATCATGTATTTTTTCACACTCTGAACCAATATCAAAAAATATTCCTAGAAATAGATCCAAATTAGGTACCTAGTTCATGATGTGAATGTGTCCAGCAGGTACTGAACAATCCAATTTATGTATAAAAACATAGAAAAAGCCTCTAACTCAACAAAGACCAGAACAAAACAATATATAACTATTGAATATTTATACATGGACTCTATTAATTACAATAAACAAACAACCCCAAAAATTAGATCAAAATAACGATGAATAAATTCTTAAATTTACGTAATGAGATGTCTCAAACCATCTCATAACAGCACCTAAAATACCCATATTATACTTATCTCAATGATATCAATCTCAATAACTCCTCTTGAAATATAGATCCATGATATTGTGTTCATGTACTATATATAACATAGATATACTCAACATAATCCTAGAAAAAAATTCCACTTTGGCTGATTCACACACGGTTTGGATAAAAATAATTTTTCTAACTCAAAATAGGATGTGGAATGCTATTTTTTAGGTTTAATCAAAATTCTGAAAAAGAAACTCACCAAATAAAGTCTTTAATAAGTAATTCAAGGTACCAAATGAATCTGAATCCATCCATTTCACCTTCCATCCACTAAGAAAGAGGGATTTTAAATTTATTATTACTGATCCACATTTCCTAATGCTAGGTCTCCTTATAATATTGCCTTATCCAATGTATGTTTCACCTTAATCATGTCATGTTTAATGGTATACTAGAATAAAATGGAAACTAACATAGCTTTTCCATTATTAAATAAACATAACACATTTTATCTCATAAAAAATTAATGTTTTAATGATAACCAATCAAAATATAGTACCTCATCAATAATTTTTTTATTTGAATTATACTCATCCCCATAAGGCCTCTAATTTTTTTAGAAGTGTTCTATGAATTCAAAAAAAATTATAATTTCAATAACTCTTTAATGAATCCACTCAATAATTAATTAATTTAATTTCTCAAATATATGGGTTATATAAAAAAAACAAAGGTTAATGTAGTGTTTTAGGGGTCTGAAACCTCTCTCTATAAACACCATTTCAAAAATAACCATTTGTTAGTTGATATATACTCACCGCTCCAACTTTATAAATACTCGTCTTGTATAGAATCACAATGTTTAATATTTAGTCACTATGGTCAGTAACAACCACATAGGTTCCACTACATCTTATTTATTATTTTTTGGATACATAAAAATCAATGCATGATCTCTTCTCCAAGATTCATATGACAACATCTTATATATCGAACTAAACAAAAAAACATTATTATTTTCTCCATATACCGACCTTGAATATAAATTATAATAGAAATTATAGAATTCATACATTTCAAGAATAGATTTTTTATATTATCACCCTTTATTAATAAATGAAACGAAATGAATATTGGAAAATAAACTATAAAATTTCAATGATTTTGGAAGTGAGTACGCTTCTATAAACAATAAAATGTTTGGTAAGGCTTTTTTTCTTATGGTATTTGTTATGATATGAATAAAATTATCCTTGTTCGAATAATAATCCAAATATTTTTTAAAATTTCCACCTTATCCTTAATAAAGTGGTACATGATATTGTAAATAATAATCTTAATATTAGTTAAAAAATTATTTATCTTGTTAATATCACATTAATTATATCACATAATCATCAATGGGTATGAAACAACCACCCTCAATTATTCAATCTTCGAATTCATCAAAATATTTTTTTATATTTTTATTTTGTATCATATTCAATGTTAATTGTACAAAATGTGATTGAAGTTTACTTATTACAGTCATGATCAATTCATGTTCCTATGATAAATAATTACCCTCCAAATGTTTACTTTTGATTATGAAAACATGGTTCTTAATATGTTTTATAATAGTAATAATTATTAAATGATGTGTTCTATAGTACCTCAAATAAAAATCTATAATACATTTAATGTATAATAAGATTTATTTTACTTAATCTTGTTTATATCCTTTTTATTTCTATGAAACCATTTACATAGTGTAACTATAAATACAGTGTATATTCAGTACCAAATCATGTTGTGCATGTGAATAATAACTGTTCAAAACTCAAAATGATCCACACTATATCCTTGTCTATTAATATAAATATTAAGTCCCCATTCATATAAGATTCGGTAACTCCTTAAACTCTTACTTTACAAACATATTTAATAATTTAAGATGATAATATTCTTATGAAAGAAAGATAAGACCTGATAGGATTAAAACAAAAAACATTGGAATGATATCTTCTCACCGATAGTTGATATCTCAAGATGTCTCCATATTTTTTTAAAATGTTTACATCATTACACTTTTTTCACCACAAAAATTATGTCATCGAAATAAAAAATCAAAGTGTCTGAGTTTACGTAATCTCACTTAACATTTACATTAGAAAAATATATATTTTATATATTTAAATTCCCCATTAACTGATATAAAAATTTAAATAACATTGTTGGGGTAGTTGTGACATCACATATAATTCCTTCATCTTCATTAAAATTGTGTAACTATTAATGTATAAGGGAACCCCATAAAGAATTTAATTATAGAACTATTATTTATGTTCAATATTTACAAATGTTGACATCATCTATATTTGGAAGGATTTATAATACTTTTCAGAAAAAATGAAAATAATGTTTTGAATATTTTTAATCCTTTATGTGGAAGAATAATCCCCATCAAATTCAATACACTTAATTTGAACAAAATTATTGTATAGAATACTGTATTATTTTATATTACGTGTAACACCCCAGGTAAATAAAGAATATGACATTTTTATATTTATCCATATTTGTGAATAAAATATTAATACGACTTTAAAGGGGACGCTATGCTCGATGGCGTACCCAACACGCAACAACGAGTTTCTTGGGAATCTTATGTTGCACTCTAATAATAAAATAATATTATTTTAAATGGTAGTTAACATGTAGCCATTGTATTGGCGGGTATGGATATAAATAACTAAAATATGATTATATATGTTTTTAAATGTTTTTACATTTATCCAATAATAGATAAAGGCCTAAAATGCGGAAAGAATTCAATTTTAGGCGTATATGCCCTAGTTTTCACTAAAGGTTCACTTATCGCCTTTTGATGGTGAACCATCATTAAATATAGTTTTGTTCACTCTTATACATTCTATTATTCCAAATAAAACTCTTATTAAGAATTGGGACATCAAAATTTACTTTGTGTAAATTTTTGGTATCTTTCCTATAAAGTTCATTTTTTTAATGAATAATGTAAAATGTTGTATTTTAATTCAAAACCTCTTTTTAATCTAATTTATTTATATGATTATATTATCTTTTTAATTGGTTTTAAAGTGAAATTAGAATAAATTTTTACCATTAAATCCAATAGTGGTCCTTGAAATTAATTTCACTTTGAAATCAGACTTAAACTAGTGTCAATCTTTTAATACTTATTGTTTCATAAAAACACGCCATTTGCTCTGATAGTGGGAATTAATTATTAAATTAATTAATGTGACTTATATTTTTTGAATTTTTAAAGATAGGCTTCATTTTTGAATTTTGAATATCAAATATACCTTAGGGTGTATTTTTGGCATTTTTCTGAAAAACATCAATTTTTGATGAATAGTGAAACCACTAAGTGGTACTTATAAAAACTGATTTTTCCATTTAAATGAAATTTTTACATCTTTGTGTTTTGAATTTAAAAAATCCGACATAAATGGTTGTCATTAAGAAGTAAAATGTGGTTCAATGGGATAAAAATAATTTTTTGGTGAATAGTAACTTATTAAGTTTTTAATCGCGATTAGATATAATTAGTGTAGTTTATGGTAAGACTAATGTTTTAATAAAATGATGTGACCTAGAAACATGTCCTAGCCTCATTGGATGTGTCATGGCCGACCATGATAATCCACGGGTCAACTTTGTGACAACATGGAGCCACTTTCGTTCGGAAATGACATAAATATCTTTTTATTTAATGTTAAAGTAAAAATGACACAAACATGAGATGTTTAATTAAAACAATTTTTACATGGAGTTATACAAGTAATATTTTTGACTATAAATAGTAATTGGAAAGATAAAAATATTTCCTACATCATAGTATTTTTTTTCTAATTTTTAGACATTAAATAAATTAAATTATTTATGACATCATGATGATGAAGTGATGACCTCATTATTTAAGGATTTAAATAAAATGGAACGATATTGTAATATATAAGACCTAAAAATGTCTAAAACCTATTGGATGAGTGGATTTCGAACCCTTATCACCTTATCCTCGAAATACATCAATGTGGGACCTTTAAAATCCGAATCTCTTTTGAAAATAAAGTAACATTTTGTAACTTTACAAGAGTGCCCCTCCTCTCCTCTTATAAAAGACCTCCACCTCTACCTCCTTACCCACACTCCCAAAGCCTTTGCCTCGGCCAACCCCTTCACATTTTGTCTCTCCACTTCCTTATCTTACTCCTTGAAGCCTCACTTTGGGCAGAAGTCTTCCCAAGGAAGCCTTTGAGCTCAAACCAATGGGAGTTACCCGATTTTAAGGTAATGTCTTCACTTGTGTCCTTTTGTTTTATTTTTCTTCTCCAACCCCCTAACCTCAATTTATTCATTTATTTTGTAACAAATACAGTATCTTAAATATACTAGGATGTTTTTATAAGAAGGATTAGTGCTAAAATTACACACAGATACATCTAATGGTTAAAGAACATACTGTTTCCGTGGATGGCGAATTTCTGCCTCCCGAAACGATGATTGTTCAAAATTCTTCTAACACCATCAAAGGTGGCCATTAAGATGAAACTATAATTATATATGATATATAATATGTTTATGTTTTACTTAAGCTTCTGTATTTTTCATTTATGGCATACCTTTATGGTTTCTATTATGGGTAAACGTGATATCTTCATTTAAGGAAGTGTGGACTACCGCCCCCTCAAAGTGATTTGATTCGTTAATACCATATGTGGTACATATAAAGGATATATTTAATGATATTATATATGATACCATACTGGAATTAGAATAATATTATGTATAATTATGTTTTATTTCCATTAAATATGAAATAGAAATGGAAGTAGCATTCATGCGTACATACGGCTTACCGTCTCCATGAACGGTACATTTCATTTCTTATCTCAAAATGATATGTAATATTATAAGTACATATATATAATGGATATATTTGTAATATATTAGATCTAAATTATGGATATCATTCTTGAATTATAACATATATATATATATATCTCATTTTGTTTTAATTCCATTAATATGACAAAAAATTGAAAGTAGCGTTCATTCGTACGTACGGCCTACCGTCTCCATGAACAGTGCTTTTCGTTTTTTTATCTCCAAATGATATGGAATAGTATTAAATGAATATTTACTGAATATATATGATATTTTAATCATTAATACTATTTTGTAAATTATTTACTTATAACTACATGGGTAATCTTTTTTCAAACAAGTTCATTTTTGACTCATGTACCAAACATCGTCAAAAACGTCTGATATGAACTAACATTATTAAACAATTACTATAAAATTATAATATGTGACATGAAATGAATAATAATATCTAAAGGAGGTACTTAGGCAATTATTAATTGACCAATGTTTATTATTCAGGAATATAAAGAAACGAACAAGACAAGTTGGACTTGAGGTAAGGGATCCTACTCCTCTCTTTCTTTTTAAGTACACTCTTTTGTGTCATTCATTTTAAGATCATCATTATTATGATTGGGATGTTCTTTTATATTACTCCTACTGTAATTTCTATGTTCATATATGAGAGACCCTATTTTCTCTCATCAATTCATTTAGGATGTTTTGAGTGGCGCCGTTAGGCTGCCGAATTTTCGTAAGAGATCTAACCTCTCTCTTTCTCTTTAAGTACTCTCCTTTATGTCACTTCTTTTAATCTCCTATTTTTAATGATGGGGATGTTCATTTATATTCATCTTGCTTTACATTTTATTTTAAGGTGATTAGATACCCTATTTGATCTCATCAATCCGTTTTTGGAAGTTTTATGTGGCGCCGTTAGGCTGCCGAGTTTTCGTAAGGGATTTTTCATCTCACTTTTATTCCTGTGAGATTCATGCTACATTTGCCACAATTTCCTTTTTTTGGTGTATGTACTGCCCATTAATTTACTCATTTTTTAATATACTTTATTTTATGAGTATTTACATCAATGTTATATTGTCCTTCTTTCACGAGGTGTATGTTTCGAAAGATACCCATGTCGGTAAAGGAACCTTTCACCCTCCTCTTTTAAAAATACTTCTTTTGTTGGGACTTTTAATTTACATATTGTTATGTTGGGTTATGTTCTCATATATCCTTATTGATGTAAATTCTATGTCGAAGTGATGAGATACTCTTTTTTATCTCTCATCAACTAATTTTGATGTGACGCCGTTAGGCTATCAAGTTAACTTCTTAACCCAATTTCGATTTCTTTGGGTTCAACATGTAGTTATTGAATATGTCATCCTTCGAATATGTGTGAATGAACTTTGATTATTTTACACTTAATATCCACTTATATTTTTTGTATTCGTTTGTCACACATAATTCTATAACTGATTTATCCTTAAAGCAAGGATATCGTCTTTGTAAGGGACTTCATCTCAATCTCCATTCATTGAGGCATATTATTTTTATACACAACCTTCTTTTATACGGTGTATAAACCCCTTTGGCTTTTACGTTTATCCAAAAAGGAATATTTTTTATACGAAGCGTTTTACTAAACGACAAAAGGGAATGTTTTTGTCGTACGTATGCGGCGACGATGACTTCTCCGCCTCCGTGACCATTATTTGAGTTTCGGCTTCATCTACAAGACATACCTTCTTTTTAAAAGAAAAATAAATACCATGTTTTACTTTTATTTTATTTTGGTATTGAAAATGGTTTTCATAATGTTGTTATATCAATGTGTTGTATTGATATCTTGTTATTGAAAGGTGGAAATGTTATGTTTCCTTTATGCATGTTTTATGTGATAAGATTATGTTATGGTTCTTGGGAATTGTTATGAAGATGGGTGGTTCCGTGATAAACTAAGGGCGGGTGATCCTGATATAGCTCTCCAATGCATTGGGTAATCCGACGGAGTGAAACGTTAAGGTTTATCCAAATAGATTTAGGGAATATACTGTGGTGGGCATTCCAAACATAACCAAGAGGGTTACTCCCTACATAATAATGTTATGAATGCCTCAAGTTGCCTTTTTATGTCTTATGATTTCTATGATTTATTCATGATTTTATGAGGTATGTAAAAGTGATTATTTTTTATGGGTAAAGTATGATTTCATTCTTATGTATACATGTACTCATGTTTCCATTCCATATTTTTATATCCCTTACTGAGCTTTTTATTCTCATCCCATGTTTTTGAAATGTTTTTCACAGGTCAAGGGAAGGGTACATTATGTGATGATAGTGTCAAGGATGTGTCATGAAAGAATCCATTTTTTATTTTAAATATGTTTCCGTTGATGGGAAGAATGAATATTGTCTTTTATGTAACCACATTGTTTAAATGTGGAATGTAATGCAAGTTTCATGATATAATTCTCTAAAACTCTAAACCTGAAAATATCCTCAATGTGTAATCTTGTAATAACTCAAGATTAAGTAAGGTTTAAGGATGGGGCCTTATAGTTGGTATCAAAGGTCAGTTTAGATAACTTTAGAGGTTATGGTATTTTTAAGAATAAGTGACATTACCATAATGGTTAATATTTCAGAAAGAGTCCTAGTTTTAGATAAAGTGAATGAGTAAGTATATCTTAGTTTTATCTTCCTCATTAGTACATGATGGTTTTGTTGATATACTTACACTGACCTTTTTGGTTTTAGTAAATGGTTGGATCTAGCAGGCACCAAAGTAACAGTGGATGTGAAGGAAACTGTGACAGTTTTTTGAGCAAGCAACTGAATGATATGGGAGCTACAATGAGAACTCTTGTGATTATCCTCAACCAACTATCAGGAGTCATGATTGACCACCTAATCCTTGGTGATTTCTCTAAGGCATAATATATGCGAGAAACAAATCCCTAAGGAAGTACAGGTAATAATCATAAAGGTAAGTGTGTTCAAAAACCTATGTGTCAATGATGTGGAAAGAAACACCTAGGAAAATGTTTCAAAGGTCAAAAATATGCTATAGATGTGGAAATGAAGGTCATAAAGCAAGAACCTGCCATGGAAAAAGGAAGCATGTAGTTGATTCGAGGAAAGGGAAAGAAGTTCTTTCTGAGGGATCAATTGAATGTTTTAAATGTGGTGTACATGGTCATTATACAAACACATGTCCTATGAAGAAGTTTCGTGAATGGGATCACCAAGAGCGTACAAATGTTCATTTACCAATACCTAATGCCATACCTATTGAGGATGAAGAAACTGACAATGTCCAATCAACGGTATGTATTATTTCATGACTATTGTTTTCCTATTTTGGAATCTTAGGATATGATTCATGATTTTGTTTGTAGGAAAGCGGTATTTCGGAATAAGTTGGAAAAGAATGGTTAAATGATCATGAAAAATGTTGAATGACTAAGATGTCAACATATAAGGGCTTCAAGAGTTATGGTGAAATTCTTAAGAGTATTAAGTCTCTTTTGGTGATGGGGTTACATTAGAAGACATTTTATATTATGTGTAACCCTGATGTTTAATATATTCAAATTTTATACAAGGAATAGTTATCTTTTCTTTTGTGGACATAGTTATAATGAACCATTTGGGTTTATATGATCCTTACTTTTGAGGTAATTATGGGTTATTATATGTTATGATTGAAGTGAAAGGAATGAGATAAAATTGAGGTTAAATTATGTTATGGTTATTTTTGATGATTTTATCCCTTTTTGGGGAATGATTTGAGAATTATATAGTTTTGTAAAAAGGACAACACGCAGACCGTGTGACTACCCATCGCGTTGGACAAAGCTGCGGGAATCGAACCCACAACCAAAGTACGACTGATATTTATCGCTTACCACTGGACTACGTGAAGTCCCTGGTTAGTTTGACTGATTCTTTTTAGTTATATGAATTTATGAATTTAGAGTAAGTTGATATTGGGTTATTTATGAAAATGATTAACCTATCATGGAGGATATGTGATTAGGTTAATTACTTTTCAATACGAGACTTTAGGAGCAACTGATCTTGTTTGGAGATAAATGTTAAGATTTAACTTGGAAGACTATGTAACTAAATTTTTCAAATATTTGGGTTTAAATCTTAGTTTGGTTTAATTTGAAGAATTTTATGGACAAATTGATTATATAATGGTCCTCGTTGAACTTTGGGTTTTGTTGGACAAATTTTGGAGATTAAGAATAGATTTCGTTTTTATAAAGGGTTATCCTTTTCTAGATTATCTGATCTTGTACTAACCTTTTTGTTTTTGAATTTGGTTAATGTCTAAAGACATGGGAAGTATATAGTTCTCTTTTGTGTATTAGGTGACTCTCTAGAATTTTATTATAGTACTCTTAGTGCGAACAAGTCTCCCTAAATACTCGTCTTTTGGAAAAAAAATATGAGTTTGATTAAGAAATATAGTAAAAGTTGAAAGTCAACATGATAAGTGATTATGATTCCTTATGAATAAATTACTCAATAAAAATTAACTTAAAACAAAAATGTTGTCTATTAACTTTTCCTACTGGGGAATCAAATACCGTTTAACCCATCACAAGTTTGTGATTTTATTATGGTTAACTTTCTCCTAGACATGTTTACTATCACTCTCCCTCAAGAACATGACCCTTTGCTTTTTCATCCATGTACATCTTTTTCTACATGGAATCCTAGTATGGGTTAACTCGGGTGACCTCTGAACTTATCTTCCTTTATTTTAAAGTGATTGTTTTACCGACTCCTGTTCTGATGTGGGACATTCAAGGATGTTTCCAAGCTCAATTTTAAAAATTGCGAGGATGCAATTCTCAAAAGGGGGAAGGATGTAACATCCCAGGTAAATAAAGAATATTATATTTTCATATTTATCCATATTTTTGAATAAAATATTAATATGACTTTAAAGGGGACGCTATGCTCGATGGTGTACCCAACACGCAACAACGAGTTTCTTGGGAATCTTACGGTGCACTGTAATAATAAAATAATATTATTTTAAATGGTAGTTAACATGTAGCTGTTGTATTGGTGGGGATGGATATGAATAACTAAAATATGATTATATATGTTTTTAATTTTTTTTACATTTATCCAATAAAAGATAAAGGCTTAAAATATGGAAAGAATTCAATTTTAGGCGTATAGGCCCTAGTTTTCACTAAAGGTTCACTTATCGCCTTTTGATGGAGAACCGTCATTAAATATAGTTTTGTTCACTCTTATACATTATATAGGACCAAATAAAACTCTTTTTAAGAATTTTGACATCAAAATTTACTTTGTGTAAATTTTTGGTATCTTTCCGATAAAGTTCATTTTTTTTAATGAATAGTGTAAAATGTTGTATTTTATTTCAAAACCTCTTTTTAATATAATTTATTTATATGATTAGATTATCTTTTTAATTGGTTTTAAAGTTAAATTAGAATATATTTTTACCATTAAATCCACTAATGGTCGTTGGAATTAATTTCACTTTGAAATCAGACTTAAACTAGTGTAAATCTTTTGATACTTATTATTTCATAAAAACACGCTATTTGTTCTGATAGCGGGAATTAATTTTTAAATTAATTAATGTGAATTATATGTTTTGAATTTTTTAATATAGACTTAATTTTTGAATTCGGAAGATCAAATATAGCTTAGGGTGAATTTTTGGGAATTTTCTGAAAAACTTCAATTTTGATGAATAGTGAAACCACTAAGTGGTACTTATAAAAACTGATTTATCCGTTTAAATGAAATTTTTCCATCTTTTTGTTTTGAATTTCAAAAATCTTACATACATGGTTGTAATTATGAAGTAAAATTTGGTTCAATGGGATAAAAATAATTTTTGGTGAATAGTAACTTATTAAGTTTTTAATCGTGATTAGAGGTAATTAGTGTAGTTTATGGTAAGAATAATGTTTTAATAAAATGAATCGTCCTATAAAAATTTCCTACCCTCATTTTATGTGTCATGGAAGACCAAGACAATCCTTGGGTCAACTTGGGGACCCCATGGAGCCACTTTGGTTGGGAAATGACATAAATATCTTTTTATTTAATGTTAATATAAAAATGACACAAACATGATATGTTTTACTAAAACAATTTTTACATGGGGTTATAAAAGTCATAGTTTTTACTATAAAAATTCATTGGAAAGATAAAAATATTTCCTACATCATAGTATTTTTTTTATAATTTTTAGACATTAAATAAATTAAATTATTTATGACATCATGATGATGAAGCGATGACCTCATTATTTAACGATTTAAATAAAATTGAATGATAATGTAATATATAAGACCTAAACATGTCCAAAACCTATTGGATGAGTGTATTTCGAACCCTTATCACCTTATCCCAGAAATAAATCAATTTGGGACCTTTAAAATCCGAAACTCTTTTGAAAATAAAGTAACATTTTGTAACTTTACAAGAGTGCCCCTCCTCTCTTATTATAAAAGGCCCCCACCTATACCTCCTTACCCACACTCCCAAAGCCTTTTGCTCGGCAAAACCCTTCCCATTTTGTCTCTAAACTTCCCTCTCTTACTCGTTGAAGCCTCACTTTGGGCATAAGTCTTCCCAAGGAAGCCTTTGAGCTCAAACCAAAGGGAGTTACCCGATTTTATGGTAATGTCTTCACTTGTGTACTTTTGTTTTATTTTGCTTCTCCAACCCCCTAACCTCTTTTTATTCATTTATTTTGTAACAAATCCAGTATATTCAATATAATAGGATGTTTGTATAATAAGTATTAGAGCTACACTTACACACACCTACATCTAATGGTTAAAGAACATATTGTTTCCATGGATGTCGAATTTCTGCCTCCCGGAACGATGATTGTTCAACATTATTATAACACCTTCAAAGGTGGCCATTAAGATGAAACTATATTTATATATGATATCTAATATGTTTATGTTTTACATAATCTTCTGTATTTTTCATTTATGGTGTACCTCTATGGTTTCCATTATGGGTAAACGTGATATCATCATTTAAGGAAGTGCGGACTACCGCCCCCTCAAAGTGATTTGATTCGTTAATACCATATGTGGTATGTATAAAGTATATATTTAATGATATTATATATGATACCATACTGGAATTAAAATACTATTATTTATCATTATGTTTTAATTCCATTAAATATGAAATAGAAATGGAAGTAGCGTTCATGCGTACGTACGGCTTACCGTCTCCATGAACGGTACATTTCATTTCTTATCTCAAAATGTTATGTAATATTATAAGTACATATATATAATGGATATATATGTAATATATTACATCTAAAATATGGATATCATTCTGGAATTATAACATATATATATATCTCTAATTTTGTTTTAATTCCATTAATATGACAAAAAAATGAAAGTAGCGTTCATGTGTATGTACGGCCTACCGTCTCCATGAACAATGACTTTTGTTTTTTATCTCCAAATGATATGGAATAGTATAAAATGAATATTTACTGGATATATATGAAATTTTAATCATTAATACTATTCTGGAAATTATTTACTTATAACTACATGGGCAATCTTTTTTCAAACAAGTTCATTTTTGACTCATGTACCAAACATCGGCAAAAACGTCTGATATGAACTAACATTATTAAACAATTACTATAAAATTATAATATGTGATATGAACTGAATAATAATCTCTAAAGGGGGTACTTAGGAAATTATTAATTGACCAAAGTTTATTATTCAGGAATATAAAGAAATGAACAAGACAAGTTGGACTTGATGTAAGGGATCCTACTCCTCTCTTTCTTTTTAAGTACACTCTTTTGTGTCATTCATTTTAAGATCATCTTTATTATGATTGGTATGTTCTTTTATATTACTACTACTCTAATTTTTATGTTCATATGGTGAGAGACCCTATTTTCTCTCATCATTTCATTTTGGAAGTTTTGAGTGGTGCCGTTAGGCTGCCGAATTTTCGTAAGAGATCTAACCTCTCTCTTTCTCTTTAAGTACTCTCATTTATGTCACTTCTTTTAATCTCCACTTTTTTATGATGGGGGTGTTATTTTATATTACTATTTCTGTACATTTTATTTTAATGTGATGAGATATCCTATTTGACCTCATCAATCTATTTTTGGAAGTTTTATGTGGCGCCGTAAGGCTGCCGAGTTTTCATAAGGGATTTTTCATCTCACTTCTATTCCTGTGAGATTTATGCTACATTTTCCAGAATTTCCTTTGAGTGGTGTATGTACTGCCCATTATTTTACTCATTGTGTAATATAATTTCTTTTATGAGTATTTACATCAATGTTGTATTTTCCTTCTTTCACTAGGTGTATGTTTCTAATGATACCCATGTCGGTAAGGGAACCTTTCACCATCCTCTTTTTAAAAGACTTCTTTTGTTGGGTCTTTTAATTTACATACTGTTATGTTGGGATATGTTCTCATATATCCTTATTGATATATATTCTATGTCCAGATGATGAGATACTCTTTTTTTATCTCTCATCAACTCATTTTGATGGGACGCTGTTAGGCTGTCAAGGGAACTTCTTAACCCAATTTCGATTTCTTTGGGTTCAACATGTAGTTATTGAATATGTCATCCTATGAATATGTGTGAATGAACATTGATTATTTTACACATAATATCCACTTATATTTGGTGTATTCTTTTGTCACACATAATTATGTAATTGATTTATCCTTAAACCAAGGATATCGTCTTTGTAAGGGACTTCGTCTCAATCTCCATTCATTGAGGCATATTTTGTTTTATACACAACCTACTTTTATACGGTCTATAAACCCATTTGACTTTTATGTTTATCCAAAAAGGAATATTTTTTATACGAATCATTTTACAAAACGATAAAAGGGAATGTTTTTGTCGTACATATGCGTCGACAACAACTTCTCTGCCTCCGTGACCATTATTTGAGTTTCAGATTTTTCTACAAGCCATACCTTTTTTTTAAAAGAAAAATAAATACCATGTTTTACTTTTATTTTATTTTGGTATTGAAAATGGTTTTCATAATGTTTTTATTTCAATGTGTTGTATTGATATCTTTTTATTGAAAGGTGGAAAAGTTATGTTTCCTTTATGCATGTTTTATGTGATAAGATTATGTTATGGTTCTTGGAAATTGTTATGAAGACGGGTGGTTCCGTGATAAACTAAGGGTGGGTGAGCCCGATATAGCTCTCCAATGAATTGGGTAACACGAAGGAGTGAACTGTTAAGGTTTCTCCGAAGAGATTTAGGGAATACACTGTGGTGGGTATTCCAAACGTAACAAAGAGGGTTACTCCCTACGTAAGAATGTTACGAATGCCTCAAGTTACCTTTTATGTCTTATGATTTCAATGATTTATTCATGATTTTATGAGGTATGTTAAAGTGATTATGTTTTATGGGTAAAGTATGATTTCATTCTTATGTATACATGTACTCATGTTTCCTTTCCATATTTTGTATCCCTTACTGAGCTTTTTATGCTCATCCCATGTTTTTGAAATGTTTTTCACAGGTCAAGGGAAGGGTACATGATGTGATGATAGTGTCAAGGATGTGTCAAGAAAGAATCCATGTTTTATTTTAAATATGTTTTCGTTGATGAGAAGAATGAATAATGTCTTTTATGTAACCACTTTGTTTAAATGTGGAATGTAATGCAAGTTTCATTATCTAATTATCTATAACTCTAAACCTGAAAAGACCCTTAATGTGTAATCTTCTAATAACGCATGATTAAGTAAGGTTTAAGGATGGGGCCTTATATTACGTCTCCTTTAAAATTAGGATTATATTCAAAAACCCACTTCATATCAAGAAATGTATTATCTTTGGGATGTAATACCAAATTGAAATTATTATTATTCATAATTTGGTTTATCTCTTCTCTTATCTTTGTTATCCAATCATTACATTGTAATACCACTTAAACACTTTAATGCTTAACTTTTGAGATTAAGAATATGTGATTGAAAATACTACCACCTCAATGAATTTTTAAAAACATTCAATCATTTTCATGTATTTTTTGACGGTTAACATAATTTTTATGATTTTATAATTTATATCTTTCTCAGTTTGCGCCTTCCTCATGAAATAAAATTTTAGAATCAATATGAGAAATTTGAATAGTATTAATGTAACTCCAACACCGCATGATTGAAGAGTTTATTTTCATCATCAATTAATTAGATTCATTCATTATATTTTTAATTAAATAATAACAAAATTACATGAATAATGAAATTAAGGATTAAAATGATTAAATAAACAATTCAATAAAATGAATGCGTTCCTAGCTCAACTGTGAAAAATAACAAGGATTCTATAAAAATGGTTCTGATCTTTTTTATTGAGTTACAAAATTTATTAAATTTAATGAATTTAAATAATTATATAAATTAAATTTAATTATAAAATATGAAACTCTCTTCAATAAATACATTTATTTTTTTATTAAAAACAATAATTACTCATCTAGTATTCTTTTCTAAATGAAAATTTATTATTAATTAAAATTATTCTATTTTATATTTTTTTATTTATAGAAACATTTATTTTATTTCATGTAAAAATATTGTAATTTTTTTTATATGTGTACAAATAGAAATGAATATTCATACACTGATTTTTAGTTTGTAATAAATAAAAATAAAAAGTCATGAATGTAAAATACATATTTTTCTGAAAACTGATATCTTGCATGTATATTATGTTAACATTGATAAATTAAATTAACCCATATTTTTGAATGATTATATTTAGTTATGTATATAATTTTTTAAACATACTAAATTATCATTTATATAATTGTTTTAACTAGGAAAGTAATAATAATAAAACCATTTTGTACATATGATTTATTTTTTCTAAAAACTGTTTTTATGTAGATTTAGATGATATTCAAAATAGTATTTTGAAAATTTTCTAAATTAAAACTAATAATTATATTTATATTTTTGGAATGAAAATTTATATTGTTTCTATAAGTTCAATGCCAATTTTATTATAAAAACAACATACCTGTATAAAAATTTAGTTAGTATGGTAAAGGTTAATTATTGTAAATGAGTATACTAGAAGATCAAGATAAATAAATCCCTAGAATTTTTATAAATTTAATTTAATGAGTGTAAACTAAACTATATTATATTATAAAAATTATCCAATATGTTAAATATTCCTTTTATAATGACATTTATTACATTTAACAGTTCTTAACCTTTACATGTGATCCAATCATTTCACGTATATAAGTGAATATTTCCTTATATACCAAAAATATCCATTTCAAAAATATAATCTATATTTATTATAGGTTATGGTCTCACAAAAATACCAACTAACAATGTCTTAAGGAGAGATCCAAATGAGGATACCCACGAAAGAGGAAATCGACATACCTAGGTCCTTTTAAGTTTATTTATTCTTCCAAATCATGTAAATATTCTATAATAACATAAACATTAAAGAATATATATAATTATTATACTTAAAGTTTATTATTATGATTATGTAGTAATTATTATTTACTTACATAATATATAATGGAAAATGAAAATATCACTCATGAATTCACATGAATAACTACCTCCATGAAGCAATTCATACATTTTTTATCACTACCTATATCTATAAGTTCTAATATTATATTAAATTAATATATAATATATTTCATAATGTATGAATTAATTTTTCAGTATAATATATTAGACAATCTATTTCACTTCAATCTATTATAAAATTGAAATTTTTTTCACATGTACGTGCAGACTACGACCTACACAAGAAATATATCCCATTTTTTTATCACTGTATTACAAGGATAGTTATAAAAATGTACATAATAAATAAAAATATTATTCTAAAATTACTAAGAATATGTAATCATTAAATAGGCATATGGAACCAACCATCTAATCAAAACATGAATTGAAAAAACATTTAACTCCAAAATACAAACTTAAATAAAGAATTATTAATAAATATATAATTAGAAATTAAAATATATTTATATATAGAAATAGAAATAGAAATATGTTTTTATTGAAATTAAATTTATTATACATATGGTTGTATTTTTTCAACTATGTAGAAGACTACATTTACATTTTACCTTCTATTAAAACTTTTAATCAAGATTGTTTATATTTAAATTTCTAATAATAAAAGTATATTTTATTTATCTCCAAAATTAAATCTAATTTATTATTAACTTATTTTTTTGATGTTTTATTTCGTTCTTATTATTTCCATTCCCTTTGGATAGAAAATAATCATATGTAATGCATAGAAGGAGAGTTAACATTATCTCTTATTTTAGATCACAAATCCATATCTTCTAGGTCAATGTTATTTATTATATTACAAAAAAATTATTAAATATTGTCAAATGAAATTTATTGTAATTTAAAAATAGGTTTGATATTTTTTAGTGGTTTTAAAAATTAATCATTTTTCATTTACCATATCGGTAAATGTTGACATTCCTTATAAAATTTGGAAAGTATTTTTTTAACATTCACTACAAAACCACCTTTTATTTATTTTATAAAAAGTTTTTTTATAATGGTTACAATCAATGTTTCCATATATTTTCAAATAAAATCTTAGATACATGGTTTTGTGAACATTTTTTAATGTTACCACATGAAATAAATTTTTTAGTTTCTGTTAAACGAATACCTTTAATTATATTATAATTGTACATTTGTTACATGTACATATGATTTAATTATAATTATTCTTCAAAGAGGATATTCTATTTTGATACTATGTACCTTATATCTCTTGATGGAATATGATTATGTTTTTTTTAAAGTTACATAAGACCAATTATAACTATATTTTGTAAATTAATATATGAATAAATGATGAATAATATTATTCTCTTAAAGAATAAACATTTAATTTATATCATTAAATGAAAGGTGGTTCCATTATATATCTTTAATGAATTGGTAAATGTTTTATATCTCATGAGATGAAAGGTTGCATGAGATATTATCCCATGGCTAATAGGGTGCATGGGGGGAATGTGAAGACCAATAAGTTAAAAAGGCAGTCAGCCCAATCCTTCTATATAATGAATGTATTAGTGCGGAGTCTTGATATATTAAATTTATGTTTATATAATATTTTTAAGCCACACCCTTATAACATGTGATTTTTTCATTATAATGTTATCTTTTGTTATGGTTGTTTTATGTCATAAAATCTTATGACTCGTTTCTTGTGTCATGTCGACGATTTATTCCATGATGCATGGTTTGAGATTTCTATATTTGGGTATGAACATTATGCAACATGATTAGGTTCACATATCCTTATGTTCAACATATTTTTACTTATTATCATTGAGTTTCACCTCATATGTTTACCATTACTGATCATCTAATCTCACCCATTATTAGGATTCTATTTCCCATGTTTATGAAAAATTATATTAGCTATGATAATTATATAAGGATACTATTCAAGAAGGATATTAATGGGAAATTTATTAATATTGGTCATAAATAAGGTGGTTATATATATATTCTCCAACAAAACTAAATATTTACGGTTCTCAAGCATGTATTATAATGATATTTACTGAATAATAATTTAAAATAGATTAATGTTTATGTATTTTATGATTGAATCTCAACAGTTGGTATCAATGAAGAGTTTAATTATTGTTGGTGAATTATTTATGCTAAATAAAAGAGTAGTTTACCAAAAAAAACTATGCTTAAATAGATATATCATGACCCTAAAATTTCTTCTTGTGAAAGAAGGGGTTGTAATTTAATACATCCTATGAATGATTCCATTATCATATGAGTTCATACATTGATCAATGATGATCAATACTCATAATGAATATTTCTAATTTAGTAACTGTATGGAATGAGGAGGAACTCTATAAATAAACAATGTGAGGACTAATGTGGTGACCGTGATCATGAAAAAATAAATAAATTGGAGTTTAAATATGAAATAATGTATGTATTCTCACCAATTATAATCATTAAATGAAAAATTAATGTGAACTATTTCAAACTTTTGAATGACCAATGGAACAAAAAAACTCATTATTTAGTTTTTTATGTCGAAACTTCTACAATCTTTAATTAGTTCCTCTAATCCACCAATTATTGAGAAATAATTTATAGAAATATAAATTAATATTATATATTACTCATAACAAAGACCATGAGAAGAATAGTTTTTCTATGTAGGATCAGGAAGGTGGGTATTATCAATGATTAAATGTTATCATGAATACCGGTTAAGAAGAAGGCATTGATTCCATGAAATGAGAAGTGTTTAAAAATATATTTTTTAATATTTATATTCCCCATAATTATTTTAATAAAATGGAGATGTAATTAATGGGATTTAATTAAAAGATATTTAATTGACTAGTACCTATAATGAAAAATTCACCACATATAAATGGTACACATCCATATTTATCATTGTTAGTATAAAAAATTAGTCAATTATTTAGTGTTATAAAATTTATTCTAGTGAATGAAGGTTTTATAATACACATTATTGTCTATGATGAAATATTTCTATATAATCTCAAGGTATAATTTTAGTGTGGAGACTATCATTTTCCTCACAATTTTGGGAAATGAAAATGAAAAAAATATTTTTAGGGAGAATAAAATAACAAAACCCATTAAAAAATAAAAAAAATTCAACATTTATTCCAAAAATTTGGAAATAGGTATTGTGTAAATTTTATCCAAGGGATAGGTAAATTAATCATATTTATATTAAAAGGTGATGAACAATAATATGTTGAGGATATATGGGTGAAATGATAATTGAACTAAATATACCACCCACACATAAATGCATCAATTATATAGATTATGGGAACTATTCCTCCATCTACACCGTACAAAGTGTTAATGTTGATAATCCACATCATCAACCACCTCAGCTAAAGAACAATGGTAATGCATTTATGATCACAACTAATTATGTGGGTATCGATAATGATGAGGTGAAAGGTATACTTAACATAATTTCTAGAACTAATGTTTACATGCATTATTATAGTGTTTCCCGATTTTTTATGTTAGGGGAATTTTATATTGGTATGAAATCACAAAAAAATTATTAGATATTAAAAAATTAGTGAAAAATCCTAATGGTCCACTGATTATATAAAAAGTATCTAACTTCTCTCTAATAAATGATTACAAAAATGCACTTCCTAAAAGTATTATTATTCTCTCTACAGTTATATTTTATGTAATTTTTGGACATGTGATAGATGACTCTATATAGACCCCATATCCATTTCTAAGGAATATAATTCACATTTGATATCCTGAATCAATCTATGATCATATATTAATGTGCATATGAATATAAACATTAAATATAAATTATACTGATTACATTGTTCCTAATATTTACTCATGAAGGGTATCATAAACCAATGGATGGGGATAAAATAATCATTTAAGATATTCATTTTATTTAGTTATATGACAATCTTTATAGAAAATATTCTCAGTCTTCATACAATTTTTCTGATTAGCTTAAAATTAAAATTCTATATAGTAATACACCAATTTCAAGTAATCATTATAGAATAAACCCAATTGAGTTTTAATAATTAAAAAAGAAACTACAAGAGAATATATAAAATGGATTTATATGACCTAGTGTATCACCATGAAGGGACCTATTATTTTTTATAAAAATAATGATGGTATAATTTGATTATGTATTGATAATGTGAATCATACCAATATGATAATCATGTACATATATCATCTACCACATATTTATTATTTTTTTCATCAACTACATGGAGGTTATTAGTTTTCCAAAATTAATACTCAATCTATATATCATTAGATAAATGTAAAAAGGTTAGATATAGAAAATACAATCTTTTTATAGGGTAAAGAAACAATGAATTTATAGGGATTTCATTAAAACATTCTAATTCCTCTATTATATTCATTGATTTAATGAACATATTCAATATATGTTACATCAATCAATTTGTGCTCGTCATTATAGATGATATTATTATATATTTTAAATGTAATATGGGAATAATGATAATTAATGGATTATGTTGAAGAACTCGATGATGAGTAAAATATATTAAATTTTTTGAAAGTGTTTATTATGTCTATAAAAATCAAATTACTATTTCATGTATTCAGATGTGAGGTTATGTCTCTGGATCCTTCAACTATAGAGGTTATTGAGAAATGTCACAAACAGAACATTATGAAATAGATAAATAGTTTTATTGGATTGGATTAATATGATCAATGACTTTTGATGAATTTATAATGGAAATAAAATACAATAAACATGTTTCTGTAGAATTTATCCATATTCATTTATAAAAAAATGTAAGGAAAATGTCTAGTAGTTGAAGATATGGTTAGTCAGTTCATATGTGGATATAATACCCTATAGTTGAAAGGATTTTGTGATATACATTAATGAACGAAAAGTTATTGAAAATATTCCTAATACAAAATGACATGGTGGTAATATACTCCTATTTCCAATTGAAAATTCTAGAGAAAAAGTGCTTGAATCATGATTTAGAGTTGGCAGTGATAATTATTGAAATAGAAATATTGAGGAATTATCTTTATGGATTAATTTGTTATATATATATATATTATATAAAAGAGAAATTTATATTTGAACATAAAATAATTTGAATATTCACCAATATATATATGGTTATATTTGATTAATTATTTTGAATACTAAATACATTAACACCTTGAGGAGGTGGACAAGGTGGATGATGATTTGAGAAGGAAGGATCATTCTACAATATCCTTTAGTAAGATTGAAAATTATTTCATACATGATTATTATTATAATAGAGAACATGAAAAAATAAAGAGAGGGTATACATCCTATCTTCCTAAAATAAATACTAAACAATCAATCAACGTAATGATTAAATAGGTGCATAAGGAAGAATTAGAACATTAATAAATTGTAATGAATGGTCTAGAGTTTAACCATGACCATAATTGAATGATAATATTCATGAGTTTTATATGAATCCCGTAAATTATGGAATTATCTGAGTTATTAGATAATTAAAATAACTCATCATTATATATCCATCTTGTAAGAAAAAATATTTATAGATATCTCAAATTTTATTTCTGGTAGGATAACATAAAAAGTAATATTATAGATTATGTTTCCTAATTCTTGGTATGTTATCATGTTATGGTCTATTTTAAATAGAAAAAGGGGACGATGAAACCATTACCCATATTTGAATAATAATGGGAACATAACACTATATATTTTATTATAGGACTCCCAAAGACAACACATGTTTATAACTCTATTTTTGTTTCATTTTGCTACCATACAAAGTTAATAAATTTGATTAATAAAAGAAAATATTTTTTTATAACTAAAATAATATGATATATATTTAAGAAGTGGTGATATTTCATGGAATACCACTATCAACCATATTTGATTGAGATATGAGGTTTACTTTTTTGTTCTAATGAATTATTTGACATATATTGAATGCAAAGATAAAAATTTTCACTGTATATAATCCTCAGTTACTTGGTCATTCTAATAGTATCATTCATATCATATAAAATATATTTAGAGATTTATTAATGGATTTAGAAAATTGGTGGGATCAGAAAACTATTCAAATTTAATTTCTTAAAGAAATAGCATTGACTCAGGTTTAAAATGGATCCTTATGAATCCCTATACGAAAACGAAATTATAGAAATAAAACATAGTGGGATGATGTTAGAGAATGAATTTTATTGGTATATGAATTATTTGAATAAATGTTAGATTATGATATATACATAAAACAACACATCCACATTTCATAGAGCTAACAAAAATTTAAGATTAATATTTTAAGTGAGATTTATAATTCAAATTAGTGATTATTTATTCCTTAAAATATCTAATTAGAATAATATTTTAATATTTATAAAATAATTGGATGTAGATCCCTAGATATAATAATTTTTTCAATATTATTTATAATAGTATATATTATCAATTTTCCCAACATTTGTACCTTTCTCATGTTCAATATTTGGTTTATGTATCACTTTTGGGGAAGTACATACATAACCCTTCACATGTACTGAACATAGATATGGTTTAGTTAGATGATATTATATCTTCTGAGGAAGAAATAATGGATATTATAGATTTATGATATCAGTTTTTATAAAACATAACCTCCCACATAGTAAATGTTTTTTTGGGTAAAATAATTATTTTTAAGAAGTTATGTGTGTACAGGAGAATATAAAAATGCACAGGTATCCTTATTTTTTATCAAACTAACTGAATTTTGAGAGTGAAATTATTATAAGGGATTAAGGTTTATCACCCACTTTTTTAATAATATATTTCCCTATTAAATAAATTCAATGTTTTTCACATATTATGACTGTCACAATTCAAAAATTTATTGAATAATGATATAAATTATAAAAAACATAAAATAAATTATTTTTTGAAATAAAAGACTTTTTTAAATTAACATAAAAAAATAATTGATTTTATAGAAAAAATTTTTAAATATATTATTTAATTATTAATTTTTTTAATTTATTAATTTTGAGGAATGATATCAATAAAATTCATAGACAAAATAAAAAAACACTTAATGAAATCCATTTAATGTTTATGTAATGTTAATAATTACTAGTATAATAATTATTTGTAAAATTAAAAAGATTTCTTTAAAAACTATTTCATTTTTATATATATTTATTAAAAGGATAATTTATTATATTTTGGTAATTAAATATATTGAAATGTATTTATGTAAAGATAATAAAATTTCAATCATACATTGATTATAAATTGGTTGGAAATAAATATAAAATTCATTGTAGGAAAATAATGATATTATTTAGACAACAATTTGTATATGCATAATTTATTTTAGCTATAATAAATTAAATTAATCATAATTAATGAGTTATTTTAATGAAATATTTATATAATATACCCATTCAAGTAAATTATCATTTATATAATTATTTTATTTTTTTATAGAATGAGAATAAAATCATTTTTATACTTAAAGATAATTTTAAGAGACGATTTTTATGCATTTTTCCATATTTATTATAACAAATTTTTATAAATTATGAAATTAAATAAGTTAAATTAGTTTTCCATTGTTTGGAATATGATTTTTTTAATTTCATTAAATGTTAAATATTATTTTTGTTCATAAAAATATGTTACAAGGTAAAAATATAGTAGTTATTGTTAATGGTAAATTTTGTATATAGTTAAACAAACAAATAAGACCACAAATATCACAAAATCATGTATAAAATTAATGGATGGAGTGTATTTTACCCTAGTAAATGTTATCCTTGTATAATTTTAATTTTTTGTAACTTTATATTGATAATTTAATTTATTATTTTTTATATGATTCTAATATTTACAATGGTTCAACTCCTCTAGATTATAAAATTGAAACTCATCTCCATAATTCTTGAAACACATTGAGCACATTATATCAACCATGATCTTCCAATATATCTTCTAAAATCACATCCACATTTCTTATAAGTTCTTTAATCACCAAAATACCTTCTCTTTAATTCTTTAGGAGGGATCTAATGGAGGATTCCCAACGATCACATATTCGACATAACTATGATCTTCTAAGTCTATTTCTTCTTACACCACATACAAATATTATATAACCTTGTCAAAATAATTTAATTAGTATCATTATTATTATGAAATTTAATTATATTGATGTATGTAAAATTATCTACCATTATTCTATATAATGGAAAATAAAAATATCACTCAAGCATACATGAAGAAGATCTTCTTCATGAAGTGATGTTTTTCATTTTTCATCACTAAAACTCTTGTACGGTTATATACATGAGTTTTAAAAATATATTTATAATATTTATATATTAATTATGGTTTGAAAAATAAAAAATTATAAAATTTTAATTTCTCGTATCCATTGGAAAATACAGACATCCCTCATGTAAACTTTTAAAAAATGGTATCTTTGAATGAAATATCCCATTTTTCATCACTAATATATATGGATTTTTAAAAATTTTATGTAATTAATATATATTAGAATTTTTTATTTTTAATAATAAAGACCATTTATCATGGAAAATGTCCAAAATAATAGAATTCAATCATTCATGGGAAACAAAGCTATAAACACCCAAATACTTCCTTTACCAAATAATTATTTATAAACATGTAACAAAATATTATAAGTGAATGATTCCTAGTAAGATAATCATCCAAATGGCTATAATATAAATTTATAATGAAATTTAATTTATTATACAAGAAATTAGATCATATTTAACTATTTAGAATACTGATGTATATTTTCATCTTTCAATAACATATTGAAACATGATTGTTGATGTGTAAATTTTTATTTGGGTAATTTCATTATAATTTTATAATAAAAATAGATATTTTATTATTTTATATTTATTTCCTAGTTCTAAATTCCTTCTTACTATTTTATTTCATTTTTTCCTAACATTATTCAAAAGAATTCTTATTATAGGATATGGCCATATCCCATTTTTTGATCTTGTAGAATTCTCATACATGTCCATGTTCATTATCATGTATCATTAATTTTTTCGATATAATTTAAAATTTTTATGTCTATTTTTACTACATCAATATTTTTCAGTATTTTTAATAATTAGAATTTTAATGTTTACATTACAAGTAAATATTGTCTTTCCATATAATAGTTGGAAAAAATATCATTATTTATCATAAAGATATATTTACTAGTTTCTAGATATTTTCAAATAATATATTCCTTTTACTCATTTCAGAAGTTTTTTTATTAATGTTAGAAAATTTAAAATATTTTTCTTCTTCTTTTTTAAACAATATTTGTTGTTATTTTATAAAAAAAAATCATTTAAGTAAATTTATATTAGAGATATTTATATTTCCATGGGGATATTAACAATTGATAATATGTAACTTCTCTCACCCTTGATATAGTATAATGATATTCATAGAATTTTCCACGAATCGTGTTTCTTTACATAGGTTAATTAAGACATGATGGAAGATTGATGTTATAACACTATTGTGTAATACATAAGTGAAGTATATAATTTTGTTTTGGTTGGGACTTTTGTACCCCACCATTTCATTAGATATTGTTTTATATCTGATGAGTTAAAAAAGGGACACATCTAATTAGCCTAAGACCAAGAGGGTACACAGTTTGTTAACCAAATCCCTAAAATAAACATAATTTCTTAGCTTATCATACTATGTATTGAATGACTTGGTAGGTATCCTTGAAATATTATTTTTATTCTTCGGTTTATTCCACATTTATAAAAAATAGTATTATGAATATTTATATTTCTAATATTGTGTTGTTTTTTTATGAATCATTAATGTTCTGAACTATTTTAAATTATCCCTTATGTCAAGACCATGCATTATTTGATGATTTAGGATTTTAAATCTCTATATTTTGGTGTGATCCTTATTTACAATGATTATTTCCAAATACACTTAAACTATTATAATGCACAGTTATTATCTTTGAGTGTTGTATTCATGTTTACCTTTACTGAGAATCTAAGTCACTTCTTCTTATGTTTCTATTACTCCAGTTTTAAATGAATGATATTAAATGTAATAAAACTGTAAGGGTTCCATGTGAGAATAATAATTTTTTTTGAAAATATTGATGATTGTTAATAAATGTTTTGGTTATATATACAGCCTCTAGATAAAATAATCCATTACAGTTTGATGGCATGTATTATTATAATATTCATTGATAATTCATCTAAAATAATGTTATATGTATTTATTGTGTTATCAGATATCCATTGAAATGACATGTAATGTAAATAATTAGTAGAAATAGAGATATGATAAGTTGAAATGATGTGGGACCAGATAAATTTGAATTTTTAAATTCATTTTGGGAATTAGAATTTATAAATTCATTATAAATTGTGAAATAGTCGTTTTGAGGGGGTAGGAGAGGTGTAGGAGGAAAAGAGTAATTTATTGAGGATTTAAGGGTTTTAAAATGAAGGCTGATAAATATAGATATCCACCAAGATCACAATTATTGTTTATTGTGTACTCGGTGAGGGTATTAAGGAATCATACGCCTTGGTTATGGAAATCATGTGTCCATTTTGGGTGGAATGACTACCTGATTGGGCCCATGTAAATATTTTAACTGTTGGGGGTTACTATTATAGTGATTTCATTTTAAATACCATATAAATTTTATTAGTTTAAATCATACACGTTATGAGAGGTAATTTTATTTTCTTCTTTTCCCCTTTGTCTACTCTTGAATGATGATAATCAGTGGAGTTGTTCTTCATCATTTATTTTTGTCTCCTCTATATTATCTTCTCTTACTATTTTTCCTATGTTTTTTCTTAGTTGTGGGTGATTGATCTATGTTATTGGATATCAATACGTTGAATAATACTAAAATAAGGTTTGATAATTAGGGATTTATTATTGGTTGTTTAGAGGAGGCACCAAGAGGATAAAGATGATGTATTATGTTTAGTTTTTTTTAAGGAACATTATTATGATAAATTAATTGATATCTCATTAAATTGGTATAAATTAAATTGATGAATTGATACCATTTTTAAGGTATTTGTTCAATAGTGTTCTTTGGGAAGCATCATTAATAGACCACACTCTAAGGTATGATGTTTTAGAAACATTATGCTATTCAGTAAGATAATACTCAATTATTATGGTATTTGTAGAGAATATTTTTGCATTTATTTCCAATAAGGTGTCATTATGTGTATGAAATGGTAGTGATAATGTGGTGATGATGATTAAAGATGGGAATTTGTTCCCATGATTATTTCACTTGGAGTATCAATATGAAATTACATTTGATGTCAGTCTTGGAAATTCTCCAAAAATAGTTCAGAAGACTTGAGAACTGATCTTCAGTTCCACATCATGTTTGAATGTATGAAACCATGTTACAGAATTTTAAGAACCACATGTAATACTCAATTTCATGCTGAAATTATAATAGCCATCCAATATCATCTAATTAGATAAAGGAATGTAAACCAAATTTAGCGATTGTTTGAGGTGATCCCTAAAGTGCAAGATATGTGTTAACAGAGAACACATTCCAGACAACAAAAAGGCCATGAATTATGCTTTAATTCTTGATGAATGATGAAATGATCAAGTCATCATACATGATTTTATTGAAGGATTGTATTGATAATATTTGGGATTCATGATCTAAAATGAAAGAACTGAATCTTTATGAATGAATAAAAAGAGAAGAGGGAGAAACCATGAAACATTTTAAGGTGGCCATGAATCTTATTTGATGTTGAAATTTATGTTTAACTTTTTTTATGATACATTGTTAGAAATTAGGGCCAGCTGAGGTCCTGGACCATAGGTACATGCGGGACCTAAGGGTTAAATGCACCTGAGGTCCTCAACCACAGGTACAAGTGGGACCTAAGGGTCAAACTCACCTAAGGGAAGCCTCAGAAGCAGTCCTACATATGGAAAGACCATGGGTTGTGTATAAGCTCGTATGATCATGCATGGGGATCAAACCATGTGGAACAGTTTCATAGTGGGTGCTAGGAGCGCACCCGAGGATCAGAGGGAGGGCGCAGAAGCGCACCCGCATGGTGAACCTGGTACCTGGTTGTACCATATAGGGGGAAGGTGTATTGTAGAGTTCGGTTAGTGAATTTTTATATTTAAACCATGAGTAAATCATGACTCTGTTTTTATATAGGATGGGTTTTAAAAAACAAAGGATCCATATTTACCGTCTGATAAGTGTGCCCTCGATCGAGAGAATCTCGGATATAAATCTCATCATGCACCTCACAATTGAACCACGACCGTACGATTTACTCCACTGAGGTTGTCATCAACCTCTGGCCACCCCAACTACACCTGAAAACCAGGAGCTCTAATAAAACACCAACCCCACCACTCCAGCCACCATTTGAGATCTATTCAAGCCCATTATGATCTTCTGAATAAAATGAATCATGTGCATGCATTTTTAGTTTCATGCATGCATCAAATGATGATTTTCAAGGAGTCCAAGGAAATGCGAAGCTTCCGAGTCTATGATAAAAGCTCGATAATCAAGGTTCCATTGAGGAGAGGATATACATGTGTTTAGAAACACAGGAATTTGATGTTTCCTCCATGAAATAGGGATCCCGCACTAAATTGAAATGAAATTTGAGTGGCCGGATCTCTCTTCCGCATTTGAAATTTCAATGCCGAATATCTCAGGCTTTCATATCCTTGAACCTTGCGGAAATTAATGCACATCCATTCCTATAAAAGGGGTGTCATCTAGTTGAAATATGTTTCTCCCATTATTAGAAAAAAGTTATCATGTTTCTATAAATAAAAAGAACCCACATTAATCCCTATAGCTCGTGAAAGGCTAGGGTTTCCACACATCCATGATATGCGATGAAAAGGTTCTTCTCATCCCTTGCGAGATGAATAACCATGAACTACATTGGTTTGCGAATGAAGTCGCACCTTATGTGTGAAGGAAGAAATCCACGAGTATACGATAGGTTATTTTGAACCCTCATGTGTCTTCTTGAGAAGCTTCCCTCTGGTACACATAAGGTGAAATCTTACCGTTTTTGTACTCTGCGAAGATAAGAACCAGAAATATTCTTGGTTCTATGAAGTGGAACCACACTCACTCCTTGTGAGAATAATAATTCCTTGTTTTCCCTACGGTTTTAATGAAGAATAAGAACTCATAAACCCTCAGTTTCTTGAAAAGAAGAAGGAGATTTCAAAAAGATCATTTTACACATACAATTCCTTTAAGTAGAAGAAGAACTTATGCACCCACCGATCATATACCCATTCTGGTTTTGTGTGAAAGAAAAATAAAAAGAATGAACTCTTGAATGAGAATGCATGCATGAATGCATTTGATAAAGAGAAGAAAAGTTATACACATAAGCATACATATGCACAATTTGATGAATCCCTAATAGTGAGTGAACATGTGAATAATGAGACGGAATAAATAAGAAATAACACACCTAAATGAATGAACCCATTTTGGTTTGAATAAACAAATTTTTATATTGAATATAAGCTAGATAATATGTGTGTGTGTGTTCATTTAACAAAAGAAAAGAAAGTGTTTTTGATATTAAGTACGGAAAAGAAGAGGATAGTGTGTGTGTAAGAAGAAAGGTAAGAGAGAATGAATTCATGAATTTATATGCAAACTTAAGGGATAAGTAATTGAATTGACAGAACATGTGCAAAATCATGGCCCACACACATTTAACATGAAATATTGATTTAAGTGAATTGTATGTGTTTGGGTTTAAAATAAATGTAAAATTCATACATGTAGTCATACATAATGACATGCACGTGTAACAATTTATTGAGATATACAATACAAGAATATTGGATGCAATGTTATCCATCAACGAATTAGATGAGAACCGAGACTGAATCCAAATAGAATTAAAAGAAGATCTTGTATTTGAGTTGACAGTATTTGAGAATCCAAGAAGGTATACAATGCTGATATTGTGCCGAATTAATCATGAATTCTTAAAGAGGTTGTGTTCACTATTTTCACACATATATTTGAGTCAAGGTATTCATAATAAGAATAAATAATTCCACGAGAATTGTTTCATGAGGACTAATCACAAAAGTGATCAAAATTATTGATCAAGGCCAACAGACCTTACCAAATGATTTTGAAGAGTCTTAAAGTGATACACATGAAAGTGTGATTCATAAATCCTATGTGGGAAGAGCATAAGACCAATATACAGTTAATCAAGTTCATTATAAGTAGAAAACTTTTCTTCTCACTCAAGAGCTAGAAGAACCATGTGCGACTCTTGGATAGAAGAAGACATTAGTGGGACTTTGTAGCAGGCCAGTGGGACTTTGGAAACACTGTGGGAAACGGTATAAAGAACCTAATGTGGGACTGAGTAGAGATATAGTGGACCTCTATATTTATCATTGCAATTGATAATAATATAATAGTGGATAATATATGTTGGTGATAATAACCAAAAAATCAAGGAGTTGGTCTTTGAATCAAACATTGTAAATCCTTGATTTTAGTTCCTTTACATTTATAGCTTATTTTGATGTAATCATGTGACACACAAGACGAGTGGATTGAAGATTTAACCAGCCATACACGTTTTATTGAAAATAATCAATTTTTAAAAATATTTAAAGGGATAAATGATTCATCCCCTTTCTTTATTAGTGATTCACACTGATTTTATCACTTTAATTGGTATCAGAGCGAGGGATACCTCTAAATTATCCAAGGGAGTCATTATGAAGTGAAGATTTCATGAAATGAGTGAGAAAACTCATATGGAGATTTCTACCAAGGCTCAAAAAAATAGAATGAAGAAAAATGAATGGAAGATAATGAATAATGATACTACTAATGGGGATTCAACTTCTACTAAAGGTAATATAAAAGGGACACCACGTGATTATTATTTTTATTATTATGACTCTTCTGATAAAGTCTGTTCAACCTATGATGATGATATATCAATTAGTGATCTTCAGTATACACTAAGAGATCATCTGAAGAAAATCCCTAGAGGAGTGGAAATACAAATTATATCAATCATTAGTGCTTCGAAAGATGAAATATTACATATATAAGAAGAAGCTAATTCTCTGAAATAAGCATTAGCTAAAATGGCTGGCATGTCCAACACTCACGAAACTGGTGAATGAAAAGGAAGAATCAATTTCTGTTTTCCATGAAATACATGATCATGTTACTAAATACATACACAGAAGTATTTGTGAGAAATAATTATTTGAAATTGTATTTGTAGAAGCATTCCAGGAATTTGAAAAGTTTCACAAAGTATCTGTGGTTGTCAAATTTTCTCATCTTAAAGAAAAAGCTAACAAGGTAATGGATTTTGACATCTCTTTGCAAAAATTATGAAATGTTCATGAAGAAAAAATGAAAAAATAAAAGGAGAATTGGGAATGAAATACTATATTATTTGAGGATGAGAAAAACTCCCTTAATATCAATTTTTTAGAACTGGAGGTCAAATTGAAGAATAAAAAATCACTCCAAGAGGGAACATCCCAAACAACTAAAAGAAGAGATTCTTACACTCACGTTTTTATTTATTGATATTATTCCAAGAGGAATATAAAATAATCCTATAATCCAATGGAAACATCCTCTAGTAATAAGGAATCACAAAACCCTATTATTTATGTTTCTAATAATACACTTAGATCTACATGTACAGGTTCAAAGATAAATGCTGGAAGAATGTGAATTGATAAAAATATTGATACATCCATCAAAATTTCAAGGATGTTTTCTAGGAAGATTAATAATAAAAACTCCAAAAATTATGATCCAAATAAATAATGAAAATTACTAAATGAAAAATTCATTGAATCTAGCTAGAATGATATTACAAGAAAGAGAAAGAGATGTATTGGATGCTGTTGTTGTTTCTGAAAGTTTGGGAATTAGTCCATTATTTTCTAGAATAACTTTCAGAATATGAAAATTATGAAAGGCCTACATTTATGTAATATAGATATGAATAAATGAAAGAACCTAAAAATAAAAAGTAGAATTCATATATAAGGAATAATTTTTCTATCAATAACAGATTTTAATATCTTGAAGACTTTTGTGATAATTACCACAAAACTTGTCATAGTTGTGATGAGTGATTCATTATTACTAACATGCCTCATGAATATATTTATAATAACTATATACCACAACCAATCTATGATAAATATAAATAGAGTCTAAAATTTTTCCACTTGGAATATGATAAACAATGAAGTTGTGAAAATAGTGAAAAGTTTATTCCTAAGAAGAAGTGCATGCCGGATTCCATGAATGTCATTTCAATAAAGAAAAGATGATTATATTGTGGGAATAAAGGTAATACCATGGATCACTGCAAACAAACCATGTAATTTAATGGAAGCAATCTAAATCTTAATGAATAATAAATCCAGAAAAAGATGTGATTGACTGAAAACTTTACCGAAGATAAAAATATGCCTAAGAAAGGTAATTTGAAAACAAAGAAGAAGCCACATGGAAGCTTCAAACCATAATACGTGAAGAAGGATTGTTTATTTATCTATCATAATAAATTTAAAATTTATATAGAATGAAAAATTGAATAAAATTATGTACTATGTAATGAAAATTTAAAGGTGACACCTGTCACTCCACATGATGGAGAATTCGAATTTCATGAAAGGTTGTCAGTACATGAAAACCCAAGTTTCTCAGAACTAGTGCATAGAAAGTGAATGTAGGATGGACATCATGAAAACAAAATTATAACTATTTTACTTGGTAAAATGGAGATATTGAAAATTAAAAACATGCAACGGTGGAATCTACTTTAGTACTCAAAAAAGTAAGGATAAAAAATCCACAAAAGTTGAAGGTGAATGGAAGTAAAAGGTCTATTCTAATAATGCATGATTAAAAGGTCAAATAGATATAGGACACTAGCATTAAGAGTACCATACACATTAGATCTAAAGGTAAATGAGTTCATGGGTTCAGAGTAAATTCTAATCCATGTTGCTCATATTAATGGGCTCACATGTCTTCCATCTTATTTCCTTATATTTTTGTTGTATATCTGTACTTAAATTGTAGGAAATTGAAGGTGATGGTCATTATCAAGATGAGAATTGAATGAAAAATGTGGAGACAAACAATTTTGACTCAATATTCATTATTTGATAATTACTTGAAATATTCCATATTGGAATATTATCCACATGAATATCTTGGAGATTATTTAACGATATTTTCCACTGGGGTGAGTAAAAGGGATTTCACCTATTGATGGGGATAAAATATGATGAAGATGATATCATGTATTATTTCATGAAAAATCCTGAAATTAATATCATGTCAAGAATCTGAAACTTGAGGTATTCCAATTAGAATTTCATCACATGTTCTTTATTGTATTTATCATGTCAATTAAGGGTGAGTGCTTGATTGAAGTTATTATGGGATAAAAGAGATAGCTTCATCTTTACACATGAACATTGTAATATGTTTGGTGATATATGTGTATGATTTAGCATTTCATTGAAAAATATTTTAATCTCTAACCACTTGGTTAAGAATTGATACACTATGTGTATGGTTTCACATGTATGCTTATGTATAGACAGAATAGAAAAACATGGTCATATCTCTCTTGTTTTCTACAACGAGTTATACCAAGTAGACATAGAGTTGATTAATTAAAGGATCTATGCTAAGTGAACCATGTGACATCATCCCTATCTCAGAAATATTATTAAATATATTACTTAAAGGGAGGAGAACATGCATTTCAACATATCCCACTAAAACAATGCATTTGGTTGCCAGTATGGGGGACAAAATATTGGCTCACATATAGACCAATAAAAAGTGTGCTTAGTAGATATTGACAAGAAAATACAAATGAGGATATTTTAGATAATATAATTCCATTTATTATTAATAAGGTTTCAATATTTTTATGGAAAGGTAGTGATGAATTCATGATTATGATTGATGATGGGAAGTTGTTCCAAAGATTATGTCACATGGAGAAGTAAAATGATATGACATTGGATGTCATGCTTTGACATTCTCTATAAATAATTAAGATGACTGTAGAACTAATATTAAGTTTCAAATTATGTTTCAAAGTATAACAAATTGTTACAAAAATTGGAGATCCCCATGTAATAGTCAATTTAATGATCAATTTAGGAGATCCATCCAATAGATTCTAAGTAAAAGAAATTGGCGAACAAAATCAGATGATTTTTTAGATGATCCTAAATGTCTATGATATCTATTAATGGAGAACACATCCCATTGAAAAATAATTCCATTAAATATGCTTTAATTCATGGGAAATGAAGAAATTATCCATGAATCATCCATGATTGGATTAATGGAATTTATTCAATATATTTAGGATGGATGATCTAAAAATAAAGGGAATGAATGAGGATGAATGATTAAAAAGATAAGCAGGAGAGTCCTTGACACATTTGAATGTGTCCATGCATCTAATTTTATGTTCATATTTATGTTTCTAATTTTTTATGATACTTTGTGAATAATTAAGACTAACCAAGAGGGCCAGGTGAGGTCCTCGACCACAGAAAAATGTGGGACCCAACGATCAACCACACTTGATGGAAACCTCAAATACATCCCTATTTGAGCCATGAGTGCGAGTTGTGTATAAGAACACAGGATAACACATGGTGATCAACCCGTGTGGCAAGGGTGTATAGTGGGCACTAGGAGCGTGCTTGAGGGGCAGAGATTCATCAACACAGTATGGGGTGGTAATGTGGAGGAGGAAGGATTATTCTGGAAGTTGGTTGGAGTGGTTTGATATTTAAACCATGAGGAATCCACATATCCATTTTGATTTGGGACGATTTTTTTAAAATCAAAGGAGTCATATCTGTTGTCCAATCAGTTCGCCCTCAATCTAATGTGTCATGGCCACATATCTTATCGCGCACCTCAAGATTGGACCATGTACATCCAATATCTCCACTAAGGTCGTCAACAACCTCTGGTCACCATAGCGGAACCCGCATACAAGGATCTCCTGTTGGACTCCAAACTCACCACTCTGGACACCATTTGAGCTTTGATCAAGAACATTTTGATTGTCTAATGAAATCAAATCACATGCATGCATTTTTAGTTTCAAACTTGCATCAACTGAAAATTTTCAAGGAGGTCGATACAACATGAATCTTACAATGCGATGAAGAAATCTCGACAATCAATATAGCATGGATATGTGGATATTCATCCATTCTTAAATACATGCATGTGGTATTTCATCCACTAGTGTGGGAACCCGCTTCGAAGAGAAATGAACTGAGTGAAGCGGGATCATTCATTTACATTTGAAATTTTAAAATTTGAATAACTAAATATTTCAAATCCTTGAACCCCTCTGATATGAAGACACATATTCTCCTATAAAATGAGAGTCACCGAGTCAAAGCATGTTGATTCAATTCATTGATAAAAGTTATCATGTTTCTCTGAAGAAACAGATCCATCATGAACACCTCAGCTTGCTACGTAACAAAAAGGTGATGCGCAACCCCTGTGCGAAGGAGAACCATGAACCACCTTGGTTCGCAAAATAAGACACACCCTATGTGCGAAGGAAGAGATCCAATAGAATGTGATAGGTTCTTTCGAACCCTCACTTGTATTCTCGAGAAACACCCCACTGGTACACAATAGGTTCATTCACACCCTTGATTTACTACGTGAAGATAGAAACCACAGATATACGTGGTTCTCTGAAGATGAACCACATGCTCTACTTGCACAATGATGAAGACAATTTTTCACTAGAAATTACATAAAAATTAAGAACTTGTGAACCCATGTTTTAATGAAGAGAAGAAGGATATTACATAAAGGAATGTGTACACATAAACTACCCTTGATTAATTAGAAGATGTCATGCACCCACTGAGCATATACTCATTTGGGTTGTGTGAGAAATAAAATGAACTAGAAAGAACTCTTGCATGCACATGCTTGCATGAATGAAATTTAAGAAGAGAATAAGTGTTCTACACATATGCATACATATACACGATTTCATGAATCCCAAAAAGTAAGATTACATATGAATAAGGATAAGGAAAAAAGAATAAAGAACACACAAAAATGAATGCACCCATTCGGGTTTTAAGAAACTCACATATATATATAACCTACACTAGATAATAAGTGTTTGGGAAAAAACTAAAGAAAAGAAAGTGTGTCTGATATTAAGTTTTGAAAATCAGTGGATAGTGTGTCTGTAAGAATCAATGGAACAGAGAATGAATTCATGAATGTCCATGCACACATTAGGTAGAAGTAATTATATTGAAAGAACAAGTGAAAAATCAAGACCCGCACACATTGAACTTAAAATATTGAT
This sequence comes from Viscum album, assembly GCA_963277665.1. NCBI lineage: Eukaryota > Viridiplantae > Streptophyta > Magnoliopsida > Santalales > Viscaceae > Viscum > Viscum album. Next base: position 409,561,486 of record OY728153.1, on the reverse strand, counting down.
TTATGTGAGTTGTGTGTGTTTGGGTTTACATGAAAAAAATATGCATGTATGAAATCATTAAAAATCACATGAACATTTACAAGTCAATGATATATCCAAAACAAGGTGTTTGGATTCCATACAATCCATGCATGAATTTGATGAGAGCTGAGAATAAATATAGAAAAAATTAAAAGAATATCTTGTATATGAGTATACAGTATTTGAGAATCCAAGAAGGAAAAAATATATATTATTTTGCAGAATTATTCTTGCATAATTGAATAGTTTCTGTGCACCATTTTCCAACACATAAGTGAGTCTAGGTCTTCATTAGATGAATAAAGAATTGCCTAGGAATTTTTTCACTAAGGATTTATCACAATGGTGATCAAAATTATTGAGGAAGGCCAAGAGACCTTACCAAAGGCTATTGAATATTATTGAAGAGATACACAAGAAGGAGTGATTCAGAAAGCCCATGTGGGAAGAGCGTAAAATCAATATACAGTGACTAAAGTGAATTCAAAGTAGGAAGCTACTCTTGTGACTCGAGAGCTAGAAGAACCATGTGTGATTTAGGGAGTAGAAGAAGACATCAGTTAGATTTTGGAGTAGGCTAGTGGGACTCAAGTGACACTGTGGGATGCAGTATAAAGAACGGAATGTGAAACACATGAGATATATATTGGGAATCTCTATCGAGCATTGTAATTGATAATAATATTATAGTGGATAATCAGTGTTTGGGAGAATAACCCACACGACAAGGAGTCATCTTCCTTAGCTTGCGGAAAATTATACAGATATCCTTCATCCTAGCTAGTCCATGGAATATTGTTCCAGTGGTGAAAACAGTTCTTCAAACCTGATCTTGGTGACTCCCTCAGGGGAGGCATCTACAGTTCTACCACAACGGCGTTGCAGTCCAGTTGCTCTGACTCGGTTCACAGTGAAAATCCACAGCTCCAACCGAACCTCAACGAATCTCACCAGCAATGTGGTTCCACATCATCGATGGTTCAATAGTAGATCTATGTCGATCAAGATCTAGCCTCGGCCCCCTAGAATATATATGATGTAGTGGGTGTGCTCGGGGTTTGGTTAAAGGGAGGTCTAGGAGGTGTAGGGAATCGGATCTGGTGTGGCTTTGATTTTTTGCCGATTTCGGTTGTGAAATGGTTGTAGATCTAATGTCGGGTCGAGATAAGTATGTTTGTGGTGGCTTAAGAGGAGAGGAGAACAATCACATGGATAAGAAAGTGGGGAGAATATTAAACAGTGAAGGAGGAGTGGAGTCACAACAAAGGAAAGAAACATTTTTATGGAATAGGTTGCAGTGGTTGGAAATACGGTGACACCGTAAAGGGTTGATACAGTGCCAAAATAAGGTGAGACATTGGAGGATATTCATTGGGTAACCGTGAAGGGCTGAGACAATAAGAAAGGATTATAGTGGCACTGCAACGCTTGAAGGGATGAGACCATAAGTAAGAATTAATGTGACACCACAACGCTGCAAAAGAAACAGATGATTATAAAAATTAAATCATAAATAAAATATGAATAAAATTATTAATTAAAAGTAAAAATTAATTAAAGAAACTGAGAATACAGATACTCATATAATTAAATAAACATATAAAATCATATAATCCTATGTTAAAATAATATTATCTTCAAAAATAAAATACTAAAATTCGACTATACTAAAACATAAATTATGAAAAAATTGAATCATTCTTAGTTAATATAAAAATAATTCGAATTTAACTTAAATATTCATATAACCAAATTAATTTATTAAAAATTGATAATTTAGAATATAAAATAAAATTATTTATTAATTATTCTGTTGTGAAATAATTATGTAAAAAAGATTAAAAAATAAAATATATAATTAATTAATTCCTAAAAGGTGTCTAACAGTTAGATTAAGATATTTCAAATTACATAATATTTAATACATGAAATGTTGAACTAACAACTAAATAATTTAATTCTAATTAAGGATATTAATTAAGTATTTAAAATAATAGTAAAATTATTAATAATTAAGGCTCAAAACCTAAACTAAATAATAAGTTATTATACTGTACAATTAGAGTAAGATATAAATTTATTAGTTAAAGGCTAAAAATAAAAATTAAATTACAAAATTTGATTAAATAATAAATTTAACTATAAAAATAAATAAGATAAATTAATATGTAAAAATTACAAAATTAACTAATTAAATCATTAAAAATTAATTAAAAATATTTGAACAAATAATGTAAAATAACGCCACATCAAATTCCCACACACTTAAGAATTTTTTCCCTCAAACAATCCCATGTTTTATAATCTTGAAAATAGAAGAATGGTATTCATGATACTGCTCAGAATGTAACATGATCAACAATTTCGAGAAGAGAAATGAAGTGTAAATAGGCTATTGAAAAGAAATATTGAATCGAGTCATATCTTAAACAATATATTATCAGTCATCTAGAAAATAAATGAACCATATATTAATTTAAGTTTCCTACCTCATATGTGAATCTGCCTAGTGACTCATTACAATAAAATCTCAAGTTCAATGGCCATGAGTGGAAAAAGGTAATATATCAGTGGAATTAAAAACATAACTAGAAGAAAATTATATTTTGACTCATCAACTAGGTTCCAAAAATAAATATTTTTTTCAATCAACTTATTGATACAACCTAAATGTCTCCCTGATAAACCAAATGACCCCTTCTTCATCTAGAATTCATCAACACTCTCACATTAATGAACTTTTTTTTGACCCTAAAAGACTTTTTTATTCATTCCCAATCCATGTATCATGTGTTAAGAAATATGTAATGCACATATTCAATGTGTACAGAGGGATTATAGTAAACAGAAATGCACCCCGCATCTAGGGTCTTAGAGACTCACTATGGGATCCTAGATTCCAAAATAACTCATGTTTCAAAAGTTTTTTGTAAAATTAATTTACATTGTCTCACTAAGTTAATTACTTTAATAAATGCTAAAAATTTGTCCCCTAGAAAAAAGATCAATCTTCTAGTTCCAATGGATATGATCATAACTCCACTAACAGGTCGCCCATATAACTATCAACAGTGGTTCATATACCAAATTTTCATTAAACCACTATGAAAGATCACTCAGTAATCATCCAACCGAATTAATTTTAGATTATTAGCAGTTCTTATCTACCATAAATGCACTATACCTGGGAAAGACTCATTTGAGTATAGTGTAAAGCCTAAAAGTATGAAAACATTCTGAAAATTGTTACCCATTTTCTTGACAAAGCATTTAAAATTACAGTGGGAATTGATGCGATTTCAATTAAAGAATAGTTTATCATAGTCAATAATTGACCCCCTCCCCCACACATAAAACCCAACTTTGTCCCCAAAGTTGACTTATAAAGTGTAGTAGAACAATTTGAAAGTTAATGTTCAAAACAGATTTTGTATTCCAGTGGATTAATGACATGTATAAAGGGTCTCTTTGTAGTATAATAAGATTTTTTTTCCAAATTAAATAATATCTCAGTAGGTTCAATAGAAAGTAAATGAATTAATATTTATTCCCATTAACAATGATTTACCATTAAAGTTTAAATAGTAGCATGAAAATTGTAAATGAAAAGTTGATAGGGTGTAGCAATATGAAATTTCTGGTTCAAATGAATTTTCAATATAGCAGGTTGATGCATGTAAAAAAACATACAGACTAGGAATCCTCAATGAAAAAACAAAAAAAATAACCCGCATGTTTCCCCCCACACTTTACATCATACAGGGAGATATTATAATATAATAATGTAATTAAAATTTTCAGCAAGTGGACGATGCATAATTTTATAAAAAAAAATGACAAGCGGTATAATTTTTTTGTATGGAATACATATATATGATTTTTCAAGAAAGGATTTAGCTTATTTTTTAAACTAAGCAGAAATTTTTTAAACATATGCAAAATTATTTACAGTTCACATAATGAAATAAAATTTTCAGTACACATGTATGAGAATTTTCAAATACAAGAAGAATATACAATAGCTGAAGTTAAGAAACTTCCCTATATATTTTTTTCATTAATCCTCGTATTGGAAATTACACTCCCTTAATTACACTAGATATAGAATCCTAAAAACAACAAGCATGTAAACCAAGAGCAAGAAATAACTAGAAGTTCACATGAACACAGAATAGATGTAGTACTTTATTCACAGTTATAAATGAAACCAAGTAAAGACAAAAAGAACCATGGGTTGCCTCCCATGCAGTTCTATGTTTTAAAGTCTTCAACCAGACATTATTCAAGATAAGTTCTCAAACTCAGTGAAGGAATCCAATCCCTTTGACTATCCTTCAAAATACATCTTCACTATATTCACATTAAACAACATGGGTTTATTCTCTTCACCTATAATTTCTACATCTCCATTATTCATAACTCTTACAATAGTAAAAGTTTCGGACAACATGTACTTCATTTTTCCAGAAAAGAGTTTGAGTCTGGAGTTAATGAGAAAGGGCTTTTGTCCAGGTTTGAAATCTATTGTTTATATGATATAATCTTGAAAGATTGTAGTCCTCTCTTTATATGTCCTTGAATTTTCATAACTCTCTCTCCTAATCTCATCCAGCTCACTCAGCTCAAGTAATCTCCTCTCACCAGTACTCTTTAAGTTAATGTTCAGAGCCTTAGCATCCCAATAAGACATGTGTTACAACTCCACAGTTAAATGATAGCATTTCCCAAACAACAACTTGTAAGGAGACATACCTATTGTGGTCTTGAAACCAGTTATATAATCCCACAAAGCTTCATCCAATTTAAGAGACCAGTCCTTCCTAGAATTTGACACAGTTTTCTCAAGTATCTATTTTAGTTACCTGTTTGAGATTTCCACTTATCCACTAGACTATGGATGACATGGATTTCTAGTTTTCTGATCACAACCCTATTTTTCCATCAAAGCCTTAAATTTACATTTCTTAAAAGGTGTTGCCCTATCAGTTATAAAGGCTTTGGGAACTCCAAATCTTGAAAATATGTTCTTTTTTGAAAAATTTATTTACAGAGTTGGCTTGATTGTTTGGAAGTGCCTCTACCTCAACCCATTTAGATACATAACTTATAGTAACAAGAATATACTCATTCCTATGAGATGATGGAAATGGAACCATGAAATCTAAACCCTAGACATAAAAAATATTTACTTCTAGAATTCATTTTTGAGGTAAATCATGCTTCCTAACCACATCGACTAACCTCTGACATCTATCATAGCCAACCAAAAAATCATAGAATCATTAATAAGAGTGGGACAATATAAACCATCTTGTAAGACTTTATAAGTTGTTATTTCACCACCATGGTGACCTCCCCAAGGTGAGGAATGACTACTCTCTAAAATTGGAAAGATCTCATCCTAAGGCACACAAATCCTATGAATACCATCATCACATATCCTAAACAGTAGGGGGTCATCCCAAACATAGAATTTATTTTCAGAAATGAATTTATTTCTTTGGTTATTAGACAAGTTTACTGGAAAGACACATTCTGCTAGGATATTAGAAAAATATGAATATATGATGATTTTTAACAAAAATAGTGAGAATATTTTCATCAAAAAAGGAATAAGTTATTTCCTATGGATATTTAGAATGGGTATCATGAATCCTAGGTAGGTGGTCAAAAACTAAATTTATAGCTCCCTGCTTATCCATAATCTCTAAATCTAACTCTTATAGCAACAAAATCCGTCTAATCAGCCTTGGTTTAGGCTATTTCTTATACATTATGTACTTTATGGAAGAATGGTCATTAGAAATGATAAAATTAGTGCCTAATAGATACTATATAAACATATCTAGAGAAAAAACAATAGCTAGAAATTAATTTTCAGTAGTTGTGTATTTATTTTTTGCTTAATATATAAATCTACCTGCATAATACACCACATGATGTTTCCCATATATCATCTATCCAAGGACAACACCTAAAACCATTACACTAGCATCAGACATAAGTTCAAAAGGTAACATCTAATCAGGTGCAGTGATAATGGTTGATGTATTGAGTTTTTCTTTCAGTATGAAAATTCCAGAAACAATCAATCCCTAAATCTAGCCAGACTGATACTTCAAGAAAATGAAGGAGATTTATTGTCTACTTTTGTTGTTTCTAGATATTTGGAAATTAGTGCAATGATTTCTAGAATAAATTTTCAGAATATGAAAATTATGAAAGGACTACATTTAGGGAATGTAGATATGAATAAATGATGAAACCTATAAATAAAAATTAGAATTCACAGATAAAGAAGAATTTTTTTATCAAGAACTTATTATAATATCTTGAAGACTTCTATGATAATTGAAAAAAAGTGGTAATAGTTATGAGGAGTGATATATTATTCCTACCATGCCTCATGAATATATTGATAATAAGTATAAACCACAACAAATATAGGAGAAATAAAATCTAGTCTAAAACTTCTCCACTAGGAATATGAAAAACAATGTAGTCATAAAAATAGTAAAAGAAGTTATTCCCAAAAATAATTTCATTCCGGATTCCAATAATACCATTTAAATAAAGAAAATATGATTTTATTGAGGAAATAAAGGTCATACCATGGATTATGGAAAACAACCCTTGTAATTTAATGGAATTAATTTAAAACATAAAGAATAATAAATCCAGAAGAAGACATGATGGACTAAGAACATTACTGAAGATAATAATATGCCTAATAAAGGTAATTTGAAAACACTGAAGAAGCCACATGGAAGCTCCAAACCATAATAGGTGAATAAGGGGTGTTTATTTATCTTTCCTAATCGACTTCTAATTTCTAAAGAACTATAAATAGAAGAAAATTATGTACTAGCTAATGAAAAGGTAATGGTGAAACATGTCACTCCATAAGAAGGAGAATTCGAATTTCACACGGGGTTGTCAGCACATCACAACCCAAGTGTCTCACAACTAGTGCATGTAATTTGAATGTAGGATGGACACCATGAAAAAAATAACAATATTACTAGGTCAAATGGACATATTGAAAAATGAAAAACATGCACTAGTGGAATCTACTTCACTACATTCATAAGTAAAGAAAAAATCCACAAAAGTTAAAGGATAATGGATATAAAGGGTCCATGCTGATAATGAATGATTAAAATTTCAAATGGAGATAAGACAACAGCATGAAGAGTACGATAAACATTAGAGAAAAAATTAAATGAGTTCCTGGGTTTAGTGTAAATTCTCATCAATGTTGGTCCTTTTAAGGATCTCACATGTGTTCTATATTATTCCCTTATGTTTTTGTTGTAAATGCATTCTTACATTTCAAGGAATTGAAGGTTATGGTCATTCTGAAGATGATAATTTAAGGAACAATGTGGATCACAACAATTTGGACTCACTATTCATTATTTGATAATTACTTTAAATATTCCATATTAGAATATTATCCACGTGCATATCTTGGTGATTATGTGACGATATTTTCCACTAGGGTAAGTAAAAGGGAGTTCACCTATTGAGGGGGAGAAAATATGATGGAGAAGATATCACGTATTATGTCATGACAAATCTTCAAATTCATATAATCTCAAGAAGCTGAAACTTGAGGTATTCAAATAAAAATTCCATCCCTTGTTCTTTATTGTATTTAACATGTAAATTAAGGGAGAGCGCTTGATTGATGGTATTATGGGATGAAAGATGGAGATTCATCTTTTCACTTGAAAATTTTAATATGTTTAGATATGTATGTATATGATTTATCATTTCATTGAAAAATATTTTTATCTCCAATCCCTTGGTTAATAATTGATACACTATGAGCATGATATCACATGTATGGTTATTTATAGACAGAATTGAAAACCTTGGTCATATCTCTATTGTTTTCTACACCGGGATAGACCAAGTAGACATAGAGTTGATTAATTAAAGGATTTTTGCTACATGAATCATGTTAAATAATCCATATCTTAGAAATATTAAAGAATATATTCTTTAAAGGGAGGAGAACATGTATTTGAACATACCCTACTAAAACAATGCATTTGGTTTCCAATACGATGGAAAAAATATTGTCACACAGTTTGACCTATAAAAAGTGAGCTTAGCTGATATTGAAAAGAAAATACAAATGGGGATATTGTAGAGAATATTATTCCATTTATTGTCAATAAGGTGTCAATATGTGTATGGAAAGGTAGTGATGAAGTGATGATTATGATTAAAGATGGGAAGTTATTCCAAAGATTATATCACTTAGAGAAACACTATGAAATGAAATTGGATGTCATGCATGGAAATTCTCCATAAACAATTAAGATGATTGTAGAAAAAGTATTAAGTTCCAAATTATGTTTCAAAGTATAACACATTGTCACAAAATTTGAAGAACCCCATGCAATACTCAATTGCAAGATGGATTTAAAACATCTATCCATTAGCTTCTAAATAGGTGAAGTTTGTGAACAAAATCAGATGATTGATTGAGATGATCCTCAATGTCTATGATATTTGTTAATGGAGGATACATCGCAATAAAAAAAAGTCCATTAAATATTGTATAATGCATGGGAAATGAAAAAATTAAACATGCATCATCCTTGATTGGATTAATGGAATGTATTCAAGATATTTAAGATCAATGATCTAAAAATAAAGGGAATGAATGAGGATGAATGATTAAAAAGATAAGAGGGAGATTCCATAAAACATTTGAAGGTGTACATGCATTTAATTTTATGTTCACATTTATGATTATCATTTTTAATGATACATTGTAAAAAATTAGGACTAAGAAGGTGGGCCGGGCAAGGACCTCCACCACAAAAATATGAGGGACCCAAAGGTCAACCGCACATGAGGAAAGCCTCAAAGACATCCCTACATGATCCATGAGTGTGATCCATGTATAAGAACACATGATAATTCACAGTGATCAACCCATGTGGCAGGGGTGTATAGTGGGCTCTAGGAGCATGCACGAGGAGCATAGATTCATCAACATAGTATGGGGTGGCACCGTTGAAGTAGAAGGATTATTCTGGCAGTCAGTTAGAGTGGTTTGATATTTAAACCACGAGAAATCCATATCTCCATTTTGATGTGGGATGATTTTTTTAAAATCCAAAGAGCCATATCTGTTGTCCGATCAGTGTTCCCTCGATCTAGAGTGTCTTGGCCCGAGATCTTATCGCTAACCTCACGATTGAACCACGTCCATCCAATATATCCATCGAGGTCTTCGTCAACCTTTAGTCACCCTAGCTACACCCATTGACAAGGATCTCTAGTTGGAATCCCATCTCACCACTCTAGACACCATTTGAGCTTTGATATACCACATTTTTTTGTCTGAAGAAATAAAATCACATTTATGAATTTTTAGTTTCAACCATGCATCAACCGATGATTTTCAAGATGGTCAATACAACATAAAGCATCTAAGGCACTGAAGAAAGATCCACTATCAATCTATAATGGATAAATGGATATAAATGATTTATTAAATGAATTCATGTGATATTTCATCCATTTACGTGGGAACCCTCTTTAAATATAAATGAACCGAGAGAAGCGGGATCCTTCATTTACATTTGAAATTTTCAAATCCAAATATCTCTAGATTTCAAATCCTTGAACCCCTATGATATGAATAAACACAATCCCCTATAAAAGGAGAGGCACCGAGTTGAAGCATGTTTCTTCAATTCATAGATAAAAGTGCTCAAGTTTCTATGAAGAAAGAGATCCATCATGAACCCCTCTACATGCTACGTGAAGAAAAGGTTCTATGCAACCCTTGTGCAAACTAGAATAGTGAACCACCTTTGTTCACGAAAGAAGACACACCCTCAGTGGGAAAGAAGAAATCTGATAGCTTGTGAAAGGTTCTTTCGAACCCCCGTGTGTATTCGTGAGAAACAACCCACCGGTACACAATACGTGAAATCACACCCTTGTTGTACTCCACGAAGATAGGAACCACATATATTCATGGATCTCTGAAGATGAACCACACACACTCCTTGCACAATGAATACAACCATTTGTTCGCTTCAAATTACACAAAGAATAAGAACTTTTGAACCCTTGGTTTCATTAAGAGAAGAAGTATATTTCATAAAGGAATGTGTACACATGAACTACCCTTGAGGAGTAAGATGATCTCATACACCCACCGAGTATATACTCATTTTTGTTGTGTGAGAAAGAAAATGAACCAGAAAGAACTAATGCATGTCCATGAATGAAATTTAAGAATAGAAGAAGGGTTATACACATATGCATACATATAAATGATTTCATTAATCCAAAATAGTGATATTACATGCGAATAAGGATAAGTAAAAAATAATAAATAACACACAAAAATGAATGCACCCATTCGAGTTTTATGAAACACATACATATATAGAACCTAAACTAGATAATAAGTGCCTGAGAAAAGAACCAAAGAAAAGAAAGTTTGTCTAGTATTAAGTGATAAAATTAAGTGGATAGTGTGTCTGTATGAATCAATGGAATAAGGCTTGAATTCATGAACTTCCATGCACACATAAGGTTGAAGTGATTGAATTGAATGAACAAGTGAAAAATAAAGACCCACACACATTGAACCGGAATTATTGATTGAAGAGAATTCTGTGAGTTTTGGTTTACAAGAATGATAATATGCATGAATAGAATCATTAAAATAACATGAGAATGTAAAATGTAAATAAGATATCCAAACCCAAAAGATTGGATTCCATACAATTGATGCATGAAGTATATGAGAACTGAGAATGAATATAGAAAAAAAATGAAGATATCGTATATTAGTGGAATGTATTTGAGAATCCAAGAAGGAAAACATAGATAATATTTCGCATAAATATTATTTCATCATTGAAGAGTTTGTGTGAACCATTTTCACACACATAAGTGAGTCCATGTCTTCAACAGAAGAAGAAAGAATTGAATATGTATTTTTTCACTAAGGATTTATCACAATGGTGATTAGAATTATTGAGCAAGGCCAAAAGACCTTACCAGATTCTATTGAAGATTATTAAAGAGATTCACATGAAAGTGTGATTCAGAAAGGCTATGTGAGAAGATCATAATATCAATATACAGTGACTAAAGTGAATTCAATTGAGGAAGCAGCTTGTGTGACTCGAGAGCTAGAAGAACCCTGTGTAATTTAGTGGGAAGAAGAAGACATCAGTTAGACTTTGGAGCATTCCAGTGGGACTCATGTAAAACTATGGAATGTAGTATTAAAAACCTCATGTGCAACACCTGAGAGATATAGTGGGACTCTTTATCGACCATTGAAATTGATAATAATTTTATAGTGGATAATCTGTGTTGGGTAGAATAACCGACACAACAAGGAGTCATCTTCCTCTTCTTGTGACGTCTTCTGTAGATCTCATTCTTCCTAGCTGGTCCACGGATTCCTGTTCAAGTGGTGAAAACATGTCTTCAAACCAGTTCGTGGTGACTCCCTCAGGCTAGGCGACTAAAGTTCTACTACATCGGCGTTGCGTCCAGTGGCTCTGACTTGGATCACGGTGACAATCCACAACTCTAGCGGGGCCTCAACAATTCACACCATCAATGTGGTTCTACAACTCTTATGGCTCAATAGTATATATCCTGCGATCAGGCCCCAGCATCAGACCCCTTGCACAGATCTGATGCAGTGGGTCTACTCGGGGTTTGTTTGACGGGAGTTCCAGGTGGCGTAGGGAATCAGATCTAGTGTGGCTTTGAATTTTGTATGATTTCGGTTGTGAAATGCAGGCAGATCTGAAGTTGATTCTAGATGATAAAGTTTGTGGCGGCCTAAAAGGTGTAGAGAACAGTCACCCGGATAAGAAAGTGGTGAGCAGATGAAACGGTTAAGGAGGATTGAAGGTACTAAAAATGAAGCAAACTTTTTATGGAATTGGTTGTGGTGTTTGGAAATATGGTGAAACCGTAAAGTGTTGATACGGTCCCAAAATAAGGTGAGAAATTAAAGGATATTCATTGGGGCACCGTGTAGGGTTGAGACCATAAGAAAGGATTATGGTGACACTGCAACACTTGAAGGGATGAGACCGTAAGAAAGGATTACGGTGACACCGCAACGCTGTAAAACAAACAGATGAGTATAAAAATTAAAATATAAAGAAAATCTGAATAAAATAATTTATAAAAACTAAAAATCAATTAATACAATTGAAAATACAGGTACTCATAAAATTAAATAAACTTATAAAACCAAATAAAAATAAGATAAATTAATATTATCTTTAAAAATAAAATACTATAATTGGAACTATACTAAAACATAAATTAGGAAACAATTACATCATTCTTAGTTAATATAAAAAGAATTCGATTTTAACTTAAATATTCATATAACAAAATTAATATATTGGAAATAGTTTATTTATCAAATTAAATAAAATTAGGCATTTAATTATTCTGTTGTGAAATAATTATGTAAAAAGTTTAAAAACTCAAATATATATTTAATTAACCCTTAAAAGGCATCTACCAATTAGATGATGATATTTTAAATTACTTAATTTTTAATACCTGATATGCTGAACTAACAACTAAATAATTAAATTGAAATTAAGGATATTAATTATGTTATTAATAAAATAGTGAAATTATTAATAATGAAGGCTCAGAACCTATACTAAATAATAAGTTATTATACTATAAAATAAAAGTAAGATATTAATTAACTATTTAAAGGCTAAAAATACTATTTAAATTAAAAAAATTAATTCAATAATAAATTTAACAATAAAAATACAAAAGTGAACATAATAAGTAAAAAGTACAAAAATAATTAACAAAATAAATAAAAATTAATTTAAAAGATATGGAAAAACAATGTAAAATAAGGCCACATAAAATTCCCACACACATAAGAATTTTTTCCCCAAACAATTCCATGCTTTTTAATCTTGGAAACAGAAGATTAGTATTCATGATACGGCTCAAAATGTAACATGCTTAGCAAATTCAAGAAGATAATTGAAGTGTAAATATGCTTTTGAAAAGAAATCTTGAAATAAGTCTTGTTTTAAACAATCTCATATAAATTATCTAGAAAATAAATGAACCATATATTAATTGAAGTGTCATGCCTCATATGTGAATCTGCCTAGTGACTCATTACAATACAACTAAAGTTCAAAGTCTATAAGTGGATAGAGGTAAAATATAAGTGGAATTAAAAACATAACCAAAAGAACTTTATATTTTTACTCATCAACTAGGTTACAAAAATAAATATTTTTTTGAATCACCATATTGATAAAACCTAAATGACCCTCAGATAAACCAAACGACGCCTTCTTCATCTAGCGTTCATCACCCCCTCGCTTTAATGAACTAGTTTTTGTCCCTAGACACTTTTTTATTCTTTCCAAAGACATATATCTTGTGTTAATCACAATGGAATGAAATTATTCAATGTGTACCAAGGGATTATAGTAAACAGAAATGCACCCATCATCTAGGGTCTCAGAGACTTACTATGGGATCCCAGATGCCCAAATTACTCATGTTTCAAAAGTTTTTTGTAAAATTCATTTAAATTGTCTCACTAAGTTAATTAATTTCATAAATTCTAAAAATGTGTCCTAGAGGAAAAAGATCAAACATCCAGTTCCACTGGATTTGATCATAACTCCACTAACATGTCACCCATATAACTCTCAAAAGTAGTTCATATACCAAATTTCCATTAAACAACTATGAACGATCACTCAGTAATCGTCCAACCTCATTAATTTTAGATTATTATAAGTTCATAGCTACCGTCAAGGCACTGTACATAGAAAATAATCAATTCAGTACAGTGTAATGCCTAAAAGGATGAAAAATTTCTGAAAAAGTTTACCCCTTTTTTTTGAAAAACGTTTAATGTTGTAGTGGGAATTGATGGGATTTCAATTAAAGAATAGTTTATCATAGTTATGAATTGACCCCCTCCCCCACACATAAAACATAACTTTGTCCCCAATGTTGACTTCTAAAGATTAGAAGACCAAGTTGACTATTAAAGTTCAAAACAGATTTGGTATTCCAATAGATTAATGACTTTTATAAAGGGTATATTTGAAGTTAAAAAAAGTATTGTTTTCCAGAATAAATAATATATCAGTATTTTCATTAGAAAGTACATGAATTAATATATATGTCCATTGAAAATGATTTACCATTAATGATTAAACAATTGCATGAAAATTTTAAATGAAATTTGGATAGAGTGTAGCAATATGAAATTTTTGGTTTAATTTGAATGTTCAATGTAGAAGGAATATGCATGTTAAACACCCTACCGACAAGGATGCTTCAATGAAAAACCCAAAAAACAACCCGCATGTTTTCCCCCACACATAACTTCATACAGTGAGAGATTTTAAGATCACAATGTAATTCAAATTTTCAGCAATCGGAAGATGCAAATTTTTTTTTAAAAAATGACATGCAATAGATACTTTTTATTATGCTATACATATAACATATTTTTCTAGCAAGCATGTAGCAGATTTTCTAAAACAAGATGAATTTTTTAAACATATGTAGAATTTTTTATAGTTCAAGTCATGCAACAGATTTTTCAAAACACATATAACATAATTTTCTAATACAAGAAGAATTTACAACAACAGAAGTTAAGACACTTCCATAAATATGTTTTTCATTAATCCTCATCCGAGGAATTGCACTCCCTTAATGACACCAGAAGAAGTATCCTCAAAACAACGAGCATGTAAAACAAGAGCAAGAAATGACATGAATTTCACAAGAACATAGCATAAAAGTAATAAATTATTAACGGTTATAACTGAAACAATGTAAAGACAAAAATAACCATGGGTTTCCCCCCCTACAGCTCAAGTTTTAATGTCTTTAGCGAGACTTTATTCAAGATGTGTTCTCAAAATCAGTGAAGGAATCCAGGACCTTTGGTTGACCCTCAAAATAAAACATCACTCTCTTTAGATTAACCAACACGGCTTTATTATCTTCAACTATAATTTCTATAGCTCAAATATCCAGAACTATTTCTATAGTAATTGTTTTGGACCAGTTGGACTCCAGTTTTCCAGGAAAGATTTTCAGACTATAGTTAATGAGAAGATCTTTTTTCCTGGTTTGAAATTTTTGGTATGTTTGATAGAATCATGCAAGATTCTAGTCCCATCTTTATAATTCTTTGAATTTTTATAACTCTGTCTCCTAATCTCATCCAGCTCACTCAGCTCAAGTAATCACATCTGACAATCACTCTTAAAGTTAATGTTCAGAGCCGTAACTTCCCAATAAGACTTGTGTTACAACTCCACTAGTAAATGATTGCTTTTCCCAAACATAAACCTGTAAGGAGACATAAAAATTGGGGTCTTTAAAGAAGTTATATAATCCCATAATGCTTCATCGAGTTTAAGAGACAAGTCCTTCCTAGAATTTGACACCATTTTTTCATGTATATGTTTTAGTTCCCTATTTGAGATTTCCACTTATCCACTGGATTGTTGAAGATTAGGAGTACCAGTTTTATGAACACATCCATATTTCTCCAACAAATCCTAATGTTTATAGTTCTTAAAATGTGTTCCATTATTAGTTATAAAGGATATGGTAACTCCAAATCATGAAAAGATGTTCTTTTTGAAAAAATTAATTACAGTGTTGGTGTGACTGTTGGGAAGTTCCAATGCCTCAACCCATTGTGGCACATAATCTATAGTAAAATGAATATACTCATTCCCACGAGATGTTGGAAATGGACCCATGAAATCTAAACCCTATACATCAAAAATATGTACTTCTATAATTCCTTTTTTGGTAAATCCCCACATTGACTAACCTATGACATCTATCATGGCCAACCCATAATCAACTAGAATTCTTAAAAAGAGTGGGAATATATAAACAACATTGTAATACTTTCTGTGTTGTTCTTTCACCACCATGGTGACCTCCCCAAGGTGAGTAATGAGAAATATCTAAAATAGGAAACATCGCATCCTAAGGCACACATATCATATGAATACCATCATCACATTAGCTAAATTACAGTGGGTCATCCAAAATGTAGTATTTAAGTTTCGAAATGAATTTCTTTCTTTGCTTATTAGACAAATTTATGGGAAAGACATATTCTGCCAAGAAGTTAGCAAAATATGAAAATTAATATATATTTTAACTTAAATATTGAGCATCTTTTCATTAAGAAAGTAATAGTTTATTTCCATTGGATATTTAGAAGGGTTATATAGAATCATAGTTAGGTGGACAATAACTAAATTTTCATCTCCATGATTATCCATAATCTGTAAATAAAACTAATATAGAAACAAAATCCATCAAATCAGCTTGGGATTAGCTTCTTTCATGGACGGAATATACATTAGGTAAGAATGGTCATTGGAAATGATAAATTTAGAGCCTAAGAGATACTATATAAACTTCTCAAGAGTAAAAACAACAACTAGAAATTATTTTTCAGTAGTGGTGTAATTATTTTGGGCGTAATCTAGTAATATAGTAGAATAATATACCACATGATGTTTCATATCTCCCCTATGTCCAATGAAATCACCTACAACCATTCAACCAACATCAGACATAAGGTCAAAAGGTAACTTCAAATCTGGTGCAGTGATCATGGGTGATCTAGTGAGTTTTTCATTAAGTAGATTAAATGTTTTCAAACAATTTTAATCAAAATTGAATAGTGTATCATTATCCATCAATGAACACAATGGATTAGTTATTTTTGAAAAATTTTATGAATCTCCGGTAGAAACTGGAATGACCTAAGAAACTTCTAAAACCTTTTACATTTTTGAGAAGTGTCAGTTCTTGAATGAATTTTATCTTAGTAGTATCAACATACAAATATCTCTTAGACACCTTATGACCAAGAACTATACACACTGTGACCATGAATTGAAATTTCTCCCAATTAAGAACAAGGATGGTTCCAATGCATCTTTATAATAATAACTCAATATTCCCAAGACAAGTATCGAAAGTGTAACCCACAATGGAGAAATCATCTATGAAAACCCCAATGATTCTCTAAATCATATCAAAAAATAAATCCATCATATAACATTGAAAGTTGGGTGGATATCCACACAACCCAAAACGGAATCCACCTGTAGGAAAATGTCCCAAAGGGGTATGTGAAAGTTTTATTTTCCTGATCCTCAAATGCAATAGGAATCTGGTTGTAACTAGTATACCAATCGATGAAATAGAAAAACTCATTTCTAGAAGGTCTCTCAAGAATTTGATCCCAGAAGGGAATTTTAAAATGATTCTTCCAAGTGGGTGCATTAATATTCTTTTAATCTATATAGCCTCTCCATTTTTTGGCTTTCCTGACTTGGAGTTCTTCAATTTTTTCATTTTTTTTACAATAGTAAAAACTCCCTTCATGGGAACAACCAAGACATGTATGACCCAATAACTATCAGAAATTGGATATATTATTCTATTGTCAAACTTTTTGATCCCTTCCTCACTCACTACTTCTTTCATGTTTGGATTTAATATTCTTTGACACTGTTCCCTAGGCTTGTAGTCTGTCTCTATAGGAATTTTATGCATGCAGAATGAGGGACATATACCCTTGATATCAGCTATGGTCTAGTCTATGGAAGATTTAATCTTTTTCAATACACTCAAAAATATTTTTTCTTGATTTTAATTCATTTTAGAAGAAATTATGACTGGAAATGTGGAATTATTACCTTGAAATAAATATTTCAATTGAGCGGGGATTGGTTTTAATTCAAGAGTGGTTGGTTATACACTCTAAAGAAAACACTTAGTCCTTGTTGGTCCAATATGTTCCACATATCTCTTATAAAGAGTACTGGATGATGAAATATTTTAAATATAAATATTAGTTTCAAAAATAAAAATGTTCCTATCCAAACTAGATAGCACACTGTCCAGATTTTCTATGTCAGAATTTTATAAGTTAATCAAATCATAATCATCAAGTTGTCTTATAATTTATCCCCCAATATCATTAAAGTCTATATAGAGGTTTTCGTTTATATAATTACCCTCATACTCACTCAAAATGATCATATGTTCAGAAATAGTGGACTCTTCTAAACTACAAAGTGAATAGTTTTATAGTTTTGGAAAAAATTTCAGATTAGGTGTTTGTGTAGAAGTTTTAATTTCTACGACAGACTCAACATGATTTTCAGCTTCTAAATTATTTGATTTAATATATAATTTAGTTTCATATTATTTAGAGTTTTCTATTGAGTTTTCATATTCTAAAGACTCTTCCTTTTTATAGTTTTCAGAAAATGGTGTTCCTTTAACAATTTTAAACACATTGAACTCTTCATGTTGTTCTCCAATTTTGAAATTTAATTGACACTTTGAAAAATCAATAACATCACCAAATGTGTCCAAGAAGGTCCTACACAAGATGATGGGTACATATTGATCACACTCCATGCTTAACACTAAAAATTCTATAGGAAAAAACAACTTCCCTACCCCAACAAGAAAATAATCTATCCTACCAATATGATGAGTGAAAGATCTATCAGCTAATTGTAGTATGACTATGGTGGGTTGAAGGTCCCCCAAACTCAAATGTAGAAATAGTGATTATGGGATCATATTAATGCTTGAACCTGAATCACACAAACAAGTTAGTTAATCATAATTTCCTAGTGTGCAAGGTATAACCAAACTATCTGGGTATTTCAATTTAGGTGGTATTTTATTTTGAAGCACATCACTTCACTCTTTAGTGAGGTTGTATGTAGAAAATTCTCCTAGGGTATTTTTAATTGAAATAATTTTTTAAAGATTTAATGTAATATCGGATTTGAATTAATTCTTGAATCAATGGAATGTTTAATTAATGTTTGGAAATAAGACCAAGGAATAGAAGATGTTCATCCTTGGTATTACTTTGAGGTTTTACATACGTAGGGAAAGGGATTGGTGGGGAAATTGTTTTATGAAAAGTAGGTTTATCCCTAACATCTTCATCTAATTTTCTTTTCCTTTATTTTTTTATTTATAGATGAATTTCCAACATTTGGTTCAGAAGAAAAATTCAAATTTTGATAATTTCCTACATATTTCTCAAAATTTCCAATCACATGAACAAAGAAGATTTTTTTTACCATAATGAAAAAAAAATCAATTTGGACATTTTCATGGTCCTTTTTTGGAACAATTTGAGTATTAATCCCACTCATAGTTACTACAGCCATGGAAATATCCTCAGGTTTATGCTCAGTTGTGCATGGAAGCCTTCCTTTTTCCATAGATAAAAAATCTCTATCCATTTGTCCAAGTTGTGTTTCCATATTTTTAATTATCACATCAGTTTTCATTTTATCTGTCTCATATTGATTTTGATGTTTGAATAGCAAATTCATGTATCTTTCCTCTTGAGAGTTAATTTTTTCAATATTAGATCAAGCTTCGAATACATTTGGTTTTCATTACTTCCTTGTTCATTTAAAGACTCACCCATTTGTTGATTTTGAATGTTTTGTCTTGGTTTTTTAGATTAATTAGGGGTAGTGGATTGTTAAATTTGGCCTTGATCTTTCCATGATATGTTTGGATGATTCCTATATCCATAGTTGTAATTATTTGAAAATGGATCTTATTTAGGAGACATTCTTGCAACATAGATAACAAATATTGAATTCTCTTGTTGTTGGGATATCATATCAAAGTTAGGAAAAAAGATTTCAGTATGACCAATCATACAAGACTGGACATACTATTCCCTTAAAGTTTGATTGGTGTTTTTACATCGTATTTGGCTATCATTTTGCATTAAATTTTTTTTCATTATAGATTGAAGTTTGTTGGTGATTTCAGCCTGTTGTGTTTGATATTATCTCACTGAAGTAGTGTTTGAATTAACACTTATATTGACTCTTTTCCTTATTGAAATTTTATGTTGTGAATTCAGGGAAACATTATTAAAAAAATTTCTCAATTATTAATTTGATTTATCATTGTAATTACCCCTAGTAACTTGATCGACTAGATTCTGTCCAGAGGAGGACATCCCTTCATAGAAAGGATCCATGAGGAGGTGGGATGAGAGTTTATGAAGATGACACTACCTTATAAGATCCCCAAATCTATCCCAAGCATCATGAAAAACATCTCTATATGATTGAAAAAAATTGTGATTGTCTTACTCAGCTCATCCTTAAGTCTTTGGAGTTAAAATTTCATAATGAATTAATTTTACACTTGATCCCAATTTTCAAAAAATATTCACTTCTAGACTCAGAATCCAATTTCTAGCATTCTATTTAAGGAAAAAGGGAAAGAAACTCATTCATAGGTCCTTTTCTGTGGGTAATAGTATAGGTAGCTACTTCACGGTATTATAAAAGTCTCTAATGAAGGTTAAGGGGTTCTCATTATAGAGGCTATTAAATATAGGGAGTAGTGAAATGTGTTAGTGTTTAAGTTCATAATTTCTGGATCTAGGAGTTAACCTAATAAAAGTTGTATTTCATGAAACGTAATAGAGTATGAACTCCGTCATTCTAGGCCATTAATTTTCATCTATGTGTTCTGGTAGATTTTAGAAGTGGTTATGAGGAACTATATTATATATGATTTCCATTTAAAATTTGTTTTTCATTTTTAGAGAAGTTAAATGTTTTCTAGTTCATGGTTTAGAGGCACTAATCTAACACCAGATGTTCTTGTGCTCATAAAAATATTAGTAGATAGTACTCATCAGTATGAAAAAAGAAAAAATTCAGTAAGAAAAGAAACATATTTTTTTACTGTTTTCAAATTTATTGTATTTTTTTAGGTTTTTTATATGATATTTTAGAAGTAATGGCTTCTGCCTTCCCTTGAAACGGAACCAAAAACATGACCTGGACTATAGTTGAATTCACTCAAGTTTAAAATTTATAATCCTACTAACTACTGTATATGTGGAAAGCAGGGTCGACCCCACAGAGAAGGAAATTATCCCCTCTATTCTTCTAAAAACATTAAATAAGATTCCACTGTTGTAAGCAGTGGAGTAGATTTTCTATTATTTAACTTTTCTTGTGTATTTATTAAGCAATAAAGTTACATAAAAATTCAAATCTTGAATCTAAACTAAATTTAAGAAAGAAAATGTTGAAAACATAGAATAAAAAAGATATAAAAATGTTGATAAATGAAAAATCTAGTAAATTGATCGGGGAAAATTATCCACCCTACCGGTTTTTAAGGTATCACAATTCATATAAAAGTTATTGCAATTTACCACCATTTAAAAATAATGACTTAAACCCCTCTCCAGGAGTTAATTCACAAATCTAGTTGATTTTGGAGTTCCCCGCTCCAAAATAAATCAACTGTGCAATGTCTCATTTGAAAATTCCAACAAGACAAACACTTTGAATGTCATTAAGTTTTGTTAATTTATTATTTATTTGTAAAGATGTAACTACGATAAACCTCACCGACTGATAGTGTAATTTGGGAAATTAACTCATAGTGGTATAAAGTAATTGAGTGAATTCAGAATTGATCTCACCAATCAATTCTGAATTCATTAATGCGATTATGTGAAAAGGAAAAATTTAATGATATCCCACAGAAAGTCACATTCTCCCCAAACTCGAGGATTTCACCTAAAATTATCCCTATTACGTAAACTAAAATCAGTCCACTACAATCAATGATAATTGAATTAAAATTGAAGAAGATATTTCTTTCTCCTAGGTTGAATTGATGTTGCTCCTATCTCTTAGTTCGCCAAGGAATGTTTATCCGATAAGTGCTCCCTGATTCGCTCTGAGGTTCTCCTCTGCATGGAAGTGTACTATCGAATGAATCAAATCAATCCACCCTCCAAAAGTTCTGCTTCTCTATTTTAAACTTACAATTACCAACTGCACATCACCCCTTCTTTCCACTGACTTCAAGGATCTCTCACTTGAGCACCAAACACCTGAGTTTTTTCATGACTGGAGCATCATGCTAACTTTCCCTATGTTACTAACTCCTACTGAGTTAGATGTGTGAACCTAGACGTTTCCCATCTCTTGAATGAAACTGGATAGTTATAACATAATAATAAACGAAGACATAAATATAGTAAAATAGTAATTTTCAAAGATTAATGTTAAAATAACTAAAGTTAATTAATAAAAATATTAATTGATAATTATTATAAAATATTATTGGTATAATTATTAATTTATAACTAAATATTTAATTAAATAAAATAACTAAGTTATAAATTTATTATTATTAATTACGTTATTATTGAATGTATTATTAACAATTTGATAGTATAACATAATTTGATATATAAATTAGATCTATATTAATAACTTTTTAAATTAAATTATTATATTTATTCTATTGAAATAAAAGCGTTAAAATTTATATTTTAATAATTTTATAAATTATGAGTTTTTATATTTAAATTTTATAAATTTTTATTAGTTTTAATTGTATTATATTTTATAAATTATATATTTATTAATATTATAAAATATTAATATATAAATCATTATGTAATATATTATATTGATATTTATTAATTTTTTATTATTACATATTTTTTTCTTTATTTTTCATTTTTATCATTTTTTATCTTTATCTCGCCCTCATATTCCACACTATAGGGGGAGGGTTCCTCCTCCAGAAGTTCATGCGGCGGCCTAAGATCTTTCCTCGATCACTCCTTTCAGCTCCATAAGATTCATTGATGACATTGTTCCACACCTCTAGCATAGCCTTAGCTCCTCCTCCCATTGTTAGTGATAAGGGGCAGAGTCCTCTTTCTCAGCTCGCAGCTTCTTCGGCAGATCTCCTTCTCCCATGCCGGCCCTCGGCTTCCTGTTCCAAAGGTGAAAATATGTCTTCAAATGAGATCATGGCAACTGCCTCAGGCGAGGCGACTCCAGTTCTACCACAGCGATGTTGTATTCCAACGAATCTTCTTTGGTTCGCAGTGCAAATCCACAGCTCCAGTAAAACCTCAACGAATATCCTTCATTGAAGGCCTAAGACCATAAGAAATGATTACAGTGACACCATAATGCTGCAAAGCACAAAGATGACTATAATAAATTAACACTTAAATAATATATGAATAAAATAATTAATTAAAATTAAACTTAATTAAAACAATTGACAGTATAGGTTCTCATAAAATTAAATAAATTTATAAAACCATATAAAGATAAGTTAAATTATTATTAGCTTCAAACAGAAATACTAAAATTGGATCTATACTAAATCTTAAATCAATAAACAATTACATCATTCTTAGATAATATAAAATGAATTTGAATTTAACTTAAATATACATATAACCTCATTAATTTTTTGAAAATATTTAATTTATAAAATTAAATTAAAGTAGGCATTTAGTTATTATGTTGTAAAATAATTATGTAAAAACTTTAAAAAATTAAATATATAATCAATGAACTCGTAAAAGTAATCTAAAATTATATTAAGTTATTTTAAAGTTCTTAATATTTAATACATGAAATGTATAATTAAAAACTAAATAGTTTCAATTTAATTAAGGATATTAAATAATTATTTAATAAAATAGTCAAATTATTAATAATAAACGCTCATAAGCTAAAAAAATAATATGTTATTATACTATAACATTAATGTAAGATATAAATTAACTATTTAAAGTTAAAAATAGAATTTAAATTAAATAAATTGATTCAATAATATATTTAACTATAATAATAAAAAAGTTCACTTAATTAGTAAAAATTACAAAAATTAATAATTAAATCATTAAGAAATAACTAATAATATTTGGAAAAACAATTTAAATTAAGGCCAAATCAGAGAGAATACCCAACTCGTCAAGGAGTAGTTCATCGAGCTGATCCTTGTAAATCCTTGTTTTCAGTGCCTTCACAAATATAGTCTCATTCGAGGTAAGAATGAGAGAGAAAATAAGAGTGTACTGATTCTTTAACCATCCATAGACGTTTAATTAAAAATAATTGATTAATAAAAATATTTAAAAGAATCACTGATTCACATGATCCCCCTCCTAGTGATTAACACTGATCTAGGAACTTCAATATTGGGTAAGGATTAATTAAAATTATTAATTATAAGTATTTAATATTGTGTTTATATGGATATTTGATATATTTATGGCCTTATGTGGATAGTAAACAGTTAGTATGTTCTTTGATAGTCTTGTGTAATGGTCCTCAAGTGTTTCACGAGGGGTTAATTCACTAATTGAGGTAGATGGTTCATAATAATACCTTTTATATTTTTTCGATATGTATTTTGAATGTATGATTTCTTAAAGTCGACTGAGTTACCCAAATGATATCCTTCATTGGTTTCATACATATGAGGAAATACTATATTTTATTAGACTATTAGAAAGTTCTCATGAGTTATGCACTTATGTCTATCCACTGATTGACATTTTTCATATAAGAGAAGCTTTATTAGAGCGAGATATGGATACATTAGGGTTATAAAAACTATTATCTATAACTCACATATCATGTTAGGGCCACAATGTTGTAATTAGTACTCACATAAGAATGTTTCTAGATGTGAGCTTATATTATTCTTATGATTTTAAAAAAATTAGAAATGATATCGAGAGAGAATATAATAATAATTTGGATTTGAATCATATTTTTATCTATTCTATATTGAGTGGTAAGTTAGGATAAATATATTTTTATAGGTCCCTTGAAACATGGGTGCCGATCATGTCTCCAATGATAGAAAATAAACAAATGAAAGTAGTGATAAAAGAATTGAATTAAAATTTGATGGGCTTCCAAATACCTAGTCTGTGGTCTGTTCCATGTAATAATTTATTCAGTATTCCATTTTTTGATGAAAAATTATTTGTTGGTTAGAAATTGGTGACATAGGTAATTTATGATTATTTTTCTATCTAGGTTCCATAATTTAATGACCCTTTATGGATAAGTAGTTACCTAATATAATAATTCATGTAGTGGGAGGAGGGGCTTGATGCACATATATAATGTTTAATATGCAAATGAATTATTATCATAGTTAGGGAGTGGGGTTTTGGAACTGATGTAATATCCGATATACCACTCAACATAGAAAGTACATGTGTTGATATGTTTGTCGTTATAATGATGGTTAATTGAATGAAATTGATTTATTTTTTTGACGTATGATTCTCCTTGTGTGTGGTATTCATGGTAGGTCATCTACCACGATACTTATGAATATTTGATTACTCATTGACCATATAGCTGATTAGTGATATATTATTCAACTTGGATATTATGTATCTCTAAATTATAAATCACATGGGGATGGATAATTTATCATATAATTTATTGTATATTCATCATTCACAGGAGATATATCATTTTCCATTGATGTTTTTTGGGGTATATTATTCATCAAAGGTTGTTTAGTGATCGATTTTTTTACTTTTTTGATTTCTGTGGTGGTATATCATCCCATGGATGTTATAGTGTACTGATATTTCATTCATATGAAAATAAATAATTCAACCTATTATTGTATTTTAATATATTCTTCACGTGGATATATATCATCTTATTTATTGTGTGTGATGATACCTCATTCACTAGGAGACACCTTTTTCACCATGTTGGTTTTAGTAGTGTATCATCTACCCATAATAATAAATAGTAACATGTAATTCATCATAGATATGATATTGTGTTATATAGTTCACATAGAATTTTTCTAAATCATAAGTCACTGATTGTTATAATATAGATATATCGTACTCTCATTGATCGATGATATGGTAGTTAATAGATCACTCGCACTCATTCGTTGTTCAGAATATGTGTGAATCATCACATTCAAACATTGGTTTAAGAAACTATGATATAGACATCAAGGTGGATTCATAAAAATCCTTTTTGTTCAATGGGTGTATTCATGGGGTTTTATGGATCATTTCCAGTTAGTATGTGTATGGAAATATATATTTATTTTTATAAAGGGACCCATTGGTGGTAGCCAACTAAGTTTTATGATCACACCTTACATGGGAACATTGGTGTGTTTGCATACAGAAAACTCGCATATTGGTCTATGTGATGGATCTAGTATGGGTGGATGTGCATTATGAGTTTAATGGGAGATATATAGAAGAGTCCATGCTGACGCCGATGATCATTAATAGATATCAATTTATTTTTATTCAATTTATTTTTTATACCATATATAATTGGATTATTGGGTTATAATGCATTGATGTATTACTATGTGTCCTTCATGTGGACATTTTTATATTACACGGTGATTTTATTTATTTATGGTATGCTTTAGAATGAAAATCCACGAGTTTTAATCATATATAGTTCCTAATTAGTTGATTTATATTATTGCATATTAATTTTGTATGGATACTAGATGTTTTGATAACTCCCTAATATGATAGTATATGATTATCCGTTAGATAAATTCTACGCCAAATAGCTTTTCTGATATCGAAAACAAAACTAAAAATAAATAACAATATGTTTTATAGAGAAACAATTATAAGTATACTATGATATCATTATAATGTATCCATTTATGTGGGTGTTATAAATATAATTGAAAACAATTTAAAAAAATATATATAATGAAAAATCTTTCCTTTTAATTCCAATTCAATTGTAATAGGTAAATAACTAGTAATATTATTTTATGATTATAGTTAACAATCCAAAAAATATTTCTTTTAGGGCATTATGTAAATTTATTTTAAAATTAATAATTAGATTATGGTTTATTGATTATAAATTAAATTATTGATTGTAAAATTTTATTAATATTAATTTAATTATACATTCATATAGAATAAGAATAATAATAGTTAATACCCAAAAAGTTATTTTTCTATGAAAAATATTTTTTATTATATTATACATTTCCTTATAAATTTTATATACATATTATTTAGAATTTTAATTTTACAAAAAAACATCAATTTTTCGACTGTAACTGTAATTATGTTCAAAGGATAATTTTTTGGGATATTTATGAAATATTTGGTCTTTAGTTGAATAGTAAAAATATAGTGTTTACTTATATGATACCTTAAATGAAATTATCATAATCATAGTATTTCTATAAAACAAATAAATAATATTTTCAGAACCAAATATTTATTTAATAAGTAAAATGAATAATTAAAAAACAATGTTTAATTTAGAATGCCCATGTTTTATAATTTGAAAATTTTAGTAATATCTATTTCAATACCAACTATTTTTTATTTATATTTTAGAAAAAGTAAGGAAAATGTTTAATTCATACATATTGTTGATTAAAATAAACATAAATAATCAACGTTAAAAATAAAAAATTATTTCCTTGAAATCCACAACATTTATAATTTCATTCAAAAAAATTTAGAAATTCTTTTTAAAAAAATGTGTTATACATGTAATTAAATGTAATACTACAATTAATTTTTATAATAACGTAAAATTTCATTTAATAAAATTGTTTCAATATTTTAAATCATAATGTAATAAGGCCCTTTTCAATTTATAGTAATAAAATATTGTTTCCAATGTTTTAAATTTTATTATAATGTCCATCTTAAATTGAGGTAAAAATATTTTAACCAAGAGTTAATGATATAAAAAATGTTAAAACCCGGTCTCAAATTTAGTTCCTGATGTTTTTATTGAAAAATAAATATCTCATCAACCTTATTTTCCACTTTGGATTCCATGTTCTATGTTAAAAAGGTGTTTTTTAAATTAAAAATATACATTTATCGAATTTAAATTCCCTTCACTAATACAACTACTCATCCACCAACCATTCAATTATAATATAAAAATGATATGATATATTGGAAAAATTCCTATTTAATTCACATAAAATTTTCTTCCACCTAACTAATACCTAGGATATATTATGTCAGAAAAATTACTCTTTTTCAATTTAGTACTTAAAGAGAAATATAAAATTCTCAATTTATTTATTATTCACAGTGTATTATTTTTTTTATACATTTCTCACCTAAATCATATATTTCACAAAAGAAACCTTAATAGATCAACATTATATATATATATATAATTATGTATGTTTAGATAATAAACATTATCCACCATTCCACCTTTTATCTTAGATAAATGATAACATCATTCATGCATATAAAGGGACTAACACCTCTATGATGAAACATGTATTAATTTCCTTCACAACTGTTACTAGTAGGTACAAATGGGATATATAGTATTTAAATATTAAATTTAATTAATATTAAAAACTATGAAAATATGAATCAATTATAATCATCTTGTACTTTTATGGGAGAAAGAAACATCATCCATATGTATGTGTAATCCACCACTTTAATGAGTGGTGTGTTTTGTTTTCCATAACATCCTTACTCTACTACTTCCCAATTTTTCCTATAAAATTTATGTTATAAAGGATTCATATATATATATATATCATTAATATATTTTTATTTATGAAACAATAATATATGTCCATTATTAGTTAATATGTTTTTATTGGTAAATTACCTAAAACAAGATCTCTAGATATCTCATTCTCTCCTACTATTCGAACAGGTCCATCAAAAAGAATAATTTCATGTATAAATCATCTAAAAATTAGTATTTAAATATATTTTGTAATCATCTAACGATCAACGGAGTTTTGAATATTGTGGTTCAACGTTATTATTTCGAAACATGTTTGAAAAAATTGGTAGTGGAAAATACAACAGTAAAAATAAACAATAATTAACTAAACTATATATAATATATGATTGTAATAAAATGATAAAATGGAAATAATTCTAAATATAATATAAAAATAGGAAATTATAATGGTAATTCTTTTTATAATTGAGGTTATATTCCATTCATGGAAGTCAAGAAGTGAGATATGGTATTTTGTCTTAATTTATATTCATTAATGCATGTTTTCATGATAAGAAACTAATATTATTTTATATGATGTACCTACTACCCCATTGGATTTTAATAAAATAATTAGTGATTACATCATAGTAATTACTATAATTTAACTTAACCATTTCTTCCAATTCATTTTATTCAAATATTTGAAAATATTTATGAAATTTTACATCTCAATTTTTGATCATTGAGACATATTTCATATACACCAACTGTTTTGTTTTATATGGTATATATACATCGATATGGGTTTATCTATCATATGATTATTAATTTCATGTTAATTAAAAATCCATATTTATATATCTCTCTTTTGTTCTTAAAATCAAGTTTTACTAAAGTTTCATGGTTTTTTTATAAAACTGAATTTTCATTCATTGAGATATATATATTATTCCTAAATCCAATTAGTCTAATTATTTTATCCTAATATTATATATAATTCTAATTATAGTTTCTTTTCTATGTTTTTATAATTTTTTTAAATTAAATATTTTCTAATGGATTCGTACTTTAGTGTTTATGATATTCTTAAGGTAATTTTTTTACATAAACATCATTTCATTGGATTTTTATGTTACTAAATGAATTCCATTATTCTATTTCCTTTATATTCATCCATTTCCTTTTTTATATGATATTACCTATTTTCCATTAGGGAATGTGACATTGATAAATCAACTCATAATCCTTGATGGATTTAATCTTCATAACAAAAATGTTAATGAGAATATTACCCATCCAATTTCATGGTTATTTCTACTCCATATTCATATCACTTATTGAAAATATTATTTTCAATTAATATTTTTTTTAATTCCTAATATTTTTATCTCATATGATCTGAAATTTTTTAAATATTTCATTTCAACATGATGTTTCATTATCTATTTTATGGTTTGTATTTCAAAAAGTTAGTCTAAAAATATTAAATTACATTTCACTAGCATGTTTTTACTTTTATTATCTTCACCAAATTTCCTATAGAAATCCTTCATCTAATTTTCAAGGCTTCTTTAATATGATTTATTTTAAATCCATTTTTTTAAAAAAATTCAGTTCAATTATTTGAAAACAATATTTGATCACGACTCATAGCATTGAAATTTACAAAATTATAATAATTATTTTTCAAAACAACTTTATTAATTTTTCAAACATTTTCCCTTTTTGTTAAATTCGTTTTACCCCCCTCGGTAGTTATGATTCATATATTTCCTCCAGAATTTAATCATAGTATTTTCTTTTGGGGGGTTAATCTCATAGTATAAAAAATTATAAATCTTAGTATCTTCTTACATTATTTATTTCTATATTCTATTTAAATGAATAAGTATTTTATCTATGTCAACATAATTAAATGTTCTTATATTACAATTGGGATATTGTTTAATAATAACACCCACCTTATTTCACCATGTGACTTAAAATCATTTTGAAACACTTATTGACTCGGGAAATTATTAAAATATCATATGGTTTAAATTAAAATAAGGATGTTTATTTGTTATTGAGTAATATTTATATTTTTAATGTCCCAACATCCTAAACCACTGACTGGTTCCTAAACTTATTGTTTCCATTATACATTATGTGTTCCTCCCAATATTCTAAAGGATACTGACTAGAAACGAGGGTCCAAGATGGTACCATAGAGAGATTAAACCCAATAAATTATATTGAATGGTAATATTATAAATAACCAAGAATCATAGATCTAAATAAAACTAATTTTCAATAAATATATTAAAAAACATGGTTAAAAAAATAAATTTTGTAATCCATGAATTTCAAATCTATATATATTTAGATTTTACACTAGGCTGACAACATATTTATATTATAAAAAAAGGGCTCCATTATATCCCTTAGACATCCCATGTCCAGTATCTTAATACAATCAAAACTATCCTAATCCATTCCATAAAACCAAATCACAGTCCCAGCTCAACTAGTTCCTATAAACATGTGAAATATCTAATAATTTACCCAAGTGTTAGGGCCTCCTGAGCAGGGAATGGGTACAACACTCAATAGGGAAACTATAATGTGGTCCCATACTACCCACCATATGGTTTGATATGTTCACATTACATTATTAACTTAAAAACATAAAATAATATTGAAAAATAAATAACCACTATAATGCATTCTTAGGCAATTGTTGTGGAGTCTTTGAGCATGTAACACTGGCCATTAAATCCATAACCATCTCATAGTCCCAATGCCTTACTGGATATTAGTATCTTGTTTTTATCCAAAATCTCATATCCTTGATCAACCAAACCTTCTTTGCATGATGATGGAATATCTCTAATAAATACATTGAACCTGACAATATATAATTAAACAACCATCCATCAGGCGCCTTTTTCCATAAGATCATCATAGAACATCCCTCATGATTGATTTATTAATAAGCCCAGACCACCCCTTATTCGTGTTTTCTCATTTAGGTAATAGAACAATAAGTATCATGAACCTCTTATATGGGTGATTTTTCATATGAGGCATAAGACCTATAATAATATCAACTATGTCATAAGTATATTAGTATAAAAGAACTATTTCCATGATTATACCTATATACAAGACCAGCCACACCATAACATAAAGTCGGGCTTGGAAACATATAAGGATATAATCCCCCACTATATCAT
Organism: Viscum album; assembly: GCA_963277665.1. NCBI lineage: Eukaryota > Viridiplantae > Streptophyta > Magnoliopsida > Santalales > Viscaceae > Viscum > Viscum album. Next base: position 409,529,835 of record OY728153.1, on the reverse strand, counting down.
CTTGCACATGACATCCCACCTCAAAATGTATTCACAAAAAATATGTTATATATAAAAAATTATAATTTTTAAATACATGGTAACTCGTACCATAACCAACTCATAACCAAATAATCCACTCGTACTTGATCTCTAACTTGTGGAAACTCCAACCTTGTCACAAAAATCACGTGGGAACATTATATAACCAATAATAAAATTGGAAAACAGAAGTGATGGAAAAAATAACCATTCTTGTTACCATATTATCTACCCATAGATCCCCTATGTCTGTTCTGGTTTTGGGTGAAACCCTCGACCATCTACACCCCCAAATATGCAATCCCACTCATTGTTATCTAGTAAATTGGTAACCCATTTGGTCCCATTGATCTCTATACAATAGAGACCCCTCACAGGGTTCCTAAGTCTCTATTAGTTATATAGTTAACACCTTATTCTCAAAGGATGTCTCATATCATAACACAATCTACATGGTATCATGGCCTCATCACCTATAGGTGATCTCACCAAAAGGAAATAATCAAGAGATGGTTTAAGAAATTTCTTAATATTCAACTCACTCTAGGTCAATATTCACACCCATTATGATACTAGTGATCTAATTTTTTCCACAAAAGTCTACCAACATTAGACATGGGAGGACAACTTTTCCTGACCACATATGAGTGAGCACGAATAGCTCAATATCCATAATGGGTTCCTATATGTCCAACATAGCCTATGTTCCCAACTCACCTCTATATTAGATGTATATTGATCCCCGATAGAAGATCATATAGTCCTATCATGTGTTATAGAAGACACATGATATCTTAAAGGTCATAGTCTTGAACATCAGCTACTAAGGAATCATGTTAGAGCACAACAGTTGATCCAGACTCATGGAAATAACCCATTTTAATAAAAACATAATTTAATTAAATAAATTACATTTGATTAAATTAAATAGGATAAATTTTCTATGCTCAATTACCAAGAATTTATATACATTAAAAAAGGATATACTATAAGTACATGAAGCCAAATTCCATATTCTAATGTTAATCCCCTTTTAATGAATCCTGAAAACATCCTCTTAGGAACTCCAAGACAATCCCACCATCATCCCAAATACCAGGGGTCTTTTCTTGAATCCAAACAAAATTTTTTTTCATTACGTTTAAACTATAAATAATTAATTAATTTCAAAATAATAATACTATAATTACGCAATATAATAAATAAAAAAAATTCATTGAATCTCACCTGTCATTCTCATCTCACAATAACAGCAAGTGAACACTTTCCAAATGCCCTTTCTATACGACCATCATTATCTCTGAAAAAATTAAAAGCAGTTTATATCATTTAAAAAATAAATTTTATTATAAAGTAGGTAAAAATAATAAAATTCATAATGGTGGCATACCACATCAAATCAATGGATTAATTAGTGAAGATAGTTTCCTGGGATTCCCTCTTTCTATGATGTAGAGAAGCCCCTGGATTATTTGATGTTTACATTATGCCCTAGTTAAATTGGAATTAAATACAAACAATAAAGAAAGATAAAAATAGATACAGATAGAGGTAAGAATAATATAGGATATTGGTGTTAAAATAATACCTAATATCAGTTAGTTTTTTAGCAAAAACAAGATGTAATCAAGGAGGAAGGAAAAACTAAATGGGATGAATCAAATGGTTACGCACACATGAGAGTAAAAGAAGGGGTGGAATCCCTCTAAAAAATAATTATAGAAGAATTGTAAAAAAAAATCCTTTTAATGAGTTTCATATTTATATAATTTATGATCAAACTATTTTGTTGTAATATTCTCTAACACATCAACATTGATTGTTCTAGTTATAATGTTTACTAAGCAGGTTTGGTCCATGTTGGTGAATCTAAAACTACTCTACAACCATTCATAGTTTTCCAAAGAATTCTAAAATATTTTATCCATATTAATTATAGAACCCTGAATATAGGCCATTATATTTACAACATGGACTTCAAACAACCAGTGGGTTAAGTTTCCAAGTGGCTTCCCCTAAACTATTCCCCACAAATTATGTTCCTGGTGAATAATTCTGTAAAATTGTTAAAAAAACTATAACCTCATGAGGATCCATTGACTGCCTGACATTCCTAAATAACCTCATTACTCATCTAAAAACACAATATCAAATCATTCCAACATTCTAAATTATATTTCAAAATTCTAATTAATATTCAACCCATCCAACAAATGAAAATTTAAATTCCTTCTAGAATTTCAAAATTGTCCAGACAAAAGTTCTTATAACCCCCCCCCCCCCCCTCAACAGTTGTAATCATCTTTAAATGTAATAAAATATTCACCCATAAACACAAACAACTTGGGTCTTAAAAAAATTCAATCTTTTATGTTCTATTCCCAAATTACAAAGTCTCATCCAAGGAACATCATCCAACATATGGGGCTTCAATGACCATAAACAAAAAAATGCTCGAGACCATCACAAAAACCCTTAGAGTGATCTTACACAATCCATTTCATCCTATAACATTATCAGATCAATGTACCATTTCAATTTATGATCTATGTTGATCCATACTATATTATTTTTTATGTGAATTCCTATTCTAAAATGTGGTGACTCTACGATCATAGTATCATATTGAATCACACATCTAGAGTCCTAATGAAGCTCTTAGAGTAGTCATTATCCACCCCACCCATCATTATATATGATAAACGCTCTTATTTTTTTCTTGACACCGAAATTGGACAAACTGTAGTCATCCATGATCGAAACTGGGAACATCATATTTTCCTTGAAAATATCTAACTATTTATATAAACTCATCTTTCGTTTCTAAAACTACATATCCCATGTTGCTTTAGACACCACAATTTAGAATACCCCAAACCACCAGTTTTACTTTTAACTAACATCTTCTCAATCCTAGGGATAAAGGATTGACTCCACATAATGTCTTACATGAATCTCTAAAAAAGAATTTACATAGGATAATATTTATCAGACCTTACCACTGAATTACATCCATGCACGAACTGAACCATCCTATGACTATATAAAAAACTATTTTAACCCTTTTCCATATGAGCTTCAAATTCAAATATCTTATGGTGCTCCAAACCAATAAATATTTCTTTATAACACTCTTTTAGTTCCACTATAAGATGCATGTCACAACACTCGATCCACACTCATCGAATACCATAATAATAGATTAATATTTCACATAGATCGAACATGCATCGACATGAGATATAATTACATTTTGACATTAACCACGATGGAACATCTCAATTTTTGTAAAATTTCTACATGCTTCTAAGACAATAAGAATCCCACCAAAGACATCAACACTATCCTACATCGAGTCGATTAGTAATTTACAATTATAATAGGTACCTTGTACAATAAAAATGTTCCATTCCTATCTCATCCAATAGAGTGAGAATATAATATTGTACTTCCGAATCAAAAATTTTGACCACCAAGGGTTGGAGTTGAAAATAGGTTCATCTTGGTCTCCTATGTATCCTAAAGTTCCAAAATATGGGTCACTATCTCTATCCACCAATCACTACATACCTGGTTTCATGAAGGGTCAGAAATTATGGGAAACACAATATAGTTCCAATCTAAAACCCACTAGGGAACACATGAATGTAAGCATAGATTACCACCATTAATTAGTATCCAAGATAACACACTTTAGAATAATAAATCACAATTGAATAGGTATACAAAACATTATACCAGACAAAAAATTTAATGAATTTATAGATAGATGTTTTGTATGTATATAATTAAATATTATATATATGGGTAAACATCTTATATTTTAATTTTAGTCACAATAAATAACAAATCCTGAATAAAAACACAACATAAGGGGTTCATCATTAGGAATACAATGTCATGATTTCCAACAAGGTCGCTATATGTCTAGTACACCAAGGGGTCAAATTGGTTTCATTAATTTTCATCCCACTAAACTACAATATAACCTTAATTCATAGGGAAATAAATATAAATAATATCCATACTGAGTATAATTCCACAAAATATTTATAAGAGAAAGCATTGTTTGTAAAGTTGTGGGAATTTTAAAATATTCAGCATCCATCATTAGTGAAAACTCAAATTAATAAGCATATATTTCATGTGAATATTATTTTCATATTATGATGCATGAGAAACATAATTCTTCTAAAGTAAAAGAGTCAAAATAAATTCATTGGCCTATTTTTAACATGCAATGTTCAACAATTAAACAACATACTAAAAACCATAAATATCCTTGTGAGTAAACAAAGGTGAAAATAAGATCTAAATATAATATTTAATATGAAAAAATAAGCACATATCATTTATAAACTATAATTATTTTTGAATCATGTGTTCTTGATGCACTAGTATGAAATTTGTCACAGGCTGTGACACATCCCTAAATATTATGGTAACCAAATACAAGAATATAAAGACATAAGAAAAGAAATTCTCTGATTCCACTATTTAATGTCATATAACCCTATAACACTAAACTATTCCAGGATCAATGGTCACCACTATACCAAAGTATAGGTTCCCCATATGCTAGAGGCTTCTGGGTAACAGTAGAGGTCAAATATATTACTATGGGGAAACAATACTCCTCGAATAAAAGTGTAAAATAACAATCTGAATAGCCATGAATTATATATTAAACCAAAATAATAGGTGAATCAATATTTAAAATCATAACTAAATAATCATTTATTAGTAGTAAGGATAGAATAATTATTTCATATATACCCTAACCATCAGTAGGACGATTACATATATATATGAAAAATAAATGAAATAAAAAAAAATGGATCCACTAAATCCCTGACCAATACCTCAATCAGTGTCACTTTATAATCTAAATTATAATTATTAGTAATTTAATATATAAACATGAACATAGGTAGAAATATTCCTACAACCAAGAGAGTTACATTCTTGGGTATGAAAGTTCTACATTTTCTTGATTATTTTTTGAGTACACCACATTGTATGGAATAAACCAAAAGGTCTTGTAAAAACCATTATATGTTAAAATATATACATAGAAAAGGATTATCTAAAAAATATAAATAACCTATTAAAAAATTACTAACCATCATACTACCATATTTGGGAAATTTCTAGGTATATATAGGTATTTCACAATAATGATGCCAACGATAACCATTCAGGTGGACAATGTCCTGCTCTAGTACTAGTATTGTGTGTTGATCCTTTTCACAATGATCATAATCAACCATATCTTCATTGACCCAATTTTCTAAAATCTAAAAGAAATACTTATAAACTGTCCCAGTCCACTATAATAAAACCATTCATTGAGTGTATTTTTCTACAAGAGTATCACAAACGTCCCCTTAGAGTGTATTTCTTATTCATCCGGTAAAACCACTTACATATTCTTTCTCATCATATGGTTTGGCTCATAAGTATCACAAACCACCCCTATGGGTGTTTTCAAATCTATGGAATAAGACCTATAAAAATATTATCTATTGTATGATCTTATACATATCATAGACCTATAACTAGGCATGCCCTAGTATGCCAGACTAGCCATGCCTTAGAAGATAACAATCCCTTAACAGATAATATGATCTAAGCCCCCATAGTAAAACATCGATCGAGCATGAAAGTGATGGCCCAATAAAATTGTACCAACTCCAAATCCATGTAATACCAAATACATCCAAGATATATTTGTGTGGGTGATAAAACTATAAACAACTTCCAATCATTGATATAATTCATCCTCAGGATCCAACAAATTGAAACTCCAAAATTATCAAAATAATCCCAAGCATTATTTCTATAACCCATCATGAAATAAGATTTGTTAAGGGATAATTGAATAATGAATTTTTTCCCCATCATATATAACACATCAGGTCTCCATATCACTATCGATGATTATTGATACTCGCAAACACCTCTACCCAAAAACATACATTCTCTCATAGTTTCAGCTTGTCAAAGGGGTACCCAATTGTTCCCCACAATCAAAATACAATAGAGGATACCTCACATGAGTCCTTATTATCCTATAGGTAAAATATAAACACTGAATATTCAATGTACATCATGTAACACAAAATCATTTACTCTGTAGCATGCCCTCACTGGTTAAATGGAATCTCACCACAAAGCAAAACTCATGAGATGGAATATGAGTTATCTCGACCACCCATTCAATATTGGTCAATATACTCACCCAAGAAAATAATAATCTACCTATATTATATCAAAATAGGCATATTATAATATAAGAGAAATTATATACCATCACGACTTTATTCTTATGATACCAGACAGATCAATATCTAAAATGGGGTCCTATATTTCTTATAGAGCCTATGATCCCTATGTTCACCCACACATTTATCTTAGAGGTATATTAAGCCCATATATATGATCTCATAGATCTCATATAGTTTTTTCTCACATATCACAATGCCTAGAGGCTACTCGATACCTTAATGATCCTATCCTTGATCATCTGAGTTATGGAATCTCACTTGCACACAAGTGTTATTTGTGTCCACTAAACACAACCCATTTTAATAAAAAAAAAATTAATTAAAATCATTACATTTTATTATGTTACCTTGGGTAATAAACCTCAATATCTTGAATGAAAAGAAACATAAAAAATTTAAATTCAATAGGGAGTGTACATGAGACCAAATAAATTATGTTGAACTGATTCCCTTTTAATGTAGATCGATAACTCCCTCTGATTCTCGAAAATCATATTCGACCACTATAAAAAAGTCCCAAGGTCGTGTCATAAATGAAAATCAGAAATATAATTAAATTATTCAGAAACTATAATTTAAATATTATCTAAATTATTTTTAAACCGAAATTAAAATTTAATTCAATTGTTTTTAAATAATGATAAGATCACTGGTAAATCTTGTCACAACTGAACAGTGAGAAAATGACTCCCAACAGCCCATGATGTACCCCTTAATCATTTTGGTAATAATACCTAACATGTGACCTCATTTCAATAATTTATTAAATTAAAAATTATTCCAAACATTGATAATTAATAACAACAGAATTCCTCATTGAATTCTCAAAAAACATAGTGACGGTGGAATCATGGGATTCCCTCTTCCAATGAAGTATGAGATCCCCTTATTGCTCATCTGATTCAAAAATTCTACAGTGAAAAAAAATTAATACACTAATGAGAGAAACCAAAATAAAAATAATGAGAGGGAAAGAATCAGAGAGGATAGAAAAGTATAATATTGAGCTCCCATCATCAACAAATGGCACAAAAAACCAAAAAATAAAGGTGTATAGTAAAACCTTGGGTATGGATCGAATGGGTCATTTTAATTTCATAGTATATGAAAGGGGAGATACCCTATTAAGGAAAAATGTTTTAAAACTCTATAAGAGACATTATTAATGAGCCTCATGGTTTGGTTACATTGTAATCCTAGTCGTGCACTAACCATATTGTTGGACCTACTTTCAACCCATCCACTTGAAATAGTTTAATCCCCTATTTTTCCAAACCATGTATCAATAATTTGGGTGGATCTGGAACTCCTATTAAACCCCTCACATATCTCAGAAAAAACATCACATGTTTTTTCATTAACCATCCTATAACCAACAATGCGGTCCATTCTCTATACCAAATGAATAAGAAATTCATAGAGGGCCATGGTTACACACGATTTCTCCTAAGCTGGGAATGAAAAACCATTCTATATGGTATGAATCCTCTAAAATTTATAAAAAAACCTAATTCTTCAAATAATAATCTAGGATCCTGAGATAACTTCTTATCCCCATTACTCATCTATAAACATCACATTGAGGATGTCATGATCTTATAATACTACTCCAAATGATCAATAAATTTTAAAACCATATAAAAAATGTAATTTTGTATCCCTTCAATAATTTATATCTCATATAGAAATAGATTCTTATATATATGCATTTTATTATTATTAATTTTCTCATATGTTGAATCCATTGAACATAGTATGTAATGAGTGTTTCTTGACATTAAGTAACCCTTCTATTTATCCATAGGTCTCATGAGATAAATTAGTATATTTATTTGATATATTAATTGCATATTAATTTATTATGTCTTCAAATATGTCCTTTCTAGTATGATTATGATTTCTGATATTAAGAATTTTATCACTATGAAATATATATTTCTACACATGTGATAATAAATGTTGTTATTTCATCCATAGATATATCCTTCTTACATGATATAATATGTATAGAACATTTTATTATTTCTTATCTACACAATATTATTAATCAATTAATTATTCTATTATATATTTTTGTTGAATGTTATCAATTATTAAGATTCAATGTTCAACAGTTTAATGTTTTTATCCCATGTGTTCTAGAAAATCAAATTTGATTGATTTCAATGGTATAATACAACAAAAGATAATACACTCACTTTATTTTTTTGTATTTCAATAATATAAATGTTATTTTGGAATATGTATATATCTATTAAAATAAATAAATTATGTGATAGTATGTGAGAGATCCTTTGTATATTGTACCATTGTAAGGTAGTGATCATCAACTCTATGTTATTTGTGTTAATGAATTATATGTATATTCTCCCCATATGGTATTATTTATACATTACTAATAGTTTTAAACCATTGGAATATTTTGAGGCATGGTATAGATCATGTGGTGCCACAGGTCTAGTAATATTGGGTTATTTTGGTCAGATTCATTAAACATCCTTAAAAATAGATTTTTTCCAAGTTTTACTATTTTGGATATGGTACATGGATATAATACTATTTAGAACATGGAATTAATTATATGTTTTTTGTGTACTACACATTCATGATCTGAAATACAAGTTTATTCGGAATTCGGATAATTTTTTATTGATTTTCATTTTATAATTGTGTTCGTGGATAAAAATTATGATATTTTGATTCAATGATTTATTTTCATTTCTATTCCCAAAATGTAGAAAGATTAATGTTTTCACATATCGTATTCGTCATGTTTGATTCATATGACATTTAAATTGTTGTATATATTTAATGATATCATTAAGAAAATAGTTTAGTTTTATAATGTGTTAACTCTAACATATGTTAAAACATATATAGTGTATTAGGATATAAATATTTTTATGAATTGAAAACACCTAAATCAGGGTTACTGGTTCTTGTAATATATATGTTGAATGGTGAGATTAATATATGTGTATTGGATATATAAACTATGATATATTATATTTTTATAGAGTCATTATCAATTTATATGAAATCCATATAAGATAGTGTGAGTATGTAATAATAATATGTGTTTTAAAATATCTTCTTTATTTATTATGTATGAATATCAGTTTCACAATGACCCTATAGGGGTAGATAGTCTAGGTGCTAGATTACTCGATATTGATGAGACTCATGGGATGAGGTGTTATCTTATGTGTATCCATGTGATAATTGAAACCATTGGTCTGGATTTGGTTAATAATATGTAATACCTAAGGGATATGGTCTATAGAATATTATAGATATCCTAACGATAGTGGGTTTTGGTTAAGAATTATCACATGGTAAATATTAACAGAGTGGGAAGGAACTTTCCCTATGTGATTCCTAGATGGGTTTTTATGTGAATAAGTTAATTGATAGAGAGGTGATAACATATAAATATGGATAATATATATATGAAATTAATGGAATGCTTTATTGTATGTGATTAATGGAAAATATTAGGTGTGATTACGTTTTAATCATGGCATTAGTGAAACATTGGAAAAGTGTTGAAAAGGAAGCATAGTTGGATAATTATACTAGATGTGTCTGAAATGTTTTCATGGAATAGAAAATTGATTTGGTGTATTATCCTTTTATTGTTTGAAGATGACTTATAATTAATTTAATAATGTGTTAAGGTAGGGTAACACTAGTTTATACTTCTTCTTGCTCTCTGAATCTGACTAAAAATTGTAGGTTTTGTACACAATTTTAACAGTTGTTTTTTAGAATATCTCTTTCCATGAAAAAAAGAGAGTTAATTTGATTAAATAAATAATTTTATAAAAATTTTATGATATAATATCAATAAGATTCCAAAATTATGGCGTTGGATAGGTGTGATCATCCTTTAATGGCATGTGGGACATGATGAACGATTTTTTTAGAAATAATTTAGATATATAGAGAGATCTATATGTGGGCCATTTTAATTCATGTTATAAGTAATGAATATGTTAATATATGCATGATGAGATCATGAGATCCTTATTATATATAGTATTGTATAGGAAAAGGGATGATTCCCCTATCTTTGAAACTATCTGTGTGTAGAACCTTGAGGGATGATTATAGCATGCAATAGGGTCTAGGAATTAGTCTCACCATTTTTTAATTTTAGGTTATGGTATGTTAATGGAAAATTTAATTATCACTTTTTGGATTTGATTTAGATTAATATAAACCATTTAAATGAATATAGTATGTTTTTATGATTGGTAAATTACTAAGGCAGTTTTTCATTTGGACATGAAGTCATTAGTAGTTGAGAGAATGTGATACTCTATAGAAAGGAAAAGTCTGGATTAACTATTAATGATTGATGGGTCATGACATATATAAATATATATCATATAAAAATTATTTGAATAATGAATAATTACATATAAATGAATATGAAGTGAACTGATTTATATTTCATGTGGATTTTATGAGACATAGAAGGGCCATGTGTCTTGAAATGATTACTAAGGAACCAGAAGAGTACTCAACTAAGGATAGTTTGGTACCAATGAGATGGTGAATCATTGGTAGGGTTAGAGTGTAGTCTATAACTAGTTCAAATATGAGATTTATATGATTGTGAAATAATCAAGCATAATTAGTTTTTCATTTGTTCTATAATGAAATCAATTAGTGATGGGATAGAGAACCATGAAGCCATAAATACTATAGTGGAGAACATTAGAGGAGTATATCTAATATAAAACAAAGTTTTCATGTGTTATGGTTCCCAAATGGTAGTTTATTTATAGAAATTCCATTCTTATTGAGCACAAGGAAGAAAAATTTTATAGTGTGTAGCACAACATTGATGATCTAAGCGCACAACAACCATTTCGAGAGAATCCTCGTAAACATCAGTGGTCACGTGTTGGTAGACATAATAAAATGGTTGTTGTGGATCTTTGAAAGTTCATGGATGCATGTTGGAAAGTTATGATTGGATACTGGAAATACCCAGATATGGGTATTAAATAGTGATAATTAGGAAAAATCATTATGATTAGTGACAGCCATGTTTGAGTTGTGGGTTATGGTATGGTGAAATTACATGGCATGAACATTAAGAACTAGACCGACAGGGTTTCAAAGGATATAAAAATTCCATACTAATGGTACTATAATATAATATTTCCACTCATAAAATTCTTGATTTTTAAGTTAAGAAATTATAAATTTAAATTTATTCAGGATAACTCAAATAATTTTGTTCTATGATAGAATGTTTAATAATTTCACCATTACGTTGAGTCAAGATAAGAATTTTTTCCATGAAATAAATACAATTTCAAACATTTCCTCTTTTACTATTATAATATCAATAAAATGAGCATGAATTTATAATAACCATGAATCCACTTATTTTCACCACCATGGATATCATCGTGTTTCCTCATACTTTCATTCATTATTTTTATATATATAACATATTTAAACTTTTTCTCTCAAATAGATGAAAACTAATCATTTCATTATGTTCCATTAGATTCAATATTTTTTGGATAAAAAAGGATATTATATCACTATTTTGATAATATAAACATTAATTTTAGTGATATGATGAATTTCCAATCCATGATTTAGAAGATATGGAAAATTATATCTTTTTATAGATAGAATCACATCCCATTAAAGAGGGAAGACACATTAGTATTTAATTAATCAATTCCTTTCATATATATCATTCATCAAAAATATTTTAGAAATAAAAAAAACTATGAATCTTATGAAAAGTAATTCAAATTACCTCATGAAATATCTAATACCACATAATAGGCCTCATTTAGAGTAGACCACCATAAGGGAGGGGTGAATCAGTTGATTCCAAAGCACTAAATGACAATAAATTTTACCTTTATCATTTAGTATGGTATTATATCTAAAAATAGGAGGTGGTGACATGAGATATAGTGATAAAGAACACACATGACATATGTATGTATTTTAGTTTCTTTAATTATTTTAATCAATCAGTTAATTTTTTCCTGAAAAGATTGAAATCCAATTATAATAGCATGATATTTTGTGAAATAGTTTTTAGAATTATAATAACATTTTAATTATATTCTATTAAACCCATAATGGATTTTACCATTACTTACACGCAACACTGAATTTATCTTATGTTACATGAAACATCTTGTTTAAACATATAATGACACACTATTAAAATATTTTCATTTAATATGATAGTTATCACATATCCATTGAAATATCGGGAATAAATAGGTTTTAAAAAACTATTATAATATATGGTTTTCACATATAAATAAAATATTTTATATTTCTGACTATTAATTATAAATTAAAATAAAAATTATTTTAAAATAATGGAAATCATTTTCTTAAAAAAAATTTATCTATACACAAGAGTTTTCATGTTTTTTTATAAAAAACATTTTTGTGGAACGATTTTAATGAAATTTATATATTAAATATTCAATAAATTTTTTGAAAATCGCCTTATGTGTTTTTGTATTGGAGAAAATAATAAATTCAATTTTACGCTGAAATGTTTTTTTCCCAAAAATTAGTTACATTGCCTTTTCAAATATATTTTAAAAGTTCATTTTTCAGTTTTATAAAATTTATTTGAAAAAATTAATTTTTTTTGACATAATCATCTCATAATTTTAATATGGATAATTTCAATAATTTTTATATATAATGTTTTAGTTGAATAATTATAAATATTTTTTTAATAATTATTATTTATTTGGAAGAATTTATAGAAGTTAAAATTGATTTAATGTGGATTTAAATGTAATTTTAGTTCAATTGTATTTCTATTAATCCATTATTTTTATTTTTAATAAATTGCACATTGAAATTTTATATAAGAACTTTATAAACTATTGAAGATATTTTCTTTTAAAAAAACATTTTCATTACGTATGTGGGATTAATTTCCAATAACATTCCCACTTATGAAAGTTCAATTTGAATAAATGGATTCTATATATTTGGTAATAATAATTAATATTAAATTTTAGGGTAAACATAATTTTTTATCATAATGAATAATAAAAAAGGTAAAAATTAATTACCATAGTTATAGTGAAAATGGGTATAAAACGGGGTTAAACTAAAAATTAAAATAGGTAAAATGACCTAAAAATATGTTTAAAACTCATTTTGTCGAAATATGTAGAACGGTTACCTTTCACAATAAATAATTTCCCATTTTGGGTAATTTTATCAATTAATAACACTGGTACACCTATTTCTTTTAAATTATTTCAATTTTGTATATCAACTAACTTGTAAAAGGCAACCCAACATCATCTCCTATTTACACATATATAACCCTTTAGATAGTCTAATAACTACCAAAATAAATTCATTTATTTTATCTGCTGATTATATAATCCCTTTTTGGTCATAATGCAAACCTATGATGCCTTTTGGTGCAAATAAAAAAAGTAGTCTAAAGAAGTGGTAATGACCCTACTCATAAATATTATATTATTTATTCCTCCATCTATGTAAATTACAATTTAAAAAAGATGATATAAAATAAAAATTATATTGAAGATATTTATATGTTATTATTTTAATCTAATGATGAAAATATTTCTTCTCCTCTATCAAATAAGTTACAAAATCGCCATCCGTGTGTATAATGGACTACCACCTCATGAACTGATGTTATTAGTTTTACACCCCAACTTTTGATGGATGGATATAATTATTGAGTTATATATATATATAATTTATTATATTATTATTTTCATGAATCATTATATCACATATTCCATATTACATTCTATTCTTTTAGAATATGATATCAGCGTTCATGTTTATTGTGGAAAACCGCATCGTAAAGAGAGATGACTCCTTATTAACAAAATAATTAAATTAAAGTAAATGAGTAAATGTTTAAATAAACATATTATATATATAATGAATATATATTATGATTTATTATAGTATATTAACCTTTATTTCATTTCATCTTTCGATAAAATAGAAACAATGTTAATGCAGATGTATGACTTACTAACAATATGAACGAGGTCATTCATTTTTTATAATCTAATATTTTTGTATAACTATATGTATATATATAATTAATATAAATTAAATTGATATAATATTTTACATACTGTATATGATGTAAAAATGATCAATATAAGTGTAAAAAATACCAAATCAAAACATTCATGAAAATCAAAGCGGTTGTTACTCGAAATATGTCATTGACATGAAATTCCAAACAAACAGGTAATAAATGGTCATGAGTTAATAATATTTGGTATGACATTTATTGGTATGTTTCTTTAATAGATATATAATTAAAATATATTTTTTATATATGAGTTTTGAACATGAACAATAAAATTCGAGACTTATGTTAATGTATTAAATACTCTCTTTTATTTACGAGAGACATATGAAAATTCATCACTCATTTATTGTTTTAGTGTATATACATATAAATTTAAATTTTTTATTATGAAAAAAAATTAATTAGATGATATTTAGTGTTTACTTTTATTTTATTCATTATTTTGGAGTACAATTGAAAAGATTACTATAATAGTAAGGTATTATATTTCACAATTTTCATTCTTTGAGATGTTTGTTATATTTTGACCCTATATTATCATATTAAATATATATATATATACATCACCTTGGTTTATGATATAGAGAATTTAATTATTATTATGATATTATATGTTTCATTCATTGTTAATTTTTCATGTGGATTATGATTCAATGTTACCAAAGTTTTATGTTTTTTATTTTACAATCGCATCGTTTATCAAGATTATTCATAATTTTGATTTCAATAATGAAATATTAGGAAATTCCTCTAAAGAAACTATTAAATATTATTATCAATTATTTATTTCAATAGAATAAATTTTTTCTCTTTCTCTTACTCTCTTTATACACTCCAGGGTTAAAAATAATGATATTAAGAAAAACAATCTTTAATTCTATCTTTTTTCAAAAACTACTTTTTATTCCAAACCCATTATTTTGAATGATTTTAATGATGTTTTTAATGATATATAAATAACTAATTAAAAAAACATTTACCCATTATTTATATTTTATAAATGGTTCTAATAATAATATTCATTCCATTTTACAAAAATATGCACGCTGTATATTTAATTTAAATGCAAAATGAATATTTGTTATCATGTGTATGCCATGAATGGGATTTCCTAGGATCATGAAAATATGTTTATTTGAATATTACATTATATGTTCTCAGAGGTTTTTTAAATTAAAAATATTTTTAAAATGTTTTCTATATTAAAAATTTTATTTCAAAGCGGGAATGCATGCTTTCACATGAAATTTTAGAAGTTGTATTTACAAATCATCCTTCATATTAGATAAAATCCTTTAATGTAATTTATTCTTACTAGGGATATTATCCATGGAAGCCATCATTATTATGTATATGTATTATTTTTGTTCTTGATGATAATATGAAACTAATTTCTTTTCTATGGGTTATAACATGATAAAATCCATATAAAACCGATCTCTTTTTCAATAGATAATTATAGTATAAAATTATTAAATGATTTTCCAATCTATTTATATAACACTAGTTTTTTAATGATGAAATAATAAAAATCATTTATTTTAATTTTTTAATATGATGATTATTTTATGATCATGTGGTACAAAAATGTAGGAATTATGTTATACACTACTGGAAAACTAACCATTACCAACGGTTTGGAACCATTGGTATAGGACTCCAAACCGTTGGTATAGCCTATACCAACGGTTTGGAGAACTGTAGCCAAGTAAGCCGTTGGGATAGGTCTATACCAATGGTTTTCCAAAAACTGTTGGTATAGACCTATACCAACGGTTTTGGAAACCGTTTGTATAGGTAATATGAAATCTATACCAACTGTAATGGAACTGTTGGTATATAAATTCCAAAAATAAAACATTCACTGGGATTTTATCCCAGGACCCCTCGTTTATCATTGAACGACTCAACCACTAACGTAACATGACTTTTTTGATCATAATTACATAAATATATATATGTATTCTCATAAATATTTTAAATTTTGATTTATATAATGTTCTCGGTACGAAGGTCTGATAAAAAATGGAAGTACCTATACCAACGGTTTTAACAACCGTTGGTATAGGACTATACCAACGGTTTTAACAACTGTTTGTATAGGTATTGGTTGTGATTTTGATTCTGGGTGGCATGTTGAATTTTTGGCCCACTTTTCCCAACGGTTTGGCCAAACCGTTGGGACAGGTCTACCTTTCCCAACGGTTTGGCCAAACCGTTGGGAAAAGTGGCATTTTTAGGGACCTTTCCAAACGGTTTGGCCAAACCGTTGGGAAAAGTGGCATTTTTAGGTACCTTTCCCAAGGGTTTGGCCAAACCGTTGGGAAAAGTGGCCAATTTGGGGGGCCTTTCCCAACGGTTTGGCAAACCATTGGGATAGGTCTACCTTTCCCAAAGGTTTGGCCAAACCGTTGGGAAAAGTGGCCAATATGGGGGTCTTTCCCAACGGTTTGGCCAAACCGTTGGGAAAGGGGACCTATACCAACGGTTTTTTCAAACCATTGGTATAGAAGCGTTGGGAAAGATATAATTTCCAGTAGTGATAGGTAATACCTATATATTCCTACAATACATTGGGTAATAATAGATAAATGATGAAAAAATATGAAAAATTTAAAAATAAGTACATGTTGAATATTTTCTGCATGAACCATCTTAAATGATTATAATTTTATACATGGACCTGGACTTCATTTCAAGAAGGTTATGTGTGGACCTCATTGTATTTTCATACATTTATGTGAGGTCATGATTACACATACTTATATGAATGAGTGGACATGTTTTTATTTATCCATTTTTATAATTTTATTAGAATATTTTAACACTAGATGTCTATTCCTTATTCCATTGTTATGTTCTCACATATCAAGCTAATATATTCCATTAATAATCATGTCTTATGAATTTCCATGATTTATTCCATGACTCATGTTAATAATCTATGATATGTATGGAATGGTTTTAAAATGTAGTTCCAATTTTCTCATACCCTTATGCTCATGATATGTAGATATCTACCTTGTTTACCCATATGATGAATATATGATTACCTTTTATAATGTTTTATTTCCAAATGTTTTGTTAAAAAGTGTTATTTATGATATTTCTATGAAGGGTTATAGTTATGATGAAAATAGTGGGAGATGACATAGATAACATATATCATGGGTGTTTACATTTAAATGTTTCCAAAGAAACTATACCTAAATGATTTTGGTGTGGATCACTAGGTTATCTAATTAATATTATTATACTATGACATTACATATATATATATATATGTAATAAGTTGGGGTCTCTATAATTGGTATCATATGAAGTATTAGTTAACATTTGGAGAAAAAATTTATAATACTATAGTGAGACAACTAGGGACTTATCTAAAGATATATCCAAGTATATGTTTAAGGACATTAGATGGGAAATGATCACGGTTAAATCTACTAATATGTCAAAGTACTATAAAATTTTCTTTAATTTTCGTAAAGGATATCGAGAGTGGTTTTCATTAAATTACATTCAATTATGTTTACTACAAGTTCATATAACTCTTGTAGAGAGGTACATATGGTTAATAACACTAAAAATGTCAATCATTGATGGACTCGATCATCAACTAGTGCTTGATAATGATCCATTCTATGAACTATTTTTTATATTAATGGTCTATATTCTTTATAAATTCATAAAATCATTATGAACCATCATGATTTATATGAATAATTTCCATTAATGGGCTACTATAAGAATTAGTTGACATTGATTAAAAATAATGTTTCATTATTTAGGCATTCATTGAGGGATATTTTAATGAATATGTAGTTCCTCAAAAACATAATTGTTTATAAAACTATGATTTATGGTTTTTATTAATATATGGAACATGAAGGAACCATGTTAAAGTTTAATTCAAAAGACAATTTATTGATTTCCTTCCCGAACATCTGAATTTTATGGGAACGGGAGGGATAAACATTATTTTTATTCTGACATAAATTTCTCAATATATTAATCATGGTGAAATAATAAATTTCCAAATGAGGGAGGATTATTCTACTGATTCCTTCCCACATAAACACCCCTTCATTTAGTGGTTCATCTAATCCAGTAGTTTCATATGAATGGATCAGCATGACTAAAAATAATTTTACTTTTCAAATTTTTAGAGCATGAAAATTTCATTTTGGCTATCTACCATTGGGATGGTGAAAAAGGTAAACCATATAAACTAATTAATAATATGATTAAATTGTAATAAATTATATCAATGATGTTTTATGAGTTTACGATATTATTTTTCAATAAAATATTTCCTTTTATTATTCATACAAAAATAGTTAAGGGATTCCTTGAACTTAAGAAGAAGGGTAATAAACATGTAATCTCATATGATAAAAAAAAATAAGACTTTTGATGTAATATGAAGATATTACCAATCCTTTTGAAAATATAAGTTTCAGATTTGTTAGTGGATTAAAACTAAATATCTAATGAGAGTTATCTAAAAGGGTCTTTGGAGGCTATGAAAATATCAATTTAGGTGAAATAAAATGGAAAATATTTGTTAGAATCCCTATTTGTATGAGTTATATGAAAATGAATATGGGGTTCCATAGAAATTATAATGATATGAAACCTAGTGGGATGTAAAATTTTCCAACTCATACAAACTAATACTAGGTCAAGGAGCACATAAGTGTGTTCCAAAAGAGAAGAAGAAGGTGTTTCAAGTGTGGTACGACTTACCCATTAATAGAAGATTGTAGAGGTGTTGTGAAGAGGCTAGTAAATGAAATGAATTTAGAAAGATCTTAATAGAATACACAACCCACAGTAATATGTTTCAAATTTAGCGAGTCAGTGATTTATGAAAATAAAATTCCTAATCCAAGGGAAAATGAGGATTATATGTCCTAATAATATATAAAGACAAATATCAAAGGTAAATAATCTTCAATCATCAAAATTTAAGTGAATCATGATAATTGGAAAATCCATAATGTTAAAGATCTTATTGGTTTCTGTATGAATAATATTTTCTAAAAATATTACTATTCATCGTTCAGTGAAAATAGAATGAGAGTACCTCCCTCAAAATGGATTCTAAAATAATGAAATCACATTTTGTATAAACTATAAAAAATCATATTTGCAGATGCTTCTAATGAAATTTTTTATTTGTAATATATGAGCATATATAAGGATTAATTAGTGAATTATCTTTTGGATGCTTATATGGCTCCATGTAAGTTTAACATAAGATTTAAAGATAAAATCACATATTTACTATTTTACAGTTTATCATAATTTAATATTAATTGACACCAATTTTTTGTATTTATCTGATTGAAATTTATCATGATTACTGATTTTTTAATTGATAGTTAGGGAAAAAACCCCTTTGGTTTTGTATACGGTTTAATAAGAACAATATTTTGGGATTGAGGCCTCTAAAATTTAATAATATAAAATTAAAATTACTAGTAACTTTTATCGTTTGTCTAATTTGGGTGTTAAGGTAATTGTGGGGTGTAGTAAATCACCATATGTAGTCAACATACATTATTTCTATGATAGATTATATCTCTCTGTATTAACTTTCTATAATATAAATTTAAAAAGTATTATCATTGAAGGGAGTACCATGTTAAATTTTAACTTATCAACGTACAAATTTCTCAATAATTTTTTGAAAAATACATCATCAATCTCTTGATATGGTATTGAGTTTCATAACTACATATCAACCACATATAGATGGTCAGTCTAGGAGAAAATTCATACTATATAGGATGTGATGTGATATTGTTCAATGGATTTGAATGGATTTTGGTATTAACACCTCCATATATTTGAGATTTCTTATAGTTATATATATCGCTCAATCAATCAAATAGATCCTTTAAAATACATTAATGGAATGATGTTTACAACACAAACATATTGTAATGAAGTTGCAGAATGAAGGATATTTGGACTGATGTTTTCCAATGAAATTGTTGACAAGGTTAGAGATATTATAAAAATAATTGTGTCATATTTTTTTTCAAAATTGGTATTCTTATAATCATAGATGTTATTTAGAATCTGATTATTTTGAAAAGGTTCATCTATAAATTTCATCATTGAAGAATGAAGGGAAAAATACGCCATAGTTATATCGAACCCACTGAAATTCATCATCATATCAGGACTCTAACATATCAGATGATGTTTACACATGTAACACCCATGAATATTATAAATTTAATTTGATTAAAAATATGTTTTATTTAGTTTATTTTCGTAAAAAATAAAACATTAAAATAAAACTATTAATTAATTTGATTATAAGTTATTTATACAATAATTTTTTTTGATAATTTTATAGTGTTCAAACCAATATTATAGAAATATATTTTAACATGGATATAATTATTAATGAATTTGAATAATAAAATTTATCGAAATGTGTGTTTGATAAAACATTTAAAAAAAATAAATTTCTTGAAAAAATTATATTGACTATTGAAATTACATTGATAATGTTTATTTAATATGAAATAATAAATACTACACATTGAATATATTTGGAATTACAAACTTTTATTTTCAAAAATAAATTATAAATATATATATTTACAATTATTGTTTTTTAAATTATGAATTCATATTCGATTTACAAAATTCTTACTATTTACACTCTATGATGAAAATATACATATATCTTTTAAACATGATATATATATATATATGAAATTATTTGAATTATAATTTTTGACTATATCATTTTTTGAAACTATTTTAAAAATATATTATTATTAATATAATATGGTGATATTAATTTAATTTATATAGTATGAAATTATATATATAAATTAATAACTGTTATTTTTAAAATATAAATTGTGATTGGATTAATTTTTATAAAACTATTAATATTATTATTTTTATAATGGTAAAACTATATAAAGTTAAACTTGTAATAAAATTATTATATGAAACTTTATATAAAATGCATTAAAGGAATTAATTATATAATGATAATGATGTAAAAATAATAAAATAAGAAAACAAATTCTAGAGTTGTAATGATGACTTACATGAAAATAATGTCTTGAAAAACAATGAAAGAGTAAAAAACGGGATTGACAAAATAAAACGAAAAAGCAAATTTTTAAATTAAAAAACAATAAAAGACTACAAACACAAAAACCAACATTGATGTTTGTTCCACCCAAATATTCCTGATCAGATTACCCCCTTCAACCCACATCCATCTGGTATTCATGGATTATACCACAATAGTGCCCTCTATAACATATCATACACCATCCTATTAAATATACGAGGGTTTATTCTAAGATTATGATGAAGTAGATTTTAATCCTAGCCTTCCATTTTTTCCATATTCCTTATTGATTCACGCTACACAACAGAACATCCTGTGGGATTCATTCATAGTTGTTAGATCATCTCACCCTAATCTTGACCACTCATTTATTTCTTGGTAGTCTTATCCATGATACACACCATTTCATGTTACATGATGGGTTGATCGACGTGATTCCTTCCTCCTTCACTTTCCTTCTTCATCAACCTATTATTCTATATCCATCTACATGAATAGACACATTTACACTCCTCATTCGTCTTCAATGATAATATTTTATTTTTTCAAAACCTAACTCGTTACATAAATCCTAGATTCCACTTCAAGCATCCATTCAATATGAATTATTTATAATTTTTTCTTTCATTAGAGTAAATTTTTCCATCTGTATGAGTATCATATATAGTCATTTTAATCATTTTTGGGTTTGTTCCATGAGTTTTATACATATATATATAGTTTATATATACAGTATATATGAACACATTTTTCACACAATCCTTTCAGGTTTTCTTCCCCTCATGTACTTCTCAAAATTTTGCTCGCCCCAGCCTCCTCCTTGAATAAAATGTGAGGGTTCATTACACATTTTCTCAAATATTTATTTATTTATTTTTTGAACTTATGATTGTAAAGGGGAAATTTTTAATTTTAAAAGAGTTCGATTGATTTTGAATTCAATCAGTATATTTTTTCAACCAGTTAATTATTTTCAAGTTGTTGGTTATTTGTGTAAGGCGTTTCTTTTTAGGCTTTGACTTTCTTGTGAAAAATCATATATTAACTCTTTATATATAAGACTATGTATATGTTCAGACACACACACACACACACACACACACACATATATGTATACATATATATCATCTCTAAGGTGAATCTTGGTTTTCTAAAGGATAAAAGTTTGTATGTATTAATATTTCTAAGGTCAATAATTATATTTCAGTTCGTTTAAGATGGTTTTAATTATGCAAAACTAAATATACACTTAGTGTATATTCAGACATATACACATAATTCAATATATTTCTATTTTATGTTATTACAAATTTTATTTACAATATTAAAATAAAGACTTGGATAGAAATAATGTTTTGGGTTCAAATGGATTTGTATTATTATGCAAAACATTAGATTTTATGTATGTATGTCCATGAATTTATGGACTTGAAAAATAACACAAGTTTTGGTTTTTAATATGGTGATATTAATAATTGAAAAATGTTATGGAGTATTCATTAAATGTAAGGGTTTAATATTTGTCTAGAACGTTTATTTATTTTACGATCTAGTATTTTGTAATGAAAGTTTGTTTGTTTATTTATACTCTCTATATTTCTGGTTCTAGCAATGGAGTTCATTTTCTTAAAATATGAATTACTTTTATGATTCTAAGGGTTTGATTTTATTAAACAAATTACATTTCTATTATTATGTTAATATATATATATATGACTTTATTTTTTAGAGTATATAAAGCGAGGGTGCACTACAAATTATTTTAATTAGAGAAGTTTATTTATTTATACTAATTATATCATCTATTTTTTGGTTCTGCATATGAGGAGAATATTTTATTTTCAAACGTATATTTATTTGAGATGTATTTAGGTTATAATTAATCAATTTATGTTTTTTTTAAATTTAAATCCACGAAATAAATTTATATATATACATAATATAGGTGTGCTGTCACAATATTTTCTTTACCATACTAATAGATTTATAAAAGTATTTGATTGTAAACATGATGAATTTTTTGCACCCAAGCAATGTAAGTGGGTGTGACATGTATATATTATATAAATATATGTATATATAAATGGTTATATGTATGAACCTATAATATTTAACCATAAAATGAATAAAATTGGCCTAAAAAAAGTTCGGTGGTTAAAATATGTTGTTGATATGTTTGTTTATTTCTTCATAAATGTATCAATTACATAAAAAAAATTGTTATACTGCAAATCAATTGGACTTATATGCTGTGGAGCATAAGGAATGGCTATTTATTAAGACATTATTGTTTATCAATGTATTCATGTGTACATATGACATCTATCATAATTTAAAATTAGTTATTTTAAACTAAAAATATTCATTTCTATAAATCATGGATTTCGAAAATTAAGGAACTATCAGTTTATGTGGTAACCCCATCCAATCATTACTTGCGTGTTTCAAATTAACATCACAAGTAAAGATAATGTTCACTTGATTATGCATTCCATTGAGAAAATTAATATTTATGTAATAGATGACATATTATGATTTAGTCCAATGTCATTTCCATTTATCAGCGCATGAATTGAGCATGTATAATACCTATCTGAAATTATAAACCTGAAATGTAATGCATTGAATGTTTATGGAAGCAGTTGTAATGATATTAATTTAGGTGATAAATCAAACTATTTTATAGTTCATCACTTATGATAACGAATTGAGAATTTATTTATTTGGAGTGGTATGGGACACCCCAAATAAAACACATGGAATAAGGTATTAAATGTGTTATGGGACAATTTGGACACATGGCCTTATTAAACATAAGAGGAATGTATTGGAATAGTATGCTCTAGGTTGGGGACCAGTAAAAGTAAGCCCTCCGGGTTGGGGTATGGTTACATCAGACCCTCCGAGATGGAGTCCAGTTACAGTGGATCTCCGGGATAGAGTCTGGTTATAGAGGCTCTCCGGGTTGGGGTCTGGTTATAGTTAGCACCCAGGTCTCGGCACGAGGCCTTGACACAGAAATTAAAGTCCATCATTATACATTCCCTCTTTATGTGTATGATAATTAATTAACCTAATTTCTATTCCACTAGTAGAATATCCATGGTTAAGAACCAATAAATATGAGTATCAGAAAAGTAAATTCTTATGACATGACATATGTTTAGAACTAAGTGATTTTAGTATTCGATGTACAAAATTGAAGTTATTACCTTCATAAAAACTCTAATTATTCATTACTCTTAGCTGTTTTTTTCTTACATATTCTTATGTCATACATTTTTTGAGTTTTCAATTATTCATTACTCCTATTAATCATGCCTATTTTCAAATCATGTATCTTTGAAATTATGTTAGAATGTTTTTACATCAGCACTCATATTATGTGTACTTGTGTTTCAACATTCCTTTAAGAAAAATGTTTCATAGAAATTTTGAAGAATGTTTTAAAAAGTTATATTGGGTATAGAATGTTATTTTTAAACACCTTATTGGGAATTCGTATGATCAACCTATGTTTTTATTAAAAATTTACAGTTATCAGTTTTTTTGAAGAAGTATTTCAGAAGTGGTTGGTTTATCAAAGCTGCAACTGAATTCAATCCTCTATATGGAACCGGCACCGGGTACTCAGGAGTTGGGGCTTGACAGTTCATATCAGAGTATTTGGTTTAGTTAACTCTGGAAAACCAGAATTGAACAAATAAAAAATTAATTATGTATTACTAAGTATGATGTTTCTTGGATGAAAGAAAAAATAGAATCCCTGTGTCTCTTTATAAAAATATAATCAAATTATATCAATATTGGAAACTTGGTTATGTGTTACTAAGTAGTAGTTTCCTTAAATTTTCAGATGGCTGATGAATCACGCATTATGTCTCTTCCAACATAGATAGTAGAGACTATAGTAGAAAAGTCATGTTTTGGAAACTACGCAACTTTTGAAAACCATAGGTTGTCCTGTAAACAACTACATCGGGTGTCGAAACACCAAAACATCCTCCATATTTACAAAGGAATCAATTTGTTTTATTACCGTATCTCATTTGAACAAATTTCAGCATACAGGAAAATAGGAAATTTTCATGAAGCCCTTTTTTTATGTTTCACTTTGGTTGATAACTACCGAGTTGTATGTAAATTTTTTGAGGCTGATTTGGATGGTGACCATCGAGTGGCATACCTATTCCAGATCATGAGTTTTAGTATGTATGAAGAACTCTACGACCTCAATATTCTCAAGAACCACATGGTGCGTGGGACTTATAGGGATTTAGTCCACTCTAAAATTTCCGACCTCCAAAGTTCTCATGCCTATTTAAGGAAGGCTGAGTGCTTTAGGCATAGATTCAAA
This sequence comes from Viscum album, assembly GCA_963277665.1. NCBI lineage: Eukaryota > Viridiplantae > Streptophyta > Magnoliopsida > Santalales > Viscaceae > Viscum > Viscum album. The sequence goes on along the minus strand of OY728153.1, from coordinate 409,503,946 downwards.
CCTAGTTGTTCACAGTGGGTCTGGACCAAGGAAATTGAGCAGCCAAATACTACCTTAGGAATCCACCTGAGGACATCGACACCCTACAAATAGTGGTGTTCCTGATAAAAGGACCTCGAGGGTGACGCGTGTCTAGTATTAATGTGGTTATGTTTGAGAATTTTAGAATTGTGAGGACACAATTATTTGTAGGGGGATAATGTAACACCACAAATATTCTTAATTTAATTTCATTAAAAATGTGTTTTATTTATTTTATTTTCTTTAAAAAAATAAAAATTTAAAATAAATTTTTTAATTAAATTGATTATAAGATAATTATACAATATTTTTTGTTGATAATTCTGTAGTGCTCAAACTAATTTAATAAAATTACATTTTAACATGAATATACTTATAAATTAATTTTAATAATAAAATTTATAGAAATGAGTGTTTGATAAAATATTTTAAATAAATAAATTTCTTAAAAAAAGTATATTGACTATTGAAACTACACTAATAAAGTGTATTTAATAAGAAATAAAAAATACTACACATTAAATATATTTGTAATTACAAATTTTTACTTTCAAAAATAATTTATAAATATATATAGTGAAAATTATTTGTTTTAAAATTATGAATTATGATTAGATTTAAAACATTATTACTATTTTAAATATATTATGGAAATATACATATATATTTTATACCTGATATATACATGTATATGAAATGATTTGAATTATAAATTTTGACTATATCATTTCTTGAAACTATTTGAAAAATATATTATTATTAATATCATATAGCAATTATAATTTAATATATATAGTATGCATATATATATATATAAAGAAGTAACTGTTAGTTTTAAATTATAAATTTAGATTGGATTAATTTTTATAAAATTATTAATATTATGATTTTTATAATGGTATAACTATATAAAGATAAACTTGTAATAGATGTATTATATTAATATTTATATAAAATATATTAATGGAAATAATTATATAATGATAATGATGTAATAATAATAAAATAAAAAAACTAATTCTATAGTGGTAATGATGACTTACATGAAAAGCGTCTCATGAAAAAAAAGAGAAAAAATGGGATTGACAAAATAAAACGCTAAAGAAAATTTTTTAATTAAAAATACGATGATTGACTAAAAACACAAAAACCCCACTTTTATGTTTGTTCCACCACTATATTCTTGATTGGATTACCCCTTCATGTCCCATCCATCCGATATTCATGGATTTAATCACAGTTGTCCCCTCTATAACAGATCGTGCCCCATCCTCTTATGATACGAGGGTTTATTCCATCCTTAGGATGTAGTTTCTTTTAATCCTGGCCATTCATTATTTTTCTTATTCCTTGTTGAGCCACTCTGCACAACATAACACCTAAAGGGACTCTATCTCAGTGTTTAGATCATCTCACTATCATCCAGACCGCCCATTCATTTCTTGGTAGTCTTATCCATGCCTCACACCATTTTGTGTTGCATAATGGGCCGATCGACGATATTCCTTCCTCCTTCACTTTTCTTCTTCATCAACCAATTATACTATATTGATCTCCATCAATAGACCCATTCACTCCTCTTTCCACTTCAATGATAAAATTATATATATTTTTTAAAACCCAACTTGTGGCTTAATGCCCGGATTCTACTTCAAGCTTTCTTTCAATCTGACTTAGTTATAATTTTTTTTAATTAGAGTATTTTTTTCCTTTTGCATGAGTCTCCTCTAGAGTCATTGTTTATCATATTCAGGTCTATTCCATGGGTTTTATAAAAATATACATAGTTTATATATATAGTATATATGAACTCCTTTTCCACACAAACCTTTTGGGTTTTCATCCACTCAACTACTTCTCCAAATTTTTCTCGACCCTACCTCCTCCTTGAATAAAATGTGAGGGTTCTTTATAATTTGTCTCGAATATTTATTTATTTATTTTATGACATTATGTTTATAAGGGGAAAATTAGTATTTTTAAAAGAGCTCTACTTATTTTGAATTCAAGAATTATTATTTTTTCAAGTAGTTAATTATTTTAAAACCGTTGGTTATTTGGGTAAGACATTTCTTTTTATGCTTTACCTTTCTTGTGAATAATAATATATACAATCTTTATATATATGAGTATTTATATATTCATAGACACACACACACACAGATATATATATATATATATATGTATATATATACCATCTCTAAGGTGAATCTATGTTTTTCAAAGGTTAAAAGTTTGTATGTATTAATATTTATAAGGTCGATAATTATATTTGGGTTCATTAAATATGGTTTTAATTATGCAAAACCAAATATACACTTCGTGTATATTCATAAATATACACATAATTTAATCTATTTTATTTTATGTTATTAAAGATTTAATTTTCAATATTTAAATAAATACTTGGATGTGAATAAATTTTTCGGTTAAAATGGATTTGCATTATTATGAAAAACATTAGTTTTTATGTATGTATGTCCATGTGCTTATGTACTTTAAACCTTACATGATTTTTGGTTTTCAATCTGGTGATATTAATAATTTAATAATGTTATGCAGTATTCATTAAATATAAGGGTCAAATATTTGGCTCGAATGTTTATTTATTTTGTGATCTACTATTTTGAAAGGAAATCTTATTTATTTATTTAAAATCTCTATATTTATGGTTCAAAAAATGGAGTTCATTTGATTAAAATATGAATTAATTTTATGATGCTAAGTGTTTTCTATTATTAAAAAACTAATTTTTTTTTACGTTGTTAATACATATATATATATATAACTTTAGTTTTTAGAGTATATAAACTGAGGGTACAGTAATAATATTTGGGATTAGAGATGTTTATTTACTTATACTAATTATATCCTATATTTTATAGTTCTGCATATGATGAGATTAATTTATTTTCAAACGTATATTTTTGTGAGATGTATTTAGGTTACAATTAATCATTTTTTAATTTTAAATCCATTAAATATATATATATATATCTCTCTGTGTGTGTGTACGGAATATATGTGTGTGGTCACAAAATTTTCTTCACCATAAAAATAGATTTATACAAGTATTTTATTGTAAACTCGAAGACTTTTTTTCTCCCAAGCAATATAAGTGGGTGTTACATGTACATATTATATATATATATATATATGTATATATATATAAATGGTCATATGTGTTCACCTATAATCTTTAACCATAACATGAATTAAATTCTACTAAAACAAACTTCTGTGGTTAATGTATGTTGTTGATATGTTTATTTAGTTCCTCGTGAATGTATGCATTATATAAAACAATTTTTGTACTCCAAATCAATTGGACTTATATGATGTGGAGCATAAGGGATGACTATTTATTAAGACATGAATGTTTATCAACACTTGCATATGTACAAATGACATATATATTAATTTAAAATTAGTCATTTTAAACCATAAATATTCATTTCTATAAATCATGGATTTTGAAAATTAAGGAACTATGATTTTATGTGGAAACCCCATACATTTATTACTTGCATGTTTTAAAATTAACATCACATGTGCAAATAATGATTAATATTTTATGCAAGTCAATGGGAAAATTATTATTTAAGTAATAGCTAACATATTAAGATTTAGTCAAATGTCATTTCCATTTATCAGCGCGTGAATTGAGCAGGTATAATACCTATCTGAAATTATACACACCCAATGTAATGCATTGAATGTTTATGGAATCAGTTGTAATGATATTGATTTATGTGATAAATCAAACTATTTTATTATTCATCACTTAGGATAATGAATCAGGAATTTATTTATTTAGAGTGGTAGGTGACACCACAATTGAAAGACAGAAAATTTGGTATTCAAAGTGGAATGGGACACTTTGGATACATGGCCTTATTAAATATAAGAGTAATGTATTGGACTAGTTTTTTCCATGTTGGGGACCTGTAAAAGTAAGCCCTCTATGTTGGGGTCCGATTAAAGCAGACCCTCCTGGATGAAGTCTGATTAAAGAGGCTCTCTGGGATGGAGTCCGGTTATAGAGACTCTCCGGGTTGGGGTCCGGTTACAACTAGCCCCTAGGTCATGGCACGAGGCCTTGACACAGAAATCATATTTTGGAATTATACATTCCCTCTTTATGTGTATGATAATTAATTAATCGAATGGAGATTCGACTAGTATAATATCCAAGGTTAAAAACCTTTAATTATGAGTATCATGAAATTAAATGATTATGACTTGACATATGTTTAACACTCAGTTATTTTAGTATTCTACGTATGAAATTGAAGTTATTACCTTTATGCGCAACTCTGGTAATTCATTTCTCTTAACTGTTTAGTTTGTGCTTACATATTTTTATTTAATACATGTTTGAGTTTTCTATTATTCATTACTCCTATTAAGCATGCCTATTTTCAAATCATGTATCCTTTTAATTATTTTAGCATGTTTTTACTTGAGCACTCTTATGATGTATAATTGTGTTACAGATTTCCTTAATGAAAAATGTTTCATGGAAATTTTAATGATTGTTTTAAAATGTTATTTTGGGTATAGTATATTATTTTTAAACCCCTTACTAGGCATTAGTATGCTCAACCTATGTATTTTATTAAAAAAATTCCGCTGTCAGTTTTTACTAATGATGTATTTCAGATGTAGCTGGTTTCCCAGAGCCAGAACTAAATTCTATCCTCTATATGGCACCGGCTCTGGGTTCTCGGGAGCTGGGGCGTGGAAACAAAAAACCCATATTAATCTCATGATACATTCCATGTATCTCTCTTGAATAATTATATATATGATCCATCAAATTTACTAATCTTATAGGTCATACTACTGATTTATGATCTTACTTATGTGGAACAACCTGTTTAGATTCTAAATCATACATAATAATTTCAATGAAAAAATACCAATCCCATGGAAAATATTTCACTGTCCAACCACCATCTTGAGGAATTTAAATGGGAATTGGTGGATGTAATGAGGGTGATGAATCATAATTTTTTATCCAAAAGTGATGAATTTTGAGGGAGAAATACTTTTGAAGTGGGGTTGAATGTAGCACCCTAATATTTTGTGAAATATATTTTTCCGAATAATTCCAATTTTTTTTATATTTTTTGTCACAAAAAAACATTATTTATTGTGTTACAAACCACACTGAGTTGATATTTCATTATTATATATAGTAATTTTAAAATAATTCGACATACTCTTAAAACATTTATTTTTAATATAATAGTTATCACCTAGAAAATGGAATGAATAGTAAAAATTTCATAAAATAAATTATGAAAATATTTGGTTTACACACACACACACACATATATATAATGAATTATTGTGTCACAAATTAATAATAAAATAAAATAAAAGTATTTAAAAAATAAATGAATTTTTTTTATGAAAAATGAATTTTTTAAAAAATATTTTTTATATAAAAAAATTTAAAAAATATTTGCGGAATTATTTTAATGAAATATAAATATTATATATTAAATTTAATTTATAACATTCTTATTATGTTTTTTATAGATATGAGATAATAATAAATTATATTTTATGCTTAAAAAAATATTAAAAATAAAAATTTAGTCATTTTTTGAACGATAATATTTAAATTAAAATTTTCATGTCTATAATATTTATTTTCCGTAATTAGATTAATTTTATAACTAATAATTCCAAATTTATCTTATGAAGAAATATTGATAATTATTTTGAGTTTAATTGTTTTTTCAATTATTATTAAAAAATAATGGTTTTATGATGAACATTCATTTATTATGATGCATAAAATTAGTTTACATAATTAGAAGTTAATAAAATTTAGGTCATTGTAATCTATTTCATATTGAATTTTTAAATAAAAACTTTTAAATCATTTGAACATTTTCTCTATGGAAAACTGCTTTTTCATCACATCTACGAGATTAATTTCAAATTATTTTTTCCACTTCTAGGATGGAAATTCAAAACATGAATTAAATATTTTTAATCATAATTATTTAAGTCATAAAATAATTTAAACATAATTTTTGACTATAGTGAATTGTATAAATTGATAAAAAATACATACCGAAATTAAGGGGGAAGTGGGTTTATAAAGCGTTAAACTAAAAAGGATAAGTCAAAACAAGAACTATAAATTTATCTGAAACCTATTTTATGGAATTATTTTGATTTTTTCATTTATAATGATATATAAATTCAAAAAATTTAGCCCTATGTATTGTAAAAAACACGGGTACATATTTTTTATCTCAAATATTTCAAGTGTCCACTCCCATCGCTTATAAAAATCCATCCCCTCTCATCTTCTCTATACATTTGAAATCCTAATTTTTTTCCAATACCAATAAAAATAACCTTATTAATTAAAAAAATTATCCTTTAATCCTTATTTAAGTCATAAATATAAGCTATGAATCCTTTTGGTGATAACCTAAGGTTATTTTCCAAAGAAGAGGAAACACCCCTAAACAAGGATAATATATTATTTAGTCATCCGCCTTATTCAATTTTTATAAAACCATAATGATATGGTATCCCAAGTAAAATTTTAATATTTATATTTTAATATTTTAATGTAATATACTAATTTACTCACAACTTCAGTCAAATGGGTTATGAAAACAACATTGCGTGTATGGAGGACTACTTCCTAATGAACCGATGTTATTAGTTTTCCATCACCTCCTCTCAAAAATGGATATAATGATGTATTAATTATTTATTAATGACATTTATGACATTAATATTCTTACGAAATGACGATATCACAAATTACATATTACTATACATTTTGTGGGAATAAAATAATGTAGTTTGTGTGTATATCAAACTATCTTCTCGTGAAGCAATGTTATTTTTTCTTCACATAATGTTTACATGGAAGCTTATAGTGATTGGTTTAAATAAAACCATGTGATAAATATGAAATATAATTTTTTCTAAATTTTTAATATATTAGTTAACTTTATTTCATTGCAAATTTTGATAAATCAGTTAAAGTGTTCTTGCGTAGGTACGAACTTCATTTTCCATGAATGATGTATTTCATTTTCTATCTCTTATATTAACGGCGTAATATAAATACATAAATAATGAATATATTAAATATTTATTTAATTTTAAATATTTTGAATATTATGTAACCATAATCAATTTAATAGGGTTAAAAACACCAAATCAAAATATACCATAATAAAGTAGTTATGACAAAAACATGTTGGAAGGAAGTTATAGAAAGAAGGATATTTGGACTGATGTTTTCCAATGAAATGGTTAATAAGGTTAGAGATATTATAAAAATAATGGTTTCATAGTTATTTTTTCAAAACTTGTATTCATATAATCTTAGATGTTATCTAGAATCTGATTATTTTTAAAAGGTGTTTCTATCAATTTCATCACTGAAGAATAATGGGAAAACTATGCCATAGTTATATCTACCCCATTGAAATTCATAATCGTATTTGGACTCTAACATATCACATGATGTTTACACTTGTAACACCCAAGAATGTTATAAATTTAATATCATTAAAAATGTGTTTTATTTAGTTTATTTAATTAAAAAATAAAACATTAATGTAAATTTTTTAATTAAATTGATTATAATTTAATTATACAATAATTTCTGTTGGTAATTTTAGTGTTCAAACAAATTTTATAGCATTATATTAAAACATGGATATACTTATTGATTAATTTTAATAATAAAATTTATCTAAATGAGTGTTTGATAAAATATTTCAAATAAATAAATTTCATAAAAAAATTATATTGGCTATTGAAATTACATTGATTAATTTTGTTTAATATGAAATAATAAATACTACACATTGAATATATTTGGAATTAAAATTTGTTATTTTCAAAAATAATTTATAAATATATATAGTTACAATTATTTGTTTTAAAATTATGAATTAAGATTAGATTTACAAAAATTTTACTATATTAAATTTATGATGAAAATATATATATATCTTTTTAACATGATATATGTATATATATATATATGAAATTATTTGAATTATAAATTTTGACTATATCATTTCATGAAACTACTTTAAAAATATATTATTATGACTATTATATGGTAATTTTAATTTAATGTATATAGTATGAAAAAATATATATATGAAGTAATAACTTTTAGTTTTAAAATATAAATTTCGATTGGATTAATTTTTATAAAACTATTAATATTATGATTTTTATAATGAAATAACTATATAATCTTGGACTTGTAATACATGTATTATATTAAATGTTATATAATATACTTTAAATGAACTAATTATATAATTATAATGATTTAATAATAATAAAATACGAAAACAAATTCAAAAGTGGTAATGATGAATTACATGAAAAGCATGTCATGTAAAACAAAGAATGACTAAAAAAATGGGACTGTCAAAATAAAATGAAAACAAAATATTTTGAATTAAAATAATTATAATTTACTAGAAACATAAAAACCCACATTGATATTTATTCCACATCTATATTCCTGATCAGATTACCCCTTTCAAGCCCTATTCATTCGATATTCATGGATTAAACCACATTCGTCCCATCTATAACAGACCAGACATCATCCTCTTAAGATATTATGCTTTCTTCCAACCTTAGGATGATGTTGTGTTTAATCATGGCCATCTGTTTTTTCATTATTCCTTGTTGAGTCACGCTATACAAAATATCATCGAATGGGATTCTATCTCAGTCTTTGGATCATCTCACCCTCATCCGGACAACCCATTCATTTCTTGGTAGTCTTATCCACGCCGCACACCATTTCGTGTTGCATGATGGGTTGATCGACGAGATTCCTTCCTCCTTCACTTTTCTTCTTCATCAACCTATTATTCTATATCCATCTCCATCAATGGTCCCATTCACAATCCTCTTTCCACTTCAATGATAATACTGTATTTTTTTTAAAAACCAACCCATGACTTAAATCTTGGATTCCACTTCACACTTTCATTCAATATGAATTATTTATAATTTTTACATTAATTAGATTATTTTTTCCTTCTACATGAGTCTCCTCTAGAGTAATTTTTTATCATTTTCTATTATGTCCCATGAGTTTTATACAAATATACATAGTTTATATATACAGTATATATGAACACATTTTTCACACAAACATTTCGGGTTTTCTTCCCCTCATGCACTTCTCCAAATTTTGCTCGGCTCTGCCTCCTCCTTGAATAAAATGAGATGGTTCATTATAAATTGTCTCAAATATTTATTAATTAATTTTTTGAACTTATGTTAGTAAGGTGGAAATTAGTATATTTAAAAGAGATCTATTTATTTTTAATTCAACCAGTATTTTGTTTCAAGCATTTAATTATTTTAAAGTTGTTGGTCATTTGTGTAAGGGATTTCTTTTTAGGCTTTATCTTTCTTGTGAAAAATCTTACATGCACCTTTTATAAATATAAGTATGTATATGATCATAAAAACACACACACATATATATGTATATATGTATATCATCTCTAAGGAGAATCATGGTTTTTCAAAGGTTAAAATTTTGTATGTATTAATATTTCTAAGGTCAATAATTATGTTTAGGTTTGTTAAATATGGTTTTAATTAAGAAAAACTGAATATACACTTAGTGTATATTCTGACATATACACATAATTCAGTATATTTCTATTTTATGTTATTAAAGATTTTATTTACAATATTTAAATAAATACATGGATGCAAATAATGTTTTGGGTTCAAATATATTTGTATTATTATGAAAACATTAGTTTATATGTATGTATGTCCATGAATTTATGTACATTAAAAATAACATGAGTTTTGGTTTTTAATCTGGTGATATTAACAATTAAATAATATTATGGAGTATTCATTAAATGTATGGTTTAAATATTTTTCTCGAACATTTATTTATTTTACGATCTACTATTTTGTTAGGAATGTTTGTTTATTTATTTATACCCCCTATATTTCTGCTTCTCGCAATGGAGTCCATTTGCTTAAAATATGAATTACTTTTATGATGCTGAGGGTTTTTTATTATCAAATATATTACATTTCTATTAAGAAGTTAATATATATATATATATGACATTAGTTTTTAGATTATATAAAGCAAGGGTGCACCAAAAATTATTTGGATTAGAGAAGTTTATTTATTTATAGAAATTATATCATCTATTTTCTGGTTCTGCATATGAGGAGAGTATTTTATTTTCAAACGTATATTAATTTGAGATATATTTAGGTTATAATTAATCAATTTATGTTTTTTTCTCAAATTTAAATCCATGACAAATATATATATATATATATATATATATGTACATAATATAGGTGTGCGGTGACAAGATTTTCTTCACCACACCAATAGATATATATAAGTATTTGATTGTAAACTTGATGAATTTTTGTATCCCAAGCAATGTAAGTGGGTGTGACATGTACTTATTATATAAATATATGTATATATAAATGGTTATATGTATGCACCTATAAGATTTAACCATAACATGAATTAAATTGGCCTAAAAAATTCTTTGGTGGTTAATGTTTGTTGTTGTTATGTTTATTTAGTTCCTCGTGAATGTATGAATTACATAAAACTATTGTTGTACTACAAATAAATTGGCCTTATATGATTTGGAGTATAAGGCATTGATATTTATTAAGACACAACCGTTTATCAGTGCAATCATGTGAACAAATGACATTCATCTTACTTTAAAATCATTCATTTTAAACTATACATATTCATTTCTATAAATCATGGATTTTTAAAATTAAGGAACTATCATTTTATGTGGTAACCCCATCCATTCATTAATTTCATGCTTTAAATTAAATTCACATTTGCAAATAATTTTTACTAGATTATGCATGTCATTGAGAAAATTATTATTTAAGTAACAACTGACATATTATGATTTAGTCTAATGTCATTTCCATTTAACATAGCATGAATTGAGAATGTATAATACCTATCAAAAATTATAAACACGCAATTTAATGAATTGAATGTTAATGGAAGCATTTGTAATGATATTAATATATGTGATAAATCAAACTATTTTATTGTTCATCACTTATAATAATGAATTAAGAATTTCTTTATTCGGAGTGGTATAGGACACCCCAATTAAAAGACATGGAATTAGGTGTTCAAAGTGGTATAGGAATCATTGGACACATGGCCTTATTAATCATTAGAGGAATGTATTGGACTAGTATGCTCCGGGTTGGTGACCATTAAAAGTAAGCCCTCCGGGTTGGGGTCCGGTTACCGCAGACCCTCCGAGATGGAGTCCGGTTATAGTGGCTCTCCGGGATGGAGTCCTCTTACATAGGATATTCGGGTTTGGACCAGTTATATTTATCCCCTAGGTCTTGGCATGCGGCCTTGAAAGAGAAATTAAAGTCTAGAATTATACATTCCCTATTAATGTGTATGATAATTAATTAACCAAATGGCTATTCGACTAGTAGAATATCCATGGTTAAGAACCAGTACATATGAGTATTAGAAATGTAAAATCTTATGACATGAAATATGTTTATCACTATGTGATTTTAGAATTCATTGTACGGAATTGGTGTTATTACCGTCATGCGCAACTCTGATTATCCATTACTCTTAGTTGTTTGGTTTTTGCTTACATATTCTTATTTCATACATCTTTTGAGTTTTCATTTATTCATTACTCTTATTAACCATGCCTATTTTTGAATCGTGAACCCTTCTAATTCTGTTATCATGTTTTTACATGAGCACTCTTATGATGTGTACTTCTATTACAACATTCCTTTAAAAAAAATTTCATGGAAATTTTAATGATTATTTTCAAAAAAAAAATTGGGTATAGTATGTTATTTTTAAACCCCTTACTTAGCATTATTATGATCAACCTATGTTTTTTATAAAAAAATTTCAGGTATCATTTTTTACTGAAGAAATATATCAGAAGTTTCCGGTTTCTCAATGCTGGAACCAAATTCAATCCTCTCTATAGAACCAGCTTCGGGTACATGGGAGCTGGGGATTGTTAGTTGGAATCAGATATTTGGTTTAGTTAACTCTGCAAAACCAGAACTGAACAAATAAAAAATTATTTAAGTATTACAAAGTCTCATGTTTCTTGGATAAAAGAAAAAAATACCAACCTTATGTCTCTTCATAGAAATCCGATAAAACTAGATCAATACTAAAAACATGGTTATGTTTTACACATTAGCAGTTTCCTTAAATTCTCAGATGGCTAATGAATCACGCATTCTTTCTCTTCCAACATAGATAGTAGAAACTATAGTGGAAAAGTCATGATAAGGGGACTACGAGACTTTGTAAAACCACAAAATGTCTTGTAAAAAACTACATCGGCTGTCGAACCACCGAAACATCCTCCATCTTTAAAAAGGATGTAATCTAGTCCATTACCGTATCGCATTTTCAAAATTTGCAGCATATAGGAAAAGTGGAAAGTTTCATGAAGGCCTTTTTCGATGTTCCACTTTTGCTGATAATTATCGAGATGTATCTAAATTTCTTGAGGATGCTTTGGATGCTGACCATCGAGTGGCCTACCTAATTCAGGTCTTGAGTTTTAGTATGTATGTAGAACTCTATGACATCAATATTTTCAAGAATGACTCGGTGCGTGGGACTTATAGGGATTTTGTCCACTCTAAAATTTCCAAACTCCACACTTTCCTTTCCTCTTTATGGATGGATGAGTGCTTTAGGCATAGATTCAACCCTATCTGTTCACAGTGTATCTAGGCCAAAGAAATTGAGCATCTGAATACAACCTTAAGAATCCACTTGAGGTCGTCAACACCCTTCCATCAGTGGTGTTCCTGGTAAAGGGACCTCGAGAGTGACATGTGTTTAGTATTGATGTGGTTGTGTATGAGGATTTTAGAATTGTGAGGACACAATTCTTCATTGGGCGAATAATGTAACACCCCGGATATTCTTAATTATATTTCATTAAAAATGTGTTTAATTTATTTTATATAATTAATGAAATAAAAAATATAAATAAAATTTTTAATTAAATTGATTATAAGTTAATTATACAATAATTTTTGTTGATAATTGTATAGTGCTAAAATTAATTTTATAGCGTTATATTTTAACATGAATATACTTATTAATGAATTTTAATAATAAAAATTATCGAAATGAGTGTTTGATAAAATATTTTAAATAAATAAATTTATTAAAAAAGTATATTGACTATTGAAACTACACTGATAGAGTTTATTTAATATGAAATAATAAATACTACACATTGAATATATTTGGAATTAAAATTTTTTATTTTCAAAAAAAAATTATAAATATATATAGTTACAATTATTTGTTTTAATGTTATGAATTAAGATTAGATTTACAAAATTCTTAGTATTTTAAATCTATGAGGAAAATATACATATATATTTTAAACATTATATATACATGAATATGAAATTATTTGAATTAAAAATTTTGACTATATCATTTCTTGAAACTATTTGAATAATATATTATTATTAATATAATATGGTAATTTTAATTTAATATATATATTATGCATATATATATAAAGTTTTAACTGTTAGTTTTAAATTATAAATTTTGATTGGAATAATTTTTATAAAATTATTAATATTATGATTTTTATAATGGTATAAATATATAAAGTTAAACTTTTAATACATGTATTATTTTAATCTTTATATAAAATGTATTAAAGGAATTAATTATATAATGATAATGAGGTAATAATAATAAAATAAAATAAAACAAATTCTAAAGTGTTAATGATGACTTACATGAAAATCGTGTCATGGAAAACAATGAAAGTGTAAAAAAACGGGATTAAAAAAATAAAACACTAAAGAAAATTTTTGAATTAAAAAATGATGATTGAATAAAAACACAAAAAACCACTTTGATGTTTATTCCACCCCTATATTATTTATTGGATTTCCCCCTTCATGTCCCATCCATCAGATATTCACTGATTTAATCATTGTCCTCCCCTCTATAACAGATCGGACCCCATCCTCTTAAGATACTATGTGTTATTCAAACAATTGGATGATGTTTCTTTTAATCCTATCCATCCATTTTTTTCCTTATTCCTTTTTGAGTCACGCTTAACAATATAACACAATGTGGGATTCTATCTCAGCGGTTAGATCATCTCATTTTCATCTGGACCAACCATTTATTTCTTGGTAGGCTTATCCATGCCTCACACCATTTCATGTTGCATGATGGGTAGATCAACGAGATTCCTTCCTCCTTTACTTTTCTTCTTCATCAACATATTATTCTATATACATCTCCATCAATGGACCCATTCACTCTCCTCCTTCCACTTCAATGATAAAATTATATAATTTTTCTTAAAACCCAACCCGTGACTTAAATCCCAGATTCCACTTCAAGCTTTCTTTCAATCTGAATTATTTATAATTTTTCTTTAATTGGTGTATTTGTTTCCTTCTACATGAGCATCATCTAGAGTCATTTTATGTCATATTCAATTCCATTCCATGATTTTAACAAAAATATACATAGTTTATATATACAGTATATATGAACTAATTTTTCACACAAACCTTTCAGGTATTCATCCCCTCAAGTACTTCTCAAAATTTTGTTCGGCCCTACCTACTCATTGAATAAATTATGAGAGAACATTATACATTGTCTTGAATATTTATTTATGACATTATGTTTGTAAAGGTAAAATTAGTATTTTAAAAAATGTTCTACATATTTTGAATAAAAGAAGTATTTTGTTTCATGTAGTGAATTATTTTGAAGCTATTGGTTATTTGGTTAAGAGATTTCTTTTTATACATTGCCTTTATTGTGAAAAATAATATATACACTCTTTATATATACGAGTATGTATATGTTCACACACACACACTAGTATATATATATGTATATATATCATCTCAATGATGAATCTAGGTTTTTCGAAGGTTAAAAGATTGTATTTATTAATATTTCTAAGGTCGGTAATTATATTTGGGTTCATTAAATATGGTTTTAATTATGAAAAACCAAATATACAATTGGTTTATATTCGGATATATACACATAATAAAATATATTTCTATGATATATTATTAAAGATTTTATTTACAATATTCAAATTAATACTTGGATGTGAATAATGTTTTGGGTTCAATTGGATTTGTATTAATATGGAAAAAAATATTTTTTATGTATGTATGTCCAGGAGTTTTTGTACTTAAATCCTAACATATGTTTTGGTTTTCAATTCGGAGATATTAAAAATTAAATAATGTTTTGAAGTGTTCATTAAATGTAAGGGTAAAATATTTTTCTCGAACGTTTATTTATCTTATGATCTACTGTTTTGTAAGAAAATATTATTTATTTATTTATACTCTCCATATTTCTAGTTCTCGAAATAGAGTTCATTTGATTAAAATATGGATTACTTTTATGATGCTAAGGGTTTATTATTATTAAAAAAATTAAATTTCTTATAAGATTTTAATATATATATATATATGACTTTATTTTTTAGAGTATATAAAGTGAGGGTGCACTAAAAATATTTGGGATTAGAGATTTTTATTTTTTATACTAATTATATCCTCTATTTTATGGTTCTGCATATGAGGAGATTAATTTATATTCAAACATATATTTTTTGAGATGTATTTAGGTTAGAATTAATCGATTTATGTTTTCTTTTCATATTTAAATCCATGACAAATATATATATATATATATATACATATCTGTGTGTGTGTACAGAATATAGGTGTGAGGTCACAATATTTTCTTCACCATACAAATTGATTTATACAAGTATTAGATTGTAAACTCGACGATTTTTTTGGGCCCAAGCAATATAAGTGGGTGTGACATGTACATATTATATATATATATGTATATATATAAATGGTTATATGTATGCACCTATAATCATTAACCATAACTTGAATTAAATTGGTCTAAAACAAACTTTGATGGTTAAAGTATATTGTTGATATGTTTATTTAGTTCCACATGAAAGTATGAATTACATAAAACAATTGTTTTACTGTAAATCAATTAGCCTTATATGCTATGGATAATAAGGAATGGATAATTATTAAGACATGAATGTTTATCAGGGCATGCATATATACATATGACATCAATTTTAATTTAAAATTTGTCATTTTAAAATATAAATATTTATTTCTACAAATCATGTATTTTTAAAATTAAGGAACTATAATTGTATTTGGTAACTCCATCCATTCATTAATTGCGTGTTTTAAAAATAACATCAAATGTGAAAAAAAAAATTATTTACACGTTTTTACATGTCATTTGGAAAAATATTATTTAATTAATAGCTAAAATATTTTTATTTTTTCCAATGTCATTTCTATTTATCAGCACATGAATTGAGCATGTATAATACCTATATGAAATTATAAAAACACACTGTAATGCATTGAATGTTTTTGGAAGTAGTTGTAATGATATTAATTTATCTGGTAAATCAAACTATTTAATTATTCAACACTTATGATAATTAATTTAGAATTTATTTATTCGGAGTGGAATGGGACACCCCAAATAAAAGACATCGAATTAGGTATTTAAAGTTGTATGGGACACTTTAGATACATGGCCTTATTAAAAATAAGAATAATTTATTGGACTGTATGTTCTAGGTTTGGGATAGGTAATAGTAATCCCTCTGGGTTGGGGTCTGATTACAGCAGACCCTCCTGGATGAAGTCCAGTTACAGAGGCTCTCCAGGATAGAGTCTCGTTACAGAGGCTCTCCAGGTTGGGTTCAGGTTACAGTTATCCCCTAGGTCTTGGCACGAGGCCTTGACACAGAAATCAAAGTCTGGAATTATACATTCCCACTTTATGTGTATGATAACTAATTAACCGAATGGATAATTGACTCGTAGAATATCCATGGTTAAGAACGAAAACATACAAGTATCATTAATGTAAATGTATATGACATGACATATGTTTAGCACTTATTTATTTTAGTATTAGACGTTCGAAATTGAAGTTATTACCTTTATGCGCAAATCTGGATATTCATTACTCTTAGCTGTTTAATTTGTGCTTACATATTCTTATTTCATACATGATTGAGTTTTCATTTATTCATTACTCCTGTTAAGCATGCCTATTTTCGGGAGCTGGGGCGTAGCAACACAGAACCCATATTAGCCAAATGTTTCATTCCATGTATCTCTCTTGAATAATTATATACATGATCCATCACATTAACTAAACTTATAGGTCATACTACTGATTTATGATCTTACTTATGTGGAACAACCTGTTTAGATTTTGGATCATACATAAAAATTTCAATAAAAAAATACCAATCCCATGGTAAATATATCATGGTCCAACCACGATCTTGAGGAAGTTAAATAGTAATTTGTGGATGTAATGAGGGTTATGAATCATAATTTTTTTATCCAAAAGTGATGAATTTTGAGGGAAAAATTCATTTGAAGTGGGGTTGAATGTATCACCCTAATATTTTGTGAAATTTATTTTCCCAAATAATTCAAATTTTTTTCATATTTTATGTCACACAAAAAACATAATTTGTATTGTGTTACAACCCACACTGAGTTGATATGTCATTATTATATATAGTAATTTTAAAATAATGTGACATACTCTTAAAACATTAATTTTTAATATAATAATTATCACCAAGAAAATTGAATGAATGGTAAAAAATTCATAAAATAAATTATGAAAACATTTGGTTTACACACACATATATATATTTAATGAATTATTGTATCACAAATTAGTAATAAAATAAAATAAAAATATATAAAATATATGTGAAATATTTTTCTAAAAAGGAAAAATTACTAAAAAAATTATATTAAAAAATTAAAAACATTTTGGTGAATTATTTTAATTAAATATAAATATTATATATTGAATTTAATTTCTGACCTTCTGCTTATGTTTTTTATAGATATGATATAATAATAAATTATATTTTATGCTTACAAAAATATTAAAAAAATAGGTCATATTGTGAACTCTTATATTTAAATTATATTTTTAAGTTTATGATATTTATTTTATGAAATAAATTAATTTTATAACTAATAATTTTAGCTTTATCTTATAGAGAAATATTGATAATTTTTTGAGATTTAATTTTTTTCAATTATTAATAAAAAATACTGGTTTTATGAAGAACTTTCATTTTTTATGTTGCATAAAATTAGTTTACTTAATTATATATTCATCAAATTTAGTTTATTGTAATCAGTTTTATATTGAATTTGTAAATAAAAACTTTTAAATCTTTTGAACATTTTATCAATGGAAAACTGCCTTTTCATCACGTCTATGAGAGTAATTTCAATTTATTTTTTCACATAGATTCTTTCATTAATCGTTCAATCAAAGACGAACGCGTCTTGCCTCTCGCTACTACCCTCTCCCTCGATGGTGCAGGTTATGCCCGTGTCGTCGCAGCCCATCCTCGGCCCGCCTTAGCCGTGGTGGGGGAGGAAGGATTCTCTCTCTCCCCTCTCCCCTGACCCCCCCTTTTCCCCTTTTACAGATCTGTCGCTTCACACTAGCTTCCCCTCAATCGATGTTAGCCCTAAAGTTCAAAATCATGTGAATGATATTACTTCTATTCCGATCTCTCTGTTGGAGTTCACAAGAGCCTCGGCACTGCTGGATCTTACTCTGGTTGCACGCTTTGGGAAGTAACATCCCTCTGTTGATGCCTTCGACAGGTATGTATTTTCATCTTGGAAGTTGCAGGATTGGGCAGTTGTTAGTCTTTTAGACTCGAGGAATTTCCATATTCATTTTCGAATGAAGATGAATTGATATATACATAGGCTAATGCTCTGTGAAATATGGAAGGTTTTTGGTATTCTCTTTTTCGATGGTCTTTTGAGTTCCACCTGAGACGTGATTCCCCGGTCAAGGTGATCTGGTTATCCCTTATAGGGATTTTGTTACCCTTTCAGAATCTTATGATCCTCTGGTTTTTTAGAAACATGATAGGTCATTTTCTATGCTCGGATTCTCGAACTCGAGCCGTTTTTCATCCTGTTGCTCCAAAAATCTATGTGGAAGTAGATGTTTCACAGGAACCGCTATAATTCATAAGTATTGAGATCAAAGGTCAAATTCGTTGGCATCAAAAGGTGTGAAATGAGTCGTGGGTTCCCTTCTATGTGGGTTGTAGCTGCTTGGGTCATGATGATGGCAGATGCCGGCAAGGCTCCTCTATTTATTCTTGAAGAGCTCTTGTTCCTCTGGAAGAAAATCCTATATTTGAGTGCAATGAAACCGTAATGGACCAGGAGGGCTCTGGTGA
Source organism: Viscum album (assembly GCA_963277665.1). Classification (NCBI taxonomy): domain Eukaryota; kingdom Viridiplantae; phylum Streptophyta; class Magnoliopsida; order Santalales; family Viscaceae; genus Viscum; species Viscum album. The sequence goes on along the minus strand of OY728153.1, from coordinate 409,484,513 downwards.
TGATGGCACTTCGATATCCCTTCCAAAAGAGGTGAAACAAAATATTCCTAATACGAGAGTTGCGGAAGTGTTTGATAGACTGTGAAAGGATTTGGGTATCTCCTCGGGTGATGAACATGGGCAGATTTGGCTCCAAAAAGTTTTTAAGGGTCCCCTACAACTTTTTCAGATGTTGTGAAATCTGTTGGTAGTCTTCCTCATGAGGAGGCTGTTGTGGATCAGGGGGATAGGTTGGGGACAGTGGCCATGGAATACTGTATAAGGGCTGAACAAAACCCTAGGGGGGCCAGAAAAGCTCATTATTCTGCTGGTATAGGCAAAGTATATGCCATTGTTAATGGATCTCTCAATCGTTTTTCGGTGTTGTGAGAAATTGATTGTCATACTTCCACTGAAGGGGCTAAAGAGGAAGTTGATCATGGACAGGTCCAGTTTTTGAGGCTGGATGAAAATGGAGTGGTATATGATTCTACTTCAGAATCATTATCTGTTGATCCCATGGAAGTGGAACTCACGGAAAATTATCTAAGATCTTCTACAAAGAAAGGGAAGAACACTCTCATGGATTCAGATGGTTTTATATTGCATTCACGGAGATCACTGAGACAAAAGGACTACTCAAATCTACTTAGACCTCCCATTACCAGATCTTCTAGCAAAGGGTTCCAGATGGCCCTATGCCAGTGGTTGACAACAATGATACAGAGTGATCATCCCAAGAACTCCTCATGCACTCTAACAATGAAATGTTATAAGAGTCCTTTTTGATCATGATTTCAGAGAAAGATGCTCACCGTATGTTTGAAAGAACATTGCATGTTTATTTGAATGATGAATAGTATTATTGGTTTGATAAACATAATATAATTCTGATTCGTGGCTTCAACGATGGGAAAACAATCTTGGATGAGCATGTACAGGCTTGGGACAAGATGGCCCTATGTTTCGAGGATCTCATAAAGGACAATCTGGAAATTGTAGTTACCTCTATTGAATGGCGTCTTCTTAAGGTGTAGAATTCTAACTGATTTAGATTTTTATATAATGGCTCAACGTTTTCTTATGAGGTTTGATTTTCTGTATTATAAATCTTTTTGGTTTCTCACTTTTTCCTTAAAAGTTTTTTTGAAATAAAAAAATTTAATTTTGAGGAAATTATTTTTTCAATTCTAGAATGAAAATTAAAAACATGATTTAAATATTTTTAATCAGAATAATTTATGATATTAAATAATTTAAAATTAATTCTTGACCATATTGAATTGTATAAATTGATAAAAAAAAATACCTACCGAAATTAAGGGGAAAATGGGTTCATAAAGTGTTAAACTAAAAATGATAAGTCAAAACATGAACTAGAAATTTATTTGAAACCTATTTGATGGAATTATTTTGTTATTTTCACTTCTAATGATATATAATTTCAATATTTGGAGCCCTATGCATTGTAAAATACATGGGTACACATTTTTTATTTCAAATATTAAAATTGTCCACTCTCATCACTTATAAAAAGCCATCCCCTCTCATCTCCTCTGCACATTTGAAATCCTAATTTTGTTCCAATACCAATAAAAATAACCTTTTAAATTAAATAAAAAAATATTATAATCCTTATTTAGGTCATAAATATAAACTATGAATCCTTTTGTTGATAACATAATGTTGTTTTCCAATGAAGAGAAAACACCCCTAAACATGGATAATATATTATTTAGTCATCCACCTCATTCAATTATTATAAAACCATACTGATATAGTACCCCATGTAAAATTTTAATATTGATATTTTAATATTTTAATGTAATATCATAATTTAATCACCACTTCTTTCAAATGGGTTATGAAAACAACATTGTTTGTACGATGGACTACTGCCTCATGAACCGATGTTATTTGTTTGTCATCACCTCCTCTCCAAAATGGATATAACAATGTATTAATTATTTATTTATGACATTTATGACATTAATATTCTTACAGAATAATGATATCACATATTACATCTTACTATACAATTTGTGGCATTATGATAATGTAGATTGTGTGTACTTCAAAAAACCCTCTCGTGAAGCGATGTTATTCATTACTCACATACTATTTACATGGAAGCATAAAAGGATTGGTTTAAATAAACCCATGTGATATATATGAAATATAATTGTTACTAAAATTTTAATATATTCGTTAACTTAATTTGAATTCAAATGTCGATAAACAAGTTAATGATTTCTTGCGTAGGTATGACCTTCATTTTCCATGAATGGTGTATTTCATTTTCTCTCTCTTATATTTAAGGCGTAATATAAATACATATATAATGAATATATTTAATATTTATTTCATTTTAAAAATTTTGGATATTATGTAACCCTAATAAATTTAATAGGTCTAAAAACACCAAATCAAAATATACAATAAAAAAGTAGTTATGACACAAAAATGACTTCAACATGAAATTAATAATTAATTGAAAATTAAAGGTCAAAATATAATATATGGTCTAATATATATAAGTATTGTTCTATAATAGATTTATAATCAAATTACATTTATCATATATGAGGTTCTAATGAGTACAACGTTTGTCGATACTTATAGTAATTGATTTCTAGTGTCTCTTTTATTTCTGGGAGACATATATAAATTCACAACTCATTTATTTGTTGTGTTATATATGAATTACATTTTAAATTTAATATCATTACTACCATTATTTAAATGATATTTAATGGTTTATTTTATGTTAGTCTTTATTTGTGATTTTTATTCAATGGATTACAAAATTGTTAAGAGATTATTTAAGAAATATAACTTTTTTGAGACATATATTTTGTTATGAAGTTATCATCTTTTATGAGGAGTATATATAGCCCTATTGAAATTTCATATGATTAATTTATTTATTATCATGATTTTATATGATTCAATTAATTTTATTATTTCATTGGACTTATGATTCGATGTTTCCAATGTTGTTAGGATTTTATGTTAAAATCACATATTTTATTAAAAATTTTCATGATTATGGTTATATTGGTTAATAGTAAGATATATCCCTAATGGAACTCATAAAAATTACAATCCCTTGTTAATTTCACGAGAATACATGTTTTTAATTAATTTTAATAACATTATGTACTCATTTAATCAAAATAATTTATTTAAGACAAATAGTCTTTATTCCTCTCTTCGATCAAAATCATAATTTTTCATTGAATCCCTTGTTTTCAATAAATAGTTTCCAAAATGTTGTTAAAATTATAAAATTTATTTATTAAAGTAATTTTAACCCATTTCTTACTTTTCAATGTAGTTCTTGAATCTAATATTCATGTATTTTTCAAAATAATAATTATTTCAATTTTACTAAAACTGAGAAAGGAGTATTTGTTTTAACATGTACGACATGAACATAATTTCCCAATGTCATGACCATTATTTTATATTAAGATTACTTTTTATGATTTCAATTTCTATTTTTATTGAAATATATTTTAATTTTTGTTTGTTTTAGTTAAGATTTTCAATGGGGAACAGATATTTTTCACAAGAAATACTATGTGGGATCATTTAAAATCATTTTCCATATAAGAAAACAGTCATTAATGTTTCAAATTCTTTATTAGGGATGCGATCCAAGGATACCATTTTTATTCATCTCTGTATGGTTTATGCTTACAGTGAGAAGATGAAACCTATTTATATTCAATATAATATAATGATTAAAGGATTTCAAAACCAACTTTTTTTTCTTGAGTTACGATTTGATGATAACATGAAAAGATTATGAAATCTATGAATTTTTATATAGGTTATGTTATAATGAAATGTTTATGAAGACCATTTTTTCATGTGTTTTAATATGATTAATATTTTATGATATTTTGAAAAAAAAATTGGACTTTGTGATTGATGGGACATATATCGCCCTCTAATGAATTGGGTATATATGGATATATCATGGGTAAATATGATATGCATGAACCTGAATACAGGTACATCATGTTATGTGTGTAATTGATTATATGTTCATAGTTTAATGTGTAGACCGAGAATCCATGTTCATAATGTTACGTGTGGACATGATTTCATATCTCTAAGATTATGTGAGGATCTGATTTCATGTCCAAAAATCAATGAGTGAGCGAATTTCTATTTATACGTGTTTATAATGTTATAAAATTATATGTATTCCAAAAATATGTGCAAAATGAAAATATGTGTTCTTATGGTTCATGTTATTTGATTATGTTATGAATCATGTCTTGTGAACTACCATGATTTATTCCAGATCTCATTTTAAAAATCTATGATATGTAGGTTATTATCATATAATATTATTCTCACATTCTCATACCCTTATTTTGATGATATTTTCATTTATATCTTCTTTACATTTACTAAGAATATGAGAACACCCTATGATATGTTTCATTTTACCAAGATATGATTAAATGTATATTTAATGATATGTATATGAATGATTCTAATTAAGAAGAACATAGTAGGAGATGACGTTGCTCACTTATGGGATAGATATTTATGTTTTTGTGTTTCCAGTGGAATTATACCTAAATGATTTTTGGAATGATTGTTATTTTATATAATGAATACTCAAATATTATGATATAATATTTTTTTATGGGATGTTTGAGCCTATACACCTTCAAAAAAATTTCTTATTTTATTATTAAAAATAAATATGAATATAGATAATATATGGTCTTGAACTCCATAAAAAAGAATGTAATACATGTTCAAACTAGTTTATTGATATTTTATTCCTATGAAGTCATGTTCATTTGGAATTCGGGCTTCAGGTGAATCCTTGTTCATATCATTAATCCTGAAAATAAATCTCATAAAATTTTCCCTAGAATATTGATCATCCATATAAAATATTCATCAATCATTAATGGTTAAATCATATCAAATTTTTCTTGGCATGGAAACTCAATAAAATATACCAATAAAAATAGTTTTTTTTTCAATATTCAAATCAACAAATAAAAAATAAACTCATATATATTATCCATATATCCTTGCCTTTCATTTCCATTTCCCATTAATATTATATTTAATAATCAAGAATCACCACATAGAAAAGTTGACTATTATATAGGAAATTCCAAAATTCCCACTTGAAATAGTCAAATTATCCTTAGCTCTATGTTATTTTCCTCAGTAGATCCTATTGAAACTCAAATTTACTATTGCATGGTGATTTATTGTCCATGACATAAATGGACTCAACATTAACACGAGTTACCTTTATTTTCAGTTAATTTCACATAATATGGGTAGAATATGGAATTTTCAGGATATAAAATGGTATGTGATACACCCATTTTCTGATTGACACCCTATGTTGATATCTCAGCTCATCCCTCAAGCCTTTAAAATGAACACTTGGGAAACATGAAAAAATATCTCATGATGCTTCAAATTCCAATCATGGAATATTAGGAATTATTGAACAACTATTTTTTGATATATGTTTCCTACCTATCCAGGTCAATGAGATAATAGCTACTCTCATGGATATTTCACCCTATCTATATCATCAAGCATGACTCATTTAATTTAAATGAATACTAAAATGGAAATTCTATCGTTAATTCAAAACAATCAATTATATATAATAAAAAATTCCTATATGAGAGATCACTAAATCATAGAATGTTACTCCTAAACAATCATTATTTTATATTTATATAACCTCTATAAAGACTCAAGTTCCACCATCAGTATATTCTCAATGAAAATATTTTAAAAAAACACTTTAATGAACTATATCAAAAAATTATTTATCAAATAAATATAATTTTTAATTTAAACAACCAATGACTGTATGATATTATTTTTTTGAGTTCACTATCCTCTCATTGTAAATTGAATATTTAGGTTCATAATTCTCAATTAAAATCAACTCACAACTACCCCTTCTTTTGTGAACATTTTAGGACACCTAATTTTTGGGATTATCCAATATCAAGTCTCAATAATTATACCATATTATCAGTATCATAAAAGAAGAATGATATGTGATGCATGTTCCAGTTAGATTAAACATTGGAGGGATTAATAAAATTAATGAGATCAGAAGGAATTTTGATCATCATTTAAAACATATATGTGATGAATTGTGATATATATTACCTATACACTTCTATAAGGTTAATAGATCTATTTTATAACCCTTAAAAATTAAAACATGAGGATGGTGTTTCATTTCTATAATTACATTTTATGATCACTTAGTAGTTATGATAATATATTTAATAATTATTATAGAATTCATGATGTTGAAATAGATTAGTCCAACTAAATATTATGGTAATCTTGTTATAAATAAATTGTTATTTTCTCACAAACGAGAATTTTCCAATGGTGTATATCAATTACTTGTATTAAAATTATATAATAATTTATTATTCTCGTTTCTGAAACTATATATCTTATTAATAATAAAAAAAATATGTCTAACTAAGTATGAGGAATGATTTAATAAATATTGTTACTGAATATATAGTGGATTTTTGAATAGGGAATGAGATAAAAGGGTATGTGTGTATACCACAATGAAATTACAGTCAAAATTATATTCAGTAAATGTTCTAACTAAGATAACATTAAATTTATCATCCTTATATTCATAGGATCTAGTAATATCAATTTATTTATATTTTATTACCAATTAAAAATTTTCTGATGGTAGATTAGGGGGAATGAAAATAATAAATATTTATATTATAGTAGGTATTTTGAAAAAATTGATGCAATGAATTTTCTGTGAAGAAATATTACGTGAAATGAATTGTTAATTTTCATATATATGTTAATAAAACCTTGAAGGGAAGTATTCAATGAAACAACCATGGAAAAAATGGTAAAATTATCTAAAGAGAATCATGAAAAATAATAAACACATGGAAAATTATGAGATTTTGATATCATATTATTTAAATAAATCCTAATATATCATAAGACCAAAATATAATAAATTTAATATTCGCATAATCTGTTATGGATTAATTATAAACATTTATGTCAAGATGTCACACTAAATCTCATTCAAGGGAATTCTAAAAATATCCCTGTTTGTAAAAATTCTTGTCAAAATTATTAGATTGAAAAATAGATTAAATCCATCATGTTTATGGTAATTTTGATACTATTATGTTAAGGAATTACCATAATGGTTAAATTAAAAATAATAAAATAATAAATTATTTTTTGAGGTACAGATTAATTAGAATGTCACCGTATATTATTGGATTGACCAAATTTTTTGATTTAAAATGATTTTTAAGCATTCAAACCTTTTATTAGTGGATTTATGAATTTCCAGACATTCATAAAGATTAATGGAATATTATTATATATAAATTCAAAGGACTAAAATAAATTCTGACATATGTGATGGATAAATTCATTCTCTTTGGTTAATAATATTTCCCACAATAAATTCTGGGTTGATATAATTCCATGGAAGATTATACAAAAAATCCAATATGGATAATATTTTTCTAGATGATTCCTAATTCCTTCGAAAAATGATATTTTTTCTGCGATGTCTACTACCCATCCCACATGTTGTTTTAAGTAAAAAACATTGCTTTCATGACTTTTTAAATACTTCCTAAATAAGTTGATGAATAACATAGAATGAAAACTATGATAAAATATATATCTACCCCCTATATGATTTTATCTGGGAGAGAATATTCAGCACCAAGAAATTTTATGGTTGTTGAAATAAATATTGGAATATATTTGTAATTCAGATGAAATTTTAAAAACTAAAATTAATACTAATTTTCTTCATTATATGAGATGTATTTATTCTATTCTATTAAAAAAGAATCTTTTGAACTAGCTGAAACCCCAACAGTGGTCATCCAGAAGACCCCAGACCGAATTACATCCAATGGCCCCTTCACCCCCACCTGAAAATCCTATCACAATTTAAAAAAACATATCCAATGAAACACATGGTACAAAAAACCTATATCAGTACCAAAATATCATTTCCCATCCTAGTAAAAAATATTGGATGAATTTCTACAATTCTGATAAAAACTCAATTCATCCTCTAATTAATTCAAATATATATATATGAAACATAATTCACCACTACAAATCCTATCCTACCCAATTTTTAAATAGTAAATAAATTTATTTATTGGTGAAAATGAATCTTCATTACTCTTATAATAAATCATAATACCTATTTTTATTTTGTTGTATATTTATAAATAAGCAAACACCCATATATTAATTTATATATATATATATATAATAAATTTTAATTATATATATTATAGTGACCCATTCTGAAACAACCATGTCACTAATGTGAAATTCCATATGGCCTCAGTTACACTCCCAGATCAGTAATATATAATGAGTAGTACTGAGGGTATAAACATATCACTATGGAATTTATTTACCATATAATGCACCCTATCAAATAAAATCTATAATAATTGGGGTAACTATCAACATAATAAATACAATAAATATATACCATCAAATAAGGCTAAAAATAATCCCCATAATGCATTTAATGGACTAATTTCATAGTGAAACATTTAGACACATGAGTAGATGTTGGGTGAATGTAATACATCAAAATTTCAAGTGAATATAATTGTTTTTGATAGCCTATGATTCAAAAAATACCAAATATAAACATCCCATAAAATATATTTACTTTTATATAATCTCTAAATAACTTTTGGAACACCCAACCCCAAGTCTAAATGCACCATAAAATTGTATACTATTATACCCTGCCTATTAAATTGGTGGTTATGATTTGTATAAACACAATTACAAAAATTATTAATATATAATTTTTTTAAACAAAATAAAAATCATTTTTTTTGTAAATATTTGTTTTATAAAAAACAATATTTTTTTCTAAAAGATAGTTTAGTTAACCTTTTTAAAAATAAATTAAATTAAATTTCCAAATTTCCAAATTTTTATGAAAAAATGAAACTAATTTCACAAAATATCAATGTAAAATTTATCTAAGGGGGAGGTATTTATTTTTTTCTGACATATTTTATTATGAATAATCAGAAATACTCAAGTTTAATTGAAAATTTTCTTTTCATTATAATTATTAATAATGTTAAATTATATTTTTTATATATTTTAATGTAATATTTTTTCAATTATATATATATATTAGTCCTATTTAAGTCATTGGAATTAATTTCATATTTAAATTTCATATGAAAACATATCAATCTTTTGAACATTTTCTATTTGAAAACCCCTTTCTCATCATGTATGAGGGATTAATTTAGAATTAAATTCTTCAAATTATATTTATGGAATTTTGAAAATATGATTCTATAGTTTAAAAAATAATAATTTATATTATCTAATAGTGTCAAATTATTTTTATAAAAAATAAAAAGTTAACACGTTAAAAATTAATTACATCGTTTATGGTAATAATAGATTTATCGGGGGTTAATCTAAAAAGATAAGGGTTTAAATTCCTGAATAACTATATTAAAATCTCATTGATATCCAAATTTATTCAAAATAATTTCTATATATTGATAATTATCTATTTTTATAACTTTTCCTTATTTAAAAAACATTGTTAAACCTTTTTTATTTCATAAATTATATGTTTGGAACACACCTCATTATAAAAGGCCACCCACACTCTCTTCTTCACACCATCAAACTATATTTTTTTATAAAAAAACATATCAATTAATTTTCTAGAATCAATCTATTCAGCCTAGAATACATATATTTGGTAGAAATTAAACCTGTAAAGAAGATTGGTGCAATCCTATGGAGGCCACTCGAATAAGAATTACTGTTCTTCAATGAGTGTTTTTATTTTATTTTTTCCTCCTTCAATTATTATTTATCATTAGCTACATAATATCCTCTATATCTTAAAAAAATTATAAGTTTTTATAATATGGTAATGAACTGAAATTATCTCGAGTTGTTTCAAAAGGTTTATGAAATCCTTATTCATGTATATAGAGGACTACCACCTCTCAATCCGATGTAATTCATTTTTTCAATTACATCTCTCATAGTTGGGTGTGATTATGGATAATATATATATATATATAATTTATATGTAAAAAATATACCTCTATAGTCACTATATATTATATACCATTTTTTAATTTCCATTCCATATGCAATATTATAACGTCGCTAATGTTTATAGAAAACTACCGCCTCACGAAGAGATTTGAAACTTCTTCCACTAAGGTTTTATATGGAATGAAATAATGATAATGGTAATTAATATATGTGATATAAAAGAGTTAATTATTATATTAAATACACATTTTTCATTTAAAAAGAAAATAAATTAATTTTTTACCTTTTCACTCTCTTAAATATGATAGTATTGTTCATGTACGTGGGGAATAATGCCTTCCCAAAGTTATGTAACTATATTTTCATCAGTAAAATACATGGATAATATATATAATTATTTTTAAAAAATAATATTGAAATATTGAAATTAATTTCCCTCTATAATTATAATGTATTACATTCCACATTCCTATAATGGTCATTGAATATTTGAAACATTACTTATTCATACATACAACATACTCTCTCCATGATCCTAAAAACATTATTTTCTAATAACTAACATTAATGATAAGATTAAAATTGTAGTTTATATGTAAATATAAAAATTATATACTAATTATTATTCTTCAAATTATAGAACTGTATAATATGTGCTAGAAATAGATCTTTGATGACAAAATATTCATGAGAAACAAGGTAATTAAATCCAAACACAATTAAAATAATTAAATATTATTTATAGATGTGTGATAAGTTATTATAAAAGGATAATATATGTTATTATACATTTTAATATAGTTCTTGTATAAGATACAATTTTTTTTAAACAAATATACATGTGGTAAAAGCACATTTTACCAAAAGAAAGCTAAAGGTAACAGATTTATTGACTCACTTTCCATCCTTGAGATTAAACATATACATCATTAATCATGTCCTAATAATATTATGTGTGAAATGATATTAAATTATTTTATATTTTATTTAATTTTTTGGATATAAATATAATATACATAATCACTTAATTTATTAATCTCCAATTCAATGATATAATCATTATAATGGATTCAGTCTCAATTATCTTTCATTGAGGGAAATATGTATATAATTTAACAATTACATTTATATGGTCTATATACATCCCGATTGAAATGTAATATCACGATTCACTAAAAAATCATGGCATTTTATGATTTATTTTGAATTATTTCATCAAAGGGTTTTTAATAAAAATTATGAACTTGTAAATAATTTCATAACTCAATTCATTATAATTATGTTATTTTACTTATTCATAATCTATGATATTCTAGGATTATGTGGGAAATGAAAATTTTCTATATTATATTTTATTTCCACTCATATTATTTGTATTTAAATTGTATAAACCCAATGAACTCATTTCTCAACTCTCAACTAAAATCTATTGTCATTTTAATGGGTTTTTTACAATCTTATTGTATTCGAGATTGTTTAATCATGAATTTCATTTGAAGGAAATAAATTTTTCATTGCATAATAAAATACATCAATTTTATTATCCTCTTTTTATTCATGATATTTTCGTCTGGTACTAATATTTTCACCTATTTGTTACTAAGAATAATTGTGAAAATGTTTTTAATAAAATATAATTTTATTTCGCTCTTAAGTTAAAATTGTTTTTCTACCAAGACCCTAATTTCATAAAATGTTTTCAAAAATGTTTTCAATATATAAAAAATGAATTATTATATAAATGAATACACATTTTTTACTTTTACAATATTTTCTAGAAGGAATATTCATGTTGATTTCAAAACAATGCATGGATGGAATTTATTGAAAAAGTGAATAGAATATTTTTTAATGATTGAAAATTGAATTGAATTTCCTACCGTAATGACCACTAAAATGTTTTTAGTAATATTTTATAAGCTTAATATTTTATTTTCAAAAAAAATTCAAAAATCATTGTTTTAAATGTTTATTTCCAAAATGGAAATCGATTTGTACTGAAAAATGTTTTAATGATCTTTTTATTGTTTTTTTCATCAGAGAAAATAAACCATTATTCTTACTCTAAGGGATATATGATATTTTGATAAAATACTTATTCTTACTATGGATGGGTCATGATAAATATTTGCAAGGAATATTTTGAAATTAACTACCTTGATTATTTTTTGGAGTCATTAAATTTCAGTTGAATTGTTCACTATCTATTTGACATTAAACATCCCATAAATATTCCTATAATTTATCATGGATAATTTAATGTATTAATGCGAATATTTTTTACATACATTGTTCAAAATGGAATGTTATTTATTCATCTTTGTAAATATTTATAAATATTTTTTTTATTCAATATGGATATTTGATGATAATGAACATCGTTTATTAATTAGATTGTTTTTTGATATATGGGGAATTCTTTAGACACGATGTGAAGAGTCGAGACTAGTATTATAAAGTCCCTTAATTCATAAACATGCCTAAGGAGTAAAATAATTATTCTAGAATTAAATGGGTTTCTACCTATAGTTTTAAACTTTCATTGGAATGTTCATGATGATAGATGTGTCATGATTCATGTGATCATGGAATCTAATAATTAACCAATTTTTTTGTGTAGAATATACTTATTATTATTTATGAGATTCTTACAATTATTTTATTTATATATTCAATTAATTTATAGTTTATTAATTAAATGGAATGTTTTTTCATTTATTTATCTTTCAATAATTTTTATTCTTTATCTTATTATGATTTACATGTTCTTGGATAAATGGAACATGTTCAATATTATTTGACTTATTATATTGAATATTAATTATCCATTCACGATTTTTCAATTGTACATAACCATTACTGAGAAATTTATATCATAGTTCTTTTACATCCTTTATCATGATTACATGAATTGTAATATGTTTTATAATCAAGTATATTCTTGAGGGAATAATAATATTCTCCAAAAAATTATGTTGCAATTTTTGTTTTAAAATTCATATCAAGAAACATGTATGTATCATGTTCTTTACGTATACTAAACTATTTGGATATTCAATATGTAATTTATTTTATATTATTTAAATTAAATATAGAAGATACTGAATACATGATATCGAGGTTAGGGTTACTATATTGTTTATCAGGGGAAGTTTAGTAGAAACCATGGTAACTAGATTTAGGAAAGAATATATTTAAGAACAACACCCTATGATAGACATTAATGATAAGTATAGAAGAACATCCTAATATTTTTGTAACGAATAGATTATATTTTTTTTTGAAAATATACCTCTAGATAGATTCTAAAAGTGGGCATGGTTTCGGAATAGATTCATGTTGGGGTAGATACACTAAATGGATTCATGGGTCTTGACCTGATCATTACCAAGTGCACATAAATAGGAATTTATGCATTGCTGGTTTTATACTCCTTGGAGAAAATTCTTAAAATAATTAATATTTTTTATTAAAACCCATTATTATGGATATAAAAAGATGAGGGAAATTAATGAACTTTGTAAAACCTAAGGTGTAATATATTGAAAATAATGTTCCTAAGTGGAAATGGAAAATTGTTTACATGAAAAAAATAAGGGAATTTAGAAAGTAATATTTGAGGGAAAATGAGTAGAATGTTTGAATGAAATAAATCTAATACTATGGTTTCATTTATAGTTATATGTCTTAAATATGGAGAACATGGGCCTTATCTAAGACAATTTATTCATATAAAATTGAAACACTAAACCAAGGAATAACCTATATGGAAGTAAAATGAATTATGTATTTATCTATTGAGAATAAAGAATTTTTTTGAAGTATTATAATTACAAAAATATTTTTTTATGAATCATGAATAATCTAAGATTTATAAAATCTTTAAGTAGAATATATGTGTTCATTAAAATAATAGTTATGGATACAAAATGGGATTATTAGTTTAATATTTATCATATGATAAATTTTTGAAAGACCGCATTTTGTGTTTCATGTGACGGGACACTACTAAGATTAATGATAATTTGGGAGAAATATACAAAAATCATATATTTTAGTGGAAAAATAATTTGACAAATAAATCATTTACATTTTATAGACATCTATTTAATGTGATCGATATCCATTTGGGTTAAAAATTCAATAATTACATTGTAATAATGTTATAATAAAATTATAAGTCATTATGAAAAAAGGATTCTTTTGAAAATATTAGTAAAAATGTAATTTAATGAAAAATTTGAAATTAAAATTTTCAATCATATTTTTTTGGGAATGTTTTATGAATTATATTAATATAATATAGAATAAAGACAAATTAAATGCTGGGTTATAACCCATTGAATCCAGAAAGGTCATGGGACATGAACCCATGAATGAAGTAGGGTATGGGTTTAGTGGCTACCATTGTCCCACATGATGTCCTAGTTAATATGAAATTTTTGAGTTAAAAACTTTGAAAATATATATTAATGATAAACCATAAATATTAATTTCGTGTCTTATTGATCAATTTATGATGTTGGATAACATTCTCTAACCATATTGGTTATGAAAAAAATACATAGATAAAGTATTAATTATCAATCTATTCTATTCATTATGATACATTAAAAGTGAACTGTAGTGCTTTAGGAAAAATAACATTTTTTATATTAATTTCATAGAGTAAGGGATGAATTTTAAGTGGATTTAAGAAAAAAAGAGATAAAACTTTTCTTATTAAATGTAAATAAATCTTATAAGCACATTTGATTTTATTCATATAGAGTAAAATAATTCCCAAATTCTAGTAAAATTATATTAAAATAATGTTTTCCTTATAATCATGATTTTATAATATATTTATTAACATTCTCACACCAATTTGGTTTATTGTGTTCTGATCGTTAACCATTTATGGATCACCATCATGCTTGTGATCAATGATCTATATCACGCTTAAATAATTTTTAGGCACTAATATTCTCTTACAAGTACATGATTTTATTTGACACATCTATTCTCTTTTATGTAACAACAGTTTTGTGATTATTCAATGTATCATTTTTTACTTATCTTACACACTTATTATGAGGATTTTTTTAATTATTTTTATGATTTGGGTTTTCAAAAAATTAATATTCTAATATCAAATCATTGACTTCCAATATAATGTATAAATTGAAATTAATTAATTTTTAGAAAGTGGTTATATATAACTATATAATATTTTAATAGAAAAAAATTATTTCTTATTGAATATGTGACATGTAATATCAATATTATACAACCCAAAAAATATATTTCAATAACATTATGCTCTTCGTTTGATTATGGATCACACAACACCAAGTAAAAAATAAACCATAATATAATATAAAATTAAACACCATTTGTTAAAATATATGGTATTATTAGAAAACATATAACTAAACAAAAATTATGTTCTTCTAATGAATATAAATAACATAAAAATTATTTAAAAAAATAGAAATTCTTTTTAAAAAAATGTATCTTCTCTAAAATACTATTTACTCTCTCTATTTTGAAAAAATCCAAAATTAATTTCTACCAAATTTGGAAAACTTATATTATAAAATTATATTATAATTGAAAATCATAACATAAATATTATCATAGAATTATTTTTTGGATTTTTTTAAATATTTCAATTTTTTGTGAATAATGAAATGCATTGAATTTTAATTGAGATATACGTTTTTTTAAATTATTTAAAACATTAAATTGTAATTTGAATAGTTTGTAAAGGAAAATTAGTTCAATTATAAAAATATTAAACATATAAGGCAATTTTAATCATTTTCATATCGAATTCATATATAATAACTTTGTAAACATTTGGACATTTTCTCTTCGAAAACATACTTTTTCATCATGTTTGTGGGATAGGGATTAAATTAAAATTTACCACATATATAAATGGATTTTGGAAAAAAAGTACCCCATAATAGAAATTAGAATTATTTATATTTTATAATCTAGAAAACATAATTTTTTAACAAAATAAATATTAAAAATAGTAAAATAGAATTACTAATGTAATGGTAAAAATGGATTTATCAAGGTATAATCTAAAAAAATTGTTAAAATGACCTAAACAATTATGAAAAAATATTAGATTTCAATATTTATACAGTTTAATGAATTATTATTTAAAACAATCTATTTTGGACCCTTTTTCATGTGAAAAACTATGTTAAAACTTTTTCTTTTAAGAAATTAATAGTTATCCACTCACATCACTTATAAAAGTCGATGCCATATCCTATTTTAATGACACCAGAAAACTTTTTATGTTCAGAAAATATCTCCGAAAATAATATTCCAACATTAATCCATGTATTCTGTGGTCTTTATTTTTTATATAAATCTATCATAATATGGATTTTGGGGAAAACCTATGGTGGTTTCCCAAATAATGGGTAATGATATTCAACCAAGGTTTTTATTTTAATTATTCCTAAACATCATTTATATATTATCAAACCTAGTTTATATAATATCATTAGTATCTTATATATTTTTATATTATTTATAATAATTTAGTTAACAGTTTCAATTCATAATTACATCAAATTATGTAGGAAATAATTATTGTTGTGTACGTCAGACCACGACTTCACAAACTGATAACATTAATTATTCTATTATAACCTCTCATGGATGGATATAATTATGGATAAGAAGTATATATAAGATATTTATAAGATAATTATAACTATTGGGTAAATATAAATTATATACCTTTTTAATTTCTATTTCATAGGGGATATGATAATGTCACTCATGTGTACGACGGACTACCGCCTCATGAAGTTATGTGAATGATTCTTCAGTAAATCATTATTTGGAATTTAATAAGGATACAATTAATAATAATATATGAAAAATAAAATAATTAGGATATTAATGAAATATTTATCATTATTTAATGATTGTAAATATTTTTTACATTTTACATATTCACTAACATAATTTTGACAACATCATTTGTGTACGTGAGAACTACCACCATCATAAACATATGTGACTCTATTTTCTTCACCACAACACATGGATGATATAATTAAGTATATAAAAAAATAAAATTTTGTAATTATTATATTATGAACATTTATTTTGACAAAAAAGTACATACCACCTCTTTATAATGATCCATGAAAAATGGAAACAATAATCTTGCGTACATACGACCCACCTTATCCATGATCTCAAAGTACTTCATTTTACACAACCATATTTTAGGATTGGTTTTAAAATTGAAATTGATATATAATTATTATAAATATTATCAATATTTGACTTTTTTTTAAAATGGAATAACAATAAAATATTCACAAGAACTAGATCATTCATATTGAAACACGGATGAGAATGAATGTCAATTAACACCTAAAACAAGGAAAACAATAAATTATTGGCAATAGAAGGGTCATAAAATGTAAAAAATAGTCAAATATTAATGTGAAAATAATAATATGGTTCCATTATATGTTAATAAAAAAATTTAAACCACTATACGTGATTCTAATGAATGTTCAACCAAAATAAAGTGTGATGTATGTAATTTCTAAACTCAATTTCCATTCATTGGATTAAAATTATACTTCATTGACCATGTAATTCAATTATTATTTGTGTGATTATGTTTGAATATTTTAAATTTTTTCCTCTTTTTATGTGTATTTAAATATGATACAAATATTCAATTCATAGATTAATTCCTATTTCAATGATAGGATATTTCTATGGGATTCACTCTGAATTCCAATTCATTGATGCACATTTTTATTTTATACACCAATTTATTTAATATGTTCTATATGAATTCCCATAGAAATTTAATATTACTAATCCAGATTAATTAATTTCATTTTAAGTTCCAATTTTAATTTTTTTTCATCCAATGATAATTGAATTAAAATCTACCAATTTTTAATGAATTGCATAACATAGTTTCTATTCATTAGGTTATATTACTTTTTTTTAAATCCTTGATACCCTATTATTATATTGGTGATTAATTTAAATAATCATATGCTATATATATAGTTTTTTTTGTGGATTTAATATTGATACAGATAACCAATCCATTAGTTAATTCTCATATTAAAATTATGATCATTTTAATGGTTTAATTTACAATCACATTCTAATCCAGTTTGATTATTCTAAAACTCATTCGAATGAAATAATTGTATAATCATCATATAAAACAATTTCATTTTTTACCGTATGGTTATTCTTGAAATTATATTACAATATTACCATGTTTCTAAACGTTATTAAATAATTTTGAAAAAGTTATTAAGAAAATGTAATGTTATATCTATCTTCGATCATAAATAGTTTTTTCTTCCCAAAAAATGTTTTATAAAAATGATTAATTTTTTTTGACCCTTTTAAAAAACATGTTTTAAAAAAATTACCCATATTATATTTCATGAAATTTCTTTA
Source organism: Viscum album (assembly GCA_963277665.1). NCBI lineage: Eukaryota > Viridiplantae > Streptophyta > Magnoliopsida > Santalales > Viscaceae > Viscum > Viscum album. The sequence goes on along the minus strand of OY728153.1, from coordinate 409,465,955 downwards.
ATGTATTACTCATATATTTTTTAGAACAATTACGCTTTGGATATTACCGAAAAATGGATAAGAAAAATTGAATTAACATGTACAACATGAATGGAATTTTCATTCATCCTGACTAATAAAATGTATTAAATATTGTTTTATATGTTTCAATGTTTATCTTCAGTGAAAATTATTTTCATTTTTTTATTACAGTTTTAAAATGTGGCTTTCAAATTAAAAAGTATATTTTTCTGATGAATGTTTTTAAAGATATTTTAGTGGTGTTTATATTCATGAATGACCACAACAATTTATTATTACTACAATGGCTTCTTGTTTTGTTTATACCATTATTATAATTCCTTCGGATGGTTAATGGTCATTTTTACATTGGATGGTATTGAAATTCAACTTTATTGAAAAAAATTAGTCATTTAAATTAACATAAATTATTTACTTTTTTATATACAATAAATTTAAGTTAAATATCCACATTTTTTTTCAAAGATTTATTAACTAATAAAATAATATATCATTTTTAAATATAGTGTTCTAAATTTAATTTTATTTTGTTAATGGGAAAATTTTGATAAATTAATATTTGTTACTTAATTGAGATACGTGATGGTGTGGAATATTATTCATTAATTTAATTGTCTACTTGATATATGAGGAATGATTCGGAACTACATGGATTGGTGGGGCATGGTATTATATTTATCCCAATGAGTAATAAGGTCTCATGAGAACAATAAGTATGATAGGCTTTCATATGTTTCTACTGGTAGTTTTAATGTGTCATATGAATTATATTGATAGTAGTCGTATTATGATGCCTGAAATTATGACATAAAATAATTAACAATTTCCAAAATTAATAATTTCTTTATTATTATACATGATATTTTGAAAATAACATTATCATTTCATTAATTTTACTATTATTTTATTGATTAAATTTTGTCTTTTTTATCTATCGTTCTATATACGATTATTCATTGTCTAATTACGATAGATAAGTCCTTTAATAAATGGAATGTGTATCAATTCATTTACCATTCCATATATATTATTCTTTATTGATGCAATATTTGTTAATATATACTTAACCCTTAATGAGAATTTGATCTCACACATAGATTTTAATTTCTCAACAATCTATGAAGTGTACTATATCAGATAAGAAAGGATGTTCTAGGGGGGATAATGATATTCTCAAAAAATGTATTTTTTGTTTTCAAATATATTTCAAGACTCATTTATTTATATAGTTTACCAATACTATAAATCTATTTAGTCCTTCAGGATTTTATTCCATGAACATTATTCTAATATAATAAATCAAACACCGACTCAAAATGGCCAGGGTAAGGGTCGCCATAAGGAATCATGAAAAAACTTTTTACCGAATTCTATATTACACATAAGTCTCATTATCAATTTTAAATCATATATATTGTTTAATATTTTTATATTTGTTTATTAATCCTCAACACAAACCAATTCACAGAATGCACCCAATAAATTAGAGATAATCGACAAGAATTGTTTTCACAAGGTTCATCACTAGTGATGAAATATTGTAATTATTGTGTTTTATAACAAATTGGAAAAATATTTTAACTATTATTGTTTCAATGAATTCCATTATGTTTGAATGTATCATCCTTTATATACTATACACAATGGTTGGGATGTTATCATTCACTTCCTTAAAATTGTATCATCCATTTATGAAATGTAACTCATAATATATTCATTAAACATCCTACCAATATTATTAAAATACAATAATGATGGAGTTATATTTATTATAACTACAAATCCCCAACATTCAATTATCTAATACTATAATTAGATCTACTTTATACTCTATATTTCACAACATCACCATAATAGGATCCTCTTTCTCAATGAACATATCTTTAACATAATAAATGTAATAATATACACTATATGGATGTCAACATTATTATTTATCTCAATATTTCGAGGATATTTTTTCACATTAACTCAATATTATATGATTCATGACATAAGAAATTAGAACCAATTGTATCATTTCATATTTGTCTCTCTATCGGTAGTGTTTTACAATATAAAATTATCGTTGTAATTCTTCACTGCTTCTTCTTCCCCCTATACTAACTTCCATGATACTAGGGTTTCACTTAAAAGGTCATTGATCCTACTTCATCATTATATTTAATGAAATGTATTATTTCTCTTTCATTATAAACAACTCATACTCCTCTAATATTGATATTAACTTTCTTAGTAGCAATATGAGATCTTTACCTTTTTTTCTTAATGTATTATTATTCTACAATATTATTTAATGAATATCATGAATATTATTATCTAAATTAAAAATATTGAAATTTTTATCCCATTTTCAGGGAAATGAAATATTATAATATTTTATGATGTTTAATAGAGTCTTACAATTTTTCTCTCACGTTATTTATTCAAATTATGATCAATATGTCCATTTAAATATTCTATGATACAGATGATTGAAACTATCGATGTGATATTAGAATTATTGTTATCATCATATTTTTTAAAAAACCATTTAGGATTAATTAAATGGTGGAAGGAATGTTGTTATGCATGTAACATCATGATGTTAAATCACAAATTATGATGTAGTGAGATCATACATTTCATATCAATACTTCAAATTCTGTAACAACATGATTTTAATGTATGTGCATTCTATTTATGAATAAAATATTCTCATTTTATTGAACATTATTTTACTTCTTCCTCATATCTCATTGTATTCAATTATAAAAAAATTAATAGAATAATTAACAGCCTCATTTTGTTGTTTAACACATTAAAGAATAGTTTAGTATAATATAGTATTAATTATTCTCCAAATTATTTCACATTATAAATCTCACATTTTAAAAAATTAAACATAGACTCAATATATTTTATATATAGTATCTTTCGGTGATTAAAACCAATTATATATTCTGTAAAAATATCTTCTATGTCTTAAAAATTCATATTACACGTTCACCTCAAACATTATACGTATTGATTTTGAACTTATTTCTCATCAATTTAATGCCTTAGAAATGGTTAAAAAATATCATACACATGAATAATTATCATACTTAATTACTTGCTTTTTTATTTCACTACCTCATCTTAGTGAAACATATAAGATATATCTTTCCCATTTTAATTTTCCAATATCAAACATGAGAGAATAAACTAGTGTCATGACCTATCCTCCAGGGCCCGTTCCGTGACTACCCCAAGCCCGCCTTTTATAGGCCAGGGGCTGGCGACTAGCACCAAAGGCAAAAATCCCTAAAATAGGGAAGACATTGTCTTCATAACCTAAAAAACGCACACAGCAGAGTACGACCTGAAAGAAAAACACTAAGGAAAACTGTATACAAAATAGTGTTGAAAAGTAAAAGGGGCCAGAAATACAAGCCCAACTGTAAAGTACAAGAACTGGAAAAAGGGAAAACTTCTCCTAGATCGTCCTCTGGGAAATCCTACTTGAAAGGTAGGTATAGATATCCTCCACATCACTCCACGTCCATCCGTCTCCTCCATGTACCATCACACCATGTGGTCCACCTCTGGGTACCATCCAGTCCTGGTACACTAAGCCTCGGTTAGCATTTTCCATCGTCTTCATCCAACACAATGATATGTGGGAATATCTCGTGATGGTTTTAGTATAAAAATACGTAGTAGGGACCCCGAGACCCTCAAGGACTCACAAAATCCAGCAAGGATGAACCACAATGTATATAATCAACATATAACCACACTAAAATATATGCCAATACATATACCTAAATTAAAATTTATCCCATATCAATCATGAGGTAGACACAAAAGTTACTGACTTAGCTAACACAAGTATACAACTTATGTAGAGAGATAGATATGATCATATGTAGCCACTAAATAATTTATTCTGTAAAACCCACGTAGGATCCTAGAACAGAAAACAGAGATGTCGTACCCACTAGGATTCCGAAATAGTAGTAAGAGCTGTCGAACCCACGTAGGGTCCTAGAACAATTTTCAGAGCTGTCAAACCCATATAAGATCTTGAAATAGTAATCTGAGCTGTTGAACCCAATTAGGATCCCTTTATCGCAAAGCCGCTAGCCACATTGTTTCCACACAATGAACGCTTGATTCTGGGAGGTTCCTCTCCTCAAACCATGTTTCGATACATCAACTGCCATGAAGTCCCAAGAAGAAGTATCCAAAAGGTTTGCCACATCATAGGGGTCTCAACCCAATAGACGACACGTCAATCGAACGCTCGATCTGTGAGTTATTAGCCTTTTAGTCCCGTGGGCCTAGTTGGATTCGTGCATGATCCAACCTGACGATAACTCAACTATACCCCAAACATCAGTGGGGTATACTCAAAGGGACTGTTACGCTCCAAGATTAGCAGCACCACTAATGGTTTGTTAAATAGACATCTAGTGCCAATGATATGGCCAAAAGAAAGTAATGGGTCCCAATGGGCCCAGCTTCAGTCCGACCCGGTCAGACCGACCCAGCCGGACTTCATCTGGGCCGACTTGTTGGGTTCAGTTCGGCCCAAAAGGCCGCGAAGTCCACGAGTAGCATAGAGGTGTGGACTAGTTGTGAGGGCGTAGACCGGCCGCATGTCAGTATAAGGGAGGTTAGGCCTGGAGGAGCCGCGAGGGGCGCGGAAGGTTTGCTCGGCCAGGCGCGTGTTAGGCAAGGATCGGCGGCTCGGCCAGTGCCGCGATGGGCACGGCTCAGGCCGTGCAGCCCGGATGGCTGAGGCCCATTCGGCCAGCGCCGTGAGGGGTGCGTGGGCTGGTGTGTTTTGGGTGGGTGCTCAGGAGGCGGCCGGGAAGGCTGGAAGGCGGGCCGACGGGTATCCGGGAGGCGACCGGGAGGCTGGGAGTCTAGGATGATGTGGCTCAGGCCAGTGTGGCTCTAGCCAATGCGAGCCAACAGGGTTCGGATGGGGCGCACGGGTGATCCGAAGCTGCCGGGAGAAGCGTAGCGCGGGCCGGCGGGGCACCGTCTTAGTTCAGCGAGCGATGCGGCCAGCAGGGTCTTGGCCGAGCCTGGTTCTGCTGGTGATGGTGTGGGATGTCGCAAGGGTTGCAGGGGTCATGCAGGTTGTGGGTAGCAAGGCCTTTGTCGGCGTCTCCTTTGTCTCCTCATTGTTTCGTCACCATACCGAAGGACATCACAAAAGAGATCGATGGTGGGTGTCGGGCCATGTTAGTTTGGCCCGCACCTTCCGCGTTTAGGGTTATAGCAATCAGTTCATCAGGGTAGGAGAACGATGAACAAAAAATCACCCGCAAAAGGAAACATATCCTCATTATCATTTTTTAATGAAAAGAAGAACATGAAACATAAAAGAAAACAACACCTAACATTGTCCTTTAATCGACGACGATGTCACGGGAAGAAGACGAAGGATATCGTTGTTCGTCGCATCTGCCGAACAATTCCAATCCCAAGATCACACGTCGGTTGTGGAAGTCTTTCTACGTCGGTAGGAATCCAAGGAAAAAGATTTATGGAGATTGTTTCTAGTGTTCTTTTTTGGATGAATGCGTTCTTCATTCTTCGTTGGATGAACGCGTTCTTCATTCTTCGTTGGCAAGAGATTTTCTCCCTATGTTCCAACCAAAGACAAAAGCCCTCTAAAATAATAGATTGTGATATCCTATTAATTCATTGGCACAATATTATAATTGAATGAATTTATTAAATTGGTACCACCTAATTAATTCATAAGGGTGGCACAATTTAATTTAATCAAGAGGATTGGAAAAATTTAATGTTAAGAGAGTTAAATAGGCTCCCCTACACTTAATGGAAGTTTGAGGGTTTCTCCCCTTTAATGGTGAGTTTCAAGGGGTTAAAAAATAGGGTGGTCCCCAACATATTATACATTAATAGGAGGTTAGGTTTGGGTGGGCCCCACCAACATAACCTCTCATAGGAGGTTTTGATGTAGTGGTCCCCACCTCTAACTTCCACATAGAGGATTCAACCATCCAAATAAAAACAAAGCTACAAATTTAGTTTTATTTAATTCTTTCATTAAAAACCCAAAAACTATGTTTTATTTCCGACCATCTACCATTGAGGATAAAGTCTTCTTAAGCGAATATCGGCACTACGAGTTCAACGGTGCCCTCCGATGTCAATTTCGAGCAACAGTTCAAAAGTTATAAAAAACCCGCACGTACATTTACTGAATGTATCCTAATAAAACTTCAGAAATTGATTCCGGGAACACCGAGCCTCAGAATCACGCGCCGTTAATTTTTGCAGACTTGTAAAAATCCCATGTATTTAAGAATAAAAAAAATCTACGGAATCTCTGGGTCTTTACATTCTCTCCACCTCAGGTATTTACATCCCTATAAGCTAAAACTCGAACTAAGGGAACAAGTGGGGGTACTGAGCAGTCATCTAAGCCTCCCACTCTCTTGTTATCTCTTAAAGGTTCCCGTGCTACCAGAAAATTCCCCCCAGAGGTATCGAACATCAATATAGGACATGATCTTGTCGATACAAAATCTCTAATGGAACCTCTGTAAAAGTCACCCCATCATCGACATCCAACTCTACATGGTCAATGATGTGAGAAGGGTAATGCACGTATCTCCTTAGCTGAGATATGTGGAAGACATCGTGCGCCCGGTGCAATTGATGTGGATGAGCTAAGAGGTATTCCACCCCTTAAACTCTATTGAGGACTTGAAAATATCCGATGAATGTCAGAGATAACTTTCCACCTCGGCCAAATCTCTATAAACCTCGTCGAGGTGAGACCCATAAAAAGATATGGTTTCCATCCTCGAACTCCAGAGGTCTCTGTCACCTGTTAGTATACAACTTCTGCCTACTATGTGTAGTCCTCATCTGATCTTAGATGATCTGAACCTTCTCTGCGGTATCCTATATCATCTATGGTCCCACCAATGCTGACTCACTTGGGTCTGTCCAGTACATGGGTGATCCGAAAAGTCGCCCGTATAATGCCTCAAAAGGTGTCATCCCTATGGTGGAGTGATATCTATGGTTGTATGAAAACTCCACCAATGGTAAGTGGTCCTCCCAGCTACAACCGATGTCGTGGATTCATTCATGGAGAATTTCCTCGAGAGTCTGAATGGTCCTCTCAGTTTGGCCATCCGTATTAGAATGAAAAGCGGTGCTTGGATGAAGTTGTGTCCCGAAAGCCTCTTGAAACCCCTTCTATACCCGGGAAGTAAATTGTGTGTCATGATCAGAGACAATAGAATAAGGTACTCCATGTAGCCGCACAATATCCTTCACATAGGGTCGTCCTATTCTCTCAACGAAGCCCTGCTCTATGATCGGTAGGAATTGGGATGACTTGGTGAGTCAGTCGATGATCACACAAATCGAGTCGTGACCCCTGGATGTACATGGATGTCCTGTCACGAAGTACATGGATATCCCATCCCACTTACACTCTGAGACCTCTAAAAGATGAACCAAGAATTCTAGTACCTGATGCACCGCCCTCACTTGCTGACAAGTGAGGCATCGAGAGACAAACTCGGATATTTATTTCTTCATTCCCAGTCATCGGTTTTGTCGTTTGAGATCCTGGTACATCATCTCCACTTTTGGATGTACAGTTAGAAGGGAACTGTGGAACTCCATAAACACTTCCTCTTAATGTTCCACTAGTACCAAGGTATGTCCTCTGAAAAGGATGACATGCTACCCACCTTTATAAAATCCATCAGGTTCCTGCCCTGTAGATATCTGAGCACGTCGTGTATCGCAGTTAGTGTCTCTACACTGCACCTCCCTGAATCGTTTAAGATGTGGGGGAGTAATTGTAAGAGATTATAGAAAGGATTCTCCATCTCTATCCACAAATGATATTTGTAAATCATCCATATGCTCTTTCACCTCACCTAGCAATTGTATACCAGATCTCCTACAGATTGCATCTGCTACAACATTCACCTTCCCTGGAGTATAGACTATCTCGAATTCATATTCCTAGAGGAACTCAAGCCATCGTCGCTGTCTTAGGTTCAGGTTTTTCTTTGAGAAGATATACATGAGACTCTGGTGGGCAGAGTAGACTATGAAATGCTCTTCCATTAGATAGTGCCACCACATCTTCAAGGTGAAGACCACTACTGCTAATTCCAGGTCATGGGTGGTGTAGTTCTACTCATTCTATCTTAGAAGATGAGAACCATAAGTGATCACTGCTCTCTCTTGCATCAGGATACATCCGAGTCGGGTCCCTGATGCGTCATAGTAAACTACATACCCTACACCCTCCTCTTGAAGCCTCAAGATGGGGGGGGACTATTCAGCATCTAACTCAGATCTTGAAAGCCCTGATCGAATCTCTCAAACCACACAAAGGGTTGCCCCTTCTTCATCAAGGATGATAATGGAGCCGCAACTCTAGAGAAGTATGATAGGAACCTCCAGTAGTATACAGCGAAACCCAGGAAACTTTGTACCACTCTCAAACTCCTAGGTGTATATTAAGCAAGTAAAACTTCAATATTCGCTGGATCCACTATAAATCCAGCCTCCAAGATGACATGTCCCAAAAAGTGAACATCTTGGATCCAAAACTGGCACTTCGAGAGATTTCCATAAAGAAGGTTCTCTCGGAGTGTGTCCAATACTACTTGCAAATGGTAGGAATGATCCCTCTCAGTAGTCGAGTAGATCAGAATGTCGTCGATAAAGACTAAACAAATGCCATCGAGGTATGGTTGGAAGATCATGTTCATGAGTCCCATGAACAATGCTAGATTGTTGGTTACACTGAATGGCATAACCAAGAACTCATAATTGACGTACCGACATTTGATGGTTGTCTTCTACACATCATATTCCCAAACTCTGAGATAGTGATAGAATGATATGCGGTCAATCTTGGAGAACCATTCTTCTCCCTTCAGCTAATAATAGATGTCATCAATCCTCGGTAGTGTGTTCTTGTTCTTAACAGTCACCTGTTTCAGGTGACGGTAGTCGACACAAAGTCTCATGCTTCCATCCAACTTCTTGGCGAATATAATTAGGGCTGCCCATGGAGAAACACTGGGTCAGATGAATCCATTCCCCTACAAGTCCTCTAGTTGTACCTACAGCTCACGAAGCACCATGGGAGATATCCGATATGCTGGTGTAGATATCAGTGTTGTCTCGGGGTACAAGTCAATGTAAAAGTCCATCTCTCTATGGGGAGGTAGACCTAATGCATTATCATGGAAAACATCTGCATACTAATCCACAACTAAAGGATAGCCCAGACTCTCCACATCTACTACTCTGAGGGTAAGGACAGCCAAATGATGAGTGATCGGCTGCACTCCCATCCAAGCAAGTCCATCCTACACTACAAAGGCTCCCTTATCACTGGTTAAGGTAATACTAGTCCTATCAGTGCGGATACACTACACTTTGTGCCTAATACAGCCAATCTACACATGGACTGTAGACAACCAATCCATACCCAAGATGACATCGTAAGGCCTTGATGCTACTACGAGGAGATCCCAGTCAAAACTCTCACCTCCTAGAGTAATCTCACACTGCTAGAACCATTTTGTAATTGTCGAGTCTACTCCCGTAGGAGTCTCTGGCCGTAATGATCAAGCCAACAGCTCCTTTGGAATCTTCGAGCTCTGAACGAGGATAGTGGAAATGAAAGAATGACTAGAACATGTGTCTATAAGAACTGCAACTAAGGTGCAATAGACCTAGATCATACCTCGAATCATCTCCAGAGCACCATGATTATAGGATTCAACTTCCCGGAGCTGAGCTCTCCCCTATCCACCTACTCCCTGATTTCAGGGTGGTCCTTCTGGTGGTGGTGGTGGTAGGACCTCAAAACAACATCCACCACCTGTTTCTCGGCCAACTACTCGGCCAAGTCTGCCTTATCCCTACGGACCACCACGGTGAAACCTTTTCCTCCGCCTGGGAGGTCCCTCTACTGTCCGTTGATCCTCTATACAGCAGGTTGGACACTCTCGAGCCATATGACCCATATCATCGCATGTGTAGAACTTCCTTCTCCTCGTATGACTAGCTCTATCTCGTGTCCCCCACACAACTGACCCTGATTCCTGAGGTCGTCCACTTGTAGGTCTGGTCCTCTTAGACCTCAATGACATCTGTCTGCTGCTAGCTGTAATAGACACTACTTCGTGTTGACTGGTGGTCGATCTCACTGCTGGAGATTGCTCAACAAAGAAAATCTCCACCTAAAGGGCTCTCTCTGACACCCCCACATGCGTCGTGATGCTGATGGAGATCATCAATGACCTTATCTCTCGTCTGATCCCCTTATCGAAGGTCCGGGCCATGAAGAAAGGCTCCCAAACTATATATGTGGAGAATTATGAGAGGTCGGTGAACCTCACTGAGTACTATGTCACAGTCTTGGTGCCCTGCTGTAGATGAATTAGATCCTGTATTCGTACTACACATAGGGTGGCTGGAACAAACTCTGCCCAAAACAGGCTCTCAATGTCATCTGAGAGAAGTTTCGCCTTGTCATGCACCTAGAGCATCATGCTCCACCATCTTCCTGATGCTTCCTGAAGCAGACTCGCTGCAAGGATCACCATAAGGTCGACTAGTGTCCCTATCAGATTGAAGACTCTCACCACATCCTCTAGCCATTTTTCAGCTACCTGCGGGTCCATCTCACCCCTGAACCTGGGTGGCCTCTGGCGCAGGAACACATGTAACACGCTTAAGAGGCGTGCATCTTCTGCTGCTGGGGTAGGTGGAATCGGTGGCCCAATGGGTAGTGGTACTGATGGTGCCTCTACTATGATAGGGCCCTGCACCGAGGCCTTGTCACTCGGTGGGCTGCCATCTCATGCAAAGCCTGGAACCCTGGCTGGAATTCTATATGGGGCCATTCGAAAAAGAAACAGGTGCACCATGGTAAATGAGTTATAATTGGTGAGATTACTCAAAGATATCACTATGAAAAATCTTGCAACATACACGAAATCAGTGTATTTGTGCACTGAGTTAGAAATCAGAAGTCAGTGTCCTAGTGTATGGATATGTTGGCCGCCGCACCAACATTGGACTCCCTGAACTGAAACACACACTCATTACCCTTAGCACTATTGCTTCACAGAAAATATCATAGTTCTAAGTTCTATGGTACAACCAACTCCTCTGATACCAATTTTTCATGACTCATTCCTTGTGGCCTATGTTGTGACTACCCATGCCCGCCTTCCATAGTCTAGGGGCTGGGGACTACCAACAAAATCATAAATACATAAAAATGGGAATGCATTTCCTTTATAACCTGAAAACACACACAACAGAGTATGAGTTGGAAGCAAAACACTATGGAAAATTGTATACAAAAGAGTGCTGAAAAGTAAAATGGGCTGGAAATACAATCCCAACTCTAATGTACAAGAACGGTAAATTGGGAAAACAACTCCTGGATCGTCCACCGGGAAAGCCTGCCTGAAAGCTAGGTATGGAGAGACTCCACAACACTCCACATCTGTCTGTCTCCTCCATGTACCATCACGCTGTATGGTCCACCTATGGGTACCATCCAGTCCTGGTACACTCCGCCTCGGTAAGCGTTTTCTTTCGTCTGCATCCAACATAACGAGGTACGGGCAATTCGGCCTGGAGACCCTCAATGACTCACAAATTCCAACAAGGACGAACTAAAAAGTTTGTAATCAACAGATAACCCCACTTAAGTATATGACCCAATATATACCTAAGTTTACAAGTATCCCATCTCAATCAAGAGGTAAATAAAAAAGTTACTGACTCATCTCACATAGGTATACAACTTCTGTACAGATAAAGAGATGATCAGATGTAGCCGCTGAATAATCTATTTTGTCGAACCCATGTAGAATTCTGGAACAGAAAAGGGAGATTTCGAACCCACGTATGATCATAGAACAATAGTCAGATATTTCAAAACCACATAGGATCCTGGAATAATAGTTGGAGCTGTTGAACCCACATAAGATCCTAGAACACTAGTCGGAGCTGTTGAACCCATGTAGGATCCCATTATCACAAAGCATCCTGCCACAGGGTTTCTACACAATGCACGCTTCATTCTGGGAGGGTCCTCTCCTCAACCGAAGTATTGTTACATCAACTGCCACGAATTCCCATGATGAAGTATCCCAAAGGTCTGCCACATCATAGGGGTCTCATGCAACAGACGGCGCGTCAATCGGATGCCTGATCTATGAGTTATTTGCCTTTTCTTCCCGAGGCCCGGTTGTATTCATCAATGATCCAACCTGACCATAACTCAACTATACCCCAATCTCTGGTGGGGTATACTCAAAGGGACTGTCATGTTCCAAGATTACCAGTTCCACAGACGGTTCATCAAATGGATGTCTGATGCCAAATATATGGCCAGTAGAATGTAAAGGGTCATAGTGGGCCTCGGTCGGGTATGACCCGGTCGGACCGACCCGACCCGACTTAGTCTCCGTAGAGCCGTTGGTTTCGGCCTGGCCCGTTGGGCCTCGCCCAGCAGGCTGTGAAGGCCGTGAGTAGAGCAGAGGCGCAGACCGATCACGAGGACGCAGACCAGCCATGGGTCGGTGTACGGGCAATTCGGCCTGGAGGCACCGTGAGGGGCGCGGAAGGCCGGCGCGACCAAGAGCGCGTGCGGCGCGGCTTGGTGGCTCGGCCCAAATGGACGAGGTCGATCCGGCCAGCCTCGTGAGGGGTGCGGCTTGGGCAGATCAGCTCAGATATCCGATGTTGGTTCAGCTAGCGCCGCGATGGGTGCACGGGACGGTGCAGTTTGACCAGGTGCTCAAGAGGGGCCGGGCAGGCCTGCAGGCGGGCCGGCACCGCTCAGGCCGGCGCGGGATGGTGAGGGAGGTGGTTGGGAAGACGGGCTGGCGTGGATCGGTCTGGCGCGGCTTGGGCCGGCGTTGACCGGTGGGGTTTGGCCGGGGTGCACAGGAGGCCAGCTGCAGGTGGGAGCCGGGTGGCACAGGCCGAAGGGGCATCGGTTTGATTCAGCGAGCGATGCATCTGGCGGGGGATCAGTTGAGGCCGGTTCTTCTGGTGGCGGTGCGGGAGGCCGCCGGGGTGGCGCGGGTCATAGAGACCGTGTGTAGAACGACCTTTGTCATTACCACCTTCATCGCCTCGTCGTTTTGTCGCTATACCAAAGGACATCACCAAATAGATCGACGGTGGGTGTCGGGCCATGGTAGTTTGGCCCGCACCCTCCGCGTTTAGGGTGATAACAATCGGTTCATCAGAGTAGGAGAACGATGAACAACAACTCACCCGTAAAAGGAAACATATCCTCGTTCTTCATTTTGAAAGAAAATAAGAACATGGAAAATAAAAAAATAACCCATACCTATTTTTGTTGATTGAAGATGAAGTCGCCGATAGAAGATGGAGGAGATTGTCAATCGTCGCGTCCATCCCACATTTCCAATCCTGAGCTTGCACGTCAGTTGTGGAACTCATTCCACGACGGTAGGAGTCTGGGGAAGATGATCGTAGGAGATCGTTGTCGGTGTTCTTCATTGTATGAACTCATTCTTCGTTGGATGAACGCGTTCTTTGTTCATCGTTGGTGAGGGGTTTTCTCCCTAATCTTTATCTCTTCTCCCAATATTCCACCCAATGACAAAAATCCCACCAAAATAATATATTGGGATATCCAATTAATTTGTTGGCATAATATTAAAATTTGATGAATTAATTAAATTGGCTCCACCTAATTAATTCATGAGGTTGGCACAATTTTATTTAATGAGGACTGGCATAATTTAATGTTAGGGGAGTTGAAGAGGCTCCCCTACACTTAATGGAAGATTGAGGGTTTCTCCCCTTTAGTGGGTAGTTTCCAGGGGTTAAAAACCTAGGTGGGCCCCACCATATTAAACCCGAAGATGAGGTTTCGTTTGGGTGGGATCCACCACCATAACATCTAATTGGAGGTTAAGGTGTGGTGCTCCCCACCTCCAACTTCCACATGGAGGCTTCAAATAACCAAATAAAAATAAGCTACAACTTCATTTTTATTTAATTCTTTCATTAAAAACCCAAAAATTATCTTTTATTTCTTACTATCTACCGTCGAGGTGAAAGTATTATTAATTGAATATTGGCGTTGTGAGTTCAACAGTGCCCTTATATTTCAATTCTGAGCACCAGTTCAATATTTATAAAAACTCGCTTATACGTTTACTGAACGAACTCGAATGAAACTTCAGAAATTTCTTCTAGGCACATCGGGCCTCAGAATCATGCACCGTCAATTTTCGTGGACTCATAAAATTCTCATGTATTTAAGAAAAACAATTCTAGGAATTTCTGGGTCATTACAATAATAATACATAGAAATTATATTTTTTTACTGATCTCTAGATAATGTCTTACATATTCACATGTTAACTAAATTTTTATCATTTATAGAGTTCTATAGAAAAATATTTTATATTTGAAAAACATTATCAAAAATAAAAACCACATTCTATAACTTCAAGATTATATACAATATTATTAGAATTCTTTCAAATAATCCTTAAGGGATATCTTTTTACATATTAACATCTCATAATAATCTTAAATTAATTCAGGAAATTTTAAGACATACACAAACCAATTTAAAGAAATTACATTTATTTTAGTACACTAAGAACTCTTATTTTATTATTTTCTTGAATCATTATTGATTATTTAATTCAAAATTAATTTTAAACTTCTTATTCCATCATTAATGAATATTCATTCATATATATTTTATAATTCATGGTTTAATATCCTTTAATGGATTACCCAAATCATGTACATTTCTTACTACATTTAAAATAACCCTCAAATTGTTTATTCTACCTTATTCCTCAATAAATTTATGAAAACTATTGTAGAGGGTTATTTCTACCATGTAGCTACAATAGTAATTAATTCTATATAGACCAGTCAAAAGACATAAATTCTTTAGGCTAAGACCTTGAATCAAATTCTATATTAAATTTCAATGTAATATAAACTCTAAACTCCATTAACAACATATCAATAATTCTAAAGAAGGCAACAATGGTAGAATAAATCATCATCTCATCATATATCACCCAACAAACATTGAGATATTGACTTTGATACACTAGTTCTAGTTATTGATAAGAAAAAAATCACTAATACTTGATTGGGCTTTTAGTCACCCATTTATATTTTCTATAAATGAAAATAATTTACTCAGTTTCATTATTTCCCCATAAACATATTTCTTCTCCAAATTTATTATAAATAAATTCATATTTAAAAGTTTAATATATAATACTCAACACTTCATGATTTCATCCGAGTCATCTGAAAAATTGATATTATATTCTTTTTATTAATTTATTTATTAAATCCTAATTTACTCATAGAGAGAAGAATGACATAAAATATTCATTATAAATTATCCTTACATTAACCAACTGAATGGTGTAAAAAATAATAGTGAATGGATCTGGAATCAGTGTTACCCATAACCATTTCAATATCTGATACCACTCTCACATATCTCTGATTATGGTATATTTAATTATATTCATTATGAAATTTATAACCTAAATTCATATTTTACAACACACATAAAAAAAATTTATTTCAAGAATTTTTCTACCCTAATTCATCTCAATACATTTCCCTCATCCATAATATATTTGACATAATCAACCATTTATGTGAAACATGATTATGATACCATATAATTAGTTTCTACAAGTGATATATATAATTTACCAATTTTCATAAAACTATACCATATAAATACTTCTCTTCCTATAATCTATCCCTTAAGGCATTCTATCCCGTAATTTCTTCATCATGTTTAGTTATTTATAAAAACATAAATTGTACTTTGATATCACATGGAATGCAATAAGTTGTTTTCAAGAACTCCATGATGACTAATTTCATATTAATATATAACAATTAAAAAATTTATAAAATTAATTTTTTAAAATATTATATTCAATTCGATGAATAAAAACCCACAAAAAATTATTGGGAATAATGTTGGTCTCCAAACAATTTCTAGTGTGACAAAAATGTCTATGGTTTTATTCCCAACCAAACACCATTTTTTATTTGTCGATATTTTTATAAGTAATATTTATGAATGAAACTATTTTGGTTTTGTGGACTCCAATTTTCATTTGAAGAATTAATATATTGTTATCTTTTGATTTCTATATTTTTTGAACTCACCTTTTCGTAGTGTATAGTAAATTACATGCTTTATTTTCTACATGGTCAATATTTAAAAATAATATAATGATCCATTGGATTTATTTATCATGTCATCATGTTGTTGAATAAGAAATATCATATATTTTTTAGGGGTGTGGGAAAAATTATTTAACTTTCTCAATATACCTTCATGAACTCTTGGTAAATCATTTTTATATAACATCTCATATGATCCGATTTATTCTTTATGTGGAATTATTTTTTCCCCTTTGTAAAATTCATCCTCTTATCCCTTCTCGATATTTCTATCAATATCCAATTTATATGACAAAATATTTAGAGATTATTTTTTAACTGGAATAAAATTATTAATTTTTTTCATATGGTTTTTCATATATATATTTTTACCCTTATTAGGTATCATATCTTTCTCTTCATCAGGGATGTCTTACTGTAATCAAATCCATTTGTTACTCTCCATAATTTATTCTTCCCGTTTATTTAGTTTTATTTTTTAAAAAAACCATTTTTCATGACTTATTTATATGTTCTATGTTGTAAAATTTTCTATAAAAATGGATGAATATATAAATTGGTTTCAAGTAGATTTTAATTTTTATCTTGGGTATAGTTTTTAAATCAATATTCCCTTTTTTAACAACTTTGATCACTTTCGTAAATACTAGAGTAGAATAATGTTTTGTAATCCTAAAATTCGTCTATTATAGTCTTCTCATATCATACAAACAATAATTATTTACGTTAGATTAATTCTAGTAGTAACAATCGTAGTGTAATTTTTTCTTGAAAATACCACTATGGTTTTCCAAACATTCAAATAAGTTTTTTGTGAATTGATTTCCCATTTTCTATGAATTTTAATTTTTCATGTTATGTTTTATTTTCTCTCCATATCATTACCATTAATTGACACCATTATTATTATATATATTTTTATATATTTTTCCAAAAAATAATATCAACGTATCCAAACGTACAATAAAAAAGCAGACAATATACCATTATATTTTTTCGATTAATTCAATTATACACAGATTTCACACAATGTTATTTTTTCTATTAATGTCCAGTATCTTGAATCTTCTAGGGGGTATTATTTTAATTTAGTTTCCAATATCAACCCCTAGTGTGGTCTTGAATTTATGTATTTTTTCTTCACTACATATTCTTTCAAATTTAAATTATAATCATTTACATAGTCATTTAACTTCATTAGCTAAGACATGGATATTGGGGACAAGATTTAACATTTTAAAATATATTTATTTAGATAGATTATTGGTTGATAAAGAATCTTCTTATGATCAATATGATTATTTTTAGAAAAAATATACCTTTTAGAAATTTTTTCTTGAGAACATCTATTATCAGCTATTTGGGATTTTTTAGCTTATGGTGATTCCCAATTTTTCAAAATCGCCTCAAAATAAAGAAAATTTATTTTTATAGGATTATTTTCTTAATCAACTAATCTAAAAAAATTTCATAATATATCATCATAGTCTAAATATGATATTCAATAAAAATATGAATAACCACTTTCTCATATAAATTTATATAAAAACATGATTCTATTAGGAAAATATGTTCAATGAAAAGTGACACTAATTCTTCATTAACATCAACATTCATAGTGAGAGTGTTGCAATTTTTTATGTTTATTTTGAAAATCCATTCTCTGTATCATCTACATCAATATATAGTTCTGATATTTTTTCATATACTCTGTTGATGAAATCTAATATATAAGTGAAAAATTAAATTGGAAATGTATTCATATAATACTTATCTTTAGAGATTATTCATAGGATTATTTAAATGGAATGAGAATACACATACTATATATATAATCAATCATATATAATACCACAATCGATAGAAAAAATTGACAAATTACCTCTTTTATTACTATGCATTATTGATGAATACTCTTTTCCTTTTCATATCTTCATAAATTTCGTTATCTCACTTTTCATCCGATTATTTAAGGTTTTGGAAAAGATCATAATTTTCCCTAAAAATATAATGGAGAAATATTTCTCTTTTTATGGTAATTTTTAATTTCATTCAAATCAAAGCATTACATAGGTGAAAAAAATTACTTAGACTTGTTTTAAACTTAATTAGATGGGGCATTCATTATCTTGGTGCCCACATGAAATTCCTGATAGAATTTACATCCACCGTCATCTAAGGGGGGAGAATTAGGTGTAACCTTTTTATAAACTTCTATTTTACCTTATAATAGCACTCATTAATATATCGGGAATACAAGTGATGCTTAAACGAAGGGATTGGATATGTTGTATTCTATTAAAATTTCATTTATCACGAAATTGACCTCTATAACTTATTATTATTATTCTAATATATCATATTTAAATCTCACTATAACTCTTATATAATATAATATAAATTTACCATTATATAAATACTATGTTCGATATGATGTTTCACACATTAATCTAAACAAAAAAACAATTTTTCATTTTATTGATATAAAAATATTTAAATTGAAGATAAATTCATTGTGATAATGAAATATGAAAGGACAATAATAAATCAAAATGTGGAATAAATATTCATGTGAATATTATATATTACATTTAAATTTTATTAAATAGATTTATCAAATATATATAATTTTTATATAGCTTATGCTATACAAAGGAACAATTTTTAATGTATCACAGTATACTATTAATAATTAAAATTGATAATTATAAGCTATCCATAAAATAAGATTCCTGAATAGGAATATTTTTTTAAAAAATAATGATATTTTCTAGATAATTAAAACATTTATATAAAGATTTATTTAATTTTTAATAATTTCTTTATATACATGAAAACACAAATTTTTCTTAAAAAATGATATATATTGATTTTTTAAAAAATTAATAAAATTAATTTTTTAACCTCTTAGAAAATTATTTTCACTAAAATGAATTAATTTTGGGAATTAACATGTTAATATAATCTGGGGACAAGTTTTTGGTAATCTTTTAATGAATAGACAAAAATAAAAATTTTAATTACAAACTATCTCTCAGGTTAAATAAATCAAAAAGTATTATCTTGTTTTTATAAAATTTACAATAAAAATTATTTAATTATATATTTCATAATAAAATTTATATAATTAGAATAAATTTTATATCAAAATTTTAAATTATGAAATTATTTAGTCATGACATGTTTCTCTATATAAAATTGGATTTTCATAATGTTTTGGTGTATTATTTGAAAATAAATTTTATCACTTATTTGAATGGAAATTATAAAGACGTATTCCATTTAAAAATAATAATAATATATAATATTTACAGCAAAATTATTTTGAACAATTTTCATACAAATAGTAAAAATTATGTACCATAGTTAAAGTTAAAATAGGTTTAATGGGTGGGTGAACTAAAATGGAAAGGGTTAAAATGACATAAACCCTTATCCAATTCAAATTTTGTGTACATATTTATACCCTTATTACATTATTATATATTACTATAATATTTTGGGACACATTCTCCTAACAGTGTCCAATAAGATAATTTATGTAAAGAGAAACACAAAATTACACCAACTTGCTTTTAAATTTCAATTACATACTCACATTGGAAAAAAGGTAGATATAAATGAATATTAATTTTAATTATTATAATGAGTAAATTAATTTCCTAGGGATTTTTTTTATTATTAATAATTCTATAATAACATTAAATTATTATGAAACATCAACATAATAACTATTTAATTAATAATAAAACAAATTAATTTATACTAAAATTATTAAATGTAACATAAATTGAATAAATTATTGAATTACATGAAATTTTACAATAGAGAAAAAACTAAATACATGTTTGGAAAATTTATCTTTATTTCACCTTTTTCATGATACATTTAATGGAAAATTGACTAAATTCTATCAAAATCGACATAATTGTTAATTTATAATTATTTTTATTTTATTAAATTATTTTAAATTAAAAAATTATTATCCTATTCAAATTAATTTTTATGTGTTAAAAAATTAGTCATATGAAATTTATTTTTGAATATTTCTTATATATTAAATATATTTACACTAAAATAACATTAACATCATTATCATGGTAAAGGGTAAAACATGGTTTTGCATGGTAATTGTGTTTGTGTTTTAATAAATATTACACACACATATGATTATTATTTTAAAAATATATTTTTATATTTTTTATAATTGGGTCCAAAATTATATAATATACATTAAAATATTTTTATACTTAGGGGAACATCATGTTTGTAAATAAATGAAAAACAAGTTACTGTGGTAGAAACTAAAATAGAATAATTAAGAACAATTAATGACTATAGAATAAAATATATAAAACATGTTTTTTATTAAGAAGTGGAGGATTATCATGACTATATATTCCCTATACTCTTTTAATAATAAATTTTGGATGCACCCTGGATGAGAGTGACTTCCCTTTATTAAATAGTTTTTTTGTATTTACAAAAAATCCACTCCTCTTCCATTTTAAAAGGTCACCTCCTCTACCCACTTATTCATTCTCCAACACCATTTGTATCTACTTAACCCTACCAGAATCCCACCCTAAAATTCATATCATTTTTCTAGTGATTATCATAATCCAAAAATTCCATCACTAGGGTCTATAATAAGATATCCAAAGGAGCTTGTTCTAAGCGATTGAAATTGTCTTCATGAAGCTAATTCTTTTAACATATTCTATTACAAAATTTATTCATGTATTAATAAATACAATATAATAAAATATTATCTTAAATCTAATAATATGTTATTATATTTATGTTTCATCCTATATCTATATTCACTTCTATCAAATGGGAAACAAAATGGTGCATTGTGTCTACGGAAGACTCCTCCCTCACGAACCGATGAAATCCATCTTCAACCACCACCTCTCATAGATATATATAATGATTCATTTAATGATTATATATTATATATATGATATTATTATAATTATAGAATTATAATATCACATATACCTTCTATCGTTCCATTCATAGAGAATACACTAACCTCACTCGTGTGTATAGTGGACTACCACACAAGGAAGTGATGTGATGTTTTAAACTAATTATTTACATGGATGGTAATAAGGACTAGTTTAATTTATATATTTGATATAAATGAAATCATTATAAATATGTTAATGAGATATATTATTTACCTTCCTTTTATTTCACCTATCGATAAAATGGGAACAATGTTTCTGCATACGTATGACCTACTATCTCTGTGAATTGTGTATTTAATTTTTGATATCTAAATTTTGTGGTTTGTATAAATATTTATTTAATTAATATATGTATCATTTATATCATGGTTTAAAATGTAGATATTATTGAGTAATGATCAATTCGAAACGTTGAAATATACCAAATCAAAGAATACAAAAAATACAAAGGAGTTATTAAATGATGTATAATATTAACATGGAACTATTAAAAAAAGGTTTTATAATTGTTATACCTAAATAATATATATATATATATATTTATATTTATGAGTATTTAATATATTTATTATAAAAATATATTTTTTATAAAACATTTCTGAGTGTGTACAATGGAATTCATGTATTTTGGAAAGGGAGTTCTTTCTCAAATTGGCTTCCATAGGACATATGTTATGTTATGAAACTATCATTCTTTATGAGGTAAATATACATCCCCTTTGACATTTTATTTCATGAAATTATTTATTATCATGATATATAATACTATTTCCCTTTTTATTCATTCATGGGTATTATGATTCATCTATTACCATAGTGGTAATAATATTATAAAACAATTCCATTATATATTATAACTATTTGTGATTACTTTTCTAATTTTGATATATTATTATATCTATGTCGATTAAATCAAGAAATTTTCTCACATATTGTTGGTTTTTTTAATAAATTTTTTTCATTAATTTCCTTATTTTTGTGTACTCAAGATTTGAAAACAACTTTTTTAATGGAAACTGAATTTATTTATATTTGATAATAAACCATCCTCCTTCTATATCTATGTTTTTAAAAAAAATTCATGAAAATAGTAACATCTATCTTTTAATGTTTAAATAATTTTTTTATTGTTTTGATTTTTTTTAAAACATTAAAATGAATATTCATGAAGTTTTTGAAATAATTCTCATTTGGATTTTACCAAGAAATTTGAAAGGAATCATTTTTAAAAAGTAGTAATGAATGATATAAGTTTTCCACTATCGTTACCACTCAAATATTAAATCATAATTTATAATTTTCAAACAAATATTTTTTCAAAAAAATATATGATCATTATGTTTTGAAAAATATATTTTCAATATAAAAATGATATTTTACTAAATAAATTTTTCATGTAATATTTCAAAATAATTTTCCATCAAAGATTACATAATTTTATGTTGCCTAAGATTTACTTATTATATTACCCATTAATACCTTTTTATTCATTCCCTATGTGATTTTTGATTATAATGGTATAATTTATTTGAAACGCATTCCCTTTCATTTTATTTTTCAATGATGATATGATAAAATATATATAAAATATGTTTATTTTCAATGGGTTACGATATGATGAATTCTTTATGAAACCTATTTCTTTTTATGAGTTAGGAATTTAGAAATTTCTTTTGAATCCCATGAAATTTTATAGTTTCTAATATGTGGAATGTTTAATAATATTTTGGTATATAAAATTTTTATTTTCATAACATGATGGGTTGGACCTATATCTCCCTCTAATAAATTAGGTAGTAATGGATAACTCTTCAATTATTTATATAATGTGTGAACCATATTACATGATCAAAATGTTTTTAAGGGACATACATTCTTTTCTATAAGGTCATGTGTAGGAATAATCACTTGTTCATAAGGTTAATCATAAACCATTATTCTTTCCCATATTATTTTGAGTGGTCTAATTTTCATGTCTTTGAGTTTATGAGAGCGCCTGATTTTGTGTCCTTAAATTAATGAGTGAACCTATCTCAATTTTAAAATGATAATAACGTTTTATGTTTATGTTTAAACCCAAATTTGATTCCTTATTATAATGTTATTCACTCATGTATTATGTTATTCGACTGATTTATTATTCATTTTTATGAACATCCAATATTTAAGTCATAACTATTAGTATTGATCTATGACAAGAACGGTATGGCTATAAAATGTTATAATCATCTTATCACACCATTATTCATATATTATGTTGATACCTATATTCTTCACCCTTAAGGAACATAAGAGATAACCCTTCACTATGTTTCCATTCACCAGGTTGTGAAAAAAGGTATTAAGTATGATATGTTAAAGAATGTTTCTAGTTATGAATGATTTATATGGAGATTATAAAGTTAACATATAAAGGTTTCTTAATAAATTTTAGTATTTGAAGGAACTCGATTCAAATGAATATGGTGTGGATAATTTTGGAATGTTATTAAAATTAAAATATTAAAATGTAATATTATTTCAGGAGAAGTTTGGTTCACTATAGTTGTAATCCTGGAAAGTTTTAGTTAACCTTTAGAAACTAGGATGATAGAATACTATGAGATCCTGAGGGATATGTCTAAGGCTTTCTGTAAAGTCAATTCAAAGTATTGGAGAATGTCCGGAAATTTTGGTGAAGGATAATGTGATTATATTCCAAGTAATTACTTACGTTAATAGTTAAAGTGGAATAGGTATTCAAATAAATACTTCCTAGGCCTATAACCCAAAAATTAATTCGTGAAGTATACCGTGGCCATAATTTTGGGGCATGGTGAGTGTGTCCATACTGCACACGTGGTTGGAGAGTCATATTGGATATTCATTGGTTAATGCCCACATTCTTTATAAACCATTATTAAATAATAGATCTTATGATTCTCAGGGATGATATGGGTTAAAACTATTGGATCATAAATCCAAAAATATTATCATTATTTAGTTATCCTATAAATTATTTTTCATTATTATATGGCTTTACACTATGAATTATTTTACTCACACTATGCCTTTTGGTTTTAATCAATTAAGGGAACTATACGGAACTAGGTTTACGATGAATGTGATAGGAAATTGTTGATGATTAACCAAATTCTATGTTGACCAGAATAGTGGATATTATGATTATGAATAATCAATTGTCAGGATATATGATGAAAAAAGTTCATCATGACCAACTGTTGGACTCGCCAAAGAATATAATAATATATTTTTAGAGAGTTTGGGTGTACGAGACCATGGTGGAAAGAATATTTAGCTTTATATATTTTGATAATATGGTAATAAGTTATTGAGTTAATGTATCAATGGAATGAGAAGATTTTTTTGGTGTGGAAAAGGAAACATTGTAAGTAATTTTTGATAAAAAATTGAATGTTCATTAAAAAAATGGATGATAACAATTTTTCCATAAGAAATCAAGAAGTGGATAAATGTTTAATATGTGAAATTATTAGAATTATTCAAATATATGGTCTATGGTTTTGTCTAAAGAATAAGATTAACATGGATGTATGAGTAAATGATTTTTAACTGATTGTGAATATACAATTAATTAAATATAAATAGAAGGAGGTATTATGAAATTAGATGGTGATTATTAGTTTATGGTATAAAAATTAGGTTTATGTATTGATGTTTTTATATATTGGAAGTCAATAATTATTAAATATAATGATCATTCTAAAAGGTGTTCTATTAAGTATTGACATGCATATGTTGAATGGTACTAATCAACTAGAAAATTGATTTAATGGAAATGTAAAACTTTTTAGTATTTTATGAATTTTGGGAAAGATAACCATTAATATATTATAGATATATTGAAAATGATATCGGGATAAAGAAAATATTGATATGGATAAAGTATATGGGATAATATTGATTACCATAGAACTGATTAATGATTTGACGAAAATGTGTTTTATGTTATATTTATTGGATTTTACAATATTTTTAGATTTATGGATTTCATTCAATAATTACTGATTTAATTTATAGAATTATGAAAGATTTAATTTGTATAGAATATTTGTTTTCATTATGGTTTTATAGTAATTCGGGATATTACCATGTTTATAAGAATGTGTGATCAATTTTCTCTCATATATGATTGGTGATAATAAGATATACATCATGTTTCTTAAGAGATTAATGATAAGTTTATTTTTAAAATTATGTGGCCTTTATTCTATGTTTTGGATTTAAGTTTCGGTTAGGATTGGAGGAGCCTTATTTTTAACTATTCATGGAATGGATTCAGTTGCACATTAGAGGTTATTAGATAAATTATTCTAACCTTTTTTTATTGAAAAATATTTTAAGTCTTACATAATAAATTATGGATATTATGATGATTTTATTGATTTATATATGAAAAAATCATCATGAATATTCATTTCATTGATGAAGAAAAAAAAATTCGATTCAAAACCGTAGGATCAAATTGTTCTTCTGATATAAAGGAATGTTAATCCCCATATATTATGTTCCCTTAGAAATTATTGATCATATCAATATGGTACCATAGCTTTTTGTGATTACATTGAATATCTCCCAACATCACAGTGTGTTCCATGAATATTTCAAGAGGAAGTACAAACATGATCCTTCATATGTACATAACATAGAGGTTATACCATCAGATCATGATCCTTATTATGAGGAACCATTTGCGGAAATTATTTATCATATAGATAATGTTTTATGAATCAATACCACACACTTGATCAATGCATCTTGGTGAAACCACTCGATTGAGTAAGCTACGTGGGAACCTGAGAAAGTAATAAAAACAAAGTATTCTCAGTTGTTTGTTCCAATGTGATGAAATATCAAGGGAGAAATTAATTTTATTGTCAGTAAAATGTATCCACCTGAGATTCTAGGATTATATTCAAATTAAATAAATTTCTTCTATAGATTTGATTACACACAATACATGTTTTAATGAATCATGATATATGATTAATATTTAAAATTTACCATTATAACCTAGCTGTAAAAAAATGGTATGAATAGGAATATCTACATTTTGAAAATAAAGAATAATTTTCAATATAAACAAAATATATTTTTATATACGTACTTAAATTTTAATAACATCATTGTATAATTGAAAATAACTATTTTATCAAAAAATATTAGTATTTATTTTTTAAAAAAATATTAAATTAATGTATGAATTTTTTTAAATATATTCAAAACAAATAACTTCATATTTTGATCAATATATAAAAAGTAAAATAGGGTTGTTTTTTAGAATTTTCTAGAAACAATAATTTTATGGTGATTTGTGACAAATTTTATATTTTAAATATAAAACTTATTTTCATATAAGGAACATAAATAGTTTCATAAAGTTTAAACAAAAGTAAAAGTAAAATTAGTGCAATTATATATTTATTAACACATTTTATAACCTTAGAATAATTTTTATATATAATTTATAGATTAAAAAATATCTTAAAAATAATAATTGTCTCTTTAATAAACTATTTTTTGTCACAATTGATTGTTTTATTTTAATTTTTTTTTGAAAATCAAATAATTTAGTTAAAAATATTGGAAAAAATATTAAGTGTCATAAAAATAAATATTATACAAAAATATTAACTTAGACAACATTAATTGAAATGGAAATGAAATTTAATTTCCGTAATTAATGGTAAAATAAGTTCACGAGGGGGGGGGGTAAACTAATAAGATAATGGTTTACATTTCCTATAAAATTTTCCAAATCGTTTTCGATGGCCATAAAATGTCCCATAATAACAAATTCTATATTCTTATGTCCTTGTGGGATAATTTTCCATTAATTGACGAATGTAATAATTAATGTAATGAAAAAGACAAAATATAACCCACTTGCTTTTAAATTTGAAATATATATACAAATAGGGGAAAAGGAATGATGTGGAAGAAAATTTATAGTGATTATGAGAATAATGAAATCATTTTTCAGTGGTAATTTATTTTAAATATTTATCAATTATATAATTAATTTATATTTTTAAGAAACACAAATTATTTAATTATTTTATTAATATAAAAATAACAGAAATGATTCTGAAAATATGAAATATAATATATATTTTTTTTAATTATTATATTCTAATATTTTTTAGATAAATATAACATGATATAGTGGTTTGAAATAATAAATTTTAATATCACCATTTTCATTATGTTTTTAAAAGTAAAATTAAATGAATAATATCCATATTAACATTACTATTATTTTATAATAAATAGTATTATGTTAAATGATTTAGAACATATAAAAACAATATACATTGCAATATATATTTTTATGTATAAAAATTTTAACCATAAAACAATCATATCCAAATTGTCATTTTACAATAAATATATTGACCCCTAAATAGTAAAAATGTCATTTTGATAGTAAAAAGTGTAATAGGATTTTATGCATTATACATTTTCTTGTAAAAATTATTTAAACAAAATTTGGGGATACTTATTTTATAAATTTTATAGAAAAAATTGTATCAATTTGTCCAAATAATCTAATAATAATAATTTTATTTTTACACTGATGAGTATAATTTCAAAGCTAAATAAATAAAAAGTATTTAGTATGGTAAAAAACATAATGGTAAATTTTTTTATATGATATATAATGAATGACATGTTTAAAACATGTTCCATTATATGATTTTGGGAGTTTGGGATTGGCTATATAATCAATGTACTCCTTTATTTATCAAATATTTCGAATCATGGGAGACGAGTGTTTATGTACATATCAATAAAAATTAAATAATATTGAGTTAGGTCATGATGGTTTGTTTCTATAAAATTATTTATTTTTTATAGTTTAGAGATTTATAGAATTATACCATAACTCATACATAAAAAACAATAAAATACCATGTGGACACTTCTGATCATTATCATTATTCCCCATAATATAAAACAGTTTATATAAAGCATGAATAATTTTCCTTGAAAATATCCAAGACATTGAAAATGAATTATTCATTTCCATTACCCATCCTAAAACCTTGTGAAAACATTTTAAAAACAAGTGATGTAAAAAAATTATTTTTAAAGTATATAAAAAAATAAAGGAAACTATTAGTTCTATAAAAACCTGAAAACCCAAACAATGATTACCTTCTTCATTAATGTTTCTTGAGAATATGAACTAAAACATTTTTTACTTAAAAACAAAATAAAATTCATTAATTATAATCATTTAAACCCATATAATGAAATAAAAACTACATTAGGTGACTTAGAGCATTATATTGAACAAAAAACCACAATAGCCTTTTAATTGGAATAGTGGTAGATCTGTCTTTTAATCATTTCACTCATACAAATAGAATAACCATAATATCAACTTCCATACCAAATATATTATAGGGATATCATACACCCTCAAATATTATAAGCTATAATAGGCTCACTAAGTTTAATATTTTTGAACCCATGTATACTCTATAATAGGACCACTCGATGTTATATGGTTCACCCCATGTATAAGTTATAATAGGTTTTCCCAATGATATCTCTGCTACCCAATGTATATGAAATAACAGGCTCACCTAGTGATATCTAGATTATAACTTGTATAAGCTATATTGGGATCACCAATTTCATATAACGTTCATGAAATATTTAATGAAATTTAAAAAAATTATAATACTCATAAAAAAATCAATATTCATTTATAGACACATAAATCCTTGAAAAAAAAAATTAGTTTAATGTTTTTATCTTTCAAACATTGTTATCTAGTGGAAGAGAAAATGGTTCCATAAAAATATATTTGAAAAATATTAATCCATCTAGGTTTTGAATTTGGATAGTATTAATATGAAATAAAATTGTAATGTATATGTAACAAGAAGGTTTTTTTACATTGAAAAATATAAATACCATTAAAATATCATTATGAACACTCTTGGGGAAGTTTATATTAAAAAAAATTCAAATTTTCCATACCCATATAAAAAATATGAATCATAATCCCCATGAAGGAATTAAAATTAACAGAATACTTAATAACAATATAATATATAAATTTAAATTATTATATGTTAGTTTTTTTATATACATATCATTAAAGAAGTTTGGTGTATAACATCAACAAATATTTCCTCAACGAAATGAAATTGAGATGATGTCCCTTACCTTTAGTACGACAAGTCACATGTTTATTTATCATAATAAATTAAAAAGTATTGTTAATAATTTACATTATTCAGAAAAAATTTAATGTTTAACATTACTGTTGTTTTTATTTTTACCATTTCTTATAAATCTTTTTAAATAATTAATTCTATGTTTTTTGTTTTAACCATATATAGTTTACGTTTCAAAATGAATAAGGTCTGTTGACTATAGTAAAGGGGTAATTTTATAAACCTATCGATGATAATAATCATGTAATAATTATATCATTTATAATTAAATTATACATTTAAACCCAATCATGAAAGATGTTTATGATAGATCAACCAACATTGCAATCATGGAGATAACAGGTTATACATTAACATGAATAACGTTACCTTTTTTCAACAATAATTATAGAAATAAGATAAATAATGATTATATTTTTATAATGTTCATTATATCACATATACCATATTGTTTAATCATATGTACTTATATATATATATTTGGCATGATGTAAAAAAATTCACATCGCTTTAAGGAGGCGATATTCTACACGTTACAAAACTATGTTATCACTTATTCATTATGTGAAAATGTAATAATGAAAATGAAATATTATATTTTATTTATTTTAATTATGTCATGAATATGATATATATGTAATTTATTTCACATATTCATAATTAAATTCTCTTATAATACATTCTTTCTAACATGTCAACGTATGACATCCCATTGTGGAGGCGGTATCCCACACGTCCACAAATGATGCTATCATATTATAACATAACTGAAAGAATGAATGACAATGTTATTTAACAATTCCATAATTATAAATACATTATAAATATCATATATATCATAAAAAATTATTGACATAATATTTCCTAATATCATATGTGGTAAAGGAAATACGAATGAAATCGTCTAGAAGATTGTAGTATACCGTACACACGAACTTTAATTTCATTATCCATTTGATGGACATGTGTGGAGTTGTAGATATAAACCATAAAATAAAAATATATAACAATATTTTGGACAATTTGGTTAATATATATGCTTTTTAAAATAATATTTTAACTAGCTTGAGAATGAAATAAAACAGAAATTAACATTTAAGATCATTACCTCTTGGTGTGTTAAATTTTCCTTTTCACAAAAGGACATAATTTGTATGATTTATGATGAATTGGAGTCTTATAGGATGATTGTATTTTTTGGGATATTATTTTTTCATGGTTTAGATGATCCAAAATGCTTTATATGTGTGAATACATGGGGTGGGTGACTGGCTTTTTATAATGGAGTGAGAGTGATATTCTAATAAATATAAAAGGTCAAAAATCGTGGGATATCTCCCATTTATAATGTGAATACAAAATAAAATCTAATTTAGTAATTAGGAAGTATGTTCATTCAAAACTCACTAAAAATATATAAAATTATTTTCTCATTATTTATTTAGTCTTTATATTTTCTTATCTTTTATCATTTTGGGGTTTTATTTAGGTAGCTAGTTTTATAACCTAGTAAATTCATCCATTATGATGAAATTAAAGATAGAAATAGTATCCATTTTAGACACACAAATTTTAAAATATATAACCAACTTTATAAAAATAAAATCACATGTGTGTTGGAAATTAAGAATAATAGAAATGCATATAACATGCAAAAAGCACTGCTTTAACCCTAACTACACTAATAATGTTTCTAGTATTTATTTAGAAATATTTTTGTTTTAAAATATAAATTTTCCCATGATTGTACCATATTTAATATCTATTAATAGTAAAAATATTTAATAAGATAAACTTTTAAGTAATTTGAAATTATTTATTCAAATATTAGTAATTTATTTAAATTACAAATAGAATAATCCTTGCATTTGAATCTCTTATGAATTTAAGGTAATTATATTTTCAATAAAAATTAAATATAAATTATTATGATAATAATAATTTTTTTTTCTTATAAAATAATATTTATAACTAATCATGCGAGTCTTCATCCCCAATCCAAATCATTATAAGTGTTAAATGAAACAAATTATTTTTTTATCCTTACAAAACTTATTATATAGGTATATTTCATGGAATTATGTCGAAATAACTCATAGAAACATATAAAAATGCGTTTTGGGTCATAATATGTTAATATAATGGATTGTTTAAATGTTTTGGGTAATTTATATACATTATATTTAATGTTTAATCCTTAAGTAACTTTTTCTTATCTTAATCAATTTAAATAATTTTAACTATTTCCAAAAATTAGTATGTTCATAAAATGAAGTTCAACTAATTATAACAAATATTTCACAATTATTCCAAATAAATATATCAATTTTTCAAATTAAATTCATAGAATTTGATATAATTAATTTTAAATTACTTCTGGAGATGCTTTGAGGCAACATGATTTTAGGAGAGAAGTTCAAAATTAAGATATGTTTTAATATAAAATTCAACATAATATTGAATCTATTAGACTAAATTTGTTTTACTAAACTATAATTGTTAAAATTATAATTTAAACCCTAAATCAAATATAATTTAACTATAAATAAATTATATTTAAAAGTACTTTTTAATTAAAATTTAAATATTTAGTATTCATCAATAAATGAAACTTCTCATAAAAATATCAAAAACTCACCCAAAGTAAATTTTCATATTACATATTAAAAAATGATATTTATTTTGTCTAATAAAATTTATATGTTAAAAATCTAGATTAAACACCGTTATTCCATTACACAATAGTAATATTTTTTAGAAAATTACACTTTTTAATTGTAAAATTATATTTATTCTTATGTTATGCCTATATAATTTTTTGTATGAATTTGAAAACATATTATAAACTAGTTTATAAAAAATATTGTAATTATTATTTGTTCCCACCAAAACATATTACCAAGGATAAAATCTATATTAAATAATAATATCAATAGTATATTATTGTTTTTTAAGACTCGACCTCGCTTGTAACACATGTTATCGGAGAAACTCGATGTTATGAAAAATGAATGATAATATTTTTTTATCATATAATAATATATCAACTATGAATTTTATGTAACTAATTCAATAAATTAATATAAATTAATTTGAAAAATATATATTTCATAATTTTTTGGGATCTTACATCGAGCCCCCTTAAAAAACTATATCCTCACAATTGGAACTTTTCTCGGTAATAAATGGTTGGACATTAAAAAATATCATTGTTTAAAATATAATATTCCAAAATTTTAGGAATTATTTAAATTCCTAAGAATATAAGTAAATATAATTAATTGATATATTCTTATATGCACAATTTTTTTCCTCATAACATTACCAAAAATAGTATGAACATTCCTAAAAATAACTATAATCATCAAGGATTGTATAAACCATAATGGTTATCAATATCATAAAAATCATAACCAATGTAAAATGTATAGTTATCATTAAAGTCATTCCTTACGTAAACATAAATCCTAATAAAAACAATCAAAAAATCCCAAAATCAGTGAATAATCACATAAAATGCAAAATTTGAGTGTCAAAAACCATGAACATATAGTTAAACTTAAACAAATTGATATACCATGAGATTTAGTCATGTCACCAAATGGCCCATCATCAATTGTAGTAGCATAAAAATATTTTACCATACCTTTCTATTTATAATATTAATGATTTCTTCCATGAATAAGTATTTTCAAAAACATGTTATCAT
The DNA here is from genome assembly GCA_963277665.1 of Viscum album. Lineage (NCBI taxonomy): Eukaryota > Viridiplantae > Streptophyta > Magnoliopsida > Santalales > Viscaceae > Viscum > Viscum album. The sequence goes on along the minus strand of OY728153.1, from coordinate 409,432,785 downwards.
AATGTACCTACTCATTTTAGCTAATACATATCACTATAGAATTGATATATATAATCTCAGTCTTGGATTGTTCATAAATCTTTTCTTTTTATTCATGATCCTTTTAACCATACATACAACACCAGTAAAATATTCCAAATCCTAATATATATTCAAAAAATTGTATTTTACCATATATGGAAAATGTTTTAGGTTTACATATAGAATTATTAGTTTTTTTCTTATCCATTATATACCACCTTTAGCATTTCTTACTATTTTCATATCTGGAACCTATGTGTCAGAAAAATAAATTTCAACTTTCTCAGCACAAAAAACAACATTCTCGTAACATATAATTCCATATGAGGCTAGTGATCATAGATGAATTATATTCCATCATAAGTAGAATCTATTAACATTAATATTAACGTGTCAAATAAAAACTAGAACATACCGAGCCAATCCTATTAATTTTTGTTCATAAAGGTCCATTGAATCTTCATACATTAGATTTCATTCCTAGAATTTATCCTCCATCATATTCCTAAACATATTAGAGAATTATTTCTCATGGAATATATTCTTAAATGTTTCCCATTCCATGGAATCATAATAAACTTTATCTCTATTGTTATTAAGAAAATAATAATATTGACATGCTTCACCTTCAAAATGATAAAGATAAATGGTTACCTTTTTATGTTCAAAATATCATATGACTTGAAAAAAATTTTTTATGGAATTAACCCATCTTTAGGATACAACTGGTTCAAATTATCTTTTGAATGGTTGGGGGTGTCATCTCTTGAAATGATCCACTATAGTCATGTTGCTTCATGGTATATCTGGTTCTACTCTAGTATTGATATCACCACCATTAATATGTTGTGACAATTTATCCATCATTTTGAAAAACTATAATGAACCGGAAAATCTGTGGAATTTCTTTTCTTAAATATATGGAAATTTTAGGAGTTAGTGAAAATTGTCGGCCCATGATACCGACGCCTAGTGTGCCCAGAATCAATTTCGGAAGTTTTTTTAGGTACGTTCGGTAAATGTACGAGTGAGAATTTATAACTTTTTAACTGGTGGTCGGAACTGAAATACAAGGACGCTGTTGAACTCGCAACACCAGTATCCGCTTAAAGAGATTTTCACCTCGACGATAGTTGGTCGAGAGTGAAAATTAGATTTTTGGTTTTTAAAAAAGTTAATAAAATAAATAAAGTTAACACTTTTTATTATTTTAGCCACAATGTGGAAATTGGGTGATTAAAACCTCCTCAATGGAGTTGGAGGTGGGGCCACCGCACCTTAACCTCCCAAGAGAGGTTATAGGGGTGGGGCCCACCCGAACTCAACCTCCCATGAGAGGATTAATGTGGTGGGGACCACCCGAGCTCTTAAACCCTTAAACTCCCCATTAAAGTGGAGAAAACCTCTCAACACTCCCTCATTAATGAGGGAGAGCCTATTCACCTACTCTAGCTTTAAATTGTGCCAATCTCTCCTAATAAATTAATGACAACTCCAGTGAATTAATTAGGGGATCCATGTTGATTAAGTAATTCCGATTTGAATTGTTGTGCCAACAAAATAATAGACAAACCATTCATCTATTATTTTTATTTTTCATTTGGTGGAGCTTGGGAGGAGGAAAGTTAGGGAGAAAAGCACCCAACGAAGAATGAAGAATGATCCACTGACGAAGAATAGTGATTCTCTTCGACTCCTTTCCAGGACACCAACCGACGCTGAACCACTTCCACAACTGTCGTGCGAATTCGGGAGTGGAAGACTACTTGGTGTACGTGATGAATGAAGACCTTGCTCGTCTTCTTTCGCAACGCCTTCAATGAATGACAAATGACCAATAATAAAAAAGGTAGGGGGTTTACGTTGAGTATTATTCCTTTCTTTTTTCACATCTATGTTTAAATGGAATCGATGAGATGTGTTGTAAACAATTGTTGTTCACCTTTCTTCCTCTTTGTTGAACAAATTGTTATCATCCCTAAACACGGAAGGTGTGGGCCAAACTTACATGGCCCAACTCCCTCTACGGATCTCTTTGTGAGGTTTCTTTCGGCATGGCGATGAATCGGCAACGAGGAAACGAAGGCGGAAATGACAAAGTCCGTGCTAACAACGGCCTCTGCGAACTGTGTCTCCCCCGTGGCACACCGGTATTCCCGATCGCCACTACCCACCTGCCCGCTTTACCCCTGGCCTGCCCGCAACCGACCCATGTGCTTCCCTCGCCCCGCCGAACTCCCCTTGGCCTGCCCGACACCCTAAAGGGATGCCCGCTCCCCACCGGCCTGCCCGTGCGGCCCGCCGGCTTGCCCACGACCTACTTGGCCCCCTGACGGCCTTCCCACACCCCGCGTGGACTCCCGCGCGCCCTGCCTGGTGCCCCTTCGGCATGCCCGGTGCCCTAACGACTTGCACGGCACCCTGCAGGCCTTCCCGCGCCCCACGCGGCCTCTCGGTGCACTGCCGACCTGTCTGGACGAGCCGCCCAGGTCGCGCCCCTCGTGGCGCTGGTCGAACCGGCCCCGACCTCCGGGACGAGACTCCTCTGTGGCAACCTTCTGGCCAAACCTCCCCCGTAGTCCGCTGGCCCGGGCCCAGCAGACCGGACCGAACCTAGCGGGCTGACCCAACCAATGGGCAGGGTCAGACCAAGCGGGTCTGACAGGGTCAACCCAGACCGGGTCGGCCCAGTCCGGGTTAGGCCGAGTCGGTCCAACCGAGTCGGACGGGGCCTAGTCCCATTACCGATCCCTTTATATCCTTTTTCCATATCTTTGGCACCTGATGATCGTTTGACGAACCTTCATTGCGCTGGTTTTCTTGGTGAACGTTGGTCCTATTGAGTATACCCCACTAGAGTTTGGGTCAATGTTGAGATACTCTTAGGTTGGATCGTACACGAATCCAACCTAGCCCCTAGGACTAAAAATCTTATAACTCACAGACCGGGCATCCGATTAACACGTCGTCTATTGCGTTGAGACCCCTTTGACGAGGCGGACCTTTGAGATACATCAACGTTGGACTTCGTGACAATTGGAGTATCAACTTGTAGCTAATGGAGTGGATCCTCCCAGAGATGAGCGAGTGGAGTATGGAAACCTAGTTGTTGGCTGAGACCAGATGGCTAATTGACTGATTTGACTCAGAGTGATTCAACTAGCCCAGTGGGGAGCACTTGGTAGTTGCGGGCAAAACCATGACGGAGGAGCGCCTGGTAGTTGGCTGCAGACCGATGGTACTAGAGAGGATGAGTACCTCTATAGTCTATTAGTAGGATCACCTGGTAGTTGGCGGTAGACCCACAGTGGGGAGCACCTCTTGTTGGTAGTAGACCCATGGTACTCGATAGGAGGAGTACCTCATCAGACCATGGTTAGTGGGAAGCACCTCGTAGTTGGTGGCAGGCCCACTGTACTCGATAGAGGAGGAGTTCTCCAATATCAGTGGTTTCGACAATGTGAATAAAAATCCTGGTTGAGATGAGTCAATAACTTTTGAGGTTACATCATGATTAATATGGATTACTTGATAACTTAATTATATGTATGTGCATATACCTAATTGGGGTTATCTGTTGATTTCATACATTTTGGTTTATCCTTGCTGGATTTTTTTGAGAACCTAACGGTCTCGGGGACCCTACTGAGTATCGTTATACTCACCGCTGCACAGGATATGCCCGCACCTCATTGTGTTAGTTGCAGAAGATGGAAAATACTGACTGAGGATCAGTGTAACAGGACTGGACTGTACCCAGAGGTGGACCTTACGATGAGTCGGTACACATAGGAGACTGATAGACAGAGAGTGATGAGGAGGCCATATGTACCTACCCTTCATGTATGAACCCAAGAGGATGACCTAGTAGCTGCTTTACTTTTCTTAAATTGTACTTTACTTTCAATTTTACTTGTACATTCCAATTGGACTTGTATTTCTAACCCCTTTTACTTTCCATCACTTCTTTTTGTATATAGTTTTTACTTACTATTTGCTTCGAGATTGTACTCTGATTGTGTGTGTTTACTATTTATAACGGCAACGCCTTCCCATCTTAGGGATTTATTCCTTTGGTTCTATTCGCCATCCCCTAGCCTACGGAAGGCGGGATTGGGTTAGTCACAGAATGAGACCTAGGGGACGGATCAGGAAAAATTAGTATTAAATGAGTTGCTTCTCCCGCCGAACATAGGACTCTGATCTATCTTTCTATGAAGAAATAGTGTTAAGGGTACTATGTGTGGTTCCCAGTTCAGGGAGTCCAGTGTTGGTGCAGCGGCCAATGTATTCATACACCAGGACCCTGACTTCTGATTTCTGACTCAGTGCACGAAAACACTGATTGCGTGTGTGTTTTCAAAATATTTAATTAATTCAGCTCAACCGGTCAGCTCCCCAGGTATAATATTTTGACCGTGTCGCAGTTGTTTATTTTAGGATGCCTCCACACGGATGACCTGTTAGAGCCCTGAGATTCATACGTAATGACAGCCCACTAAGAGACGAGGCCTCGGTGCAAGGACCCTTTCCAATGGAGGCACGAGCAGTACTACTTCCAGTTGGGCCACCGATGCCACCAGCCCCAACAACAGATTATGTACGCAGCTTGAGCACATTGAATAAGTTCTAGTGCCAGAGGCCACCTATGTACAGGGGTGAGATGGACCTGCAGGTTTCTGAGGATTGGATGGAGGCTATGGTGAGAGTATTCAGACTGGTCGGGACACCAACTGACTTCATGGTGATTCTTTCTACCAGCCTTCTACAGGAAGCAGTGGGCAGATAGTGGATCCTGATTCTCCAGGTGAATGAGGAGGCGACACTTCTCTGGGAAGACTTCTTGAACCTATTTCGAGCAGAGTTTGTTCCATCTACTTTCTTCGCAGTGCAGATACAGGAGTTACTGCATCTAGAGAAGGGTAGCATGATGGTGGCGTTGTACTCAGTGAGATTCACCGACCTCTCACTCTACCCTGCAGATATGGTGCGGGACCCATTATTTAGGGATCAGACCTTCATGCAAGGGATCAGGTGAGAAATTTGGGCTTCGATGATCTCCCTCAACATTCCGATGCAGGCGGGGGTGTTAGAGATAGCCCTCACAGTGGGGAGTTTCCTTGCTGAGCAGTCTCCAGCAGCGAGATCCAAAACTAGTCAACATGCAGTGGGGTCTTCTGTAGTTGGTTGCAGACATATGTCCCAGAGGTCCAAGAAGACCAGGCTATCCGGTGGATGACCTCAGGACCCAGGTTCAGTTGTGCGGGGAACATGAGGCATATCTAGTCATTCCAGGAGCGGGCAATTTTACTAATGTGGTGGTCTTTGTCACATTGCTCGTGACTTTCTGGCCCACTGTTCGAATGATCAGAAGAAAGTAGAGGGACCTCCCAGGAAGAGGCATAGGTTCAATCAAGGCAGTCCATATGGAGGATGTGGACGTGGCAGTGGAGCTGGTCGAGTAGCAGGCGATGGATGAAGTTATGTGGTATTACCAACACCACCACCAGGAGGTCCACCCCGACCGTAGGGAGCAGGTGTACAGGTGAGAGCTCGGATCCAGGCAGTTGAGGCATACGATCATAGTGATCTGGAGATGATTTGAGGTATGATCTATGTATACTCCACCATATTTTCAGTTCCAATAGACACATGTTCTAGTCACTCTTTCATTGCCACTTCCCTCATTCGATGTTTAGAGATTCCGATAGAGCCGTTGGCTCGATCCTTACGGCTAGAGACTCCCATGGGAGAAGACTTGAATATTAAACACGGGTGCCAGTAGTGTGAGTTTAATATAGGAGGCGAGAGCTTCGGCTGGGATAACCTCATAGCGGCATCATGGCCTTACGACGTCATATTTGGTATGGACTGGTTAACTATAGTCCATACTCAGATTGACTATCTTTGGCGCAAGGTGTGGTGTGTCCGCACGGATGATACTAGGTTTACCTTCATTAACGAGATGGGAACCTTTGCGGCATAGGACAGACTTACTCGGAGGAGGGTGAAACCGACCACTCATCAATTGGCTTTCCTTAACCTTGGAGCAGTTGATGTGGAGAGTCTAACTTATTCTGTTGTGGTGGTCTAGTATGCGGATGTTTTCTGTAATGATGTCCCAGGTATACCTCCTCATAGATAGGTGAACTTTTACATTGAATTGTACACTAGGATGCCACCAATATCTACCCCAGCATACCCTATGGCTACTTTAGAGCTTCGCAAGATGCAGGTACATCTAGAGGAATTGCAGGGGAAGGGATTCATCCAACCTAGTGTTTCTCCATGGGAATCCCTGATTTGATTCTCCAAAAAGGAGGATGGGAGCTTGAGGCTTTGATTCGACTACCATCGCATGAAATTGGTGACCGTGAAGAACAAGTACCCACTCTCGAGGATTGACGACCTATTTGTTCATTTGAAGGGGGAATGATGGTTCTCAAAGATATACCTCAGATTAGGCTATCACCAAATTAGAGTTCAAGATGAGGATGAGCAGAAGATGGCCTTTAGATGTCAGTACGACCACTAAAAGTTCATGGTTATGCCTTTTGGTGTAACCAATGATCCATCAGTGTTCATGGGACTCGTGAACAGGATCTTCCATACATACCTCGATCGCTTTGTCATGGTCTTCATAGAAGACATTATGATATACTCAACTACTGAGGAGGAGCATTCCTACCATTTGCGGGTAGTGATGGACACAATCTGAGAGAACCATCTTTATTGTAAGCTCTTAATGTGATAGTTCTAGATTTGAGCGGTTCACTTCTTGGGATATGTCATCTCGAAGGCTAGAGTTGCAGTAGATACAGTGAAGATTGAAGAAGTGCTTCCTTGAAAGCCACCCATGAGTGTGGAGGAGGTGCGGAGTTTCTTGGGTTTTGATGGATAATACTAGAGATTAGTTCCAGACTTCTCTAGAGCTACAACACCACTATCAGCCTTGACGAAGAAGGGGAAACACTTTGTGTGGTCGAATAGATTGCAGCATACTTTTCATGAGCTAAGGAGGAGGCTGCCTAGTGATCCCATCACGAGGCTTCTAGAGGAAGGCATAGGGTATGTAGTTTATTGCGTTGAATCAGGGACCAGACTTGGGTGAGTCCTAATGCAGGGGTGAGCAATGATTACATATGGTTCTTGACAGCTGAGAAATCATGAGCAGAACTACGCCACCCATGACCTAGAGTTAGAAGCAATGGTTTTCGCCTTGAAGATGTGGTGGCACTACCTGATGGGAGACCGATTTACTGTGTACTCTGATAACAACAGTCTCAGGTATATCTTCTCTCTGAAGGACCAGAACCTGAGAAAATGGTGATGGATTGAGTTCTTGTAGGACTATGACTTCAAGATAGTATATACTCTTGGAAAGGGGAACGTTATAATAGATGCACTCGGCAGGAGATCTGGTATACACCTGCTAGGAAAGGCGATAGAATATCTGGCTGCCATACAGATATCATTTGTGGATAGAGATAGATAATTCTATCTACAGTCTCTTACAGTCACTCCCCCACTCCTTCAGCATGTTAGGGAAGAAAAACATGGGGACAATGACTGTGTGACACGACATGCTCAGATATCCACAGGACAGTAACCTGATGGATTTTCTGAAGGTGGGGAGCACGTCTTTCTCTTCAGAGGATGTACTTTGGTACCAGTGTCACTTCAAGAGGATGTGTTGAGGGAGTTCCCCACATACCCTTTAGCGGTACATACAAGAGTTGAAAACATGTATCAGGACCTCATACATCTGCATTGGTGTCCAGGTATGGAGAAGGCAATAGAGGATTTTCTCTCTTGATGCCTCACTTGTCAGCAAGTGAAGGCAGAGCACCAGGTACCAGCGGTATTTTTCCAGCCTTTAGAGGTCCCAAAGTGGATGTGGGATGGGATAAACATGGACTTCGTGATGGGTATTCCACATATAGACAGGGGTCACGACTCGATTTCGGTGATCATTGAACAAATAACAAAGTCGACCCACTTCCTACCAACCAACGAACAAGGTTTAGTAGAGATATTGGGTAGCCTCTATGTGCAAGAGTTTGTGAGGATACATAGAGTACTTTATTCTATTATCTATGATCGAGAAACATGATTTACTTCCCGAATTTGGAAGGGGTTGTAGGAGGCTTTCGAGATGTAGCTACGTCTGAGCACCACCTTCCATCCTCATACAGATGGCCAGACTAAGAAGATCGTTCAGACCCTCGAGGACATGCTAGATGCATGTGTCCTCAAATTCAATCACAGTTGGGAGGGTCACTTACCTTTTGTGGTGTTTTTCTACAACAAAATCTATCACTCCAATATAGGGATGGAACCTTTCGAGGCATTATATGGGCGACCTTGCAGATCACCCTTCTGCTGGACAGACCCTGGGGAGTCAGCACTAGTGGGACCAGAGATGGTACGAGCTACCATAGAGAAGGTAAATATCATCAAAGAGCAGATGAAGACTGCACAGAACAGTCATAAGTAATATGCAGGAAGGAGACGGAAACCAATTGAGTTTGAGTATGGTGACCCTGTCTTTCTACAGATCTCACCCCGATAAGGTCTACAGATAATTGGACGAGGTGGCATGTTATCTTTGAGATTCATCGAACCATTCTAGGTCCACAATAGACTAAGTGAGGTGGCTTACCACCAGGACCTTCTACCTCAGTTGCACTGGGTGCACGATGTTTTCCATGTATCTCAGCTGAGGAGATACGTGGACGACACTTCTCACATCATCGACCATGGAGAGATGGAAGTAGATGATGTGGAGACTTTCATAGAGGTTCTAGTAGAGATTGAGGATCGACAGGAGAGGGTCCTACATAGATGGTTGATTCCTCTGGTGTATGTTCATTGGCACCACAGGAACCTCTAGGAGTGTATATGGGAGCGGGAGGCTAAGATGTGTGCTCAGTACCCCCACTATTTCCCTTAGTTCGAGTTGTAGATTACGGGGATGTAATTCCCTAAGATGGGGAGAATTTAAATACCCAAAAATTCCATGGAATATTTTTTTTCATAAATACATGGGAATTTTACGAATCTGTAAAAACTGACAGCGTGTGATTCTGAGGCCCGGTGTGCCCGAAATCAATTTTTGAAGTTTTATCCAGGTACGTTTAGTAAATGTTCTAGAAAGATTTTATAACTTTTCAACCGGTGCTCAGAACTGAAATCTGAGGGCACCGTTGAACTCGCAGCACCGATATTCGCATAAGGAGACTTTCACCTCAACGGTAGTTGGTTGAGAGTAAAAGCTAGATTTTGTTTTTTTATAAAAAAAATAATAAAATAAAGTGAGCTAACATGTTAATATATTTTAACCTCCATATAGAGGTTGGGTGTTTAAAACCTCCTCAAGTGTGTTGGAGGTGGGGCCACCACACCTTAACCTCCCATGAGATGTTATGGTGGTGGGGCCCACCCAAACTCAACCGCCCATGATAGGATTAACATGGTGGTGACCACCCGAGCTCTTAACCACTTATACTACCCATTAATGTGTAGAAAACCTCTCAAATCTCCCTCATTAATGAGTGAGAGCCACTTCACCTCCCCTAGCTTTTAATTGTTCCAATATCTCTGAATTAATTCATGAAAACTCTCATGATTTAATTAGGGGGATCCGTGTTGATTAATTAATTCCAATTTGAATTTTTGTGCCAACAAAATAATAGACAAACCATTCCTCAATTATTTTCATTTGGCATTTGGTGGAGCTTGGGAGGAGAAAAGAAAGCGATAAAAGATCCCAATGATGAACGAAGAACACTCCACCAATGAAGAATGCTGATTCTCTTTGACCCCATTCCCATACACCTACCAACGTGGAACCACTTCCACAACCATCATTCGAATTCAAGAGTGGAAGAGTTCTTGGTGTATGCGACGAACGAAGACCTTCCTCTTCTTCTTCCACAACGTTGTCAACGAACGATGAACGACAAATAATAAAATAGGAAGGTGGTTTACTTTGAGTATTATTACTTTCCTTTTTATCATCTATGTTTAAAAGGAATCGATGCGATGTGTTATAAACAATTGTTGTTCAACTTTATTCCTCATTGTTGAACCAATTGTTATCATCCCTAAATGCGGAGGGTGTGGGCCAAACTAACATGGTCCAACTCCCTCCAACAATCTCTTTGTGAAGTTTCTTTTGGCATGGCGAGGAAGCACCAACGAGGCGACGAAGGCAGCAATGAAAAAGGGTGCGCTACACGCGGCCTCTGCGAACCGCGCCGCCCCCGCAACAGGCCTATATTCCCAACCGCCGGCACGCCTACCCGCAGCCCGCCCGCGCACTACATGCGCCCCACTGCCATGCGAGCACGATGCTCGTGCCCCTCTAACCTACCCGCCAACCTGACAGCACGCCCCGTCGGCCTGTCATTGGCCTGCCCGGTAGCTTGTCGGTCTGCACGCGCCCTGTCTGCCTAGCCGCGCACCCCACAGGCCTGCCCACTTCTTGCCAAAACAACCTTCCCCCCTGCCCGTGGCCTTCCCGGAACCCTGTCAGCCTGCCCGCGCCCCACGTGGCCTCTCGTACGCCCTAACCAGTTCCTGGCTGGACTGCCCGGCGCCTTCCGGCCTTCTTGCACCCCACGCAGCCTTCCGGCACCCTTTCGGTTTGCTCGCGCCACGCGCGGCCTTCCAACACCCTCTCTGCGCCCTGTCGATATCCCAGGACGAGCCGCCCAGGTAAGGACCCGACCTCAATTTCACGGAGCCGGTGCCTTGTTTGATTACGTTTGCATACATACAAGGAATACGAATCAAAAAGGACCAAGTAGTTTAGTATTATTGGAAACAAGACACAAACATATGTTCAATATTACAACTTTAAAAAAAATCAACATAGAAACTCCTAAGACAACACCCATAACTCCTAGGTTATTTCAGCATGTCATTCATAATATACTTCTTCATGTCCTGAAAAAAAGATTCATAAGAAAGGGGTGAGCTCAAAGTCTCAGTAATAGTAAGAAATAAAGTGGAAGATAGTATGAACATAAGAAATGGTTCCTAATTGAAAACACATAACTTTAATAATAAAATTGAACACATTATGGCTGGAAAATGAGCTGAGTAAATAATTCCATAATAAAACATAATCATGGGTATTCTACTAATCGAATAACCACTTTAAATATCCATAGCTGAACTCATAATGATGGAATGCATAATTTCAGACATTCTGAAACATTTTTTCAATGCCTTGGCCAAGACGTCTAATGATTTAGGGCACGGCCAAAATCCGTATCACATTGGGAAAGGGCTCAGACAATTCCTCATCTAGTTGTCTCATGAGACCTTCCGATTCATCGAACGGATATAACAGGTCCCACCCATCACATAATAAGTCCAATTCATTCCTCATATGAGCGGGGATAAACATAAACAACATATATATTCATAATGAAACTATCATATGAAATGAAACTAACTTTCCCCAATCATTAAACATAAAACTCTAAAAATTCCATGTAATATGATGAAAGGTTTTAGGATAGATCGTCTAAAATAAATTTATTCATAAACCATTAAATAAAAAATGATAGATGACTTCATAAATGATTAACCCAATAATAATATGGAATCAACAAGAGTGTTGAATTAGATGAAAACACTCTTATAAAATCATTATGCAATTCTTGAGATAAATACTCCTTTATTTAAAAAAAAAGAGTTCTTTTGGAAAAATCATTATGTAAAACCATAAGTGAAATAAGATTGTATTTTAATAATATAATGAGTAATTTTATAATGATAATGGTTTCCAAAAACAGTTTATATAGTGTCCTTGAAAATAGATATGAACTTGAGAACTTCCCTTGTATCAGGCATGTATTTTGGAAACAATTTTTAATGTTCCTTTTAAAACATATAAATATCCATAAAACAAGGAAGTTTTATGGTATGTAATAATATATATAATACTCACACATAATTTATGAGGAGAACATAAAAATAAATAATAATTACATTGAGGTAATTAGAAAGTGAAAGTAACCTGAATGAAAACTGAAGTCCGGGTTAGAAAAACACATACCACTTTGCAATAATATGATTCATATGAACCAAAATTAATAATATAAAAATGATAGATTTAATAACATGAAGATATATATATTCATTATATATGACCTCAATGGTCAGAATACATACACCAAACAAATGTATTACTAGTGAATATGAAAAATCTTACGAAAATGGAAGTCAGATGAAGAAACCCTTACCACTTTGTAATCAAATGATTCGTATGCCCAATAATTAATAATATAAAAATTATAGATTTAATAATAAGAAGATATATATATTCATGATATATGACATCAATGGTCAGTATACATACACCATACAAAATTATTACTAGGGAATATGGAAAATCCCACGAAATTGGAAGTGAGATGAAGAAACCCTTACCTTAACTTCAAATGTGTGCCACTCTTGAACATAATCCCATGGAATATGAAATTTTAATTATTAATAACATATTTCAGAACCTATTATACATGTATTTATTTTATCATAACTTTGTTTAGTTCATTTATATCCTTATTGATAAGATATTGTATTGAATTTTGTTGTTCGGGGGTGTTCATTTTCATTATTTTCATAATCGGTTCACTTGTTTTTAAGTATGTGGAATGGATGTAGATCTCCAGAATTTAAATTATATATTATTTATGAACATAAATAATTGATAATGTTCATTTCATTCATATGGTTTCATTGAATGAGGATGAATCATTAGATGACATCAACATCGACCAGTTAGTGTTATTTGGATTATTATGAACTAGTTTTGTCATATAACTTAATTATATGTACATATTCTGGTTACTGAATATTAAATACATGATAATAAATATGTTATAGTCTTTCTCAACCATTAATATGGTTTCATGACCAGTAATGATGGAATTATTGAGGAATGAAACTCCGTCGTCCATGAAGGCTATAAATTGGAACCTCATGGACGTTGACTTTGTTTATGAAAATAAATGGAAGGGAGTAAGAATATTGAAGATGGTTCTTAAATTAACATGATATAATTCCAGTATATAATTGATTGAAGAGTTATCATGATCATTTGGATAGTGGAGGTGAGGAGAGGATAACAAAAGAAGATAATTTGAAATGAAACTAAAATAAAAAGAAAGGTGTTTTACCTCTTGATGTAACTTCTTCGAGAACCTCCTTAAGGGAAGGGGTTATGGTATTTTGGATATACTAAGTTATTATTGGACGTGGGAAGAGACTAGTGAAGGTTATTTGAGTAGAACTTTTAGGATATTTAAGTCTTAGAGTAGTGAAGAGAAGAGGGAGTGGTGGGGGTTTTTATAGTGGAGAAGAGGGGTTAATTTTGAATATTTAATTCATTATTTTATTATTTCCCTAATTTCAATCAATAGTGTTGTTTCATTTAACCCATAATAGTAATAATTTAATGTGAGTTCGAACCAAGTGTCCTTACATCACTTGTGATGTCATTAATAGTGTATTTAATTGATAAATTGTATATTCAGTATTTTACTATATTTCACTATTCAGCAAAAATTCAAGAATTTCAGAAAAATAAAAAAATTTTACCCCTACCATTTTATGACATGTAGAATTCAAAAATGAAATCATATTTTCCAAATTAATTTTCTAAATATTATTAATTTATTTTTTAAATAATTTCAAACTTAAATCTAAAATTAACAATTTTAAAGGTGCAATTTGTATTATTTCACATTGAAAAATTAATTAAGATCTCAATATCTTATTTCCTTAAAAAAAATAAAATAATACTATTATTTACTATTCATACTAGTCATATTACTATTCATAGCGGTTTGTTACTATTCACCAAAAAACCAAGATTGTTTTATCAGACACCAAATGAGTTACAGAACACAACTCTAGATGCCCGTTATTCGAAATTACGAATGCATAAGAGGAAAATTTGTGCTTAATGGCTAGATTATAAAATTCCATCAATATCTATTTTCAATATCTTGAGGTGTTACATTCTACCCTCCATACATAAAATTCATCCTCAAAATTTCATTTTAAAATCTACGCCAAAAACATGTGGGGGTAATTTTCCTTCATTGATTCCTCCAGTTCCCAAGTTGTATCCTCGTACTTATGGTTTCGCCATAGTACCTTGACCACATGAGTAGTATTTTTTCATAGAAAATTGTTGCTACGATCCAAGATTTTCACTGGATACTCCTCATAGGAATGATCATCCTCCAACTGTACCACTTCTGAAGAGAGTATATGTGATGGGTCTGATATGTACTTCTTTGAGAGGGATATATGAAAGACATCATGTACATTTGACAAGGTTGGTGGAAGTGTCAGTAGATATGCCAAAACTCTGAATTGATCAAGGATATCAAAGGTGATGATATACCTGGGATATAAATTTCATTTCTTCCCAAACTGCATGACCTTCATCCATGGAGATATTCGTAGAAATACCAAGTCACCTACTTTTAACTATAGGTATCGTCAACCGTTATCCGCATAACTCTTCTATCGACTTTGGGATGCCTTGATATGCTGCTGAATGGATTTCATCTTCTCTGCCATTTCTTCAACCAATTCAGGTCCTAGCAGCTTTCTCTCACCTACTTCATCCCAACACACTGGTGTTCTACACCTTTTACCATAATGGGCTTCATATGGTGCCATTCAGATGCTTGAGTGGAAACTGTTGTTGTAGGAGAATTCAACCAGTGGAAGATATTGATCCCATCCTTCTTTGAATTCCATAGAACATGCTCTCAACATTTCTTCTAGTGTCTGAATAGTCCATTCAGATTAGCCATCAGTTTGAGGATGATAGGTCGTACTCAAGTTTAGGTTAGTGCTTAAAGCAAGTTGGAGACTTTTCCAGAACGTCGAGGTGAATCTAGGATCTTGGTCGGATACAATAAAGATTGGTACTCCATGCATCCTTAACACTTCTATGATGTAAATATGTGCAAGTTGATCCAATGAGAAGTCCTCTCGAATCACAACAAAGTGAGATATCTTTATAAGATGATCCACATTGACCCATATAGCATTTTTTCTCAAGATGTCCTTGGGAGTCCATTGACAATGTCCATGGTATTTTTCTCCCACTTCCATGAGGGTATGGGTAGTGGTTGCATTATCCCCTTAGATTTCTGGCCTTTATTCTTCACTTGTTGACATACCAAACACTTTGATGTATATTCAACAATATCCCTTTTCATATTGTCCCACCAAATTTTTTCTCAGAGATCTGGATACATGTTTGTTCTTCTAGGATGTATAGAAAAATTAGAGGTATGAGAATCATCCAATAGATATCTCTTTAGCTCAGGAATAGCGGGAACACAAAGCCTCTTCCCAAATTACAAAATTCCATCTTCATATGAGAAGTCAGTCACCTTCCAATCATTTATTGCTTTAATTTTCCTTTGAAACTCCTCCTCATCATCTTGTGAAATTTTTATCCTATCTATTAAAGAAGGTTGGGAAAAAATTTGAAAACGTAATGATGTGATACCTTCCTTAATAATTCCCATATCCATATGTACTATACCCATGAACATAAGATCCCTTTCAACTCTCATCTTGTTCAGAATTCCATGGTCACTTCTACTCAATGGATATGCTACCTTATTTTCATTCCCTGGGTGGTATTGTATTGTACAATCGTAATCTTTGAGTAGCTCAATCCACCTAATTTGTATCATGTTGAGTTCATTCTGTGGGAATATATACTTCAAACTCTTATGATCTGTATATATCTCACATTTTTCTACATAGAGGTAATGTCTCCAAATCTTCAGAGAAAATATAACTGCTTCTAACTCTAGATCATGGTTTTTATAGTTTTCTTCATGAATTTTTAATTTCCTAGATGCATATGAAATCACTATATCATTTTTCATAAGGACACAACCATGTTCTTTCTTTGATGCATCACTATAGATAACAAACCCATTATTTCCCGATGGTAGGGTTAGGATCGGAGCATTCACTAACCTTATCTTCAATTATTCGAAACATTATTCACATTCCTTTGTCCATATAAACTTAATACCTTTTCGTGTGATCTTGGTCATTTGGTTGGCTAAACGGGCGAAGTTATGAACGAAACGCCGATAATAACCTTCAAAACCAATAAAACTATGTACCTTAGTTACGTTCGTTGGAGTAGGCCATTCTTGAACAGATTTTATCATTGTAGGATCTACAGATGTCCCATCCATAGAGACAATGTGGCCTAGAAAGGAATCCGATTGGAACCAGAAATCACACTTACTGAACTTCCCATATAATTCATTTCTTCTCAATGTGTTCAGAATGGTGCACAAGTGATTTTCATGATCTTCATTGATCTTAGAGTAAACCAAGATATCATCGATAAACACCACTACAAAGTCATCAAGATATTCCTTGAAGACTCTGTTCATGAGATCCATGAAAATAGATGGTCCATTGGTTAGCTTAAAAGGCATTACTGTAAACTTGTAATGCCCATAAGTAGTTCGAAATGCTATTTTTAGAATGTCTTCCTTTCTCACAAGCAACTGATGATATCTAGATAAAAGATCAATCATTGAAAAATATTGGTCTCTATGAAGTTGATCGAATAAATCATCAATTTGTGGTAGAGGATACTTATTATTTATTGTAATAGCATTGATTTCCCTATAATCAATGGACAGTCTCATAGACCCATCTTTCTTCTTAACGAAAAGGACATGAGCCCCCATGAAGAAACAAATGGGAGAATAAATCCTTTATCACTTAGTTTTTCTAGTTGTTTCTTTATCTCCACTATCTACATAGTGTCCATTCTATAAGGGGTCTCTGATATGGGACTTGAACAAGGAATTAAGCAAATGGAAAACTCATTTTCCCTCTCTGGAGGATTTCGAGGTAAATCCTCTGTAAAGACATCAATATAATCTTGCAGAACCGATACATCTTCTATTTGAAAATTATTTTCCTCACCCATAGTTATTTCGTTCTATTCATCCCCAATAATTGAATTTAGTTGAGCTACTATGGGTGGATATAGATAAGAATAAGGTGGTGACATTTCTGCTCTAAAGATAATGTACTCCTTATCATCATTGAAAATTGTAACCTACTTCTTATTACAATAAATATTCGCGTCATGGTCCAAAATCCAATCCATACCGAGGATTATGTCAAACTCAATCATGGTTATAACAATGAGATCCGTAGATAAAGAACATTTATATGCCCTAATGGGAACTAATTCACAATATATTGTTGTAATGATACTTCTTTTAGGAGTTTTGACTGCAAACTCTCTTGTTAAATCAAATTGGAAATATCTAATTTTCACAGCAGACTAGGAAGATATGAAACAATGTGATGATCCAGAATCAAATAAAGCATTGGCTATGTTTGATGAAATGATCAATGTACCTACCACCACGTCACGCAGAACTTCAACCTCTGCAGTTTTGATCACATATGCTGGTCCTTGCTCCCTTGGCCTCTTATGATGCATATTTCTTTGAATTTTTGTACAATAATTTTCATAGTACCCCATATCTAGAAAATTATAGAATCGAACATCATTGGATTACTTATTTCCTTTTCTATCACCATTAATATTTCCTTTCTGACCCCATTTGTATCATAATCCTTTTCCTTTTAAGTACGCACCGGGGTGTTTCCTTCCACAATTGTCACATGGTGGGAATTCAACTCTTCCATTCTTCTATGTTTCTTTATTTCCTTTCCTAGAGTTTTCAGTAGCTCACTTATTTTCAAACTTTCCCTTAATGTCATAAGACTTAGAGAATTATTTTTCGGTCATGATAGCACATGAAACAATGTCCTTATATGATGAAAAATTTTGGGAGACCAGTGCCCACCAGAGAAATGGCTTTAGGCCATCAAAGAATTGATAGATTTTTATCCTTAGATTTTGTATGTAGTCAAAAAGATGTCTTTTTAGGATAGAAAAGTTGGATTCATATTTGGAAACATTTTAATCCACCTTTTGCCTCAGACTCGAGAATTGTCTCTCCATATCTGCTCGCTGCTCATGAGGGAAATATTTTTCTAAGATGATTTCCTTAAATTCCCCCCATTCCATCTCCACTATCTCTTCCTCCTCCTTTGTGATTTTGATTAATAACCACCACTGATCCGCATCTCCCGATAGATGATATACTGCCATGAAAACCATGTCTCTTTCATTACATCCCAAAGTGAGAAATATCTTCTCAAGGTAACATATCCACTACTCTGCTATACACGGGTTTGTATTCCAATTAAATGATTGAGGTTGTTGTTTCATAATTTTATCTAGAATACCTCCTCCACGTGGTGGATCCGAATGCTCCATACGGATTAGTATATTAATAATAACCTGAGTAAGTTGTCACAGTATAGTTATGAGTTGTTCAGCACCAGTCACAGCACTAGAGCCAACATCATTATCTTGCATCGGGGGGAAATCCCTACAGGGGTCTCGTGTATTTGTGTGGTTTCTATTCCTTCCACTAGGCGCTATTACTAAATAATTGCATACACCATAATAGGGTATTAATCCTAATTTGTAATCTCAATGTAGAAAAATACTAAGCATAAATTGAAATTCTACAGAAAGATAATCTATTAATCATAATCATGGTATCTTTGAGGAAAAATCTACATTTAAATTCTTCATAATGGCTTGTAAATAAAACATGAATTATCATAAGTATATCCACCGGGGGTGTCATAACAAATAGTCCAGTAAGGCCCATTGTCATATACCAGGATACCCCGGGTCAAGCCCGAGACTCCTTGTCGGAGCTTTCACTCCTAGGTATATATTTTCCACTTCCACCTATACCTACTTGTATCCAGAAAGGGATGTATTGCATGAATGATCCACATAATCTATTCATTATAAAAATACAAGGATTTTATTTTATGTTTATCCTCAAAAAATATCTTAGAGATTCTTCCCTAGTCTATATTTTCTAAATCTAGTTTCCATGATTTCTACTAAACTTCATACGATACCAACTGTAAGGACCCGACCACAATTTCCAGGAGCCGGTGCCTTGTTTGATTACATTAGAATACATACAAGTAATACGAATCCAGAAGGACCGAGTAGTTTAGTATTATTGGAAAAAAGAGACATACATAATTTCAATATTACAGCATGATAAGAAATACATCAAACAAACTCCTTAAACAACATCCATAACACCTAGGTTATTTCAGCATGTCATTCATAATAAAAATCTTCATGTCAAAAGAAAATGAATCAAAAGAAAGAGGTGAGCTTAAATGATCATTAATTGCAAGAAATACAGCGGAAGATAATATAAACATAATACATGGTGCATAATTGAAAACACATTCCTTTAATAATAAACTTGAAAACATTATCACATGAAAATGAGTTGAGTAAATAATGCCATAGTAAATCATAATCATGGGTATTCTAATAATCTAATAACCACATGAAATATAAATAGATAAACTCAAAATGACGGAATTATTAATTCTGTACATTCTGATACATTTTGTCAAGGCCTCGTCCAAAACGTCTAATGATTAAGACCTCAGCCAAAATCCATATCACATAGGGTAAGGCCTCAGGAAATTCATCATCTAGTTGTCTCATGAGACCTATCGATGAATAGAGGGGCTATAGGGGGCCCCACCAAACACATAATAAGTCCAATGAATTCTTCATATGAGAGAGGATAAACATAATCAACATATACATTCATTATGAAACTATCATATGAAATGTAACTAACTTTCCCCAATCATTAAACATAAAACACAAACCATTCCAAGTAATATGATAAATGGTTTTAGGATAGATCATACACAAGAGTGTTAGTCATAATCCATTAAATAAAATATGATATATGACTTCATAAATTATTAACCCAATAATACCATGGAATCAACAATAGTGTTTAATTAGATGAAAACACTCTGATAAAATCATTAAGAAATTCTTGAGATAAATACTCCTTTATTTTGAAAAGAAGAGTTATTTTGGAAAAATCATTTTATAAAACAAGAAGTGACAACATATTGTATTTTCAAAATCAAATGAGTGATTTTATAAAGATAATTGTTTCCAAAAATTGTTTATATAGTTCCATTTAAAATAGATAAGAATTTGAGAACTTCCCTTGAATCGGGCATGTATTTTTGAAACAATTTTGAAAGTTCCTTTAAAAACATATAACTATACATAAAACAAGGAAGGGTTCTTGTTGGTAATAATATATATAATACTCAAAAATAACTTATGAGAAGTATATAACAATAAATAATAATTACATTTAGGTAATTAGAGTATGAATGTAAGCCGAATGAAAAATGATGTTTGGGTGAAAAAAACCCTTACCACTTTGTAATAAAATGATTCATATGCCCCAAAATTAGTAATATAAAAATGATAGATTTAATACCATGAAGATAAATATATTCATGATATATGACATCAATGGTTAGTGTACATACCCCATACAAAAGTATTACTAGTGAATATTGAAAATCTCACGAAAATGGAAGTGAGATGAAGAAACCCTTACCACTTTGTAATCAAATGATTCATATGCCCCATAATTAATAATATAAAAATGATAGGTTAATACCCTAAAGATAAAGATATTCATGATATATGACATCAATGTTCAGTATAAATACACCATATAATAGTATTACTAGTGAATATGGAAAATCTCACAAAAATGGAAGTGTGATGAAGAAACCCTTACCTTATCTTCAAACGTGTTCTGATCTTGAACATAAGCTCATGAAATATTAAATTACACTTATTAATAACTTATCTCACAACCTATTAGATATGTATTTATTTTATCATAACTCAATTTAGTTCATTTATATCCTTATTGATAAGTTATGGTTTTGAGTTTCGTTGTTTCAGGGTGTTCATTTTCATTATTTTCATAATCAATTCACTTGTTTTTAAGTATGTGTAATGGATGTAGATATCCAGAATTGAAATTATATATTATTTATGATCATAAATAATTGATAATGGTCATTTCTTTCATTTGGTTACTTGGAATGATGAAGAATCATTAGATGACAACCACATTGATCATTTGACGGTATTTGGATTATTATGAACTAGTTTTGTCATATTACTTAATAATATGTACATATTCTAGTTACTGAATATTAAATAGGTTATAATACATATTTTATAGTCTGGTTCAACCATAAATATGGTTTCATGACCATTAATGAAGGAAATATTGAAGAACGAAACTACGTCGTCCATGAAGGCTATAAATTGGAACCTCATGGACGTTGATTTCATTTATAAAAATAAAAGACAGGGAGTAAGAATATTGATGATGGTCATTCCATTAACAAGATATAATTCCAGTATATACATGATACTGGAGTTATCATGATCATTTGGATAGAGGATGTGAGGAGAGGATAACAAAAGAAGATAAATTGAAATGAATCTAAAATAAAATGAAAGGTGTTTTACCTCTTGAAATAACTTCCTCGAGAACCTCCTTAAGGGAAGGGGTTTTGGTCTTTTGGTAAGACTAAGAGATTATTGGACGTGGGGAGCAACTACGGAAGGGTATTTGGGCATAAAATTGAGGATATTCAAGGCTTAGAGTAGTGAAGAGAAGAGGGAGTGCTGGGGGATTTTTATAGTGGAGGAGAGTGGTTAATTTTGAATATTTAATTCATTATTTTATTATTTCATTCAAGAAAACCAATATTGTTGTATCATCTAACCCATAATAGTAATAAGTTCATGTGAGTTCGAACCAAGTGGCTTGACATCACTTGTGATGTCATGAATAGTTTATTTAACTGATAAATTGTACATATGGTATTTTACCGTATTTCACTATTCATATGAAATTCTAGAATTTTAGAAAAATACAAAAAATTTACCCATACCATTTTTCAACGTGTAGAATTCAAAAATGAACTCCATTTATCCAAATTAATTTTTCTAAATATTATTAATTTAATATTTAAATAACGTCATATTTAATTCAATAATTAACAATTGTAAAGGTGCAATTAGTTTTATTTTACATTGAAAAATTAATTAACATCTCATTATCTTATTTCATTAACAAAATAAAATAATAATATTATTTAATATTAATAAGGGTCATATTACTATTCATATTAATATTCATAAGGGTATGTTACTATTCACCAAAAACCCAAGTTTTTTTTATCAGACTCTAAATGAGTTACCGAACAGAACTATAGATGCCCATTATTCAAAATTCCAAATACAGAAGAAAAATTTGTTTCTTAATGGATAGTGTATAAACTTCAATCAATATATATTTTCAAAATATTGGGGTCTTACAACCAGTTTCGCACCCCTCACAGCACTGGCCGAACCGGCCCCAGCCTCCGGGCCGAGCCGGCTATGTGGTGACCTCCGGGACGAATCGCCCCTATAGTCCACTGGGTCGAGCCCAGCGGACCGGCCCGAACCTAGCAGGATGACCGCCAAATGGGCTAGGTCAATCCCAACGACTCTTACAGGGTCATCCCAGACCGGTTCGGCCTAGTCTGGGTTGGGCCGAGTCGGTCTGACCAGGTCGGACTGAGCCTAGGCCCATTACCGACACCTTTACTTCTTTTTCCCATATCATTGGCACGAGACAACCATTTGACGAACCATCAGTGGAGATGGTTTTCATGGAACGGTCCCATTGAGTATACCCCACTAGAGTTCGCGGTAATATTGTGATACATTCAGGTTGGATAGTATACAAATCCAATTGGTCCCTCGAGACTAAAAAGCATATAACTCACAGGTCGAGCATCCGATTGATGCATCATATATTGCGTTGAGACCCCTATGATGAGGATGATCGTTGATATTATTCTACATGGGACTTCGTGGTAGTTTGAGTATTGACCTATTGCTCATGGGGCTGATCCCCATGGAGATGAGTGAACAGGGTACGAAGACCTAGTAGCTGGCTGAGACCAAACAGAAGCTTGACAGATTCATCTTGGAGTGTTTCAACTAGACCAGTGGGGAGTGTCTGGTAGTTGGCGGGAGACACATGGTGGAGGAGCACCTGTTAGTTGATGGCAGACCCACGGTACATGACAGGAGGAGTACCTCTGCAGGCTATTATGGGGAGGGCCTGGTTGTTGGGTGCAGACCCACATGAAGCAGCGCCTGGTAGTTGGAAGCAGACCCGCAATACTCGACAGGAGGAGTACCTCAGTAGTCCATGGTTAGTGGGAAGCACCTAGTAGTTGGTGGTAGGCCCACTGTACTCGACAGAGGAGGAGTTCTCCAGCAGCCATGGTTTTGGCAATGTAAATACAAATCATGGTTGAGCTGAGTCAATAACTTTTGTGTTTACCTCATGATTGAGATGGATTACTTTATAACTTAAGTATATCTATGAGCATATACCTAAGTGGGGTTATCGGTTGATTTCATACATTGTGGTTTATCCTTTATAGATTTTTGTGATACGTTGAGGCTCTCAAGGTCCCTTCTGAGTATCGTTATACTCACCTCTGCACGGGCTATGACCATACCTTACTGTGTTGGTTACAGAAGACAGACAGCGATGATCGAGGATGAGAGTAGCTTGACTAGACGGTACCTGGAGGTGGACCTTACAACGAGTCCGTACACGGAGGAGACTGACGGACACATAGTGCTGAGGAGGCCATCTGTACCTACCCTTCATGTAGGAATCCTGCAGGATGACCAAGTAGCTGATTTACTTTTCTTTAGTTGTACATGATTTTCAATTGTACATGTACTTTCCTGTTGGGATTTTTTTTCCGACCCATTTTACATTCCATCACTTCTTTTTTTTATACAGTTTTTACTTATTTTTTGCTTCCAGTTTGTACTCTGATTGTGTGTCTCTACTATTTATAAAGGCAATGCCTTCCCAATGTAGGGATTTTTGCCTTTGGATCTAGTTGCTGGCCCCTAGCCTATGGAAGGCGGTCTAGGGGTAGTCACGGAATGGGCCCTGGGGGACGGTTCGTGAAACAAATTGTTCCATTCTGACTCTAACAATATCAAGATGCTATTTTAGAAGGATATTTCCCTCTCAGTTCCTTCCCATTACATCTTCCATGTTTCCTCTATGGAAAACCATTATTAATAGACATGTTATAGATGAAGCAACATGGAAATATAAAAATTATTTATCTTTTCAACTTAACATTAAATTAATATCTTCTAATGGAATTATTTTAACAATATCCCGACCTCTAATGTTTTTAAAATTTTTGTTTCATATAGACTCTAATTCCCCCACATTAAACATTTAATAAGATTGATTTAATCCAATAATTTTACTTTATCTCATATTAAAGATCTTTTTAGGTTTAGTGTTTTTTATAACAATTATATAACTCATATAAAACACTAAAATAAAAATTTGACACTTCTGATCATTATCCATTTTTCCCAGAATATAAAAAATTTAATATAAACCATTAATTATATTTATAGAATATCTTCATTACTTTCATCTTCACTGATTTATTTTCTTTAACCATCCTTAAACCCTGTGAAACCATTTTAAAAAACATTTATGTGAAAAAATAGAGGTAATAGATATTCAAATAAAAGAAACATTTAGATCTAAACAACATGATAACTTACATAATTCTTACCTTTATCTTTAGAATTCTTTGTGAATATGAAATAAAACAATTTCACATAAAAAGTAAGCACACATTTTGATAAAATAAAGTAAATAAAACCCATAATATAAAAAAAACTCCTTTATATAACTTGGATCCTTAAATTTATTAATCCATTTCAAAACAAATTTAATAGGAATTGTCACACAATAGACTCCCTCAAATTTCACACTTGTAAATGGAAAATCCATATGGTTGACTTCTATACCAAATAAATTGGAGGGAAATCCTATACCCAACCATAAATTATGATATAATGGGCTCACCTGATGCAATATGGACGACCTTATATATAAGATGTAATGGGCTCACATAGTACTGTCTTAGACATCCCATCTAGGAGTTGTAATGTGCTCACCCGACTCTACAGAGGAATCCCTATGTATAAGATATATCAGGATCACCCATTACATATGAAGTTAAAATACCAATTCATGAAATAAAACAATTTCATCATACAACTCATAGAAACAATAAATATTAATTTCAAACCTGATAAATCTATAGAAGAGAAATGTGTATTATTTCAACCTCTTTGAAACATTGTTAACCCGTAGATTAGAAATGGGTTCCATTAAAATAACACAGAATCAAAAGTAATAAATCTAGAGAAATACTAAGGATAATAAAAATTCAATATCCCTATAGTGGATGATATGTAAAAACTAGGGGTTTTGATGTTGATGAATGTAAATAACATTACAAGATCATTAAAAACATTCGTTAGGAGTATACTCATTAAACAATACAATGTTTCCCACACTACATTGAAGAATTATAATCATAATACCCATGAAAAAAATCCAATTATAAGAACATTAATAAATATGAAAATAAAAAATTCTTGATATGATATGATATTTTTGTTTTATTTACACTTCATAAAATAAGGTGAGTTTGTAACATAAATAAAATAGACTCACAAAAAAGAAATTTAGATGATGTCCCTTACCGTGTTGAAGAATGCAACCTCTGTTTCGGGTAACTCATTTTATTTTTCACAAATTAACTTCCATGGATTTTGATGACAAATTTGAGGATTATAGGATGATAGTAGTTGTTTAGGGAACTTATTTTTGTGGTTTTTTATGTAAAAAATGTCTTGAGAGGTGTCAAGGAGTAGGGGAGGGTGAGTGTCATTTTATAATGGAGGGAGACTATCTTTCGTGTAAATATAAAAAGTTAAACCCAATTGGGAGGTCTCTAATAAAATATGGAGATACAAATGAAAAATAATGGATCAAAGGGTATTTATGGTCAAGAAACTCTTAAAAACAAAAAAAAAATCATATTTATCATTTGTTCCTTAGTGATTATGTCTCCCTATTTTTTTGTTTACATTTATGTATCTTGTTTTCTAACCTATATAATTCATCCTTTCATAATAAATTAAAGTTTGAATTATTTGAAATTATAGAACCAATAATTATAAAATATAGAGTTATATTTATAAAATAAAAATTCTAGATGTGTTCGAAATTAATTTTTACAGAAACACTTGTAACCCACAGATACACTCCCTTAACACTAACAACGAATACAATTTTTTTAGTATTTATGGGTAAATATTATCATTATAAAATATAAATTGGTCCATTAATGGACCATATACTATATTTATCTAAACAATAAAATCATTTTTCATATGATAATATTTTTTATAACTATAAATTATTTAACCAAATACAATTTTTTTTATTTAATTGTTACCTAAATAATCGATATATTGGCATTTCATTAGAATTTAATGTAATTTTATCATAATTAAAAAAATATAAATTATAATTATAAAAATAAAAAGTATATATCAATAAGTAATTTTTATAACCAGACCTATGCTTATTATCCCCTAATTCAAAGCGTTATAAGTGTTAAAGGCAAAGAAGGTTCTATTATTTCCTTTTACCTAGTTAACATATTATATAGGTAAATTTATGGGAATAGTATCCCAGTAACTAATTAAAATATAGCCTAATATTATTATGGTCGAAATATTTCCATAAAATGTGTTTTGGACATGTTTTGTTTTATTTATACATCATATATTTTTGTCCTTAATCATTATGTATGCTTGTTAATTCCTGAATCTTGTAATTTATTTTTACTATTTTCACTAATCATTATGGTCAAAAAATTAAGTTGAACTTATATTAATAAAAATTTATTACTGATTCCTCATAATTATATATATTTTTTAAACTAAATTCATATATTCATCTAAAATTAATTTAAAATTATTCCCATATATGTTGTGAAAAAATTGGTTTTTATGAAGAAATGATTGGAAGATCAAATTTTTTTATATAAAATTTCATTGTTAAATTTAATCCATAGGTCTAAATCATATTTAATTTTGTATTATTGAGCTAATTATGCTTAAAAATTTTATAATATAATTTAACTATTGAAATAAATTATTAAAAAGCAGTTTTCAATTATAATGCTTTGGATTTCACTATTTAACAAACAATAATCCATCATTGAAAAATTAGAAAAATATATCAATTTAAATTATATATTACATTTTAAAAATATGTATATTTTTTCATATATAATTTATAAATGTTTCAAGGTTTATTTTTAACACAACTCTTCCATTAAAAGTCGATAATCTATTTTGTAGAAAAATAAAGTTTTGAAGGGTAAAGCTAGATTTATTCTTATCTTATGCTTATCGAATATATTTGATTAATATAAAAAAATTGAAACTTTTTCAATCATAATATAGTTAGTCATATTCAATCCCACCATTATAAAATCCAGGATGTAACTTCCATATTATATAGTTATATCAAATGTGTATTATTTTTTTTGGTAAGACTTGACATTTTATTTAGCACAAGTTATATAAGAAACTCAATGTAACATGCATTGATGGATAAACACATTATCTCACATAACAAAATATAAAATTTTAATTCCATGTAAAAAAATATATCAAATGATTTAAAAAATTATAATGATTATATTTTATAAAATCTATGGATGTTACAATCTACCGACCTTAAAAAAATGAGCCCTTGAAATTGAACATTATCATGGTAAACAATGGTTTAAAATTTGAAAAATACAATTTATGAAAAGATCATATTGATAATTTTTTAATTTTTTTTTGTGTCTATGAATATAAGTACAAATATATACTTTTTAAATTTCTATAAGCACAATTTCATCCTTATGACATTCCTAGAAATATGAGAAACATCCATAAAAATAACCTTAATAATAAAATATCATATAAATCCTATTGTTTATAAATTATTTAAAAGTCAAGTATAAAATTAATATAATATTTATCATTAAAAATATCCTTATACAACAGAAAACCTACTAAACATATCCAAGAATACCTTAATAACATTATTATCACCTCACACAATGTCATGAATGGAGTGTCTGTAAGCTTGAACTTATGATTATCCATAAAAAAATGATGATCTCACTAGAGATTCCATCACATCACCTAATAACTCAACATCATCAATAGTAGCATCCAATGATTTTACCATATCATTCTCTTTCTAGTCATGAATATTTCCACCCTGAGTAAGTAACATTGAACATAAGTTATCAAAATTTCCCAACACATTGGAACTAAAACATATCATTGTTGAATTGATATTCATTATCTCACTCCTGGATTGTTTAGGACTATACTCTTTATAGTCACAACCCATATTACCATACATAATACTATAATAAAACATTCTATATCCCAACATACATTCACCAAAATGTATTTTACCACACTTTGAACATGTTTTACGCTTACCTCCATAATTATTAGTTGGTTTATTCCGTATTTCCAACAACCTATACCACTGCATAATCATTTCAAATCATGGGAGACATGTGTTGTAAAAATATGTTTCAACTATCTTAGAATAATGAACCATATTATCCTATCATTTAATTTTAGATAAGGACATAGATAATTATTGATTTGGTTGCAACACTGATTAAAATATATTATTTTTAATATCTATGTCATGAAAAAAACTCGGGTTATACTAGAGAAATTGTGTGAAGTTTTCCTCATTTAAAACCACTGAATTGTTAATATGTTTCTTAAATTATAAGAATTTATTCTCGTTTCTAATCTATGTAACTTTTTTTCTTATTTATCAGGGAATATATTTATAAATTATTCAAATTCCATGGAAACAAGATATCTTTCTCTATCGTATTCTTAACTAAATAACACTATTAATCAGATTCACCATAAAAAATAAATGGAAAAGGATACCTATTGGAATTCCAAAAATTCCATTACTTCAAATATATTCTCTAGGTAATTGATCCAACCTTTGGTTACCACTGGGTCATATGATCCATTGAGTGATGGGGGTTGTTTTCTAATAAAATTCTACAATATAGACATCTTTTTCAAAGGTAGATCGAGTTCCTATCAAGCATGAATACCACCACCATTAACAGATTGTTTCAACTAATCATTCACTAAAAAATACAATTATGTTACATTTCTAAATATCTCAAAATTCTTTTTGGGATGGATATGTTACTCTCAGTTCTTTTGCACCATAGTTTTATTGTTTCCACTGTGTAAAAACATTCTAAAAATAAGGTTTTATTTGATTAAAAATGATGTATCAAAATTCATTATCATTTCAAAATAACCATAAATTAAAACATTTAAAAGGAACCTTTTTAGCATTATCCTAACATTCAATGTCCTCTAAACATTTCCTTTGATACCAACACTGAGTCCCTAGCCTTAATTATTTAATTATCTTTAATTATGTCAAGAATTTTACTTTCTATAAAATTGTTGAAGTTTTCCGGTTTATATTTTTATATAATTATTCCATAACTCTTATTAAACAATAAAATGAAATAAATATCTGATTGTTTCTGATAAGTAATAATTTTTCTAATAAATTAAGACTTTTAAAATAAACTATGACTCCTATTAATGAAATATATTCATGACTTTAAACTTGATATATTACTCTCTATTAACCATGGTCAACCCTAGTGAATGATTTTTAATTAATTAGGATGTGAACAAAATCACATTAAGAGATAAAAAAATTAAAATGTTAACTTAGTAAGAAAATGAAAAATCATATATAATTTTTACCTTTATCTTCAATGTTCACTGTGAATATCAAATTAAATATTTTCACATGATAAAAACGAATTTTTATAAAGTTGAATAATTATATATCCTAAAAATAAATTAAATATAATTTATGTAACATAAATGATCATTTTCATTAAACCCTTTAAAATAACTTTTAATTGGAGTAGTTGTCTTATCAATATCCAAACATTTCAGTCTTACAAATGTAATTAACATATGGTTGACATACAAACCCAATGAATTAGAGGGCTAATGAAATCCCATTAATCCTTTAAACTATATCAAGATCACCAAGAAATACTTGATTTAACACATGTATAAGCTGTATTGGGGTCACCTGATTCTATCTGGGATACCCTTTGTATAAGCTATGACATGATCACATGATGGTATCCAAGACCCCCAACTTATAAGTAATATCTGAATCACCCAATTCATATAATTATAAAGTACCATTTAATGAATATATCATTATAATACTCATATAAATAATCATAATTATTTTATAACATGTTAAACCCATAGAAAAGAAATATTTTTAATTTCAATCTCTTCGAAACATTGTAAAACTATAGAAAAGAATAGGATCTATAGAAATATAATTGAAATAATGCCAATCCATCTAGTGAAAAATTATGATGGTATAAATACAAAATATCCTTAAAAATTTTAACTAACAAAATTGGTTTTTATGTTGATTAATTGAAATTCAAAAAATAGATCCTTAAGAATATTCTTGAGGAATATAATATTCAACAATTCTAATGTTTCCCATAACACTTTGAAACATTTAAATAATAATCCCCATGAACGAATACCATATAATAGAAAAATAAAAAATATGATAATAAAAATATTCATAATATGATATGAAAATGTGTTTTTATATAAACCTCATAAAATAAAGTGGGTGTAGAAAATCAAATACAATGTCACAATGAAAGAAAGTGAGATTATGTATGTTACCTTGCATATGATGGGTCATGTGTATCTTTATCTTCAAGAATAATAAAATTATATTTATTATTTACTTTATTGAGAACATAATACATGTTTATCATTAATTTTATTTCTCTTATTACTCTTTTTTACATAAAAACATAAAAAAATCTACATCGGGTGTTTTTACCATATTCAATTTATGTGTTATAAAGAACCATATTAGATTACTATTGTTAAGGTGAAAATTATATAAAAATATATTATATAATAATAATGAAATAATAATCCTATTTATACATAAATTATCAATTTATGAAAAATCATAATCAATAGTTAATAAAAATGAACAAACATTACAATCACGGAGATGGTAGGGCGTACATAGGCATGAGTAACAATTCATTTTTTTATGATCATTATGGATATATGATTAGTAACATTTACCTTTATAGAATAATAATCATATAATATTTACCATATTATTTAATCATATAAAATTATATATTAAATATTGTTGACGTTAAAGTAATAACATCGATTGGAGAAAGAAATAATCCACACACCCACAAATGACATTATCACTTTTTCATTGTTTAAAAAGGAAATAAAGAAAATTATTTATTATAATTCCAGAATAGTAATTATTTCAGGAAAATCATTTATATTCCATGTATGTCACTCATGTTTAATTAATATAATCCTTAAAACATTCCATGTAACATGTGAACATATCATATCACTTTGAGGATGAAGTAGTCTACACGTCCATGAACTATGTAATCGTTTTCTCAAAAAATGGAAGAAATAAAGTTATATATAATATAAGAATTATATTATTTTTAAGAAAAAATAAATATCATATATGATATATAAATATTTTATTATCATCATAATGTCTAACCATGAGTGGTGGTAAAGGAAAAATGAACAACATAGTTTCATGTGGTGGTAGGTTGATGTACACACTAATGATAATTTTTACACCCATTTTATGGATTTATGTATAGTTTTATATTTAACCCTTCACATAAAAACATATCAATATATTTATTATAATTAATTTTTAATACAATCTTTGAGTGATAATAATTGATGTTGTTTGACAAACAAATAAAACAGATATAAATGTTCAAGAACGTTACCTCTATTTTGGGTTAGTTCTTTTGGTTTTAACAAAAATAAATCCTTTTTTGTATTTATGAAAAAATTAAGGAATCTTGGATGTAATTATGGGGTTTTAAGATTATTTTAGTACGTTTTTTATGAGAGAAAAATATTGACACGTTTTTGAGTGTGGGATTTTTATAGTTGAGGTGGAGTGACATTCATGTAAATATAAAAATGTATACACTATTGGGAGGTATCCCTAATGTAAATTTATTAAAAAACTAAAAAAAATAATGTATTATAGGGTATCTATGGTCAATAGAAACTCATAACACAAAAAAATAAGAATCATTTATATCATTTGTTCCTTAGTCTATAAGATTCTTTATTTATTCATTTTGGTTTTTAAATTATATATATAGTTTTCTAACCTATTTAATTCATCCATTATAAATTATGTAAACTGATACATATTATAATATTTAGAACTAATGATTCCAGAATATGAAATTTATTATATCAAATAAAAATCCTATATGGGTTGCATATTAATTTTAACAAAAACACATGTAAAGTGCAAAAAACTGCTTTAACCCCAACTGCACAAACAAAGGTTTTACAACTTTTGGGTCAATATGTTCATTATAAAATATAAATAGGCCCATTATTGGATCTTATTATATATTAATTAACCCATTAAAACTCATTGGTAATAATATATGTTATTTATAAAATATATCATTTTTGATAAAATATCTTACATTTTAGTAAATTATTAACTAAATAATCCATGTGTTGGCATTTATTATGAATTTAAAATAATTATTTCATCTATAAAAATTAAATATAAATTATTATGATAAAATATAACTTATTATTATTCATAAATAATATTTGAAACCAATCATATCTATATTATTCTATACTCTAAAGCTTTGTGGGCTTAAAAGGAAATGAAGGATAATTTTTTCCCTTTTCCTTAAATAACATATTATATATGTGAATTTAAATAAATAATAAACCGAATAACTCATAAAATTAGATCCAATATCGTTGAGTGTTGAAAAATTTCCATTAAATGGGAATTTGGATTTTTTTTCATTTATTCAACTCATATTGAAATTTCAATCTTAAGAATGTTTGTTTTTACCACAATAACTATAATATATATTAATGGTTTTCACTAATCATTAATGGAAAAAAATATAGTTGAAATGTTAGAATAAAAATTTTATAGTTATTAATAATATTTATATCAATTATTTAAAAAATAAATTCATATATTTTGATAAATTTAATTTAAGTTAATCGTTTAGACGTTGTGAGATAAGGGGTTTAAAATATAAAAGTTCAACACGTTGGAATGTTTTTATATCCAATTTAAATGTGAAATTGAATATATTTTCCTAAATTGGGATAATTTATTGTATTATTTAGAAAATTATATGACAAAATATTGAAATATAATTTAACTATAAAAATAAATTTTATGAAATAGAAGATTTTATTTTAAAAGTACTGTTTCCATTATTCATCAAAAAATGAAACATCTCTGAAAAGTACCAAAAATTAATCTAATGTTATTTTTGATATTGAAATTTGAAAAAATAAGTTTATTTTATCATATAATATTTATAAAGGTTACAATAATAATTTTTATCATAAGACTTAATTTTAATAGAGGTAAAACTTATTTTTCAAAAAATATTGTTTTTAATAGTGAAATTATATTTATTCTTATCTTATGGTTATCAAATATATTGAAATAATTTAAAATATTTGTAATCATGTAAAAAATAATAATTTTACTATTATTCAAAACCTCCAATATTACATCTAGCGAATAAATTAAATATTAAATTATAATATCATCAATATATTATTTTTTGGTAAGAGTTTTACTTGCATGTAACACATCTTATTGATGAAAATAAATGTTATGTGCGACGTAAGATAAACATAGTGATGAGGATAACATAATATAAACTAAACATTTCATGTAACTCATTTTAATAAATTAATTTAAATGAATTTTAAAGAATACATTTCATAAAATCTCATTATGTTACAAAGATACATCCCATTACTAGATAGTTGTTGGAATTCACAAAAATTTCCACTCCTCCTCCATTATAAAAGGAATCCTCTTCTTGAGACATCATAACACATAATAAAACATTTTCCTTAACCATACCCTAAAACAACCCACACATAAAATATCTATCCATTTTATAGAGCTTTTAATCATCCTAATAGACTGACCTTAAGGTCCTTAATAAGAGATCCTAAGGAGGCTATTCTAAGAGATGGAAATTTCCTTCAATAAGATCATAATTTGATGTTATTATCTTACTACGTTCATTTATGAATTAATAATTAAAATATAATAACTACAATATATAACATGTATTGAGATTTAATTCTTTTTGTTGAGTAAAATATATCTATATCCAATTCGATCAAATGGGAAATAGAATCGTCAATCGTGTGTATGATGGACTACCGCCTCATGAACCAATGTAATTCATTTTACACCACCATCACTAACATGTGAATATAAATAATAATTTAACTAATATATATATATATATGAAGATTTTAATATTATTATAATTATATAATATTAATATCACATCTACCCTAATACATTACATTCAGTAGGAAGACGATAACTCTCTCATGTGTTTTATGGACTACCACCTCACGAAGTGATGTGTTTTTTTTCAATTTTTATTTATATGGAATTAATAATTAAAAATATATTCAATATAAGATATATAAATGAAATTATAATTTCTAAATAATTTTTATATATTATTTACCTTCATTTCATTCTATCCATCAAAAAATAATCAACGTTCACGACTACATAAAACATACTGTCTTCATTAATTGTCTAGTAAATTTTCAATCCATAAAATTTAAGAAATACAATAAATTCATATGTAATGAATATATTTAATATTCATATCATCATTAACATTCTAGATTTTACGGAACAATTATCAACGTAGAATGACAAAAATACCAAATAAAAACATACATGAAAAAAGCGTTGTTTCCCAAAATGGGATTTTAATAATGAATTTTAAATAAAGAGGTAATTAAAGGTCACAAGAAAATCATATATAGTTTTATATGTATAATTATTATTTTTATGTAGATTTATAATAAATATATTTAAAATATAGTGTAGGGTTAATTACCATCTATGGGACACAAGTTATATTATGAACCTATCGTATTTAATGAGGTGTATATGCATCCATTTTTTATGTTTATTTAATTATTTTTTTAATATATGTAATGTCATAAAATGCATAAGATGACTACAAACTGATCACTAGAGATGATCCGAGACAAGCCCAAATGGTGTTTCTGATACCCACAAGCTGGAAACTACTCTTAAAAATACATAGAGTAACCAAGGGAAATATTATGTAAAATATTAAAATAAAATAGACAATGAAAATAAAAATATAATCCCATGAATATTTATAGTTCTAAATAATCAATTTCAATAAAAACCTACAAATACAAACAAAAACTATACAACATAATCAAAATTGAACTTGTCGAACACAATGAATCTATGTAACCTTGAGGGTTGCCCTAAAAAACAAAAACCAAACATATCCCATAATTAATAAATCAATGAAAATATCAGAATTTGTTTTCCAAAGATAATAAATAAATATATCCATAAGAATTCAAATTCTATTGGAAATTCGGGAAAAATAAATCTTCCCAAAGAAACTACTATAAATAAAACAAACATCAATTGCATGTTTGAAATATAATATATAACCTATTATTTCCCAAATTATAAACTATAAAACAAATAATTTTTCATTTCTATTTTTTCATTAAAATATATTTTCATTATGAAAAAGATAAATATTACCATATTTCGGGAAAAAAGGATGTTTCAATTTAAAAAGGGGAAACAGAATATAATACCTTTTCTAAATAATTTTCATAAACCATTGAAGAACATCTAATTACATATTAAAATAATTACACATTTCTATATAATATAAAAAATTATTTTAAAAAGTTTATTATATAATGTAATATTTATGAAAACTATTTCATTTCTAGGGTTTTGATATAACAAATTGATTATCAAAGACCATATATTTTCATCTATTGTGGTATAATTAATATTTTATGATCTTGTGGAACAAATAAGAATTATTTTCATTGTGTAAGGGGTAATACCTATGTCTTCCCATAATGAATTTGGTAATGATTGATAACTCATCAGTTAATTATGTAATTTAGGAACCTGATTACATGTTAAAAATGATATACATGGACATAAATCAATTTACATATGGTTTTGAATGCGGATTAATTCATCTCCATAAGGATATGTGTGGACCTAATTTCATATATATAATTTTATTTATATACAATATTTCATGTCTATATGTTTTTTTGTGGACCTTATTGCATGTAAAAACACAATTAGTGATAATGTCTCTTTTTAGATATGCCCACAATGTTGTTATCACATGTGTCTTCCACAATTATATGTCTTATTACAATATTATACACTCATGTATTATGTTGTTTGATTCTATTTATATTCATGTCTTATTAATTGACATGATTAATTCAAAAAATCATGTTTATTATATATGAAATAAATGATATGGTTTTAGATGTTATTATCATGTTCTCATAGTAACGACACAAAATTTTATTAATGAAAATTTTGATGGATTTAATTAAATGTATTATTATGTGAAATGGTTATGTAAAACATATGAACTTCATTGGATTTATGTTTTTTTAAAATAATGTTAATAATTTTTACCATTGGTAATAATTTTGTTGAAGAGTGGTCACATGATTAGTATAAATATAGGTCTTTAAAAATACAAGCTACTCTGACAAAGAATGTGATGGCCTTATCAAGTAGAATTTATCCATTTGAATTAAATTTTTTATAGATCATAAATGAGTTATCCTAACTTGGATTCTCTCTTGACCAAGCCCTATCCAAGCTTCAATAGGTTAATCTTGCACGAACCCACATACAAGAGAAGAAGAAGATAATAGAGATTACCACCCGAGAAATTTTAACTGAGCTGTCCCAAGAGTTTCTCACCATCACACAATATACTATTAGGTTTACTTTTGGGGTTATACGGGGTTATGTAAAAAGAACCTTGCATAATTATATTGTGAATTATTTTTGAATAATGAATATACAATCATTTTATTATGGTTATATTGTAACTTGTTTTTAAAGCATAAATAATATTTGAAGTTAATATTTAATTAAGAAATATATTTAGATAAATTAATGGATATATTAATTAAATACTATATTAATAAAATATTATTACTAAATTAATTTTTATTAAATATAAATGATCGTATAATTTTTATACAAATGAAATTTTTATTATGGTTTAAAAGCTCCTTTTGTCAAACCCCATGAATTTTCGATAAATGTAGATTTTCTTTCCTAAAAGAAAAAATTTATATATATAGAAAATTATTTATATTAAAAGAATATTATTTTTGGATTCATGACAGCTAAATTATCGAACGGTAAATTTTTCATAATTTTCAGAGATAGTAAAATTTTTGGTTAAAAATTAAATACTTCTTAAATATATAATTTTATTTATGACATCATAATGACCCAATAGTGATGTAGTAAAATAATATAAAAGAAATATTCAGAAAATATATGATATTCATTTAATATAATGTTATTATAGATTTGTTTGATTAATTTTATGGTGCCTTAATGAACTATCCATGACTTATAAAACATTTTATCATTTTAAAATGATTTTCTATGGAGTGTGACTCACCTACATATAAGAAAGCCTAATATTTTAATAAGATGTTCCATTTTACTTATAAAATAATTTTTTCACTCACATTTTTAATAACCATTGGTAAAAATAATTGGGTGGTTTTTGTTTTCGAAATTTTTGTAATATAGATTAAAAAACATATGGTTGTGAAATATTAATTAATTCCACTCACATTTATTATATAAACCCATCAAAAATACAAATTATCTTCACTAAAAACCCTTGAATCACGTATCTACCCTTCAATACTCTCTCTATAATTCTCCCAAGTTTCCCCAACCTCTCAATAATCCCCTCCTCAAACTCTTGAAACACACACTTCCAAGTAAGGGATTTCGTCCTTTCTCATTTTTGTCTACATTTAATTATATTATCATACAATTTTATTTTCAATTACAAATGTTAGGGTGTGATTTCACATCTCCACCATAATTCCCTCCGTATTTTTTAATTATTATATACAAATTTTTCTCTGATTAACGCCTCCCTTGTACACATGTTACCATTCCGAAATTCCGTAAGTGATCTTCACATTTCGTCCTTCTTTATTTATATCCAAGTTTCATTATATTGTTATTCCTTTTTTACATTCAATTATAATTTTTTGGGTATAATTATAAACCTCCCATATACTTCCCTCCATATGGTTTAGTTATGAGAGACCACTTTCTCTCTCATTAATTCCTCCCATGTACACCCCTTACCATGTCAAAATTCCGTAAAGGATTTCTCTCTCCACATTTACTTTCAAGAAATTATTTTCTATTATGAATAAAAATTCCATTAAATATGTTAGGATATTTGTTACATAACCCCTTTACATTCAATTTCATGTATAAATGATTAGAGTCCCCATTCTCTCTCATCAACCCATTTTACGATTTTTTTGATGTCGTTATGCTGCCAATGTAACACCAAAATTTCCCATGTTGAAATCATCATGTAAGTGAATACCATACCCATTTTGCTATCATGGGTATTCACCTTTATGTACATGTACTTATTGATTTAGGACATACATTTATGTATTGCACATCTATTATTCGTGGTATAAATTATGATGTTTAATGAATCCATGTTGTATGATATATGTGGAACACTTATGCATGAAATGAAATGATTAAGATGTATGTGCCCTAATAGCGCTCCAATGCACTGGGTAAAGAATATTATCATTATACATCATTTTCAGTGACTTTTTACTCATTATAATTCATGTGCTCTGGTGCTAATTTATCTGCAATTAGGTTTTACGCATGCTCCATGTGAAATGAGTGTTGGTTCAAGCTAATATCAAGTTAAATGTTGTTTCTGCATCTCCATGTTATGATAATCATTTTATATCATGCCTTTTTGTTCCTATTTCTATTATTCTCTATTGATATGCCTAATTCCAAACATTTATTGTATTATTCATGTTATTCGTTTTTTTACTCCCTTAATGGGATTTATAACATTCAATCTTCTTATGTATGTCCCCAGGTTATACAATGGGATACTAAGTATGAAGGAATGTTGTGGTCATGTAAAAGAAGTGTCTAATAATTATTTTGTATTTTATGCCT
Organism: Viscum album; assembly: GCA_963277665.1. Classification (NCBI taxonomy): domain Eukaryota; kingdom Viridiplantae; phylum Streptophyta; class Magnoliopsida; order Santalales; family Viscaceae; genus Viscum; species Viscum album. Next base: position 409,393,489 of record OY728153.1, on the reverse strand, counting down.
TAATTTTCATGTAATGTTCCTAATTTAAAAATACACTATACCTCATGATCCCAAGAGTTTTCTTATGTTCATGTATATATAATAAACCATGTAAAAGTTTTTAATAAAGAGAAGAGTTGTTATACTTGGTATCATAGGATATGTGTAGTTATTTTTGGGAATATATTAAAAAACATACTGAAAGCCTTAGATATAAGATTAAGTATAATAAAAACATCCCTAAATTTTGGTGTGTATAGAATAAGTGGTTTACCAAGAAAATAAATCCATGTCAGGATACGAAAATGTATAGGTAGCTCTCGAACAGATCTATCTAGGGGTAAAACCTGAAAAAAAAACTGCTTTGAGCTAGACTCAACCAGGAACTGGTCCATAAAAATGATCCTTGATATACTCTTGGATCGACAACCCAGTGGGATATGCTTTAGTAAATTAATAAGAATAGTATTAACCATTATTATGGGAATACAAAATGACCCTAAGAATATATGTTGGGATATAGAATATGGTTATAATATATTTCATATTTTCAATTCATAAGTTAAGGAAATAAAAGTAATTTATTAGTTATCCTTTTTTGTCTTTGGATTCTTCGTTATGTGTTACCCCTAACATTCCTTTTATTCCAGAAAATGGATGGTAATAGGAGGACTCGGTCTAACAACTAATTCTATGATCAATGTTCTAACTGTTCTAATGATATGCACAATCTGATTGGAGAAGGAAACACAAACTGTTTCATCATAATCTTTGAGTTAACACATATTTTTTAATAGAAACAAGGGTCCAGTGGAACGTTTACCCCCCCCCCCCCCAAGAATGAACAATCTGAAATCGAGATCCTCACGAGACAAAGGCCTCCTACAATCAATGGATCATTTGATCCCTCAATTTTCAAACAATGGATCAACTACATTGAGAATATCTTCTCCATCTTTCAATTTTAATAACTTGTGAAGGGTCTTATAAATGCTTATCTTATGGAGCATTAAGCTAATCAATGGTGTAAATTGATACAAAATACTAATCCTTAGGAAGAGATCGAGTCAATAGAATGGAATAATTTCTAGAAAATGTTTTTTCAATAAATATTTTCCACAAACCCTCCGACTAAAAATTGAGAGGGACTTCCTTACACTAATGAAAAAAGGCGACAAATCCATCTTAGTGTACGAGGAAAACTTCACAAGAATTTCACGCCACACCTTTATATTTTTTTTTATCCTTGAATAAAATAATGACCACTTCATTGGTGGGATAAAACCTATCCTATAGAAATACCTAACGATATGTGACATAAAAAGCTATGAGGAAATTTTATGATTTGCACTCAAAGTCGAAATAGTGATCAAGGAATCTCTGGGGTATCATAGGGAAAAGGATATTAATGTTTACATTAATTTTGAAGTTTCAATGGATAAATACAATGGTGCTATAAAATTTCAGCATGCCACATTCCCAAGGTTCCGAATGAAGCACCCCCGAAATTTCCTAAAGGGGATGAGGAAATACATTATGTGTGAAAGAGAAGGTAACATGGCCATTAATTTCGGGTAAGAAAAGTCTACTATTGTGACAGAGGATAGGAACACTGTGTTCGACCCCCAACATATTGTTCATTGCTTCAGGAATAAATTACCGGGGAACTTTTCAAACTAGTGCCTTATGCCAAGGGTATTTGGAGGCGACCAACATCTTCCAAAGTACCAAGGGAGAGATTTTTTCATCACTACCGGTCATGAAAATCCCGAAAATGATGTGGTGACTGGTACGATAGTTATTAACTAATTAATTGAGAAAATACTTTTTGATTTTGGATCTACACATTCTTTTATATCTCGAATGAATAATAGAACATTCCCAACACCACCACAAATCATGAAAGTAGGGATGTCGGTGAGAATGAAAAATATGGAAATTATTGCATTCCATGGATATAAAAACTCCTCTATCACAATTTGGGGAGTAAACTTCCCAGTTAACCTCATCATACTCTCCCTAGTGTAATTTGATGCAGTTACTAGAATGGATTGGATTTCTCTACATAAAGACAACATAAATTTCCGTAAGAGGGAAATCACTCTCTATATGGATAATTAAACCCCGATTCTGTACAATTAAAAGGAGTAGGATTAATATTCTTTAGCACCATCATCTCAATAATGGATATTACTTCCCTATAAGAACATTTATATATCTTAGATTATTAGGTCTAATGAAGAAACCATCCTTGAATACATTCCTGTTGTTAGGGAATTTGATGAAGTGTTTCCCGAGGAATTTTCTGGTATTCCTCCTAGAAGATATGTTTAATTTTCTGTTGATCTTATACCTGTTTCATTTCCAATATCCAATACTCTATATATAATGTCTATTTTTGATCTTTAGGAGCTAAATAAACAACTAAATATGAATCAAGATAACAGGTTTGTAAACCCACGTGCTTCACTGTGGGGTGCACCAATCCTCTTCATCAAGAAGAAGGATGGGTAAATGCACCTTTTCATTGATTATTGTGAGCTTAAAAAACAAAATAATGAACATGTATCCTCTTCCATGAATTTATGACTTGTTCAATCAGGTATGTGGAGCACAATACTTCTCCAAGGTGGATCTGCGAGTGGGATGTTACAATATAAGGGTGAATAAAGAGGATATCCCCTAGATTGTTTTTCGAACAATGTATGTTAACTCTAAATTCAATCTGATGATTTTTGGACTCACCAATCCTCCATAAACCATCATGGACATGATTAACATTGACTTTTGAGATTACCTTATTGAATATTTGGTAGTCTTTATAGACGATATTTTAATATAATCCAAATCCGAAGAGGAGAATGAAGAGCTTATAAGCATTGTACTAGAGACATTGCGAAATGATAATATCTACTAAAAATTTAGAAAGTGTGAGTTATGGTTGTAGGAAGTCTCCTTCTTGGGACATATCATTACAATAAATGGGATATATATGGATACCTCCAATAAAAATTCAACTGAGGGATGGTAGATCCCAATATATGTGATGTATATTCGTAGCTTTCTTGGGTTAGGTAGATATTTTCACCAATTTGTGAGAAATATATCGTGATTATAAAACCCTCTTACCAAGATAACTCAGATGGGATTTATGTTTGACTGGATTGATGAATGCGAAGAGAGATTCAAGCAGTTGAGATGGAGGATTATCAATGTTCTTGTTCTCACACTACCAAAAATTGGAGAACGTTTCGTGGTATTCAATGATGCTTCAGAGAAGGTCATGGGCTGTGTGTTGATGCACAATGGAAAAGTCATCGCCTATGATTCAGTAGAATTGAAATTTCATGAGAAAAAGTATCCAACACAAGGTCTAGATTTGGCTGCAGTAATATTCACTTTCAAAAGATGATGACATTGTCTCATTGGGAAGAAGTGTGAAACATATAAGGATAAAAAAAGTGTCATGTAGAAATTCATACAAAAAGAGATGAATATGTTCCAATGATGATGGTTAGAGATGATCAAATACTATGACAGCTTGATTCACTACCATCTAGGGAAACAAAATAAAGTGGTAGATGCTCTAAGTAGAAAGGACCCAGTGATTATATCATTGATAATAAGTGAAAAGGACCTAGTCTTCATAGATTTGATGAAGATGGACAAGGGAATCATAAATAACATAACACCATGAATCCTTACCAAAATTATTGATCAACCATCACTTTTGGAAATGTTAAAAGATGCTCAAATATATTATGTGGGAATTCATAAGAATGTGGAAACTATTAGAAAAAGTAAATCATGAGAGTTCAATGTTAATGAAAAAGGAATTGTGAGATTTGTGTGAAAACTATATGTTATATATAGTCTAGAGTTAAATAATGAACTTTTATATTATTCACATAGTTCGAATTTCTCCATTAATCCAGTAAATAAAAAGATGTATCGAAATCTCAGAGAGCATTATAGGTGGGATAACATGAAGAATGAGAATTCTCAGTATACATCAATGTTCATAAAATGTCAGAAAGTGAAGGACAGGAGGAATAAGTATAATGGGAAGAAGAAACCATTACCCATACTAACATTGAAATGGAAACAACATCGCCATGTACATTGTCACCATACATCTGAAGAAATACAAATGAAACAATGATATCTAGGTTTTTGTGGATCATCTTACAAATACTGCAAGCTTCATATTAATTTTGTAGGATTTCTCATTGGATAAAATGTCACAGATACACATTACATAATTGGTAAGGATACATGGAGTACCACTATCGATTGAAACTGATCTAGATCCAAGTTTCACATATAATTTCTAGAAGAGTCTCCAACACGCTCTAAATACTATGTTGAACATTAGTACGGCTTATCAACCTCAAATTGATGGCCAATAAGAGATAAATATCCAAACACACAAGGAAATAATGAGAGCATGCTAAATATATTTTAAATGAGTATGGGATCAAAATATTCTTTTGGATGAGTTCTATTAAAATATTAGTTACAACTCTAGAGTCCAAATGGCTTGTTATAAATCCATTTAAGGGAAGATGTGAAGAACACCGACAAATTGGGATGAATTTTTGGAGTTAAACCTCCTAGGTCAACAAACTGTTGATGAAATGGTGGAGAAGGTTAAGACCATCTAGCAACACATGAAAACGGCTCATATTCGAAAGAAGTGCCATGTTGATAATAATCAACGAAACCTAGAGTTTGATGTTGGATACATATTATTTCTCCTAATATCATTTTAGTAGAGTGTTATGAGATTTGGTAATAAGAGAAATCATAGTCGAAGGTACATCGACCATTTTTAGGACCTTGATCGCATTGTAGTAGTGGTCTATTAATTAGAACTCCCACCAAACATATCTCAAGTACATAATATATTCCATGTATCACTCTTGAGGAAGTATATAAAATACCCATCCCATGTACTCAATCTAGTGGGGTACCATTAGAGAATGAAATATCCTTTTAAGAGAAGACGGTGAAGATCATAGATCATATGGGACATTTTCTAGGAAATAAGACAATTCCCCTTGTCAAGGTGTTGTGGTGAGACCACATGTTTGAAGAAGAAATGTGAGAATCAGATGAAGTGATGAAGTAGAGTTACCCTCCTCTATTTTAGTGTCAGAAAAGAAAATTTAGAGGGAAAATTTTCTTAAGAGGTGATGATGTAATGACCCAAACTTTTATTATCAAAAATTAATCTTGATCTAATTAATTTTCTTATTATGTAAAATAGTTATATAAAACATATCCACTTCTTAGGTTTTATGTTTTTGGATTTAAAATACTATTAATAATTTGTTGGTCTTTTTAATGTATCCATTGAAAAGTGATCAAATGATTATTATAAACATGGGGGTTTAAAAAATCTAATTTACTTAGACAAAGGAAGCGATGTCCTCATCCTATAGAACTTCTCCATACGAAGCCCATTTTTTCGTATCTCGGAAATGAGGTCCAATCACTAGTCTTCACTATTGTCCAAGCCCAAGAGGAGCTTCAACACGTTATTCTTGAACAAAACTATCTACACGAGAAGTGGATCTTAATAGAGATTACCAGCTGAGAGATGTTATCTGAGCTACCACAATAGTCTGTCACTATCGCACACTATACACTTAGGTATCACTCTGGTGTTATAAGGGGTTATGTTACAAAACCCTCTCACAATGATCTTGTGAATTATTTTTTAATAATGAATATACATTCATTTTATTATTGTTATATTGTAAATGAGATTTAAAGCATAAATTGTATTTTTAGTTAATATTCAATTACGAAATCTCTTTTAACGAATTAATGTATTTTTGAAATAAATAATTTTTTTAAAAACTATTTATACTAAATTAGTTTTTATTAAATAAAAATTACCTCATATGTTTTATTAAATTTTAATTTTTTTTATGGTTTAAATATTTTTTTTTCAAAACACATGATTTTTTATAGATGTCCATCTTTATTTTAAAATAGAAAATTTATATATTTAGAAAATTATTTAAATAAAATGAATATATTTTTTAGATTTAGGATGTCGAAATTATCTCATAGTGAATTTTTAATAAATTTATGAGACAGTCGAATTTTTGGGTAAAAATTAAATATCATTTAAATATATAATGAGTTTTATTGCATCATAATGTGCCAACATTAATGAAATAAAGTACTATAAAAGGGGTAGTCAGACAGTATATATTTTACCTTTAGAATAATGTGATTATATATTTTTTTAATAATATTATGGTTCATTAGTGGACTCTTCAAGTCATATAAAATATAATAACATTTTAAAATGATTTCCTTGAGAGTCTGACACAACTCCACATAATCAAGCCTAATATTTTAATAAGTTAAGACATTTTCCTTATAAAATAATTTTTTATACTCCCCTTTGGAAAAAACCATGGGCCAAAAACATGGAATGGTTTGTGGTTTTGAATATTTAATTATATAGATTCCAAAAACCTATGTTTGTTAAATATTAAAGAATTCCACTATCATTTCCTATATAAACCCACCAATGCTCCATCTTCTCTTCACTAAAATCCCTTTGATCACATCAAGACTATTCCCTCCCCTATCTATAATCCTCCCAAGGTTTCCCAACCTCATGACCCATCCCTCGAGGCTCGTTCCATGACTACCCCATCACTGCCTTCCATAGGTTAGGGTTTGGTGACTAGAACTATAAATACATATCCCAAAAGGTAAGACATTACCATTGAACCTATAAACACACAAACTAGGTACAGAATAATAGAAAACCACAATGTAGAACTACTGATAGAAAAATTTTAAACTAAAAGTAAAAAGGGCCAGTAAACAAACCCAACTGAAATGAAAGTACAGAAAAATGGGAAAATGTGAATTGATGGTCTTCCACCAAGATTCCTACCTGAAAGGTAGGTATAGCTCACTATCTATCGTCGTTGCCACTCACCAAATCTACCAATCCCCTCTGAGCACCATCGAGTCAAAGGTCCCCAAGTCTCATTCTATTTTTCTATCTTCTTCACAAGACACAACCGTTTGTGGGCGAAGCCCATGCAGGGGTGAGTATAACAATACCTAGTAGGGACCCAGAGACCCCTGATGGTCTCCTATACTTTCCCAAGGAAAACCAAAAATCATGATATCAATCACTATAAAAAAATTAAAACAATGCTCTGACAAGGTATACAACTTAGATAATAGGAATAAATATTATTAGTCTTAATATAGATTATTTTATTTTATTGGGTAGCTTGACTAATGACCTGAGAATGATTTCTCTGATGTCGATCCACAATGGGTCGCTCTACTACTGTTCCACAAAAGGTCTGACAAATTCTTATCCACATAGGGTCTCACTAGTGCTAATGCATAGAGAGTTTCATTGTTGCAGATCCATAGTGGGTCTCTCTCATGCCGATCTATGGAGGTTCACTCTACACAATTGATCCACGGAGGGTCGTGTTGATATTGATCCACAGCGGGTTTCTTTCATGCCGATCCACGGACGGTCTCTCTTCATTGACAACCAACCACTGGATTCCCACACATAGAGAGATTAATCTATGTAGATTATGGTCCCTATACCATTGGTCACACATCAACTGCCATGAAGTCCCACGAAATGTTTTAACCCAAAGAAATGTCTTGTATTAAGGGTTCCAATATGACAAACAACGTGTCAATCAGATGATTTGTCTTTATGTTATTAGAAAAATGGTAAATAGGGCCTGGTTGAATTCGATCTTAATCCAACTTGTCCATATTCCAACATCTTCCAAAACGTAATTGAAGTATCTCAAAATGAACGCCTCGTCCAAGAGGTCCCAATGCAATAGATGATGCGTTGATTGGACGCCCAATTTGTGAGATACTAATGTTTTAGTAAAACAGGACTGGTCATGTACGATAAGGGTCTAAACCAACTTGCGAGTCCAATCTACCTAGAAAACCTATCCCGCACGGTGCAAGACAGTCGAGATGAACTAGACGATGGGTGTATGGGTCCTTCCAACTAGCGGTGCCACTCCGTCTGTCGAAATGGCCAGCTGGAGCCGACTGTTTAATCGAGACGAGCATCCCGAGTGTTTCTCTCCTTCTACCATGTGGTGATAATGCAACATGTCTACACCCACCATGGAACATGCGGGAACTGTCGTCTCCACATGGCATTGTTGAACTGGCCACATCCACCGGTCATCAATGTAGCTATGCCAGTGGTGTCGTTCTAGCGGATGCTTTCCAAGGCCACCAGAGATGCTCTGGTGGACCGATTTACTTACCGTCTATGCCTACAGTCCTCCTTAGTTGTCTATTTCTATGCAAAGTCCTTGTAATTTTCTTAATACCTCATTTCTTGGTTTTAAAAAAATAATGTATATAAATCATGAAATCCAGGGGGTACAGGAATTGTTCAGATTGGCCCATGGCCTCCGAATATGTTTTTTTACAAGGGAAATGCATCAATACTCATTTTAAATACGAAAAACCCCAAAAAAATCCCGAAACAAACACCTGTATTAAATAAAGAAACACAGATCAAACCGTTTTTCGGTTGATCCATGTTCTTTGTATTATTCCAGAATGGGAAATTGGAGTATATAATAACATAAAAACAAGAAAACCCCAAACCTATAATTGATTTTGCGGTCGGAGGAGAAGATTCGTGTTCACAGATGATCCATGTTCGTTGGCGCTTGTCATCACCCATAGATATCTAGATCGAATCCTCCCACAATCATTGCTTGTTTTCCATTCTCTGTTAAAGAGGAAAGTCTTTGAGACTTTGTTAGTGTTTTTCAGTGATTGCCAATCCATTCGCCAATGGATTTATTAAATTAAAGAAAACACTCCATGTTGGATTAATTTATGTGGTTCCTTAATGAACTTCAATTAATGAACCAATTAATCATGCATGAATTGTTGTTACAGAGCCAAATAAACAATTAATTGATTCTTATTTATCTGAAATTCATCGTTACACTGTGGACCAGCCGACTGTCTCTCAAAGGTTGAAAAAAAAGAATAAAATAACTCAATAGTTAATTTATTATTAATTTTTTTTTAAAAAGTCCAAAAATTTTCTTTTCCGTTCGACCCTTTCTGGTCGAATTTACTCATCACCTAAGAGAATCAAGTCACTGTGAATTCAATTGGGCTTTCTTGTTTTCAATCTGACCACCGGTTCAGAATATAGAAAATTATGCTTTCAAGTTATCTGAATATACCGTAAAAAAGTTCAATACTTCCATTTTGGTATCATCGAGCCTCATAATCAAATGCCATCAATTTTTGATGTCTCATAATAAATCTATATAATTTAAAAAATATACATAATTTCTAGGTTATTTAATTTTCCTCGCCTTAGGAAATTCTGTCTTCGAAGTCCACAATAATGGATAAGAAAAAATGGTGATACTAAGAGTGAATATGAGACTCCCAGTCCCTTGTGCTCTCATAGATATTCCTATTCTACCACCAAACTCACCCTAGAGGAATCAACCATCGCCATAGGTCATGTTCCTATCAATCCTTTTTCTCCACCATGAACTTCATGAATTTATCCCCATTTTCAATGTCTAGCTCAACCCAATTGATGATGTGTGATGGATCATGTGTGTATCTCCTCAACTCCGACACGTGGAAAACATTATGCACCCAGTGCGTATGTGGGGGAAGAGATATGAATTACACCACATCTCCAATTCTACTGAGAAACTTGAAATGTTTTATGAACCTCTCAGATAGATTTCTGACCAATCCAAATATCCACAATCCTAGTCTAGGTGATACTCAAAGAAACACATGACGGCCCTCCTCAAACACCAATGGTCTTCATCTCCTATTGGAATAAGACTTCTGCCTGCTCTGAGTAGTATTCATCTGCTCTTGGATGATCTGAACCTTGTTAGTTTATCTTGTACCATCTCTTGATCCATAAGTGCTGACTCCACTAGGTCTGTCTAGCATAGAGGTGATCTACAAAGTCACATGTATAAGGCCTCAAATAGTGCATTGTCAATGGATGAGTGATAACTATTATTGTATGACAACTCCACCAGTGTCAGTTGGTCCTCCCAACTACATCCAAAATCAAGTACACATGAACAAAGCATGCCCTCCGGAATTTGTATGGTCCACTCCGTCTAACCATCAGTCACTGGATGAAAGACACTACTCATGTGTAGCTGGGTCCCAAACTCCTCATGTAATCCCTTACACAAACAAGATTTAAAATGACTATCATGATCTGAAACGATTATTGATGTTACCCTGTGAATCCGTACAATCTCTTGGATATAGAGGAATCCCAAGTTCTCTATTGATCCATGCTCTTTTATGGGTAAACAGTGGTATGAATTGATGAGTTGGTCAATGATCACCTAGATAGAGTCGTGGTCCCTTGACATTTGTGGTAACCTAGTCACTATGTCAATGGAGAGACCATACCACTTTCATTCTAGTACCTCTAGTGGCTATGACAATCCTACTAGATCCAGGTGCTCATCCTTCACTTGCTGACAAGTGAGGAATCATGATATGAACTCCTCCACTAATTTCATTATCTCTAGACACTTGTACTAACATCATTGGTCTCGATACATTTTTTCCACTCCATTATGTATTTCCAAAGTGGATGTATAGAACATCCTCAACAACTCCTCACAAAACATCACTGGTACCATGGTGAATCCTCTAAAAAGGATGATGTGCTCCCCACCTAATGAAAATCCATCAAGAGCCCATGATAAGGATATATGAGCACATCAGGCCTCACGGTCAATGTATGTAATCTGTGCCTCCAGAACATGCTGGAGGAGTAGTGGAGTGATGGTCATAAACTGGAGGTAAGCTTCTCTACCACTATCCACAAAGGATATCTGTATTGTGGATAACTTCTCTATGACCTCAATCTGAAGCTATAGACCCGACCTCCTACTGACTTTGTATGCCACTACGTTTCATTCTTAGGATTTTAGACTTTCCTAAAGTCATAGTCATGTAGGAACTCCATCCATCGTCATTGTCTTAGGATTAGGTCTTTCTGTGAGAAGATATACCTAAGACTCTTGTGATCAGAGTAGATTGTAAAACGTTCACCCATAATGTAGTGTCACCACATCTTCAAAGAAAATACCCATACAGCAAACTATTGGTTAGGGTTCATGTAGTTATTCTCATGTTACCTCAATAGTTGTGATCTGTAGACGATTAATGGTCACTTATAAAGTAGGACACATCCCAATATGGTCTCAGATGTCTAGCAGTAGACTACATGCCCAACTCCCTCTTCTGGTAGCCTCGAGATGGGGGTACACATCATTCTCTACCTTATTTAATAAAAACATTTCTAGCATCTCTTAGTACATACGAAGAGTTTTCCCTTCTTTTTCAAATATGATAAGGGCGATACTACTCTAGAAAATTTGGGTACAAATCCCTCGTAGTACCCAGCCAACCCCGGGAAGCTGCGCACATTATCCATGACCCTAGGTGGCTCCCAAGGAATTATGGCCTCTCTCTTCACTGTATCCACTGCAACTCAAATCTTCAAGATAACGTTTCCCAGAAAGTGTAATTATCATATCCGTAACTTGAACTTCTAGATATTTCCATAAATATGGTTCTCTTAGAGTGTATACGGTACTATCTATAGATGTGTGGCGTACTTCTCCTACAAATCTGTGTACCCCAAGATGTCTTCAATGAAGACCACCACGAATCGATCTAGGTAAGGATGAAATATCATAATCATGAGTCTCATGAACACTGTTTGGGAAATTTTCATGCCAAAACGCATCACTAATAACTCATAATGGCCATATCGGCATCAGCCGGCTGTGTTAGGTATGTCCTCATCCCACACTCGAAGCTGATGGTAGCCTGATGTAAGGTCTATCTTCATACACCACTGAGCTCCCGTCAGTAGATTGAAGAGATCATCAATCCATTCTAGAGGATACTTGTTCTTCGCGGCCCCTTAGGTTAGGTGTTGATAGTCCACACAAAGCCTCAAGCTCCAATTTTCTTTCTTGGAGAAGAAAAGTGGGGTTGTCCATAAGGAAACATTGGGTCTTACAAACACCCTCCTCTGTAAGTCCTCCATTTATACCCTCAACTCACAAACCAAAATGGGATCCATCTGATATGCTGGTGTTCATATCTATGTCGTCCTGAGGTAGAGGTCTATGTAAATGTCTACCTCAATATGAGGAGGTAGTCTTGGAATGTCATCTAAAATGACTTATGCATACTAGTCCACTACTATAGGATATCTCAGACTCCCCTCATCAACATCACTGAGGGTAAGGCTATACAAATGATGAGTAACAGGCTGCACCATTCACCTAGGAAGTTATTCATATTCTACAAAGATCCCTTCTCACCGATGAAGTAAATACTAGTCCCATCCTCATGAAGACACAACACTTTGTGCCAAAAATAGTCGATCTGATCATGGAATGTGGATAACCAGTCCATACACATGATGAAATCATAAGGCCTCGATGTTTCTAATATGAAATACAAGCCGAATCTCTCACCTCCTAGAGAAAGCAAACATATTCAGAACTAGTGCGTAATCATTGAATCATCTCCTATAGGAGACTCTAATATTAATGATCGAGCCAATGGCTCCATTGGAATCTATGATCTATAAATGATATTTCTGGTAATAAAAGAGTGTCTGGACCATATGTCTATAAGTACTGATGATAGGGTGGATTAGACACATATTGTACCTCGAATCATCTATGAAGATCCATGGTTATAAGCATCTACCACCTAAAGCTAAACTCACCCAAATCCACATAATCTCTGTGGTCAGGGTGGACAACCTAGTGGTGGCAGAAGAAGTACCTCAGACCATAACACACCACCCGCTGGACAACCTCCTCCTCATCCATGTCTACGGCCATGCAGACCTGCTCGCCTGAACCTGTGCTTCTGCCTCAGCAGTCCTTCAACCTTCTACTGATCATCAGTATGTCAGGTCAGGAAATCATGAGCCCTGGGACCATGCCCACCGCACGAGTAGCATAGTCCGCTCCTATGCTGACCTCGTGTACCTTATGAGCTTTGCACCTCCGAACCTATATCTTGGGGTTGTCCTCCATAAGTATTGGCCTTTTGGGCCTCAGTGTCATCAGTATACTTCTTGCTACAGATGAATCCGCTTCATGTCATTTTGTGGTGGCTCTCACCATCAGTACATGCTCAAATATAAATCTCTCCACCAATAGCACTCTCTCTATCACTCCAGTGTGTGTCGGGATGTTGAGAAATATCATTTGAAATCTGATCACCCATATGAGACCCTGCTCAAAACTCTGGGCCATAAAGAAAGGTTCCAATACCATGTCGGTGGATTTGCGAGAGAGTTTAGTGAATCTCACCGTATACTAGGCCACTATAAGGCTACCCTGTATTAGGTGGCGTAGCTCATGAATACATAATGACTGTAATGTTGCTAGTATAAAATATGTCCTGAAGTGGCTCCCTAAGTCTAAAAAAATATTGTCACCTCTTTGTGTGTATGGAGATTCAGGCTCCACCATCTCTATGTTGTTCCATCAAAGAGTCTAACATCTAAGATCATTATCTAGTCTTATAGTGTATCGACCAAGTAGAAAACATGTGAAATGGACTCAACATAGTCCCCAACTGCCAGTATATCAGTCTCTCCTCAAAACAACAGAGGACTTTGTCACTAGAACTCGTGTGACTTTCTCAGTTGACGTGCATGGTCCACTTGTTGGGTTGGTGGAAACTTTTGTCCAACAGGTGGTGGTGATGCTAGTACACCACCCAAAGGTGTTATCAATGTAAGAGGGACCTTCACTGACTCCTTATCGCTCGATGGGCCATCATAATTATCTCGTATAAGAATCCTAGATGGTTGTCTGTGTAAAGGAATCCTATAAGGATATAGAACCACTACATTCAATAAGTTATTCGTGGCGATTTCACTCAAAAGAGTTAAAAAGAAAAACTTTTTCAAAACAAACACAAACAGTGTTTTTGTGTATCGAGTTAGAAAGAAAAAATCAGGGTCCTGGTGTATGGATACATCGGCCTTCACAACAACACCATACTCCCCAAACTATAATCCTAACTCAAGACACTTAACATTGTTGCTCCATTGAAAACACAATCACATAGTTTTTATGGTAGAACCGATAACCTTTTATACCACTTTTCCATGGCATATCCCTCAGATCCCATTTAGTGACTACCCCAAACCCACCTTCTATAGGAAAAGGGTTAGTGACTAGAACTAAACATACATATCTCAAAATGGGAAGTAATTGACATTTAACATGTACACACACAGACTACGTTGACAACAATAGAGAACCACAAAGTAGAATAGTTGATAGTAAATGTGTGAACTGAATGTAAAAAGGGCCAGTATACAAATCCAACTAAAAAGAATGTATAGAAAAAAGAAAACAAATTCTATGAATTTCATCCATCAAGAATCCTACTTGAATGGTAGGTACATCTCATCATCTGTCATCACTACTTCCCACCACATCTACCAATCACATCTGAGGACCATCTAGTCCTGGATCCACAAGTCTCAGTCAAGTGTTTTTTCATCTGAACAATACACAACAAGGTGTGGGAGAATCTCATGAATGTGTGAGTATAAAAATACTCAGTAGGGACCCTGATACCCTCAATGGTCTCCGATTATTCTACAAGGAAAACCCACAGAGCATGATCTAAATAAAAAATATTGATGTAAAAGTGAGCTCAGACCCGGTTTAAAACATAAAGAATATGAATAAAAATTATTAGTATTAAACTAGATCATATTATTATGTTGGGTAGCTCGTGTAATCATCCATGAATGATTACTCTACCGTCGATCCACAATGGGTCGCTCTACAACTGATCCACAAAGGGTCACATTACTATCAATCCACAGAGGGTCGCACTACTGCCGATCAACAGAGGGTCCCACTACTGCCGATCTACGGAGGGTTACTCTAATACTAATCCAAAGGAGGATTCTCAACACTGTAGATCAGTGGAGGGACTCATTGCTACTGATTCATATAGGGTCTCTCTCATGCCTATCCACAGAGGGTCTCTCTTCACTGACAACATACCACTGGATTCGTGCACATGTTACACTTGAGTTCCATAGATTCTGGTCCTCATACCATCATTCCAACATCAACCACCACGATGTCCAATAAAGATGTGACCAAAAAGATCGTCTTTTCATAAGGGTTATAACACGATAGATGGCATGTAAATTGGAATCATGGTATGTATGTTATAATTAAAAAAGGTAAATAGGACCTGGTTAGATTCGAGTCCGATCCAAACCGGGATTATTCCAACATCTTCCAAAACCAAAGTGGTGTATCTTAAATTGAAGTAATCATCCAAACTATCCCAAAACCGCAGACGGTGCATCAATCCTACACCTATTTTATGAGATACTCATGTTATAGTAGGACGAGACCGGCCAGGTCTTGTAGGGGGATGACATGGCCAGCCCGTTGGTCCAACAGGTCTGACCTTCTTTGAAAACCCGTCCGACATGGTTTTGGCAAGTCGAGACAAACTAGATTCCACGTATCATGTTCTTCCCAGTTGGAGGTGTCGTGGGGAACAACTCCTTCTCTCGAATCAACAGGCTAGAGCTGGTTGTTGAATCTAGCTAAGCAGCCTAAGCGGGCTGCTCCTTCTCCGACGCGGCGTTAGCGCACTGCTTCTCCATCTTCCACAGCCCGAATGGACATGGATCCTGCCTCAGAGCTCCTATAGGTTCCGCCATCTCCAATGGGTCAGCTCGGACTAGCTGTCGCTACCGATCGCAGAGGGTGTCGTGCCAGTGGCTTCTTATACGGGCCACCGAAGATGCTTTGGTGGTCTGATTTCCTTCATGTGTCTGCCTACGAGCCTCCTAGGTTTCCACCTTCTCAGGGAATCCCTTGGACATGTCATGCTACCATGTTTCCTATTGAAAACAACAAATTCATATAAAACATGAATGACAGGGGGTCCGGGCCTTATTCAGATTGGACTTCACCCTCCGTATTAGTGTTTTAACATGGAGAAAGCATCAAGAACACTTTGAAAGATGAAAATCTCCAATAAGAATCCTGCAAAAGCCACCGACTGTAATGAAAGAATCCTAAATCAACCCATTTTTCAGTTGATCTGTGTTCTTCATATAATTCATGAATGGGAAAGGGGAGTCTTTTAAACACATTTAAACAATAAAATCCCTAACCAGGAATCGATGTTGCAGACAAAGGGAAAGAATCACGTTTGTAGAAGTTCCACATTCGTTGGTGCTCATCATTGCCCCATGATCTCTGGATTGAATCCTAGAGTAATTTTTCCTCATTCTTAGTTCTTCATTTAATAGGAAATCCTTCGGCCCTTCTTCATAGGATTCACGTGATTTCCAATCCATTCACCAACTAATTTACAAAATAAAAGATACCACTCCACATTGTGTTCATTAAGGTAGTTCATTAATTAAACATAATTAATGAACCAATTAATAACATGTGCATTTTGGTTACACATCCAAATAAATGATTCATTGATTTTTCGTTGCTACAATGCGGTCCCTCCGACTATCTCTCAACTATTGAAAAAAATAATAAATAACTCAAGAGTTATTTTATTATTTTTTTTTCAAAAATTCCAAAAATTAACCTTTCCATTCAACCCTTACATGTTGAAGTTATGCTTCAACTAAACAGATCTCGGTGCTACAAAATCAACCATGCCCTCATATTTTCAATATTAACACCGTTTCAAAAGATAGAAAACCTTTCTCACACATTTACTTATTGCACCTAAAAAAATTTAAAATATGTTCCGGGCTCTTAGGGCCTCGGAGTCACGTGCATTCAATTTTAGCAGTCTCATAATAATTCCATATAATTAAAAAAATATATATGGAATTTTCTGGTCTTTACACCGAATCTCTCATGAAGCCCCTACTTAAGCTATTAAAATCGTACTCTTCCTAGTAATGGATTTCTTCTATTCTCATTGTTTTCCAGGGTTCTTTATGTTATTATACCCCTTTATTTTCAATTAAAAAAGTTGTGGAATGATTTAGAACCTCGCCCATACATACCTTATTATTTTAAATTATTATATACCTCTTTATCTCTCATTAATGCCTTTATTGTACAGAAGTTACCATTCGTAAATTCCGTCAGGGATCCTCACATTTCTTTGTTCTTTATTTATGTCCAAGTTTCCTTGTATTGTTATGCCCTTTTATTTTCAATAAAAATGTTATAGTATGATTTCAAACCTCCCATATACTTCCATGATTATTTTATAATGATGAAATACCCCTTTCTCTCTCATTAATGCCTCCCATCTACACCCCTTACCTTGATAAAATTCCATATTGTATTTCTATCTCTTCATTTTATTTCAAAAATTTATTTTATATTATGCGGATAAACTCCATTACATATTATAGGATATTATGCCACATGACCCCCTTCCTATCCATTTCAGGTATACATGATGAGATACCCCTTTATCTATAATCATCCCATTTTACGATTTCTATATGATGTCATTATACTGCTGAAGTTATACCAAAATGTACGATGCCAAAATCACCATGTAATTGAATACCATACACATTTCACTATCAAGGTTATTAACCGTTATAAACATTTAATTAATGATTGAGGACATAAATTTGTGTATTCCACATATATTAATTGTGGAATAAATTATGATGCATAATTAATCCTTGTTGCATGATCTATGATGCACACTTATTCATGAAATTAAATTATTAAGAGAGGTGTGGCCTGATATTGCTACAATTCATTGTGTAAATAATAGTATCATGATACGTCTAGTGAAATGACTGTTGATTTACTATAATTCATGTGAAATGAGGGTTTAATCATGATAATTCAAGTGCAATTAGGGTTTACTCATGTTCCATGTGAAATGAGGCTTGGCTCATACTTATATCATGTTAAATGTTGTTGACACATCTCCATGTTATAATAATTAATCTATATCATGACTTTATGTTCATGTTTATCTTATTCTCCATTTATGTGCCTATTTCCTAAAATTTATTGTATTCTTCATTTTATGGCTTGTTTACTCAATTATTGGCCTTTATAGATCACTTTTTTCTTATGTACATCTTTATGTCATCCCATTGAATGCTATGTACGAAGGAATATTGTGGTCATGTAAAAGAATTTTTAAATAATGTTTTTGTATTGTTTTTGTTAAGTTGTCATGTAATGTTCCTGATTTACCAATACACTGGACCTCTCAATCCTCAGAGTTGTATTAAGTGCATGTTTATGTAATAAATCATGTTAATGTGTGTAATAAAGTGTAGGGTTGTTATACTCATACCCTTATGCTCATTTTATTTGGAATTATCCCCTTTTTATACATAGTAAGAATTTGAGGTCACCATTTTTATGTTAACTTTCCACAGGTTATGAATAAAGGTATTAATTATGATATATATAATAATTTTTCTAGTTATGAATAATTTAGTGGGAGATGAAATAGTTCCTCTATGAACCGTTTGTTTATGTAATAATGTTTTCAAAAAAAATTATACCATAATCATTATATAAGTTATAATTATTTTACTTAATTAATTCGAATCTATTATGATAGAATATTTATGTACAATATGTTTATTTCTATTTATAAAATATTCAAGGATTTAAAATCTTTATCCTCTTGGGATTACATAATGATCCAAATTTCATCTCAATTATGGATATATAACCGAAAATATAAAATATAATAGAGATATTAAAATATTAGAATATCGGATGAATGATTTAAGGTTAAATATCGTAATGAAATATAACTGTTATATATGTCCATATGGATTATATAGTTATTGGATTTATAAAACTATTGTAATATAATAGATGAATAGGTGTCTAGTATGAGTAGTTATTATAGTATGAAGTATATGTTTAAGAGGGAAATAAATGACACTGAGTAATAGAATTGTTTTATATGAAGTCACTTTTCATAGATTGAGAGGGATGCATCTTATATCGTTATTCCCTATATGAATCTGATTATAACCCTTTAAAATTACATCTTGAATAAATTAATTTTCATCTTAATTTTATTATTGTGTAAATTTCCTAGAGATCAATCCTAACTAAGAAACCACCTATGATTACCACCACTTTCTATTTTATCCTTAGTATTATGACGAAATCACTAGGGGTTATGTTACTAAATGTTAGGATGATATAATCAAGTAATTATTAATGTAATTAATTCAGTATTTATATATATATATATATATCAATTTTCATTTAATTATTTTTTAATTTTAATTTTAATGGAAGAGGATGCTTATTTTAAATAAAAATTTATTTTTATTATATACACCCATCCAATTGTTATTACTTAGAATGTAATAAGAATAAATTAATATTATAAAAACTAAATTGTAATAAAAATTTATTTTTTTTGTTTTATTCACATTACTTTTAAGAAATGTAATATATTACTATTAAATTATGATAAACTATTTTTTATATGATTATTAAGTTAACACTAATTTATTTGGTAATTTATATTAAATTAGAATAAGAACAGTTAAAATAAAAAAATATATTTTTTATAATAAAAAAAATTATAATTATATTTTATATTTCCATTTAAAAGAATGATTCTGATAAGATAGAATTATAATTTGAAAAAATTTAACTCCATTATTACACTTTTTAAAAAACAATTATTTTTTGTAAAATGTTCGGATTTTTTGAAAAAAATTAATTTTTAGGTGAAGAGTACAAAGTTACATTTTTAAAAAGGTTGTATCATTTATGAAATTATTATGATATAAGAATGACTTAAAAATTATGATGCAATTTCTTGACCAATGTTGTCTTTAAAAAGAAATATTATAAAATTAAATTTATTATTTTTTAAATTAGAAACCTATGTCTGAAATATTACAACCAAATTTATATTTTGAAAAAAAACTATTTTCATGTGTTATGCATTATTTATTTTAAAATTAATTTGTATCACTTCTATAAATTTATTATTATAAAAATATTTTTATATTTATAATAATAATAACTAAATTAGATAATTTTTTAAATTTCATTTCTATATTAAAATATAATATATCTTGGTGAAAAATCTACTTAGCATGATAAATGAAAAATATGTTAAAATGCAGATTTAAGAGGAAATGGGGTAAAATGTCTCAAATTAAATCTATTTTGTGTGTATATAAGATGTGGATCGATAATGACTAATCAAATCTATATTATTTTTCTGTTTTTTAGTGACATTTCATAGAAACTATAATTCCTTTAATATAATGTTATGAGTATTAAGAAAAGTGACACCCCTCTGAATTATAAAACAATCCATTCACAACCCAACATATTTTCATACTAAAATATTATTAGGTCAACCAAATTAGGAATTAATATCTCCCAAAATCTCTCCCACATGATCTATGTCTTCTATTCTAACCAACATACCACTATAAAATGGCTTCACGATTTTAACCTGATAAGTAATGAGGTTAAAGTTCTTCTAGGTATGTTGAGAGTAAAGGTAAGTGATTTTGTTAACTCAAATATTCATTTCCTTGAGTTATAATGATAAGTCCAGAACACTCTTTTTCCATGATATCTATATTTTCTTATTTATTAATTGATATGATATTTCATCTTCTCATTTCTAGGAGAATTTAATTTTAAATATGAATATTAGTCCACTAAAAATCTATTTATTATCATAGTATTACCCTGTTAAGAGAAATTGACATCCTATTTAATGACTATTTTACATATATATGATCATTATATAAATATATAAAAACATTTTATTTATTATTTTGAAACATAAATATGATTTATCTCATGTGACATTCTTATTTCCCCTAACCCATTTTCAAGAGAATGTTTTTTTTCATGTTTAAAATGTGGGGTTCAATGATGTAATTTCATATTATTAAGAATTAATTATATAATGTTATTACATTTTATGTTAAACTCCACATATTTTTATTTATAAAGCATTCCTCTTCAATGTTCGATTATAGTGATTATCTTTAAATAGTGTTTTGAAAATGTATTCATGTCATCTTCTCAAGATAAACTTATGAATTTGACTCATAACTTCATCACTATATGACTACATTAATAAATATTTTATACAGGTAATTTTTATGTTTCACATGAATTTTCCTCTTTTTCTCTAGTTTATAAATGAGTTCTATAACAATAATAACACTCTAAATTACATTGTATGATAATACTTTTGGTATATTTCATTTCAGGTATCAATCTGACCAACCCTTAAGGCAATTTAATGTGATATAATTTAGAAAAATTATAAAACCCATTTTTTTCTTGGGTTTTCGGTGATATGATATATGATTTATTTCTATAGAGAAAAAAAATATCTATTATAATTATGTGATTGTACGAGTCATAAATCACCCTTTAATGAATTGTTTATGTATTTATATATCATGAGATATTGTTTTTGTGGGTGGAAATATTTTTAATTAAAATATGTTTATAGGATTGTGTGTGGACAAAATTTATGTTATGCTATATTCAAAAGACTATTCATATACTCAATTATGGTAATATTATGTTCATAGTTTTAGGATTTCCGATGAATATTCACATTCAATATTAATATTATATAGATATATATGTTATGCTATATGGATATAAAATCTTGTCTTATGATTCTACAATCAATTAAAATATATATATATTTGATAATTTTTTATTACATGAACTTATATCATTAACTATTACTCACTGATAGTTTTTTTCCTTACTAGGAATCTAACCTCACCCCTTCAAAGGTTTTCTATTCCCCTGGATATGAATATGATTATACCAAGAAATAATATTCAAAATAGA
The DNA here is from genome assembly GCA_963277665.1 of Viscum album. Taxonomy (NCBI): domain Eukaryota; kingdom Viridiplantae; phylum Streptophyta; class Magnoliopsida; order Santalales; family Viscaceae; genus Viscum; species Viscum album. The sequence goes on along the minus strand of OY728153.1, from coordinate 409,371,572 downwards.
AGCACATGACCATTATTAAGTAAATTAAAAGAGTCAACAAAGAGGGAATATGGGTAAGGTATCAATTTCCCTCATCAATCATTAGAAAAATCACATATCGTAATATGAAAAATCTTCCCCATTACCATTTTAATTAGTATATTCCTATTCAGATTGAGATTTACCATAATTTAGGATTTTGGGGATAAAATATTTGATTCTTTGTGAAACTTTAGTGTATGTTTTTTTAGAGATGGTCCTTGTCATGTTTGAGTAGTCATTCCCCGGTCTTATCGTCATGTGGTGGGGGATGAAATGATGCCTTCAATATTAATCAGTTTCTTATTCTAATGTATAATAATATATTTTAATGAGACTTTTTAACTCCCCAAATTTTGAAGGGGGCGATGTCCATCACCTATTTATCATCAGTAATATTTTCAAACATGTAAATTTTATTTGGATATGTGAATTTTCTGAATCTCCTACTGAAAATTATGTTGTTGTCTTCAAAATATGAAATAACCATGCATTATATCATGTGTGCTCACATAAAAGTATATTGGATGTATGAATCCTCTCCACATGAACAAAGGTTGTGTGTTAGTGTGTTCAAAATCAAAAAACTAGACTAAACATGTTATGTAATCAGTAAGATGTTTCTCATTTATAATAGCACCCATTTCACTAACATAGGTATCCCTTTCCAGTTTGGAATGATTTTCACCTACATGATTATAAATCAAATATTCAATGTTATAACCCAAGGAAGCTAAAATGACCTAAGGAAACATTATTACGGGATGATGCAACCCTTCAAGATCACATGTCTGTTAGTTAAATATATCTCTTAATTTTAGGTCAGGAGGCAGTGGTATTGTTTGATTCAGCCTCTTCTGGGATTCTTCACATGAGTTCAAAATTCTTGCATCCTGATTGTTCATGTGATAAAGATAATAATTGAAAAAATATTTAGTTTTATATTTATCAAAATTATCAGAAGAAGAAATGAGGAGATAACTTGAAAGGAACTATATTATTTTTAATTTTTGTAAGGGTTGACCAACAATTAAATGATTATTTATGAGGAATAAATAGGTCGAACAATGCAATAGAGGTTCTTGAATTTTTCTCCTCCCAACCAACAATTGTTCAAATTCAATTAGTCTGTTTTCTATCCTAATAAATTCCATAAATAATGGATGTATGAGATAATAGTTCACAATTAACTACAATACCAAGGGAATAATGATGAACGTATGCATTGAATATGATTAAAATGAATTATGATAATTAAGGCACACTAATCCTCAATTATGGATCTATTGGTGAAATATATTTTTATAGTTCTAGAAATTTTAGTACAACAAGGATGGTTTTTTATTATATAATTAACACCTTAATAATTTATTATTGAATTATTAGAGAAAACTTTTAGTTATATGATTATTAAATCCCATTGTTATGTTTTTTGGAATTTCATAAATTAAAATATTGTTATTATTCTATTATAGGGATTTGATACAATTTAGAAATTAAATTGACTACACTAAATAGAGTCTATATTTATTATCCAAATTATAAAATAAGAATTAATATTACTAATCAACCTATAATCGTATATTAGTGATAGTATGGATGTATAATATCTATGAAAATTAATCCTACATTATTTGTCACAGTACCCAATAATGATGGGTATTTAGGTCAAATATTTTAGAATAAATTTAGTATAAATATGTTCATAATATAATGGGAAACATGTGTTTAATTTTCTATCTATGATAGCATAAAATAAATATAATTAGAAATTATATCATAAATATTTGTTATTATTAAGATACCCTTATCAATTTTTGTTAATAGGTGATAGCTAAATTTTTGGGGATGTAATTTATTTAATTAGAGAGATTGGAACACCATATTATTTTTTTATAAATTTCCATTACAATAAATACTATATAGAATAGATTGTATAAGACATAACTCAATACTAAAAAATTGTTGTATATATTATTAAGTTAAAAATAATACAATGAAAGAATAATTGATCATCGTAAGGAAAAATGATATGATATTAATAAGACTAAAATTGGAATAAATAAAAAATTAAATAAAATTACCACAAATATAAAATTTTTATTATCATGGTTTCCCATTAAGATCGTAATTATTTTTAAAAATGTAAGTAAGTCCATGAATTTGAAATATAATAGTCATTTTTATGGATTAAAATATTTGATGAATGATTTTAGGATATATATTGGAATAAAATCATACAGTTATATATGGACCTTGTGATTATATAGTCATTGCACTTATTTGAACATTGCAACATACCTATTCAATTATTTGGTATAAATACAAGAAGATATATTATGAAACAATTTTATAAAAGATAATTAATGTACATTGACTATAGTAAGTCTTATATATGAATCAAGATTATCCAAGCTTTGTAGGGATGCGGCTTCTCTTGAGGGTTTCCCTTGACGAAGCCCAAGCCAAATTCTAAAAATTGTTTCATGGGAATAACATTTACAATGATGTTAGAGGTTGTGGAAACTGATATAAGAACCATTCATAAAGAACCACCATGCATTATGACCATTTTTTATTATCATATCAATAGTTCTTATTCAAAAATATCCACAGTTTATGTAAATAGAAGTTAGAATTATATAAACACGTAGTAACTGATAAAATAAATTTGATATATATATATATATATATTCTCTATGTTTATATATTTAACATTATTTAATTTTAAAGTAAAATAATTTACATTTTTAATAAAAAATTATTCAGAATTTACACCCACCAAAGTGTTATTACAAGGAATATAATAAAAACATATTCATTCCAAAGATAAAAATTTATTTTACAGAAAATATACTATTTATAATTTATGGTTATTTATTCTACAAAACTAAATATAGTATGGTTAAATTAGGAAAAAATATTTTTGATAAAATTTTATATTAAAACTACTTTAATTAGTATTTTATTGGAAATAATAACCATAACTATTCATATTTAGATAAAAAATACTTTAAAAATTGTTCCCATTATATATTATATGTCAATTTTAAAGATAAATTTCTATTATATAATAGTAATTTGAAAAAATGAACATGATTTTTAGTCATGTAAATATAATATTACACTAGTATTAAATTTTCATATTTTTGGAAAAAATGATTAATTTTAATTTAATAGTAAAAATACCATTTAAAAAATAACAATTAATTTAATGAAAACATTTTGATCTCATATGGGATAAAAATATAAGAATTATATTTCATTATGAAATATATATTTAGTAATTATAATTATAAATTTTAAAATAACACATTATTTTTAGAAATATATGTTTGATATTTTGGAACATAATTAAATTTTTTTTCAGAAAACATTTTTTATTCCGTATATGTTATTTATTTTAAGAATAATTTTAATCAATTTTATAAATTTAATATTTTAAAGATGTTTAATATTTGGAATTAGAATATCCAAATTATGTAATAAGAATAATTTCATTTTTATTCACAAACTTTAGTCAGTGAGTTTAACAAATGTGTTACCACGGTAAAAGTATGTTATAGTACAAAATATAAATTATATATAAAAGGACTAAAATATATCAAGATTTATCTATTATTTATATGGATAATATGTGGACAAAAAACTAATCATGACCCCTCAATTATTTTCAAATTTTAGGTCCACATTCATATAAAAGTGAAAATCCTTCAAAATAATGTTATGAATATATTATGATGTGTCACTATTATAACATGTAAAAGGATATATTCACCTCCAAACTTCTAATCACACTAGAATCATTTTATATTTACAAAACTAATTAAAAATATCTCTCTATCTATATCTCCCAGTATGTAGATGTTATATTATCGTAAATGGTAATTTATAAGAAGGATCAAGGATTTTTTATGAAGAGTAAATATGTTAAAGAGATATTGTAGAAGTCAAGAGTAAAGGTAAAAGATTTTGTAAAATAATGATTCCATTTTAGGAGTTATAATGTTTCTACATAAACTCCAATATTATTAAATTTCATAAATTCTTCTATTTTTTATTCAATATGATATTCCTTATTTTCATTTTTATGAAAATTAAATTTTATAAAAAACCCCTTTTTCATGATTTATTTAATTCACATTTGAGTTTCGATACATCTAGATATATTACCATTAAATGTTATGTCATCATTCCATACATACCAATTTTAATTATATTTTTTAAAATGTTTTCATCACTATTATTAGTCTTATATTTGTCTTATCACATGTGAAATTAATACGTCTCATTGTCTCTCTTAAATAGATAATTTTAATATCCTTTTCATGTTTCGAGTTTCAATTATGTTATTTAAAATATTAAAAAGAATTTTCCATCAATGTCCATTAATTTAATACACCACTATATGTTTTTTGATATATATATATAATTAATTTTCAAGTTAAATAACAATAATTTATTTTAAATTTTTTTTTGATGATGTTTTACACTCAACTAATTAATGATAATTTATTAAAGTGACTTTTATGTTTATATATTTACAAAATAATTATGAAATGTTTTTGAAAGGATTTTTTAATATTTTCATATATACGAAGAATTTTTTCCAATTGATCTAAGAATTATTTTTCATGAATTAACCTATCAATTCACTTTTTGAATACTCATTGTGGGTGATTGAGTTTTTGGTATCAACTGATCCATCTCATGTAACCATTAGATATGATAACTTATTGAGATGTTACAAAAAACATTTATTTTCCATTAGTCCTCGATGATATTTTATATGACTAATATTATATTAAAACACATGCATTTTGATTATCACTATAGATAGGTGGGATTTTATATCAACTTATAATATAGTAAATAATAATTTAAATCTAATGAGGTAATGTTATTTGTGTACATAATTGTGGATAATATATCTTTATACGATTCCTTGTTAAAATAATTGATGTTAGGCTATGTTCACAAGAATATAAATAAATGTAATTGTGGTTAGTCTACATTCACAATGTTATTATTTCCCATTCATATTCTCATCCCACATTCCTATGTTATATGATAATGTTATACAGAATTTCTCTTAAATATTTTATTATGAATCTTCATGATTATTCCATTATATAAGTCTAATAAATTGAAATCACATGATAGTCTTTCATTATTTATGGCCCACTATTATGTTTTTACCTTAACAATCATTTTATCTCACCACATATTATATTTTAAAGTCCCCAATTTATTAATATGTGAATAAAATATGACAAATTTATAAGGAAGTATAGTGTAGTGAATTATTAGAGAAACGTTTAAAATTATGCGATATATGATTTTTTATAGATAATATCATAATACAATAAATCATTTAATGAGATTATTATGAGAATATTATGACGTGGAATATTTATAACAATTTATATTATGTATGATTTATTGGTAAGTATTTACTTTTATTTAATTGATTTTTTATCAAATGTGTTATTAGGGAAGTATGTGGTGGTGCGGTTCTAATGTGACTATGTCAGTATCATATAAAATATTTAAATAATATATTTTGAAAATATTATGCGGAGTATGGCCTACGCGAACTAATATAGATAATATGTGTTTCCTTTTTAATTTTAATATCATTGATTTAATCCCCAGTATTAATTTATAATAAGTAAAATTAAATTATTTTTGGGTTTTTAGGGATGTTAGGATAATAAATGGGGAAATTGATTAATTATATCTCATTATCCATTTTTATCACAATGATTTTTTGGCCAAAACATATTCCATATTCAATGGATTTTGAAATTGATTTTTGTTGGGTAATGTGGTTATGATATTGAATTTCCTTCGACATTAACTAAAAATGACTAGTACAAGATATCTGGATAGTAGAAATATGTTGGTTGGAGATTATTGGATAAACCTTATTATTTGAGGAATAACAGTCTTAAAACATCTATATGATATGATTCCAGTTTAAAAAAAGACATAGTGGAACACATGTTTATTAAATATAATGAAATATTTAAAAATTAATTTAGTCGGTGGATGTGTCTAATTTGAGGTGATAGAATAGTATATTATTCTAGAAACTTTTACCAAAAAAATTTAGGATAAAATATTCAATAATATTTAAATTTATATCCAATTTTGTGTTTATAGTTATATGCAATTTAGGATATTTTTTTCGATGGAACCCAATTGAGATTAAATCTTTTGTTGTTTGAAAATACATTTTAACTTGATGGAAAAAAATGTATGGATAATCTACATATCCTTTTATTTATAAACATGTTTCTATTCCAATAAAATGTCATAGAGTTAGATATATTTGGTTTCTCAAGAGAGTATCACCTAGAGAAGTGGAGTAAGCAAGAATTATTATAACCATTTCAATAAAATTTCCCCATAATAATTGAATGATAGTGATATGTGGCTGATATATCTTTTTAGATTTTGTCATTTGGGTGTAAATTACTTGGAATTAATATATAAATTTTTATATTTATGGAATAAGTTATTTTTTTCAGTTATGATTTCATTTTATTCTAACTATTCTTGTTATTTTATAACTTATACAATTAAAATTATTGTTCTCAAGGATTGAACATTTTTGGAAAGGCCTCATATTAGAGAATAGTGAGTTTAATTAGGCTAGATCACTTGAACTAAATAATTAAATTGATTAATATACATAATTTTATAGATATACAATTGATTCCGACAGAATGAGAATCAACAAAACCAAAATGGAAGAAATAATGGAATCATGGGTATTATTTTCACTGCAATAAAATGGATGAGAAGGTTGAAAAAACATGAAGATCACATAAACCCTAAATGTATTATTCCCTTACCTTATAAATATCATAATAATGTGTCATTCATAGTTCATGATAAGATATAAGTCACATTGTTCCCATTTTGACAAGCCTCCTTTCTTTTTGATGGAATCTAATCCACTCAAGGAACATGTGAAGGCTTCTAGATGTAACCTTTTAAGTCATGTGGTAATCATCGTGTAGTCCCCTGAAAACCCTATAATATACTTGTAAATTAATGGATTAAAATATGAAAAAGGTGGAATACATTTTTAATTGTTGGTATTCCTATAATGAAACCTTGAGGTCTGTAATACATCAAATATTCCTTGGAGACATGTCCAAATTTCCACACAAGATCTCACTAACATGTCACCTTCATTATGCTAATGGTGTAGGACATATAAATTTGACTCATTGTTTCCATGACCAAATCCTAAGTCAGAAACAAGTGTTTTCCATTACAATTCTCATGCTTCATCGCATGGCCTTTTTTGGCCATGTGACAAATCAATGACAAGGAGGTAGATTGTCTTCAACAACACTGGTATAGCTGCACGAGATCCCCAAAAATTTTAAAATAAATAAGGGAAAAAATAGGGAAATAAGGAAGCTTATTGTTGAGTGAGGATTTTTTGATTATCATGTAAATGGAGTTGTTCACCTCGGGCGATCACCATTGATCCCACAGAGGCCCCCTCAATATTTCAGCATGATATTGTGATGCCCACCTAAGAAGACACTTTTTGTAACATCCCAAGTAAATAACGAAATAATAAATTATCATTTTCATTAAAACTTGTGAATTAAAAATTAATTTTACTTTAAAGGGGATGCTATGTTCGATAGCATACTCGATTCACAACTACGGGATTCTTTGAAATCTTACATTGGAGACTAATAATAAAATTTTATTATTTTAAATGGTAGTTTATGCTTAGCCATTGTATTTGAGGGATATGAATATAACTAACAAAAATATGATTATACATGTTTGTTAAATGTTTTTTTTATTTATACAATAAAATTTAGAGGCTTAAAATAAGAACTGAATTCGATTTTAAGAATATATATGCTAATATTCTTTAAATGGTCGATTTACCACATTTTAATGACGAACACTCATTAAATATAGTTGTGGTCACATTTATACATTATATTTTACCAAATAAAATTATTCTTTAGAATAGGGATACCATAATTTACATTGGATAGAATTTTGGTATTTTTCTGATAGAATTCATTTTTTTTGATAAATAGTGAAAAATATGGTATTTTAATTCAAAACTGCATTTTAATATAATTTATTCATACGATTATATTATCTTTATAATTTGTTTTAATGTTTAATGAGATTATATTTTTACTATTTAATCCAATTTTGGTCATTTTAATTAATTTCACTTTGAAATTAGACATAAACAAGTGTAAATCTTTTGAAAGTTAATATTTCTTAAAAACACCTTTTTTTGTTTTGACAATGAGAATTAATTTTAAATTAATTAATCCATATTGTATGTTTTTTAATTTTAAAATAGACATCATTTTTTAATTCTGAATATCAAATACAACTTAGGATTAATTTTTGATATTTTTCTAAAAAACTTCAATTTTTGATGAATCGTGGAACCACTAACTAGTAGTTAAAAAACTGACTTTCTAATTTAAATGAAATTTTACCGCTTATGTGAATTGAATTTATAAAATCATTCATAAATGTTTGTTATTATTGAGTAAAATATTGTTCAATAAGATGAAAATAATTTTTGGCGAATAGTTTCTTTTGACTCTTATTTACATCAGTTACAGTTTAATAGGGTAATTAAATGTAAAAAGAATATTATAAAAATAGAAAAATAACATAACACTTTTCCTAACCTTATTTTATGATTCATGTCAGAAAATTTGCATCCTTTGGTAGATTTTTGGACCCCATGGATCCACTTTGGAGTGATAATCACACTTTAGATTAATTAACTTAAAGTAAAGACAAAAATGACACAAACATATATCTTTTAGTAAAGTAATTTTTACATGGGGTTATATTAGTTATATTTTCGACTATAAATATTCATTGTTAAGATAAAAAGATTTCCTAGATCATGGTATTTGTTTTATAAATTTTAGACATCAAATACATAAAATTATTTATTACCCAATAATAATGTAGTATTTACCTCATTAATAAATGATTTAAATAAGTAAGATTATAAATATTAAAACAATATCCAAAACCTGTCCAATTATTATTGGATGATTTTATTTCTAAAATGAGTCATAATATCTTTTACTTAAATGATTATTTCCCCTTTTTAAACCAATGTTATGTTTATAATAAAATAATTGTTTCAAACATTCTTAAAGAACCCCTCCTCTCCCTTATAAAAGGACACCACTTATAACCCATTACTCACACCTCTCAATCCCCTTTCCTCATCAAAAATATTCCCAATTTAACTCCCTATATCCATAGCCTCCTTCTAAAAGCCTTATCTTAGGCATAAGGTACTTCAAGAATACTTTTTGGTTTAAACCAAAGAGAGATACCCGAATTTAAGTAAACATTTTCTCTTATATTATTTTCTTTTATATTACTTATCCAACCCATATACTCTTTTTATTCCATTAATTTAAAACAAAAACAGTATCCTAAATATACTAGGATGTTTTTATAAGAATTATTCTAACTACACTGACACACACCTCAATCTAATGGGTAAAGAACATAATGTTTCTGTGGATGGAAAACTAACGCCTCACGAAACGATGATTGTTCAATTATCTCCTACCACCTCTTATGGTTTACAATATGATTTCACTATATTTATATATGATATATATGATATATATTTCTTATTTATGATTCTGTATTTTTCATTTATATCATACCTTTATGGTTTCCATTATGGGTAAACGTGATAATTTCATTTGAGGAAGTGCGGACTACCGCCCCCTCAAAGTGATATGGATCGTTCATTCCATACGTGGGATGTATAAAGGATGGATTTAATGATATTATATATGATATAATAATGGAATTATTATATACCTATGTATCATTATGTTTTCATTCCATTATAATACAATATAGAAATGGAAGTAGCGTTCATGTGTACGTACGACTTACCGTCTCCTTGAACGGTGCATTTCATTTCTTACCTCTAAAAGTTATGTACGATTATAAATAAATATATATAATAGATATATAAGCTATATATGGTATCTAAATCATTAATAGATTTCTGGAGATAATGTAATCTTGACTACATTGACACCTTGTAATTATATGGTGTTCATTTTTGACTCAAGTTCCAAATATTGACAAAACAACCATTATTAACATAAATGATTACATAATATTAATAACATAGTAATAAGTGATATAAAAGTAATAATAATATTAAAAAAGGTTCTTAAGAAAGTATAAAGTAACTATAGTTTAATATTCATGAAATTTAATAATGAACGGGTCATATCGGACACGAGGTATGGGACATCGTCTCAATCTATTTTCATTGAGACATATTTTTATACACGAGATTCATTTATATAGTTTATAAACACCTTTTACATTTCATTTCATTCAAAGGTAATACTTTTTCTATGAACCGTTTTACTAAATGAAAAAAGAAATTTTTTTAACTTTTGTAGAGAAAATTACCTCTCTGCCACCGTAATTGTTACTTGGCATCTTCTATAAGAATTAATGTTTTATAAAATGTAAAATAAATCCCTTATTTTATTTTTGGGTGTTTTGTTATTGCACGTGGTTTTTGAAATGGATTGATTATTTTAATATCCTGAAATTATTTCATTTTGATTAAAAATTAAATGTTATAAGTGAAATGTTTATATTTGCAATATTTTATGTGTTATGATTTTATAACGGTACTTGGGCATTTGATGGGTGGTTACATAATAAACCAAATTACGGGTGGTGTCATGATAAAATAATATGGGTGGATACATTATAACCTCCAATGCATTGGGTATGGAATTCTTCCGTATGGCTATTCCATTTAGTGATATGTGTGGAATTCGAACGTATGGTTATTCCATTTAATAATGTTATGTCCCATGTTCCCTTTATATATTATGTGTTCGTTATATGGGTTTATGGTAATATTTTGGTTAAAAAGGGTAATAAATGATCTTTTATTCAGTTAATAGTATTTAATACTTCACAAAGGTGAAACATATTACTTATGATAAAATATTCATCGTTTACTTGTTGTTTTGATAAACTAACAGATTCCTTCTTTGTGTATCCTTTACTGAGCTTTTTATGCTCATCATAAGTTTTTGAAATTTTTTCACATGACATAAAGTGGTATAGGATCAGGATGGGATCAAGAAAAAGTTATTTTGTCCAAAGCATGGAACTACAAATGATTCTTTTTTAAGAGTTTTTAATTTGTGAAAAATATGGAAACTAGGTAAAAGTGTCTACATTGTAATTTTTGAGTTGTAATGTAATATTTATGGTCAAATTCTCTAAAACTCTAAACCTGAAATGATCCTCAATGTGAATTATTTATTTAATTCAATATTATGTAATGTTTTAAATCCGGGTCATTATAGTTTTTATCATAGGTCGGTTTAGATTACTTTAGGAGTTAGGGAATTGTAAAATTAATATCCATAAATTAATTTATGTTAATATTGAAATGAAAATAAATTTACATATTACCATGTTTCATCACCTAAGATATTTCTATGTTCAGAATGGTTTTTTCGTAGAGGAAATAGAGAATCTTTTCTAGGAAGGAAAAAAGAGGGAAATGACCTTCCAAATAAGCATCATGAGATGGTCGGAATCAGAATTTAATAGTTTGTTGCAATGATGGGTCAGTTGTTTCAGGTGATATTTTTTGGTTGTGTTCATTGATTATATTTAGGTTTATTCTAAAAGTAAATTGGAACATGAAAGTAATTTAAGTGTTGTCTTACAAACCTTAAAATAAAGGAGAATGTATGGGAAATTCAGCATGTGTGAGTTTTGGTTACAAATTTTTTTTTATAACATTGTTTTAAAAAAATGCCATAATTATTGATCCTAATAAAAAAACATTATTGAAGAATGGCCAAGACCCACAAATATAACTGAGATCCATAGTTTTCATGGTTTGGTGGTTACTACCGAAGGATTCTTGAGAATATTTCACGATTATATAGTCCAATGACTAAGTTAAATTGAAAAGGTGTTATGTTTTTTTTGTAGAAAAGAATGTGATGATTGTTTTCAGGAATTGAAAGGGAGATTGGTGAATTCTCTTATTTTGGAATTACCTTCCAGAGATGTTGAATTTATTATCTATAGAGATGCTTTGTTGAAAGGACTTGGTTGTGTCCTTATGCAGAATGATCAAGTAATTTCTTATGCCTTACGTCAGTTGAAAGATCGTGAGTTAAATTACCCTACTCATGATTTTGAAATAGATGATGATGTTTTTGCTTAAAAAATTTGGAGGTATTATTTGTAAGAAGTAAAACATGAAATATATATCGACCAGAAATGTTTGAAGTATATATTCACATAGAATGAATTAAACATGAGACAGTGGAGATGGTTGGAATTAACCAAGGGTAATGATTTTACGATCCATTACCATATGTGAAAATAAAATAATGTGGCTAATGCTTTGAGTCTAAAAAAGTAATGCTACGTTAACCATCATAAATTTGGAACAATATCATTTGTTTTTTGAAATAATGAACATCAGAATAGATGTTTTTTGTGTAGGGGATTTTTCTATTTTTTAGGTGTCATTGAAATCATCTCTATCAGATAGAATTAAGGAAGTGCAGAAGGATGACCGTGAGTAGAAGAGAAAGGTATTGTTGGTTTAGAATGGTAAGTTTCCTGATTTTAACAATAATAATGATTGTGTTTTGAGGATTGGGAAGGTATTATGTGTTCCTTGTGATTCATAGTTTAATAATGAGTTGTTATGTGCTTCTCATAGTTCCCCATTTTCAGTTCATCCTGGTAGTAAGAAGATGTACATAGATCTTTGAGATTATTACTCATAGAATGTAATGAAAAGTGATATTTCTGATTTTACTGTGATTTATTTGAATTGTAACCAGGTTAAAGAAGATTGACAGTTACCGAAAGGAATGCTTCAGTCATTATCTGTGCCGGAAGGAATTGGGCAAATATATCCATAGACTTCATTATGGGACTACCAATGACATCTTGATGTAATAATTCAATATGGGTTATTGTTGATAGATTGACTAAATCTGGTCATTTCATTCCTATTCGAGATACATTGTCTCTAGATCAACTTTCTCGGTTTTATTTTAATTAGATAGTCAGGTTTCATGGGGTTCCCCTATCCATTGTATCTGATCGTGATCCCAGGTTTACTTATAACATTTGGAAAAGCCTTCACAAGTTGTTGGGTACTGAATTAAATTTTAGTACAACTTTTCATCCACAATCAGATGGGAAATTAGAACGAATAATTAAGACGTTGGATGATATGCTACATGTTTATTAACTATATTACCTGGGAAGTTGGGACCAACATATTTCATTTTTTGAATTTTATTATAATAACAGTTTTCATTCCAATATACAGATGGCTACATTTTAGAAATTATATGGGAGGCGGTGTCGAACTCTAGCTATTTCGGATGAAGTAGGTGAAAGGAAGATGACGGTACTAGAATTGGTGGATGATATGGAAGAAAACGTTTAGTTGATTCAGAATCATATGAGAATAGCTCAGAGTAGTTAGAATAGTTATGTGGATAATAGGAGGTAGAATATTTCTTTTGAGGTAGGTGATCATGTCTTTCTCAATGTTTTTACATGGAAATGTGTGATGCGTTTTGGTAAGAAGGTAAAGTTAAGTCCGAGGTTCATTGGACCTTATGAAATCCCGAATAAATTTGGATTAGTTGCCTATATAGTGGCATTGCCTCCTATTTTGTCCCAGGTAGACAATGTTTTTCATGTTTCAATGTTGAGAAAGTATATGCCAAATCCATATCATTATTGTTTCTAGAGGTAGTTCAGTTGGAAGAGAATATCCCTTATGAGGAACAACCGGTTCATATTCTTGACAGAAGAGAGCATGTTTTACAAAATATGGTAATTCATCAGGTAATGGTTTTGTGAAAAAACCTTGAGGTTGAAGAGGCAACGTGAGAATCTGAAAATGCTATGGGGGATAAATACCCCCATTTATTTGATAAGTGAATAAAATTTCAAGGACACAATTTCCAAAAGGGGGGAAGGATGTAACATCCTAGGTAAATAATGAAATAATACATTTTCATTTTTAATAATATTTATGAATTAAAGATTAATTTAACTCTAAAGTAGATTCTATGTTCGATAGCTTACCCGATACTCAATAACGGGTTTCTTTGAAATCATACGTTGCACGCTAATAATATAATAATATTATTTTAAATGTTAGTTAACGCCTAGCCATTGTATTGTTGGGAAAGAATATAAATACCTAAAAGTTTATTATACATGTTTGTAAATGTTTTTTCATTTATCCAATAGAAGTTAGAGGCTTAAAATAAGAAAATAATTCTATTTTAAGCAAAAAAATCTAATAATCTTTAAATGGTCGATTTTCCATCTTTTGATGGCGAACCCTCATTAAATATAGTTTTGGTCACATTTATATGTTCTATTTGACCAAATAAAATTTTTCTTTAGAATCGGGACAACAAAATTTACTCTGGGTAAAATTATTGTATTTTTCTGATAAAAATCATTTTTTAATGACAAGTGAAAAATACAGTATTTTAATTCAAAAAATAATTATTATCTTATTTATTTATATTGTTATATTATCCCTTTAACTTGTTTTAAATTATAATTGTATTATAATTTTACATAATAATCTAATGTTGGTCATTGGTATTAATTTCACTTTTAAATTAGACATAAACAAGTGTCAATATTTTGATAGTTAATATCTCTTTAAAACAATATTTAGTTTTGACAACGAGAAATAATTTTAAATTAATTAATCCAAATTCTATTTTTTAAATTTTGTAAAATAGACATCATTTTTTAATTCTGAATATCAAATATAGCTTAAGCTGATTTTTTTTTTATTTTTTTGAAAATATTAAATTTTTTATGAATAGTGAAACAACTATGTAGTAGTTAAGAAACTGACTTTTTCATTTAAATAAAATTTTACAACTTCTGTAAATTGAATTTAAAAAATCTAACATACATGGTTGTTATTACTAATTAAAATGTGGATCAACAAGATGAAAATAATTTTTGGTGAATAGTATCTTTTGACATTTATTTTCCACAGGTAAATGTAAATAAGGTAATTAAAGGTAAAATGAATATTATAATAATACAAAATTACCTTAACACATGTACTAATCTTATTGGATAAGTCATGTCTAAACATGGGCCTCCTTGGGTGGGCTATGGGACCCCATGGATCCTCTTGGGAGTGAAATGACAGTTTAGATTAATTAACTTAAAGTAAAGACAAAAATGACACAGACAAATATCTTTTAGTAAATTAATTTTTACATGGGGTTACATAAGTTATATTTTCGACAATAAATATTCATTGGAAAGATATAGATATTTCCAACATTATGGTATTTGTTCTATAATTATTAGACATCAAATAAATAAAATTATTTATGACACAATAATGATGCAGTATGTATCTCATTAATAAGTGATTTAAATATATAAGATTATAAATCTTAAAATAATATACAAAACCAATTAAATTTGTATTGGACAATTTTATTTCTAAAATGAGTCATACTATATTCTACTTTAATGAGTTTTAGATCTTTTTAAAATGAAGATACGTTTATATTAAAATAATTGTTTCAAACTTTCCTGAAGAGCCCCTCCTCTCCCTTATAAAAGGACACCACATCTTACCCATTCATCACACGTCTAAAGCCCCTTGGATCATCCAAACTCAACCAAATTCATCTCCCTCCATCCCTATATTACTCCTATAAGACTTACCATAGGAATAAGGCACTTCAAGAAGTAATTTTGGTTCAAACCAAAGGGACATACCCGGATTAAAGGTAACAGTTTCTATTAATTTTTTTTATTTTAATTCTCTAACCCCTATACTCTTTTTATTACTTTATTTTCTAATAACACCAGTATCCTAAATATACTAGGATATTTTTATGAGAATTATTCTAACTACAATTATACAAAACTCCGTATAATGGTTAAATAACACACTGTTTATGTGGATGGCAATCTAACGCCTCACGAAATGATGATTGTTCAATTATCTCCTTCCACGTTTAATTGTGGTCGTCATGATGGCACTGTATTTATATATGATATTTATTATGTTTATGTTTTCTTTATGCTTCTGTATTTTTTATTTATTTTATACCATATTGGTCTCCATTATGGGTAACCATGATAATTTCATTTGAGGAAGTGCGAACTACCACCCCTTCTAAGTGATATGACTCGTTAATGCCATATGTAGGAATTATAAAGGATGGAGTTAATTATATTATATATGATATTATACTGTAATTATAATATACATGTGTATCATTATGTTTTCATTACATTATAATGAAAAATAGAAATTAAAGTAGCGTTCATGCGTACGTACGACTTACCGTCTCCATAAACGGTGTATTTCATTTCTTACCTCCAAAAGTTTTGAACTATTATAAATACATTTATATATATATATATATATACTGGATATAAATGATATATATGGTATCTAAATCATTAAAAACATTATGAAGATAATGGACTCTTGACCACATAGAAATCTTGTAATTATAAGGTTTTTATTTTTTACTCAAGTTCCAAATATCGACAAAAAGACCATTATTAACATAAATAATTACATAATGCTTATAACATGGTAATAAGTGATATTAATGAATGAATAAAATTGAAAAAGGTTTTTAATAAAGTATAAATAAAATTTACTTTATTATTCAGGAAATTAATGAACGAATGGTTCAAGTCGGACACGACGTAAGGGACTTCGTCTCAATGGCCTTTAATTGAGGCATATTTTTATACACAACTTTATTTTATAGTGTGTATAAAACCCTTTGAAAATTTAATTTATTCAAAGGGAATAATTTTTTATGAATAATTTTACTAAAATAAAAAAGGAATGTTTTTAATGTTTGTGCTGAAAATTACCTCTTTGTCACCGTAATCGTTACATGGCTTCCTCTATAAGACATAATGAATTTTCAAAATAAAAAGAATTCACTTATTCTATTTTTGGGGGTTTTGGATTTGAAAGTGGTTTCTAAAATGTATTTATTATTTTAATGTCCTGAAATTGTTTCTTGTAATTTAAAATTTAATGTTATTAGGGAAATGTTTATATTTTCTATATTTTATGTGTTATGATTTTATAATTGTAGTTAGACATTTGATTGGTGGTTATGTGATTAACCAAATGAGGGTGGTGTCATGATAAACTAGGATGGGCGGTTACATTATAACCTCTGATGCATTGGGAATGTATGTCAGCTGTATGGCTATTCCATTTAGTGATATGTGTGGAAGTCGACCGTATGGTTATTCCATTTAAAAAAGTTATACCCCGTGTTACCTTTATTTTTTATGTGTTCTTTATATGGGTTTATGGTAATATTTTGGTTAAAAAATTGTAAGAAATGTTCTTTTATTCATTTAAGAGTATTTACTACTTTATAAAGGTGAAAAGTATTAATTATAATACACTATTCATGGTTTACTTGTTGTTTTGAATGACTAATTTTTTTCCTTCTTTTTTTATTCCTTACTGAGCTTTTTATGCTCATCCCATGTTTTTGAAATGTTTTTTACAGGATAGAAAGTGGAATAGGGTCAAAGATGGGATCAAGGAAAAGTTATATTGGCTAAAATATGGAACTATACATGACTCTTTTTAACAAGTTTTTATTTTGTGAAAAAATAGAAACTGAATAGAAGTGTCTACATTGTAATTAATGAGATGTAATGTAATAGTTATGGAATTATTATCCATATATCTAAACCAGAAAAGATCATTAATGTGAATTATTCATTTAATTCATGATTATGTATTGTTGTAAGGCTGGGTCCTTATACTGCTGTCTCATGAAGGAACCCATACAAGTAACCAAAAATATCAAAAAATAATCACCATAGGCATAATGATCTCACAATGTCCCCTAGAGGTATCAGTCTGACCTAGTAGTATCCCATTGGAATATCAACTTGGTCAAGAAAAATATATTTGAAATCCTTTTATCCATTAAAATTTTCAATTATATAATATTAGCATGGTCGTTGATCATCACAAGAAACTACTTGAATGACCAATGGAAGGATAATGACAAGAAAATAACACACAATACCACCATTGAATGCTGACCAAATATGTGTGATACACACTGCACACGGTGGCGTATAAATGGAGTGGCAAGGCCTATAAATCCCTCCCTCTCAGTATAAAAAATTCTCCCAGGATTCATATATGACCCATAAAAAAGGAATATTAGTGGAAGACTTGTAGGAGAATCCAATAATGTTATTTAAAAAGCATTTAGATAGGTAAACTAGAGAAATGAAATAAGGTGTCATAAAAATGTGTAGACACTTCACTTTATCACCTTATTGATCAAGTGAATGACTTTTGTTGTGTCAGACTTGCTATACGAAGGAGGCCCAAAATATCTT
Source organism: Viscum album (assembly GCA_963277665.1). Taxonomy (NCBI): domain Eukaryota; kingdom Viridiplantae; phylum Streptophyta; class Magnoliopsida; order Santalales; family Viscaceae; genus Viscum; species Viscum album. The sequence continues at coordinate 409,353,053 of OY728153.1, read as the reverse complement.
CTGGATCACATAAAAACTAAAAAATATAATATTATAATATTATAGGGTACAAATGAAATAAAAATAAATAACAAATCCTATATGGTGGGAAACATATCGGAGGAGAATATATGATGATCCTCATACAGGTCGCATGAAATACCCAGATAATGTGACCAGACATGTTTATGATTATTAAATCATGAAACTCTCACATGAAATATTAATTGGATTATGTTTTCCAATGGAAATGTCCAGAAATATGCATGAAACCATCTTGTCATGCCACCTATGTCTTGGGAATCCACCTAGGCTTCATAATCTTAGCTTGTGATGTCCTTAATACATGTAATCCATGTTATGTGGAGACTATAGAAAAAGTTATCTATGTCTTCTTGTGATATAGTGATATGTCACCATGGATCAAGATTCATCCTCCAGAAATGTCACTACTATTATGAGGTACCCTCAAGAGATGTTTTCATGGATCATGAGACATGCACCAGAAAAAACAACCAGGTCATGTGGCACCCTCTAGATATGCGATCTTATATCATATGAAACCCACAAGACAAGTCAACATAGATAATATAATATCATCTTGAAAATTCATAATGGTCACATGACACCATTTAGATATTTCATACTGGGTCACGAGATGGCCTTTAGACATACTTCCAATATTATGAGACATACTTCAGAATACTCAAAATAAACCATATTCTTTTCTTTGGGAATGCCTTCAAGGATATATGGATATTCCCAAGAATCCTCAGACATGTTTTGATGATGATCAGTACATGTCAAGAAATCCTCCTGAGACATGATAAACATGTATAGTGCCTAGATATTTGGGAATACCTAGTGTGTAATCATCAATTAGTTTCAAAATATGATCTCTTACAAATTTTATGGAATCCTAAAGGTGTAATCCTTGATTAAACTAAACTAATAGAAATCTAATTTCTTCTATAACCAAGATACATAGGATTCCTTCTTAAGGCCCTTGTTTAAATGGGTATCCACCTTAGTGTAATTCCATCTCTGTCTCTCACAATCCAACCATCGAGACCCAATAATTCTCAAGGGCTGATAATTCATCCCCATCTACCAGTGGATTTAGAAATCAACTAAACTATAATGAATATAATTATTTCAATAACAGAGACACAAAAGGCACATTTTTCATGTCCAATATCAACATTAAACATCCAGAGGTATTCCCCATAACATAATTCCTACATCCATTATTAGTGAGATCGATTAAATTGTATCATTTATTTGCCACACTGATCATATATCAAATAGGCTTAAGGAGTATTAATAACAATATCATTCACATCATGAATCTCCACAGGCCAGGGAAACCTCAATGTGTAATTCATAATAAATTGAATGATATTATTAGCCCCATATAAGACCATCTTAATTTCGGAATATCCCAAGGGAATGATCGAACTACAATAACATGGATTCCTTCTATAACTAGGAAATGTAGGATACCACCACAAGGATCCAGATCAATTCTTCAGCCTAAGTACCCCCATATGTTTCCTAAACCTATGATGTAAAATTTCACGAGTTTAATAGACTTTGTGAATATTTATTGCTTTTATAATGATGAAAAATATGATACCACATATCATCTCAATAATATCCATGGAATATTAGTCACCTCCATAAATGGGAGTAAACATCGTAGGACTATGTTATATGGATTTCAAATATAACCGACTACCTAATAATGAGGGATATATGAAGATCATTGGATACATTTCGATGGTCTAATTGACACTCCCTAATTTATAATAAGAATGATTTGAAAATTTATAATTTTTATGTTAACCAGTCCCATATCATGATTATGAAGTGATTCTTGAACAAATCTTAAATCTACAAGAGACTCATGGAATAGGAAACAATTCACCTCAAAAGGCTGTGATTAGCCTGACCTCCCACCCTATCAAAAATTTGAGTTCCTAAGATTGATTATATTTGAAACCCCAATTTATCTATTACCTATGGAAATAATGTCAGTAACTATTTATATATGTGTGAAGCATTTATAGATTATATGGAAGATAATCATGAATGTTAAACTCAATGTGAATAATTGTACATATATAAAACCCCCAAAAATCAAACGGTTGGACTATATTTTTTCCATCCATGAATGTTATCCTTCCAATGAAATAAATTTGGTAATCAAAATGAAAAATAATGCAACTATGTCATATCTATCAAAGGATAAAAAAGATTAGACGACCTAATTCTCACCAAACGAATTTTGCACATTATAGGTGAACAACGTATTGTCTCCTCCATGAAATAAAATGGTGAACCCAATGTGAGTCCCTAAAATAGAAAAAATTTTAGTTTAACTTGTGTCAAGCCATTTTTATTTTCATATATGACAAAAATTAAATTTATAGATAAGATATTAATCCGTAAAATGATAAAAATGATTGGTTGATCCTCTATAGATCAGGTTCTCATGAAATAACTCCTTCCAAATTTTGGAAAGTCCATACGGAAAGAATATATGTACTAAGAAAATAATGTACAAGTGTGTTATCCATGCATATTTGATTGAGAAAATATCATTCCTACGATGATGCACTCATTGGTGACTGTGTTCCTGGTTTTCTTAATGACAGTTGGCACATCTCTCCCAAACAATACATGGACCTGAGAAAATGACCTCATTTAGTGAATGTTCGGAAAAATAATCTATAGATGCAACCCCTACATGTCTCAAAATGACCTCACCTACCCAAAACCATTAGCATCAGGTTGATAATGAAATTTTCTTGGGTAGCAAAATTATGAAACCAATGACTCAGTATCATCAAAATAATCTAACAGCAAATCCATTGGTACATTTTTCCAAAACTGACCACATCATATGTTTATATAGAAATCATGAAAAAAACCACCTTTAGTAACGGTTAATGTTGGATCATGGTTTCATATAATGATCCCTTCCAGTTAAGGGACCCTTTTGGTGGTATCTTATCAGTTTTATTGACAAATGTTGTTCAATGGGTATCTGTCATATGCCTTCTAAGGGTACCATCCAATAAATTTCCACCATTGATACCCACGAATGATAAAGAAGTAATATACATCAGGTATAGAAAGATCTGGATAGTCCTGAGTGGGACCATTTCCTATCTCCAACTGATGAATTTATTTGAAATATTTGTGGGGTATATAGTCAGTAGGCTCATTTCCCTACTCGCATAGGAAAACTATGTAGGAATATTCTATGAAAAAGAATGGGGGAGGCACATATACATATCCCAATGCATGATTTCCATCAGTATATTCATATGGATCAATGAGGATATAATTTCCCTCATATATTCTATTAAATTAAAATCAAATTCCATTATATAACCATGATAGAGAAAGTGTAGGATATATTCCTATGCACTTTTTTGTAAAATGCCATTACATTTGAGCGACAACTGAAGAACTCCACCAACACAATGTATCAATGTTACAGAAATAGGGATAGAAAAATATTATTATAACTATAGTTAGGTTTTCATAACACTATTATAGATATGAATTTTTTATACAGTGCAATAATGCATTCTTTGACTCATCCAGGATGATTATCAGCATTTTCTGGTAAAGTACAAGGAATCAGACCAGGGCCCTAACCTCATTCTAATCAGGTATCACCAACATAAAGTGAATATGAACTATAATAGAGATTATTATAATAGAAAATGACCACAAAAATATTCTAAAGTCCTTGAATCAGGAACATATCCACATTCTGGTGAGGGTTAACAATGTTATAGCAAAATATGCCTCGGGATAGGCAAATATTAATGTCGAAAAGGATCAGTGGAATACAACAAAATCCAAGGATCTCTCTCATGTCCCCATTATGACATATGGCCTATTAGGTGATGTGAAATGGACCTTGGTATATGATCATATTTTTGTCAGTGAAGTTACCTATCATATTCCTGCAGATTATAGAAGCCAGTTTAATATCCCCACTTCTTCCAATGAACAACAACACCAACATACTTTTGAGAAAATATATGAGGAGACTAATATACATTATCCAATTCGAAATTTCCATCAATATATTCTTATACGGGGTTAATATTTTTATAGGGATTATATTACAATTCTAATAGGGTCTCACCATGTGAGTGCATCATATACCTTAGAAAAGGCTCAAATTTCGGTCACAAAAGTCCATTGGAATACTCTAAAGGATTATGATCATACCCATATCCACATTACGATTGTGGCCCAAGATGTTAGAGTAGAACATGTATTGGGACTACATAGTATTCTTATTATATAAGTTCATTCTCATATATAAGTACCTTCTCAAAAGCATTCCCACACTCACACAACAACATATAATTGTCATTATATTTTAGTAGTCTTCTTAAAACATGCTCATGTCAATATAAATTATTAAAAGGTTGGTTATAATTTTTCATCCATGTTGTAAAAAGAGACTCATTCCAATAATATAATAAGTTTCTTTTTCCTTGAGATTGTTCATGACACATTTTCAACACACCAATTGTCTGCCAACACATCATCCAAAGAAGAAATTGACCATTATGGCGCTATTTATCATCATGGTGAATTGGATATGGATTACATGGAGTATACTCTTGAAATTTTCCATGGTCTACCTCCCTATTATGATATCTACCATTGAAATGGAAATCCTCCCCTTTCCCAAACATCTCTATACAGAGGGTTTCTCAAAACTCAAACACCGTCATAGAGAGTGGTTCATGAATCGTCAGTGTCAACTACATATAGGTCCCCAACGACATCGATGTTCAATGCATTAAATTAGTTAGGGAACATCAAGATTCATATTATGTTTCTGATAAGATGGTAGAATGTATATTTGATAAAGAGGAAATGGACATTGATATATAGAGTGGTTCTTCAGAAAGAACCTCCCCCCAAGTTCTGGAAACTCACAAATTTTTTATATGATAACCCATGTGATCTAAAGTTGTATTTAATAGCTTATCCACACCGAAATATATGTGAATATAATCAGTAACAAAATTATTGACATCTACCTTATACTGGATACTAGGGTCACCTTTAGACTATCAAGATCATATATTTTGAAATAAACCTGGCTGTTATTTGCATGGCCCAAGACAAAAAACTAGAAAATAAAAAGTTAAATCTATTATATGCTTGCTGAAGTTGAATCTTGAGTCTTCATCAAATGATCACCAAAGACACATCATGATTATGTATTCTAGTTTGAGGAACATATCGAATATTACCATTCACATAACCTTTATAACATTTGAACACCTCATATATGAAATCATGTAATGTCATAGGCACTGAGTAACACATGATTTAGTTAATCAAAACAACAAAATTTCCCAACTTCAACAGTACTATTAAATTATGAATTGATGGAGATTATAGACAATATAACATTTAATAGAGACCTTCAAAGAAAAAAAAATCATTTAATATAGAAATCTAGACTTTCAATCAACAAAACAACATCATGTAGAAACGGATTTTCGTCATGTGCTCTCATTAATCCTAGCTCATAAATTACCATTTTTGCGACTCATCAAATATTTCACAATAAAATATCATATATAAGACATTTTTGTGTGATCCCATCACACGACACACAGGGAATTTGTATTAACACCTCCACCGATCAGATAATCAATTTGTTAGTGTATTCCATAAAAATAAGTAGTAACAAAAAACCCTAGTCTACTATAATGGGTGTATTTTGATTTCAATCTCCATCAGTAGTGATTTCTCCCTCAAGTGGGCCCTGGAAAAATCAATAATGGTTTTAGATCAACCCTATATCATAGGTATGGGGAATTTTATATCATAATTCCCATCCCACGAGTCTTAAAATACTTAACTAGAATCGTCGGACCGTCGACAATAGGATCAACAAATAAAAATTGTCACCCTGAATAGTTCTCATCACACGTGGATGGGGGTATTTTCATCATCATCATCATCATAGAGGGAATAAATCTTATACAAGTTAGGAGGTAAATATCGATGGTTTTCATCCCATATGTTCCTCCTACCATAATACAGACCACTTCTATTTAGGGCTAGTTTAGAAAACACGATTGTAATCTCTCTGGATGTCCCCATTCATAGGACAAGAATATAGTAATGTATGGTGGTGGAAAATAAAACCTACCAGAGTCACTAGAAATAGTGGTCCAATAGTTCCTAGGGACCCAGAAATGATTCAAATACATGAAGTGAAGAATCATCTCGTTGCATCTTGAGTAATGGGATAATAACCATTTCTTGATATAACTATTTGAATGTTGTCACCATCAACAAAACAAATAATGTGGGTCAAGATGATTATTCATAGAGACATAATCCATATAATATACCTTGTGAGGATGATCTACATTTACCTAATAAGGCTACACGTACCCAAACCAATAGGAAAATAAAAAACAGATAACCTTTCATTATTTATTCACCATATATACAAATAATCATTTCTAATGATAAATAGAAATTATGGGTCATACCACACTACTCACTAAGAAGATCCAATATTCCAAAAATGTAGGAGTAATTAGTGTAGTATGAAGATGAAATACAAGATTTTACACAACTCATTAGAGATATACTCTAGGGAAACATTCCTATAGGGTAACATATTCATGTAGACGTTAATATACCAGATCCCAGTCATTAGAAAGGATAAAATACTCATACAAGGGAGGAATATAAGTGTCATTATAGCTTTAGATTAACATAATAAGTATATATAAATGATGAAGTTGGAAAATTTCCTAAATTCTATCCTTTTCACGGATAACATATCATTTTCTAGGGTGATTATTTAGTCTTACAATGGATCATGAATAAAAATAATATGAAAATGAGTCCACTTATTCAATCATTTACCACTACCTTTAAAAGGGAGGAATCTATAACAATAGCTACCTCGAACCACTCAATACCATCAAATCCTTGGTTACATGAATGAAATCCATTAAAGGGTGATATGAAACATGAAACCATAGAGAAATCCATATCCCAAATTACATTATGACACTTTTCACACACCATGATTTAGTAATCACACATTATTCACCTTTTATGATGTGGGAGACTGAGAACAAGATCATACACACTTTGTGTCCCAATACGATTTGATGATAGGACCATGATGTCGGCAAGAGGAAACCAAGTGGAGGTGTTTTGTAAAAACCCTGATATGGGAGATTGTTTGTTGGTATATAATTATTCCATCATGATCCTTTGTAGAATGGGAATACCATCATCAATAATTTATTTACCAGTTAATCTCCATGCTAAGGAAAATGAAATTTTTTTAACTAATAAAAAACACATAATGTGAAACTGAGAGGTTTTATAACTTCATATAATTTTGGAAATGTTTGACCTACTCACTCTATATCCCACTCTTGTAGGATAGATTTATAGATATCAATTATAATAAAATATTCAATTAGAAATATACACCTCTAATCCCATTAAAATATTAAGGTATATATTTTTATTTTTCTAAAATGATAATATTTTTCAATAAAAAATTCAATGGACCCAATCTATTTATTAACCCATACCCTCATAATAAGAGATTAGTCTCAGGATCATATAAACCACTATTTTTACCATAATTCCAGTAAAACAACCATTCATTAACATAGGAAGGATTCAAACCACCTAGTGCCTCTTATCGTGTGGTAGTAACAAAAAAATCCCACATAGACAAGAGTAAAAAAGATACCATGGTCAACAAATATTGGAGGAATGGATGGATAATGTATAATCCTTTTATAATTCAAAATTCCTTAATTATTTCTTTGTAGACTTTTATTTTAACATACATTAGATTCACAACCCATGAAGCCCAAGGAGGTCATCTTCACTGATCATCCTAATAACTGGAACTTTTAAAAAAATCTAGTTCACAACATCCATGATTTCATCATATTAAAACACATTATCCAAATAATTTTATATTTTTGATAGGTGATATTGGATAACTCAATAGAATAGGTGGCCTAGATAACCATTTCTTATCCTGTAGAAGATGGCTAGTTGAATAATTTTCTTGCTAGGCAATGGAAGAAGTTCAACAACTTGATGACACAAATGGAAATTGACTAAGATAATACCACCAAAAAAAACAAATTCAAATTCCCATAATGATTATTCTAATTTGTTTGGTGAAATAAAATATATCTCCTAATGTTGGACATGATCATCATCCATAGGAATTGAATAAATAAGACTAGTCATATTTACCTTTACTGTAGGATTTGACTCCTACAAACATATTCCCTACAACATCTGAATCATGGGAATACTACCACAAAATAGAACCCTCATAAAAGAAGTTATTATATTTTGTTTTTTATATGATACTCTAGGAATAACCCTTCATTTATTTTGAATATTACTCCATGTATAAAATCCCCATACATGAAAAGGGAATATGAGGCCGCATGTATTGGGACCAAGGATATAGGGGATATCATGGGCATGTTTGGACCAACTACATAATTAAAATAACCAAAAAAATCATATATGTATATTATACCCATGGGAAAGTTATCCACCAAGCCTAATAGAAACATGATGTTGTCCCAAAACCTTTCAATAGTCATCCATTCCCAATCACCGTGTATGACTATCTAGCAGGGGCATGATATTATTATTAGTCTACCAAATGGGCAAGGTTATCTTGAACTATTCCACTAGTAAAATATTATTGACTAAGATCAATATATGAACTAGGCATATATACCCCAAATGTATTATCTTCCTGACTATATCATAAATATAAATCCCACAATGGAATGTGCCAACATCTGGCACAAAAGTACAATATTATAAAGTATCTTGTGGGTGTCCTAGACAAACCATTAGTCTTAGATTCACTCCATCATTCTAAATAAATTATGGAGGAAATTTTTATAGACCCTATAGATACTACATGAGTTGAGACAGAAGTATTTGATTCCAAGGTTTATTGAGTGGGGTTAACACTATCAAAATTCCATCCCTTTATTTCATTCAATGATTTAGATAAGTATGAATTCATCCAAAGGCACATTGTACCCATATATGTTTCACCTAGACTCAATAATGATGTTATCTGATACTCTCAAATTGAAATTGGTTTCGAGTTCAACCTGATCCTAATCCATATCATTTGAAATTTTGATTGTAGTGAGGGAGATTTATCTCCCACAAATACACCCAATCTGAGGATGGATAAGATTGACAACAGACCTCTGTAGAATATCAAGGCAAAAATTAGTTTAGGAATATCAAAATGAACCTTGATTTTATGGTTATACAATAATACACCGCATATATGTTATTCAATAAAGGTCCCTAGATCTAAAACCACGTGGTGTTACATTTCATATTACTTCGGTGATTGAAATTCCTCAACGAGGGGATGGTCAACATACTAATGATAAATGTTATCCATTCTAAAATTGTGAATACATGTATATTGAATCATTTTTTTAAGAAAGTCAATGTAGATAACCAATGGTTATTGAATATTTAACAATTTCAACCCAAATGGATTGAGGACCACCCCTATAAATCCCTATGGTATTATTCACATTTACGATATTCGTCCTATAAACCCAATTGAGGAAATAGACATAATCGCATATATATCATCTCCTTAAATTCACAATGTATGTTTAAATAATAGCTATATCTAGAATATCTCATAAAAACCCTAGAAGTAGGTTATTATAATATACCTTCCCATGGACACACTTATCGAGACAATGATAGGGATTCCCTCAGAATACCTACATTATCTAAAAATTCATCCATAGGCTCATAAGTGGAAGAAAAATAATATGTCCTTTGGAACGAACCCCCCACATTTAATAAATGTGTATCCACTACCATTGATGAGATCAGTAAGGTCAAAAGTAGAATAGAAGAAGAACCACATACATTTTAGATTAGTGCATCCGTGCCACTCTATTAGAATGAGATGCATATAAAATTACTAAATAAACATTGATATGTTTTTTCATGTAACTATGTAGATATTTCTGGATTGAATATAGATGTGGTTATGAACCATATCGGCTTAACAGATGTCCAAAAATGATTAAAGTAGGCATCCATGAGGATATAACCCTTTTATGCTACTAATGTAGTGGCATATGATGAAAATTTGATCAAATCAAACATTTCATGTGTTCTGAAATACCCATGATGGATCACAAACATCATCCCAATCAAGAAAAATAATTAGCATAATAATATTTTAATATATTTTAGAGACCTTAATAGACAAATTCCAAAAGGATTAAATACCATTAGATATCAAAGAACTCATTATTGACTCTACATGTACCTAATAAGCCTTTTCTTTCATGGATGGGTTCATAGGGTACAATGAGATAAATACTGGCCCTAAATATGAGAATGTGAATACTTTCATAGAATCATAGGGGAAATTTTTATATCAGGTCATGCCAATTTGATTAAATAATGATCGGAAAACATTTCATAACAATATATTTAATAACTTTAGTCCCTTATTTAGATGAATATACTAATGTTATTTCGATGACATAGTTGTATAATATCGACTACAATGTGATCACTTCATGGATATTCAAATAGTCTTCAACAAATTTTTAGAAGAACGGTCTAAAGATGAATTCACTGAAATGGGATTTTAGGTAACTTTAGGGAATCTATATCGAATGGTGGTATTCCACCAAGTCATTGAGTTCCCCCTCGATAAGACCATTGTAGTCCCTACAATGTCACCCCCTCCGAATCTCATGGAAATGACGGGTCTCCAAGGGATCCTTATATACATTTGTTGTTAATAACAGACATGTCTAAAAAAATCTTCCTTTCTCCAATCAAATGGACTAGAGAATCTCCTATTTATAGTATGGGGACATATAAGAAGCATTCAAGAGTCTCAAGTAGTACCTACTACACCCACAAGTCTTGATGATGCTAGTGGATGGAAAGAAACTCGTCATATATATGGACGCCATGGAATGATCACATGGGTCTCTCGTCAATCAAAAAAATGATGTGGGGAATGAGAACAATATCTACTACATCATCCAAAAAATTCTTCGTACTGATACATGATGTTATTATGTTGAAAAGAATATATTATCACTCATCTTTGTAGTGAAAATGATTTTAAAATTACTTAGAGCAACATGAATTCCACATAGTATTTTTTTATTAACATACTGAGGTATATCCTTGGTCATCCCATACCGAAAATACATTTGGCATGATGGTATTTAATTTTGAAGCATTATGAAATTCTATTCATGATTTATAAATGTGTGAAAGGTAAATCCATATCTGATATTACCATGGAACATCCACCCATGGAAAGTACACCAACAGACACCAAAATTCTTAATGTAGAGGTTTACTATTCCCATGGCACTCCTGAAACATGGGATATGTATTTTTATGTAACATACCAATTTATTATTTAAATGATACTATAAAACACTAAACTAACAGTTGTTGGCTAAGGTATTGTATATGTTTCATTAGAAAAATAAATTTTTTCCTAAACATTCTATCTATTTGATGGCTACATTAATAAAAAGGTACAATTCCAAGACCTCGTGTTTCGCTTGGAACTAGCCCTACTGCTACATATATACTACCTAATCATAAAATGGGATTCCTAGATAGTGATAATGAAGATAAATTGGGAAATTTCCATAAAAAAAGATGAACTAACCCCACACACTATCTACATTAGTGGACTCATTGGGATCTTCTGTTTTGAACCCTTGTTGTATCATGTTCTATGATGATAGAATGTTCATGTTGATTCATTTTATAATTAAAAAAAGTAATGTATGACCATGACTACGAGGAAGTAATATTTTTCATCACATACTAAAGGATTGAATCATTGGTCACTGTTTTGGAATGGTTTGAAATCAATCCAGTTGACAACATCCTAGACAGTGAGTTATAAATTTCCACATCTACAAAAAAATGAATCTAATTAATGATCATATAAAAAATGGTACTATCTCCATAGATTGAGTTGTATGGAGACAAATTCTAAATTGAGAAATGAACATTACACTACAAGATGATCCATATGATAATAATGTCCTCTAAAAAGAGAGGTTTCGATGTGACCCACCTCAGATGTCTAATAGAACAAGATAACATGTTCATCATGGAAAAAGTCAATGTATGATACTTTGGTACTAATCACTATTGAACCAGGCTCTCCCACCAAATTACATGGTTCTGTTACTACTGCTAAACCATGATATAGGACTATGATGAATTTAACAAAAAAATTCAATCATGCAAGATTTATGTAAACATAATCTATAAAACCCCATAATTGAAATATACATCTGAATATTGATGGTCATTTTTCCAATGGGAAATGGATTTTTTGGGGCCATATCCCCTAATAATAAATTTTTTGTTTAATTAAATATTTACTATTACTGACATATTTTCCCTGTGGGATGAGGAAAAACCCCTCAAGGATGTTAGGATGATGAATATAATAATCATCATGACGTACCATATCATCACCATGGTTGGAGTCCCTAACATGAGCCGATCGTGGGGTGTTGAAAAACATTTATTTACTAGTTTGAAATACAGTATAATGGTTAACCTAGGTTGTCTCTTGATGATGAGTGAAAAAAATTGTTTTTCACTTTTTAATTAGAGAAAAAGTTATGAGTTTTTAAAATTGTAAGGTTTCGAAATGAAAGAGAGAAACATAAAAAAAGAAGAAATTAAGGAAGATATGGAAAATACATTGAAATATCATGTGATTGAAAATATAAATATAAAATTGGGTGATCATGTTGGGGTTTGTTTTTCAATTTTAATGTTTTCATAGTTCCAATTTTATTCCAGCCTCTTATGCTAAGTAAATTTAAGTGATATTTCACAATCGCATCCAATAACTCCCTTAGAAAATGGTTTTTGTGAGAGTAAACATTACTAATATATCAAGTAATTATAATCTCTTTCCTATGTGTTAAAAATATGTAGCAAATACCCTTAATTGAGTTAGCTAATTCCCAATCAGGTCTGATTATCCAAAATAATTAAAAATATTCAATACCCCTGCCACACGTACTGACGATCGCCAAGTCCTTCACCACAATGCCCTGATCTATTCCATTGTATATAGACTATACCCTAGTGGAGGGAGATTATGAACATTTACCATATAAATAACAACAACAGAATATTAAATCAAATCTAATCGCATAATACAATAAAACCATTTATTAGAATTTGAAACCAACACCATAGAAGAGAGAGAGTTTTTATTCAATCAAATGCAAGAGCTCAAACATTAAAAAAGATAAAAAATAACATTCCCCAATCACTCAGAATATTTAACCCACCATGGAAAGGGTAACTGAGAAGGATATGGAATAATAATGCATTATATAACTAAGAATAGAAAAATAATGAAAAGAAAGAACATAATTTTTCTCCCCCAGAATCTGTCCACCAAAAAGATAGCTTCGGTTATCCCACCATCCCATCGAATCTGGACGAGGTCCATTCTTATAAAAGGTGAAAATGGATTTTCCCATCTACCCAATAAGTTTCAAGGAATTGTGAACTGTGTGGAATGAGTTATTTTAGAATTAGTAGACTTGACTTTTTCCAGCGGCGAATCACTATTCGGAAAACAATACTTTGACCGGATTAAGGGTTTCATTAATCAACTAATTTATTCATTACATTTAATGTAGAGATTCCTTGTCAACTTGGATTTCTATCCCAGATATAATATTCCAATTTCTTGGTGGGTAGCCTAAGATATGAGTCATTGAATAAAGTCATGCCCATTCTGTCGACCTGAATAAGTGTTCACATTGACCGATTTGTTTTGTCTTGTTGGACATCGAATTGGATTTGGGTCCAGAAGACTTAGTTGTAGAAATCAAATTATGTAATCCTAAATAAAGGAATCAAGTTAATTGGATGATAAATTTTGGATTTATGCTTGAAATACATAGGCAACATAAAACTGTTAAATGTCCAAAATTAACCAATTTTCACACTTAATCTCAAAACTCACCAAAATTCATAAAATGATGCAAATATGATCAAATTGATTAATTAGAATGGATTAAATCATTGAGAAAATATGTATAAATATGAATATATGATCTATATCAATTCCCAAACACTAATAACTTAGACTCCTGGACAAGTAAACATCAATATGAAATCAAAGAAAATTTTAAAACACATATCCTTGAGATCTAACAATTTAACACTATGAAATAAAATATATCATGACTCATCAACAACCATTATTATATGTTCTCAATTTAGTACTGTAAATATATTTCCTCTTAATTTCTTCTCCCATGCACACAAAAAACTTACCTCACTTTCTTTTTCTCTCATCACACAAATATCAATTTTCAATAATGTCTTTCTCTTCCAATACTCATGCAAGGATCTACAAAGGCTTGATAAATTCCTACATATCCACCCGATGAAAGTCAAGGACATATGTTTATCATGAGGACTTTATAGGGTTGTTCTGTGTCTTTAGATTGGTAGGATTTAGATGTGAAATATTCTGAGGTTGAATAAGGAGGTCTTGGAACATTTTGAATAATAATTGCATTATTCTAATTTTAACTCAAGTACAGTCTCCTCCTCACTCCCCTTAGTAGTAAATCAGCTCAATCAACTTGAAAAATCATTCAAATTACACACTATTCATCATTTTAGTTGAAAGAGTCTCGATCATCTCAATCGTGATTTTTATTGAAAGCTCCAAATAGGCACAACATTCATTCATTAGAATCATCAGAAAGGCACAACATCTCAAATATGAAAGCTCCTGATAAGGCCCAACTTTCAACATAATGATTTTTTTCCAGAAACAAGAACATATCTTCAACATTTTATTTTCCACCCTATGTATCACCAAATGCGGTAGCACAACACAAGTCAACCCCCCATATACTTAAGTTCAACTAGATTATGCAATTTCACTTCTAGAGCAAGTTGGAAAGGGAAAATTGGCTTATGATTTGGCTAACCTAACAGGTTGTTCATGGATTCTATGGTCTTGAAAGATTAAATTTTCATGGTAGGACATTATAAAAGGATTCGTATGAAATAGGGGCTTCAATACCAAAGAAATTCCTTGATATTTTAAAACACATGTACCTAAAACACTCAAGTTTTGACAAAACTAAATCAAATTCTGGTTAAATCAAGCATTGATTGGTTCCATCAAGAAGTTAGGGGATGAAAATAATATGAAAAGTAGGTTCAAAAGCATCATAGTAAAGTTATTTCAAATATAAAGACAGTGAATTGTGTATTGGGATTAAAAAAATGAGAGTAATTTTCATGAAATTTCCAAATATTTGAACTTGAAACAAAGTTAATTTCAGAATTAATTTAACCTTGGTTTCATGGGATACATTTGTTCTCTCATTGAAATGGGTTTTAGAATATGTGATGATAATAGTTTCAGCTCAAAAGTTTCAAAAACACACAAAATGTTTGAAAATAGAAACTCTTTTTAAAAAAATGGAAAATACTAAAATATAAAGGTTCCATCCCCCACACTTAAATGATGCAATGTTCGAAATGAATTCAAGTTGATTTAAAATGTAATAATATTTATAATTGAATCATATATGAAGTAACTATTACAGAGAGTTACAACCTAATTTATTATCAATGCAATGATGATTTAATCTCTTATGTGTTGCACTCATAAAAACCTACAAACCAAGGTTGATAATAAAACATAATAAATTTATTGAATAAAAAGAAAGTAGAATTAAAATGGGAATAGAAGGATAGATCTGGGTTTATTCCCCCAAGTGGGCCCTGGGTTTTGGCTTCCTCCAGATGGGCAGTTTCAGTTGGTTATCCCTAGTCTAATGGTTGGTTGAGTTTCTTTAATATGATCCACCAGAACTTCTTCCTACCATCATGAAAATATTCTTTTTTGTTAAGGAATACTTGGATATGTTATAGAAAATACACCCTAATGAAAATGATATGAATCTTGTATGGAGGTACTATGATAAATAATGAGTCCTCCTCATTATTGGTTTCCACTTTCATAACCTCTTATTCATTCTCCAGCAGTTTCTCAAGGGATGCTACATAGAGTGAATAGTAAAAGGGAAAATCAGATTGTAATTCTATTTGAATAAAATTTAAGCAAGATGAATCCATATCAAACTCTTCCTATTAAAATCAAGCATCTTGTCTCTCTTTTTCCTCAATAATGTCTCATTGAATCTCATCTTGAAATCCTTCAAATAAATGATAATCATATTTGGGGAGCACTTGGTGTTCCTCTTAAAGTGTATCTTCTTCTTTTTCCTCACCCACCAAGGCAATAGATGTGTTGGACGAATCTAAAAATTTCATGCAAGGGGTAGTGATACTCAATTCAGATTATATATAATCATAATGAAAAGAGTTATGAAAAATATTATATCCCTTATGTGGATTGACATAAATTGCTTCTTTAGTATGAGGTTCCTCTTGTAGTTGAATTTCACACGATAGAGGTAGGTAGTTTGGCTACTCAACCTTTTCTTCAAATTCCACCATTTTTGAGGTGTCTTAATTCAATGGTTCTAGATATTCTACATTGTAAGTAATATTTGGATCAAGTAGTTCTCCACACTCATTCCAAAATCCATATAGTTATTTTTGATCTCCCACATGTAGCTCGACAGGAAATTATTTTTTCTTGGCCTCTTCATGTTCATTCATAGGTTCTGGTTTTTCCATCAATGCACAAATATATTCCAATGCATGTTCTACTTTTTTCTCTAGTTTTTATATGTCATTCCGATGTTCTTGAATCTGAAATATATCATAACCAGCCTCATATACTTATTATGAATGTTGGTAGTTGTTACATGAATTAAATAAATGATAATTTGTATAATCATGGAAAAATATTTTTTATGTTTTTTTAAGAGAAAATTTTTAAATATTAATAATTAGATTGTGGATATTCCTCCCCAGTAACGACTCCATGTCTTGACATGACCCAATCGCGGGGTGTAGAAAAGACAATTATTTACTAAGTTAAAATATTGTATAATGGTTAACCTAGGTTGTCTCCCGATGAGGAGTGCAAAAAAAATACTTTATCCGTTTTTAATTAGAGAAAAAGATAAGTGTTTTTGAAATAGTTTGGTTTTGAAATATAAGAGAGAAACATAACAAAATAATAAAATAAGGAAGATATGGAAAATTAATTGAAATATCATGTGATTTAAAATATTAATATAAAATTGGGTGATCAGGTTGGGGTTGGTTTTTCAGTTTTAATGTTATCATAGTTCCAATTTTATTCAATCCTCTTCTACTAAGTCAGTTTAAGTGATATTTCACGATCGCTTCCTATCACTCCCTTAGTAAATGATGATGGTGGCAGTAAACCATACTAATATCTCAGATCGGTCTACTCTCTTTCCTTTGTGTTAAAAAGATGTATATAATACCCTCAATTGAGTTTGTCAATTCTTGATCAGGTCTTGTTTATCCAAAACAATTCAAAATATTCAATACCCCTACCACACGTACTAAAGAACACCAAGTACGTCACCACCAATCCCCAATATATTCCATCATATATACACCAAAACCTAGTGGTGGGATATAATGAACATTTACCGAAGAAATAAAAACAATATAATATCAAATAAAATACAATCACATAAGATAATAAAACCGTTTATTAGAACTTGAAACCAACAACACAGAAGAGAGAGAGTTTTTATTCAATCAAATTCAAGAACTCAAACATTACTAAAGTTAAAACCTAACCATACCCAATCATTCAGAATATTTACCCCACCATGGTGAGGGTATTTTAGAATAAGGGGGAATATGAATGCATTATAATACTAAGAATAAAAAATGAATGAAAAAAATGAACACAATTTTTCTCCTCCAGAATCTGTCAACCCGAAAAATACATTCAATTATCCCACCATATCATCGAATAAGGCCTAGTTTTCTTCTTATAGTAGGTTAGTAATGGAGGTGGTCATCTACCTAAGAAGTTTCAAGGCATTTTGTGCCGTGTGGAAAGAGTTATGGCCGAATTAGTAGACCTGACTTTTCTGGCAGTGAATCACTATTCCACCAAGCATTCTTTGACCGGATTATGGGAAGAAATAATAAGATAATTTATTTATGAAGATTAATTTAATGATTACTCATCAAGATGGATTTCTAACCCTAATAGAATAATCTAATTTGATGGTCTGTATCCCGAGATATGAGTCATTGAATGATGTCATGTCCATACTACCAACAAGAATAAGTATTCACATTGACCGATTTTTTTGCTTGTTTTCCTTCGAATTAGCTCTGGGTCCAGAAGAAATAATTGTATCCAACAAATTATTTAATCCTAAAAAATGGAATCATGTGAATTGGATGAAAAATGTAGGAGTTATGCTTGAAATACAGAAGCAACATAAAACTGCTAAATGTCCAAAATTATCCAATTTTCACACTTAAGCTCAAAACTCCCAAAAAGTCATAAAATGATAAAAAGAAGATCATATTGATTAATTGTAAGGCATTTAATAATTGAAAAATATATTTATAATTATGAAAATATGATCTATGTCAGTCCCTCAAATTATTTTCATGGGAAATGACATCATCTTATGTTCCACAAACATAATGAAATCGTAATAGGATTACAAAATTGAGTCCAATCACACATGTTGCTATCATGAAAAAATGGAAAAAAATGTAGGCCTTTAATAAAAAAATATGAAATATACTCCATAAAATGGTGAATTAGGACAATAAGTCCTATCAGAGAAAACTCATCCATGATTTATGGGCCCACAGTAACACAATAAATACTATTATATGAGAAACCCTATATTCAATAGTCTATAGAACCGATGAATTATTTCCCATATAATTCAAGTTTCCACAACTTTTAATATAAATTTATAGAAAAATATTGGATAATTATAATTAAAAAAATATGTTGGATGAGGTAGAAATCCTTGATGAGAATAAGTTGTGTATATTAAACATTGTTGAATTCAATCAGTATCAAATTTCATGGTCCATTAATTAAAAATTCATCCTTCATTAATTCCACGAAGGAGAACTATTATTGGATATTAGGACGCAATGATTCTAAGAAATAAACCTCTGATTTTAGAACCCAAATGTGAATAGACTTATATAAAATATAATTTCTATCACAATCGAGATTACTCCTTGTACAAGATTGATGGGGAATGGGTCACACCCCCCACCAATGTGAGGTTTCTTATGAAATAATTTTCATTGTTTCTATAAAACATTATAGTCATACTAGCATCATGATGTTAATATATATGTAATATGTACTAACCTCTAGATGTTAAACCGTAATGAACAAGTATTTACCATATGATGATAAATTCCATTGATAATATTCTCACTAAATCACATAATGTTTCACTGGGAGCATTGTCTCACTGATGATTCAACACATACATGCTAGATGAATGAGAAACAAAAATGAAATTCCCCTACCCTTGGGTGAGTGTATGATCCAAATATGATTTCTCTTCTATCATTAACTAGGTTTGTCTTAGTTCCTAAAATAATTGGATACTTAGTGATGTGAACACCTCATTTTTGGTCCCATTATCAATATACCTATTATTTTATGTTTTCTAAACATTTTACTTACCACATGACATTAAAATTCATAGAAGATGACCAAATTACATAATGTAAAACTCTTAGGATGTCCAATATTACCCACCTATCATGTTGATTCAACTCTTTTCCTTACTGCATGATCTCAAACTGAATTGATGATGTGCTATGTGCATGTCACTAAATGTCATGGTTTTATAGAACAATGTATATCTTTTTTCTCATTACAATGAGATACATAGTGTAACGTCCCCGAATCATAATCCACTAAACCGGTGCTCTGATCCGGGTGGTCACATGACCTTAAGCGTGCCTCCCCGTATGCCAAAGGCTGCCGACTAGCAGCATGGGTCTATGGAGTCATGTGGGGAGACTATACCCCCTTTTTATCAGAGTAATCCACAATAGAAATAAACCAAATATAAGAAATAATAACCAATGAAAACGGAAAATGTATAACAACCATTTCCAATAATAAATATTCCATGCCATACTACAAGTGCATGTGTGATCAAAACCCAAAATAAAGACAACAACCAAAATCCCCAAAATTGTCCCGACTCCAAGTCTGGATCCTCAACCAAGTGATACCCATGTACACTCACTATCTAGCAAGGACCTTTTCCATTCTCCTGGCCTACAAACATGAAGTCTTCTCGGTTACCCAACAACGGCTCAAGTAGGGTGTGAGTACAACTCAGTAGGCCACCACCAACGGTGTCTACAAAATATCCAGTATGAATGGGTAGTGCATGAAAAAGGTATATGAATGATAATTGCCATGTAATTATTTAAGGTTCCATTAACAAGTTCATATTCAATCCATTTCCACTTCCATTTCCATTCTTTCACACCATTTATCATTACTTACCATTTCATCAAATTTCCATGGGTTAACCACATACATTATGATATGTGAATCTAAGGCCAACAATCACATGAAAGATGGCAAACACATCATTATCCTATCTACCTAGGACTAACCCCCTCATAGAAACCATATCATCTCCTTGAAGCCTCAATTCGGGTGGATGAAACTGTTAGGAGAATAGACCCTCAGTCCCCTTTCCTAACCCCAACATTTAGGGTGGAGTTTAGAACCTCGGTCTTAGCTCAACCCGTGGGCGTAGATTCTCATGTCATACCCCACTCTACGAAGCCATGTGCACATGCTTATATATATATATATGTTACCATCAACCATCCAAACTGTTTCCCTTCCGAAAACACTATTCACAACATCCCACATGGGAATACACAACATGCCTTAACCCATTAACACATTACGATTTCACATAATTTAACCATTCACCCAATTCCCATGTGTTATGCCTAACTCACTAAGCATTTATAACTAGACCCATAACCTATACATTATTGTCTTTAATCAATTTGCACATTAACCCATTTAACCCATTCATCATTTCCATGATTCAACCATTCATGCCAACATTTTTATCAAGGGATCTACAATTTACTAAAACAAGGTCACTTGTTTAATAACAATCCCTAAACCCGGGAAAAGCCGGCACATCCCATGGATGGCCCTAAATTAGGTCAAGTCCGTCCCAACAGATCCCACAGGGATCGTGAGGGTTACCATTAGCCATTTTGAACATAATTATCACTAAACATTCCATGGTTATTCAAAACCTAACCAAGGGGAAACAATAACACAACTGAACATGTCCAATTACCCAAATAACCATGGGATATAATTTTTACACCACCTACCTTGAAAACGCGGTTGAAATCAATCTCAATTGAGTCCTTAGACCTCGATCCGACCAACCTTTGTAGCTTCAACCTAAAACTCACCCATGAGATTGGGTTTTAGAGATTCAGGACAACAAGGAGAGAATATACAAACCCTAAACCAAAAAGATAAGAAAGGATGTGATTAGCCTTTCCCAGATCTTCGATCTACAACCAATGATACAAAAAATTCCTTAGAATCGAAGGAGAACCACCCTTGGAAAGCTTGGGTCGGCCAAATTCTTCGCTAGGGTTGAGAGGGGATGAATGGAGGAAAATACCGAGTTGGGGTTTAAAATCCCAGAGTGGAAAACTTGTAATTTTTTCAAACTTTCAGTGACCGCATAGTTTATCCACATGGTTTGGAAAACCGTGTTCAAATACTGTGCATGAATATGTCCAAAGGAGGAGGGGTCTCACAGTTTTTCCTGGGCAGGCCGCATGGTTTTCCCTGGCTGTGCGCATGCTGTGTGCCCTGGCTTCTCTTGTCCAGATTTCCTTTCATTCATGCCCCGAGCCCCCGGAACACCCCCAAGGCCTCTCACACCTTTAGAAGACATACCTTGAATCCCGAAACAAGGGATTCAACCAAAAATTAACGAAAAATGTACCTTTCCAAAAATCGGGATCTTACAACCTCCCCACCTTATAACGGCTCGTCCTCGAGCCGAGTTTCTTAGCCTCATTGATCCTTCGAAGAGAAGAGTTCGGACCACTGAGCCCACATATCCAATTCCTGCTCCCAAGTTTCTTCCTGAACATTCCTGTGCTTCCATAGTACTCTCACTAATGGAACAACCCTTCCTCGCAAGTGCTTTTCACTACGATCCACCACACAAACAGGATTCTCCTCAATGGACGCTTCATCCTCAAGCTCCACATCCTCAACATCCACCATGTGAGATGGGTCAGGGTGATACCGTTGAAGCTGCGACACATGAAATACATCATGCATCCCACCATACCGCTATTGAAGATCCAATCGGTAAACCACTAGTCTGATCCTCTCCACAATCTCAAACGGTCCCACATACCTGGGCGCCAACTTACCATGCTTTCGAATCCGATGGTGACCCAACCTTGGCGACACCCGAAGGAACACTCTATCACCCACCCCAAACTCAAGAGGTATACGCCTGTGACCTTTATATGACATCTTCCTACTCTGAGTCGTATCTATTCATTTCCTAATCAACATAACTTTATCAGTTGTCTCTACCATGAGACTTGGCCCCAACAACTCAGATTCACTGGCCTCTAGCCAACACAATGGAGATCTACATGGTCTCCGATAAAAAGCCTCAAATGGTTCCATCTGAATCATTGCCTGAAAACTGTTGTTGTAGGAAAACTCAACTAATGATAGGTGCCTCTCCCAAGAACCAAGAAAGTCAATGACACAAGATCTTAACATATCTTCCAACACTTGGATCGTATTCTATGATGGCCCGTCCTTCTGCGGGTGGAATGCCATACTCAAAAACACTCGCGTACCAAGTGCCTTCTGCAACCCTTTCTAGAAATGCAATGTGAAACACGAATCTCGTTCTGAAACTATGGTCCGCGGGACACCATGCATCCACAATATATCCCAATCATACAGATCACCCAACTGGTCGACTATAAGGGTCTCATGAATCGGTACGAAATGAGCCGCTTTCGTGAACTGATCCACAACCACCCAGATTGCATCATTCTTCTATTGCGTCCTCGGAAGACCCACAAAAAATCCATAGTTACATCATCCAACTTCCATTCCGGAATGGGAAATGGAAGCAACAAACCACCATGGCGTTGGTGCTCAGCCTTCACCTGCTGACAGGTAAGGCACTATGCCACAAAGCCCGCAACTTCTTTCTTCATTCCAGGCCACTAAAACTACCTTCGGAGATCATTGTACATCTTGGTCATACCAGGATGCACTGACCACTTTGATGCATGGAACTCATGCATCAACTCTTCCCTCACACACTTTGGGACAACCAAACGATCATGTACACACACAACACCATCCACACCGACAGCCCAGATAGATGGTAGCTCCCCACCTTTATGCTTTTCCTTCATGATCAAACACTCAGGATCATCAAGATGACCTTCCATAACTCGACTCAAAAGCATTGACTCCACCATTAAGGAAGAAAGAGTGACCTGACCACTCTCCTCTTGCACCTCCAGGGGAATTTCTGAAAACAATTCCATCACCTTCCACTATGTGCTGGACTCCTGAACCACCTGATTCTGAACCTTCTTTCTCAGAGCATCAGCAACACTATTTCCATTTTCTAGTGTGTACACCAACTCAAAGTCAAAATACTAGAGATATTCAACCCATCTTCGCTATCGAGGATTCAGATCCCTCTTTGAGAATATGTACTTTAAACTCTTATTATTGTTAAACATAGTAAACCGTACTCCCAATAGATAGTTCCTCCAGCACTTCCAGGCATACATTACTACAGCCGACTCATGATCATGAGTGGGATAGTTCCGCTCATTGGGTCCCAACTGCCTTAACCTATAAGGCACAACCCGCTCATCATGCATTAACACAACCCTAGGTCCGACTCTGGAAGCATCACAAAACACGATGTACATCTTACCCGACTCTGGTAATATTAAGATAGGTGCGGTCGTCAACCGCTACTTCATCTCTTGGAATTCATTCTCACAAGCTTCAGACCACTCAAACCTGATTCATTTCTTATTTAAGCCCGATAATGGTGCTTCCAAGCATGAGAAATCCTGAATGAACCTTCGGTAATACACGGACAAATCCAGAAAACTCGGAACTTCGGAAAATCTCTTGGGCTACTACCAAGATAAAACTGCCTGCACTTTCTCTGGATCCAATGACACACAAGCCTCCGAGATGATGTGACCCAGCAAATGAACCTCACCTATCCCAAATTGACACTTTGATAGCTTGGCATATAGACAATGCTCTATTAGCATACCAAATACGATGTTAAGATGGTGGGATGATATTCGTGAGTTTTCAAGTACACTAAGATATCATCAACAAATACAACCACAAACCGGTCTAGATAGGGATGAAAGATCTGGTTCATCAAATCCATAAACACCGCATGTGCATTTGTTAAGCTAAAAGGAATTACCACGAACTCAATCAACCCGTACCGACTCCGGAAAGCTATCCGCGGTATGTTGGAAGACCTCACCCTCAACTGGTGATAACCTAAACTCAGATCAATCTTAGAAAACACGGATGCACCCCTCAATTGATCAAACAGGTCATCAATTCTAGGAAGAGGGTACCAATTTTTCACTTTCATCTAATTCAACATTCAATAGTCAATGCACATCCACAATGACCCA
Source organism: Viscum album (assembly GCA_963277665.1). Classification (NCBI taxonomy): domain Eukaryota; kingdom Viridiplantae; phylum Streptophyta; class Magnoliopsida; order Santalales; family Viscaceae; genus Viscum; species Viscum album. The sequence continues at coordinate 409,328,240 of OY728153.1, read as the reverse complement.
ACGGCCTTCTTTGCAAAAAGAACAGGAGATCCCCAAGGAGACGTACTGTGACGGATAAACCCACTACACTCACACTCCTCAAGCTGAATCATCAGTTCATGGAGTTCTTCCAGTTCGATTCGGTATGGAAAAATAGAAATTGTCTCTGCTCCCTACAACAACTCGATGGGGAACTCAACATCTCTCTTGGGTGGTAACCCCAAGAAATCCTTATGAAACACATCTTGAAACTGATCCACCACAAGAGGTAAATTATATTTTTCCCCTCCCTCATCATCATTAAGCATGATACATGCTACTTCAGCCATGATTCCACTAATCTATTGACAAAATGGACCTGCACGCCCTTTTTGAACATCCTATTTGCCACGGTGGACAGAAACGTCACCCTCACGTGACCTGAATGATACTATGCGACTATAATAGTCTATTTGTGCCCGATACAACACCAACCAATCTATTCCCAAGATTAGTTCAAACCCTCCCATCTCGAGAATGAACATGTCCCACTAAAAATGATACCCACCAACTTCCAAGGCACATCCCTTGCATTGCTTGATATCCTCAACCTGCACCTCCAATAGAGTGTCAACTGACATAGCTCCACACCTCCCTCAACAGGTAAACCCAACACTACCACATGTTCAGAAGAAACAAAAGAGTGTGTGGAACATGTTTCAAAAACGCACTAGAAAATATAGAAGCTACAAGGATCATACCTCAAACAGTCGATGGTCCGACCTCTCCATCACCAGGCGAAAACTGAACTACCTGAAGCTGAATTGCCCCTCTACCCTAGACTCAAGCCAAAGTACTATGTGCTGCATTGACCTAATGGCATGAGCGATCTTTCCCTGGAGTTCCACATCCACAGCCCCTTCCAGTACGGCACGTGGAGCTCCAACTGCCTGCCTGATAGAGGGAAACTGATCCCATACCCACATCTGGTACCTACCTTCCACCATCATACTCACCCACCTGCTGAGGTTTCCTACAGAAGTTCTGCACATGTCCCATCATTCCGCATGAACGGCACTAAACTGGAGGTCAAGGAAACTGACCACACATATTCCCCAAACTACCGCCCTGATAAAAGAACACCTTATTTCCACTCTGAGAGGCTGGCCCTCTCTTCCAGCCACTTTTCACACTTCTGCCATGCTGTGAGCTCTCATGGCATCGCTTTCGGCCCTCGGTAACTGCACCGGTCGTCTGTCCCACCGAAATCACAAGCCCACTACCTGAAGCTCCCTTCAGGTTACCTTCTGAGATTAGTGCTTGATCTAATACCTTTGCGAACCTCTTCAAGCGGAAGATGTTTACTTGAGACCTGATCTCATGTCTCAGCCCATCCTGGAAACGCTTTGCTACCGCTGCCCCATCCCCTTCAAACACTGGGACATAGCATCTCAAATTACTGAAGTGACTAGCATAGTCCATCACCAATAGCGATCCCTGAGTCAAGCTCATAAACTCTACAGCCCAATCCTGCCTCGAAGTATCTGTGTAGAAATTCTCTAGAAACTTCTCCTGGAAAACATTTCACGACATTCCTTCAGCCTGCTCTATTTTAGCATGAATTTCCTAACAACGCCTAGCCTATCATCACAACAAATAAGCGGCTAGATTCACTTGCTTTTTTTGACAGAGGTCTCTAGATGATCCATTTTTGTCCGGAAAACTCTAACCAGAAATCTGCTACCTCTGGACCACCCTCTCCAATGAATGTCAGAGGGTGTTGCTGCTGGCACTCCCTGGTTAGCCCAAACATACTCAGTGAAACCCGTCCGGGGCCCTGATCCATCATCTGCATAAGGCGAGCCATGTTCCCCTGGAACTGGTCTTCTCCACCCTCATGGGTCGCCACATTTTCTTGCTCCTCTATTGGAACGGTGTTCTCAGCAGCATCCTCTAGTTTCCCAATAGGTAACCGACGTCGTGGTGGCATTTCTCTACAATTCCAAGAACGAGATTTAGAACTCATACCATAAAACTCTCACGGCTTCATCAAGCCCTTTACAAGCTACAACAACCCACCTTTCATACACTAACCCAGCAATATTTTCCCATTTGATTAAAACCCTATTACTCCATTAAACATCATTTACCATTCTTTCATCCTTAATCAAATTTTTTATTTCATTCATCTCATCATTTCTTGGTTTCTTGAAATGCATGATGCACCCTACTTTAATGCCTTACACACCCACACCGTCCGTGTGCATAACACGATGCATGTCACCTATCTCCCTAGGTTCCTACAATGATGAATGAATGAAAATCCTTAATCCGTTAAGGTCACAAGCCAAATATCATAAAATAGTAACATCAAACCGCATGTGCATCATCCAACAGTGAAATATCATCAAATATAACATCACACAACCAAGAACAACATTTACCAACCAGGGTGACTAGGGTTTTCCCTCGAACATGGGTTAGATAATCCCAAGCACGATCTCATTACCAAGGCCCGACATGTCTTAAACCTCGGCTACCAATCCCATATAACAAGACCTTATAGAAGGAGAATAAATACCTCCTCTGATACAACTTTGTAATGTCCCTGACCCGAAATCCACTAAATCGGTGCTCCGGGCCGGGTGGTTACATGACCTTAAGCACGCCTCCCCATACGCCAAAGGCTTCCGACTTGTTGTGGGTGTCTATGGAGTCATGTGGGGAGACTATACCCCCTTCTTATCAGAGTAAGACAAAACAGAAATAAACCAAATAGTGGAAACAATAACCAACGAACACAGAACATGTATAACAACCATTTCCAATAATAAATATGTCATTTCATACTACACATGCTAGAGTGAACAAAACCCAAAATAAATACAACGACCAAAATCCCCAAAATGGTCCCGACTCCAAGACTGGATCCTCCACCAAGTGCTACCAATGTACACTCACTATCTAGAAATGACCTTTTCACTTCTCCTGACCTACAGACATGAAGTCTTCTCGGGTACCCAACGGCGTCCCGAGCAGGGTGTGAGTAAATCTCAATATGCCACCACCAACAGTGCCTACAAAATATCCAGTCTAAATAGGTAGTGCATGAAAAAGGAATATGAATGATAACTAACAAGTAATTATTTAAGGTTTCATTAACAAGTTCAGAGTCAAGACATTTCCCCTTCCATTACCAATCTTTCACACCTTTTATCATCACTTACCATTTCATCACATTTACATGGGTTAATCACATACATTATGTTACATGGGTCTAAGGGCAACAATCACACACAAGAGGGTAAACATGTCATTATCCTATCTCTCTAGGAATAACTCCCTAATATCAACCATATCCACACCTCGAAGCCTCAGTCCAGGTGGATGCAACCGTTTGGAGAATAGACTCTCATTCCCCTTTCCAAACCCGTGAATTCAGGGTGGATTTTAGATCCTCAGTCTTAGCTCAACACATCGGTGTAGATCCTCATGTCATAACATACTCTATGAAGCCATGTGCACATGATTATATATATATATATATAACCATCAACCATCCAATCTGTTGCCCTTCGGAAAACACTATTCACAACAACCCATATGGGAATCCACATCATGCATTAACCCATTAACGCATTACCAATTCACATCATTTAACCATTCAACAAATTCCAATGTGTTATGCCTAACTCACTAAGCATTTAGCACTAGACCTATAACCTATCCATTATGGTCTTTAATCATTTTAAACATTAACCCACGTAACCCGTTAATCATTTACATGATTCAAAAATTCATGCCAACATGTTTATCAAGGGATGTAAAATTTACTACCACAAGGTAACTTGATTTATAACAATCCCTATACCCGAGAAAAGTTGTCGCGTCTCATGGATGGCCCTAAATTAGGTCAATTCCATCCCAACACATCCCACAGGGATCGTGAGGGTTCCCAATAGCAATTTGGAACATCATTGTTACCAAACATGCCAAGGTTATTCAAAACATAACCAAGGGGAAACAAGAACACAACTGAACATGCACAAATACCCAAATAACCATGGGATATCATTTGTAGACTACCTACCTTGAAACTATGGTTGAAAGCACTCTCAATCGAGTCCTTAGACCTCGATCCAAGAAACCTTTGGAGCTTCAACCTAAAACTCACCAAATAGACAGGGTATTAGGGATTCAGAACAAGAGGGAGAGAAGATAAAAGCCCTACACAAAAGAGAGAAGCAAGGATGGGATAAGCCTTACCCGGAGCATCATTCCGCAACCAACGACACCAGAAAAATCCTTAGAATCGAAGGATAACCTCCCTTGGGAAGCTTGGGTCGGCCAAGTTCGTCAATAGGGTTGAGAGGGGATGAATGGAAGAAAATCCCGAGTTGGGGTTTAAAACCCCGAAGTGGAAAAATTGTAATTTTTCCAAACATTAAGAGGCTACACGGTTTAGACGCACGGTTTGGCAAACTCTGCGCAAACCATGCACATGCTTCTGTCCGGAGGAGGAGGGGTTTCACGGTTTTTGCCTGGGTAGGCCGTACGGTTTTCCCTGGCCGTGTGCAGGTCATGCGCCCTGAATTCTCATACCCAGATTTCCTTTCATTCATGTCCTGAGCCCCCAGAACACCACCATGGCCTCTCAAACCTTCAGAAGACATCCCAAGAATCCCAAAACAAGGGATTCAACAAAAACATAACAAAAAACATACCTTTACAAAAACCGGGATATTACACAAAGTGGTGGTAATATCCTATATATTATCTAAGAAACCACATGATACAAAACTATCATGTCCTTCATCAAATTACCTCTATATGATGAGGGTAGCCTTTTCTATTCGTTGTTCATGAAACTGAGCATAGATCATGTGATATTATGAATTTTGGTAAGGTGTTTCAAGAATGAATGAGACATATTATCTCATTAAATGGTTATCATGGTCCTCGATACAAGCCAATAAATGGAACAACTCGATTCGTCACTGAATGATGATAAAATACACAGTTGATGTCTCTTGTGGGACATAAAATTAATAATTAATATGAATTACAACGAAAAGAACCACTACTCTTCGTGTTGTTCTCCCACCACACATCTATACTATAACTACCTAAGACATAATTCTATACATCAAATGATATGCAGGGACGATAAGACCTAAATTAATGGCCCCATAATCATATTCCATTTTCACATTGGGGATCCTATATCCTTCCCACATCACATTAAATTACATGGTTTTTCATGAACTATGTATATCATGATTCAGATCATCGCATGATATGTCTTGATTCCAATAATTCCAATACTTGTTCCAATTTCAATTAAAAATTGGAACAACAGCCCCATCTGTCTATGGGTCTGACATAGTAGTGTGTTTTCCATTAAATAACTATGGGTGGATTGGTTCCTTCTATCAAAGGGTATATAATGACACAAGGATCTCTAATAATGGGTCTAGCCAAAAAAATAAATTGACATAATTCCCCCACTATGTATGGGTAAACCCTCTGTAGAGATTTTCATATTCATGAATTATGTTTGGCTTGAATCATGTCATCACAAGATACACTATGATTTGAAGATCTCCCATACAACGTTCAACCACCACATATGAATGGATAGAAATTCCATCCTAAATATATTTGTGATAGAAAAATTTATTGAATGTTAAAGCTTAATAACAAAAAATCATCCTGAGAAAACAACATATACAAATTTTCTACGAGTTCAGAGTCATACATGATCATTTTACCCACATGTGAGTCTGATCTACATACATCTTTCTTGAACAAATGATATATTAGTGTAAGAAGGGACCCATTATGTGGACATCCTCCAATAATCATGTTCATGTATATAAGATTATCCCACTATGTAGATTAAATTTTTTAATAATTCAATGTGTCCCCAAGGATATCTTATACAAATTTCACAGTGCTCCCCATATCCTTACTGCATGACAATAAACTACAATGATATGAAAAAAATATACCGCATGATGTAAAAACACACAGAAAATTTCATGATAACATGAATTTAAAGCAATTCCAAAATTAAATCCTCACTAAATTATTTTAAAATGTTTATGCCCTCACCCACCTCTATTCATTATCAAAGGAACACATGATATCAACCTTAGTCAACATGAGTACATGGTTCTTATTCCATCCTTTAATACCATCAGTCCCTAAATCATAAAACATGTCATGATTGCATCTAGTTTCAACAATCAATCCATGGAACTTTTAATGGAAATTATATCATTCATTTTACCATTGAATATATTCATAAGGGCTCTTGCCTACCAATCAGATACATATTGTGTCTATATGAAGGGTATTTTAATTCTTATGAGCGAGATGTCATCGTGGCGGAACCTAGTACCTTAGTGTGTTTTGGTCCATCCCCAACATCATTATTCTATATCATAATCATGCCTTGAGAACCATTAAAAATGATATATTACATTTTCACTTGTCTCTTAGAATAATGTTGGAGTACTATTGACCCGGGATACCCTAATTAGGCTCTTATGTAGGATTTCCCTCATAACAGGTCCACGTGCATCATGAACCTAAACTGCATTTCCCTTGTACGATGTTGTATGTTTTCAAACAATAGAATTTGATGTTCCATATAATAAGAGGATAAAATTCTTTTTATTTAGAAAAAGAACATTGTACTTTAAAATCCCACAAAGGGTGGATTGAGAAAAATTCAAGTCTACGCTCACCAAAATCTGCATCTCCATAGTTTAAGAAAAAATTAGGCTATAAATAAATGTGGAATAAATATCATAGGATCAAAATTGTGGTCATTATTAATGATATTCCATGCCTATTAGACCCATTTTAAATGAAAAAATAATGTGTAATTGGATGCGACGTATACTCGCTACGATAACTTATTTACTAGGTGATGACAAAACTTTTAGGATGCTCGATCCCTTTATGGATTATTAACTATTCGATAAATTAAAAATTATGATTTGTGTTCTATGGGTTTCCAAAAAACATTAATGGACCTTTTAAGGAAAAATGATCTCTTTGTTTTACCTTTATATAGTTTCATATGTGCTTAGACCTACCCAAAAGATACATCATTTCCCTATATGAATGGATTTGCGATTCATGTGTGATTGATGTCACCATGAAAAACCCAATAACCCAAGGGTATTCTAGGACATTCTATAAACGAATATCCACTACAATAATCATGACCTAGGCACTATGGACCATGATTTAAAATCCACATAACCATACTATTCAAGAAGATTCGACATTGTTAAGGTTAAATCAATGTGTATTGTACCATTTGTCAATGTAGGGATGAGAATATCCATTGATGAATGTAACACCCCAATAATTTCAACTTGTTATTTTATTTTAATTTATTATTTATTTTGAATGATATTTAATTAATACCTTTAAGAAACTAAATTATTTTGTGCAATCAAAATAAGTTTTTAGTCATTATTATAAAATATTACATTCAATGAGATATTATTTTCATTAAATAACTATTTTTTTAATAAGATAAAATATATTATTTATTTTAAAATATTTTTTAATATACACTTTTGTGAATATATTCCAAATTTGAAATAAAAATATTTTGATTTAAAATTATTAAAAAATATTTTTTAATGTGGTATTAATTTTAAACAAATCATTTTTTATATAAATATATTTACTTGATCTATTTATTTTAAATATAAATTTTTAATAATAATTTTTTTAAAATATAAAATGATTATATTTTACCTGTAAATAATGAATTGAAAATATTTATGACTCTAATTTTACCATTATTTTGACATAAATATAATCTGAAAAATATAATCTGTGTTAATATTATAATGGTAATGATAATTATAGTAATGATAATAATAATTATAATTAATGACAAAATAATTTTAAGGGAATTCTTATTAAATTATAAAAATAAAATATTTTATAAGTACATAATAATTTATTTATTAAATAAAATCACTTCATATGTATATAATAAAATAAAACATGATGTTTATCAACAAAGAAATGAAAATAAGAAAGATTAAAAAAACATTATATATAAAAACATGATTTGATTAAAGAAAAGTAACATGTTTTTTAATAAATAATTATGTAATAATATATTTTTATATTAATTATGACATGAAAAAATTGATAATATAATAATATATCATTTTAGTGGTAATGATCACATGACAAAAAAGTCCAACAAGTAAGATAAGACAATATAAAGATAGAAACATGAGATATGTGGAAAGAAAAATACATGAGTTAAAATATAGATAAAAACGTGGAATGGTGTTTACTTAAAAAAATGATAAAGGAAATTAATAAATAAAGAAACAAAACAATTGATGAAAAAAATAATGACAGATGTGTTTTATGAAAATAATAATGTGAAAGGCCAAATGAAGAGAATAAATAATAAATAATATATATATATATATACAATAGTTCAATAATTGATGTAACTAACTCATAATAGAATAAGATATAAATATAAGTAACAGCCCTCCATTTCGGTTTTATATACAATATAATAATAATAAAAAAATAGTTTTTGAAAAAAAATGAGACTCATATTTTTGTTTTGTTAACGTAGGGTTTTGTTGGGTAATTTTTTTGTTTTTAAAAAAATATTATAAAACATAACTCTGATTCTCTCAGAATCTTAAGGACTCCAGAATTATTATAAATATGGAGAAACCTTCCTTCATGGTCATAATACATAATCCAGACCACCACTTTTATAATTAAGTAGTATATTTCTTATCCACTTCGTTCTCCACTAGCATTTATGGGATTTATTATTTTCAAATTTATTTTGTAAGGGTTGTCTTTTGTTACAATTTATATGAGAATATTTTTATTTCATTCTTCTAATTTTTTAAAATCATTTAAGGGTTTCAATTTTATCTCTATGTTAATATGTTGTGAGAAAATCATTTATTTTTATGTAAGGGTTTAATGGTTTTATTCTAATTATGTTGTTATACAAAAATATACTTATATATATATATATATGAAATCAAATCCATTTTTATAACCTAAATTTTTCAGAATGATGAGGTTTTTTATCAAAATACTTATCTACAAATCTTATGTTGTGGAAGGGTGTATTTTTATCAAATTATGGTTGTTACATATATATGTGTATATATATGTATATATATACACATATATATCTAATTATTTGTGTTTGTATATATGAATTAAGGGTTTTTGTCACAAAATTTCTTCTTATATCTTATGTATATGCGGTTCATTAGAGTATAATTTTTTTTTATTATTTTACAAAGGTTTTATATATATACACACACACACATGTGTTTTTATACATGCATATATCCCGATATCTAACTTATTATTTTATGGATTTTTGAAACATAATTTCTAAAAACAATGTTTTGTATGAGTATAATTGTTGTTTCAATCTATTTTCATTTTACAAGGATACACATATATATATATATATGTATTTATATGTATATATACATATACTTTTCATTACATGTACAATTATATGACAAGCTATTATTTCATGTTCAAATTTGTGTCTTCATCCCCTAACATGTCATGCCTGGATAGGTATGACCATCATCTAGCTCATATGTGACATTACAAGAATCATGAGATCATGCATCCACTTATTAATTTTTTCAAAAATTTATTGTACTCAAATAATAATAGGTACTTAAAGCATGGGATTCTCCTAAAAACGATTTTAGATATTATTTAGAAAATTCTGATGACATCTCATGTGAAATATTACTCCCTTTTAATGAAAATAATATTGTGTATGTGATTTGAAACATTTTGGGTTTAGAATAAGAAAGGAAATCCGTAAGAAAATGTTTTCAAAATTGGAATTGGTAGGTTATGTGACATTATGGGGAGTGAACCCATAATTATCAGTGAAGACTAGTGGTGATATGTATGGATTTTAATAACGGCCTACCAATTATTAATAATGACCCACATAAACTTAATATTTTCACTAGAGAATTCCAAACATATTTCTAAACATAATTAGTTTGTGAAATACCATTTGTCTATATATATTCAAGTATTTTTGCAAATATATTTTAAGTATGTACATTTATTTCAAGTAAATTTTTGAGGATTTTTTTATTGGTTTTGAAACCCCTTATTCGGAATTTTATTCTCACCCTATGTATTATAAACACTTTTAAGGTTCAGCATACTTGCTGCTTTGAAACTCTGTTGTGGAAGGAATACGTGGAAGAATCATTGTTTTCAAATTATATATAATTTTAAATTAATTTCATGTATATAAATTTTCAGAACCAAGAACAGTAAAAGGTCCTCTGTTGTACTTAATTCTACGTATTAATTCATGTTTCTTTTATAAAAAAAATACATATAATTTTCATGGGTTGAACCCAAGTTTCAGGTTCGGGTCTTTATAATTGGTACCATCGAAACGGTCTAGATAATTTTGGAAAATTAGAAAAAAAATTAATAATTTTAAATACATCTTATGTATAAAATTATTCGCAATGTGTATACGAATAAATTAAGGGGAGACAATTTTTTGATGGGGGGATAATGTAACACCCCAATAATATTAAATAGAAATTATATTTTAATTAAATATTTATTTTGAAGGATTTTTAATTAATACATTTATGAAACTAAATTATTTCATTTTATCAAAAATAAGTTTTTATTCAATATTATAAAATATTACTTTTAATAAAATATTATTTTCAATAAATAATTTTTTTAATATGTTAAAATATATTTTTTATTTTAAAATATTTTTTAATATACAATTTTGTAAATATAATATTAGTTTGAAACAAAAATATTTTGATTTAAAATTTTAATCAAATATTATTTACTATGGTATTAATTTTAAAAAAATTATTTTTAATATAAATATATTTACATTATTTGTTACTTTTAAATATAATTTTTTAATAATTAAATTGGTTTAAAATTTAAAATTATTATATTTTACATGTATATAATGAAATGCAAATATTTATGACACTAATTTTACCATTAATTCGACATAAATAGAATCTGTATGAATATTTTAATGGTAATGATAATTATAAAAATGATAACAATATTTATTATTAATGTTAAGATATTTTTTAAGGGAACTATTATTAATTTATAAAAATAAAATATTTTATACGTATATAATAATTTCGTTATTAAAAAATGGACTTCATATCTATATACTAAAACAAAACATGATGTTTATCAACAACAAAATGTGAAAAGAAAAAAAGAAAAAAACGGTTATATATAAAAACGTGATTCGATTAAAAAAAATAACATCTTTTTTAAATAAATAATTATGTAATAATATATTGTTATATTAATTATGACTTGGAAAAAATTTATAATATAATAATATATCATTGTAGTGGTATGGATGAAATGACAATAATGTCAAGCAAGTGACATAATAAAATATAAAGATAGAAATTTGAGATATAATGAATGAAAAAAATGTGAGTTAAAAAAATTGATAAAAACGTGGAATGACATTTACTTTAAAAAATGATAAAATTAATTAATAAAAAAACAAAACAAATGATGATAAAAATTATTGATATATTTTTTTTGAAAAAATAATAACATGAAAGTTCAAAATAATGAAGAAGTAAAATATATATACAGTAGATCAATAATTGATGTAACTAACACATAAATGAATAAGATATAAATATTAGTAACAACTCACCATTTTGGTTTTAAATACAATATAATATAAATAATAATAACATATTTGGGAAAATAATGAGACCCGTAATTTTGTTTTGTTATTGTAGGGTTTTGTTGGGTCATTGTGTTTTTTAGAAAAAATATTTTAATACATAAATCAGCTTTTCTCATAAGCTTAAGGAGTCCATAATTTTTATAAATATGGAGAAAAATTCCTCTATGGTAATAAGACATAATCCATACCATTCCTTTGATAAGAAAGTAGGAAATTTCCTCTCTACTTCGTTCTCTACTGGCAAGTAAGGGATTTATTATTTCCAAATATATCTTTAAAGGGTTGTCTTTTGTTGCATTTTATATGAGTATATTTAATTTCATTCTTCTAATTTTTTAAAATCATATAAGGGTTTAAATTTTATCTCAAATGATATATTTTGTAAGAAAATCATTTTTTTTTATGTAAGGGTTTAATGGTTTTATTCAAATTATGCTTTTATACACATATTGTAGGTTTGAAATAATGATGTAAATGCTCAATATACAAGAGGGGGGGGGTGAATTATACACTTTAAAATTTTCCTTAGACAAGGAAAAATCTAAGTCTAACAAAGTTAAACTACGAAAATTCACAACACCTCTAATCACCAACTGGAGAATTAGAACCAAGGTTTACTATATAAGATTATACTTTAAAGCGTATAGAATCTAAAATAATCAGAGTAGAAGTGTAATGAAATATAAGAATGATATGCTTTCCTTACAATACAATATGTAGCTGAAAAACAAGTAGTAAAACTACAAGTAACAATATATAAATCTTTTAACCCAAAAAAAGGGTATCCCACAACCTTGGATAATGGTACCTTGATTTATAATTTCTAGAAAGTCTTTCTTACCCACACCAGGGTAATCCCTCAATTCGAAGATCAGAATCTCTATCTTGTTATCCCCGCAAGACCTCTACTTGAAGGTAGTTGGAACCTCTATCTTCCTCAGCAAGGAAGCCCTCATCTTCAAGGTATTCGGCACCTCTTTCTTCCTATCCCCGTAAGTCCTCGAATATAATCACCAAAATTTGGAGTCGCACGAAGCAATCTAAACGAGCAGTTCAACACACAGAAGGCATGAAAAGCTTCTCTCTCTAGAAATCACCTTAATAGCGTGTGGTCTCTAGATCGATCAACTTGTTCTTGAGCCCTTTCAAATTTGCTTCTATTTATAGTAAAATTTACAACGGTTGGCTCCCTCCTCCAATGGTTATATTTTCCCTGAAATTCGGAGGTACCAGTACACGTGTAACTCAACCAACGGTTAATTAGAAATAGAATGAATGACATCGTTTAATAATAAATCATGTATAACTGAATGCACGACATTGTTTTGAAATAGATAATATGTAAGTAAAAGCTATACCGGATTTCGGAGTGAAAGAAAAATAAAATTTCAGAGTCTAACCAAAATGAAATTCGGAGTCTATGTTATGAAATGTCCAAAATCTGTTTTATAGGAATTCAGAGTCTGGTTTTACCAGAGATCAGAATCTGAAATTTCAGAGTTCGAAGTCAAACTAGTAAATGTTCTGAGTCGAACTTCATAAGAGTTCGGAGTCGAACTCATGAAAGTTCAGAGTCGAACTTCATAATAGTTCAGAGTCTTACAACTTAAGAGTTCGGAGTCGAACTTCATAAGAGTTCAGATTCGAACTACATAAGAGTTCTGAGTCAAAATACTTAAGAGTTCAGAGTCAAACATCATAAGATTTCGGCGTCTCACATCATTAGAGTTCGTAGTCGAACTAATTAAGTGTTCGGAGTCGAACTTCATAAGAGTTCAGAGTCGAACTACTTAAGAGTTTGGAGTCGAACACATGAAAGTTCGTAGTCCAGAATTCGGATTGGAACTTCATTACAGTTCACTTCCAGAATTCAGATCCTAAAAACAGAATTCTCCAAATCTGTACATTATATGGCTTCTGGGATTTTGGGTATGAATCCGGTTTTTGTAATAAAGAACAATATTTCCATGTATAAGAAAATCCATGTTAGGGTACATTTCCTTAAAGAAGTAAATTATCCTTATGGAGGTAAAGTCTATATATACTTAAGTATAAGGTGTTTGTGATTTTCAAAACAAGAAGGAATGTAAATTTCATAAGGAAAACCTTATTGACTCAACACATAAACACACACACTCACATATATATTTATATATGAAATCAAATCCATTTTTATAACCCAAAATTTTCTGAATGATGAGGTTTTTTATCTAAATTTTTATTTAAAAATATTATGGTGTGAAAGGGTGTATTTTGATCAAATTATAGTTGTTACATATATATATATGTGTTTATATATATATATATACATATATAACTTATTATTTCTATATGCATATATGAGTGAATGGTTTCTGTCGCAAACATTATTCTTATAACTTATATATGTGCGGTTCATTTTATCTTACAATGTTTTTGTTGTTTTACAAAAGTGTTTGACACACACACACACACACACATGTTTTTATACATGCATATATCCATATATATAACTTATTATTTTAGGGGTTTTTATTTTAAACATAATTTCTAAAACCAATGATTTGTAAGAGATTAATTATTGTTTCAATATATTTTTACTTTACAAGGATACACGTATATATACGTGTGTATTTATATGTATATATATATACTTATCATTTAATGTGCAATTATAAGACAAGATACTATTTCATGTGAATATTTGTATCTTCATCCCCTAACATGTCATACATAGATAGGTATGACAATCATCTAGCTCATATGTGACATTCCAAGCATCATGAGTTCATGTATTAACTTGTTACTTATTTCATAAATTTATTATACTCAAATAATAATAGGTGCTTCATGCATGGGATTATCCTAAAAATTATTTTAAAAATTATTGATAAAAATATGATGTTATGTCATGTTAAATATTATTTACTTTTAATGAAAATAATATTATTTATGTTATTTGAAACATTTTGGGTTTAGAAAATGAAAGGCAAGCCCATGAGAAAATGTTTTCAAAATTGGAACTCGTAGGTTATGTGACATTATGGGGAGTGAACCCATAATTTTTATGGAAGACTAGTGGAGATATGTTTGGATTTTAATAATGGCCTTCCAAATATTATTAATGACCCACATAAACAAAATATTCTCAATGGAGAATTCCCAATGTATTTTCAATCATAATTAGTTTGTGAAATACATTTTTTCTATATATATTCATGTATTTGTGAAAATCTATTTTAAGTATGTACATTTAATTCAAGTAATGTTTTGAGGAAATTTTTAGTTGTTCTGAAACCCTTTACTGGGAATTTTATGCTCAACCTATGTATTATAAACACTTTTCAAGTTTAACATACTTTCTATATTGAGACTATGTTGTGGATGGAATGCGCTGAAGAATCATTATTTCTAATTTGTATTTTGTTTTGAAATGTAATTCATGTATATAAATTTTCAAAACCTAGACTGGTAAAAGGTCTTCTGTTATACTTAATTCTATGTATTAATTCATTTTTCTTTTATAAAAAATACACCGATTTTGTAAGGGTTGAACCCGAGTTTCTGGTTCGGGAATTTATAATTAACCTCTTTATCACCCACACAATGTGACTCTAAACAATAGAGCGTAGGGCCTGATCAATCTAACCTTAATGATAATTTTATCTCTAGTTCCAGAACACTTACTAGATAGTCTATTTCCTCATACCCAACATCATTGACCAAAACATTGGGTATAAAAAAATCATTCATTGGCCATGGATAAGGGTGGGGATCAAATCTACATGACCATGAATGTATTTCCTATGGAATCGTGTGTAAGGGTATTGAACTAACAATTATTATAATATACTATTTATATGAAATGAATTTCATTCATCATGACCCCAACATCATTTTTCTTTAACCAAACACATAGGATTGTTCATAGCTATTCCTTGCATGAGTTTTCAATGCCATCATAATCAATTCAACCTCCTAGGATCATTATTTACACAACCAATCATACAACTATTCATGTGGAATCGAAATCCCTAATATTTCACCCTCATCGAATGTTACCATGATAAACATTCCCTTTCCCACATAAAATAGCTCAGAAACCTCTATTTACCAATAATAATAATGAATAAGGGATTTGAACAACCAAAGAGTATAATCTCCTCCTAATAGGAAAGAAAATACAATCATCACGAGCCATGAAATCATAATGGAGAAATTCTATTCCTTTGGGACTTTTGGTTTATCCCTGTAATGTCTACCACATATTCCATATTCAATGTGAAGGACCAAGATAAAAGACCCTAAAATACAATAATAGAATGTCAAAGCTAGAAGACCCTAAACTAAAACAATGTATGTTCTAAGCCAAAATACCCTAAAATAAAGCAATATAAGGTCAGATCTAGAATACCATAAACTGAAATAATAGAAGGTACAATCCAAAAGTACCTAAACTACAATAGTAAATGTGTCATACAAAAATTCCATATAATAAACTAATAGGTATGACCTAAAAGACCCTATAACTATAGTAATAGATCGTTTTTCTAAAAAAATGTAAACTACAACAAAAAAATGATCTATTCGGGAAAAAAATAGAGAATTCAAAAAACATATTAGGTAAAAAACCTAAAATTTGGTGGCTTGAGTAAAATCCAAGTCCAACCCTGTTAATCATTCCCCTATATGATCCTTAGGAAAATATTTGTGAAATTTAATAAATTGATATAATCTTATGGATCCCACTATATGGCCTTTTTAAAAATCATTTAATGCTCTCAAAGTCCACTGAATATAATAATATATGGTTCATTCTCTTTATGAAACATTTTTTTTCAATTTATCATTTTTCTGAAACAGTTTATCTCAATATAGTAAGAGAAGATACATCAATAAGGAATCTCATGTTTTCATGAATTCATTAAAAATTCCCGAGAAATATATGTTGTGGTTTGACCATTAAAATAAATAAATTCTATTTTACATGATAATTATAAAAAGAATGGGTATTATTGAGGATTCATAAAGAATAAGATCAGTGAAATTTCATGAATATCATGAATGAAAGAAAACATGAAAATTTCAACAATGGTTTAGAGGATATATTATTTGATAGAATCTAGAAGGAGGAATATATATATATCATAGTCTCTCATGAGAAAAGACGAGTAAAAGTAGAGGTTTGATATTACAGTCCCATCATAGCATTCTCTTCAAGGAGTCCTTGTTCTCTAAAAAATTATACTCTAGAGTTTAAATATATTTTAAAAAATGATCATATGATCTAGTTTCCCCCACTATAATATATTTAAACTCCTCCATACTTATAATATCATCAATCATGGACTTATTCACCATGAAAAAGATACCATGTTACTCCAATATAGTTCTCCATGAAATCTAAATATTATTCTAAAATTGGAAAACATTTCTAAAAAAAGCATAATTTCATACATGAGATAGTCAATTTCAAATTTCCCAGTGATGGCCATGTAAAAGTGAGTTTTTTCGTCCATCCTATCGAGAGAATCTTTATTTATGACCTCATTGCAACTTGAAATTATTGAAATTGAATCATCAACTACTGATACCATCAATTCAAGGGTCCTTTTATACTCTCTCAACGAAAACAACTCACTCACCCAAAAATAAAGGGAGGTATAATCGAAACTCTCATAACTATGGGTTGTAAACCAGAATCAATGGTGACATAGCTTGTATTTCATCCCTTCCAATTGTGTCTCCAAAACAATTTTCTAAATTTACCTCTTTACTTTTCATCATATCAATTCGTAAACTAACATATACTAGGCACAATGCCCTATTCCTATCCTAGTGATGTGACATATTATTGGACTATGTCCTTAAGTGGAGGAGTTTTTCTAATTTTATTTGATGAAGTAGGAAGTGATATGACCTCTACATTGGTTGAATCAGCTATAGAAAACCCCCTATTAATTAGATACATGATCCTCGTACCCCTAGGTTGAAGGAACTACAACAAGGGGAACCTGTGTTTATCACAAAAAGGAAGAACAACCTAATATAGCTATGTTACTAATTTATAAACTAATATTAGAAATATACCCTTTTAATTGAGTAACTAGGATATTTTTGGATCCAACCACATCCTCTGGTGAATAGGAAACACACTTGGGTGACGACTGGATCAGTGGCCGCAGAGGTACTCCCTATGAAGATGAGATTTTCTCGCCACCTTTGAAGGGCTGTAGGGAAAAAAATATGTCATGGGATATAACAGTAAATGAATATTGTGTCTAGTTTCTAAAGATTTATTCAACTTCTAAGAAATGAATCTTCATCATGGATAACATAGATTACAGAAGCTACTTATGTCACTCTCTTAAAAATGAATGTTTACCAAGAAAATATCAAATGGAATGACCAATGGAACATCATTAGTAGTAAATGATACTAACTAGACTGTTAAATCATTTATATCCACTTATAGATGGTCCATATCATATAGGAAGGTTTGGATGATGAAACCAACTTATCAATGACATCCTAAAGGATTGATGTGTTATCCTCAAAGAGAGATCGATGGGGAATTTTTTATTTTATAAACATCTATATATGCTGCTAGAATATACTAAAATAAGGAAAAAGTAAAAATGACACACATGCTTGAGGGTTTTGGGGGACATGTCTATTGAAATTCAAAATGTTTCTTTTTTCCATTCCCCTCTGGGGAAAGATCTATAGAAGGTATCAATGTTGAGAGTGTCAGATAAGTCCCACTAGAAGGTTTTGATGTTGATTTCATCATTCTAGTAATGAATATTGTATCCCTCGTCATAGAATGATGACATGGGGATCACTCATGAACGGTTCCCTGGTCGGTACTCAGCCTACCTTCAATAGTCATACAATGATGAGATTACATATTTTGTTGAATGGGTGGACTACTATCATATTTATCATTATGTATCACTATAAGAACAAAGGAATTCAATATAGTTTCAGTAGCACCATGACCCTTTATGTATAGAGAAATGTTTAGACTTACTATTTCTTACACAATGGGAGGTCCTTGTTAAACCATGGCGTCCTCCATGATTTCCAAAATCACTATTTCATGAACATGTGGTTAATAGGAAACTTGACCCTTGAAGATCTCCGACATAAATTCATGTTCCCAGAGGAAATCCATGACCTCCATGGATCGTACTTTGAAATTAATTCCCATAGGGGGTGATGTGAGAGAAACCATACAAAGGTAATTCTTCTTGGAATAATACTTCCTATAGGTTTTCCTATGATTTCATCATTACCTATATTGTAAAATTTAAAAATATGATAGGATATAATATCTCTTGAAAAAAATCACTCACCAGATCCACAGCCTTTGCGATTGTAATTGTTGGTTCTTGTAATGTCAATGAGTGTAATGGAATATGAATTACTTTCTTATGAAGTTCTACTGGGGGAATTGTAAATACCAGAACTAACTCGTTTCCAAGAACAGATTGGAATTGATAACAAGTGTAAACTGGGTAGCTTCACATACCAATGTGGATAGTTTCCATTGGTATATAAGTGGATCCAAATATTGGTATAACAATGGTAAAAATGATATATACATCGTGGGGAGGGAGTTTATCTCAACCAGATTCATCTCCCTAGAAAACATTAGCCAAAACTAGAGACCAAACATAAAATACTCGTCAGATAGAAAAAGAATTGTGGGAGGGAATCTCAACTAAAATCATATGACCTGAAAACTAAATCAACATAGTGTGTAAAATTCATAGAGGATAAACTCATTGATACATGTGGAAGGGGAACCCTCTTGAAGTTAAATCATATAATCCTTTTCTTAAAGGAAAATACCACCATTATTGACCATACATATAGTGGTTACTGACCCATAGAGTATATAGGATAAATGGGCATAAAAACTCATGAATCCCCTGACCTCTCAATCCTTTTGTTCAATAATCATTACCACACTAACACACTATAAAAATTCATTGAAATGTATGTTGGAGATGTTATTGATTTTTAGGTACTCATATTATTCAAAAATATACCTTATCTAACCCAATAAAACCTGAAAGGGGCCTAAGATTCTATATATGGATCTACCCCTATAAATATTGTATATATGATTATAATGTTTTTGAGACACATAGATTACTTACCTGATACAATACTATCCATCAATATACGTTTCCATCATGAATGTGGATACCCTTAATTATTCTTTTTTCCATTGACATATGTATTTACCTAATTATGTATATAGTAATGAATCTATCTATCTAAATTTTCCAATCAACAAATAGTTAAAATACCATCCCCATTTTTTAAATATACCTTCCTCAACTTTGATAAATTAAGTGCACTCCTCAATGCGTGATTCCATAAAAGGGTATTATTTTTTTTTCTTCTACTATAAGTCATATTATTCTTTTGTGATGAATCCTTACCCCCATTTATTTATTGATACATCATCCCCAAAAAGAGGATCATTTTGAGGGACTCTTGGCCCGACGTGATAAATTCATGGGCAAGGGGATGTGCCTTCTCATCGTTATCACATGTGGATTTTGGGTTGAAAAACTCCTCCTAAATATCTTATAATAGGGGTGCACAAAAGCTTTTTTCAACATTATAGGGAATACTTCTAACCTCACCATTAATTATACTAAATATTTTTATAATGTAACTATAGTGTCTGAAGAGTCTTGAATTTTTACCATTGATACAGTAGGAAATGATTTTTGAGATGTAGGATGCCTTATATATCCCAGTTGGCTTAAGCTTCATGGAAAACTCAGAAGAAATATATTGCACCCAAAACGGACAAACAAAATCCATTCCAAAGCTACACTCAGATGTGATGGCTCAATTAGGAACCCACCCAATCCCCTAAATGGTGGAATACATCCATATTATTTAATGGTTTATATGAAATTATAAACATTATTCATGAAAATTCATGCCATTTTGTGTGACAATAATCCTTAGTATATTACCATATGTTTGATCTCCCTCAGCATTGAGATGGACCACATAAGAGATGTTCACACAAAAGGTATTATGGATTTCTAGAACCCAGGGGAGTGGTATGATTTATGAATTAAGTGAGGGAATGGGAGTTTCATTGATAATATGACACCCATGGTGGAGTAAATAGTCTGGTTGGTGATATTCCTAAATTTAAACTCCGATCATGTTTTCTAGAATTGTCCACGATAACTCAATAACATGAAGGGTAGTTGTATCAATAACTACATTGATTTAATCCAGGAGATCCATCACTGCCTTATCCTCTTAAATTAAATTATTGTTAGAACTATGATGGGAGCTAGAAGGAAATAATAAAAATAATAAAGAATCATATCTCAGATAAGAGAAACCCCCTTAAAAAGAAATGCATAATTCATGCTATAACATACACATCACATAAACCCATAAGGGTATTTTCGATCCCATATTGTTATACCATTCTTGTAGACTGTATGACCCATGGAGATTCCACAAACCACATAACACATGGAAATATTAGGACCACCAACCCAGGTACAAGACTCACGATATTAGGATCCTACCTTTTCACTCTGTACACATTATAGTTAAGTGATAATACGTCTGAACTAGAGGAACATGTGGAACCCACAAAATAGAAAAATGGTTAATAATTAAGAATATAAAATAGATAGATTCATGGATGATTCATGAAATAACTATTGAAAAGATGGATTCCTGAATAGATATCATGAATATAGTTCCCATAATGTATATCTCATAAAACATATCATGTGATTAGTTCCCATGGATAGATCTCATGATTAGTTCTTACAGATGGTCTTGGGAAGGTAACACATGTATAAATCATGTTTTATGAGCCCCAAATATGTTTAAGTCATTGGTGAATGAGACCCCCCTAATTATAGTGCACTCAATGGAATGCCAAGAGTCTCCCGTGATACCAAACGTCTCACAATACACTAATTGATAAAACATGAAGACATAGGCAGAAACACACTTTCTGTAGAACTAACACCCAATCCACGTGAACATCACACATATGGAAGAATTTATTGATGTCTTCCAAATTTATAATGTGAAAATATAAAATTTAATAAATACCCAAATAATGGTTTTTATTTTCCCGGTAAAGAAAAAAATATAAGGAGGTGAGAACATTCAAACCATGTAAAGTCTAGGAGGAAAATGATCACAAGTCCTTCAAAAGGTCTGTATAATGGGTTAATCACACTAAATGGACAATTTGTTTCACATGAATCCCATTTGAAGATACTCATTATTTTTTATAATTAATACACGAATATTTCGATCATGAAGAGGTTGTTAGATGTTTCCATTAGAGTATTGTGACATTTCATCCGACAGTCACCTACAAAATATCATAAAACCTGGTAAAATTAAGGAAGATAATACGAAATACATGGAAAACGTTTTTTCATTTTTTTAATATGATATAACCATGTTTTCTGAAATACATGATAGAATCTCTGGTGATATTTTAAATTTACCACACAAGACCTCACCGACATTCACCTTCTTCATGAGAATAGTTTAGGACATGTCTATTCAACTATGTGTTGACATGATAGGATCCAAAGAAAACATAATGTTTGCCCATAACAATAATGGGATGTCACTATAAGAACCGTTAATTGTCACACAACACATCACATACACATTGGATGATTGACTTTGAAAACACCCTTATAGCTACATGAGATCCCAAACCATTGTGAAATAATGAACAAATTAAAAAGTGTAAAAAACTGAGTCTTCCTACATAATAAATATAGTATTATCATAATTTGAAATGGGGTTTTAAACCCAATTAAAACGACATATATCCCATGGATCTCTATCTATATGTCAGCATTAACTCATTAAGGACCACTGATCAGCCACATTTTTTGGGTGGAAGACCCCCAGACAAGTAACCTATAATCACATGAAAGCCTTTCTAATAGAATGTAGATCTCATAAATTAACCTATATGTGTTGTTATAAACATGTACAATACCCTTGGAATATCAACATGGTTAGGTGAAATCCTCTTGATTGGATTAGTTTTAATAAAGGTGGAAAAGGATGGATTTTCCTGTAGGTTTTGATCATTAACCCCCCCCCCCCAAATAAACCATGATATGATCTTGAAATTTTCAAAACACCAAATACATACACTGAATACATCCCAAATTTTCAGGATATTCTCCACATATGGTTGTTTTTAATTGGGGTAGAGAGGCATTTACCCCTAGCACAAAAAATACAACAATAATGATTATGCGACCCACAAAACATCGGATCCCATGAGAGTACTACTTGTAGTGTCCAATCACGTGATTAAAAGTGTAATAAAATAGGTAATTACTATTGAATGAACTAAGGGAGAATGCATAATTCAGATTCACTTTACCTGATTATATGATTGATCATGTGAAGGACTTCATGTGTTTTGGCATATTTTAGTTAAGGAGGAGTTCCATGTTGTTTGAATCACATGAATACTAAATTAGGTTACATAAGAAAAATCTAAGGAACATATTAAATAAAAGGATGAAATAAGAAATTAAATTGGGATAATTATTTCAAGAAGATATATGTTTATCCTCATACAGTTCTCATGACTTACCCAGATCATTCGACAATATTAGGGAATGTCACTGAAATCATCTAACACACACTTGATATATTATGAGGATCATGTGATGTCCCATAAAAATTTCAGGAATGTCATGTGACACTGTCCGATAATTCTACTGATGTCTTTAAAAGTCCTTTGGGATTTACAAAAATATTTTTCAATGTCTTATAGACATGTAACCCATGTTATGCGGAAATTCTGAGACAAGTCATCTATGTCTCACGATGACATTGTTACATGTCATCATAGATCATGATATGTCCTCTAGAAAAATAATCTATGTTAGGTGGCTCCATCCATATATTTCTAGTTGCATCATGTGACAATATCTGAACATTTTTTCCATTTCATGTACCACCCACCATGAATTAATTATTGATCATGTGACACCCTCAAAAAATGTCTGCAAGGATCACACAATGTCCTCTAAAAAACTAATCCTTTTCATGAAAACTCATTTAGATATTCTTGCCTTGATCATACACCCACCATCAGATAAGTTGTTTAGATTATCTGAAGCCTTTAAAACTAGTCATACTGAATCATGTTATTCATTTTAGACATGTCCACTAGCAAACCATGATATGTCCATACATCCTCATACATGTCAGGAAGAAAATCATGCAATGTCAAGTAGGAATCTCGATACATGAAAAACTTCTTCTGTTCCCTTATATCAAGGAAACCCTAGTTTTTTCCCTGATCAGTGTCATAATTTGATATTTTCCCCATATTATGGAAACCGCCGAGTATAATCCTTGATTAGACAATATTAAGAGAACTCTGATTCATTATATAACCAGGATATGTAGGAATCCTTTTTATGGACCAAGATGAAATGGGAATCCACCTCAATGTGTGTCCCTCCATTTTTCCAACATTCTAACCATTGGTACCCAATAATTATCATGATCTAATAATAATTATTCATCTTAAATTTTATTGAGATATAAATAATACTACGATGAATCATATTCCATCTATAACTGGGATATGTTGGATGCATTCTTATGGATTGATCTCGATATTAAACATCCAATTTCTTTCTAGCACAATAGCCTTGCATCCATGTGCAGTGGGACTGATTAGATTCTATACCTTTTTTTAACACATTGTGTATAGCCCATATGGTCTTAATAAATTTAAATAATTATTCATTCACATAATGAATATAAACCTTCTAGGTAAACCTCATTTAGTATTTCATGATCATCAACATGATATCATTTACCTCGTACAAGTGAATACCCCTCGAGGAAATTCTCTATGCAATAATAGAACTATGATAAATCTATTTCCTTCCTAAACTAGATACATATTATTCATCCCTGAGACTCAATATCATTTCATTGTGCCTAATTTCCATTATATATTTCCTTTCTGTGTCATTTTAATAAAAAAAGTTTAACAATCTATTTGGGTTTTGAATCCTATTTAATACAGTATACATAGGATGCTTCATAATGTCTCAATAAAACCCTCTAAATATAAGTACAAGTGAGGAATCTAATTTAATAGGATAAGTATTCCTTGGTTATTATATATAAATTTTGGTTTTTGTTTTATTTAAATTTTTGTTATTTTTCATTCATAAAATTTCTATTAGTTTTTAATTGTATTTTTTATTTATGAATTTTGTGAACAGAAATTCAAAAAATATTGTTACTGAAACCTATTTCAATTATTTAACTAATATAACCCCTAAAATTAAATTTAAATTAATGGTGAAATTATTTTTCTTAATATTCAGGACATTGGGTAATTCTCTAAAGGAAGCATGAATCATTGAATCCCATTTCATATTTCATTTTCTAACCATTTAAATCACATTACAATTAATTATCTAAAACCCCTTTTAAATATTATCCATATTTATGAGATTTATTAATAGAAGAAATCCTTTGATGATTAATAATAATTTAATTTTTTTTTCTACGAAAAATTTATATTTGGAGTTACTTGTGTTGAAAATGATTGAAGGGAATTCATTGAATTTAAAATGTAATTTTCTAAATAAACATATATATTCAAGATAAATTTTTTACCCTTTTAATCCCATAAAAATTCATGAATAACCATCTATGAAGGTACATTAAAAAACATTTTCCAATATCCTATTATTCAGACCTATTTTATTCTAACATATCTCAATAATTTATATGATTTGGTCTTCACAAAATGCATTTATTCTATGTGTGTAGTTATAATTACTCTATGGAATATAGAATTCATATTCTGAAAATGGAATTTATGTTACAAATCTAATAATTATTTTTTTCATAATATATGTTTCAGTTTGTTGAAATGATTTTATTGCACAATAGATCAGAAATAATGGTTTTCATATAAAATAAGTAAAATATCCTACAAATTTGATAAATTAACATTTTATTTAACTTATGTGATGATGATATAAGAGATAATATAAATAATTTATCATATACAATATGTTTCTATAAAAATTTAGAAGTTACCTTAATTGTATAGTGGTTCAAGATTGTTATCATACTCATATTGAGTTATCATATGGAGGATCAGTGTTTCATTCAAAGAGTCAGAGTATTTTTTTGATATCATTTTCATAATTTCTATATATTTTAACATTTCATCGTATGTATCCATTTTCATTAGAAAATGAATTCCCAAAATAAATATATTTCAATTGCGAAATGGTGTATTTTACCTTGAATCGAAAAATATGATGAAGATGTAATCTCACTAGTGGAGAAAATGGGGTTTAAAATCACTTTTTTAGGGATTTTAAAATTGGTTACCTTATTTGTTTATTTTCAAAGACATTGTAAATATTTTTCTCAGGTCAATTTATATTAAAAAGTCTAATAAATATTTTTTCATGTCTGTTTTTAGAAAACTAACATATAAACCATCATAAAACTATATTGTCAGATTGCTTTTCTGTGTTTATTTTTTCATAAATGATGTGAAAGATATTATATCACATTATTTATGAAAATAAAAAAATTTGACAAATGAGTTTTCACATAGACTGTAAAAAAAATAAAATTGACACCCCGTATTTTTAGAAGTTTTACATCAGATTAGAAATAAGTGAAATGGAAAATATTTTTTTAAAAAATAAAATAATAAATTTTCTTGAATTATTACAATATAAAAATCAAACTCATAAAAAAATATACCACAATTGTGAGAATGAAACATCTTATTTTCAAATCATTTTGACCTTAAAATATAAAATATAAAATTTTTAATAATTAAATATAAACCAAAACCTAATAAAATGTTAAATATTTCACCCATTATTATTATAATATTTTAAAATATTATTAATTGTTTTGGTGAGGTATATAAAAAAGATAAAAATGAATATTAAATAATTTTACATGTGTTCTAATTATATTTATATGTTAAATTAATTGATAGTTCATTATATATTCTATCCATTTAATATTTTGTATCTGTTCTGGTTGAAACTATTACAATCATAAATAAAAAACAGAATATACACATTTGATTATTACTTCTTGAAGATAAAAAATCATTTCCAACATAATTTATTTTCTTTTAAAATTATATACTTGTAGAAAATATGTAGTAATTATAAATGAGAAGTCACCCATGATTTTAAATATTTGATCATTACAATAATATTTCATATCATCCCTCTAATTTGATGTCATTAAATATTTCAAAATTATATGTATGAAATAAAATAAAATGATATAATATAAATGTATTAATATAAAAAAATATTTGGTCAATACATTGATAAAAAAATTCATATGTCCCCATGTACATAACATATCTAGTATTATTTCTTCTATCTGGGAAAAACACAAAACCTTAAATGGAAAAAAAATATAAAAAAATAATGTGACTAGTTGTTTTGTTTTGAGAAATGAATCTTTAAAAAATATATTTTCAATACCATTTAAGATATGGAATCATTCAACAATAAATATCATTATTTTGAAATATTTCTGTAATATATGATATCCATTATTTATCATTCATTGTCCACGATATTGGAAAAATAAAACATGGATACAGAAATCCATTTATAGATATAACATCATACTAAATAATAATTTTATCATGATATATAATTCAAAACCAACAAATGTATTATGTTTTAATAAATTAAAATAATTGTAAGTTATATTATAATCAAATAATATGTAATATACTTTCATCAAATTGATTCCCAACAAATTTTATGTCACAATGTATAAGATATCTCCCTTTAAATCATCACAGATAGTCAATGTACATAATTTTTGTATCAATTGGATTCTAAATAACAACCAACAACAAATATGAATATGTAAATGATCTATCATATATGGAAGTAGTATCTGATGTCATAAAATAATGTACTTGTTGTTTTTTATACAATATATCATTTAATTTTATGTATTAATGTAAAAAAAGATAAATATAAAAATTATAAAATTTAAATTCAAATAAAACATCACTATTAAATAATGGTTATAATAAATACATACCTCATTGGAAAATTTTCAGACATGTCTAATTTGAAAACTAAAATATGGATGATAATGTTTCCATTATAGTGACCTCATTTGTATGAAATAGTAATATTAAAAATCTATATTTAATATCATATACAATGACACTGTTCTTATCTATATCTATATCTTAATTATTAAAGGTATCCACTTTATAATATACAATCCCAGATGTAATAATATAATATTGTGTATTCCAAACATATAACTCACAATAGATGGGAAGTTGTGGTGTATGTGGTGTAGGAGTTGGATAAATAAGAGGAGGTGGAGGAGGGGGTATGCATGTTGAGGTGGAGGAGTGGTATATATAGTATATGGTGCAGGAGTGGAATATGAAGCTTGAAACTATTATTTCATGTCCTCGGAAATAAACTATTTTGAATATCTTGTCCTCTCATTCATTTTCTAACCCATATAATGATCATTATCCTATGAGGCTTTGATTTTTATTTTATATAAAATCATACTTAAAAAATCAACATGATGTCTAAACCTGATTTTGATCTACACAACTACCAAATATCCTCATCCGTGTCCTGGGTGTTTGTGATTTCCTATGGAACTAACTAAAAATATCCTTCCTATCCTATGTATAATGGTCCCTAAGTGATTACCTCCTTAAGAGATCCCGATATATAATTTTTGATAAATTCATTAGTGAATCAAAATATAAAAATATTTGAAATAACATAAATAAAATTAATAAAATAAGTTACATAAAATCCTCATTACTAGATCCCTCAAATATTCCATTGTACTATCTAATTTTTTTTCTTATTCAAAACATTATTCATTTTTTATGTCAAGATTGGGGGAAGGAGGGTCATCCCCTTTAGAGCCTAATGATTCAGCTCCCTATTTTAGAAAATTTTCAACCATCCTTTGTTATTAAAATAACGTATACACTCTAAAAGATATTGTATGAGGATATAAATTTTTGTACTGTATATTTAGATATATCACCGCATTATAAATGAATTAAAAATAATAAAATCATTAATAAAATCATTAATATATAAAACATCTAAAATCATACTTTGGATAAACCAAAACTAATTATTTCTACAACCATTAAAAAAAACAATCCAATTTATCTTTGTGTAGAAATATATACTTATTACATGGAATTTTAGGATTTCATTCATTAAAAATTAATTCTCTTGTAAGGTTTTCTATGAAATAGTTCCAACTCCTAGTAGAAAAAGATAAACATTTGATCCTAACATCACTATTTTTAGTTATAACGTTTGTAAATTAAAAGGAAGTGAAAGAACTAATATTTATTAAACATTTCAGGAAAATTGAAATATTAATAAATGGTAACTTCTAAACATTTTCCCATATTGGTCATATTTTCACTTATTAAACACTTTTCCAATAACAAAAATACTATATTTTCAATGATATTTCATTTAACCAGGAAACTTTTTTTGAATATAAAACTCTGGGACTATCATTACCATCAATCTCAATTGTTATCCACAAGTCATAGCTACATAAAATTGATAATTTTGGTATACATGTGAAACCACATTTAATAACCCAAGATGTCTTATCTACCCCTATAACTGAAGATAGATCCTGTTAAAAAGGTTGTGGAGGATACCCAATATATGTTTTTATATGGTCATCCAAATATTATTGTGGTGACTATGATATTTTATATAGAAATATTTTTTTCTTTATGGAATCTTCAATATGGATTCTTAGGAAATATTGATAATTTCTTTAAAATAATTCTATTATTACTAGGTTTTTATTAATTTTCAAATGTGATATTAATAATTTTCCCAATCTCAAAATACTTATAAGTGGAAAATTTTTTAGGCGAAATATAAAATTTAAATGACCCGTTGAATTCATTTTTTATCCATATATAATAGATAGGTATATATAAAGTCCAATAATTAATGTTGTTTATTATTATTGTCAAATATTGCAGTTGAAAATATGAATTCTATTGATAAAAAATTTGAAAACATTTTATCCCATATACACTATATGTAGAAAATTTCCATATGTTGGGAAGACATTTATAGTGATCATAATCACTACACTGTGTTTAAAATATTCCATTTTGTAAGAATTGTTCAATGTTATACAATTTTACCATTATTCATTCAAATCACAAGTTAATGGTGATAAGAAAACATCATAGAATTCGAGATCTTTTTTTCACCACCATGTCCTTAGTTTTCGGTATTTTTATCTCCTATTCTTGACCTATCATTTCCACTAGGTTCTGCCAATGTTCCCCTTGATGCTTGGACGAGATGGAGGGTTTTTTTGTGGAAATAACAAGATACAAGGTTTACAAAATCATCATGACAAACCATGCACATGTGTCTAGGTCAAAAAAAATATTTTGTTATTCTATGTTCTCCATTATAATATTAAACCTACCTCACCCCATTCATCCCTCATTTGACCCTATATTCCATTTACAGATCCCAGTCCCCCTAAACCCTTCAAAAAACTAATTTTAAAGGGGATTTTGGTGGTGAAATTTCAATATTATTCCAGTAAGTGATTCCTCCATTGTTTTTCTTCGGTTTCCATATGGTTTATTCCCTCCTTACTATATTTTCAAAAGTCCAGAAACTTGGATTTCATACTTGGGGTATAATTTTTTTTGGATCAAAATTTTGGATTTTGGTTCATTTTCATCCCCTTGTGGTGCGTCGCTGGTGTGATTAAAGATTTACATAAAGACATGGCTTTTGGATATATAAGGTAGGTGATTCCATGTGTAGACATTCATTGATATATTTTTCCATCATGATTGAAGTTTTTTTCATGTTATTATTCCATTTTATTTCTCACGAAAACCTATTTGGGTAGAATTTATTAAGTGGATGATTTTTAATAATCATTTTTTGTTTGAAGATAGATATTTTTCATGTGTAATCAGTTTCATGTATTTTACGGTTATTTTATAACTCATGCAATTTGATTATTAAATGTTATAGAGATTGAAAAATATGGTTGGGTGTGTTATTTTTTTCATTGTTTCTTGAAATATGGGGTTAGAATTGATTTTTTGTGCAAAGATTTGTTTTTATTCTTGAAATTGTTGTATAAATGTCTTAAATGGTTTATTGAGTTACACAATGGGTGAAAGTACATGTTTGGTACTGTTTTCTATGTGTATTATTCAGCTATGGAATTTTTATGTACAAATGGTTTTTTATAACATGTATAACTTGTTTGATCATGAAGAGGAAATACAATGTATCTAGTTGGGCGGACAAGGACTATTATGCTAGCGATCCGGTAGTGGTATCCCTCCTATTTTTAATAGAATGTTTGACGATGAAAACACTAACTAAAATATTGATGATGTTTTCGGGTCACTAGTCCATTTGGGGGTTTTCCCCTCCCAATGGATCACACACCATACGTATATTGGTTGTGTTTACTTATACATTGAGATACGATGTCCCTGTGGCCCCACAACTAGCTAGTGCCAAAGGGAGTTCTTGTTACTAGTTCTCATTGGCTATATCATATTTACAATCAGCATATGGTATGTTTTGATTGAAAATTCAGTATCATGGGTGTTTTATATAAATGTTTACATTCTGATAAATTTTCAACATGAAAGCCATTTTTCATTTACATTTTCTCCTTTTAGAGATTGTTCGAGCATTTCTAGTTTATAAAAACGTGCATGTTTTTGTATTAAATTGTTTACCACATAGAATATTTAAGGTATGGAATATACCTGGATTTGGCTGACACCCTAGATACACCATTAGGTGTTTGTTGATTTGGTAATGTTTGAAAGAGGTAAGGGAAAGGTCTTTATAGATGATGGTTGGTTTCATAGATTTTGTTCTGGGAGTGGTGTTTTGGAGAAGGCTTGGTGGTGATGTCCCCATGTTGTGTGGTAGTTCTTGAGTCAAAAAAAACTTCTCTTTTTGAGTTGTGTACTTCGTAGTGCATTGTTTAAAATTATGTATTTCAATTCTGAATTTTATTAAAGTCTTTTTTGGATTAAATTTTCAGAAATGGTTTATTTATTTTTTATCGTTGTTTAATGCTTCTAAATATAGGTAAACAATTCCCAACCCATTGTTTATGATACCAGAGAACATTTTCCAGATCGTGGGGATTGGGGAAACCCTTGATGCCTTTCCACAGACCAGGTTAGGTGATGGTTAGGAAGGTGGCTAGATTTAGTTCTAGAAAAAATGGTATCAGAGCATGCTAATCTCTTCGGGTCATGTTATTTGGGATGAGTTCGGTTATATATGAGATAGGACTATTGGGGCTCAGAGTTCTAGTTTCAATTGTATTGCCTGGTATATTCCTCTTGTGGTAGACCATGATTTTCCAAGGTATTTTAGTATTTTTCTTTGACTTCTCTTCAAGGTGGGATGTGTGGGATTCATATTCCATGTGTACATTGGTTGGGGTGAATTAATTGGTTATTTAATTTTTATGATGAGGCTGATTTATTTATATTTGATGATGTTGCAGAAACATTTCAGAATTTTTGTACTGATGATTTATTCTATGACTATTGATTATTTTTAGCAACAAGCCTCCATAGAAATATTCCAAGTACCAATGGGAGGAAGATGGTGAGTGTTCTCCCTCGCCGCTTGATTAGAGGTTTTTGAAGTTGTGGTATGGGATGTCCAAGATCTTAGAAAGGGAGTGGTTCCTACTCCTACACCAACTAGAGAAGATGGGTATTTTCCTTTGAAGGACAAAAACCACATGTTTTTCATGAAGAATCATCATACTTTCTGTAGTGTAATGGAACCCTAGAATGAATTGGAGTGGATTGAGAATATCACACACATTTCCGAGTTCCTTGACCCAACTGAGGTGGTCATTGTGAAATGTTCCTCCTTTTTTCTAGAAGGTCCCAGTAGCAGGTGGTGGGAATCAGTGCATCATGCTCGGAAATATGAACAGACGAACTGGAAGGACTTTAATGTTACCTTCAACAACATACAGTTTCTTGAATTGATGAATTATTCTAGATCCAGGGAGTAAACATAACTCTTCCCAGGGTATTAATCAAGATAAAGTATTCTAACAACTTAACGAAGATAGTTTGAAATACACTTGAAATTGTATCTAATTAGTAGATTAAGGCCAAGAATCATTATTGGGGTTTGTAGTCATAGATCTATTATTAGGTCCTCATTTTTAATATTATTAACTATGAAGAGATGTTTGATCAAAATTTTATGGTATATGTTGATCATAAGGGTAGGAATAGGTTTTTTCGAAGGTATCAGTGATGGGGAGTGGTAGTTTACTAGAGAATAAAATGCTGAGAGAGGAGTAGGGGAAGAAGGAAGTTGGTAGTTCAATCTTTTCTCCTAGGAACTATTCACTTGTGACACCTGAGGCAAGGTCCATATTGTTACACTAGTGTCGGAGGTCAGGGACCACCCAACATACATGTACATATTATTTGAGGTGTTGTTATCAGTATGGAGTAATGGGTCTATTTCAGTCCATTTTAAGGTGCCACGTTCAATACAGAGTGAGGCTAGATATGTATCTTCTATGGGAGTGGCAGTTCAGTTAGAGCCATTGAGGACTATGGTTTCTCGTTTTGGTGGTGATGGCAGTAGGGTCAAATCACCTTATTTTCAAATAATTTTTAAGGAAGAGACACATTAGATTGGTCATTATCATATAGAGACGATGCATCTTCATGTTGTGGATAAGACACTAACGGGATTAGAGGTCAGTCCTTCGATAGTTCAAGGTATAATTATTATTGAATCTTCATTATCTGTGATTCCCATTGACACTAGTGATACTATTTCATTTATTTATACCCACATTATGAAGCTTCTATATTTCACATCGAATTTTCTATCTTTTTAGATGGATTTGGTGACACTTTTGTCCAAGATGATCAAGAGAGGTCTCATGTTCCTTTCATGTGTGCTTTACGGGTCAGGGTTTGATATAGAGTGGGACCTCCTTTTCCTGAATATTGTATATTCCAATGTAATCCTTAGCACAGATTGGTCAGTTCACATACAAGAACATATTGATTATCATAGGTTGTAGGTGAGTTTCTAGGAACATGATGGGAGTCCATAGGTTTTTTTGGAGAATGGGATCCTTGGCTGGGAAAGTGGGACCTCTATTCCCAGTGTTGGGGAATATTTTATTCCACTTATCATCACTCATTCCAGAGGAATTGGGTCATTCTCATGAGGGTAGATTGCCTCATGTAGTGGATGATCTTACAAAGGTATTTATAGATGATTTTTATGGATTTCCCTCCAAAGCGATATGTGGAGTTCCGTATTGATTTTTCAAAAGAAAAAAATAGCAATATATCTTCCCTTGTATCATATGGCCCCCAATGAGTTAAGATAATTAAAGATACAACTAGATAATTTGGAATCTAAAGGATTCACTCACTCAAGAATATCTACTTGGTCCTCTTATATTATTTTTGGGAAGAAGGTATATGGATCCCTATAATAGTGCATTATTTAGAAAAATCTAAATAAGGTAACCATAAAAAATCATATTCCTTGAATAGATTATTTTGTTGATCATTTTTAGGGGTAAAATAATATTTCCATGATATACTTGTGTTCGGGTTACCACCAAGTAAGGCTGAGGGAGGTGAATATCCTTAATACCTCTTTATGAAGTATGTACATCCTATTTGAGCACTTGTTCATGCCCTTAGGATTGACCAATTCTCCCACAGAATTTAAGTCACTCATTAATAGAGTGTTATACCACTATCTCGACTTCTTAATTGTGGAATTCATGGAAGAAATCGTGGTTTACTCAAGATTCAAGGAAGAGAATGAGCGTCATTTTCAGATTATATTGGGAACTCTACTGGATAATTGCCTTTATTAAATGTTGTCCAAGTGCACCTTTTGAATTAGGGAAGTGAGGATTCTTAGTTATATCATCTCTAAATAAGGGTTTTCGGGGGAACCTGGGAATATCAGTGCGGTTATGTCATGGGATCAGCCAAATAATTTGTTCAAGATTAGGATTTTCCTCATCCTGGTAGGTTATTATAGGTGGGTATTCAAGATTTTTCACATTTTTCTTCTCCCATGACCACTCTCACCTAAAAAGGGGGGAAGTTTTATTGGGCCCCAGAATTTCAGGAATTATTAGAGTAGTTTAAGAGACTATTGACTACCACCCCCATATTGATCAAACCCAAATCTAGAAAGAAGTATGTTGTGTCTTATGATGATTCAGGTATGGGTATCGAGTGCATGAATATACAGGGTGATCATGTGGTTGTGTGTGGATCTCTCCAAATCCAAAAATATAAAAATAATTACCTGACCCATGGATTTGAGTTGGAAGAAGTGATGCACTCTTTGATGATGTGGCATCAGTACCTCATTGGAATGATTTTTTTGGTCTAATATGATCATTAGACCTTAGCCTACATATTTTCATAGGATAATATTATTTTTAGGATGCGCCATTTGATTAATTATTTCAAGGGGTTTGAATTTGATATTGTCTATACACCGGGAAAGGTTAATGTGGTGACTGATGCCTTCTTTAGGAAAGTGCTAGTTAATGCATTGAGGAAGCCTAGTGATGAGTGGACTTTGATGGGGATCCATTCCTAGATGCACCTAGATACCATGGAGCATTTTGAGGTGTGTTCCTGTTGAGTGTCTAGTTGACTCCTCCTTTTAATTTGATTTGGATGAAATAGCCTAGTGATGATCTATTTCAATGGTAGGTGCAGTTCTTTCATGGTGGGGAGATGTCTTGTGATTGGACTTCGTCTCCCAATGGAATCTTGTCTATCAAGGTCCGTTCATTTATTCCATTGTGTCTGAGGAAGGTGTTAATGAAAAATATCCATGAATCATAGTGGTCCAGTCATCCTAGTTGTAAAAAAATGTATTATGATGTTCATCGGTAGTTTTGGTTCCATGGTATGAGGCGGGATATATCTGAATTTGTATCATTGTGTTATACATGTTAGTAGATGAAGTTGAGTATCAAAGGCCCTCTGGTTTGATTAAGTCATTACCCATTCCTACCTGGAAGTGGGATGGGGTTTCCATGGATTTAATTTTTGGCTAACCTCAAACATATCATGGCAAGAACACTATTCATGTAATGATTTGTTGTCTGAAAAAACCATCCCACATCATTATGATTAGAAATATATGTAAAGTGGATGAGGTGGTCCAATTGTATATTCAAGAGGTGTTATGGATGCAGGTGTTCTATCAGTTTTGGAAATACATTCATAAGGTTTCAGGGTCAAAGATAAAGATAAGCATGTCATACCATCCTCAAACAGATGTCCAGAATGAGCGAAAAAACTATATTCTCAATGAGATGATATAGGAATGTTCCTTGGAAATCATAGGTTTGTGGGATATCCATTTGGAAATAGAAACTCATATAATAATAGTTAGAAATCCTCAGTCCTAATGGAACCTTTTTATTTGTTCAATGGTCATCCATGTCGGTCCCCCCTATGTTGGGATGAAGTTGGTGAGACCTGACTATTGGGGTCATGTTTTGTGAAAATGGTTTCTAAGATGGTCAAGTTGATCCGATAGTGGTGATTGACAGATTAATTACCACATAAATATTAATCTGACCATAGTAGTCTAGACCTTGAGTTCTCTATGGGTGATCATGTATTCTTATAGGTGGCCCCTCATTTAGGTCACTGTCATTTGGAAAATCAGGGAAAGCTAACACCCTTTTTTTCATAAATTTTGACATCACTAAGAAGGTTGAGAAGGTGAAAAATAGGTTATCATTACCTTATAAATTATCATTTATTCATGATGTATTCTATGTCTCCCAATTGACGAAATACAATTCGTATTTGTCCCATGTATTGAATTGGGAATAGTCGGAGATAAAGCCTCATTTACCAATGTTTGAGCAGCCGGTGTGAATAGTAGATTCCCAAGAGAAGGTGATCTAGGGGATGACAATTATACTGGTCTACATCCTCTAGGTGAATGTGAATGATCTACATGAGGCATGGGAGAAGATTTCTTGGGTTGAGGAAGAGTACCCATTCTTGTTTTCCGATCAATATTTTGGTTGAAATTTTGGGGAAAGATGTTTTCATTTAGGGGAGAATTATCACATCCTTGTACTTTATAGTTATTTATCAATTATATTCATGGTATATCATTCACTAGGATTTTCCTAGGTTCCCCTTGATATTTGGTAGAAAAAAGGGGGTTTGGGGGGGAATGAACATGCCGTAGATTTTTGCCATACAGTTTACTAAACTGTACAGACAAACCGTGCATAGGTGTCCAGTTCATAAAACATATTTTTTTATTCCATTTTTTCCCTTTCATGTTTAAAACTATATCATCTCTTTCATCTCCCATTCTACCATAGAATATATCAAAGGATCCCAATCTCCCTTAACCAGTCTTGGAACTCAGTTTTTAGGGATTTTATGGGGAAACATCATGGTTATTCATGTAAGTGATTACTCTATTTATCTTCCATTTACATAGAAGTTATTCCCTCCTTATTTAATTTCAAAATTGATATCAAAAAGGGTTTTGTATGTAGGGTATAATTCTTTGTTTATTTTTTCAACAATGTGGATTGTTATTTTTTCAACTCCTCGTGGTGCGGTAATGGTGCGATTGAAGTTCCACATAAACATTTGGGGTTTTTTGACATATTTGGTAGGTGATTCCATGTTTATACAATCATAGATGAATTTATTATTTTTTATTGACATAATTTTCAGGTTAACCACTCACTTTTTATTCAAAAACCATTTTTTGGAAGAATTTAATAAGAGTTGTATTTTATTGAATCAATTTTGTATAAAAATGTGTGTTTTTCATTTTTATTCCATGTTATGTCTATTGGGGTTATTTTATGGATCATGAAATTGGATTATTAAATGTTTTTATGGATTCCAAATCTGGTTGGGTGTGGTATTTTTCTGCATTTATCCATAAAAGAAGTATTTTGAATAGATTTTTTGTGAGAATATTTGTTTTAATTCTAGAAATAGTTTTATGAAATTTTTTAATGGTTTATGGAGTTAAAAAAATGTTTCAAAGACTTTTTGGTTAATATAGGATGTTTTTATGAATTATAAATTGTATTCTTATGTGAAAATGGTATTTTATAACATGTGGAACTTGTTTGAGCACAAATAGGGAAACCCGATTATCTTGGTGGGCGGACTAGGACAAGTATGCTAATGATCTGGTAGTGGAATATTATTATTTCACTTATCAAGTTTGATGATGACAACACTAACTAAAACATGATGTTTTTTAGGGACCAAAATGCCATTTAGTTTCCCCTCATAGTGGCTCATTCAAGAGAAGAATATTTTTTATGGTTACATATACACAGATATAAGATATACCCAGTTCCCCAAAACTAGCTATTGCTTATGGTTGATCTCATGACTTTTTCTCATTGAATACATCATATTTATGATCGGTAAATGATATGTTTTGATGGAAAATTTATTATAATTTTTGTTTCATTTCAATGTTTACTTTCTTAAATGTTTCTCTCTTGAATTCCATTTTCATTTAATGTTTCACCTTTTATAAATTTTTCCAGCATTTATTTTTTATAAAAACTTTCATTATTTTTGTCTTAAAATTTTTATCACAAAGAATATTTATGGATGGAATCTTATTGGGGTTATTATCTCACCCTACCGACATATTTCAGTGTCAATAGACTTGGTAATGTTGGACATAGATAAGGGAATCTTCATCAGAGATGGTGGTTTGGGTTGTTAACTACTCTTCTAGGTGAATTATTGCGGTGAAAGCATGAGGTGATGTATGCTTTCCAAGTGGTGGTTATTGAGTTAAAATTTATGCTCTTTCTATGTTGTGGCCCTCTGGAGGTTTTTTTAAAACAATTTATTTCAATTATGAATTTTATTAATGGATTTTTTGGATTTCATGTTCAGATTAGGTTTATTTATTGATATTAGTTCTTTAATGCTTCTAAACTCGATTAAATCATTCCCAAACCATTATTCAAGATACTCGGGCACTTCATCCAGTCTGTGGGGATAGGGAACGCCCTTCAGGCTTTACCATAGACCAGGATGGGTTGTGGTTTGGATGGATACTAGATCTGGTTCGTGACCTTTTTGGAATATAAATCATTAAACACAACATAATGTATTTCCACCACATACATGACCCTTGATATATATTTTTAATTTACAATATAGAATTACATATATTATGATTTTAACTAAAGATTATATATTTTTCATTCTATCAATAAAAATTCAACATCTAATAATTGTATCTTCATTTCAAAATGTATGAAATTTTTTGTCAATTGTTTCAAATATGGAAACTTTGTAGGATGACAAAATTTTCTATTAGATATCCACTCATCTATAATTAATATTATCCTTTTTGAATCATTTCAATTATAAATTTAAAAATTGAAATATAGAATTATAGGAAGATTAAAAATTTCCTTGTTAGGATTCTTAGTGACTTCTAAATCATCCTTTGTATTACACATACTATTGATAACCAAATTTGTTATCTATGATTTCTTCATCAAAAAAATGTACATTATAATTGAATTAATTTTGTATGAAATGAATTTTAATATGTGATAAACTATGTGTTTTACACATCCTTTTGTTAAATTCACATGTAATATAGGAAAATAAAATTTCTCTTTCATCCCTTTAGGTAACGGGTCGATGAACCTTAAGATGGTCCATTGTGTTTTTAAAATTATTTAAAAACGTGATATAGTTATGAAAAAACACTATTATTCATTTTGGTTACTTATGTATGAATCATAATCTAACACTATGTGACAATATATTTTGAAAAATTAATTTTGGTACTCAATTTTTGGTGAAAACAATTTCAATGATTTGATAAAAATTATATCCCATCTTTTTTGTGTGCATGTTGATGACATTCATCATAATTTGATATTTATGTATTTTTTTTAAAATTTTATGAAATATTTTTTTAATTACATTGATTATATATTGCCATTGATAAAAATGAAGAATTATTTTAATGGCTATCACTTTTCATATAAAAATGTGACATCATTTTAGGTGGATATTTGATAAATATCATTATTATCCATGATAAATCCATAATGGATTCTTGTATTTTGAGACTGTATTAATGAAAAAATTATTATGAAAAATTATACAGTATATTTCATACAATCACTCTAACAATATAGCATTCATGACATGACTTACTTAATACATTTCATCATATCCTAGAGAATGAAAAAATAATAATGGGTGAGGTATAATTCTCGGTAAGGGTAAACATGGGTGATACAATTTAATGATCATAAACAATCATAATATATTAAAAAGGGTATGAGTTCATTATCATAACATATAATGTATATACCTAATCAATCATGGATGAAAACCATTAACCATGAAATAAAATAATATCATTCTAAAATACATAAATTATAAGTGTGGGAAATCGTCATAAATAAACCATGAACTATAAATTGAAATCGTAATAATTTCATAAAAGTGTTTCACTATATTAGGTGTAGAAACAATTTCTTATATCATGTTTAACAACTTATACCATGAAGTCTTAGTAGATCGGGTATCAAATCCTATTTATAATATTGTAATTGTTCAATAATAACTACTGTATTCTTATAGTTGATCAAGAAAAAAATATTATTTCCCATTATGGATCAATAACATCAACTTGTTTCCCAGATTTGATCAGGAACATCATTTTACTTACAATTGTATATCAAGAACATCAACATGTTTTTCATAATTATCTCGTGAGATATAAAACTCATCCAATGCAATTGGTAGGATATATAATTCCATTTCCACCTATAAAAAACTAAATCTATACTTATATGTTTCATAATGTACTGAAATAATCCACATATCGTCATATCATAACACATTCCATCAAAAAAAATTCATAAAAATTTCATATATTCATCAAAGAATATGATAGGAAAAAGAATTGGGTTTTCGAATCATCTCATCAAGATAATAGTAAACAATCCATATAAATAATAATAATTGTATCATTGGATCATATACCTAGTAAAAAATAGTTATATAAAAGGATGTTATTATAGAAGATAATTAATTTAAATGAATCATCGGAATATTTCATCACGAAAATAACCATTTCAAATTTAAATCAATTATTTAATATCAATTTTTTTCCAATAATTTATTTGAAATTAGTTTTTGGATACTTGTAAAGGAATCATAAAATAACTGATTAGTCATGATGGTGGTAAATATTTTTCACGTTGTAATCATTAAATTAACGATATGGTTCATACCATCAGTAAAATGTACCACCTTAAGAAAATGAATTAATGATTATTTTATAAAAACATGTTGAAAATGAAAAGTTGTTTATCAATGAATTTAAATAATAATAGAATAATATTTATAAAATGTTTGATGTTTTTAGAAAACATATATATGGGAGGAAAGTATTACCATCTAGATAGTAAAACATAGTTATTTTTTCATAAATACTTTATTAATATCTATTGAGTACTTAAAATTAGGTAAATTAAAGGGAACTAATTATTATAATGATATAAATAGAAAAGAATAAAATGAAATGGACTTAGATGAATAGGATCATATAATTTCCTCAATGGAATTTCAAGAATAATCAATCCCAATTAAAATATGATTAAAATTAAAATACATTACATCATGGCTATTATTTCTCCATATATGTTATGAACTATTGTACAATAAATATAGATTTATTATAAATGTATTATAAAACTATAATCATATATATTGTATGATATATGTTTTACTTATAACATATTATCACAAATTTATTAAGAAATTGTTATTAAGATCACTTTTTTGCGTAATTACTGCTTTTTATTTCATGTATGTTTTATTCAACAGTTCCATCCCTAACACTATAATAATTGATTTATAATATCCAGAATATTATTTACCACATTAAAAAAATATATATTAATTATATATATGTTTAAATTCATCCATAAAATGTATATATCATTAAAATAAATACACAATTCCAAGGGATGGCATGTCATACTTACGCATAAAATTTGTTATCACTTTTCAACAGATGGAATGAAATAAAGGTAAATAATAATTAACATTTATATAGTAATTATTTTAATGTATATATCATTTATATTTTTATTAAATATATCCTTATTGAAATCCTCACAGATGAAGCACAAGCGAAATCACAACATCACATGGAGGTTGTGGTCCACACAGAAGCATGGGTGAAATTATCCTTTTCCAATAGATGGAAATAAGGTGTATATCTTTTATGACATCATTATAATAAAAATTTATTATATTACTGATAATGAATATAATATTTTATAACCAATAAAATATATTTAGAGCTGTTGTGATAAGAAATAATATTAAAAACATTTCGTTTAGAGCTATACCACTTCATTAAGAAAACATCTTTTTCTTAAACCATAATGCATGAATGGGGTGGTATTTAGGAAGTACCAGAAGATATAGGTTGTTTTTATGCAATATATTATAAAATTAGATCTGGTATTCGATTAAATATTAGTCCCAAACATTTTGAATAATTAAATAGACGAGGATTCCATTTATATGTGGGGGAGACACACCCATGGTATTACATATAGTATTCTATTAAGATAAATTATTTTTCTTCAAATTATTTTAAAAAAATTATATATTTCTAAAAAATTATGATTCCGAGTTGAAATAATATAATAAAATATAATTTGATCCTGATTTGGTGATATTTCTACACACATCACTTATTTTTGAATTTTGTTAATCCTTTTCACAATTACTGAAAAATCAATGTTTTATTCCTGTTATGAGTTATGAATGTTTCTATAAAATGAAAAGTGACTCATAAATGAACTATGGATGCTATTTCTGTTTATATCCCATTAACATTTTTTTATATTATTAATATTTGTAAATAATTTATTAGAATATTAATTGTTAGAAAATATCATTAATTCCATTTGTTGGAAATATTAATTTAATTTATCATTCAAAATGTGATTAAGGAAAATTAATTATAATGTAATCCTTAAACACAACCCTAACTGTTTATATTTTTTTAGAAACAATAAATTACACAGAAAAAATTATTTTTATACTTTTTAGTATCATTTACATGATTTATCCACTACTTTTAGAAGCTATGTGTCTACGTTGAGTAAGAATTTATTTTAATTATTCAATCACTAAAATTTATCATTAATTTAACATGTATAAAATAATTCACTTTAATATAAAAACATATTACTCAAGATAATTTGATTTATATATGTCACAAAATATTATTGATATAAAAATAATAAAAATGAGAATTTTAAATTATGTTATACGACAAATTCTACATGTAAAAAAATAAAATATAAATGTGAAAAAGGATTTATTATTTAATTATAGATTATTATAGAAAAAATGACCCATACAATGATATAAAGGAATTTATTTGGATGAATCTTAATACGTATAGCATTTTTTTCACCAAAATTATATCATTTACCATTACTATGTTAACAAAAATTTAATATCATCATGATTTATATTGACCAAAAATATAATGGGAATATTTTCAAAATTTATAACTACTAATTAAAAATAATGAAATCATTTTGAATGATCCCAATATCATAAGTAGATGAAAATAATTTAAGTGAAAAATTAAAAACCCGATGAAACACATGTTTGATAAAAAATACATTTTCATTTATAAAAATTGATTCTATAAAAAAAATCCAAGAATGAAATATAATATAATGAATATATTTGGATTATTTATAGTATAAGAAAAATAATTATTCATTGAATAGATGTTGAAATAAAATAAATCTTGGTAATATCATGAAATAGAATGATGGTTTTCAATAATAATTAGTATTTTCACCATCTAATAGAACTGTAATCTTTCTAGATAAGTATCTATATTTCAAACTAATTTAATTTTGATATGATGATTTCAAAAATGATATACTTTTTGTTTGAAACTATTTCTAATTGTTCCAGAAATTTATTATAATATTATCTTATAGAATGTAATAAAAAAAATTTTTAAGAATAAATATACTTTACCAAAACATTTGTGGTTATATCATAATAATTAACTAATGCATTTGTACTGAGTAGGAACTATATATATATATATATATATATTAGTTTTTATAATTCTATTTATACTAAAAATTAAAACACTATTATATTTCATTTTTTTAAACAAGGTTTTTCATAATAAGCAAGCTATCAAATAAATCAAATTTATTTTTTGAAAACAATACCATGAAATATTAGGATGTTACATAACACCCCCATTAAATGAATTTCATCTATGAAATTACATCATTTAAATATAAAATATTAAATATATCACTATTTTATCACATCCACTTGTTCCCATGTAGCTTCATGTAACTTTTTGTTTCACTACAAAACTTTTACTTGGACAGTGGCATTATTTCAATGAACATTATCTCCCAAATCTAAAATCACACCAAGTTATTACCTATTCGATATATTCTCATCTATTGGTACATTTTATAAGTTAATTACATTTGAGTTATTAATTATTTAATTCCTCATGAGATATATATGAAATATCTCATGAACATGAGGTTTATTTGAGAGATGTTCCAAAAAATATGCTTTCATCGTAATAAGATTGATAATTTCAAATGGGACAATATGCCCTATGTAAAACACTCCCTTAGTTTAAAATATCATAACATTATTCAATGTAGGAATTCATAGGAATGACATTTTATCAACATCAGACACAAGATCTCACTGGAATTTATC
This sequence comes from Viscum album, assembly GCA_963277665.1. NCBI lineage: Eukaryota > Viridiplantae > Streptophyta > Magnoliopsida > Santalales > Viscaceae > Viscum > Viscum album. The sequence continues at coordinate 409,283,523 of OY728153.1, read as the reverse complement.
ACTATAACATTTTTTCAATAAATTGATTATCTGATGTGTTACTATAAAACTATAAACATCTATATAATTTCTTTATATTGATAAAGTCCCAAAATCGTTCATTATCCAAGTTAATCCTAGAATATAAGAGTTATTACCTCTTAACCATGAAGTTATCAAAAGGTTCCACCTGAGTTCATGAGTAAAATATATTGTAATAATGAAATTCTAGAAAGGAAGGTGTTGATCCAAACCACCATTGAAATATATGGAATAAGACCTCAAAATATTCTCAGTGGTTTTTCACTTTTTTCTTAGACTATCTATCTATTTTAGGATGATAAGTAGTGATGAATCATGGAATTTTATCCGAATATTGTGGAACAATACAATTTAACTTCTTGGAAAACCTCAGAACCCAATTAGATTAAAAGTTATGTTTTACTCCATGAAGCATCAATGTTTATTTTATAATTACGTAAGATGGAAAATAGATAAATTTACTATGGTTATTATAAACTATAATGAAGTTCTATATCAAGTAAATACGAACCAGATATCAATATTTCCATTATATGTATTAGGGAGTCCAATTATGAAATGAACGATATGGTTTTCCCATTACCATTATTGTGTGGGTAATAAATCATGCATCCCCTTAAACTTCTCACTCTAATCCATAACTTAGTGAGATATTAAGGATCAATATAGATACTCTATAATAACCCTTTTCTTGTATTTATAACATAAATATTTTTTTATATTACTATACATATATGTAATATCATGATATACAGAGAATGAATGAATATTGGATTAATCTAATAGTTAATTTATAGATTTTGGTGTTAATGGATTGCATACTCCATTCATCAACATTATCATTCCATCAATATTATGGTTGTAATCAGTAACACTATTTACTTTATTCTATAGTTTTACATCTACCCTATATACACATATTATAATCATATTGTTTAATGATTGAACAATCATTATAGAAAGATATGATATGTCTTATTTACCAAGGAATTCATGAACCAACTTCTACAAATCAATAATGATTGTATATATTTCAGGACTAATTATGGATTAACTATCATTTCCAATCTGACTCATAGAATCAGCCGCTATTTCCACCATACTATGATAGTAGTGTCTTGAACAATAACAAAATTTAAACAATTCCAACCATCCTTACTGGATCATATTCTACTCTTTTAATGTGACGATATACATCAATATTTTATGATCCATATATATATATAACAAAAATTTAAAAATAAATATAATTTCATCATATCATTTACAAAAAATTGTTGTTTCCATCTCAGAATAATGAGAAATATTATTTTTATCAAGTATTTTTAATTTCAATGTGGCACATTTTATCACCATATCATTCTCCATGAGTATTCTTGCAAGTATCTTCATTTATGAATCACTATTGATCACCAAAACATATTCATTACTGGGTGGTGTGATCAAAAGTGCACTAACCAACCATATCTTAATTATTTGAAATCAAATTTACATTGAACACCCCACAAGAAAATATAACCATTTTTAGTCAACTTGGTGGGTGGATTAGACAGTCCTGGTAAATCTATCAAATTTTTTTGATAATATCAAACTAATCCAAGAAAATAATGGATTTCAATTAATATGATTGATCAATTCTATTTCCCTATAATCTCTTCCATTGAATGATACAGCAATGTACTATCACATGAGATAATATTACCATATGATAGATCATTCATAATCCACAATTCACAATAATGAATTTTTTCACACATATCCATCCTTATGGACATTATAATAATTTTTCAATAATTTTAATGTTTTTCTTTTTTATATGAACATATATTAATATAAACACTAAATAGTACTAAAAATTGATCAAGGAAATATCGGTATACAATATTCAATAATACCATGATGATAATATAGGAGTTAGTATATTCATGTTGAATGAGTATAAATTGATTATTATATTACCCCATATGAAAGGATTTCTTAGGTATGTCATACTTCCAAAACTTCAATTGATGATATCATGAATGAAGGTAAATCTTAGAAAATTATTCATCTTATTGTTATTGATCAAAAAAAATCAATGAAACCGGGTAGATGATACTTATTAAGGATTGTTAAATTTATTTGTTTCATATAATATATTAAAATCTCTATTTTTCCTTATTTCAATAAAATAAAGAGAAAAATTTTACCCTACTATAATGCACTAAGGTGTATAAAGTACTTATTAGGATTCACCTATTGTTATTTTTTCAATTCATGAAACTCAATTAGATAAATTGTATAGAGAGTTTTTGAGTCAGGTTTATAACTGGATATGAGTTCAATTAAAAACAAAAAATTATTATTCATTGCAATACTATGAAATTCATTAGAAAATAAAACAAAAATCCATTATAATAGGTTTATCATAAATATAATGTTTCTTACAAACCATATGATATAAATAAAATTCTTGGAAAGAAATTAAAACCCAAAAAATTGATGTAATTTATATTCATTGATTGTATTCATCCTCACACCCTTAAATGATCGTAGGACATTTTGGAATATTTAATTTAATTTATATTCCACATAAATTGTTATTGGATCCATGATATGAAATCAAATCCATAACCTGAATCACATTAAATTCATCTAGGGGAAGAATAAAATTTTTTTTATAAATATAATTCCCACTATCTTATATGAGAGAGGAATTATAGAATTAAAATTCATCAATCGTACTATTTCTTATTTTTTCACAAATTAAAAATATAATCATTATGATATGAATTTACATTCCTTGCAATTTTATGGATATATATGAATTCATATAAGTATTATCAAATAGATTAATTCTATATTTTGGCATACATGAAAACACATCACCTTTATTATATTTACTTTAATCCACTAGTTAAATCAAAATGGATATAAGTACTACGATACATTTTGATCAGATTAATAAATACTAAAAAATAATTCATAGGATCTAAAAATCATGAAAACTACTTATAAATATATGAAATCAATGATATGACCTATATCATCAAAATTTAATAAGAAAAAGTATTATTTTATCTATACCAATCTTAACATTAAGGTTTTCACCAAAGTATTATAACCATAATATCAACAAAATTACAAAACCACACTATAATTCCAACTATACCGAGATACTATTTTCAAACATAAATATTAAATAATTTTCTATGATTATTAAATACATAAAATTTTTTTCCACACTATAAATATAATGGTTTAGTTACATTGGAGACTATATAATTAATCATATAATTTAGGTGCATTCATAAACAAATATCAAAAATTTATTATCACCTTGGCCCTTCTTGATATACCCCACTTAAAACCGTTCTTATCTACATAGGAAAATTAAATATAATAAAGGTTAAACTCATTCAATTAATAAGGGTAAACACTGGATATATAATTATATGATAGTAAAACAGTATTAGATAAGAACAAGGGTATGATTTCATGATCATATCCTAAAATGTTCTAAGCCAATATATCATTGATCAAAATTATAATTTATAAAATAAAAAATTATCATTTCATAGTACAGTATTCAAATGATTTATAAATCACCATAAATAAATCATTAACATTAAATATGATTAATAATAACATTATCAAATTATATAAGCATCATAGGTATATAAAAAATTTCATTTTTCAAGTTTAAGTACTGAGAACATAATATCAGAGTAGATTAGGCATTAACACTCATATTCGATAAAATAATGGCTCATGCATCACCACATGTCACCCTAATTGGATCAAGAACATTAAAATTTTTCTCAATGTGGATCAGTCCCATCAAAGTTTTTTCTGTAGTCTATCAAGTACATTAACTTGTTTCCAATAGATGATAAATAACAAATTTTTTCCCATAACTATCTCATGACATATAAAAATTAACTCAATTTTTCATTTGGATATGTAATTAATATACCAACTATTAGATAATGAAAACCACAAATATTTTTTCCCAATATCATAAAACATTTATCATATAATCATATCATATCTTCAAAAATAAAATAGGATATATATAAACATTTCATAAATTCATCATAGCATAAAAATAGAAAACAAATGTGTTTCAAAAGAATCTCATCATTATAATCTTTGTACCATACATAAGAAGATAAATAATCACGCTATTGTGTTATATACATAGTAAAACACTATTAAAATTATATGATATTATCATATATGAAAATTACCTGAAGATAATCACTAGAATAATTTTTATTAAAACAAATTATTTATTTTGAAATAAAATATTTAAAATCCTAATATTTTTAAAATACCAGTAAAAAATTTTACTTGAAAATAGTCCTTTAATCATGTAATGTATTCTGAAGTAAATGATTTGTTATGATGATGTGGTTTTTCATTCATGTCACAATCATTGTAATAATGATAATGTTTGTACCGTCAGTAAAAATTATCTCATTCCAAAAATGACAAAAGTATTATTTTTAGAAAGATTTTATAAAAAATATGAAAATGACCTAAAATTAATTTAAACAATTATTTGATAGAATTAAATATCATTGATGAAACTTTTAAACCATAGATTTTCAAACACATCGGACAATAGAATATTGTGATTTCTCCTTCAAAATATTATTTTCATATATGGAGTAAATAAAGAGCAGAATATTAAAGTTATTTTTTTATTGTCCAGATATAATCTGAGGATAATTAAAAGAAGTGGATTTATTAGATAGGGATCATACAATTTAAACAAAATAAATTCACGTATAAACAATCTTGATTAAAATGGGATAAAAATATATATTCATTATATCAGGTATCAAAATGAATTTATAGTGAATTTATACTATTTATATACATATTCCAGACCATAATAATATTGATCATATTTTATTTTATTTATTTATATAATTTTATCACCATTATATTTTTTATTTCTTATTAATATCAATATTATGGTTAATAACTGATTTTTTTCGTCCCCATTTTGGTTTGGAAGTCCAATTACATATACATTTCCATGGTTCAATAATATCCAAAAGTTTATTCCTCATATTAATAAAATATATATTAATTTAAAATATTTATATTCATCAATAATTCATAGATATAGAAAACAAATTATTCAATTTGTGGGGATGTTAGGCCATATGTATTCCTGAATGCTATATTCATCATTCGATGTATATACCAAACTAAAATTAAGTATTAATTAACCATTATTATTATTATATGCTATATATCATATATATTAATAAAACAATCCTCATTACTATCCATATAAATCAAAATCTATAAAATCACATCACTATATGGAGGTGGTAGTCCGCAATTACGCACAAGCGACATTATCATGTCAAAAAAAGATGAGGAAAATGTGGATAATGGTTGATCTATCGTATTAATAGAAATTAATTATATCTATAAAACTGAATTAATTATTTTATAAAATAAACCATTCATCTATAAGAGGTATAATTATAACGATATTAAAAATAGATAGTTAAGAGTTATACCTCTTTATTAAGACTCTTCTTGGGATTATAACATAAGCATTGAAGGAATTTTCATTTGGAAAGTACTAAAGTTCTAGAATGTGGATAATGATGATAATATGATATTATATACAACATTTTATAAACTATAAACCACAAAAATTTTAACAAACGAATGAGAGGTGGTTCTTTATTTTATGTGAGCGGAGGGAAATTATTGAATTACATAAAGTATTAAATTAATATAACTTAATTTTGATGGAAAATAATAATAAATTTGTAAACATTTATAGTAATATTAGTATTATATTAAAAAATCTCATAAAATAAAATGATATTATGTTTTGGTTATGTTATGTTATTTCCTATATATCATTATTTTGACCCATGAAAACCCTTTTGACAATTACTGAAAAAATAAATGTTTTTTATTTTTTAGAATTTTGAACATTTAAAAAAATGGAAATTGAAAACAAATGTACAATTAATGACATTATAAACCATATACATTTTAATTTTATGAAATATTGTATTTTTATGAAATTTAAAACATTTAATTAAAAATTATTTTTTATAAAATATCAGTAATATTATTATTAAAATTTTTCATTTTATTTTACTGTAAAACAACATGAAAAAAGTAATTATATTATAGTCCATTAATGTATCAGCAATATGAAATATTTATCTATAAAATCATTGGGACACTATAACCCACTCAAAAAATCACATTTAGAGATTTTAAAGTCAGTTATATGATTTTTCTATTACATGTACAATCTCTATATTGGCGTTGCATCAGCAATTAAGGAAATTATTTCATAAATAAAAATTAAAATTAAATTATAATAATAATAAAAATTAATTCATATTTCATATAAAAATTTACAATAGAACATATGACGTTTTTACCAATGACACAAAATTTTATAGATATTAAATACAAGAATGTGTCATTTTTGATGTTATCATGAACTAAAATATTTTATAGTTCAAAATAAATTAAGAATTTAAATATTGGACATATATTCAATGTATATATAATTATGTTATAAATAGACTCATATAATAAGATATTGTAAAATATATTAATGAATTTGATTACAGATCGCATTAGTTATAATCCTTTTTAACACATTTTATGATAACCGTGGATAGAAAAGTTTATAATTGTTATTATTCAAATTTTAAAAATATTAAAGCAAGCTATTTAAAAAATACTAACCTCATGATTTCAAATTTTCAAAAAAAATCAAGATGAAATATCTAGAAGTGGTAAAAATTATTTTTTGACAAAATTAAAAACATAATGAAAATATATTTTGTACGGAAAATCCCTTTTTATATATAAGAAAATGTTTTATACCAAATTACACCATAAAATTGATTGAAATAAAAATAATTGGATTATTATTTATAAAATATAAGTAATTCATCATTTAAAACATTTAATATAAAGTGAACTTTATAAATTCTTGAAAAACACTTATGGTTTCAATAAAAAACAGTATTTACTACTATTCGATATAAAATTAATCCTTTTGGAAACGTACATAAAAACACTTAATTTAGATATTATTATTTGAAAATTGGTATCATTTTTATAAAATTCTATTTTGAAATTTTCTGGACATTCATTTTAACTATTTACATAAAAATTATTAAAAACAATTTAAAATAAATCATATTTTTGATGAATTGAATAAATATTAAAAATATTGGCCAGATATATCATAAGTAAAAATTAATAAATTTATATTTACATGAAAATTATATAAAGTTTATAATTTGGTTAATGTTTTTTATACCAACAAATTCAAGGTCTAGTATACATTCATTCATTTAAACTTGTTGTATCGTATAAAACAAGCCATAAATGAAATCATATTTATTTATTGAGAAATATATCATAAAATAGTTGAGTGTTTCAAAGTCCATATAATACAATTATATAATAAATCTATTGCTCGAAAAATGTCCAAATTATGATAGGTTAATTCTATATAGATTCAATTATTTACTAGATACACGAATTGTAAGTAAAATCAAATATTAGTTGTGAATGTGGTTTTGGACATTCACTAGACATAAATAAGATTATATATTTCTAAATGGTGACATAAATGATTTATAGAGTTCCTTTAATATCTATAATTTGTGGTACTATCCTTTTATGGTATCTTATCAAATAATTAATGTATTATTTTATTCCCCATATAGTTTAATATAATAAAATATTCTATCAGTAATAAAATTTGGGTTTGATGATTATTGTAGGTCGTCCACTATGGGGGAATACTATGGGGTGTGAACATGAATATTTTTTTGTTCATAAAATCTATTTTTCATTTGAATAATTTATCTAGGTAATTGAGATATAAGAGTTATTATCGGCCTTTAAATCAATTTTCTATCATCAATCCAATATTATCCCAGGTCTCATTATCCACTGGTTCTATGATATAAAAACCTTTCATAATATTCATGTTAGTGGGGGAATGATTCAATGGGAAATATATAAACCATGTAGAATCCCAACATTGAGATCCATTTATGATGTGTTTATGTCTCCACTATGAATGAAGAATAATAGTGATTAGACTATGATTCAAATTATGGGGAAACGTATATTGACCTAACATCTATTAATTTTTTCAGTTTAGAAAGACATTTCTTTCAAGAAATATACCCAAAAAATTGGAGTCTCATGGATGGAAGTAGGAAGTAAAAAGGTAGATGAGTTTATTTATTTTTCTTATATATAGAAACCCAATATATATATATATACATAAATAAAATATCATTGTAATTTTCAATAAATACATCCATTAATAGTCTAAAAACCCAGATAACTAAAGGATTAAGTCATAGAGATTATATAAAAGAGAATCTTAATTTACTAAAATTGTGAACATTATTCCACAATCATGATCTTCTAGAAATATCCCTATAAATTTAACATGATCTTATAATATTAATAACCATGGGATGGAAACATATGAAATCTGTGATCTTGGACACACATTAATGTAAATACATTTCACAATTTGTTATATCATATGCATGATGGAGAACTTGATAAAGATGTAAATATCAAAATAACATAACATAATAAAATATGTGATAACCCTAAAACATGATGAAGAAAAAAATAGCATATATATTTCATTTACTAATCATAAAAGTATGAACATTCCCAAAATACTAATAAATTACCAAAAACATGTGATCATGATATAAAAATATATAAATCATTAAAAATATGTATTAATAATAAAAACATGGAATAACATGAAAAAACATGATATTTTATGAAAAAATGAAAACATTGTAAATATAATATATGTAAACCTAGATACTCACCACAATTTTCACATATATTTTTTTTAGAAATCATATTCCTTCATAACCACCCTTTGTGAACCAAATTACTCGATGAACTGTTCAAATAACATTTATATCATATGATATATATGATGTTACCCAATTCATTAAAGGAATATTTTGATCTACCCCATCTCACAATCCATATATTTTTGTAACACTCCAAATAAATAATGAAATCATAAAATATCCCATTGAGAGGAAATTGTTGCTTATAATTTCCTAATCATCATATAAAGAAAACATAGAAAAAAATGTGTTTCGTAAAACATTAAAAAAATCACATATCATGAACTTAAAATTTTAAATATATAAATAATATCATTTTTTATATGATTCATATCCCAATAACATATACATGGTGATAAAAACATCACATCTTTAAACACAATTTTTAGAGGGTAAATAGAGGTCAGAATAAAAAATTTTAAACAAAACTATTAAAACATTAAAGTAAAAATTACATTGAGAAAATACATTTGTAAGGTAAATTGGATAATTTTAAAAACCGTAATATAAATATTTCTATGTTAAAAATCCTTAATTTTAAAAAAAAGGAGAAGTAAAAATAATTCGAAAACAAATACTTTTAAAACATATAATTTTAATAAAATATCTATTAAAGGAGTCCTAATAAAGATGTAAATAATTAAAAAGAGGATGTTAAAATATAAAAAAATAATTTAATTATTAAAATAACCTTTTAAAATGGAACATTTAAAAATATATAAATTTTATCTAAATAAAGTATGGAGTGGATAGTAAAACCACATTATCTTGAAATGACTGAAACTATGGTTTTAAACATTATGAAACTACATTGTTGAAAAACCACATCATTAAAAGGGTAATGAAAATATTTATTTAAATCATGTTAAAGGGAATAAAATATAATTGGGTAATATATAATTTCAGTTTCTACTATGGAAAGAAGACCACTTGGGGTATTCATAAACATTGATAAAAAAGATAAATACATTAAAATAAATGGGATTTATTCTTATCAAAAATTCAGATTCATGTAATAATTGAATCATAAAGGGAAAATATTTTTGGGAGAAAAAATATTTCTATTGAAAAATATGTAGAAATAAATCCTAAAATAATAATATGTAAGAATAGATCTACTGTGAATCATGATGTTCATATGAGAGTGATTAGGAGCAAATGAAAACATTTGAGTAAAGAAATACCCTTACAACCATTGTATCTTTTGAATCAAAACAACATGAGAGTTATAAAATTAAATATACCATTTATCATAATGAATTATAAGAGTAAAATGTTAACAAATGAATTTGTTGGAGTATTTAAACAAATAAATATGAATCATAGAGGGGTACTTAAACATGTTTTAAATGATTTAAATAATGGAAAGAACTTGTTACCATGATTCCTTCTTTTGTTTGTCAAACATTGTATTTCACTAAAAAATATTTTCCTCCTTAATTAAATATTATTTACCCTTATTAATATGTGATTAATTTTTATATACATCATTATAATTAATTATTACAGTTATATTGGTTTTCAATAAATTATAGAAACCTTTATGTGTTAATAACATTAACCATTTTCAGAGATTTTATAATATTGATATCATTACCCATACATTGACAGAAATTTCCACAGTTATATATTATATAAAATACTAATATATATATATATAATATAAATTTATAATTCACTTATATGATTCAATAAATTTTGTAGTTTCACTTTTGGTTAAATGGAATCAGTGATGGCATCTTTCGACAATTTTAGTGAATGTAAAAGTTAAATTTATTATTAGTTAAATATTTTATATAATATTGGAAGATCCATATATCATTAATTATTTGATTATTATATTATTATATTTCTATTTTTCATGTTCCCTTAGTCACATATAGCTAGATATTAAAGCACCATACATGAAGGTGGTAAAACTATCCCAAACCTAAACATGATTTAACTTGAATGGAGAGTATGGTTAAGGACATGTTTCATTTGATATATTATAATTATAACAGAACAATTTTGATATTAATTTTTTGTTTTTATTATTTTGAAGAATATTTAATGATTTGTTTTATAAATAAGGAAAAACTAATGGAAAAAATGATTCCTCGTAGAGGGGATAGTACATACCCATGCACCATTGATGTTTCTATATTTTCCAAATTTGATGGAAATGAAATAATAAGTGTTTTTTATTAATATAAAAAATATATTATTATCTTATTTATATTTATATAAATATATAATTATTTCTATAATACATATTTATACTAATATAATGATGAAATACCTAGGGTGGAGATAATAATTCCGCTGAAGACGTGACTTTTCATTGGAAGTCCCCTTGAATTTTATGGGATTAGGATAACAATGAGTGGAAAATGATTTTATGGATAGAGTTATAGGGAGTGTAAAATATCCTAGTGTAAATGAATAATTATTTTAAAATTATTTTCCCATGAAGGGGGTAAGTTTCCACATTTATAAGTGAAGGGAATGGTAGTATTAGTAACACACTTTACCAATTTATTTATATTTTTACAATATTTATGTTAAAACACGCAAATAATTATAAATTATTAAGTGTGGGGAATGATGACTCGGTAATATCCTCCCATAAAAACATTTTTGTGGTATCCTTGAGTGATTTAATTATTTTCTATTTTACTTTGTTTTAACCCATGAGTTCGTTTTCATATGTATATTTTCATTTATATCCATGTTCGTTAATTTAATTCGGAAGTGTTACATAAAAAATTATCAAAACATTTAAAAATTGTATTACAAACTTCGAAAATATTTTTATCAAATAAAATAATAAGTGTTATGAAATTTTAGTTTCTAAATAAACATACATAATGTATAAAAACAAATTTTTGGGAAAAAAATTATATGATTATGATTTATTTATGAGATAAAATTGTTTTTGTAAAATGTTATTATGAATTATATTGACTTGTTAGAAATTAATAAAAATGTATCTTTTAAATTCAAGGAATAACCAATTTTTCACTAAAATATTACATAATTGAAATATATGTCGAAAACTTATTTTTATATTATAGGAACATTTCACGTAAGTAATAACAACCATTGGCATGAGATTTATATGAATAAATAACATTAAAAATTCATAATATTATTCCTTAATTTCATATCGTATTTCATTAATTGTTTTTCAATATTTTATTTTATTTTATTATTACATATTTATAAAATCATGGAAATTTAAATTTTTTACATCTTATATTTTCAACAAAAACAACTTTTTAAAAAATGATAAAAAACCATAATAGGAATATGTTGTTTATATTAATTCAAAAATGTATTTTATCTTCTGAAATTTAAATTTTTAATAGATATTATGAAAGAATAAAATGTATATTTTAAAATAAAGTATAGATTAAATAAAAAAACCATGTATTTAAAATAACTTTTTTGATTTTATCTTATATAAATCATTTACATTATAACGGTAATAACTATGAATTGTTTAACTTATTAGTTTTATTTCAAGAACTAAAATTAATATTAATTAATAAATGATTATATTTACTATTTTTCTTGGACCATGAATTGGTTCAGGTCAAAGGGATTTTTGATGTTTTTAGATGCTTAATTAGTGTTTTGGAAATCTTGTTGCAAAAATAGGGCTATTTCATCGTTGCACATTAGACCATGCTAGAGAGGGGTATTTTTTACATAATGAAAAATGGTTATTCCATATAGGTAGTATGGGGTAGGTGTTATTCCGATTTTCTAACGTCTCTGTTGTTATTAAGGCGGTTCGGGGGAGGATACATCAATGCCTTCACTAAAGAGGGATAGATTGAGGTTGCTGCATCATAGAATCTTATGCCATGTTTTCAATGTGGTTTATGAAATTTTTTTAAACAAATTAATAGGAATGATTTTTTTAATGTGCATCAAAGGCGGCATCGCAGATACCGCCTTTGTGATTATGGCTGAAGGTGACAATGACACTTCCTCCTTCCCTCCAGCCATCCACCCCCACGTTTTTCCAAGATTTACAACATGAAAAATGTTGAAGCGGGGCTGATACCATTCCATAAACACCCTATAAAAGGGTACCCCCTTCTTCTCAATTCCATTTTCCCATATCTGCCTTCATTCCACTATACCACTCCCTAAAAGCAGTATTTTTCATGTGCGGTGGAGTCAGTTGACTAAAAGAAGGTCCAATTTTTTACGATGCATCATTTAGAGGAATTTTTTTACTAAAATTTAAATTTTTTAATTATTCAAGTGAATTATTTGTAGATCTTAATATTTCATTAATTATTTAGTTTAGTTAGTTCTATATATTTTATATTAATTAGTTTAATTATTTATATGTAGATGGAACTAATATTAATTATTATTAATGATTAACTGTATATTAAGTAGAGAATAACATAGGATTAAATATTGGAGTGTTTTGGTAGCATTAATATTATGTGGTCATGTAAGTAATCAAATCCTTGTATAGATAAAAAACGGATGTGGCTCTAGCATTGATATACCTAGGGGTAAAACTCAAAAACACTTATTTAAGATATAGTCGAACAAGAACTACTGCATGAAAATGGGCATTACTGCACTCATAGTTTGACACTCCATGTGGATATGGATTATGTGATTCACATATTTTTAATAAACTAATAAAATACATATGAAAAGGAAAATGAAATCAGTATATTAATCAATGATAAAATAATACTTTTAATGATATAAAATTATATAGACAACGATAAAGTCATTAAATAATGAATATTAATATTCGTAATTGAAATACTTTTAGGTAGTTCTAAATATTTTATTTATTAATTAGTTTAGTTAGTTATATATCGTTTAGAAATAATACTTATTATTAGTAATGATTAAGTATAGATTTATTAATGAATAACATAGGATGAAAAAATGAATACATACAATGATAAGAAAATAATAACTAACTAATGAAAAGTATATGATTAATGATTGAATATGGAATGATTATAGAGTGATTGAAGAATGATTGAATAATGAATAACATAGTAATGATACACTAGTGATTAAGGAATGATTAACATAGTAAAAACTATACTAAGAAACAATAGTACCATAGATTAAGGTTTAATAAAATCTTTCAAAATTTTAATATCCAAATGATTATATAGTTTAGAAATAATATTTATTATTAGAATTGATTGTTTATATATTAATTAATGGAAAACATAGGATAAAAAATGAATACATATAATTATTATCCTATGATACATATGATCATATAAAGTGAAATTAAGAATAAAAAATATTTAAAATAACACATGAATTATTTAAAACATACAATAAACACCCTATCATTTTCAAACGAATGTTGTTTGGATGAGATGAGTCTCACTTCGAACATTATGAAATATCAAGCTTACTTTTAATTGGAATCGTAATAACATCTTCTAAGGATATGTAATTAACTTTTCAACTTTAAAAAGTTTTCAGATTTCTTAATGACATCTACGATGACATAAAATATAATTCATTAAAGGTATGAATTATTTTTAATGTTCAAAAGATATTAAATCTCGTAATGAGTTTTTATTAAGTTTCCAGTTGAAAATAATTTTTATTTTACCTAACATCTGAAGTGAGGCTCATCTCATCCACTCTACGTTCTATTGAAAGATGACAAGGAATTTATTATATGTTATAAATCATTCATTTTTTAATTAATGTGTTTGTTCTTATTCATCTCAAATTATATGATCATAATTTTAATTTAAAAAATTATAAATAATGTAATTTTTTGTTTTTTCCTCTTTTTACATTGGATTCCAAAACATTTTGTGACTTAAAATCTAATAAAATTTAATACAATGAAACATTGCTTTCACATTTAATGGAATAAAAATGAGTCCAAAAATTTCATTGTAATAAATATTATATTGTCAAAAATCATTGTTAATATTAATTAAACTATCATTATTTTGATCAAAAAACAATTTCAATGTAAAGAGTCATGTTTGGATATGTGTACTGTAATGGGTAGGTTATTAAAACAAATAAAAAATTTCTTATATTACAAAACCAATAACTATGGTTAGTACAACTGATTTTGTAACCCATAGTGACCTTAAAGACATAATTCATGGTTCCTTAAATATATAACAAGATAAAGATATAATGTCTATTAATAATATATATTTTCAATTCCTGGAAACATTATGGTATCTAGCTTACCTATTAGATGCTGATACATAGTGGGTCTATGTAATTTTTTTATTTTCTCAGTAGTTAGATAGTACCATGAAAGAAATATATGTTTCTTTTTATAAGGTATAACAATAACATCCCTTTGTAAGAAGACATAGACATACAAGAGTGGTTGAATATGGTTATCCCCATGAAATTGAGCTTATTTCAAATGATGTAGATGAGGATAGACTGGATGATCTCTCGAATATACATAGCAATCTGAATTCGGATGTGGAGTTTTGTAATGATGGAAGATATGATGAAAAAAGTGTAGATGAGGAGGGAGAAATGGAATTTGTGGATAATGTTTCTATAAATTTATTAGTAGTACAAAAAGACTCAACCCAGAGTAAATCATCCACCACACTTTGTTTCTTTGTCAGAAGAAATGTCACATGTTCCTAAATTCAACTGTAATGTTCTCACACCCACAACTGATTTTCCCAGAGTTGTATTATATAGTATTTGAGACCTAGAAAAAACCTTATATATTAGAAGGAATTTTTCAAATAAACAATCATAAAAAATATCGATAAAGTGACTTCACATTGAGTGGAACTGCAAATATATAGATCATAAATCAAGCTATAATAAATATATCATATTGTGTGAGATTTATGGGGATTATTGTAGATTCTACATGAGTCTGATTACAGACATTGTATTTGAAGGATAGAGAATCTTGAGGGTTGATGCATCTCAAACATGTATTCAACCAATCCAAACACAAGATCATACATCATTGGATTCATAATTTGTGTAATCCATTATAATTGATATTATTTGTACATTCCGAGATGTTCATGTAGACCATATACAATATAGGATACACAAAACATTCAGTTATAATATTTCCTATAATAACGCATGGATTCCCAAACTGAAGGCAATTGTGAAGGTCGATAGTGATTGAGATGACTCGTGTTGGGTATTTCTGAAATTTCAAGACATACTAAGGAACCATAATAAATTTTTATATCATCTTGACACAAACGAACATGTGTCCCAAGAAAACTGACTTGATCTATATCAGGTTTAATTTCACCAGTTTTTTTTGGCATTCCTCCCTTCTATATCCACACTTCGTTTCAACAAACATTTCATTCTGATTGATGGAACATTATTATATGAAAAATAAAAGGTTTTAATATTGATTGATGAAACCCATGATGGAACCATTTCACCTCTTCATATTTCGATTTTTCATTGATGAGAAGGAAAACTATGAATCATGGTGTTGGTTTTGGGGATGTATCATCAACCATTTCTGCAACATTCAGGATGTCTTTTTGATATATAGTCATCATAGAGAAATTAATGAGGAAATCAATGCGGACCTCGATAAATAGAGATATCCAAATACACATCATCAGTTCCATTATAGACACATTCCAAGAAATGATTAGAAAACATTACACAACATACTCAAGAAGAATTAAATCATGAGGCTTAGTACAAATTGTCATTTTTATTTTTTAATATTTCAATGTAATGATAAAATATATTTATGTAAAATATCATCTATTTTGTTTAGTATATGAGCCAGATCAATCGCGGTTTAAAGAAAATTTTGAACAAATCTACATGTCTAATCATAATGTTTATAATTATATGATGCAGATCCCAAAATAAAAAATGGATATTGTAATATGACGGGAGGAAGAGGTACAAACACATGACCACAAACACTTTGGTGTGAATAAATGGGGTCTTGAAGAATATTGACAAGTTACACATAACATTCCTATATCAGGATCCATTATGTCATTACGTGATGTACTTTGATGATAGAAAAAACCTAGACTTAGATATAATTCCACAGGGGATATGTTTGGAGGACACATTCAAACAAAAGATTGAAAAGAACATTGAGGATGATTTTAGTTATCATGTATTCATTTTTCGATGAGAAGACTCTTGATTTTAAGTTGAATATCATTAAGACCCCTTCAAAAATAACATCAGTGAAAAAATGGTGGTATTAATGGAAATGAGGTAATGTCAATATAGAACCATTCAGGCCAGACAAATTATATGTAAACACACCATTGCAGTTTGTGCCTCTATGAACATCTCATGATAAGAATATGATGATCCAGTGTATGGAATAGACACCATTTCTAATTTTTATGTTTCACCATGGATGCTTATTGGGTAGTTTTTTTATTTCCCAATTCCTAAAGGCCTACCGATATTGATACCTAGCATCATCCATTATCGTACTGATGGGAGACCAAAGGCGAGCATGATGCATAATTATATAGACTAGCCTCAAGAAGAAGGGAAGAGTTTTAGAATCACAATATGTCATCAAGAATCTCATACCCTGAAATGATTCCCTATCATTTTTTGGTTGATTTCAAACTCTCAACCATAATAATGTATTATCTTCATTGTGAAATTATCATATTGAAAATTATATGTTGTTATCTTTTCATTATACCTTTGTTTTCAAAAAACAATGTGACTTATATTATAATAACAATTTACATATTCCAAAAATAGTATCATATATTGTTGTATAAAAAGGCATTATAAAATTTCAGTATAATAATGATTATTTTATTAACCATCTTTGTAAATATTATTCACAGTATCATAATCCCTATTAGAACACATTTTTTATGTATAGGTTCATGTATTACATACATGTACTAAAATGGGGAGGTTATAAAAACATATAAAAGAGCTTTTAATAGTACACAAGCAACAAAAATTGTCAGTATAGCTAATTTTATAACACCATCTGAACTTCATGAATGAATTTTTTGGCAATGTACCATGGAATAGGAGGAACAATGAGAATGAAAACGGTGATGGATTGATTTTATGTCATCACCGTCTTTGTATTAACTATTCCTCATGTGTTGTTGTACATTGACCACAAATTCATCTTGAAGTTCATTTATTTTTACCTAATTAGATTTACTAAAAACTGTTGTTTGTTTTATACTATAACATGGCCTTTTCTCAGTTTGAAGACATAACATTATTCATTTTCTTTCTAATCGTCATCGCATCATGTAAATCTATGAATAATATGCTACATTTTGTATAATTGTCTTACTTTTCTAGATACTTTTACTACAAAAAATAATCTATTCATATTGACATTAAAATGAACATGACAAGTTAATTTGAGGTGATATTAATGCATACTCAATATATCCATGATGAATCCATTAGGTTTAAACATGAGAAAATAATCAAGAAAATAATCATGAAACATAATATCATGTGGATAGTCCTACATTAATTACAAATCACACCATTTATAATAAAAAGTTACATAACGAAGATAAAATGATTATATGTATAAATATATATTACAATATCTTACAAAACACACTTTTCTAGGTAAAATCATATCTTAACATCACATTACTAATATGATTTTAAAAACATGAATAAATTCCCATTTCTTTTAATATAAATGAATTTATAGAAATAATGTGAGTAAACATGACATTTATTAAATTCTAAAAGTCAAAAAAATCTACTGACCATAATGTTATATTTACATTTTACACTTACGACTCATTACATTTTTTCATACACATATAGTGGATGGCATACTACTCACCAAGAAGAACAGGAATGTTTCAGAAGTTGTGTTAGATGGTGGCGAGGATTGACGGGTTAGGGTGAGTTGAGTGCACCATTTTCATTACATGGATCTTCTACATTCCATTAGACCGTACAAGCGTCCTGCTAGCTTCTACAAGATTGTCATATAATATACCACATTTTTTTCCATCACCTACTTATGGAACTCATGAAAAGGAGGATACTAGAGACACAAATATTCAACCTTCTTGAGGGAGAGATGACCATAACCCTCGAGGACATGGTAGTGTTTCTCAATCTTCGTATCCAGGGGGAGCCTTTATTAGACTCACCCATGCATCTTGGCCTTACATTGCTCAATGATTGTTAGGAATTAAAATTTTGACCGATCGTAGAGCTATAGATAGTGTGTAGATATCTATGTCATGGATTGATATTCACTTTAACCACTTTACCAATGACGTTGACAACAAGACAATCATGCATTATGCTCAGGAATCTATATAATGGCTCATTGGAGGAACCTTGTTTGCCGATCACTCGGGATTACACATGCACATGATGTATCTATCCCTAATGGAGGACTTTTATTTGGTTGGTATGTACAAATGGGGATCATCCTACTTTGAATACACTTGCAGAATGTTATGTGTGGTAGTTCACAAGGACCGTAGATATCTAGGGGGATGCATCATTCATCTTTAGATGTGGGAAAGGTAGAACATCCCCTCATTCCTCCCTTGGCTATCTAGCCAGTGACTCAATATCTAGTTGCTGCATGATGTTCTTCATAGATACTGTTATAATAACTAATCTCTATTTATTTCTAATGTTACTTTGAGATATTGAATTTATTTTGTCATTCTTTTTCACTATTGATGTTGTATTTTAAAAGTGGTGTTAGAGAATGAATTTATTCATGGTTCTAAGCCACCATATGGGTGCATATCGACTCAAGTTAGCCAATATCTTACTCTAATAGGTATCTATATACAATATATCATTTTTTAATTTATTTAATAGTAGCATCAATTTTGGTTTTTAGTAAGGAGATTTTTTGAAAAACGTCACATGTCATTTTAGATTATAAGGGTGCCATACTAGTCTATACTAGAATAGTTGGCACCATAATGTATTGTTGGTATTGAGGATGATAAGGTTATAGTGCCCTTAATTCAATTCATTATTGTTGAGTGGAAGAATCCTAATAGAGTCATGAGATGTTATTGTTGTGTTCTTTCAATTGCATTACTGTCGAGACAGAAAGAGATTCTTCAAGATGTGAAGATGGCATGGATGCATGATGGGAACTGGTGTTGAGTATATTTGACTATCTCGACAGCCAGCATAGACATGGAAAGTTTCATATATTGTGTATACCTATGATGAGATTCAATCTTTTGGAAAAGGTTAGTTATGATACATGATATAGAATAAAATCTATATTGTATCTTACCCAACATGGGAGAGAGATTCATAAGAGTGTAAGTAAATAAATTTTCATTAGATTATTTATTTGACAATTTTATAATTCATTTTGAATCTCATTATAGGGAGTCACCTTGTGAATATTGTTCGCATGAGTGATAAAGAAGTGGAGGGTTTCTTTAGGTGGATAGTGGTCT
Organism: Viscum album; assembly: GCA_963277665.1. NCBI lineage: Eukaryota > Viridiplantae > Streptophyta > Magnoliopsida > Santalales > Viscaceae > Viscum > Viscum album. The sequence continues at coordinate 409,263,191 of OY728153.1, read as the reverse complement.
ATGATGAAGCACTATAGATGATGTCATCGTAACATGCTCTTTCTAAGTGCATCTTCGAGATTCCAGCCCATAAATTGGAGGTTCCTTCCCCATAAGAACATCATGCAGAAGCTGATGGTGGTGAGGAGCCACGACAATGATGTCGTGTACAAAACTTTACTGCACATGAGGCCTCACCGATTCCACAAGAAAAGGCGGGCCATCTAGCAGTCCGGCCTCATCATATTGAGGATGTGATTTAGAAGGCATGAGATTCGTCATTCCACAGTCTTCTCTAGCTTGGGGTTTAGATCCCTCACAACCATTGGGTCCAGATCCATCACATCCTTGGGGTCTAGATACATCACATGCTTGGTTCCCCATTGCGATGATGGAAGCTCTTTGTACTACCTTACATGGAGAATGATCAAGAGAATAGAAAAACATGAATTTGATCACTCCTACCACTGACACACATGTGGCGGATGTGAAAATCGACGTTCCAGTGTCCAAGGATTATCACATTCCAGATAATTAGACTCCAAGGAGAACTCAAAGAATGACTCCACTTCAAAAACCACTAGGTGGGACAGAATCCCCTCACTATATAAATATACATTGATTTTACTTCTTCATTTATATGTTTTATATCTATTTAAATGAATATATTTTTATTACTATCATACCTTCTTAAATTTTTATCTAGTAATCAGTTTTAATTTATATTTTAGGCACAATTTATATTTGGTAGTTTTCAAAGTCGAATACTTGAATCATAAAAATAATTGTAAAATTACATGTATCTAAATGTAAAATAATATAAAATATATAGTATAAAATATAATTTAAATAAAATTTATGTTATATCCTAAAAACTAAAAAGTTGTTGAAAATAAAAATTGTTTTATAAATAAAATATACAAATCCAATAGAAAGGAAGGTTAGAAAAGTTTATAATTACCATTGTAATGGATTAAAACAATACTAAGATTCAATTTTTAATAACATATTTATGGTGTTTTATCATTTTATATTAAAACTAATCCTATAAATTGGACACTACTAAAGACCAATTTTCACTTCCATGAAAATTTCTATCTTGAAGATCCATTTTCACCGCATGATATTAATATCATCTTTAAGGTTAATCAGAAACTATACATAGTTCTTAAAAATGTCTCAAATTTTACAATCAAAAAATTTGTTTCATAAAAACATAACATTTACACCTTCATTCTCCTTTGTGAAAACAATTTCTAGATCTGATGAATGCATGTCAAAGCCTGCACGCTGAACACGGGAACTGAATCTCCATCAGAAATTTACATTGGGATGTGATATCAAATATTATTATCTGAAGATAAGAGGATATTCATTGTAAGTAATTTATATGATGTTATACGGATATAATACAAGGTTCTCCACTATCACTCAACGGTGTCTCGAATGTGAGACCGAAAAGAAAGAATATCGAGGATGATCCAAATCCACATTCATGACGTTGAATGCCCATAAAATATATACTATAAGACCCATAAAAATTAAAATTAAAACATGGATTAAATATATAATAAATATTTTCAAATAATTTATTCATCTTATAGTTTATATTTTATTGGCTAGAAAAGTCACACACTTAAAACATTAATATGTTTCACGTTGGTGGTTTTGAAAGCATATAAGTTATTTTTCATCATCAATTTTTATGAATTTTCGTATATTAAATAATTTATTATATTTATAATCCATGTTTTAATTTTAATTTATATTTTTGATTTAGTTTATGTTCTATAGGATTTCATAGTCACATACTTGAAACGTTTCTATGTTTCAATTTGGTGCTTTTGAAATTTTATAAAAAAATTTTCATTAAGTTTTTTATGAAATTATTTTCATTTTTCCACTATTTATTAAAGATTTAATCAATGTATTGATTTTAATGTATATTGGTCTTACAATTGATATTTTATATTCTTTCAATGTCACATACTTAAAAAATTAGATTCATATTGGTGGCTTTGAAAGTTTATAAATTAATTTTCATCAACATTATTTATGAAATAATTTTTTTAGTATATTTCTTATATTTTTAATAAATGTTTTAATTTTCATTTATATTGGTCTTATAGTTATTATTTTATTGGATAGAAAATTCACATTTTTTAATGTCTTTTATGTTTCATGTTGGTGGCTATAAAAACTGATAAATTATTTTTCATCAATTTGTTTAAGAAATTTGATAAATTTTTTACTACTTATTATATGTATACTAAATGTTTAAATTTTTATTTATATAAGTATTATAGTTTATATTGTATATTATTTGAAATTCAAATTCTTGAATCAATTTTAAGATTCATGTTGGTGGCTTGGAAGCTTATAATTTATTTTGAATAAATATTTGTAATGAAATTATTTTTATTTTAAACTATTTATTTTATGTTTAATACATTTTTAATGTTTCATTTAAATTTTTCTTATAGTTTATATTTTAAAGTATTTCAAATCCAAATACTTGAAAGATATATGAATCCCACATCGAAAATGTAGAATGTTTTTCGTATGAAAGGGGGAACATGAATCCTATATCGGAAATTCAGCATGATTTCCTTGGAAATCCCTCTTATAAAAGGGATCCATGACTGATGGTTTATATGGGAATATAGATTGATGTAATCATAGTAATATTGGATATTAAATATAAGATAAATTCTTCTGAAATTTTGTTTTATATATATATATATAACAAAATAAAAAAATAATTTATATATATAATAATATATAATTTTTTAAAGAATGGGGGCAGTGCTGCTACCACCTTTGGACTCAACCGAAAGGCAGTACTGGTGCTTCAACCATAGTTCCACATTTTATTTAAAAAAAAATTAAACCTACCCATATTTAAAAAAAATAGAAAACACATTAAAAAACTCACTTAGACCACACCTAATGGAGTTACTATCATCAGTTACAGATGGATAGTTTGGTATTAAATATCATTTATAAATGCATTAAAAATTATGTTATGAATCAAATATATGGGAAAATAATTCAGACTCAATTAATATTTTTGAAGTGGCTTTTTTAGGTGTCTTTCGATGAAGGATACATGTGATTATTTCTATGGTAAATACACCATTATTTTCAATTCATATAGGAAGAAAGAAAATTATATATGTTGTAGAAGAACATCAAACCTGTAATACATCACATAACAATAAACAATATCACGAATCAATCCAGTTCCACATTATATTCCTCCACCTTTTATTGAGGTGGAAATCCATTTCACCATGGTTTCCTTTCCCCCTTCATCTGATGTCCATGTAATATGTATTCCATTATAATGGCATATACCAGTTCATTCATTCACCTAGTTTCTCACTTGAACCATGGAGTAATTGTTTTTAAACTGAAATATGTTATTGTGGGGTGTTTTGGGGCATCCTATGTTAAGTCAGTGTGGATCTTATAAGGAAAAAATCACGAAAAGGACATAATCGTTAATAAAATAATTAAAAAACATAATTTTATTATTCTAAAATCCGTATAACTCATGATTGGTGAATTTGATTGAAGGTATGAGTCATCCTTATAGTTTTTAATGTGGTGTTTTCCTTAGGAGAGTCCTAATATTGATTGGCATGAGCCAACTATGAAATTTGAATTTTGGAGATGAAAGTCATTAAAATATTTTAATAAATATATTTTATTTGATGAATGAACATTTTACTTTAATATATTCCTTAAGAAGAAATATCAGGGCTATCCACATAACCCTAGGAATGTTGGAGAACAAATTGGGAGATAATGGAGGATTTTCCTCTCGACTATTGGTAATGGTGGATTGAAAAGATCATGGATCGATACGCTAGTGAAGTTAGAGGATCTTGTCGACGAAAAAAAATTGTTCTTCATCAACGAACGATCGAAACTCAAGGTAGGGGTTGTTACTTTTTTTGGTTTCCTTTCTCATAACATTAATGATTTAGACAAAACATCCCATGAATAGGTTGATATATTGTTCCATCATTCTAGCGGGAGGGATTATGTTGCATAGATTATTAGCATGAAACAATTTAATCCTTTCTAACCAATACATCCATGAATGTTGTTTTTTTCATGGAATCATAAGAAATAATGCTAGACATTTTAATTGGGCATATATCCCCCCATTAATCATGTTCCCCAACGTTAGAACCCCACGGTTTCTGAGTTGACGTTGCCAGTTTTCTCCGAGTAATATCGGGCCCCAATATTCATGGTGAACCGACAGTACACACGATAATAGGATAGATTAGGTCATAAAGAACTAGGATATACAATTTTTATTCATTTTTGGAATTATGCGATGAATCATGGTTGTCCATTGAGGCATTATAGTGGTCAAACAATGCAACATGACAGTCCGAAAAGGCGGCATACTGTTGCAGCAATGATAGTGACATGGGTAGATTTCTTGCTGGTCTACAGAGTCAGGCCACAGTCTAGGTGGGACATCATTGGAGAGACTGTGATATCGGGACACTTTGACTAGGGGAGCTGACATGCCATGTGGATGGGTGATCACATGGACCAGAAGGACACAACTATGGTAGGTTGCATCTTGTAGAGCAAAGACATCCCGCACAACGAGGGCCATGCTAGAGAATGGGGCCACCACGATGGCTTTGAGGCTGGACTGCACGACCGGCGGTTTTTTGGGCCAATGGTATGGCCCATTTTTGTGTCTGGCCTGACCAACCAGGTTGGGTAAGCCGAATAGTACCAGGACCAGACCGAACCGAGTAATTTTACTAAATCGGCCATATCATTCAAACGGGAGTACTATTTGATGATTTGTCTATGGAGTTGGGAGCCTGGTGCTGAGGTGGTCTTTCTAAGAATCTTTAGGTGAGTTTTTTTTGGATTTTGTCATATGGACTAATGGATAAAGATGTAGGTTCTCCCAAAACGAGTGTGTTATGAGAGGAATCTTGTGGATGACTATGACTTAATGACTATGTGACTTCAGGGGATGCTTGACTCATTGATGATCAGTTCACTAACACTAATTCTCTATGCAAAATGGATTCTCTATGCACCAACACTGATAATCTATGTGGCATCGACTCTCCATGATCCATCACTATCACTTTGTGCACCATCGACGCTTCATGCGCTGACATAGATTATTCTTGTTCCCTTGACACTTTTTGCGCCATCGATGCTATGTTCATTGACATCGATGTATCATGCATCGTCATCAAAATTGTGTTATTCTGTGGATTAAAAATGTTAATACCTCTCTTGGTACATCATAATAATACCTATGTAAGCTGAATATACTTTGTGGGATTTCCATTATTGAATAATTGGTGAATTCCTTAGTGTTTTGCTTTTTAGTGCACAAAGTATTTTCCATAGTGCTTTACATTGCGGTATAATTGGTTTATTTATTACTGCTTTTCATTGTGGTTTTTTGGAGTCATATTGAGTATTTTAATCTCACCCATACATGGGAATTTCCCACACATATCTTATCTTACGCCATCAATCAGCACATTGGAAGAGTTCTAGGTAGACTAGGACTGGGTAGTATTTATAGTGATCAGGCTGACAAGGTGTGCTTCTATAGCTCCAGATATTTTTCTTCCACATACCCTTCAGGTATGTATTTCTAAAAAAGAGTTCTAGGAACTTGTGCATTAACATTGAAAAACTCATTCTATTGGTGGTCTGGTATTCTCACCCTATTTACACTCCAGTTTTCTTCCTAATTTACATATGGTTTATATCTTAATGTATGCATGCATTTTTTTACTTCGAGTGTTTCAATTTCAGAATTTTATGCCTAGGTATGAGCGCATGTGTACATGAACATTGTAAAAGTCATCTCTTTTGAGAGATATGGCTACTCAGTTCTAGTTTCCATCCCTTTGCCTATCGGAGAAGGGATTGGGGTTGTCACGAAATTGGCCCCTTTGTGAAGGGTCATGAAAGAGTGTTATCATAATGAGGTTGGTTCAACTTAAGGATCAGGTGTCTGTGATGTTGGTTTAGAGAAATAGTTTCTACTGTTTCGAGTTTGGATTTCAAGACATAGAATCTAATGTTGGTACGGTGACCAACATATCCATACACCAAGACTTTGAATTATATATTCCAAATGAGTACCTGAAAACACTAGTTATAGGTAAATTAAAGATAAATTCATTATATAAAATTTGGGTGTGTTTTCATGTCCTTCTTGATTCATCTCACAAGGTATACTCTATTGAATGTGGTATTTCTTGTTCTTTCACGATTCCTCTGCAAAGAAAAAAATTAGGATTCCATCCCATGATCATGTGGTAGATAAACTAGGTAAAGAGATATTAGTACATGGATTTATACCACTGATAGAACCTATAGGTTGTCCATGAGGCTTACCAGTACCTGTAGAACAACACATGGTGCTTGTAATACTAGTGGATGAGATGCGCAGGCTGTGAGCACTTTAAAATGTTCACCGATTGAGACCCATCAGGTTATGATAGAGACCCATCGGGTCTCAAAACACAGGCAGTTGAGGGCTAGATTGAGGTAATGACCAGAGTTTTTCATATAATCTTGAAAACTAGAAGATCTGACAACGTCCTTAACATCAATGCTTTTACATGGATCATTAGGGTGATGGGGGTGATTGGATACCCGATATTATGTTTTGGTAAATTTAACATGGATAGAGTTTGAGAAACTTTTATGATAGGGGTTATCATTTTATTAGATAAGTTATATGAATGTAAAAAAGCATCATTAGCTCTAGAAGGATCATTTTTTTGTATCTAGGTATTCATCGATCCATACCAACATTTCTAGGAACTTGATGGCTATGATACACGACCAGTGCTTCAAGGAACAGAACATCGATCATGGTGTTCTTAGGGATGTTCATCATATCATTATCCTTATATGAACTCCTAACTATGATATGGTACTATAGAAATATGTTTTTATTACGAGTCCATTGGTTGAGAAAATTCAGCTAGATATTTCCAGTAGAGGGAAAATAAGAGAAGATAGTTCCGTAGGGAGGCTGACGTGGAAGAGGAGGTGGGAGTGCAGTTGGAGGTTGTTGACATTCTGACATGTTACAACCACCACCATAGGAGATCCACACAATGCATAGGGAGTTGGAGGGAGGTGAAGGGAACAACAACTTGCAGTCGAGGCATATGTCCCAATGGCTCTAGGACTTATTAATGGTACGATATGTGTTTGTTATACTATAGTTTCCGTATTGATAGACACATGTAATGGTAATCCTTTTCATTCCCCGAATGATGTTGGAGGATCAGAAAGTCCAATTTAACCATTGACTTGAATATCATGCTTGTAGGATCCTGCTAGAGGATACCCAATGGTCACTCACTATTTAAAACAGTGTGACCTATCTCATATAGGTGAGAGTTTCAGTTGGGATCTCTTATTATTGATGTCAAGGCCTTATAACGTAATTATTTGTATGAATTAGTCATCCACATTTCATGCTCTGATTGAATATTTTTTTGCAAATAATGTGGTCTATCTGCAGTAGAAGAACAATGTTTTGATTTGTTGGTGAAATGGAAACACATGAAACATTAGATGTAATTGATCATAGGAGTTTGAAACTAATTACTCACCAGTTGGATAGACTCACCCGTGATGGTTTGTATGAGAGGATTCCTCATTTTCCTACAGTTGTGGAGGATTATGTGGTAGTATACTAGGAGGATGTACCAAGATTGCCTCTCTATAGGGAGGTTGAATTCTATATTGATTTGTAGCCTAAGACAGCATCGAAATCTACACTTGGATATAATATGTCTCCCATAGAGCTTCGTTAGTCGAGGGTAAAACTAAAGGACTTGTAAAGGATAGACTTCATGAGACCTAGTGTTTCACCCAAGTCAACCCTAGTTTGATTTCCAAGAACGAAAAAGGGATCTTGAGGTTATGTGTGTACTTCAAGTGCCTGAATCATTTTACCATTATGATCATGTATCCACAACCTATCATTGATGAACTCTTTAATAAGTAGAAGAGAGAGTGGTTTTTATCGATGATTAACCTCAGATCTGGATATCACCAGCATTTAGCACGGGATGAATACACACTGAAGACTACGTTCAGATGTCGTTATCACCACTATGATTACATAGTTGTTCCATTTAACATGATGAACACCCCAGTAGTGTTCATGGGACTCAATAATAGGATCATAAAACCTTACTAAATCTAGTTCATCATGGTTTTAATTGATGAAATCCCGGGGTACTCAGTGTCTAAGGAAGAGCACGTGATACACTTGAGAATGGTCCGAGAAACACTCTGAGAGAATCTGATTTTTTGGAATCTATCAACGATTCAGTTCTATATTTGTGAGGTCCAATTTCCGGGACACATCATTTTAGATGTTGTAATTACAGTGGTCCCGGCAGAGATTGATATGGTGCTTGCATGGGTGCCACCTATATTTGTTATTGAGGTATTGAGTTTCCGAGGATTTTTTGGGTTCTATTGAAGGCTTGTTCTATAAATTTATAGAGTAACAACAACCTTGATGGATATTACATGGATGGGGTAGCCCTTAATGTGGGTGGAGAAGTTCCAGCAGTGCTGTTAGGAGATGAGGTAGAGGATGAAGAGCACATCCATCTTGAGACTACCAAAGTAGGGAATCATGTTTGTAGGTTTCAGTGATTCATCAGGGACCGATCTTGGTTTTGTTTTGATGTTGGTGAAAGTGGTGATTTCCTATGGTTCACACCAGTTGAGGCATAATTAGAAGATCTAAAAAACACATGATCTTGATCTAGTAATTTTTGTCATCACATTGAATATATAGCAACAAAACCTGATGGGAGAGAAGTTTACCATCTAATATGACAACAAGAGTCTAAAGTTTATCTTATCTTAGAAAGATATCAACATGAGACAATGGATATGGGTATAGTTACTCTTGGATTATAACATTGATATTTTCCATACTCATGGGAAGGAAATAGTGGTGGCAGAGAATCTCAGTAGGAGAGCCATCATATAGTTGTTGAATGATGTGTTAGAGAAGTTGGTCATGATGTAGATATCCTTTGAGAATGGTGATACAACAACTTACCTCTGTCTATGGTTTTCACCCCTATAATCTTACAACGAGTCATGGAGGCACATTTTGGTGATATCTACAACAAGACCTAACATGCTTAGATTTCCACAAGGCTTTCCCCGATATATATTTTAAATTTGGGAATCACATCATTCTTTTTAATAGACCCAAGGTATTAATATTGGTTTTTTGGAAGGAGGTTCTGAAAAAGTTACAAAAATTCCCCTTGGGCTAAACTTTCCCTTTAGAACTAAGAGTTATCATTGTGTAGAAAGGCTGAATGCCTTTTTATAGTAATGAGATCTGGTTTCTATTTGTGTTTTCTTATTTTTGTGATGTGACGTGTGCCTGGGATTGCTACGCCCAGAGGGCTGTCATGATATGTGGGGTTGGAAGGCTCGATTTTTGTGGCAGTAGTTGAAGTCTAAGTGATGAGATGCGTCCAGATATGCATGTGGTTGTAAGGGAGGACACTAAAAATGAAACAACGGGTTAATGCTTCTCCAAGCTATTTATATGAAATCTAGGTTCTTGTTTGAATTAGTTATTGGTTTATCAACTCACTGTTTTGAGCCAAATGTGCAAAGAAGGGGTTTCTCCTTTTCTTTCTTTAGTGCAAGGAGGAAGTGGGAAAGGATATTTATCAACTTCATAATGGGTTAACCATGTTCATATAAGAGACATGATACTATCTGGATGATCATTGGCTGACTCACCATGTATTCCCACCTCTTAGCTCTATGGGATAAGAGTTCATTAGAATGAATAAGAAGACTCTACGGGTATGAAATAGTTCAACTCCATAGAATTCCATCGATGGTAGTTTCAGATCATGATGCTCTATCTTCATCATGGAAATTTAGATCATGGACTGAAAGGGGTGGATCCATCATGATAGATAAATTACTTAAATTCATTCCTTATGGTATCATGAGAATCTTCGGAAGATCATATTGGAGACGATGACTAAACATCATTCTCAGTTCCATAATCTGTTTAAGTAAACCTTGGTTAGGATTTTGGGGATGTAAAGCCCTATGTTTGGAGAATATAATGACTTATATATTCTTGAATTATTTTTATAAATTAATAAATGGAATTTAGATACCAAGAAATGAGATGATGTGTGATTCCGATACACACTTATCTTGGAACAATTGGTTAAAAAAATTATTTTTTAATAGCATGGGCGCACAAATTTTATAAAAATTGTGGAATACATCTTAAATTATTGTATGGATAAAATATTAGAGAGAACATTGGATCTCAATGTAGTTTTTTTACCCTAAGAAAGACCAATGTGTAGTTGGTGCGGGTCTTCTGTGGAAAAACCCGAAATGGACAAAACCATAAATTAAATAATAAAATAATTTTTTATTTTATTCAAATCATTAAATCACACTAATGGTGAATCATATTGATTAATATGATACAAAAATTGGGTTTCTAATAGGGTGTTTTATTTAGCTGAGCCCTAACATCGGTCGGTGCAGGCTGGTTGTGAATGTAGGATTTTGGACGTGAATTTCATTAAAATAGTTTTTTTATGTTGCGAATTTTTAAATTAAAATGATCCTTAAGAAGAAATCTGACGGTTAGATTCCTAACCATGTGACTGGTATAGAATCACTAGGGAGAGCTTGGAGGATTTTCATCCCAATGAACGATGATGAAAGATCAACAGAATAATGGATCGTTCAACCAGAGGAGTTGGGGGATGTAGTCAATGATGACAATGAAATAATCCTCCATCAAAGAATAATAAAAACTCAAATTTGGGGTTGTTACTTTTTTTCCATTTCCTCGCTCTAAATTTAACTTATGAATGTAGAAAAACCCACGAACTGGTTGATCTGTGGATCGATCATTCTGTGAAATTTATTATGTTTTAGGGATTATTAGGGGGATACAGTTTAACCTATTCTAACCCAAACATCCCCAAATATTGATCATCGGCCAAGAACACTTGACCAATTATGCTAGTCATTTTCTTTGTTATTATATCCCTCCGCTATTCATGTTCCTTTACCTTAGAACAAAATTGATAAAATATCGACTTTTCAGAGAGGTTCAGAGTATTATCAGACCCATAGATTCAAGGAGAACTGATAGTAGATTCCCTATCATTGTAGATCGAGTCATGAGAAGCATTGATCTACATTTTATCCAAAAATTTTGCATCTGGTTACATGGCGGTGGATGATTGTAGTAGAAACAGAAACATGGGAATTCAGTAGGGTAGTCAGTGGCAGTATGCTAGGGTCCAGGCAAGACTTTATGGGAGGCCTTGTGGCTGCGGAGGCTATGGGTAGAGACCGGGACTGTGGTCCAGGCAGGACCCTGGTAGAACCCGTGACGGTAGACATAGGGTCGGTGATGCAGCAGCTGAGAGCATTGATGGGGGGAGTCGACTAGACACGCGGTTAGGTGACTGCATGGCCAAGAGGTATGTTTCATGGGAAGGCCATTTCGATCCATGAAAATCCAACACACACGATGCGGTATAGTGTAGATTGTCGAGTTGAGTGGGTCCGGCCTAGCCAGGACATGTTTGGTTCAGAATAGACCCTTTTAACTAAACTTTTAATATCCTTCAAATGGGAGGTCCATTTGATGATCTGTCTCTGACGTTGGGTCCCTTGTGATGATATTTTCCTTTTAAGATACTCTAAGTGAGTTTTTGTGGATGTTGGAATATGGAATAATGGCTCGATATGTAGGTTCTCCTAGAAGGAGCACATGTAACAACCCATATTTTTTCATGTAATTTTTTTAATTATATGGGATGATTACGAGTCTGCAAAAATTGATGGTGCATTATTCTGAGGCCCGGTGTCCTCGTAATGAATTTATGAACTTTTATTAAGTACGTTCAGTAAACATGCGAGCTGGGTTTCGTAACTTTTGAACCGGTACTCAGAAGTGAAATTTGAGTGCACCGTTGAACTCGCATCGCTGATATTCTCTTAAGGAGACTTTCACCTCGACCGCTGTATAACGAGGGTGAAAGTTAGTTTTCTTGTTTTTAATGGAAATAAAAATAAAATAGATAAAAAAATTTATTTTATTTACAACCTCCAATTTTAATGTTCAGGGGTGGGGACCACCTGATCTAGGAAACCTCCCATTTTGAATTCATGGTGGTGGGGACCACCCGAACCCCTCCTAATGTTGGGAAAATCTCCCATCTTCATATAATTAATTTTCCCAACTCTAATATGTTAATTGATCCAAAATTAATTAATTGATATAATTAAACTTATTATGTTTTTATTTCACCTCTTTGTTGGGGATTGTTTGGAAAAGGAGAGCTTGAGAGAGTTGTGGAAAAACAAACTCTCCAACGAAGAATGCTTTCTCCAATGAAGAACTCTATTGAAGGATCCCCAATGAGGAACCTCTCCAAAAATGACAAACCGATGACCATACTTTCATATCCTCACCGATATCAACGAGAAATCAAGGTAGGGTTGTTATTTTGAATAACCATTACTCGTTCATGATGTTCTTCATGATTCAAGAAAGCTGGTTGTTACCGTTTTAATGTAGAGGGTTCGATCCAAACAACCACGGCCCGAACTCTTCATAATCGTTGAGGATTGTTGTGGTTTAAAATCAATTTCGGCATCCCGAGATGAGTATAGAAGTCTACGAAATGAAGAACAGGCCACTAGGGTGTGCACAGTGACCAGAGAAATGTCACCGGAGACCTGTGCCGGCGACCATAACCAGTGGGGATCGAGAGTAGCGTCCGACACTCCGGCCGTCTATAAAGACGGCGGGGGTGAAACTGCACCGCCAGAGAAGAGCTGTAGCCCGTCAGACCCGGCAGCGTGAGGGTGGCAGCCGGCGCATAGCCGGCCACGTGATGGTGGTGGTGGCACAAAAAAGCGGTGGCGATGGAGGGGCATCCAGATCGTTGTTGGCCACTATTGATGGCACGATGCTCAACCACGCTGCGTGGAGGAAGAGGGATGGTCGACCGGCCAGCCATGTGCCGAGACGACCAGTGGGCCACCACTGCGGGCCGCACCACAGGCCGGACCCGACAGACTGGGTCGGATCTAGGGCCGGACCCGGGTTGGGCCGGTTCGACCTAATCTAGGTCGGGTCGACCCATGCTGGCTCGGGCAGGGTCGGTCCAACCAGGTCTGACCGGACCCAGACCAATTTCGTCCCTTTTCATTCTTTCGGCCCTATCTTGAGCTATGTGTGTACGTTTGAAAAACTATCTACGATGCCAAAAACCTTGGTTTGAGACTGTCTATTTGGTATACCCTACATGATATTTGGATAAATTTGGTGTATGGCTGGGTTGGATCGACCACGAATCTAGTCGGGCCCTCAGGACTAAAAGACCAATAACATATAGACCGAGCGTCCGATTGGCGCATCGTCTATTGCATTGACACACCAATTACATGGTGGTCCATTAAGATACTTCTTCATGGTAATTCGTGGCTATTGAAGTATCAACCTATGACTTGAGGACCGGTCCCTCATTGAATCAAGCGAGCTTAGTGCGGGCACCCTTTAGCATGATGTAACATGGGAAAGGGATCTTATGTGTGTATGTATTTTGGGATCCTACGCGGGTCTCTATTCTAGTATCCCTCTTGGAACCTCTCTAGGAAACCACCTGGGACTACTATAGGATCCTACATGGGTCTGTTGTACTAGGATACTATGTGGGTCTGATGATTTAAGATCTTACGTGGGACTGATGATTTAGGATCCTACGTGGGTCTACCTCTTAACAGAGTAAGATGATTCAGTAGTTACATCTAATCATCTTTAATACCATACCTATTTTATACCTAGTGTGATTTGAGTCTTTACATTTGTGGTAACCATATGTGTGGCATACCATTAGGGTGCATACCTTCATGGTGATACCCTTGTGGTATTCTTCTGTGTGGCACTACCTTTGTGGTTCTACCTTCTTGGTGTTACCTTAGTTGTATTATTTCCTTTATTGGATGGTTGAGCTTTGGGTTTTTTTTTGAGTTGGGCCTTTTGTTTCCTCATGATTGAGATTGGTTTACTCAAAAACCTAGGTATATGTATTGGCATATACCTAATTAGGGTTGTCAATTGTTTTCATTCTTTGTGGTTTATTCTTTTTGGATACGTGAGACCTTTGAGGGTCTCGGGGTCTCTACTGAGTATCATTATACTCGAACCTACCTGGGAGATTCCCACACCTTGCTATGTTTGGTATAGAAGAAAGATAGTGCTGACTGAGGATGAGGGTACCAGGACCAGAGGTAGATCTATGTGGACATTAGGCGATGCATACTATAGAGATAACTATTCGAGAGATGTACCTACCCTTCAGGTAGGATACCTGGCAGGTGTTAAGAGGATCTATTCTCAATTATTATTATACTACCCATTTTTTCTTGTACGATCCATTTCGTCTTGTATGCTGGCCCCTTTTCCTTACTGTATACTCTATTTTTACTATTCAATTTACATGTGCTAGTAACTTTATGTGTGGTTAGTTTGTGTGAGTTTAATGGTTACACAGGAAATTCCTTCCCAGTTATAGATAACTCGCATTTGGGTACTAGTCTCCAGCCCCTTCCATATGGAAGCCGGGCTTGGGGTAGTCACGTGATGGGCCCTGAGGGATGGGTTGTGAAAAATTGGTATGAGAGAAATAAGTTATACCAAATACAATAGTGTTTTGTTTTATGAATGTGGTTATCATTTTAGGGAATCCAGTGTTGGTGTGGCAGCTGACGTATCCATACACTAGGACCCTGACATCTGATTTCTTACATAGTTCACGAAAACACTGATTGCTTGTTTGTTCTGAAAAGTTCTATTTGTGATCTCTTTTAGTTATCTCACCAGGTATAAGTTATTGACAGTGGAACACCTATTTCTCTTCAGGATTCCTCCATGATGATATTCAGCTAGGGTTCTGGGTATAGTACGCGATGATAGCCTACCGAGTGACGAGGCCTCAGTACATTTCCCTTTATCAGTAGAGGCACTAGTTGTACCATTACACGTTAGGCCACTGATGCCACCAGCACTAGTGGTAGAGGGTGCACTCCACATGAGCGTGTTTCACAAGTTCCAGTGCCAGAGGCCACCCATTTTTAGGGGTGAGATGGACCCACATGTGGCAGAGGATTGGCTGGAGGCTATGGTGAGAGTCTTTATATTGATAGGGACACTAGCTGATCTCATGGTGATCCTTGCCACCAATTTTTTACAAGAAGAAGCATCCAGATAGTGGATCTTGGTCCTCCAGGTTCATGATGAGGTGACACTTCTATGGGAAGACTTTGAGAACCTGTTTCGGGTAGATTTTTTCCTAGAGACACTGCGTACAGTGCACATACAAGAGATTCTTCATCTACAGCGGGGCATCATGACTGTGGCTCAGTACTCAGTGAGGTCCACTGACCACACACGCTTCTCCACTGATATGGTTCGTGACCCATTCATCATGGCACATGCCTTTGAGAAGAGACTCGGGCGGGAGATCAGGGATTCAATTATTTCTATCAGCATACAGATGCAGGTTGGGGTGTTAGTGAGAGCCTTCTTAGTGGATAGTTTTCTTCCTGAGAAGTCACCAGTAGCGAGACCCACCACAGAGCGTCACGTAGCAGAGTCTTCTGCAGCTTACATCAGACAGATTTAACAAATGTATAAGAGGACAAGACCTACAGGTGGACAACTACAGGATTCAGGGTCAGTTGTGCGGGGTACTAGAGACAGAAACAGTGATGCAGGGATCATGCGGTGTTCTGCATGCTGCGGGTAGGGTCACATGGATTGAGACAACCCGACCCGCTATAAAGATGATCAAAAAATCATTGAAGGACCGCCCAGGAAAAGACAGTGGTTCAACCAAGGAGGTCCGCAAGGATCAGGCAGATGTGGTTGAGGAGCTGGTCGTGCAGCTGGCTATGGGAGACAATTCGAGGTGTTACATCCTCCACCACATGCTGGTCCACCCCAGTAATAGGGAGTAGGTGGATAGGGGTGAGCTCATCTCTAGTAATTTGAGACCTATGACCATGGTGCTCCATAGATGCTATGAGGTATGATTTCTGTCTACTCCACCTTAGTTGCAGTACTTATAGACATAGGAGATTGTCATTCTTTTATTTCCATGACCCTCATTCGGAGCTCGGAGATTCTGAAAGATCTGTTGGATCGATCCTTATGGCTAGAGACTCATACGGGATAAGATTTGATGATTACATTATGGTTCTAGTAGTGTCAGATTACTGTAGGAGGTGAGAGTTTCATCTAGGATCTCCTAGTAGCGGTGTCGAGGCCTTACGATGTCATCTTGGGAAAGGAATAGTTATCTATAGTCCATTATCATATTTATTGTTTAGGCACAATGTGTGGTGTGTACGCACTAATAGGGCATGGTTTACCTTCATCGATGAGGAGGGAGCCTTTGTAGAACCTGATGGACTTACCTGAAGGAGAGTGAATCCGATCACTTATTAGTTGGCTAGCCTTTCCCTTGTAGTGGTTGATGAGGAGAGTCTGAGATATCCTTTATTGGTGGACCAGTATGTGGATATATTCGCTGATGATGTTCAGGGTGAACCACTTCATAGAGAAGTATACTTTTACATTGACTTGTACCCCGAGATGACAACGATATCTACACCAGCATATTGGATTTCACCCGCGGAGCTTTGTGTGATGTGCATAAAGATTGAGGACATGTAAGGAATGGGGTTTATACGGCCCAATGTGTGTCTTTGGGAATCCCTGATTATATTCTCCAAAAATGTGGATGGGATGTTGAGATTTTTCTTTGAATATCAGAACCTAAACTTGGTGACCGTAAAGAACAAGTACCCACTCCCAAGGATTGAAGACCTCTTTGATCAGCTGAAGGAAGAATGGTGGTTCTCGAAGATAGACCTCAAATCAGGCTATCACCATCTCAGAGTATGAGATAAGGATGTTTAGAAGATGGATTTCAGATGTCGGTATGACCGTTATGTTTTTTTTGGTCATGTCGTTCGACATGACCAATGCTACAGTAGTGTTCATGGGGCTCATGAACATGATCTTTCAGCCATACCTTGATCTATTTGTAGTTGTCTTCATCTACGACATTCTGATATACTCGGCTACCGAGGAGGATCATTATTATCATTTTCATATAGTTCTGGACACACATCGAGATAACAAGTTTTATGGTAAGATCTTGAAGTGCCAGTTTTGGATCTGAGAGGTTCCCTTTCTAGGAAATGTCATCTCATGGGCTAGAGTTGCAGTGGATCTAGTGAATATTGAAGCGGTACATTCTTGGGAGCCACTGAGGAGTGTGATTGAGGTACAAAGTTTCTTAGGTTTGGCTCGATACTACCAAATTCTTTTTCCAGATCTCTCTAGAGTTGCAACACATTTATCATCATGATGAAGAAGTGGAAACCCTTTTGGTGGTCGAAGAAATTTCAGTGGAGTTTTCAGCAGCTAAGGGAGTGGATGACTAGTTCTCCCCAACATGTGGCTTCCGGAGGAGGAAATTGGGTACGTAGTCTACTATAAAATATCAGGGACCGGTCTCAAATGTGTCATGATGAATTAGCGAGTAGTTGACTCTTATGGTTCTCGATAGCTGATACAGCCTAGGAAGAAATAGGATACCCAAGACCTGGAGCTAGCAGCATTGGTCCTCGCCATGAAAATGTGGCGAAATTACTTTATGGGAGAACATTTTATAGTCTACTATTATCATAAGAGTCTCAGGTATTTCTTCTCTCAGAAGGACCTAGACCTGAGAAAGAGATGTTGGTTTGAGTTCCTCTTGGACTATGACTTCAAGATAGACTATAATTTTGGGAAGGGGGCTATTGTAGCTGATGCACTCAGTAAGAGATCTGGTATACAACTGTTAAGTGAAATGATGGAGAAGCTGACCACATTGCCGATATCCTTTGTGGGTCGAGATCGGGAGTATTTTCTTCATTCTCTTATAGTCACTCCCCCACTCCTTCTGCGAGTCAGGGAGACACAACGCGGGTATACTGACTATGAAGCTCGACGTGCTCAGATATCCATAGGACATGAACCTGATGGATTTTTTGAACATGGGGAGAATTTCATCCTCTTCAGAGGATGTACCATGGTATCAGTGCTGCTTCGGGATTACGTATTCATGGAGTTCCACACATCCCCTATAGCGGTACTTCCATGAGTGTAGAAGATGTACCAGGACCTACGAAGACAACACTGGTGGCCGGGAATGAAGAAAGCAGTAGCAGAGTTTTCCCCTTGGTGCCTCACTTGCCAACAAGTGAGCGAAGAGCATCAGGTACCAGAAGGATTAGTTGAGCCTGTAGAGGTCACAGACTGGAAGTGGGACATGATATCCATAGACTTTGTGATAGGACTACCACATACATCTAGGGGTCATGATTCTATCTGGATGATCGTCGGCCGACTCACCTAGTTGGCCCACTTCTTACCGATCAAAGAGTAGGGTTTAGTAGAGAGCTTGGGATGCCTCTATGTGAAGAAGATTGTGCAGCTACATGATATACCCTTGACAATTGTCTCCTATCATGATGAACATTTCAATTCCCGACTATGGAAGGGGTTTCAGGAGGCTCTTGGGATGCAACTTCGTTTGAGCACCACCTTCCATCCTTAGACGGATAGACAGACTGAGTATAACATTCAGACCCTCGAAGACATGATGCGTGCTTGTGTCCTTGAATTTCTACATAGTTTGGAGGATCACTTGATCTTGGTGGAGTTTCCATACATCTACATATATCACTCTACCATTGGTAGAACATATATCGAGGCATTGTATAACCGACCTTCCAGATCACATTTGTGCTGGACTGACCTAGGGGAGTCCACAGTCATGGGACCAGATATGGTACAAGCTACCATAAAGGAGGTGTAGATCATCCAGGAGTGGATAAAGACTGCACATTGCTGGTAGAAGGCTTATTCCAACAGGATACAGAGACCTCAATAGTTATTGTAAGGTGACCATGTCTTCCTACATGTATCACCTCGATGAGGATTATAGAGATTCGTCCAGGGCGGAAATTTATCTCTGAGGTTCATCAGACCCTTTAAGGTCCACATTATAGTTGGTGAGGTGGCTTACCGCTTATCTCTTCCACCTCAGTTGCACCGGGTGTACAACGTCTTCCGCATATCCCAACTGAATAGATAAGTGCACGACCCATCACACATCATTGATTAGTGAGAGTTGGACATCGGCGATGGGGCGATGTTTACAGAGGTTCTAGTAAAGATTGAGGATCGACAGGAATGGTTCCTTCATGGGAAGTTGATACCTTTGGTTCATTTGCATTGGATGCACAGGAACCTCAAGTAGAGAATGTGGGAGCAGGAGGCTCAGATTCGTGCTCAGTACCCCCACTGTTTATCCTAGTTTCTATGATGTGGCTTTCAGGGAAACAAAGCCTTGAGGTGGGGAGATAGTAAAGACCCAGATTTTTCAATGTAATTTTTTTATTTATAAAAGAATATTATGAGTCCTCGAAAATTGATGTCGCATGATTCCGTGGTCCGGTGTGCCTAGAATGAATTTATGAACATTATTTTAAGTACATTTAGTAAACATGTGAGAAGGTTTTTATAACTTTTGAACCGGTTCTCGTAATTGAAATTTGAGGGAACCATTGAACTCGCAACACCAACATTCTCTTATGGAGACTTTCACCTCGACCGCAGTAGGAGGAGGGTGAATGTTAGTGTTCGTGTTTTTCATGGAAATAAGAATAAAATAAATAAAAACTTTTATTTTATTTAAGACCATCCATTTTAATGATATGTGGTGGTCACTAACCAAGCTAGGAGACGACCCATTTTGAATTCATGGTGGTGGGGACCACCTGAACCCCTCCTAATGTTAGGGAAACCCCCCATTTTCAAATAATTAATTTTTCCAAGTCCAATTAATTAATTGAGCCAAATTTAATTAAATGATATACTTAAACTTATTAAGTTGGAATTTCACCTCTAGTTTGGGGATTGGTTGGTAAAGGAGAGCTTGGGAGAATTATGGAGAAAAAATCTCTCCAATGAAGAACACTTTCTCCAATGAAGAACTCTGTTGATGGGTCTCCAACGTGGAACGTTTCCAACAACGACGAACCGTTTTCCATCCATTCCTCTCCTCACCGAAGTCAACGAGCAAGTGAGGTAGGGTTTGTTATTTTGAATACCCTTTTCCCATTATTTACGTTCTTTATGATTCAAGAAAGCTACTTTTTACTGTTCTAACACAGAGGTTTCGGCCCAAACAAACAAGACCTGACCTCTCTACAACCTTGGTGGATTGTGGTGGTTTAAAGTCAATGGTGACATCCCGAAACAAGTGTATAAGAATATAAAATTAAGAACGGGACATCGGGGCGTGCCTAGTACCCCGAGGAAAGACACCAGCGACCCGTGCTGGCTACCGACACCAGTGGGGCTCGGGAGCAGCAGCCGGAACTTCGGCCCACCATGAATATGGCGGCGGCGCAACCGCTCCGCTGGAGAAGATCTGCAGCCCGTCAGCCGCGGTGGAATGAGGGGCGCAATGGGCGCACAGCTGGCCGATTGGCGGTGGTAGAAGTGTGCATATGTGCCTCCTGGAGTGCAGGGGCCATGACGTAAGGCAGCGGTGTCGATGGAGGGATAGCTGGCTTGCTGTCAGCCTCTGGTGACAACACTTCTTACAACCGCGCCGCCCGGAGGAGGAGGGCTAGCCGACCGGCCAGCCATGTGCCGAGCAGACCAGCGGGCTGTCCTGTGGGCCAGGCTGAACCCGGGTCGGGTCGACCCCAACTGGGTCGGGTCAGACCATACCCATACCAGGTTCAACCCTTTTCCCTCTTGCGGCCATAGCTTCAGCTATGAGCATCTATTTGATGATCCGTCAGCTGCTCCAAAAACCATGAGTTGAGGTGGTCCTTTTGGTATACCCCAATTGAGATTTAGATAATGTTGGGTTACGTTCATCTTGGATAGACCACAAATATAACCGGGTCCTCGAGACTAAAAGGAAAATAACGTATAGATCAGGTGTTTGATTGACATACCGTATGTTGCATTGAGACCCCAATTATTTGACAGTCCTTCAGGATACTTATTTGTTGGAATTCCTGGATGATGGAGTATCGACCAGTGGCATGAAGAGAGGTACCTCCCTAAAACAAGAGATCTTTGTGTGGGAACCATGTAACTGGTTATAACATGAGGAATTGATCCTATGTGGGTCTGTGTTTTGGGATCCTACATGGGTGTATGTTCCAGTATCCCTCTTGGATCCTCTCTAGGAATCCACGTGGGACTATTATAGGATCCTACGTGGGTATGTTGTACTAGGATTCATTGTAGGTATGATAATTTAGGATCTTATAAGGTTATGATGATTTAAGAACCTACATGGGTCTTCCTGATAACAGAGAAAGATGATTCAGTAGTTACATGTAATCATATTTACTATCGTACCTATGTTATACCTGGTGTGAGCTGAGTCTTTACCTTTGTGGTAACCATCATTGTGGTGTACCTTTGTGGTTCATACCATTGTGGTGATACCTTTGTGGTATTCTTCTGTGTGGAATTACCTTTGTGTTTCTACTTTCGTTGTGTTACCTTCGTGGTATTATTTCCATCATTGGACAGTTGAGATTTGGGATTTTGAGTTTGTCCTTGTGTTTCCTCATGATGGGATGTGATTACTCGACAACTTAGGTATATGTATGGGAATATACCTAAGTAGAGTTTTCAGTTGTTTTCATGTTTTTTGGTTTATCCTTTGTAGATTTGTGAGACCTTTGAGGGTCTCAGGGTCCCTACTGAGTATCGTTATACTCACCCCTGCACGGGAAATGCCCGAACCATGTTGTGTTTGGAGCAGATGACAGATTGTGCTGACTTTGGACAAGGGTACCAAGACTGGAGGTACCTCAAGGTGGACATTAAACGAGGCATACCACAGAGATGACTGTTCGAGAGGTGCACCTAACCTTTAAGTAGGATCTATGGTAGGTGTACACAGGATCTGTTCTCAGTTATTCATAGACATCCCATTTTTCATTGTACTTTATTGTTGGTCTTGTATTATGGACCCCTTTTCTTACTGTATGCACCCTTTTAACTATACAGTTTACTTGTTATCGTAACATACTATGTGCTTGGTTTGGGTGAGTTTACAGGTTATAAAGGCAATACCATCCCAGTTTTAGAGAATTCTTATTTCTGTGCTAGTCTTCAACCACTGGCCTATGGAAGGTGGGCTTCGGGTAGTCACGAAATGAGCCCCATGGGATGGGTCATGACAGCACACTATGTGAATAATCATGTTGTAGGTTGTGACTTAGAGACTACATGACTTGGGGGGATGCTAGACCCATCAACTCTCCATGCACTGACGCTGACACTCCGTGAGACACTGACCCTCCCTACACAATAAATGCACCGTGCGCCAACACTAGTGCATTGTGACCCGTCGATTCTTCATGTTCCAACACTAATGCTCTATGGACCATCGACGATCTGTGTGCCAAAATCGGAACACCATGTTCCAACTTCAAAATTAGATGTTATGTGAACTACAACTCATAATCCCACTCTTTATGCTTTATACTTATACCTGTTCGAGTTGATTGTTCTACGTGTGATTTTCATTGTGGTGTACATGATGTATTCTTTAGTAAAATCTTTTTTGGTATACATGTACCATATATTATTTATTTCCTTTGTGTTAAAATCTTTAAAGTTTATATTTGTTTATTTTATGGTTTCAGTGTGTCCTGCTGAGTATTTTTTTACTCACCCCTACAAAGGAATTTCCCGCATGTGTCATGTCTTCTGCAGATAATCGACTATTTGAAAAATTTCTAGGTGGAATGGGAGGAGGTGTTGGTTCTAGTGATCAAGAAGATGATATGTCTTTATGTGGGATTAGATAGATGTCCTTCACCTACCATTTAGTTGAGTTTTCTTCATATGAGTTCAGAAAACTTGTCCATTCCTTTTTATAGTCTATTTCTATTGTTGAGCCTGTATTTTTTCCCCATTTCCATTTTAGTTTTCCTACAATTGTACTATGTTGTTGATATATTAGTGCATGCATTCATTTTCTTTGTATTGTTTTTACATTTTATCATTTTGGACTTGGAGATATGGGTGTGTGTGAAGGTACTTATGAAAATACCTCTCATTTGTGGGATATTCCTACTCAGCACTGGTCGCCAACCCTCCCCTCATGAAAGGGTCATGTCAATGGTGAACTCCACATATGTTTTATTTACCTTTTTATATATTTTTCTGATAAATATAATCTGGAATTTCCTACAACATTGGGGGATGTTTTTATATGTATTAAACATATTTAGTTTCTTCATTTAGTTTTATTATCTATTTATTGTTTTTACTATTTATTTATTAATCAATGAATTAACATGGAGGTTATGGTATCCTCATTATTATACATTGATCCTCACTCTTATTCAATAGCCTCTTGTGTATGGGGATGCATGCATGTGGTCACAAAACACAAATTAGTGGCCCTGTGTTTTGATTTAGGATGTTACAAAATGGTATCAATGAAATATAATTTTACATACTTTTCTTTTCTATTTCTTTGATTTGGGATAGGATATATAAAAGTTACGATGATTGGGAATCGGTTAGAGGAACTATACCAGTGTATGGCCTGAATTTTATGGTGGACTTCTTAGTAACCATATTATTAAGAATATATTTTTTTTGTTATTATTGATTAAATTAATCTTGAAAGATGAAAATGTTTTTGTTATTTAGTTAATATTCCTTTTAATACTTTCAATCATCGTGACTTGAATGGATTCTTCACATGTCAGATGTTTAAACCTATTGTAGTGTTTCATAATAGTTATTAACTAATTATCCTAATTTTAAATATCTATTTTGGATAGTTAATTTGAGTGATATATCTATGCTTCCATGTTGTGTTCTATATATTTTATGGAGTTAATGTGTATAACCTATAATGTTGTTATATTCATATATATATATAATGATTTTTACTAACATTCAAGGTTAGAGATGTGGGTTTGTTCTAAGTGGTGTATTACTTGGGTTGATGTTAGGATCTAAGGAAAACCTTGTGTGAAACCATATATTGGTTAGTAGTTTTTTATTTTCATAATTTTCAATTATTGAAGAAGATACCACATGGATAATGATGGAATGTAACTCTATATATGGCATCCTTAGTTGTTCCCATACCACCATCCATAGTACTTAGGTATTACCCTAAAACACTCATACACCACAACAATTGATTCATTACATATATCATATTCAGCCAAGACCCTTATATTTAGTTAATATTGAATGTTGAAATACTCAAATAACCATGACCAAAAATTTATGACATCCCTTCTTTAACAACGTATGACATTTCAGGATAAGGGTGACCTATAATATTAAGAAGGGTACATGGAATTTACTTTCAGATTCATCGATATGGTATAAACTCCTGAGTGAATATATGTTATTTTAGAGATATTCATGACATAGGGACCCCTAGCAGATGGTGGTCATTCGAGATTTTGGAATTGATATGAGAGTGTCACAGATGGATAAAATTATAGGATCTCTTCCTCTAGATTAATTTTTTTAATATGATGAATATAGACTAAAACCATGAGTTTATGGTGTTGTGATAGGGTACCATGACCTTATCTATGTACTATATCTAGTTTCTTTACCAACTTCTATTTACACATTTTTTAGATAGGAATGAGGCCCATTAGTCTTATTAGTTTGAGAATGGTTTTTTTTCAGAACAAAAATGTCATGTTTGGGGTTTTGAATTGATGATACACACCTAGGTTATTCATAATTCCCAATCCATTGATAAGGGTTTAGTGTATGGTGGTTTGGTGGGTCTACTAAAATCCAAGGATAGGCTAGTTGTTTTTTTGAAACTCATTACTCAAATAGTTTCATCAGGAATAAAGAAGAGAAATTCAAAAGAACCATACTATAGTAATAGTGGTTATATAAAATCATAATTGGTAATAGGATAATTAGAAACTATTATGAGAGATGGAAATATATACTATTACAACTATGGAAAGTATAAGAAGTATTTTTTTTTATTCCCAAAACATGAGATTATCTAAAATCAATGAAAAACATTGTGACATAAAGATAAATTTCACTGAAAGGAATCATGAGTTTGGCCTCATGAAGGCCCAATATATACATATGAATCAAGACATTTGATAAAAATGAGCCTCATAAATGGTTAACACATCTTATATGATGATTCCTTAGTTATAGTGTCATGGTGTAGAGACATGATGATTTTATGTACTGGATTGGGGTATAAAGATGATGGGTATGGGGAATCTTCTCTTTAAGGTATTTTTTATCAAATTCCCTTTATTTACTACTTTTTTTAGTAATTTTTATTCCCACTAATCATTTCAAAACAATTACACATTGAACTTTTCTTAAAAATTATGTTAACTTTTTGATATAGTCTCCCTTGACACACCATTCAAAATAATGGTATTCCATCAATAGTGATCCCAAAATAGTCATTCAGTTTTCAATGGATATACACATATATGTAAGTTTATGATTATGAACATGATGACCATTGACATTATTATAACCATGTGTATTTGACCAGCTTCTGAGAGCACATAGATCACTATTAGAGGGATGTGTCATGTAGTTTTCGAAATGGAGAGATTATGATGATGACTGGAGAATGGGAACTAGGAGTAGGAGGAGTTATACTGGACTTGAGTCACCATGAGATGATCACAACAGAGATGGTCATATTGGATATTTCTCTTAGATCAGTGGAAACCCCTCATCTTTTACTCTAGTTTTGGATCTTTATCAAGATTTCCTTTTAGAAAACATTTTAGGAATCCCTCTTAATATAAGAGTTCTCATTTAGTTAGAGCTTATAATAGGAGAAAAACCCATTTGATACCCCCATATATCATGTAACTAATGAAGACAAAGGAGAGAAAGTTATAGTTGGATGACCTATAGAGGATGTTCTTTGTCAGGTTATGTACATCACCAAGAGGTGATCCTATGTTATTCTCCAAGAAGTTGGATGTTATTCTTGAACATTTTTTTGATTAACTGATGATAAACCAGGTGATAGTGAAGAAAAAATATCCTTTGACCAAGATCATTGTCCTTTTTTATCATTTTCAGGGTTCCAAGTGGTACTCTATGATTTATCTCTAAACAAGAAATCACTATCTATGAGTAATAGAAGAGCCTATTCAAATAAATTAAAAACATACTAATTCTATGATACCATGATTCTTCACTCTCCAATGCATTATTTTCTCTGAATTATTCAATTTGAAACAGATGATTCATAAATTTACCTTATTGTTTCCACAACATGCTCCCATATGCAATCACCTATATTCAACCTCTCAAAAACTATTTAACTTTGTAGAAAAATAGAGTCATAACTATGCCAAATATTCTCTATCACCATTAGATTCCTCAACATGGTTGTTAGATTAATAGTTCCCAAAACCTTCTAAAAATTAAGAAACCCATCATTAATCAATAATTGGATAAAATGATACCTAATTTGAATCATCTTCATTTTTTCATGAAATAATGGTATCTTCAAATGAGGTATAAAAATATATTTTTCGTTATATAATAAATTTTCTCCCTTATTTCTGTTTACATTCCCTATCATGTTCATCAGGAAAACCATCTCCTTATATCTTTTGATATTGAAATTCATTCAACCCATGTGGTAGATTGTACTGATACATTTTATAACTAATATATATAGAATATTAATTTATCTATATAGTTATACACACAACATATGGTTCTATTCCTAATGTCAACACCATCTACAAGGATATCATCAACACACTCTTGTAATGAATTTCATTCCCCATGTCATTTTGATACATCGTTACTTCCCTTAAAATGCCAATATATCAACTTATAAACAAACCAATGATTCATTTTAGGGTTATCCATGTACCTTCAAATAACTCCCCATAGATGATAAAATATTTGTTTAGGTTCAGACCACAGAATATAGAAGGTTTCCCACAGCTTGTACATATAAAAAAATTTCTAATTTCATAAACTCTAATACTATCCTCAATTTTTTCTCATATGATAATATGAAATGAAATTATTGGGTAATATAAATCAATATTACATCATGCATACTATATCAGAGAATAACCGTTCCAAAATTTGTAGTATGTGATAAAATATATTTTCTTTCTCTATAGCCTATCTTGATCATCATCCCCAAATTTATTATGAGATTCTCTAAAAAATTTCTTCTTATACTTCTCATTTATCTTCTATTTTATCTCATCAGTAATCTAAATACATTATCATATATTTATTATTTCAACAACATAGAAATTTAATTTATGGTTTCAATAACAAAAATACATGATATACCAGAATTGATCCATAAAACACTATTTTTTATGGATTTGTTCTCTTGAATACAACAATTTTCTTGTTTCAGTGCATTGGTTCTTGATTTAACCCATACAACATCTCCTAATGTTTTTACACCATGTGTTCAATCCCTAGAAAAATATTCCACTAGATAGTGCTTAAAAATATCCTCATCTATATCACAATAAAGGAAAATTTTATTCACATTAAGATACCCAAGATGAAATTATTCTAATGCAATAATAATGACAACCACATGGATAATGGTATGCTTCAAAATAGGATGAAATGTTTTGGCAAAGTTCACATAGTATTTTTATTGATATTTATTCACCACAAGACTTACCTCATTCCTCCCCTTACTATCATGATATTCCTTGACATGGTATACTACATTGTTTTTTATAAACATTCATTCCTTGTGGTAATTATTTCAACTCACATTAATTACTATCTGTAAATGAATAAATATCATCCATCATAATTACATCTCACCTGTAAAAATCATTTAACTACATTTACTTCATAAAAAAGTTAATATTATCCACATCAATAATTACTAAATAATTTTTGGATGACAAATATCTATTCACATGACTTCCTACCCATGCTAATATCCTCAAATCCCCAAACTACATAGTATCTCCAGTGGGATTCTTTAGGTAGTTGTTGTATATTGATAGAGCTAATGTAACCTATTAGTGTCCCTTGTCACATTATTCTAAAAATCTATGATGATATACATACTGGTACAATATGTTGTCTCATGTTTCTAAAGTATTTAATCATAATTATACTACCTTATCGGTTTAATTCGTCAGCTTTTTTATATTCAGTTGTAATTACTATAGATCCCTAAATATTTTGGAAGCCAAAAATTTGTCGATTTTTATAAAATTATATATCTACACAATTAAAACAATCTCCATCTTATATCCTCATCCTCCATGCATAAAATATTTCATAATACTAAATTACATTTTTAATCATTGCTCCACCTGTGTTTCACTCCCAGATGCATGATTTCAATTTTAGGATTCTATTTCAATATTAGGATTCATGAAATTCCATTGGTCATACATTATTTTCCCCAAATATTTTTCACATATTATACCTATCATGATCCATTCATCATTAGAGACCTAAAGTGGCACCAAAATGCCTCAAATTCTCTATCACCATTCAATTTTTCGATATGTATATCAGTTTTTTTAATTTGTATAAATCTTAAAAAATTTCAAGAACCCACACTATAAAATGTAAATGAAAATATTGTACGTTTACTAAATTTTCTTCTTTAATTAACGAAATACATTATTATTTCAAAAATTTATAACACTTTAACTATCATAGTGTAATAAATGTTCATCCCTCATTTACTTTATCTCAATCAAGATGTTCTTTATTCAAACCATCCTTTTCTCATATTCCATTACATAAATGTATTCTATCACAATGGATGATACAAATACTACCCTTTTTAGATATATCAAAATGAATTATGTCCTTCCATAGGTAAACATATAATAATAGGTATTGAACTACCATAGGCTGACTGAAAAGTAAAATTTTTATTGGATACAATAGAGTACATAAAGACAAAAAACCAGAAAAAAAAACAATATAAAAAACAAAAACAGGGAAAAAGAGATTCTTGGGGACCCAAAATAATGTAAACCCAGGGAATCATTAATAACAAACCGTACTCCCTCTTTAGGGAATGAGCCGGTGTTAAGAAAGAGAGACATACTTTTAGTTGGATGTGCCAGAGACTCCAAGAAGTCTGTATTGCACTGGGTTAGGAGATCACCACCATGGTATTAATTCACATACCCCTTTAGTTACTTTTCATTCCTTGTGAATATATATATGATCTTTATTCCATTAAAATTACTCATTATCCACTTCAATACATCCAAATTATACTATAAAAGGTTATCTATATACATGATCACAACAAAACCTACCAGAGAAATATCAGTCCAAGTATAGAAAATTGAATTCATTAGGCTTATAATAGAAAATTCACATTGAACCTTTTCCATATAGTCATCTTTTCCTACAGTCTATTATTCATTCTCAATTAAAATATTGAAATATATTTATAGATGAATAATAATGGGAACTATTTACTATATAATAAATCCCAACAAAACCTTCCTAATATAATTACCCTTCTATAAAATAATTGTTTTCATATAAGATCTCTCTTTATATATTTCCCCAAAAATTTATCGCTTCTCCTTGTTCTTTCATCTCATACTCCTTATCTAGCTACCCTTTCTGATCATCAAACCTCGACATACATGATCATGTAAAAATAATTTCATCAACATACAGAAGTAATAAAATGTATCAATCCCCAAAATAATTGAATTAGTATAATGGATCCTTGAGAAACTATTTTTATCAATTATTACTCATGAATTCATTGAAATTTATGTTCCACTTCATTGGTGTTTCCTTAAGCACATATAAGATCTTCTAGAGTTCTCACAGCTGGAATACCGTAACCTAGTAAACATATCAATCTATCTAGGGAATATAAATATCCTCCACAAAATCTTCATAAATGAAAATAATCTTCACATCATTATTCTAATGATGTAGATAATATAATTCAATAATAATTGGAATCACCTGAATGGTGGTAAGCTTCAATACATGTGATAAAATATCATTGAATTCAACAACTTCATTTTATTGAAATGCTTTCCCACCTAGCACCACCTTCTTCCCCATCTTAACATGAAATTATTTCCTGAAATGGTATTCCCAATTTATATTCAATGAATGGTTTAATTTTTTCCATGGTGATATATCCCATGTATTATTTTCATATAATTAATAAATATCCTATTTCATGTAAAACTCACACTTGTTAAACTCAATTAATAACATTTCTTCTTTTAATAGTCATGGTTCTTAGATTCCAGTTAGAAATAGGCAATTTAATGATAATATACACCATTTATGATGCCTTCTCACCATTTTTGATCTCCTCAAGACTGTGAACTACATACCATGATAACGGTGCTACAATAATTGCTTACATAACGTATATGGTTCTACAATGACCTATTTTTTGTTCAAGTCTCATGATGGTATAGTGTAATGTGAAAGTCCAAACAAATATAGGGTCTTGTTTCACAATTCTACAGTAATTCCATACTGCTATAGTGGAATATTAATTTCATCAGTTATCTCTCCTGTAGTGAGTCAGTATTACAATAGTCCCCCAAAATTTTTCCCACCAAAAGCTTCCCCAACATCATCCAATTATCAGGTTATAAAAATCTAGCTATCACCCATTTTGAACATGATTCACCATTATGAAATATATCAATGTTAATTACTACTAAAAAATATTTAATTTGACCTTATATTATATACCCACTAGTAAATGACTTCCATTCAGATCCCCAATTTCAGGATGATGATAAATGAAATACTAGTTGTTTTCCACTTGGTGGTCACATATTTCTCTACCATATTCTACCTATAATCATATATACATTAGTGAATACAAAATTATGAAAAAAAGTTCCATTTTTTATATCTCTAATGTTTTCATAAACATTACTACTAGATTGTTGGTTCTATGAACATTTTTCAATGTTAGCAGTCCATCTACTACCAATCCTATGATAAAATGGTACCTAAACTAAATTTGTTTTATTCATAAATTTTATACTATTTCTTTGAATGATTTGCACAAATCTGACTATAATAGTGTAAAAATATTCTTCCAACTATAAATCTACATCCTTTTCACAGTTCTTCATCCAATCCATCTTCATCTCTGTTTTTGTTATAATAATTTATTATGACCCTATTATAGATAGCGCTACCACCTTTTGTATGTTTAATATCTAGGTTACTAAAACTCCACCATATTTAGACACACAAACTATGGGGATATTTCATCTACCACAATTACCTCTAAATCTATCATCAACACACCCCTGAAATGAATTCCCTTTTCAATATCATTGAGATACTTATTTTATTTAAATAAAATTCATCAGCATATACATTATAACCTCCCAATGCTTCATTCCAAGGTAATTCATATACCATTTCCCAAATATTGTGACATGATAAATGTCTGGTTGGGTACAAACCATGAAATACATCATTATTCTAGAAGCGTATCCAGGTGGAAACTTTTCCTTATAATCAAACTCTTATATGATCCTTCATGTATTCTCAATTGTAACTTTTAAATGAGATTCCTAGGGAATAAAATAGATGTTTCTTCCAGCACACAAAATCTCATAAAATCCATTAAAATGTATTCATAATATGTTTACATCAAATTTGATATACCATGGTATTTATTAATCTTCATCAATAGAAATTTTACATCATCTATGTTATCATTCGTGTTTTACTCTTTCTCCACAATCACATTCATCTCATAAATCCCCCACATACATGATATTGAAAATGATAATGTAATCCATATATAATTCTAATATAATTTATCAGTTAGAAAAATACATGAAATAATATCATTGATCTGTTTTATACCATTTAATTTAATTTTTTCTCCAAAAGTAATCAAACTTCTTGTTCCACTATATGGGTTCCTACTTTAACACATATAATCTCCTAAGGAGTTTTTAAGATAGGTATTCAATACAAAACTCAGTGTATCCCTTTGGATTATATATATAAATATACTCCTTTATATATCCATGATTTAAATATTTATTTACGTCATGCTACTAAAGATGAGAGTCTTGTGATTATATGAAAATGAGAACCACCTAGATGGTGTAATGATTCTCTAGAAATGAGAAACTTTTAGGGGAGTCCACAACATCTTTATTTTTAATCCATTCACAAACATCCTTTTCTTATAACTCATATTATGAACATGTTCTTCCATAACATGGTACACATATTGTTTTTTCAATTATCTCTTTCCATGGGGAAAATGTTCATGCTCCCATATTTAGTTATAATGAAATTAAGAAATGTAATCCTTTATAGAAATATTCCACTTTTTTAACTCCATCATCCACATTTATTCTTCAAAACATTATATTCCTACACCACTAGAAAATAACATATATTTTATGGATGTGACATACCTATGAACATTTATTATGCTGATTTTTGATCTCCATTACTCAAAAAACCAGACAATATGTGCACTATTCTATATTAATAAGTGAATGAATTTCTATGATGAAATTGTGACCTCTTAGTGTCACCATTCAAGAACTACTACAGTTCAATGGGAATAGAAATTTTCTTTTCTTCCAACATACTAAGTATAGTCAAAACCATAACAATTTAGTATGCCTATGATAACATCTATGTTCTAGATACATAGTCTATCTTCATCATCATCTCAAATATTTTGTTAGATTAAAAATACTCATCTCAAAATCCGCATCTAATTTCCCTTTCATCCCATTAATCATATACATATAAGATCATTAAATGGGCATTTCATCCAAAAACAAAATTAAAATAATGTACAAATCATCAATGATAATAAATAGAATAATTGATCCATGAAATAATGCTTCTCTGTATTTTATGACATGAATGTATTAAACAAAATTATACATAATTAGTGTCTAAATTGACCAATATGTTATATTTTTAAGTGCTCAAACTGAATCGAACCATGGGCGTTATGACTGGGTTTGTAGTATGGGGCAAGAATAATTTTCCTTACATCATCCAAAAAATTTTATATAAAATCCCAATAATCTTTTCCATGACATAGAAATAATGAGATTCAATATTTGTGAATTTTATTAAGATAGATCTTGATATCCCAATGAAAGAGCATCAATCATATATTTCCCAGTTGAATGTCTATATACCTACCCATTTTAGGATTAAGGAAGTGAAAAAGAATAATATAGAACTATAGAATAAGGTGAGATGTATTCAAGAGTTCAACCATGATTTTAATGGAATGATAAGATTCTAGAACCTAGTACATGTCAAATTTATCCCATGGAAGGTTTGTGAAATGCCCTTCCAAGTGATTGATATTCCATTAATCGAGCATTATGTCAATGAGGCTTCCATCCAAACACATCATTTTGAGATTTATACATTTTTTTGTGAGGGGTTTTATATTCCCAAATTGATAAATGAGTATACCCACCGACCATAGTGTAAGTGGATACTCCTCCAATATCCAAAATAATATCATTATTGTATAAATAAATTGTGATTTTTATATGTTGATAATTGTTCAATAGTTATAGTGATAATGACATCCTATATCCTCGGGTGATCCCAACCCTCTGACAATTGAGGATTTTCAGGAGTTAGTCACACATGTTTTTTTCTAGGTTGATACATATTCTATTCAGATGGTGCTGATAACATCTATCCTTATCCATGGTACAATATTTCATTATTTCACATTGAATGTCTAGACCCATGAATATGTGACTTTTCCATCTACTGAGTTTGAGTTCATCTTCAGGGATGAGTATCAGATGTATCAATTCCAAAATATATATATCTAGCAGAAGTTTGATCAATATTAGGTCAGCATGATTTTTTTCAATCATGTGTCAGGGTTTACTAAACTCATGAGGTACAATGTCAACATCATTCATTAGGAATTTATTTCCGCATGAATGTTTGAGTGTTAACTTCGTAGAGAAATCAGATGCGACCATTATCTTCTGTGCATCCCCAAATAACCTATGATTTGAGATATGGTATTGGTTATCAATATCTTTTTTTGTACATGGGGAATATGTAGAAGGTGATAGTGGTAGAAGTAAAAGGGTAGATTCAGTTGATTTTATCAGGTGTTTATAGATGTCTGTACAGTGTCACTAAAGGATAACATATTCATGGTTTTAGACCAAAAGATCAATATTAATAGAGTATTATAATGGATGTCTTCGTCCATTATATAATATTTTCTATGCCAATGAAGTATATGAATGTATAGTTTTCACTAACTAATCCATTTTATATCTGAGGATAGACTGGAATTAGATTGTTATCTATGATAGTGGAAATAATGTGAGTATGGAGATCCTTATGTAGACAACATAGTCATCAGGGAGGCATATACAATATCAGAGTTTTAAATACACCAAGAGTTAGATCTAGTGTCTTTTTATCCAGAATCCACATACATCACCCCCATCCCCATGCATTTGATACAATTAATAGGGATTATATGGTATAATATGTATCTATATATAGGGATTTGGTGGTGTATCCATATGGATTATGTGGTTAAAGACATGTCCATATATAGGCTATAGATGGATATGAACAAGAATTGCACTAAATTATTTGATGTATGATCTATATCATTCACAAAGAGAAATTTATACTTGTAAATAATATTATGGGAATTCCCATTTTTATAATAACCCTATTTCAAGACCTTGACATTCTAGCATATATCCTAGATTAATTTACATTACCAGACACACCCACTTGAATTGATCATATGCTCAGATATATCTACTGAGAGTAGTGGATTTCTCATAGTTGAATGTGATTTTTTGTGGGATTTCATATTTTTTAGTAAGTATCCCTTCAACATCATATTTAAAATGGAATTTCTATCGTTAGTCAAAGCATTGATATAATACTACTAATGTAGGGTTTTATGGGGTTGACCATATAAATCGAGGCATGCATTCATGCATGACTGGGAACATCAGTTCAATTTAGGGTGGACTATGTGTAGAAATATACATTCTACCACTATTAATTTATAGATTATGGTATTATACAAATCAAATTATTTAGGATATAATCTTCTTGGATTATTAATGAAGTATATTGACATTTCTTCTAGGGATATACCTATGTTTCATCTTCATTGGTAGGACAACTTATCCATTTTCCACTACCATAGTATTACATCTATATATCAAATATCTCATTATATGGCCTTATCTAACCTATTGGTTTTGAAGGGATAGTTGCAAGAACGTATGTGGAAGGATTTTAGTAGACTAAGTGTGTCCCCCCAAGAGGGATCTGATATTATTTTATAATATGTAAAATGGGATCATGGTGATTTTTATTGACAATATACACATTAATTATGTGATAGATAAGAATTAATACCCTATTACATGGATTAATGACTTATTAGACTAGATGAAAATAGGGAAGTGGATGAAAAAGATCAATTTTAGGTCCATCTTTGACTAGCATTGGAATACCAATGAGGATATTCCAAATATTTTATTCAGATATATCTATGTGGATTATGTTATTTTTTCCCTCCATTTTTCCTTCTTCAATGCCTAGGTCATCACCATAAGACTCATGGTATAGATCATTCAATCCTTATTTGACTAATTCATTGTCTTCATAATCAATTAAATAACTATTTATATAGTATTGGAGGATGAGAATAATGGGAATATAAGGATTATAATATAACATATATAAGTGAATTGAAATCCGGTAATCTATTTAAGTGTTGGTTATGTATTAAAGAAGTCAATTCATGGGGAATGTAATTTAAGATAGAAATGTAGAAATGGAACCAATAATGATTGTTTCTATGCGTATATGAGTTCCACCGATGATCTTGTTTTAAGAGATGAAATTCTCTGGTTAGAAATATACTACTAGAATTTATTTGATTAATTATAAAGGATTATAGCTCCCATGAATACCCTTACCATTAATTTATATCCCTTCATATTGTTCTAGTTGAGTTAAAGTGAATTTGTGGAAATGAGGTAAAGATCATAAAGATAAAATATTTTGAGGATTCCAGAGGAAGAATCAACATATATGGTGTTCTTCAAAGTTTTTTGATTAAAGAATGATTGTGTTGTAAAAAATAGATTTATTGATTTCATTTTGATCCAAATAGATTTTTATTTATAATATGAACTACATGACCTATGATTTCAAACTAGTAGTGGTATTATTCCCCTTGAAGATATGGAGAAATTTATATATAGGATAGTTTTTCATAGTATAAATAGACAATAATAGTCTCAAATACATATTCGCATAATGAGATAATATATAATTTTTTGGGTTTTCCTTTTTGATCATGTTAGACTATGAATTATATTTCTTTTTGAGAAAAAAAACTTTGTGGTTGATACCATTAACATAATGTGTTGAGGATAATTGATAGATGAGTAATTTTATCCTCTATACTCAATGTAGTTTCTATTTATGGATGAGATAAATTATCATATCCTCAAATTCTAGCGGTGACCCCTCCAATTCTACAGCCTATGAGGTAGTTCTAATTCGTAAATAATAAGTTGAGGGATTCAATGATAGAAATTAATTTATAGATGAACCATATGGATTTTATAAATGAGTGGATATATTCATCATTTTATTAATGTAGAATGTGGTTACAATTTTACTATGTGAGGATGTGTTGAGATATTTCCACACTTACCATTCAATGGTTCCGAATAGAGTGAAAATGATATACTGAGAGCTTATGTGTCTGATTTGGTGTTCAGGTATAAGAATAGTGTTTTGAGTTTATCTCATGATATTTCACCCACCTACATGTGATGGTGGAGCACCAAATCCCAAGAGGTTTCACCTAGTTACAAGAAGTTTTAGACTGGATGGGTTGTTAAATATTTAATGACTTCATCGTGATAATTCCATGTTAATCAAGTGGTCATGACCATAACTGAGTGATCATTAAACATCTGACCAAGGCATCCAACTTACTAACTAATGGGAAGTATATTTTAATGGAATGATTTAGATTGTTGTATATAGACAAGATCATTTTATTCATGAGATTACATAAATAATCATTCAAGGCCATAATAAAATTTCAAACCCTTATTGTTTACAACATTTTAGGAGGCATTCTGGACTCAACAACAATTATGTGAAATGTTCCACCCATAAACATATAACTAGATCGATTGAACAATTTTTGTTCAAGTTGATATAATAAGGTATTTAATGTTAAATTTTTTATAGTTGGTATGATTACTCACCCCATGTGTATGTTTTATTGAAGTATATATACTAAACAACTATTAGCATAGAACTACTAGAGGATGTGTAGCAAATACTTTGACAGTCACCGCATTGCATTACAATGTTTGGAGACACGTCATAGGTGAATCTAGAGTATGTGTGACTGAGTATGGAGATGGAAAAGGAAATATAGAAGTGGATGATGATATTTTTAATCCATAATAATTTATATATAGATTGATGATGGAGTTCATTATGATTTGAGATGGAGATCACACCT
The DNA here is from genome assembly GCA_963277665.1 of Viscum album. Taxonomy (NCBI): domain Eukaryota; kingdom Viridiplantae; phylum Streptophyta; class Magnoliopsida; order Santalales; family Viscaceae; genus Viscum; species Viscum album. Next base: position 409,225,422 of record OY728153.1, on the reverse strand, counting down.
TCCCAAAGGCTTAAACGTGGAACAGATTACATAAATATTTCTACAAGAGAATGTTTTTTACTAAGGTTCATCAGGATATTCCATATCCAATATAGGGAGGCTGATGAATCATTTCACAAAGCATTTATCCCACTCTAGGATTGAGTTAACATATTTTTACATGTTTTAGATTTAACGTGGTATGCCCATGACCCATACATCATCGAATGGTGTGAAATTACACAACAATTATGATGCTATATTATTAGAGTAAAAATTCATGATCAAGGATATGGGGGAGATAACTATTTGGGTATGGTTGATATATTTTATGTGTGTTATATGGATATATGAGAACCATTATAGTATTTCATGGGAGAATGAGAGCTAGAATCATGCATGGTACCCTCACCTTGTCAAATAGGATCTTCTTTTTCTAGATATGGGAACAGATAGTTGGGATGATGTAGTGAAAATAATTTTTCTAGTATAAACCTATATAATATTTTAAATTATATTATACTTATGGTCTATTGAGCCATTTTCCTTAATTATGATAAAAAATGATTTTAAGATATATTAAAAATAATATATTGGTTTAATCCTCCACCCATGCCCCCCTGTGCAATCTCACAAATGTATTATTTCCTTATAAAGAGATCCTTATATGGGAGATATGATCCATGATAACTTATAGAATAATGATGTACCCCTATAAGCGTTGTAATCCATATTGGAATCCAGGTTCTACAAGTTTGTACTTTCATTAGTGGAAATTAATTGATTAATTATATCCAATAGACCTTGTAATTTATATTTAGTCCTCTTTAAGATCTATTTATTAGGTTATAATCCATAAAACCTAGTTTGGGGGGGTATGGAGGGAGATTATGGGTGATGTAGGGTTTCAAGGAGTGGATTCAGTTTTGGAGATCACTAATGAATCCAATGCAGATTCAATTATTTCGAATGAGTGATCTAATCAATAGGTAGGGATCATTAATTTTAATTTCCCTCTTGATTATTTTCGAGTTTTGGGTCTTTGAGATTTATCATTTATTTATTGACAGTATGTTCATGTCGATATTAGTATACCACATTACAATTCTATTTCATTATCAATACTATGATTTTCCATGAATTCACCATCATTAGTTATTCCATGCATAACAATATATCATCTAAACCATTATTTTACACCAATGAATTTTTTATAGGATTATTATTTCCATTCATCCATGTTTCATCGTACATTCTCCCCCAACCCCCTATACCGATGGTGGGTTAATGAATCATTGTGAGATATCAATAAAGGATTAATATACTAGTTTTTAGAAAATGAATTAATACTCATAGTTAATAATTATGAATAAAAGAGGATCGATGAGAAGTAATGAAATTATAATTGGTTTTATATGATATATTTTGAATTAATGTGACACTTGAGGAACTTTTGATGGGTAAAACCCCCCTTTTGAATCACTTTTCAGATGAATGGTAACCAAAAAATGAAACCTACAGGTTAATAAATGATATAGAGAAAATTTGAATGTGAAATGGGAATGATTTTTCGATAGAATTGATACTTCGGTAAAATTCAAAATGATATGTAGATTTGATGTTCCAATATATGATCATATAATGAGTAAATCTAAGTTACACACCATGTATCCAAATTGAAGTGGTAGATTGAGATCTGATCATGTTAAATATAACATGAAAATGACTTATGTACACATAATGTTTATCCCTGATCAAACCCAGTCATTATTTCTAGAATTTGAATTCTATAAAGGTTTTACATCTTCGCACGATCTATGTTTTAGGACCACATGATATGAAACAGTCATTCTTACAGGACTCAGCATGAAAATGGTATACACCATGTGAATCAATTGGGATTAAAATTATTTTTAACATATATTGTAAATTCATTATAAAACGGATTCTATAATAATATATATTTTGGAGTTAAACAATGATTACCCCATCTAGTCTAACATTCCATGTATAATGGTATAAATTCGGTATAGGTAGATATATACATGATATATAGAGGCAGTGCATGAATATACATCCCCTAAAGGGAAAAATTACATGTACCCTTATATTAAATGCAGTATACTATTCAATTAATATTGGGATTACATAATATGTTTCATTGTATTCATATTTGAGAACATGAGTATTCCATATTTAGGTGTTACATGTGGAGAATCATAATATTTAGTCTAATTTTCATTATAGGACCAATAATAGTTATTAGGTGTGATGATACATATATAAAATGGATATAAAATTCACTGTTTATTGATTCCTAACTAACGAATTCTTATTTTCAAAGAGTAAAATATAGTACCATGGCTTCTCTATTGAGGAGGACACTCACGATGCACTGAAGTCCTATTTTAACTATTATAAATTAACTAATATAAAAATAAAAAACTCATATTAATTGGGGATTTTGAAAATATTGAAATATTATTATAATTATGTATATAAATAAAATTGATCACAAAATTAAATGAAACAAAATGAAATAATGAAAATGTTCTAAAGTGGTTTAAATAATTGATATAATTATTCCAAATGTTATTTATATTAAATTAAATATAGAGAAAATGAATTGTCACACTAAACCTTATCAATTAAAATGTGTTTGACACATACCATCACATTGAGATATGTAGAAATACCCTTTACAATTTCATATAGGATAACTATTCACTTACGATCATTTGCCAAACCATGCTGCACTATAATAATGACATAGATAGTGATGGGAAGGACGATCGATAAGTGAGGAGAAGCACTCGATGGAAGAGAATATATGGTGAACACTCATCATAATCAATTTAAACAAAATCAAATTTAGAATAATTTAATAAAAAACATATTTTGATGTTAATTAAACTAAAAAAACCCTTCATTACCTCCCTTGAAAAAACACCAATATTAGTTCTCCATTTTTTGAGGAGTTGATAAGGGAACCTTATGAGATAAAATATAAAATAATAGAAATTATAGAGGGAGATATGATGAATAACACTAGTATATTAAAATTATAATATAATTTTTAGAAATAAAATTATCAAAATTTACTCAATATTGAAAACAAATATTTTTCCCAAACATCCATCCTCTTGAAATGTATAGGATAATCATTTTTATAGGAAAATGGGTTTAGAATTTATGCTCAAATTATTTCATCCAATTATTTCTCATGTTATAATATAAAAAGAACATAAATTTGAAAGTTTTTCTCCATAAATGTTACTGGGATATTTAATTTTCATTTTCCCATGACATTTTAGATTTATTGTCAAAGAATTTAAGGATTTATGGATGATTTAAGCATGAAAATTATTCTTCCCATATGACTATAAAAATTACAAGGAACCAATTTCCCATGTAGTTATGACCTTGAATGAAGTATATTCATACATGGATAGGGATAATGATATTTTTTCTATATATTTTCTCATGGTACATGTTTAATTACAACATTATTCAGAAAACCATCCTTCAGGAATTGGATCATATTAAAGAGTATCTAGGTGTGCATATAAATTTATACACCCCACTAGTGATATAGTATTGTTTTATCAAATAATTGATTTAGAATTAGGTTCAGCTAACATAAATGAATCCCACTATATATTCGGGCCTGAAAATTGAATTTAACTATTTAATTTATTATAGAAAATTTTATACACAAAAATATATAAAAAATTCAAATAGTGTAAAAAATTATTCTATTTTTCTAATTAAACATAAAATACAAATAAATAATAAAAAGGTTATAGTTTCCCATATAATAAATCCATATTGAGATTAATAACATATGATTATAGAATAAAATGTTTGATAATATTAACTTCATCATTCCCCCAAACATAACAACTAAACTCCTAATAAATCATAAAATATTAAAACCAAAGCTCACAAAATATTCATTAATGAGAAATCAAACCTTACATGTTCCGTAAAAAAAATCCCATAACCGATCCAATTTGAAAAAAATTCCATCCCATTTTCATCCATCACATTTTAATTCATGTAACATCCAAAAACCATCGACAAACCTATCGTATACAAAAACACATTGAAATTTATATCACTCTTGACTTAAGAGAAATTGAATATGGAGTAATGCTCAATATAAGAAAATTCATGTTTCACTATTTTGTTAGGAAAATTATAATTTTTTTATAGCATGAAAAAATAAAATGAATCTAATCTTGATAAATTTTCTATGTAATTTCTTCAGATAAGGATTGGTGTGGAAAAATATTTTAATAACAATTAAGATCAAAATAGGAGGTTGAAATCCTCTATAAAATGCATGAATATTAAAGTTCCAACCAAGGATACAGGTCACTAAATTTGCCTTAAGAATGTGTAACACATCACCAATAACTTTTTATTACATGGTACATGATCCATGTAGTGATAAAAATGTATTAAATATTTCAAAATCTACAACATTTTTTATTTTAAAAATCACTAAAAAGAATAAATTTTTAATTCTTATTTAAAATGTTTTAAATTGAGGATGAGCAGCCAATTGAATATAATGAATCAATGAATATTAGATAAATTTATTTTTAAGAGGTATGCGACTCAAAAAAATTAATAAAAATGATTTATTTAATAACATCCCTATTTTTTCTTCTTTTCTTTTAATTTTGTAAATTTTTTAAGGAGAAACACATTATATAAATAATGAATTATGAAATTAAGAACCATGTATAATTTTCTCATTATCTAAAGACCATAATGATTAAAAAAACTCACATCAAACATAAATTATACACGTACCCAAAATACACATATAAAATTCCATCCCCCCACACCAAATCTTGAAATACACTTGAAAAAATATTAATAGTTTAGTTATGAGAGGAAAAATATTCATTAAATAAGTATTAAAACAATAATGATATTCATGGGATATGGAAGATAAAAAAGGATAAATGTAAATGTTGATCTCACGATAATATGATTCTTTCAAATAAAATTGGTCAATAATGGATGAAAAATTACAATATGTCCAAGTCTATGAAAAGAAAAAATAACATTTTATAGTCCCCATAAAAAAATCCAATATTGTATCAATAAAGTGAGGGTATTATAAATAATTGTCAAAAAAATTTAGCATTCATATTATGAATGTGAAAATATTTTTATACTATATTTCATGGGATTTTATTTCAAAATTAAGTCAATTTAATAAAAATGAATGAAAATTATATTCTAGAAAAAAATTTCCAAATCAATAATCATTTAAAATAAATTTTTTAATAGTCATATCAACTCTATCAAAATTAAATCAAAAATAAAATATGATAATAATATTAATCATAGATAAATGTTCCTAAAACATATTGATAAAATTAAAAAACAAACAAATAAAATAAATAAGTCAACACTCCCCCCGCACATATATTGCATGACCCCCATTTTACCTCAACAAAAATTAATTAATGGAAGAAAAAAAATGGTATATAATGATAAAAACTATCATTATTTTTATGGGGAACCATTGATTTAGTTCACAGATTGTAAAACATTATACATATAAATATTTAAATAAGGAAAATTTAATGACAAATAAAATAAAAAAGAGAATGGAAAAATAGGAGAGAACATGGATTTATCCCAAAGGTGGTTGTTAGGTTTTTACTGCCCCTAGTTATATATTTGTGGTGGTTAACCCCATTATAATGTTGAATTATATTTCCTACATATAAACCACAAGATATGAATTCTCTAAATAACCTTGATAAATTTACTATATTGAATACACCCAATGAAAATAAAAAATACCTAACCCCAATAAGAGATAAAATAGTTATCCTGATGTTCATAGGTGGAGGTAATAGAATTATGTGGTGATACCAATTTTGTTTATATTGATAAGTAGTTTCAATTGGTGTTAAATATAGATGAATTTGGTGTGACTCTTTTTTTTTTGAGTTATGTTAATTATTCCTTTGTGACTTGATGTTCGCTGTCATCATATTTGTATTCGATATTGTGAACCATGAATATCTCCTCCATTATATACTCAATACATGAAAGTTACAATCATAATTCAACTATTTATTTATTATTTACTAAAAAAATAGAAATTTCAATATTATTTATGTAAATAAAAAATATAAATGAAAAAATATTAAATCATTATTAACCAAAAATGAAATCATCACATTCCGTAAAAATGGTTTGAGCATTGATCAATTCATGAAAGTCCATTGGAAAGTATTTGATATAAATGTATTCATAATATTATTCTATATCAAGGGATAAGTATATAGGAGCTGATTATTTATTTTTAATGATGGGAGAATCAATCATCAATTTGGATTCATTAATATTTAAAAACTGTTCTACAATATCATATTCTGCTCCAACAGTTGTATCAACTGTTAAATCAGATTCAAAAACCTATTCCATAAATTAAATAGGGGTGATTATTTTATCATCAATATTAATCTTAAAGACTTTACCATTTCCATAAAAAAAATTATAGGTGGAATAGGTTTCATCTTTTCCACTTTAATTTCTATTTTTTTCTGACCACTTGTCAATGGAGTCTTGAATGATAAAACAAATGGTTTTTCAATTTTTTTCTAAACTCATTCATTTTTATAGAGCTCTCTAAACATTGTTTCATAATAATTAAATACTAATTCAGTAATCATAAATAGTAAAAACATTAAAAAACTAACTATGTAAATCCATATTGACCAAAAAATAAATGTAATTAATCCCTTATATAGTTTCTGAATTGTTTTTTTTTCAAAAATATTGAAAAATATATCTTATCCTCCATGAAAATAGAACCAAATTCATAAAAGTGTGGTTTATAAAGGATTACACACTAATAAATTGTTATTACCAATGACTAAAATATGGTGTGCTCAATGAGGGACGATCTCCCAAGGTGTCCGATCACAAAAAAAAGGAGTTTTGGTTGTCATTATTATAAATTAAATAATGTCAAGATAAATTTTCTAATACAATTGGGGGATAATGAAATTCAATACATATATATATATATTAAATGAAATCCAAAATAATTATAGGCTAAAATAATGAAGGAAAATGGTCAAGGGATGTTATGGTGATTTATATCATTGTTCAAAATGTTATAAATATTAAATTCAATGTAGTGATGGTGAACAATCACAATAAACCTTCTCATTTGAAATTTAATAAAACTATATAATGTCATATTTAAATGGGGAAATACAATTCGAAATTTTAGATGGTATACCTCTTATCCACCCCCAATCTTCATTCCATACTCTACTGTGTGCACAACAAAGATAATGATTGAATGGATGATTAATAAATGATATGAACAAATAAATGTAGAGAAAATGAGGTGACCACTCACAAAAGTAGATACAAAAACCACCTAAAATTCTAGATTTAAATATGGAATATTTATTAAAGAACATGAAGCTCAATCAAACTATTATCCCATCCCTTGTACATACACCATGGTTAGATCTTAATATTTATTGGAGTTGCAAATGGGAAAATTTGGGAGGACACATAAAATAATTGAAATGGAATAATGAGATATGAATATGGAAAATAATATATTTAATGTAGAATACTATTAAAAAAATAAATTATTAAAAATATATATATATAATGGAAAACAATGATTCCCCTATGTTTCTAACCCCATGAAATGAGGATGATATACATTTTTGTATGGGTAGGTGTGAATGTTTCAAATTCAATTAATTATTATTAATGTTTGCTTATGGTTGAGAAATTAAATGAAAAATTGAGAAATTTGATCTTCATTATATATTTTAGTATATTTCATTCAAATGAATCAATGAATTATATGATTTTTGTCTACAAAATGATATATTTATAGCATATTTACTCCATAAAATTTTTCTTCTCATTTGAATATTGGACTATCAAGGATATAAAAAACCATTAATATATTAAATTTGATGTGGTAATTTAAATATAGTGACTTAGGCTTAACATACCTTGATATTAAATAAATTTATATGAATACTCAGCACATTAAAAAAGTGCATGCTCGATGACTGTAATAGTATAGTGTCCAAGGAAACATGGAAAAATTATTCTAATTTAGTTAAAAATCTTCAACATCTACTATGAATATATTCCCATTTTGGAATACTATATAAAACATTTCTTAATAATATTGGGAAAGGAAATATAATAAAGTGGTTAGCTCAGATGATCAGTAAATGTAAAAATAAGACGATGTGTAAGTATGCCATGACCATAAGGGTATGAGAACATTATCACATCATTATAAGAGCATACCATATATATCAATGATCATAAAAATGACTAATTTAATAATGATTATTTTCTTATAAGATATTAATTATAACTAAATCAAATAACATGAATCATTACAGTACAAAATTGGAATTAGTTATAGAACTGTTGTGTACACAACATCATATAACGTTGTAATCATGTTTAAATAGAAATAGGTTCAATTATTTTGTTCAACAAATGAATTCAAGCCCTCACATAAACTTATGGAAATTCATTATGGTCAACAAATAGCATTATGAACATGTAATATGTTTAACTAATACCATTTTGAACATATAATTAGGTTAATAAATAACATTTTAATCAAGTAATTTGGTTCATGTATAACATTATGAACATGTAATATAGTTCATGGATAAACATTTGGACATGTAACTAAGACCATGCATAATTTAAGTGTTGGTGTCCTAGAACAAACTAGTGTACGTTGATTAAATGTACATTTAATGTATTTAAATTTTAAACATATTATTACATATTTTTAATTATTATGAAATACTATGATGTAATAATTTCATAGAGTATTTTTTGCATTGATAAGGTCATTACAGTTCCCCTCTATGATGAGAACCTTGAAATTATATATCAATATTATTTAATATAGATTTATGGATGGATGGCATGCTATTTTGGGACACAAAGAATGCATATCTTCAGGTGTGAGTACTCGAAAAAATATGAGACTTCGTCTCATGAAGTTCATGATTTGTAATCTCTATAATAGAAGATTATGATAATAGAACTACCAGTAAGAATTATCCATGTTTTGGTTTCATCTGATATTTCAATATTCTAGCATGTATAAAGATCCTTAGACATTAAGATTATCATTAATATTTGTCATGACTCGCACACTTTAATTTACAGAAGAAAACCATCACATAGAAAGTTTTCGATATGTAGGGTAATCTAGGTGTGTCATAATTGGAATGTCATTAATGGATAAGTCAAGGATGGATTTTTCCATTCCATTTAAGGAAGTTTATATCTCGGCCATTTGATTGATATGAAACCACCACACGAAATTCCATTTCTATGGTGTAAATATGAGTTTATTTCATGTAGTCAAAGAGTGATGTATCAAGAATAAAAGTTTATTACACTATCATGAAACCTGTTTGATTCGATATTGAGAAAAATGGATTATAATACATATTCAGCATTCATATATGGATGTCATTTTTGTGAAATTTATTTCATTCTCTTGGTTTCCTTAACCAATTTCTAGACAGTACAATTATACTTTAGGCATTCCTACCGAGTACATATGAGAATGAATCCTAGAGGGTCACACACTATGTGTTTCTTGTGGTCTTGGTTAAAGTATATTTGAATATAATTAATAAATATCATTCTAAATACAATAGAATAATTTAATTCAAGTTAAAATGATTTAATAAATTAAATAAATGTATAGTCCCCAGATTTTGGGTAAAATATATTTATTTATTTTACTGAACATTTAATAAATATTTATTTACTAGATTCTAAAAAAAATATTTATTTAAGATAATAGATTATTTATTTAATTATTCCGGAGTTTAATAATTTGAAGTGGAGTTCTAGAGGACCAATTTCGGTCTGGAAGTAAAATAGATATTTTCAAGACGATAAATAATTATTTATCTAGTAGGCATAAATTAAAATAACTATTCCACTAGTTTATGACGCTGAATTTTAATTATAATTATATGTTTTCACAAGGTGGCACACCATAAATAATGACACGGTATTATTATTAATATAATGGGTTTTATCTATGGTTATGAATATATTTAATTGCTATTACATAGTTAAATATTGTAACTCAAGCCCCATGTTAATAAATAAACACATACATCTATTGTTCCATATACCAAACCGTACACCCATTGTGAATTGTTGAGCCAAACTATTTCTCTCTCAATTATTCTCCATTCCCCTATAATGAACAATAGACGTTCTTTAAGGATCAAGATCAATCGATCAAGAACAACCGCCACAAGATACTCGCTTGTCCACGCTCAAACCTAGAGAATAAGGGTTGTCAATCGGGGCACATGTGGATCAATGGTAGAAGAAATCTAGTTTGGAACCTTGTAAGTGTAATAAGATAATCCAGAAGGGTCATTCCAGATGATAAACATCCTTAACGAAGAAAATACCGATAATTCACGTATTATTTTCATTATGATATTAATTAAATTAAATGTAAACATGATGTGCACGATCCTCTATAAATGTTTCGGGACTCTCCTTTCTTTATCTATATCTTTGATTCTATTCCATAGAGACTTATTGATCCCAGAATAATCGTTTATCATGGTAAAAATAAAATTTGGGTTCTATCCCAACCATGCTTCCATTGTAGCTTGAACCTTCAAGTGGTATTAGAGAGGTTACATAATAGTTTATAATTATTTAAATATAAATTTAATAATATATGCATTTAATTATTTAGTTGTTTCAATTGATGTTAATCATTCTGAACATATGAATCTCATGTTATTTTCATCCTCTTTCATTTGACATTCACCTTACATAAACAATAATTTCATTTAATTTTTATTAAAATAAAAAAGAGGATCTCATTCAGAGGTTCCAAAGGGTATTGGACATACAGAATAATAATACACGATGTGTATTCGGTAGCACACTCCATGTAGCCAAGGTTAAACTCATTATATATGGTCCGACAAACCAAGTCGTGTCCTTGGAGTTTGTCTAAGTCTTAATTTCTCTATGTGTCGACCAGAAATCGGTGGCACTCGGTTTCTAGATTACTCATTTTGAGTCCCACTGGACACGACATGTACTCCCTTCAGGTTAGGGTTAGACTATGTATCATGTACATGGATTTCCTGGATGGAGACTGTGTAAAATGGAACTATAAGGTGTGTGGAATAATGGACATGCCTTGTGCTCTAGAGATTTTTGAGTTACACTGACACGCTTGTTCCCCAGTCATGTATATCATATGGATGGTGAAAAATAGTACACGTTGTGTAGTCGAAACAACACACTGTGTACTCATCCAAATTAAGCAGATTTATTAAAATTTATTTTTATATTATAAAAGCACTTTAGATGTGTACCATTGTGCTGGTATAAAGATGAGGCATAACAGGTAATATGTGTTTTATATATATGTATTTAATTTTAATTTTTTTAATGTTCATTTATACTCATTGGGTAGTTATGATTAGAAATTCATTAGCCTGCCTCTATGTTAGAAGTTACATACAATGATAATTTTAAATGAATTTAATTGTTTAAAATTACTATGTATGATAATCTCAAGGAAATTCAGAAATGAGTTTATGATAAAAGGATTTATTCATTAGTGATGATAATTAATTCATTTGAGCGTGAATTTTCTTAAAGAAGAATGATTAAATAATTTAATGCTAGTTTTATTTATGTGTAAATATCATTGATTGTGTGGATGATCATTATCTGGACCAAGACCATTGTATGTTGATGGTGAATTTTAATTTAATTAATTTATTTATTTTTTTCCTATTATACATCACATCATTAATATATAGGACCATCAATGGTTTGTTTTATTTAAAACCCATTTTTACCCCTCACCTTCATGTGAGATAAAAATGAAATATGTAATGGATTTAACACCCAAGATAGTGGAGGAGGTTCAATATGGAGTTGAGATGAACCCAATCTTAGGAGATACAAAGGTGGATAAGTTGAAAAATATAAACAAAACCCCAAAACGTTCAAGATGTTTCTCCCCAAGTTCAAGGTTAGTTTATAACCCACTAGATAAACTAACCATTAGAAAATATGATTGTCATTCTATTTTTTTATTTCAGTCAGTTTCATTGTTTATCATTATGGATGTGTTTTCAAGATCACATAATTAATGAAATAAACAATCTTGCAAGAAAGAACTAAAATAAACCAGACTTATGCATAAATATTATCAAGACATGGTTAATCACTTATGTAAGTTAAAATTAATATTAACAAGAATGTGATAATGATAATAAGATATCAATACATAAGAGATAAAAATCCCTCAAATAAAATATTATGTCAGACTAAGCCTTCTATTATATGATTAAGGGAAAAACTCAAAAAAAATATGTGTTTGACCAACAATTGTTAGGACACTGACTTTTATATAAGAATCCCTTATGAGTGGTTTCAGGTTGACATAAACTTATTACATCTAGAGGATTATCCCTTTCTAGACATGGTTTAACATTGGAGGCATGAGTTGAGGAAATACAAAGTCATTATTTTAGGTTTGGGGAGTCCACTCAATAGATCAAGGGACTACAAGCTCGCAGTTGGAAAAGACCTTCTTACCTAAATACCTTATAATAGCTTGCAAAACCCATTTTGGGGTTATGTGAAGAGGAATATAGATCCTTTACACTAGAATATCCTCGAAAATGGACATTATGAGTTCAATTGTGAAGTCCATCAGGGCTTCATAAAATAGTTGGAGAATTATTAAAAATTTATTATTTGACATAAAATGTAAACAATAAAGTATTAATAATCTGCGATTTTAATTATATAATAAAAATGAAAATCTCATCGACCACAAAATCCATGCAATAAATTATGGATAAAGACAATATCCTCAAAATTAGTAACTTCCAAGAATGGTTTAGACATCTTTGGGTTATCCTATTCCATGAACAGAAGTCTTATGTGTTGAAGTCAGCATTACCTGAGCTGCCTGAAAAAGTGGTGAGTGATAAATATTTCTTGGTGTATGAGAAACATATGTCTGACACAGTCAACGTTATATGTTTGATGATATCCTCAATGTATAGTGCGATCATGAAGTCTCATGAAAACATTGATTCTTATCGCATGCTCGAGAACCTCTGTGGTCTTTACCATGAGAGATTAAGACAGAAAAGGATTGAGATATCTAAGGCACACTTCCAGGGTAATCTTGTAGATGGTGCCCCAACTGGGACTTATTTAGTAATGATCATTGGCTACAGTGAGAGCCTGGAGGTTCTGGGGTTTAAATTCCCCGATGAATTGGTTACTAATCTCATTATCACATTACTCCCTTTGAGCCTCTCTAACTTTTTGTTAATTTCAATATGAACAAATTTTATAAGTCTCTATATGATCTTATTGTCCCCATTCTCCAAGTGTAAAATGATATGAAGCAAGAAATTTCTTATGTCCTTATGGTGAATACGAGTAAAGAGAAGGAGAAGAGATTTATGCCAAAATATTCTTCACGACCTTCCATGAAAATGAATATCAAAGGGGAGGAAAGGGAACATGTGGATGTTTGTTTCACATGTGGGAAGAAGGGAAACTAGAAAAATAACAACACCCAGCCTATAAATCAAGATGAATCATTAGGTGCGTTTTTTTATCGAATGAATTCTATATGTTTCAACAAATTCAGTATTAGATACAAATTTTTGGGCTCACATTTGTATACAAATACAGGGACCAAGTAGATTTAGGGAGATTGACCGAGGGGAGGTAGATCTACGAGCATCCAACAGAGCCAGACTTTCTCATGTAGCTATCGAGGACTACCACAGCAGTTTTCCAACTGTGATGATCTTGGTGTTAAAGGGTTGTTATTATGCCTTGTCTATTACTAAATAAATTATTTCGGTATCAATATTAGATGCATATGGTATTTTCTCAACATTGTAAATGAATGTTGCTTATTTTACAAAGATATGTTTTTTTGGTAGGGCACATTTATACACCCATATTTACATGTTGGATTACATAAACCACATAATGTAAATCGACAATAAAGATACATCACATGAATAACACCACACCCAACATTTGCATCACCGGCGAGGGTATGTAATCGAGAAATGCTTGGAAACATTACATCATGTTGGATATTTATATTCTTTCAAACTAAAACCACTTGATGTAAGTCTTTCATGTTTACAAGGATAAATGTCCAAAGCCCCATTTATTGGAAAAGAAGAAGGGGTTAAATAACATCATTAATTGGTTCATACTGATGTGTGTGGACCATTTCTAGCTGATGAAAGGGTAGGGCACTCATACTTCATAACATTTATTGATGATTTTAGTTTATATGGATATATCTACATAATGAGGTATACTTAGGATTCTCTTGATATGTTCATATAATACAAAAATGATGTTGAGAACTATATTGGTAATAAGATCAAGAGACTATGGTCAGACTGAGGTAGAGAATAACTTAATCAATAATTCATTGATTACATATGAGAGTTTGGGATCCTATACCAACTCACTCATCCATACAAACCTCATTGGAATGGTGTGAGCGAAATAAGGAACCATACCATGTTGTAAATGTTGAGATCAATGATGATTCTTGGGAGTCATCCCTTATCCTTTTGGGGATATGTGTTACAAATATTGGTCCACATACTAAACCAAGTACCAAAAAAATCTATAAATGGTATTCCATATAAGTTATGGTGTGTATGGAATGACATATTATTGAATTTACATGTGTTGGGAAGTGATGCGTTTGTTAATGACTCGTTATGTAACAAAAGTACACCTGAGGCACAAAATGTACCTTTATAGAATACCCCAAGGAAAAAGGGGATATTACCTATACAACCCCTCATAAAAAATATTATAGTGACAAGTTACACCATCGTACATGAGAGGGAAGACATATCCAAAAGAGATAGTGGGAGCGAGATAGACTGCAATGAAGTTGAGGCTCAATGTACACAAGATTTGGTACATGAATAGATTCAAAAAATCCCCGTGGATGAAAGAACTGTTCCAAAGACACAAGAGATTCGTAGGAGTACAAGAGAGGTTAGAGTACTATAATGTTTCGGTTATCTAGTTACCAAATGTGGTGTCTCATTTTAGTTGATAATAATGATCCTATATCCTACAAGGAAGCAGTAACTGTCATATATGCTTCCATGTTGAACGAAGACATGAATTGTGAAATGGATTGCATGTACCAAAACCACGTATTGATTTTGGAAGATCATCCTATTGATGTAAAGCATGTTAGATAAAAATGGGTATTCAAGAAGAAATTGGACAACAAGGAAATGTCAATTCCTATAATACACAATTAGTTTCAAAAGGGTTCAAATAGAATCAACGGATTGACTACGATGAAACCTTTTCACGAGTTTCAATAATGAAATCCATTAGAATTATATTATTCATTCCAATTACCATGACTATAAGATTTCACAAATGTATGTCAAAATAGCCTTCCTTAATGGGAACGTTCAAGAAGATGTATACCTTACCCAACCCAAATGGTATATGACTCCATAGGATGCCAATAAGGTATGAAAGTTACATAAATAAATTTATGGATTAGAGAAAGCATCCAGTTCACGGGACATTAGTTTTGATGAGTCCATAATGAAATTTGGTTCTATCAAAAATGAATGTTGGCCTTATGTCTACAAACAGTTTAGTGGGAGTGTATTCATTTTCCTAATATTACATTTTGATGACAAATTACTTATTAGAAACAAGATACCAGTCTTATAGTTTATTAATTTAAGGTTGAATCAACGATTATACATAAATCACGTTGGAGAGGTGGAATATATTATGGGAATCATGATGCATCATGATTTATCCAAGATATATTTGGGCCTAGGTCAAAGTAAATACATTGATAAGATACTAAAGAGATTCAGTATGGAATAATCCAAAGGGTATTGTTTCCAGCATCACATGGAATTTATCATTCCAAGAAAATTTGTCATCAGACACATGAGGAATGAAAGATAATGGAAATGACTCCATAAAAATTATCCTTTGGGTAAGCCATGTATTCCATGTTATGTAATAGGTTGGATCTCACCAATGAGTTGTGTGCGATTGGCACATATAATGCTAACCGAAGTGACCACTATTTGATGGCAGTAAAGACTATCCGAAGTTATATGAGGCATACTAAGGATATGTTCCTGATTTGTGGAGGATATGAGGAACTAGTCATAATAGGATATGAAGATGCCAGTTTCTAGACTGATTAATATAGAATGAGGTCACAAATAGGAGACATCTTCCCTTTGAATGGAGGGGCAGTGAGCCGGAAGAGCTGAATGAAGAGCGTGGTTGCAGATTCTACATCAGAGCCCGAGTATATCATAGATTATGAGGTAGCTAAAGAAGCAGTTTGGATGTGAAGCTTTATCCAAGATCTTGATGTGATACATTGAAGTAGAGACCACATCACACTACACTATAATAATACTACAGTAGTGGCTCTCGAAAAATAGCCAAGGTCACATCAGTAGACGAATCACAATCCATGGATGTATCATCTGTTGGGGGGGTTTTTCTCAAATAGGTGAATTTTCAGTGAGCTTTATTTCATTGTAAGACAGAATGAAATACCTCTTTACTGAATCCTTGACTCAGAAGAAAAATGATCACCATGTGATATCAAGCGAACTTAAAGTTGTAGGCAGTTGTCTCTAGTCCAAGTTGGATTTTTTAAGATTTGGTTCACTTGAACCAACTGTATGTACT
Source organism: Viscum album (assembly GCA_963277665.1). NCBI lineage: Eukaryota > Viridiplantae > Streptophyta > Magnoliopsida > Santalales > Viscaceae > Viscum > Viscum album. The sequence continues at coordinate 409,208,613 of OY728153.1, read as the reverse complement.
TTAATTACATGGAAATGTAATTTATTTAAATATTAAACAACTTATTACATATTTTTCTTTTTTCTATCTGATTATGATGTATTAATATCCTAGGGTATTTTTTGTATTGATAAGGTCTTGGCAGTTCCCCACTATGATGAGAACCTTGATTTACCATAACAATATTCTTTAATATAGTTTTATAACTGGATGAAATACTATGATTGGACACATATCATGCCTACTGTCATGTGTGAGTACTCCTCAGAAGATGAGACTTCCACTCATGAAGATTTCACTTGGTAATCTCCAACATAGGATATTATGAGATGCGACCCACTAGTAGGAATTCAACATGTTTTGTTGTCAGCAAATATTTCTATCTGTGAGATTGTGTAATCATCCTTAGACTTTAATATTATAATAAATACATGTCACAACTCTTACACTTTGATTTGCGGACGAAAATCATCAAGAATATAGTTGGTGGGAGGTAGGGTATGTTGGGTGCGCCATGAGTGGCATGTTATTTATGGATATGCTGAGGAAGGATTTTTCCCTCCATTTATGGAGGCTTATATCTCATACCGTTGATTGAAATAGAAATTTCAAGTGAAATTCCATGTCCATGGTGTAATGATGAGTTAATTTTTGGAAGTGAAAAAATGATGTTTCAAGCATAAAAGTTAATGACACTATCATGAAACCTTCTGGATGAGATATTGCGACAAAATGATTATATTACATAGTGAGAATTCGTATGTGTATTCCATTATTGCGACATTAAGTTCTTTTTCTTGTGTTCCTTGACCCATTTCAATAAATGACTCTTGGACTCTTGAAAATCATGTCTAATTCCAATGAGAAAAAGTCCTAGGGGGTCACACACTAACTCTTTCTAGTGGTCTCGGTTAAATTCTATTTTAATTTAATCAAATAATATTATTCTCAAGGTAGTGGAATAATTTTATTCACGTTAAAATGATTTCATCAATTAAATAAATATTTATTCACCAGATTGTTTGTAAAATATATTGATTTATATTATTGAACATTTAATAAATATTTATTTACTAGTTTTTAAATAAAATATTTAATTAATAGAATAAAATATTTATTTATTTATTTGAGTGTTCAATTAATGGAAGTGGCGTTTGAGAGCACCAAGGCCAGTCCAGTAGAAAAATAAATATTTTTAAGACGATAATTAATTATTTAACTAGTTTCCACAAATTTAAATAACGCTTCTATTAGTTTGTAACATGGAATTTTTTTTATAATTCTTTTTTGTGAAACATGGTGCACAATAAATAATGATTCAGTATTATTATTAATATAATTGGTTATCTATATGGTTTTGAATTTACTTAATTTCTGTTAAAAAAATAAACACTATAACAGAATCCCCATGTCAATAAATAGACACATACATCTATTGTGCAATGTACTGAACCACATATCTGGTGAATTGAGAATTATTGAGATTGAAAATTTCTCTCTCTAATCTTCTTATCACCCATATCAATAATGATAAATGTTCTGTAACGCTGATGAACAAGATTTCAAGAATGGTCGACACAATACACTTGCTTCTCCCCGCTATTACCCAGAGAATGATAAGTGTCGATGGGAGGCCATCAGAGTATGTGTGGATTGCAGCTAGAGGGATTCTAGTTTGGATCTGTGTAAGTGAAACAATATAATCATGAAGAATCGTTCCAGATGATCAACAACATAAATGAATAAAATACCGAAGATCCCGGTATTATTTTCTTCATGAAATTCAGTAAATTAATTATAAACAAGATGTGCAGGATCTCCTATGATGTTTTCAGGCCAAATCTATCTTTATCCTAATATTTTATTCTACTTCATGGAGACTAGTGTTCATCATCATATTTATCCCGGAATAATCATTGATCATGGTAAAATAGAATATGGGTTCCTTCCTAACCACACTTCTAATGAGCTCAGAACCATCACAGAACATTTTGAACATGAAAATAGGTTTATGAATAAATTTTTGAACATGAAATTAGGTTCACACATAAGAATATGTACCTGAAACCAGATCCATACAAAACACTATGAACATGTAATTTTCTTCACGCATAACATTGTGAACATATAGTAATTCTCAATATTTCCATTGTTAACATGTAATCATGATCACTCATTAAATATACACAAATGATTAATCCATTTTTACTCAATTAATTTGAGAGAGAGATAGGTCCCACCATTCACATACTAAAATCATACATCCATTTTCCTAAAAATTATAAAAAATTCAACATATCATGACCCACAAAATGGATGGGTTTGATATAACATAACCCATGAAATGAAATGTGTATTATAAAAACTTCATGAATTCATAACCTGTGGAAATTACATAGGATTCAAAATAATTTCAAAATAATATAAGCCATGTAAATAAGGAGGATTCCTATGTATTTTATCATGGAATAACCCGTTGAAGAGAAGCATGTTTCATAAACAATTTTTCCACATAAACATAAACCATTCAATGAATGAATAAGAGTTGTGTCTATGGATAATATTTATAATAATGATTAAAATATATTGAAGGATTCCATCATAGTTGGAAAATAATGATGAATAATATTTAAAAAAATTATTGAGTAAAATAAATTGTCCTCTAGAAAAATTATTTTTAAAATGTAAAAAAAATTAAAATCTTTTTCTCTAAAAATTACATTGAAAAAAATAAAATATACATTGAAAGACATTTTAATCTTTTTTGATAATAGAAAATATTTTTAAATTACATTTCCTTGAAAATGAGTTTAGTAGATCATTCAATAAATATTTGAAACCATTTTTCGAAGACACGGTTTTTGAATAAAATTGATTTCCATCAAAAGAGTGAAATAAGGAAAAATTTTCTTAAATATTTTTTCAAATCATATTATGAACCAAAGAGTGAAAATTGGTACCACTACATGAATATATCATTAATAACGAGAGTGTTATAAAATATATGTGAGTTTTTTATTATGTATCATAATATTTAATCAATGTAAACATGATTATAAACAATCCCGATAAACAATGAGATCTTATGAATATATTTTTACCACATTTGTTACTTTAGATCATAATCAACATAAAATAATGAAACCACATGAATCATAAAAAAAAGAAAATAATTATATTCATAATTTAACATGTTAAATTATAGTATATACACTTCATAGAATAATATAAGTGAATAACATGAAAATTATCTCAAATTTGGAGAATTGAGATTTTATTACTTTACTGATTTGAAAATTTTTGAACCATAAATCACATGGAAGATAGCTATTAAAAATGATATTTACATAACAATAATAATTACCTATATAATAATAATAAAATACATCCATGTTTTTATACACACAATATATAAGAAATGGGTGATGAACATGGTTTTTGTCTCATGGAAAAATTAATGCTAGATGAGATAACTATTACCTTAACAGGGAAATTTATTCATACACATTAAAACCTCCAATATAATAAATTAATTTTTTATTAAAAATATACCTGATAATAAATTATTATATATAATAGAATATATTATTTTTTATAGATTTATATTGCCTATTAATTTACAATTCCATGTTAATGTTACGTTTTAGGTCATATCATCTTTATTTTTCATATATGTTTTTAATTTTTGTTATTGATCATCTTACTCAGATAATGATTTAATTATTTATATAATGTAAAAAATGATATAAATTTAAAATGTATTCATATTACAAATATTTATAATAATATATAAAATCAATAAATGTCACAACCCACCCTAGTGGGTCCCAGGCTGCGAATCACCGACCTCACCTCTAATAGGTGAGGGGCTTGTGACTAGTACTGAGTATGCATATCACTAACATGGGAGGAATTTCCTATATACCTTTACCCATGAATAGATCTTCAAGTACACAAAATTATGAGACACAAAAAATTGTACAAATCAAAATCATGCATGCAACTATATCCCAACCAACAGAGTACAATAGGAAAGTACAGTGATGTAATGTAAATGGGGCTAGATACAAGCCCAAAAAGGGAATTTTGAAACCAAAAGTCAAATTTGTAAGAACAGGGTACGTCGACTGCTATCTTTAGCTATAGGAACACCTTGGCTATCTGTTCTCATAATGATCTATCTGGTACTAGTCCATCTAGGACTCTATCAAAAGGTCGCTCATTTGCCCAAGGCTTAACTCATGCAGGTAAATACCATGCATGGGTGAGTATTAAAATACATAGCAGGACACACCACGACAACAATGAAATACACAAATAAATAGGTACAATATTCTCTACACATTATTCGTATACATAACATATAACAATAATATCCAGATATACTAAAATAAATACACACAATCTAGAGTTATGTCAAAACTACCACCTAAGAACAATAGGGATTCAGTCCAATGATTCAGCAAATCACTCGTTCGAGAGAACACCTCCTGATTCCGATATCACTAATGAAATTCATCAATGATTTATTGATCGTTATGAACCATCATGAGAAATATAATCTTATTCATCTAAATAGAATGATACAATATAATAGACGAGGATCATAGCTAGGGTGTAGGGGTGATACCAACAAATCTATTTCGATTTACCTTCTAGGTAGATGATCAATGTATTGTAGGATTAGTCACATCAATACCATGGAATCTACCAAGGTCCTAGAGATAAATTTAGGATCCCACACCAGGCCTCTGGAGGGGTTCCTAAAATTCTATTCAAGAATTTTGGATAAAGGGATCGTACTCTTATAAGTAGTAAATGATACCCAACATCATTCAGGGAACCATTAAAGGGATTAGACCCTTACAAAACCTGTCCATGATAAAGTGGGAAAGATATTCAATCCATATAGAATGATATATAGGTCATGTAGTAGGGTCACACTCTATGTTCATTGCCTCTGAGTACTTCTTGTTTACAATCATCTATGGCATTAAAACTTTTCATGTAGAATATGGGTACACATCACGTAGAAGGTTCACATGATGTTTCTTTTTATCCGGGGTCCAGCCATGTACTCAGGCCATGATCCAATACCTCGTGTCAACTTATGTGTCTCTTCCAATATACCAATACATGGGTTATCTTTTGTACATGGTCTTGGTCATGTTGTGTGGGGGAGTACATGCTGTTTTGGAAACTCATGTACTCCACCCCATGTTTGCGTACTTCCCATGTACATGTCGAGTCTTTATGAATGTACTACATGCTCTGTGAATGGGTCACACACCATGTGGGGATTTACTAACTCCCAAAACCCTAGTCGCTGTTTCATGGGGTCCACACACTCTCTAACACTAGTTACATTCCATTTTTAATGGGATTTTATAGAATCCCTAGTTTTTTCTCTGGTCATCTCCTCTATTGATGAAGCCACCATTTCAGTTGTTCCTTGAAGGGAAACTCTAGATACATTCTCATTCTATCACTATAACATTAAATTATGGTGTTCCAACCCTTCAATCTACTCAAAAAAAACAACTCTAAATCCATACAATGAAAACCAATCGATGAATGATATCTCCCAAATCGATTTTGTTTTTTCATCATTGCCACCATAAAACCTATTATATGTTGTCCCAATGTTCCATCTTCAATTTCAGATCATTTTTCTTGTAAATGAAGGTGAAAAAAATCATTTTTTCATAACCTCAATAAGAACAAAGAATTCCAAGAATAAAATGGGGGAGAAAAGATTTAAATGGAACGATCCTCAAGAATTCTGGAATCAATCCAATCCTGGAAGAACTATAAACAATCAAAATTAATTTAATAATCTGCCCTTGTAAACCAATAATTAAAACCCATCCCATAAGAATGATCAAACTGTGGATCAACATGTTTTTGGGTTGGTCTGTATTCATCCTTGAGTCTATGAATGGGGAAAAAGAAATAAAAAAAGCATTATCTACCTATGAATTGGGTCATTCACTATTGAATAGTAATTGCCGATGGTGATTCATCAAGAACAACCTCATATCCCAGTCTCATCAGCATCTTCCAAGAGATTTAACATGGGAATCTCTCTAGAGCCTCTAGAGATTATTTACGTTTATGAGTCTAACAGTGGGTCCGTACCTATCTTTTGAATTAAGAGAAATAGATTTTTTGTGTCATTGCGTCGTCATAGTGTAAAAATAAGATAAATACTCAATTTATATTATTCATTCAAATGTGGTAAAACTATTATCCCTAGATTACCCTTGTCGGTCGATGTAATGCCTCGCCTAGGAAAAACACCACATTATGAACAAAATGGTGTAATAATATTTCCAGTTTGATCCATCGTTCATTAGTTATTAGGATAATAAAAGAAAATATTAATATTTTATTTATTTTATTTATAATTACTTCCTTGGTATTTTTTTACAGATGACAGGTGCCAACAAAAGTTAAGTCACACCGAGGGTAAATCTAAGAATCTGAACTCAATGGTTCCCTCATATTTCATATCCTATAACATGTTTATATGTTAGTGAACCTTTTTAGGAAACTATGTGTTCATTCTATTTAATTTTTTAATATTATTAAATAATTTATTCTGGGAACACCATGCCATGAAATCACACATCATTTCCGTGTTTGTTCACTAAATTAATCCATACAATATACAAAATTAATACCCAAAAAAACTAAGACATTATATTCTCCCCGCCATGGGGCTTTACATCCCAGAAAATCCAAAACAATGGCTACTCAAAAAGATAAGGGTACTCAGTAAATAACATAACCTCCCACTCCCATGTGATATCTTGGAGAATCTCATTCTTCCACCTAACACACACTAATGGAATCGATCTCCCAAGAAAGATCCTCCCATATTGATCTTTTTTCTCCATGGGGTACTCATCAAAATTTACTCTGTCATCGATGTCCATCTCTCCCCAGTCAACAATGTGTGATGGGTCCGGAATGTACCACCTGAACTACAAAAAATGGAAGACATAATATACCCGATCAAAATATAGAGGTAGATATAAGAGGTAAACACCTTGCGATCTCTACATATCATATAAAAAAGGATGATAAACCCTAGATATAACATTCCACCCCTGTCAAATATCATAATAATCATCAAGGTGTAACCGATAGGAATACATAGTCAACTTGTTTGAACCACAAAGGCATACATCTTCTATCATGATAATATTTATGATGGATCAATATAGTCTTCATCCTCTCCTATATGATTTTTAAATTGTTAGTACTAGCTCACTACAATTCTGGGCCCATGAGTGTTGACTCTCATGGGTCATTTCAATAATGCGGTGAATAATAGTGTCATCTATAACAAAGAATTTCATGGTAACATAACAATGGTGGAATGGTTTTAGTTTTTCTATGAAAACTCTACTATAGGTACATCATCCTCCCAAATATGGCTGAATTCCAACATGACAACTTTTAGAAAGTGATTCCAAACCTGATTGGGCCCCTCCATCTGGCCATCTAATTGTTGTTGAAATAGAGTGCTCAAATGCAATAGATTCCCCAATACCTCCTAAAATACCATACCTAATAGGGATTTAATACAACCATAATGATCTAAAATAACTGTTGATGGAATTAAATTTACACAATCCATATTGTGAACAAATAGGTGTCCAATGATCTACACTGAACTCTGATCATAGATAGCTAGGAAGTTGGGAAACATGGTTAATCTGTCAAAGATCACCCAGATGGAATCATGCCCCATGTATGTACTTGGTAAACCCATCATTAAGTACATCGAAATCCCATAACACATCTATTTTATAGCCTCAATATGTTGAGCTATACCCACTAGAACGAGATTCTTAGACTTAAATTGATGACAAGTAATGCATCGAGAGATGAAACCTGAAAATGTTCTCTTCATCCATGGTACGAAAAACTAATGTATGATGTCCTGGGATATCATTTTTACACCTGGACGTACCGAAAAAGGGGATTTTTGAAACTACCTCGGAACATTTTCCTACAACACTGCTGGTACTATTGTATGTCATCTGAAAAAAATGATGTGATCTTTACCTTTGAAATATCTATGAAGAACATTTATTGTGGTTATCTTATCTTGCAGGGTATCACATTCAGTATCCCCTTATTTTTCTACCCTAACCAGCTATAATAGTGGAGGGGTAACAACAATCGAATTGAGGTAAGTTTCTTTATCTCCACCCACTAAGGAGAACTATAGTGAGGAAAAATTCTCTGATTCCTACTTCAATAATTTTGAACTATATCTCATTATAAGAGAATTAGGCACCACATTACCCTTCCCATGATTAATGATGATCTCATAGTCATAGTCCTAGGTGAACTATATCCACCGCCTTGGTCTCATGTTTAGATCCAGCTGAGAGAAGATATACTTCAAACTATTGTGATTAGAGTAGATGATAAACCGCTCACTCATCATGTAGTGTCACTAAATCATCATTACAAAGACAATAAATGCTAACTAAAGAACATGGTTCACATAGTTCTTCTCATTTGGTCTCATTTGTAGTGAACCATAGGGAATTAATTCTTTCGTCTACATCAGGACTCAACCATGTCTGGTTCCTAGTGAATTGTAGAACATTATGTATTCGACTCCCTCATTTTGGAAATCTCAAAACAAAATCCCTATTCAAATGCTTCCTGAACTACTAAAAATAATGTTGTCACCTCTTTTTCCACACGAAAGGGTTCCTCTTTTGATTCAAATCAATTACCAGTGTTGATATCCTAGAAAAATCTAGTATGGATCTCAAATAATAGAATACTAGCTCTAGGAAGCTCCAAACCTCCATTATTCTACTAAGTGTGTCCCATTCTAACTATGCCTCAACTATGTCCGGGTCCATTGCCACTCCATATACTAAGATAACATTTCCCAAAACATGTACCTCCAGAATCCAGAACTTGAACATCGATTATTTTTTATAAATCTAGTGCTCTAGAAGAACATCTATAACCATAAATAAGTGCTTTTTGTGCTCCTCATCAGACGCTAGGAATAGATTGATACCATCAATGAAGAAGACAATTAAACAGTTTAAATAAGGATGGAATATCTGCTTCATGAGTCCCATGAAAACTGTTGGGGAATTTGTCACACCAACGGGCATCACCATGTACTAATAGTGACCATAACAATATCTAAATTTATCTTGGGTGTATCCTCATCCTGTAATCATAGCTATTGATAGAATAAATTGAGTTCACTCTTTGAGAACTATCATTCCCCTCTCAACTAGTCAAAGAGTTCATTGATCCACTATAGTGGATACATACTATTCATGGTCACCTTGTTCAACAACCAATAGTCCACACACAAACTCAATATCCTGACGTACTTTTTGGAAAACAAATCCGAAGTTGTACATGGTGAAACACTTGATATAACAAATCCCTTCTTCTGTATGTATTCCAATAGCACCCTTAGGTTGTGAAACTCTGCGGGAGCCATCCGATATTCTGGTGTAGATAGCAGTTAAATTTCATGGTGTAAATCAATGAATAAGTATTTCTCTAAGTGTGGTAATCGTGGAATATCATCAGGATATACATACTCATACATCAATACTTAATCTATTAGCTGGAAACTCATATCATGTACTACATTGATGGTCAGGTTATACAACTAATTATTAACCGGTTTCATCCTCTTATGCACAAGTCCATCCTTTACTGCCCATATTTCCTTTTCCCTAATAATGGAGAACCCCATGCCCTAGATATAGAGACACCCCACCATTCGACTAAAACATTCATTATGGGAGTGGGCTATGGATAACCAATCCATAAAAAATGACATCATAAGGCCTCAACACTTCCACAAAGAGGTTCCAACCAAAAGTCTCACCTACAAGGGCCAGGTCATAATGTTAGCATATATGTATGATCATTGGGTCTTCACTAATTGGTGTCTCTAAGCATAGAGGTAAAATCAACAGTTCCACCAGAATCTCTAGGAATCAAATAGTATATGTGGAGAGAAATAAATCACTAGAACCTGTGTATATAATTTCTAAAAATAAATTTTAAAAGACACAGATCGTTTCTGAAAACATTTTTTGAACCCTGGTTTCATATTACCTACAAGCATGATTTTGTCTATGCCCATATACTTTATCTCTCTAAGAATGACATGGACAACATGGGGGTGGTGGTGGTAACATGTAGAAATGTGGACCAGCTCCTACTGCTCTCCCAAACTGCATTTTCATGTCCACCACCCTACAGTTCTACCTTATCCTGTTGCTATATCTTCTTTTGGGTCCATCCACTATCTCACTTTCAGTAGTTTGGCGGGTTGGACAATCTCAAGAGAGATTTCCAATACCACAACATGAATAGTACCACCATTCCTTATGAAGATGTGACCCATAATGTTTTCCATAAATGTCAGATCCTCTCTTCTATGACATGCTCCTAATGTGTATCCCACATCTAGATCCCTGGGACTGACGTAGACTCCCTACTTCCAGGGTCTCTACACCTACTCGTCCACTGCTGACTATCGAGAGAACTATCTTCTCATCCAATAATCATCTGACCACGAAAGATCACTCATGAAACATAGAATAATTAGGAATGCATAGAGGTATGATGCTGGCTCTGATGTATCTATGCAGGTCTCACTGGAACATTATATGCCTGATGTACAAATCTCTAACCATATTTATAATGTACCCAGAATGGTTGTAAAACCATGATGAATAATCAGAAACTATCATACTACCCTACTGGATTTGAGGAATCCATTGTATGTCTAAAGATATATGATTAACATGTGATAAATCCTCTGAAAGGAGATGCTCGATCTCTATCCATAATAGAGTCGCCCATCATGAGTCTAGATAGAAAAACTACAGCATCACCCTGAAAACCCATGTAGATGGCTCACTCCCAGGACAACCATCTAATATGATTGTGTTTTATCTTGATGGATAATCCATGTAACTACCTCAAGCTAGTCCTCATATACCTCAAGCTTTGTGATTGACTAAAAAATTGATGGGTATTTATCTCTACTACTTCAAATGTGGACTCTTCCCATGATCCTCATATATTGGAACTACGGTTACCATATGCTCATCCAATGGGAGTGGTATAACTAGTGCACCCCATGGAGGTGACACTTGGGGAACCAGTCCATGTATTGAAGAATCATAATAGTCAATGATTATATCTATAGAGACGAATCATGAAGTACATAACAATATAACTCATTCCAATATGATGTGTGTACCATTATTTCCCATTAAACTAGTGTCCTCATGTACTATGTAAAAATGAAGGTTATCAGAGTCTTGGTGTATGAATAATTTTTCTGACCACACAAGCACTGGAGTCACTGGACTAAAAGATGAACGTGAAACACGTATCATTGTTTCCCAAAACCAGTCTCAAAGACTCTGATCCCTAAATTAGAAAAAAAAATCGTCTGATACCACTCTGTCAGGACCCATCCAGTGGGGCATGTGCCGGCACTACCAAATCCTGCCTCTAATAGGCAAGGATTTGGTGAGTATACCCAAGTAGGCCTTTCACTAACACGAGAGGAATTTCCTATATACCAGTATGCACACAAACATATCCAATCCCACAAAATTATGAGATGATGAAACTAATAAGAACCAAATGCATTCTGACCACTATATCCCGACCAAAAGTGTACAATAGCAATAAAAAGTGTGGTAAAGTAAATATGGCCAGAATAAAATCCCACCATAAAATAATTTTGTATACAACAAGTCCATCCTATAAAAAAAGGTACAAGAACTCCTATATATAGACATAGGAAGTCCTTGGGTGTCTGATCTCACAAAGATATATCTGGTCGAAGTCTATCTAGGAGTCTACAAAAAGGTCACTCATCTTCACATGACACAACATGTGCGGGAAAATACCATGATTGGGTGAGTATAACAATACCTAGTAGGAAACCTGAAACCAAAAATCAATAAACAAATAGAGAGGTAAAATCATCTCTATATTGTATATTTCTAAAGAATATATAACAAGAATATCCATATATACTCAAACCAAGACACACAATCTAGAGGTATGTAACAACTTCGACATACCAAAAATAGGGATTTGGTCTGAAGATTCCATGACACACTTATCAAGGAGAGAACAATTCGGATTCCAATAGAACTGATTATGTCTACCCAAGATGTATTGATTATCAGGAACCAACATCAGGGAGATATTTGGATAGATTTGAAGAGAATGATATGATACAACATATTAGGATCACAACAAGGTCCATGGGGTGATACAAATAACTCCATTTAGATTAACCTGCTTAGTAAAAGACCGATGTCTAGTAAGATTGGTCTCCTCAATACCAAGGACACTACCTAGAAAATTAATATGACTATATTATCCTACATCGGACCTCTCGAGGGATTCCAAAAAATCTATCAATGTGGTCTAGTTGAAGGCATCATACTCATATGAGTATGAGAAAATAACCAAAAAGAATCAGGGAAGCGGTAATGGGAAGGAACCCCAACAAAAAATTTCAATGATATGTTTGGTATGATATTTAATCCATGTAGAAATGGATACACATTGTATAGTAGGGTCATATTTTTGGTTCCTTGCCTCGGGATTCATCCCCTGTACAATGACCCATGTCATTAAAAAATGTCATGTAGAAGATGGGTACACACCATGTATAAGGGTCACATAATGTTTCCTTCCATCCAGGTTCTTCCAGTGTACTCTGGAAATATTACAGTACATTTTTTCATCCCAGGACTCTCTCCTTTGTACTAGTACATGGGGAGCCCTGTGTACATGGTCCATGCCATGTCGTTTTGGGGATTACAGGATTTATAAGAAACATGTTTACTCAATCACATTTCTTTGTACTTACCATGTACACATCGAGTCTCTGGGAAGGGAATATATTTTGTCTGATATAGTAACACACCATGTGTATTTTTATTAACTTTGGAACACTAGTCACTAATTAGTGGGTCCACCAACTGTGTATCCTCAGTTACATTCCATGTTCATCAAGATTTTCTAGAATCCCTATTTTATTATCTAGTCATCACTTCCGTTGATCCGACCACCATTCCATCTGTGAATTTCATGGAAACACGCTATTAAACCTCATTTCCTAAGTGTAACACAGAATCGTAGTGTTTTAGGCCATCAATCGGATCACAAAACAACATTAAATCCATCTGAAGAAAACATATTGAAGAAAGATATCTCATGAATTTCATCAATTATTTATTTATCATCCCTGTCGCACCTCCTCTAGGATTTCCTGATGTTGTATCTTTAATTTCAGATTCGTGCACAATGAAATGAATGCACGAAGACCATTCTTCCAATACCCCATGAAGAAAAAATAACACATAGAACAAAATGCGAGGGAATATATTCATAAGGAACAAACCTGAGGAACGTATATTGACTATTATTCATTGGGTCCTTGATCAATTCCCATAAGAATGATCAATAATAAAATTAAATATAATAATCAACCCCATAAATTAAGAAATTAAATCCCATATAGAAAGAATGATCGAATCGTAGATCAACCTGTTTTTTGGTCGGCCCACATTCATCGTTGAATCCATTAACATGTAATAAGATATCAAAACCACATGCCCTACTGTGGAATTGGATCATTCTCTATTTAAGACCAATTTCTTTTGGCGAACCATCAAGAAAAATCTTTGATCCTGGTCTCATCATCGTCCATCCGGATAATTATCTATGAATTCTATCAATAGCATCTAGGGATATTTTAGGGTTATGAGTCTAACCCTTGGTCCTAGACTAGCTATTTGTTTTAAATAAATAGTTTCCCTTCACCGGTATGTCGATGTAATGTAAAAATGAAATTAATCCCCAATTTATTGTATTCATTAAAATGATCGAAAACTATTGTTTGCAGCCAACCCACTTCAGTTGATGTTAGGCCACACTTAGGAAACACACCACATTACAAACTTAGTGGTGGTCCTAGATTTCTAATCCATGTCACCATTCATGAGTTATTATGATATGAAAATAAAATAATTTTATTTATTTTTACATCCTTGGTGAGTTTTTTTATATATGACTCGTGCTGACTGATGTTAGTCTATGCTTAGGGTATATTCAATTCTCCAAACTCAATTGTTCCCTCAGATTTCTGATTTTGGGACCCTTTTAGATGTTATTACTCTTTTTCATGGAAAATATGCAGACAATCTATTTACTATGTTAATATTAATCAAAAATTTATTTTGGAATGACAGGGCCTCTAAATTTCACGTTATCTTAGCATCTAGTCTAAAAATTAATCCATATAAAATTTAAAAATAATAAATGGAAAAATCTGGGATATTAAATGAAATATAGAAATTCAATACACAGTTTATGGGGAAGGTATGCCATACATACAAAAATGTAAACTCTATTTGGAGGTAATCGTTACCCCATGTTAATATAAAAAGAAAAATAATGGATTAATTGGGAATTATAGTCGATTCACACTCACATAACACAAAAATAAAATCACTTGTATTATTTTTTCCTTATATATAATGTTTCCTTATTTGTTTTCATCACAAATTTACATTTAGATAGATTGTAATCTAACCTATGAAATTAATCCATTAAAAAAATTAAATTTAGAATTATTATAATATTTATAACCACTGATGATAATATATGATATATAAATTATAAAATCAAAAACCCATATTTTTTATAATTAAATTTACATGAAACACATATAAGATGCAAAAAACACTGCTTTAACCCTAACCATGCTTGTAATGTTTTAACTCTTCATGGGAAAATATGTTATTTATTAAGAATAAATTTTCCCATAAATAGAAAATATTTTATATTTAATAAAACATAAATAAATATGGAATAAGATAATATATCTAATAATTTTATATTATTTAACAAAATATTATTTATTTTAATTAATTATTATCTAAATGTACGATGTGATGGAGTTTATTAAAAATTAATGTAATTATATAATATCTAAAAAAATTATATAAATTTTTATGATAAAAATAGTTACTTTATCTTCCAAAATAATATTTATATACCAAAAGGAGCTTATTCCATACTCTAAAGAATTATAGGTGTTATAGGTATTGTAGTTTCCTTTTTCTAATTTTACTTACTTGAATTATTATACAGGTAACTATCATGGAATAGTATCCCAATACCTCATTATAATCGATACTAA
Source organism: Viscum album (assembly GCA_963277665.1). Taxonomy (NCBI): domain Eukaryota; kingdom Viridiplantae; phylum Streptophyta; class Magnoliopsida; order Santalales; family Viscaceae; genus Viscum; species Viscum album. The sequence goes on along the minus strand of OY728153.1, from coordinate 409,193,375 downwards.
TGTGGTGAGGGTAGACATATTTCCATCAAAAAGTTGGTTTAAATGTTTTGGGTCATTTAGAAACCATACATTATATGATTAATCTTTATGTAAGATTATTTCTATTAATTGTTATTAATTGTAAATAGTTTCACCATTATTTTTGGTCAAAAATTTATTTTTATATTAATACAACCCAAATTTTTTACTTATTATAAATATATATATATATTAAAAATTATATTCACATATGTTTCTAAATAAATTTAAAATTAATCCAGTAGTGTCTATGAGACATTAGAGTTTTAATAATAAAAGATAAAATATTTTAAATTTTTTAACATCTAATTTCAACGTGATATTGAATCCATTAACCTAAATATATTTTGATTTTGGTTTAATTAAACATATTATACTTTTAACAAAATTGAAAAATAATTTTAATATATAAATAAGTTAGTTGAAATAGTAGTTTATTTTTACAATTTTGTATTATTCACTATTAATCCAAAATGAGGTTTTCATAAAAATCCCTAAAATTCACCGTAAGATAATTTTTATGTTATCAATTTATAAATTAATTTTATTTATAAAGTTAATATTATATATAAATATAATTTTAATTTAATAATTTTTCGTGGAAATACATAGAAATCAATTCTTATTATGAAAATATTATTTTCCAATATTTGACGAATTTTCAAAAAAAATTAACTTTTATTATAAATATGCCTTTTCATATAAACCCATTATAAATAATTTATTAAAGGTATTTATTAGTATTTATATTAATAATTTTTTTGGTTATTTTATCAATATCTCATTTAAATGATTATAATAATGAAATTTATTTTCGTAGGAACTCAATGTTGTGTGTAATGCAATCCAAGTCAGTGTTACATGTATTGAAAGAATATTATTTGTTTCATATAAAAAAACATTAAAAACATGTAGTTTAAAATCTAAGACTTCAATGAAAATTACTTTAATAATAGATTTCATAAAAACAAGTTTTGTTACATTCTACTCCCCTAAAATGGATTTCACCCTCGAAATTCATCTATGTTATCAAAGCATGGATACAAGAAAGTTACATTCATAAAAACTCACATCATAAAAATAAATAATAATAGTTCATTTTAAAATGAAAATTTTGAATCATAATTCTTACCCAATGTACACATAATTAGGTTTCAATGTATGAGAACAATGGTTGGGAGTCATGATTGGATATAGAGGAAAAGATTTGATATTTATAGGGGGTAATAGTTATCATTTTCTCCAACAAGTTATTGATTTATGGAGTGTTTAATGCCTCAAAACCATAAATATGAATTGATTTATAAGACCATATGTTTAATTGAAAATATGTTATTAGTTTAAATTATTTTCAATAATATTGTCCTTGAGTTGAGGAATTATTTTACCGTGCAAGAACATATGGAAATAAACATACTTGATTTTATTCTTTTTCATATGCATAATATCACCATTTGGTTGTGGCATTCTTTATTACCACTTAATATATTACTCCATGAAATTTAGGGGAATATTTCATCCTTGAAGTACTAACAGATCATTAGGTAAAACGATATTCCATTCCATCTATCTTTATTTAGAATCACATAACAATGGTTAGTATAGTTCATCCAATATAGATAAATAATCATTTAATGATATAATAATATAATATATAAAACATAATGTGATGTTTAATATAAATAATTCCTTAAATGGTAAACCTTGTAACCCATACAAATGAAGAAAAACTAAAACACATGAAGGATGTATTCGAAATATCCCAAAATAGTTTAACATTGATCTATCTTATATCATATAGTATCTCTTATTTCTCAAAAATCATTCATTGAATACTTTCATCATGTATTCTCATGAAACATGGTAATAACCAAAATTATTTTATATATTTATTGAAATAATTAATGATTATTTATTCCAATGTTTATTTTATATACTACTTAAATCCAAAAAGATTTAAATTTCATAAATGATAGGATAAACTACCTTTCCAACAAATAATTAATCTGTTCTAAGGAAATCAGTACCATCCAATTTAATTTTTCATGTCCACCATATCTTTATCCAAACATAATTATCTAATAATCCTAAACTCATTAATGGTTAAAATCCCTTAATCAAAATTCCATCATTCCATTAATTTTTCGTTCTAATTAATAGACCCCAATAAACATATCGTTTAGAATCCTTAATTGAATATATATATATATATTTATATATATTTCATGATTTTGATAACATAATTAGTGAATTGTAGAACAGATACACTAAAATTATCAAATTTGTTTCTTAAACTACTACTCAGGCTTCATCATCTTATTCCTTAATTTCCCATTCCTGGAATATTAAATTTGAATCATGTCTTACGGTTACTCAACATCAACCTAATCATTCTTGAAACATTTAATAAAACAATTCTATTATAACATCTAATATCATTCACATATACATTGTGGTATTTTTATTATAAAATGTATTACCAATAATCATACAAAATTTTTAATTAATTTCATGATATTTTCCGAAATGAAATTTATTTTAATAATGACCATACATTCGAAATCTGAAATATTAAATGTTCACCCAGATTCTTCTTATTCTCACCATTAGAAAAAACTATAAATCATAGTCGTAGAAAAACATATTTTCTATGAAATCTATAGAAACATGAAACATTACATATATTATTTCTAAATATTGACACATACTTTTAAATATATTACACCCTATGATGATCCTTAGATAAATCCATAGACAAATCATTAATAACATTCATTTGTATCTCCCCATTGTTTTCTCATCCCAGTTTCCTAAGATTTACTAAACATTTCATTTTTTACCAATTATATCGAACCATGGTTAATGTATATGGATAATACATCAATTATGATGGATATTTAGAGCATTAAATGTTTTTATTCTTGAGGACCATAATAGTTTGGTGTCTTCAAAAACACCGAACATCTTCTTCTAATTTGGTGATATATCTTCAAAATCACCCAAAAAATATCTTCCCCTATAGTACTCCTACATAAGACATTTCATCATAACATGGGTAAATGGAACATAATAAAGGGGTGAGCTCAGAATCTCAATAAGGGTAAAAATGGGGTATATGTAACCATAACAACATCATAATGGCTTGAAAAGATGATTATATCATTATAAAATCATACAGTAGTTATCAACGATAAAAAAATGGAATATAGAATGGATGTTCATTATACACAAATTAAAAGGAAATCAAATAAAATGAGTGATTAGATCATAAAAATTTCTTCACATATAGACTCGTGGATTACACATCAACTTATAACATTGTGAACATGTCTTACTAGAAATAGGTTCAATCATTGTGTTATTGACAAGAAATTAGGACATCACATGAACATATAGATATGCTACAAGGTCCATATATAATATTATAAACACATATTCAAGTTCATTCATAACATTGTGAACATGTAATCAGGTTCACACAAAACATTATAAACATGTAATCAGGTTGATGCATAACAGTGTGAACATGTAACCGGGTTCATGTATAAAATTATGGAAATTGTATCTGGTACATGAATTACATTGAGAAAATTTAATCAGGATCATGATTGACATTGTGAATGTGTAATCAGGTTCACATGTATATATATGGACATACAACAATGTCCATGGGTTAAATTATGAAAATGTAATATATTTCAGAAATATCATTTTGACGATGTAATATAGTTCACTCATAAAATCATGAACATGGAATCAGGTCCCCACATAACATATATACACGTGATTCACTTATCATTCTCATATGCATTGGAGGTTGATAGAGGTACCACCTGTCTCATAATAAAATTGCATGTCCATGTGAATCAAAATAACAAAACATTCACCATATCAAGACACATAAAAGAGATGGTTCTCATATATCATAACCAATGAAATGAAATAGTTATTATAAACACTACTCATATCATAACCTATATAAAAGAGATAGGCTATGAATTTATTTCATCATAAAATATCCAATGAAAATAAGAGATTTTGATAAGTGTTTTATCATGGTATAACCACTACAAATGAAAAATGATTGATAAAAAACATGACATAAAAAACATAAAACATTAAAAGAAATAATAACAATGGTTTCATTGGATCATAATCCAAATAATGAATAAAATATATAAAATGATATCATCTTCCATGGTAATTAATATTCATGTATCTTTTGAAAAAATATCTTTAGGAAAATTTAATTTCATCTTTAAAAAACCATTTTTAAAACATAAAACATTTTTAAAACCATTTTCTATTAAATAATCCTTGAAAACATATAATGTAAGATGTGAAATCAATTTGTAATATTATTTAAAACATAAAAAATTTAAATTACACATTCCTGAAAATTATATTAAATTTTTTTTTAATATTTTTGAAAAAATTTAACGAAATCAAGTTTTCTTAATATAACATATTTTGACCGAACAGATAAATAAGATAATATTTTCTTAAAAACTTATTATTAATATTATTATGTAACAATGAGTTGGTAATAGTATTTTTACATGAATACATCATTAATAACTTGTGGATAGTAAAATTAAATGGCGTTCTTGAGACATGGATCATGATATTTCATTAATGAGAGTATGATCATAAAAAATAATGATAAATAATGAGATTGTAATAATAAATCGTGACCACATTGGTAGCATTGAATCATAATCCCCATGGTATAATAAAATTACATGATTATTAAAATAACATTACAAGTATTATAATCATGATTTATCATGTCAAAGGTAAGTATATACACCTCATATGAAGAATATAGGAAAATAACATGGCATGTATCTGAACAAAGGAAAATTGTGCCAGAATTACTTTATCGATTATATAACATTTGAAGAATAAACTCCATGAAATATAGACACTCAATGTAAATTTAAATCACAATAATTATAAGTATAAAATTATTAAAACACATCCATTTTAATTATACACACCACAAATAAAAAATATTCCCCAATCATGGCATGTGTCTCACATAAATTAAAAGTGATACAACAAAACCCTTACATTAAGTCTTTAATTTCTTCGCATATGTTAAACCCTCCAATATAATATATATAAGTTTATTATAAATATAAAAAATAACTATATTCATTTACATAATACCATATAGGATTTTATTATGACAGTTTATTACATATTTATCAGTAATTCCATGTTAATGTTATCATTTTTGTAATATCTGATTTGTTTTTTGTATATGATTTGATATGTGATTATCTATCATGTTACAAAGAAAAATATTTACATATTTATAGAATTTAAAGAATTATATAAATATCATATACCTTTGTTATAGTAATATCTATAATAATCAATAATATATATAAATATAAAATGGAATACACTGTTATGGAGACAATAGATTATAAGCATGCATGAACATTTTTTCGATTTTCTTATTCTATTGAAAGAATGAATGTAAATTTGATATATATATATATATATTACTCAAGTAGAATTATTATATTATATATATCATATAATTTTACTAAACACATCCTTAATACATTCCATAAAACATTTGAATAAATCACATCCTATTAGGGAGTTGGAAGTCTATATGTATAAAAACGAAGTTATCATTTTTACAAAAAAATGAATGAATAAATGTATGTTTTATATAATAATTATAATGGAATATATATATATATATATCATAATTATCATATATATATATTATTAAATTTTATTTCCATCATAATTCCAAGCCATTTGAGGTGGTATTTAAAAAACAAAGGACATAATTTCATGAGGAAATAGTTCACCATACATGAATTGTACTTTAATTACCCATTTGATGGATGTGTGTATAGGGTATGGTAGAAAAATTAACATATAAACATAAAAATATATTTACGATACTTATTTAATTATATTATCATTGAATAATAATAATATAAGTGAGGGAAAAATAAATAAAATTGGGATAGCTGTTTAAGAATATTACCACTTTTTCAGGGAAACCCTTTTGGATTTCACCGAATGGGTTAAATTGTAGGCATTTATCAAAAAATGACGACTCCATGGTGATATGATTGATTTTCGGAGTTATTTTGGTCCGATTTTGGATGTGATAAAGGGATTATGAGGGTTGAATAAATGAGAAGTTTTAATTTCATCTTATAATGGATGTGGAGTGGCATTTTTTTCAATATAATAATCTAAACATTATATATACATATCCCTTAGCACATGTTCTTCATAAATTAAAATTATTTGATTAATGCATATTTTTGGTCGATCCCCACTCACAACATAAAAAATAAAACATTTTTTATCATTTGTTTCATACCTTTTATGTTTCCTTGATTTTTTTAATTCTTTTTATTTAGGTTGCAAATTTTTTACCCATGTAATTCATAAGTTAAGACATCATTAAAGTGAAAATATTAGAAAATTTAAACCCACTGATAATAAAATATTACATCTATTTTATAAAATAATATTCCAATATGCGTTGGAATTTAATTTTAATAAAACATCATGTAATATTGAAAAACACTACATTAACCATAACTACGATAATAATGTTATTATGATTTATGATATGACACTTTCATTATAAAAGAAAAATTGGAACCGTAATGGAACATATCTTATATTTATTAAAACATATTAATTAGTATGAAGAATATAATATTTTTACTGATTTTAAATCATTTAATAAAACATTATTTATTTTATTTTCTTATTTTCTCAATATTCATTGTATTGGATTAATTATGAATTTAATGTATCTATATCTTCGCTTGAAATTGAAAATAAATTATTATGATAAAAATAACTCGTTTATCTTCCTGAATAATATTTATAACCAATCCCATGTAGCTTCTTCAATACACTAAATAATTATGAATTATATAGTGAAGGAAGGTTATATATATATTTTTTTTCATAATTAACATATTATATAGGTCACATTCTTGTAATAGTATCCTAATAACTCATAAATATTGTTTATAAGGTGGTTAAGGTATAAATATTCCATTAAAATGGTTTGTGTAATATTTTTGGGTCATTTATACACCTTATATTCTATTTATAATCCTTATGTATGTTTGTTTTTACCTTATTAAATATAATTATTTTTACTTAATTTCAGTGATAGTTTTGGTTGAAAAACTATTTTGATATTATTAGAAAAAAATTTCATACTAATTCCAAATACATATTTCTTGCCAAATTCAATTTATATAAATGGATAAAATTAATTCAAATGAAATCCCACATACACTGTGAGGAAGCATGTTTTTTATGACAAAAGATCAATTGTTTGAATTGATTTTATATCAAATTTAATATTAAATTGAATTCATTAAACTAAATTTTATTAATTGGTGTATAATTGAAATAATTATAATTTAATACCAAAATAAATCATAATTTAACTATATTAATAAATTATAAAAAAGTCGAATTTTAATTTAAATCTACTCTTTTTTACTATTCATCAAAACATAATGTTTTCCAAAATAATCACTAAAATTTTACCTAGGAAAATATTGACCATATAAATTCAAAATTTAAGTCTATTTTATCAAATTAGATTTCTAAAAGTTTCTATGGTTGATTTTATTATTGTTTATTGAAGCACATAAAAAGTAGTTTTTATAAGAATATAGAATTTTCCCTCATATAAATTCATTACAAAAAATTTATGTTTATTTTACAAAAAAATATAGATAATAAATAAATATTAATTATTAATATTAATATTAAAATGTTTAATAGTTATGTTATACCTCTCTCATTTGAATATTTATATTAATAACATTTTGTTTCATAGAATCTTTGTGCTTCGTGTAACGCAATTGTTTCGTTACAAGACGCTGCGCGTGACCGGGGTCGTGTGGGAGAAACGTGTGCTACCTGACGGTCAAATAGAGAAGATTGGGTTCTACTTAATCACTCATATTGGGTGCACCGTTTGCGCCCCGAAACACCCAACAGCTCCCTATCCAGCAGTGCATGGACATGCTTTCCAAAGGCAGGCGTTCACGAGTTGGTTTGACCAGCAATACGTAAGAACTTACATTGGTCGAGAGGATGGGAAGTCAGGCTCATCACACCCTTTTTAGGGTAATTATTTCCTGATCCGGGACTCTCTTATAGATTTAAGACATATTCATAAGTTTGTGAATCTTTGATTTATACCCAAACATAGTATCCAGAGATTTAACCCTGGTTAGTAATAACGCAGGGGTTCAGAATCATTTCGGCCCATGGTTTACCATCCCTCAGTGGATTAATTACTCTGAGAAATAGGGACTCATTGAGAGAACGCTGGTTTAAATCCTCATAACCGGGCACTTTGGAGTTTATTGTCATCTAGGGGGGACAGATAATGACTTAAGCGTCTGGATTGATCCCATGGAATGGGATTCCTACGTATCCCTGTGAGAGGAATCAGAATCCACGTTGTTCAAATTTCTATGGGGCTTATGCTCTGAGGCGGACTAGGATTGATGCGTTGAACCAACATGAAGATGGTCGGATCGACTAGGTGTTGGGCTTGAACCTCATGGAGGATTTCTACATGCCCCGAGATAGAGGATCAAAGTCCATGTAGTTCGGGTGGGGATACAATTTAACGTCATGCGGTGTGTGGGTGAACCGATGTGAAAGAGGTCGGGACAACCAAGGTGGCGGGCATGAACCTCATGGAGGCATCCTATGTACCCCTAGATAGGGGATCAAAGTGAATGTAGATCGTAAAGGTCCATCGTCATTGTATGGGTACCATGACCACCACAAATCTCTAAGACCACATGAGTCATGATCGATGTGGGAAACAAGATAATGCCACAGACTCGGATAACCTCTCACTTTTTCCCATCCAAGGGAATGGGAAACATACGATGAGTGGAGGGGAAGACTGGTACCGCTAGACTCTCCTTCTCCTTGTTGGTCGAGGAAGGTTGAAGTCGCGCAGCGGAGCAATGAACCATCCATGATTAGAGGGAAAGGGCCATTGCCTTCCGGCGAGGATGGTGTGGGGCTTACTCCTAGAGGGATTCCCAATGGGGAAACAGGGGCTTACGCGTTATTAGTGGCCCGAAAAGTAGGGGCTTACTTTAGAATGGAGGCCCGATGGTGGCAGAGCCCACCAGAAGAGAGATTTTGCCACAAATAAGGACAGGGAAGCCCCTTCTCCACTACCCCCTTCCTTGGCCGTATTGGGGAGGATGTACGGAGGTGTATGGGGATGACTACCTTCTGATGGGAATGCCACCCCCTCTCTGGGGAAGGTAAATGTACCCGATCACCGAATCATGCGGTCCCTTATCCTGGCAAGTAGAGGGGAAAGGGGGACTCCTTGGCTCGGACCCTGCTTTATCGTGGGCATGTAAACCCAGGTATGCTTCGGTAATCCTCTCAAGGGTCAGGGAAACCCCCTCGCCCTCACTTATTGGCGGTATGTGAACTCAAGACGGCTCGCTGATATGCCAAAAGGTTCAATCATATCTGTCTGGTGGCTCTGGTGGACACCTCGGCTCAGGGCTGGTGAATGGGTCGATGAGGAAATTGTGAAGGATCAGACCGAATGGGATTTTTGAAGGATTTTATCTAGCTCGAAATATGTGACACCAATGGATTTGAAGGGCCACCCGGATGTATGAGGGGTGGAACCCTTCGCGTAGGGAGGTGCTACGCGGACTGATTGGCCATCCGCAAACCATGGTGGTCCGTAGAATGAGGGGCCATCTGCGAACCCGGGTGGTCCGCGGACTAAGAGGCCATCCACGAACTAGGGTGGTCGGTGGACTGATTGGATTCCCGTGAACCAGGGGGTTCACGGCTTTGGGTTCGGATTGCACACCAAGTCAGTACGCAGAGGGGTCCTCGCGAGCAGCGGCGGCCAAGGGCGGCGCCAGTTGGAGTTTCGTTGGTCGGGGTTCGCCCGCGTAGGAAGGTGCTACGCGGCGCGACAGATCAGAAAAGGGGCATAAACTCCCTAGTCTGTGTGGAGTGCTTCCGCGGAGGGGGAATGGTTTGCAGTATCCTTTTTATGTTATTTTTAGTTCTCGGTTCACCAAGTTATGAATTTTTGTTTCCTTATTAGTACGTTTTCAGCTTCATACCTACTGTGGTTTGGGAACTGGAACTTCGATCTTGCGAAATCCTGTGCTCCTTCTTTCGAAATCCTTCCACCCGAATCTGATTGATCTCCTCTGAATAAAATCCAATCAAATCCTCTCCAATTCCTCTTCCCCCTCGGTTTCCTTTTATAGAGTGGGGTAAGAGATGTATCTGAGGTCAAGCAGCGTCTTTTGCAGAGGCCCATGAACGAAAATCCGGTTCACGGATGACTCGTTCAATCGGCAACTTGCGGGGGGAAATTGAGTGCATCTCCCCATAGAACCAAATGAACTCGAGGAATGCATAGCATCCATGGAGGGTTCCACATCCATTCTGAGAATGGAATCGAATGCGGCTTGAGCCAGTCGACGCGGTCCGCGGTGGGGGGCAGTCCGTAACGGTTAACCGGTTCGGCTCCTGCCCTGCTTTGCGCCCGCGGAGGATCTCCGCCTTCATTCCACGAATGACAATGGTTCGCGGAGGTGGTTCTTCATTGGACCTGGCCACGTCGCTTTTTCATGGGACCGGTCTATGGACCGGTTCAGCTAATTCACTCCTTTTAACATTCTCTTATACTTTCCCCAATTCTTTGGGGGATTTTGTTATAATCTTCTTTGTGAATTTTTTAGCACCCTACAAATGCCCCCCAACGAAATGGGGTCCGATCAGAAGGAAGAGAAGGCCATTCCTATGCAAAGTGGTCCTAAAACATGGATGGTTTGCGGTATAGAAGTGGACCCGGTAGGGGACCATGCCAATAAATACGGGGGCCCTTCATTTTTCCTTTACTGGATTCTTCGCAAATACCATCACTTCCTCTGCATGCTTGTTCCTTCGCAAAACTCTTCATCCGCGAACTGGCTGCTACTTCTGTGAACCATTTCTCGTTCGCGCCACTCTTCATTCGCGGAAAAATATCCTAGACACAAACTAAAACCTTTAATTACTTAAAAAGTAAGCTACGACGAGCCGCGAAGGAACTCTCTCCACGGTTTTAGTGCTTCGCGGTTTTGGTGATCCACGGACTAAAATCTTCTGGACATTAAAAATTTCTTAGTCTTTCGAATATAACCACTGAAATTCAAGATTGAAATTCCGTGGAGCAACCTGGTTCGCGGTTTTCTGTCCAACGCTCCGCGGGCCTGGGTATCGCGAACTACTTCTGTGTAGGGTTGGTTTGCGGGATGTCATCATCGCGAACCATCCTTGGAGGCCTCCTCGTGGACTTTTCTATGAATGCTCCTCAACTGATCCATAGCCATATATTTGGTATTTTTTTCCAAATTTTATTATTCTAGACTAAACATTTGCCTTATCTTCATGATATAGGGAGAAAACATGGTTCCCCCTCGCTCTGCACCGAGGACTACCACAGAGCCCCTCTTAATTGTCTCGGAGAGATGTCTAGCTATGATTCGCAGAGCGGAGGATATTAAATAGGACCATGGTCGATCCATCATTCCCGATGATGGTGCCTTGAAGGACTAGCTCTCACTTGGGCACCTAGATTATCCACAATCAAACAGACATTCTCTTTATGGATTCAGTTTTTAAGATGACGTCCCTATCCCCCCTACTTTCTCAGGTCTCCCGTCTCCTTTCTTGGAGGTGTTGCCAAAGTGCATTTAGGCGAACCTTACCCCATTGGCGGAGATAAACTCTATTTCCGATCCAAAATACACTTTCATATTGTGAGGCTCTGTCTGGACCCAAAGTGATCAGTGCGCTCAAAACATTTCTCAAGAAGCCGTCTTCAAGAGTTACCCCTCCATTGTCAACCTTGCTCGAGTGGATCCTGACGCACGGTGGATTCCTAGGTGGAATCTTCGATCTGGTGGGATCTTCTCAAATGACTGGGCATGGGGCTTCGGGGTCCATCATCAATGTCTGGAGTCCCCCAAGTCACTGGAAGAGTTCAATTTGTAATCCGTAGTGTGGGTTTCCAAATTTTCTATTTACCCACCATCCTTGATCATGCCTGACCTGCTCAGTTGCTGGTGTTAAAGCACTAATACTTTCCACCTTTCCCAAGGTGAATTTGGCATTATTCTATGGGACATATATCAATTGAGAGGACTCCCGATTATCAGTGAGATGTATGATGAGTTCATGCCTTCTCTTGATGCATGGGACGACGTCGAACATGTGCCATCATTAACAAGGGATCTGCTGGTTATGGTGGAGCAATCACTGGGCCAGGCCTTGCATGCCCACTCTCTTATTCCTTATAGCACCTAGATAGGGCTATTTTTGAACACCACTGGTCCTGCGCCGAAGATCAAGTGCCCCAGGATTCATCCTTCCCAATAGTCACGAACTACCCCAGGTTCCTATTGGGCAGTTCTAAATGCAGGTGATTACCTTTCATGGGGTTATGAGGAACGCCTCGACGTGCCGCCCAGGCTCAGGCAGGAAGGTCTTTTTGATATGTTCTTAGGAGGGTGGCTATTCCATTCTTGGGATATCAAACCAGGCATCAGGGCATGCACCTTAATGATGGAAGTTGAGTTGGCAGAGGGTCATCTGGTGAATTAGGTCGTGCCCACTTGGATCGTATTTATGAACTGTTGGGTCACATGTAGAAGGGTGAGTCGCCCTTCCATATGAGTGGGCCATTTCAATTTTTATATGGCTGGATAGTAGATCATTGTCATTGCTATGAGTATCATCACAAAATGGCCATCCCGCTCCCTACCTTTCGACCTACCCTGTTGAATATAGCTGGGGTTTTCTTGAGGTCCCTCGGCTCTGGCGAAGTCGTCGAGCTTCTGAGTGACTTCTCTCATTTTTCTTTCACTCCCTTCCCCACCCCTTCTGGCATCATGGTTGACAAACATCGTGGAATCCTGGAGGATCGTTATTACAATATCTCTCTGTGGGACGGATTTCTATCTGCTTGGATCGACGGGGTTTCTCTATTTAAGATGTATTTCCCATATCATTTTTTCTGCCAGTTTGGGTGCATGCAAGTCTCGCCCTCCTCAGGCTCGAGGACTGAACACGACCATACTTTATCAATGTTGGTAGATTCTGACGTGAGAGGATCTAACACAATAATTCCCTTTCTAGTCATGGGGGTGGATGTCGGCCTTTCCTTGGAGTATGCAAAAATGTGGGTAAAACACTATCCTGGTGGGATCCCAGGGAAGGTTGTCTGGAAAGTTCCCAAATCTGGAGGTACTGCAGCTGTTGCACCCACCACACATTCATCATCAGCTCTAAGGGAGGATCTACTGATGGCTCATCGATCAAAGTGACTCAAGGGATTTTCCTCTCCCAGCCTTTCAGTGGCCGATGTTCAGATGGGATCATCCTTAATGGATGTGGATGAGGACGAACCTGTGGCTTCGGGTCTCCGTGAGACAATCCATGAGATTTCGCCAGCTGATACCGGACTTAGAAACTTGATCTATAAACCTGAACCGTGGTTAGAGGCTCCAGATAGTCCAGCTTCGGAACCAACTTCTAGCAAGCACATGTCTGTGCTAGTTACAATGCCAGACTTCGTTCCCATGCTATCGAGCGAGGACACCAATGAACCTCGTGTCATAGAGAATCACCTGGCAGTGCGGAGGTGGGATTGGCCCCGGATTTGCGAGATTGTCATTGAAACTCCTCTTACTGAAATGGAAACTAAAACTGAAGCACTCCAACAACTCTTCCTGGGTTTGGGGTCGAGTGGCTTTGACTATCGGCAACATCATTTTCTCACCTTCCAGGTTGTCATTTCCCGCAGGGAAGTTGCCGATGGTGAGCGAAAACATGATCACCTTACTGCCTCTCATTGTAGAACCTGAGCCCTGGAGGGAGCCATGATAAAGCTCCATCAGCTGATAGCATAGGAGGTGAGCTCTCGAGATCAAGCGGCCACCCAGTCTACTGAGCTACATGAATGTGAGACTTGAGTTGTGGTGCTGAAGAATCAGTTGTCGACTCAGACTGGTAACCTTGAAGCCACCAGAAAAGGGTTCAGTTATCTTCAAATGATAGTGAAGCATACTTGTCCGGTGGCCGAAGTTGAGGCCAAGGAGAAATCTGTGCTAGATATTACATGCGAAATCCTTCACCGCTCAATTGCTAATCTGACAGAGATAGCAATCCAGGCTCCTTTGTAACTGTTAGTTCCATTCGTGGACACCATTCTCTATCTATTCTATTTTTGTGAGGGAGAGGCCCCAACTTGTGGATGCCCTCATCTTTTGTTCGATGGAATACATTTTATGTCGGTTTTGTTTCTTGTTGTGAAATTGGGTCATTACTTGAACAATTGTCACATAAGTAACAAATTACTGAATCAGAACTGACCATAATTCAGGAAAATGATAACAATCTCTATTTTTTTCCCTGGACCATGGGATCTAGTGAGCATAGTTTGACTATTGCTGGGGTTTTGAAGAAAATACCCCACAATATTTTTGTCTTTTCTTATTAATGCCTTGATTTTTCCAGGGCCCATTTGATGTGGACCTAGCAGGTATAGCCCGAATTTTTCTTAGGTCGCCCTTGTGACACCCCGATATTTTGTAATATATATTAATTTTAATTTCTTTCATATCATTTTTTGTACGCTACAACAAGATTATCTTGCGCTATATGCAACACCATATTAGCTTTCAGTATACGCAACACTAATCTTGGATCGTGTTACACACAATTTCATGTTTGTTTGATAGTAGTTATTCTATGCAACATTGAGTGTGTAAATATATATATAGTCAATGTATAAATGAAATATGGTTGGATTTTGTTATACTCAACAACAAAGGATTATTTAATTACACTCAGCCCTGACTTGGCTTTCATTACACACAATCACAACCTTCCTTGATAGCATGTGTTGTACGCAATACTCGGTTTCACTAAACAACAATATATGGTTATAATATTATTATAAACTAGCCGTTATGAATATTTGTAAATAAATTTTAAATTTTATAACATTATAATTCATCTTACACATTTTATAGAACATGGTATGAGAACAAAATAAATTTTCGGTTAAAATAAGTATTTTTTTAAAAATTCAGTTTTGCCGCCTTTTGATGGCGCAACCTTTTTAAATAGAATTTTTGACATGTTTATAAGTTAAATTTTAAAAAATAAAAATCTTCTTTTGAATCAGGATATAAAATTTAAATTGGATAATGTTTTGATATTTTTTGATAACATTCATATTTTAATGAATAGTAAAAACACGCTATATTATAATTAAAAAAAACTTTTTCATTGTAAAAATTTATATGGTTAAATTATAATATTGAATGGTTTTAAAGTATAAATAGAATATATTTATACCATTTAATATAATTTATGTCATTATAATTGATTTTACATTGAATTCATAGGTAAAATCATTTCAATCTTTTGCAATGTTTTAACTTCTAAAACTCGTTTTCTTAACAACGAGATTAATTATAATTTAATTTCTAAAAATTTTGTGTATTGAATTTAGAAAAATGGATTCTATATTTGGAATAAGTGGGTCCAAATTATGTTAGTAGGATACTTTTTATTTTTGGGCATTATGAATAGTAACTACGGAAAATTTTATTTACCATAGTAAAATGTAAATTTGGTAATTAAGGGTAAATATTATATTATTAAATTACCCTAAAACTTATCTTAATATAATTGGATTCTTATATTTCTTCCTAAGGCGTATTTGGGTCGAAATTGAATCCATTGGAACCCTCTTTAAGGTGATTAAAACTTTTAGATTATTTTATTTAAAGGAATGTGAAATATGTCTCACTCAAATTTAATAATTAAAGTATTTTTAATATAAGTTTATACAGAATATAAATTTTGTTATGAATACTCATTTGAAAGATAAAATGTTTTTCTTTATCATGGTCATATATTTTTAATTTTTAAGAGATATTTAATTACCTTAATAGCTTATACATTAATGATGCAAAAATTATTTATTTAGTGAAAAATAAGTAATATTGTTTTTATTGAAATAATAATACCCATTAAAAGCTCACACACCTGACCAAAAATTATTGGTAGTGTATATATACACCATAATCATCCAATTACTGAATATATTACCGTTTAGAGTCTTATAAAAGTAATTATGACACTTATATTATTTTATTTAAATGATGTCAAAGTAGTCCCCTTTCATAATATAATAAATATAACATTTTAAAAGATGGGTGTTTTAGAATATAAATCTGACTGAAATTATTATTATGAAATATATAATATATATCTTAATCATAGTATTTTATTTTTAATTTTTTTGCAACAAATAAGTATATTTAATAATTATACAAAAATTTTGTAGAAATTATTTTATTAAGAGAAGTATCAAATAAATGGTTTTACAAGTAGTAAAATAAATAATATATGAACTATTTAATGTTCTCCACTAATTTTTATATTCATATGACATGTTAGTGACCTATTAAATATTTTATTTTGAATATATCCTCTGTGTGTATTTTATTTACATTCAAATAAATGAATACTGTCAAAATTGACACTATTGTTATTTTATAAAAATAACACATTATTAAATTGTTTAAAAATCACAAAAATATTTAAAAATTAGAAGTTTAATTTTATATAGTCTACATTTTCATAAAGTTTCCAATTATTTAAAATTAACAACACATAAGTGATTATTTATAACCATTTAAAATTTAGAATTTTATTATCACAAATAAAATTAAATAGATTAAATAAGGATAAATCAAAATGATAAAGTTTAAAATAAGATCCAAACATGTAGAACTTTGATTGGTTGATGAGATTAAAACTATATCTCATCTAATATTTTTATTGAGTCATTTTTGGGGTTTTATATGTGGGGTTTGAATTTATATTAAACTAATATTTTTTAGGATTCCAAAGGTGCCCCTCTCCTCCCTTATAAAAGGGAACCTCCTCCCTCTCATCTTTACAAAACATTGATCCTTCATGATCATCAAAACCCTACCCATTTCCTTTCTCAAATTCCCTAAAAATATTCTAGAGGTCCTGGTTTTCTTCAAAGACGAATGTTAGTGCCCTAAGAGGAGGTTTCAAAGAGGCGTGTCGAAGAAGAGGTAATATCCATTACCGGTTCATTCAAATTTATTTCTTCTACTACTTATTCCTATTTAGTTGTTTCATTATGAATTAATAACATAAGTATCACTAATATACTGATATGTTATTATAAATAATAAAAAACCCTATTTCCCCATCTATCCATCCTAAGGAAAATGAAATCACCGCGCGTGCGTACGTACGGAATACTGTCTCCACACCGTGGTGTAATTTGTTTTTTCACCACCACCTTAATTGGATGGGTATAATGGTGTAAAGAATAACTAAATATGATTATTATAACATCAAACGGATTCTAAGATATTATATCATTCACTCCAATTCCATTCAATAAATATCGAAACGATATCATCGCTCATGCGTACGTAAAGATTACAGTCTCCACGACGCGATGAGATTCATTTTCCATGTTAACAATTCAAGAATGATTATAAAGTATATATAATAAGTAATCATGAAATATATGACATAATAATGCTTCTGGATTTATGTATATATATATGTATGTCATCAAATTAATTCCATTCAATTCAATAAGGAAACAAAAACAGTGTTCATGCGTACGTACGACCTACCGTCTCTATGAACGGTGTATTTCTTTCCATTTATCGATCTATTATATATGTATACTCTGAATATATATTATCTAAAATTAATTTTTATATTCTCAAATTATTTAATCATGATCTATGTAATCATATTAATAATTACAAGTCGAAACACGAACAAAAAATGAAACGATTTTACCCAAAACGATGCTTTAACATCGATTTACAAAAGATCATGGAATATAAAGTCATAAGTGAACCATATATGATATCATAACAATGAATATGATTCTGTAATATGTAAATGTCATTTTTTAAATCATTATATAGGTGGTTCAGATACGTACGAAGCATATCGGACCTAAGGTAAGGGATAATATTTCAATCTCATTTTTTATCTATGATTGCTTATTCATAAGTATTTACTGGGGTTTTATTTATCATCCATGTACCTATATTCTAAATATGGTTTCATGATTGTTAAAATCCCTTTTTACCCATTTTTGACATTTACTATATGGTATGTATGGAATTTTGCTTTTGTTTACATTACGAGGAACTTTTTGACTTTTCCGACAAAACTACTAGGAGAATGTTTTTTTACCTTATACGGAATGAACAGATTTTTACGGTTTCATAAAGCCTTATTTTCATGAAGCTTCCTCTAAAATATTTCATGAATATTTTCAACAAAAGTCATTTTTTTAAATTGCATGGCATTTTGTGAAAATAAACTGATTTTTAAGAAGAAATGATATTTTCCTCAAGAATTCATTTCAACTGTTTTATCAAAACTATTTTCCATATAAGCTGACATTATTTCATATATGTATGTTTCAAATATAATGTCTCTATGATTTAAATGGTTTCACATTTATTATGATGAAATGATATCCATTTTTTATATGGATTTTGTTTTTATGGGATGATGTTTATGAAAAACATTTTATTCTTTGGGTTTTGATGAATGATTTATGTTTATGATGTGGAAGACGTAAGAATGTTTTCATTATGAGATGGTTGGGACCAATATCTCCCAAAAATGAATTGGTTAAATATTTATATCTCATGAGATAGACATGTCTAGAATTGAATGAAAATATGGTTCAGTAATACAGGGCTAGAGCGACAAGTAAACCTGGTTCAGTAAGGGAATTTTTCCACTAAGATGGTCTTGGTAGCAATGCCTTGGCTACTATGGAAATCATAAAATGTGTTTAATGGTTTCCACAATTACATGTTTTATTCCCATTCTATTTTATCATGATTGATGTTCCATTGTGATCTATTCCTTATGTACTACCATGTTTTATGTCATTGCTCAAGCTTTTGATGTTTAAACATTATGTTCATGTTTTTAAGTTCAAATGTATATGGTTTTTTTTTATTCTCTCCATTATTACCCTTTCTGAGCATTTGAGCTCAACCTTTATATGATTTTTTTCCCCATGATATAAAGAAAGGTTTTAGGTAAAAATGGGGATCTTTATGGGAGATGTTTAAGATCTTTCACCATGATTAGAAGATTATATTCCGAGTTTCCAAAGACACTAAACTATTACGGTCCTTTGGTGTCTGTTTTTGTTATGTATTAGATATTCCAAAAAAGTAATTTAATGTCTATGTATGTAATGATTTCGGTCTCTATAGTTGGTATCAGTGGCAATGGAGGTAGTAATGAATATGATCCTTGGGAACTCTCACATGTGAGCATTGGACGAAGCATGGCTCTCCTCCCAAGGGCTTCATGAAAAAATGGCTGCCACTGGGGATGGTGGTGTGTCCCATCCAGGGGGTAGCCGCCCATGGAGTTCCCTGATAGGTATCAATTATAGTCCACTGGAAGTAATTCCAGGCCTCTACAGTTGGTATCAGAGGAAAGGTTTTTTTAACCTTTGGAAACTAGGATGCAGAAACTTTAGTGAGCTCCGTAGAGATATTTCCAAGGTATGTATTGGGATGTCCCTAAGGTTAAGTATAAGTATAGGTTATAGTCCTATATTACGCTAATGATATTATAATTAAACCTAAGATTTAAGATATCGAAGGTACTCCCCCTTTATTATGTTGTTTTCCTTAGCATGATTTTTTCCTCTCACACTATTCTTTTTGGGTTTTAGACAATAGCTGGAACCAGAAGGAACCTTGTTGATCAATGTAATGGATGATGCAATGATTATCCTCCTGATCAAACCAACATTATGGGAGATAGAGAAAAAATCTTATTTCTATACTTACACAAGCTATGAATCATTATAGACTTCCAAATGAGCAGAGAAGGGAACAATATTCTATTGATTCCTTCATGAGGCAACATCCACCTTCTTTCAGTGGGTCTTCTGAACCACATGTTTCTGAACAATGGAACGGTACCATTGAAAAGATATTTTCCATACTTCGCTGTTCGGAACATGAAAAATTCATTCTGGCTATTTACCGTTTAGTAGGTGAAGCATATCAATGGTGGACACTAATTACGAATGTGAGGCCACGAGATGAAATTGAATCCATGGAATGGGATAAGTTCAAGAACTTATTTTTCAATAAGTACTTCCCTCTTATTCTTAGAACAAATATGGGAATGGATTTCATCAAGCTTAAGCAAAAGGATGATGAAACTTTTGGTATATACAAAGTGAATTTTACAAGGCTTGAAGGTATGCATATGGCTTTATCATCCAACCTGAATGTAAAATTGATCGATTTTTCAGTGGCTTAAAACCAAGTCTTCGAAAGGCATTAGCTATAAGAGACCTCAGTAGATATGAAGAAATTGTGCATTGTGCTATCAAGGTAGAAATGGAAGTTGGTGTCACATATCCATCTCATGGTTTTGACATGAAACGAAAGATGGAGTTCAAGGACAAATCTCAGAATAATGGTGAAAAGAAGATAAATGTTTATTTCTGCTCAAAGTGTAGAAAAAAGCATGGTGAATATTGTCTTAAATGGACTAAAAAATGTTTTTTAAGGGTGGAAAATAAAGTCATCAAAGAGCTGAGTGTAGATGTAATGAAAAAAGGGTTGCTAATGATGTGAATAAAGATAAGACTGCAGAGAATGCACCACCAACAACTCAATGCTTCAAGTATAAGGAAAAGGGGAATTATGCTAATCAATGCCCTAATCCAAGGGTAAATGATGATCAACGTGATCAACCTCTTAAGGAAAAGGACAAATGGAAGTCACATGCAATCACTATTAGCAATGTTGTGTATGAAAACGATGTGGTGGAATGATCATGTGTTTATGTAAAGGGATTCCAAAATAATGTTGTGGAATCTCATTAATAGTATTGTGTAACATTGGAATATCTATGTAATGGTTTATTGTGGTTTTCAATAATTATATGGTACTGGTAACCATGAAAAGTTATTTGAATATTTTTTGAAAGCAGATAATATGTGCATAATGAAGGGATAAGAAGAAAATTGAATGTTTGATAGTATTCATTATCTCATGACTGATATAAGGACAAAGTTATATCATGGTTTAAGTATGTAGAATTTTGATATTTTGGTATGTGGAAAGAGTTAACTTTTGAAAACATTAATGTTTTCACTAAGGTTCAATTGATATTAATTTTTTCAATTGAATACATGATTAAGGTATTCACATGTTTGGAATGTGACCAACAAGATATATCGTATGATATATGGGGGATAAATGATGGTATTCATATGCTCTGTAGATGACATTTCTAGTAATTGTTTTCTATGAGCTTGGACATATGTATTTTGGAGAAGCATAAAGATTGGAATGGATTATGTTGGACATAAATTAGTATTGTTTAAGGCTAGAACTTTTTTTGATATTATTTATGGGATTCTATAATAAATTAGTTTTAGAAAAAGGACAACCTGCAGGACGGGCGACAACCCATCACGTCGGACAATGTTGTGGGAATCGAACCCACAACTGAAGTGCGACAGGACTTTATTGCATACCACTGGCCTACAGGAAGTCCCTGGTTAGTATAAATTAGTTTTACTTTATTATTTTGTATGAGATATGAAATATAAGTCCATTTCTAGAAAATTATATGATTAATAGAGGTATGTATATTTAATAACTTTTGCTAAACTTTTGTTTGAGACAGATGGAATGACCTGTAATTCTATCACATGATCTGCTAACACTTCGCGAATAACAAATTCATCTTTATTTCATTAAGAGATGAAGTGGAAATTGTTCAAGGCACGACCAATTGAGAGATTGAACAAAAATCATGTAAGTATTTCTTTTAATTCATCAACTTTAGGGAAATGATCTTAAAAACCAAAAAGGTTTTCCTAGTGCCCTCATATCTGATGAATCATATGGTACCTTAAATCATCACATATTTATGGCTTTGTGATTTTTGGTGTTTTCATAGCCATGTTCTCTAGTACTCTCCATCAGAACATGATAGTTAGATTTCTCTTCCATATCCATATTTTCACCTATGTTATCCTTTGTGGAAACTCAGTGATTAGTTCATATGGGTAACCATTACTTTTCATACTTTAGTTTTTAAAAGTAATTTTTTTATTCCTTTTTACGACGAATAGTAAACAATTTATAACCCCAATGAATATCGAGGGAGAAATTCATTTTAAGGGGGGTAGAATGTAACACCCCGAGATTTTATAAGATATATTATTTTAAATTTCATTAATATCTTCTGTTGTACGCTACATGAAGATTATCTTGCGCTATACGCAACACCGTATTAGCTTGCAGTATTCGCAACACTAATCTTGGATCGTGTTACACACAATTTCAACTTTGTTTGATAGTAGTTATTCTACGCAACATTGAGTGTGTGTCTATATATATATATATTCAATGTATAAATGAAATATGGTTGGATTTTTTTATATGAAACAACAAAGGAGTATTGCACTACATGCAACCCTGACTTGGCTTCATTATACGCAATCGCAACCTTCCTCGATAGCGTGGGTTGTACGCAATACCGGGTTTCACTAAACAATGATATATGGTTATAATATTATTATAAACTAGAAGTTATAAATATTAGTAAATACATTTTGAATTTTATGACCATATAATTCATCTTACACACTTTATAGAACATTGTATGAGAACAAAATAAATTTTCGGGTAAAATAAGTATTTTTCAAAAAATGTTGTTTTTCCGCCTTTTGATGGCGCACCCATTTTAAATATATTTTTTGACAAGTTTATAAGTTAAATTTTAAAAAATAAATTTCTTCTTTTTAATCAGGATATAAAACTTTTCCTTGGATAATGTTTTGATATGATCTGATAACTTTCATATTTTAATGAATATTAAAATCACGCTATACTTTAATTAAAAATAACATTTTTCATCGTAATAATTTACATGGTTAAATTATAATATTGAATGATTTTAATGTATAAATAGAATATATTTATACCATTTAATATAATTTATGTCATTACCATTGATTTTACATTGAATTCATAGGTAAAATCATTTCAATCTTTTGCAATATTTTAACTTTTAAAACTCGTTTTATTTACAATTGGATTAATTTTAAATTAATTTCTGAGATTTTTTGTGTTGAATTTAGAAAAATGGATTCCATATTTTGAATCAGTGGGTCCAAATTATGTTAATAGGCTACTTTTTATTTTTTGGCATTATGAATAGTAACTACTGCAAATTTTATTTACCATAGTAAAAGGTAAATCGGGTAATTAAGGGTAAATATTATGTTATAAAATTACCGTAAAACATGTCTTAATATAAATGGATTCTTATATTTTTTCCTAAGGAATATTTGGGTCGAAATTGAATCCATTGGAATCCACTTGGTGGTGATTAAGAACTTTAGTTTATTTTATTTAAATGAAAGTGAAATATGTCTCACTCGACTATAATAATTAAAGTATTTTTAATATAAGGTTATAGAGAATATAAATTCATTTATAAATACTCATATGAAAGATAAAATGTTTTTATTTATCATGGTAATTTATTTATAATTTTTAAGAGATATTTATCTACCTTAATAGCCAATATATTAATCATGCAGAAATTATTTATTTAGTGAAAAATAAGTAATATAGTTTTTATTGAAATAATAATACACATTAAAAGTCTCAAAAACGTGACCAAAACTTATTGGTAGTGTATATATAAACCATAATAATCCCATGACCGAATATATGACCGTTTGGAGTCTTATAAAAGTGATTATTGCACTTATATTATTTTATTTTAAATGATTTCAAAGTTGTCACCTACATAATTTAATAAATATACCATTTTTAAATTTGGGTGTTTTAGAATATAAATCAGAATAAGAGTATTCTTATGAAATATATAAGATTTATCTTCATACTTTTATTTTAGTTTTAATTTTTATGCAACAAATACGTATATATAATAATTATACAAAAATGTTGTAGAAATTATTTATATTAAGAGAAGTATCAAATAATTTTTTTTAAAAATAGTAAAATAAATAATATACAGACTATTTAATGTTCTCCAATAATTTTATCGATCAATATGTCATGTTAGAAACCTATTAAATATTTTATTTTGAATATATACTTTGTGGGGATTTTATTTAAATTCAAATAAATGAATAGTGTCAAAATTGACACTATTGTTATATTATAAAAATACAATATTATTAAATTGATTAAAAATCACAAAATTATTTTAAAATTATAAATTGAAATTTATATATTCTAAAATGTCATAAAGTATCAAATTATGGAAATTTTACAACACAGAAGTGATTATTATAACCATTTAAAATTTAGAAATTTATTACCACAAATAAAATTAAATAGATTAAATAAGGATAAATAAAAATGATAAGGTTTAAAATAAGATCAAAACATGTATAAATTTTATTGTTTGATTATATAACTACATTATCTCATCTAATATTCTAAATGAGTCATTTTTGGTGTTTTTTATGGGGGTTTTGAATTTATATTAAACTAATATTTTAGAGGATACAACGGTGGCCCTCTCCTCCCTTATAAAAGGGAACCTTCTCCCTCTGATCTTTACACAACATTGAGCCTTAAATATCGGCCAAACCCTACCCATTTCAATTCTAAACTTCCCTAGAAATATTATAGAGGTCATGGTCTTCCTAAAATACCAATTTTAGTGTCTTAAGAGGAGGTTTCAAAGAGACGTGTTGAAGAAGAGATAATATCTATTACCGATTCTTTCAAATTTATTTCTTCTTATACTTCTTCTTATTTAGTTTTTTCATTATGAATTATTAACATAATTATCACTCATATACTTATATGTTATTATAAATATGAAACAACCCTATTTCACCTTCTATACATCCGATGGAAAACGAAATCACCGCGCGTGCGTACATACGGAATACCGTCTCCACACCATGGTGTAATCAGTTATTCCACCACCACCTTACTTGGATGGGGATAATGTTGTAAAGAATAACTACATATGATTATTATAACATCATACTGATTCAACAATATTATATCATTTACTCCAATTCTAATCAATAAATATGGGAACGATATCATCGCTCGTGCATACGTACGGATTACCGTCTCCACCAGGCGATGAGATTCATTTTCCATGTTAACAATTCAAGAATGATTATAAAGTAAATATAATAAGTAATCATGAAATATCTGACATAATAATGCTACTGGATTTATATATATATATATATATTTCATCTACTTAATTCCATTCAATTCAATAAGGAAACAAAAACAACGTTCATGCATACGTACGACCTACCGTCTCCATGAACGGTGTATTTATTTCCATTTATGCATCTATTATATATTTATATTATGAATATATATTTTATATAAATCATGTTTTATATTATTGAATTAAGTAATCATGATCTATGTCATCATATTAATAATTACAAGTCAAAACACGGATGATAAATGAAACGATTTTACCCAAAACGCTGCTTTGACATGGATTTACAAAAGAACAGTTAATACAAAGTCATAAGTGAATCATATTTGATATCATGAAAATGAATATTATTATTTAATAAGTCAATTACATTATTTAAATCATTATACAGGAGGTTCAGATACATATGAAGCATATCGTTCCTAAGGTAAGGGATGATTTTGCAATCTCATTTTTATCCATGATTGCTGATTCATAAGTATTTACTAGGGTTATATTTATCATCCATGTCCATGTTTTCTAAAAATTGTTTCATGTATGTTCAAAGTCCATTTTACCCATTTTTTACTTTTACTACATGGTATGTAAGTAATCTTTATTTTTTTTACGTTACGAGGTACTTTTTTGACTTTTCTGACAAAAGTACGAGGAGAATGTTTTTTTAACTTATTAGGCATAAATAGATTTTTACGGTTTCATAAAGCCTTATTTTCATGATTCTTCCTCTTCAATATTTCATGAATATTTTAAAAAAATCCTTTTATTTTAAAAATCCACAGAATTTTGTGAAAAGAAAATTATTTTGAAGAAAATAGTATATTTTCATCAAGAATTCATTTCAAGTATTTTATCAAGACTATATTCCATCAAAGATGACATTTTTTCATATTTGTATGTTTCAAGTATAATGTATCTATCATTTAAATGGTTTCACATTTCTTTTTATGAAATGATATCCATTTGTTTTATATGGATTATGTTATGATGGGATGATGTTTATGAAACCCATTCTATTCTTTGGGTTTTGATGAATGATTTATGTTTATGTTGTGGAACGCGTAAGAATGATTTCATTATGGGTTGGTCGGGACCTATATCTCCCTCCAATGCATTGGGTAAAGATTTATATCTCATGAGATAGACATGGCTGGAACAGAAAGTATATCTTGTTCAGTAATACAGGGCTGGAACGATAAGTAAACCTGGTTCAGTAAGGGACTTTTTCCACTATGATGGTCTTCGCAGCAATGCCTTGGTTACTATGGAAATCATAACATGTGATTAATGGTTTCCATAATTACATGTTTTATTCCCATGCTATTTTATCATGATTGAAGTTCCATTATGATCTATGCCTTATGTAATGCCTTTTTTTATGTCATTGCTCTAACATTTGATTTTTAAACATTATGTTCATGTTTTTAAGATCAAATGTATATGGTTTGTTTTATTCTCTCGATGCTTACCCTTAATGAGAATTTGGGATCACCCTTTATATGTTTTCTTTTCCCCAGGATATAAAGAAAGGTTTTTGGTAAAAAAGGAAGATCTTTATGGGATATGTTGAAGATATTTCACCATGATTAGAAGATTATATTCCAAGTTTCCAAAGACACTAAACTATTACGGTCCCTTGGTGTCTGTTTTTGTTATGTATTAGATATTCCCCAAAAGTAATGTAATGTCTATGTATGTAAATCTTTGGGTTTCCACAACCCTTTTCAGGTTTTCATCCTAACAGGCTTTGTGCCACTTTCGCGAGCGATTTAAAGTCCCGCCGTCAAGACTACCATTACTGATGTTTTAGGTCGAACAACTTTGACCAGATATAGTGGGGCGAGGTCCCCAATGAGGATTGGTTGATTAGAAGATGTCTTGATGCCCTTTAGACGCATGTGACATGTATATGATTAGATTTGAATGACATGCATGGAATGTCTCATGGCATGGGATCCTCTTCGGCGTACAGAGGTAGGAAGATCATTGCCTAAGGAAATATTTCCATTGGTAACCAGGCCGTGGGCAATCAATATACAGAGCCGCTGAGGGCATGGTATGCATAGTCATGCAAAGGTGTCCTTATTTCAATGACGGTCCATTTCTGATGGCCGGAGGACTTTATGGAAGTCCTTCTTTTAGAGACCACCATGGGTGGCTTGGAGAATTATGAAAACCACCAGGGGTAGCTTGGAAAGGGTGTGTGACATATTAAAGGGTTAGGGAGCATCTGTACTAATCAGGAGTGTGGTCGGGAGACCACTTTCTTACAAATTTAGTTAGCGTAAGGGATGTTTGAAGCTTGGCGCAATTTAAAGTCATGCAGATGGGACATCATTTAATATGGAATGACTTTTACCTGGTTCTCAGTAATCTCATCAAAAAAGTTCTGCCGTATTCAGGCAGAAATGTGAATGAGGTTGGTAAATAGTAGCTCAGAGGGTTGCCGAATCCCGGGATGGACATGGGGGCTCAAAGGCCAAGAGGCATATGGATAGAATCATCACCTAAGGAAATTACCTTTGGTAGGCGGGCCAAGGGCTATCAATATGCAGACTCACTGAGGGCATGGTATGCATAGTCATGAAAAGGTGTCCTTAGGTCAATGATTGTATTCTCCCGATAGCCGAGCAACTTCAGGGAAGTTGGGATTCGGGACCACCAGGGGTGGTTTTTGAGAGTTCAGCTTTTTTCTGAGTACAGAGTATGGTTTATGAGGAGAGGGTGCAAGGATACGGGAGGAGTGTCAAGGATAAGTATCTAAAAAATGGGTGAAGTCATTCCTTCTCATGCTGGTGTGAGACGGTGATTCGTGCAGGTCTGACCCATGCACTGAGGGACAGAGAAAGGCCTATGATCATTACTGAACCCATGACGGGTTTGACCGTGCAATTTATCGTCATGTGGCAGGGACGGTTTCCGTGCAGTTTAATGTCATGCACTAAGGACAAGAAGCATTATTAGAGGATGCTATGCAGTTTACAGTCATGTTGCGAGGTTTGGGAATTTTTCTGTGCAGTTTATAATCATGCAGTAAGGACAAGGGGAATTATTAAACCAGTAAAAATGTTTGTTGTTGGAGGAATTTCCCTAGATGTTTAATGCTCGGTCTTTGTAGATCTATGCCAAGCGGCCAATATGTTCAGTGCAGTTAAATTTCATGTGGTATGGACGTAGTTTCAAAGGTCGCTCTCGATCAGAATTCAAATGGGCATGATCATATCGGCATGTCCAAGACGTGGGGAGAGGTTGATGGTGTATATCGCGGTTCCGGGGCTTCTTGGATCAGGAAGGATGATATGGGGGCTCTGAGGCCAGTAAGTGTATGGAGCTAGGAAGAGCACCGCCTGTGGAAATCTGGCCTTTGGTAGACAAACTTGGAGATATCAATATGCAGAGCCACTGGGGCATGGTATGCATAGTCATGCAAAGGTTTCCACGGGTCAATGAATTTCCACTTCTGATGTTCATGAATGGTTATAAGGATCCGCGATTGTACGAGCCATGAAGTCTGTCATTTGGCAAGTAAAGTTCTGGGCATGTCGGGCATATTCGGCCCTGGTTGCTGTTAAAGCTTAGAGAGCCCCCTGTGTTGATTTATCTTTCTCACAGGGGTTCACCTTTACAGCAGGCAATTCAATGTCATGCGGGAAGGATGAAGTAGTTCTAGTTTAGTGGTCAAAGATCTCAGACCATTGGGTGACTATTGTTGTAGTCACTCGAAGGATAACTGAGTTAACATGCTCTAATATGCTCTGAACAGGCTGGGGGATGAAGGTTTTAAACTGTAACTCTGAGGATTCCCAGATCATGAAGTATGGAATGAGGGCTCTAGGGCCGTTAGGCGTACGGAGCTTGTAGAAGTATCTCCTGAGGAAATTGTGCCTTTGGTAGATGAGCCAGGGGCTATCATTATGTAGAGCCTCTAAGGGCATGGTATGCATATTCTTGAAAAGGTGTCCCCAGGTCAATGACTTTCCACATCTAATGGAAATGAATGATTATGAAAATACAAGAGTTCTCACAGTTTAGATTTTGTCCGATGGGGGATAATGGTGTCCAAACATACAAGAAACATCTTTTCGGCAATTGTGCGTTGAGTCAAAGTAGCCTAGCACTGGCTTGATGTTCGTGGATACAGGTCGCTAGGTGAACCACTGGCGGATACATAGGCTAACCGGGTAGGGATACCCTGACATCACTTGAATGTGAAGAGGGGATGAACTTGTAAAACACTACTCCATAAATTTTGGATCGGGTGACATGATACGGGGTCTCTGAGGCCAGTAAGCGTACGGAGCTAGGTGAAGTATCACCCGAGGAAATCTTGCCTTTGGTAGATGAGCCAGAGGATATCAATATGTAGATTTGCTGAGGGAATGGTATTTATAGTCATGCAAAGGTGTCTCTAGGTCGATGCCTTTCCACATCCGATGGCCATGAATGATTATGACGATCCGCAAATATCCGAGTCGTAGAGTCTGATGTATGGAGAGGATGCATCCAAATGTTCAAGGAGTATTTCCATATCGTTTCTCCATGTGTCATGGGTGGGTCATGACGAAGTCCATGCAGTTTAACGTCATGCGGTGAGGATGAAGCCCGTGTAGTTTAACGTCATGAAGTGAGAACGACCTATACACCCAGTGCAGGTCTGGTTTGTACACGGGGGGAGAGGGAATTCTTTTGACTTTCATTTGGGACGGTTGGGCCAGGGTGATGAACCCTGGTGTCACTACATATCCCTCTAGGGCCGAAATCAAGCCCTACGTAGTTCTCCGAAATTCATACAGTTTAACGTCATGCGGTAAGGACGACTTCCATGCAGTTTAACATCATGAAGTACGGATGGGAAATACACCTCGTGCAGGTCAGGTCCATACACGAGGGGAAGATGGCACATTTAACTTCTATGGTGGGAGTGGATTGACTTGGATGGGGAACCGTGACATCGCTACGTATCTTGCAAGGGAAGGAATCAAGCCTACGTAGTTCTATAAAAGGGGTATACCCCGTGCAGGGCTGGTCCGTACACGGGGGAAAATAGAATTTGTTTTTCTTATCAGTGCAGTTTAACAACATGCAATAAGGACGAAGAATACACCCCGTGCGGGTCTGGTCTGTCCACGGGGGAAGGGGGATTTTTTTGTTGTGGTTGGGCCAGGGTGTGGAATTTCGGTGTCACTACATATCCTGCGAGAGAAGGAATCAAGCCTCACTTAGTTCTCTGAAAGAAGTACACCCCCTGCAAGGCTAGTCCATACACAGGGGAAATGGGAATTTTTAACTTTCATTATGCATGCAGTTTAACGTCATATGGTAATGATGTAAAAATACACCCTATGCAGGTCTAGCCCATAGATAGGGGAAAGGTAATTTTTATTTTTATTTTCTTATCCATGCAGTTTAACGTCATGTGGTAAGGACAAAGTATACACCCCATGCAGGTCTGGTCTGTAAACGGGGGGCAGAAGAAATTTTTAACTTTTATTTGGCAGTGGCTGGATCAGGATGGGGAACCCTGGTGTCGCTACGTATCTTACAAGGGTAGGAATCAAGCTGTACATATTTCTCTAAAAGAAGTACACCTCGTGCAGGTTGGGTCCATACACGGTAGGAAGGGGAATTTTTAAAACATCTTTTATGTGAAGTTTAATGTCGTGCGGTGAGGAATAAATACTCATAGTTTATGGTCATAGAGTTTGGACCGTTGGGTTCTTGGCAGTTTAACGTCATTCAGCTCGGACGATTGACCATGAATTTTAACGTCATGTGGCAAAGACGATAGGTGCTTCGCAGTGTAACATCCTGCAGCTTGGATGAGATAAACCAAGACACCAATGCTGTGTAGTTTTATGTCGTGCCATGAGGACCTATGACTGTGCAGTTTAACGTCATACGGTGAAGATTAATGACCGTGCAGTTTAACTCCATGTGGCAAAGATGAATGACCGTGCAGTTTAACGTCATGCGGCAAATACGATCCGCATTTTTAAACCTATGCGAAATACTTCTTCAGGAATTTTTCATTTATAGGAGCGGTAGTGAACTAATCATCCATGGTGATCAGGGCATATTCTTCATTGGGGTAGACCTTGTGTACAAAATTTGGTCCCTCCCACTTAGGCTCTAGCATTGGAAGCTTCTTCTCGGGTATCATTGGGGTCCGGAGGTGGGGCATTGTGAGCGTCCTTGCTCAAGTATTCGCGCCCCAGATTGAGGGATGGTGGATGTTCCCGCATTGTTAGGCTCGACCATTATAGATGAAGTCATGAGGACAGCTAAATGCGCAACTTGACTTGAACTCTTACTCTCAACATGGTTGATGGGTAGTACATTGTCTTTTCCATGCTGTCTGAGGGGGTCATCCGGAACCATTTCCTGACCGTTCGGGGTAGGGATCCAGTTGACACCATCAACCGCTGGCTTCTTCTACTTTTGCTCATAAAATCCGGCGTCAATGTAATGTGACTCGGAGAGCTCGAAGGGGGCCTTTTCGGTGTTCAATGTCCCACTTTTTCCATTGACACAATACTTGATACACTGGTGTTATGATGAAGGAACGACCATGTGCTTATGGAGCCACAACCTCCCCAGTAAGGCATTGAATTCCTTGTTTTTTCAGACCACTAGGAATTCCGAGTTTCCCACAAGGTTTCCAAAATGGGTCTTTAACTTGATTCGTCCCATTGGCTTCTATTCACTCTTGTCATCACCTAACAGAGTTGTACTCGAGGGAATTAGATCGTCCTCATTTTAACCTAACTTACTGATTGTCTGTAATGGAAGGAGGTTAACTCCAGAGGCATTGTTAATAAAAACTTTCCAGACCTCAACATCATTCAGGGTGTGAGACACATATAATGGTTTTATGTGTCCTTTCATGATGGAGTCTTCATCCTGGTCAGTGAAGGAGATCACCGCATTGCATTCAGCTGGGTCAGTTTCCGTCCAGTAAATCTCGATGGTGGCTACCTCGGCTTGAAACTCCTGGGGGTTAAGCAAAACTTTTATAAGGGCCTCCCTGAGTTCTTCTGACAAGATCAGGGCATCCACAATTGATAACTTGGCTGGTACTGACGCCAGCTGCTTAAGGATGTCGTATTTTTTCTCCAGCAGTCGACGCTTCTCCGCTGGTAGGAGTGTTCTACCAGGAGGCATGGGAGATGGAGTACGTGAAGACGAGGGACCAGCCGCATGATCTGATGTCACCAGTGTTCCTACATTCTGGGGACTCGATCATGCTGGTCTATTCATGCACACTAGGCGTCTAGACACTTGTACATCCTCTGATGGGTACCACAGAATAACAGGGGAAGAGTGGCCGCATGTGGAGGTGGAGTGATATTCTGCCTTCTGATGAGTCCGTTGAAGGGCTCTTCCATGGGATTCCACGATATTGATGGTTTCGGCCGGAGTCTAACCATAGGGTTGGTTTCGGCCGTGGCTGCGCCTCCCCGAGTATCCCATGCCTCGGTGATTCTTCCTCCCGACTCCTTGTGTCAAGAGCTCAGGTTCATAACCATACCCCTCTTCAGAGAACGATTCCATAAGATGGATGACATTGATGAAACAAAAAATTTGCTTCTCATCCTATGACAGGTCAACCTGGTTGTTTGTCCCTGATGGTACCCTTTGGTGGGTCGGTGCCCGTGGCACCAAGTTTGAGGGCATAATTTCTACCAGTGTAGGGAACCACTTTAGCATTGTTATAGAATGATCCTCTTGATCTTGTTTCCTATCTTTCCGATTATGCCTAGATGAGAGGCTCGAAGAGGGTTGTGAGGTCGATGTTGTTGGTTGTGCGGCATCAGGGGTTGTTGGCGGCAACACCGGCTTCTGTATTTGGGCTCATATTATTTCCTGGGCTCGATTGATAGACTTTCGAGTCATCCAGTTATCAAACATCTGCCCCTGCTTGCTGGTGACCTTCTACCACCCCTCTTCTTTATCGGAGTCAGTGGTAGAGATACATGCCCCATGTGCTAGGGATGGTCCCAGCTTGACCTGCCCAATGTCTGAAATCCCATGAAGGAGGTCTTTGAAGATGAATCATTCTTGGATAGTGTTCCCTAACATTCAATGGTTGGGGCAGTAATCTGGCATGTCATCTCAGACGACTTCTTCGGGTTTCCCTGGCTTTGGGAGGTGAAGCAAGTTGCAGTTCATGGCGGCAATGATGTATCCACAGACTTGGTCGTCTCGAAACGAGTATACTTTTTTTCTTTGTTCCTCAAACTGGTTCCTCATTATTCTTCTATTGTCTTCCCTCTTAGGAGGAGGCGTCCACGGATATGCAGGGGGCCCTTGACGATTTATTGGAGGCCTGAGTGGTGGAGCGGGCACAAGGGTCGGCTTCAGTGCGACATCAGACGTTTCATCCCTAGGGGCTCTTTTCACAGGAGCATGTGAGGCTACTCAAGACATCGAATTAATCCGTTGTAGGGAGTCCTCAATTATATGGGCAATGGTAGAGAGATGGCGGATGCAAGTGGTTAACTCTATTAGTATGGGGGTGTTCGGAGCTCATCTCAAAGATTATCGATGAATATGGCTAGAATCTCATCCTGAGGCATTGGCCTATTCAGAGAGTAGATCAGGCCTTTCCATCTGGAAATGAAATCTAATACCCTCTCATTCTCCCTCTACTTGAAGTCCATGAGGCCGTTGACCATTGTATTAGGAAACGTTGAGCTGAAGTGGAACATGAACTGGTGTCAAAGGTCCTCCCAGCTCTTTATTGAAGGGGGTGGCAGACCCGTGTACTTGATGAAGGCAGATCCTTGCAGGGTCCGTATGAAGCATATGAGTTTCACTGCATCTTTTTGTTCTGGAGTCCCCATCACGGGGTCACAATACGATGCGTAGTGCATCAAATGATGTTCCAGATCGCCTGAACCATTGAAAATAAGGAATACATGGAACCCAAAATTGGGTGGAGGTGGTGTGTTTGTCACCCAATCTGGGTTGGGCTTCCAATCTGGCTGTATCAGAGTGTATCGTCGTTCCATCGCTTCCAATCGAGTTTTTAGTGCATC
The DNA here is from genome assembly GCA_963277665.1 of Viscum album. Classification (NCBI taxonomy): domain Eukaryota; kingdom Viridiplantae; phylum Streptophyta; class Magnoliopsida; order Santalales; family Viscaceae; genus Viscum; species Viscum album. Next base: position 409,158,909 of record OY728153.1, on the reverse strand, counting down.
GATGGTGTTGGCGAGACCCTGTTTTACATCCTGTTGGGCCCGATCCTGGACATGTATGGCCCGAGGCATTTCTTGAGGCTCTGGCTCGGCCGGCACCAAGGGTGCATGTGCCGTATGTGAAACCTTCAGAGGGTTCTGACGTACTCTCTCCATTTTCATTCTGAGTGGAGGGAAGTCTTGGAAATAATCTATATCCAAATTCAGGTAGATGGATGGGTCGGGCGCCTCATTGAACGGGAGCATGGGCCGTACTTCGTTTGCCAGGGAAAACCTTGGACTTTGAGGTACACTTAATGGGAGCACAAGGTGTGGCTCTTCTTGGGATGCACATTCAATGATGTGGCTCTTCTGAAGTAGCTTGATGTTAAGCAACCTCAATTCATTCATTTCCTCTTCCTATTGAGCGATCCACTCCTCGAGCGTAAGTGGCTCGTTTTTATCGAGAGAAGGAGCCGGGTTGAGGGTAACTGATCTTTTTTTATTCTCTTTGTTGGGAGCTCGCATGGTGAACGGAGGAAGGTTAGCTCAAGGGGCGGCCATATTTTGGGCGGCACTCTGGTTCCAGGTGTGCACACCAGGCGGTTCGTTGTGAGTCACAACCTGACCGGAACCATCGTCTCCAGATCCTTCTGGATTTTCACCATCTTCGGTGTTACCCATGGGGTTAAACTCTATGATGTTGATGGATTCATGTCGTGGGGTGGCAAAGATGTCATCTTCCAAATAGAAAGAAGATCTCCCGCGTTGTTTACTGATCTTCCCTTTCATGTCTCGGGATTGCCTTCGGGATTTTTGACGTAGGGTGATGCGGATAATTCTTTAATGCAGCCATACGGTATGACTTCCTCTAGGAGGGGATGATGATTCGAATGACGGGATATGATGAGACCCTCTTCTTTTGACTGTCCTCCCCAGACGAGAGAAAACTGATTCTTGTGGGGGAGTTTGTTGTTGAAGGGGTAATAATGCCCTCAGTTTCGGGGGCTGGAATTGGCTCCATTCCTCGGACGTTGAGTCACTTCCCATTTTCATTGGTCTTACGGGGGAATTTATTATTAAAAATTCCCTCAGCCCTGCAGGCTGGGGTTGACCCTAGATTGTGGTTGTGGCTGCTGCTATCGCTACCTGCCTGATCTTGCGTGCCCCTAGCCAGGGGTGAACTGGGTTTGATGCCGAGTTCAACTGTGAATCAACCCCTTCTGGGGAGGCAAGAAATGACCGCTGATTGGCCTCTCTTAGGTGAGCAGTCTATCTTATGCTCTTGGTGGCCTGATTCAAGAGTTTTTGAATGGCTTTTCTCCGTCAGGCTTGACGCTTTTATGACTTACTCAAGGCCTGACTATGTTGGGTGTGTCACCTCTCCTGAATAGAGGCCCCATTATATTTCTATCTTGACATGATGACGTTGCAAGACGCAATTCCAAACGGGTTCTTCTGTGGTGGAGCAGAGTGAAATGTAGACCTCCATGTTCCACCCAGCCCCTGATATGGACTCCTCTCGGAGAGTCACCGGTGAGGCGGCGTAACACGTGCAGTGCATGGAGGCAGGCTATTTCCATATTTCCATTATGCCTCTCTGGTCGTCCTTTCCGTCCTGAAGGAAGAGCTTCCAGGTCAATGTGACGCATGAGGTCTCCTATTGTCTTCACATGATCTACATACCCATCGTAGGTCAGGAAGCTGGATTTCAGCCGGCGGAGGGTTGTCCATATGTTGGAGTGGATGTCGCACATTCATTCTTCCAACAACTCTCCGGGTATGTCGAATTGAGAGGTGGCCGTGGTCCAAATCATAACCGGTATATCATCCATGTCGAGTCGTTTCCTCAGCTGCAACATATCGGTATACTCCTCCACTAGTGATTCCTCTACGTGGACGGCCCAACTGAGATTATCACCGTCAGTGTGGTAAGAGGCAGTGGGACCGGTAGGTATTTAATCGTCATGTGGGTGGCTCCACGGTGGCTCAATGGATGAACATGGCCTCTGACTATCTCCTGATTGAAGAAGGGTTCCACTCGCGACTAACTGGGATTCTGACATTCTTGATCCTAACCTTCTGAGTTATTTGGCATACTAGGGATTTCCTATGCAAGATTCAGTAGGGGGAGGACCTTCTTGTTGATATGATACGTCGTCGCAGGGAGGACCTTCGTAATGGCGGATGCAATGGCGAGGACTACCATTACTTCTTGAAGCCTCACTACATATAGGACTTTTTCAGTGCATACCATGGGGAGGAACTCCAAGGCTTGTGGCAGCAAGGGGAGGACCTTATGGTTAGATAGTGTTGTTACTGGGAGGTCCTTCGCAACATCTTCCGTCATGGTGAGGATGACCATCCTGGTTTGACGTTCAATGTGCATCCTGAGGAGGACCTTCAGGACACACTACAACAAGGGGAGGACCTTTTTGTTTCTTGGGGCCATCACAGGGAGGACCACCGTGATGGCGGCCGTGGTGGAGAGGACTACCATCACAGCTGCTGCAACGGTGAGAACTACTATTACATCTTCTGCATGGAGAATATCTGTGGGGAACAACCTGAGGAGGCCCTTCAGAATGTAGTATAACAAAGGGAGGACCTTCTCGTTTCTTGACGTCTCTATGGGGAGGGCCTTGGTTATCAGGGTGGCGACGATTACCACCGTGATCTGATACTCGGTTGAGCGGAGTGTCATTGCAACGTAACCCATAGAGAGGACCTTCAGGGTAGGCCACGAGAAGGGGAGATCCTTATTTTCATGATGAGACATCACTATGGGGAGGGCCTCCTTAGTTGCGAATATGATAGCAAGGAATACCATCACAATCTGTGGTCCCACTGCATGGATAGTGTTTGCAGTGTATACCCCGGGGAGGACCTTCAGGGTAGACCGCAACAAGTGGAGGACCTTCTTTCTGCTCGATCTTCTAGTCACAAGGAGGTTTTCTGTGACTCATATCAAAATAGGATATCTCGTGATCAATCGTTATATCCTCGTGGGGGAGGCCCCCATGGGTGCTCTGGGGAGGGCCTTCAGAGTTTCTAGTAGAAACATTTCGGGGAGGACCTTCACAAATGCTACTGCCACTCCCATAATATAGTAATGGGTGGGCAAGGTTCTAAGCCTTCGATATGCGGTTAGTGGTGTTGGGAACCTCAGCTTCCATCAGAGCGGATTAATGAACCCGCTCTTTATTTTCCACCTGCCTTTGGCACGTTCGGGGTACTTTCTTTTAGGTTGTCGGTACCGTCTGCTATTGACAATGGAATTTGCCTTTGGTCCCTATCTAATTGGGTCCTGTGATGCTGTCGGGATACGCCGATGAAAATATTTTCTTTTAGAAGGGATATATGCCTTCTCTGGAGCATCCACCATGATGGATGGGTGTCCCGCAGTTGGAACGAGTGAAGCTGCTCGATCCGATTACCCTTGCGTCCCGGAATATAGCTGACGACCCTCCTGGGCAGAATCAGGGATGCAGATCTGCTCCGAGGTGGCTATCTCTTCTCCTAGATGAGTCACCTCAATTGGGAAGACGGGCTCACGAGCCCGAATCCTTTTTGTTTCCACTGATGTAATTATATTCTGGAAAGTCTGCAAAATATGATCTGGGATCGATACCTTCTCCTCCATCATTGCTAGGATATGTAGAGAGACATCTTTGACTAGAATGGGTATGAAGGACCATTCGAGTAATGGAGTAGGAATATCCTACTCTGGTCCTCCGGTTGTCATTGGATACTGACAATTCTCCAGTTTAGGGGCAGGTGAACGAATCTTCCTTTGTACCGAGATACGCCGGTTTATCTCTTCGTTTGCTACCACATCGGGATAGCGGGCTTTTCTTGCATCAGTAGGGAATTGGCCCTGCATTTGTTGGTTTCCCACCGTATCGAGTAGGTGGCCTTTGTTGACGGGGAGATGAGCCCACCTATTAATTGCCACCACATCTGGGTGGCGGGCTTTGTAGATCGCCACCATGCCAGGATGGAAGGCACCAAGAGGTCCTGCTCGGAGATGGTCCTGCAGGCGTTGGGTCGCCACTGTGTCAAGCTGGTGGGCTTCACGACCCTGGGCAGGGAACGGTGCCTTCCAGGTAAGTGTCTTCTTTTGTGAGCGATGGGCTTGATGGAGATCGGCAGGCATGCGCAATGGCTCACGTGATGCTGCCATGTCTGGATGGCGGTCTTGGGAGGAGTGAACACGTGTATGTGCCTGTTCGTGATGCATCTCTGTGTCTGGGAATCAGAGTTCCTCCTCAGAGACAAGGGTGATGACCATTCCCCGATTGTACGTTTTCCGCCCTCGTCTGGCGGTCCGAGTGGCCGGAGCTCGGGGAGCGTGGTCCTGAATCCTTAGGGCAACATCTTCCTTTGCGCGAGGATGTTGAGTCGTGGCGTGACCGCGATGACACCTTTCAGTGAGGGCCTTGGAGTGGAACTCCCATTCAGTGGGGATGAAGTCCTCACCGTCGACTTCATCCGCCTCCCTAAGATAACGGAGGTATGTGTTGTCCTGTTCCGGGGATAGACTCTCGAAATGGTTTAAGACAATGATAGGGGTCGTCTGGATCTGCTTCTGCGGTCGATGCTGGGTAGGCGACTAGCGAGTTCGGGCAGATTGGAGGGCGTGCATGGCCGCCTCCACCATTGGGAGTGTACCATTCGCTTGTTACTCTCAGATCTGTGTGTCTGAGACCCAGCATTGAAGATGTTGGGTGGGTGACGGGGTCCTCCGTAGGTGAGGACGTCCGGTCCTTGCGTTTTTGGAGGCACGCACCTGTGTGTTCCTTTGAGATGCCATTGGATCGAAGGGAGTTATGAAGGTACCAGTAAAACATTTTAACAAATACAAACATCAAACCCGTAAAAGTATCATCTCATGATCCCATGCATAATTAATGACCTTGGTTGGCCCTCCTTGAGAGTATAAGGGGGTACAAGGTGGGATTAGGTTAAATCCATCATGTTTGGTTAAATATTCATGTAAGTTTCACCTTTTTTTATTTCATTACTAGATGCGCCCCATGAATGGGGTCGGGTGGGAGAAACGTGCGCTACCTGACGGTTGGTTAGAGAAGATTGGGTTTTTCATAATCAATCATATTAGGTGCACCATTTGCGCCCCGAAACACCCAACGACACCATATCCAGTAGTGCAAGGACCTTCTTTCCAAATGTAGGTGATCTCAGGTCGGTTTGACCAGTGATACTTAAGAACTCACATTGGTCGAGAAGATGGGAAGTCGGGCTCATCACACCATTTTAAGCGGAATTATTTCCTGATCTGGGACTCTCTTATAGTTTTAAGACGTATTCATATGTTCGCGAATATTTGGTTTATACCCAAACATATTATCTATAGATTTAACCATTGTGAGTAATGACGCAGGGGTTCAGAATCATTTCAGCCCGAGGTTTAGCATCCCACGTTGGATTAATGACTCTAAGAAATCAGGATTCATTGAGACGACGCTGGTTTAAAGCCTCGTAACTAGGCACTCTAGAGTTTATTGTCATCCAGGGGGACATATAATGAACTAAGCAACTAGATAGAACCCATGGTATGTGCTTCCTACGTATCCCTACAAGAAGAATCAGAATCCACGTAGTTCAAATTGATGTGGGACTTATGCTCTGAGGCGGTGCAGGATTGATGTGGTGGACCAACATGAAGATTGTCATATCGACTAGGTGTTGGGATTGAACCTCATGGAGGATTCCTACGTACCCCGAGATAGGGTATCAAAGTACACGTAGTTCGGGTGGGGATACAGTTTAACGTCATGCAGGACTTGGGTAAACCAACATGAAAGAGGTCGGGACAACTGAGGTGGCAGGATTGAACCACATGGAGCCTTCCTACGTATCTCGAGATAGGGTATCAAAGTCCACATAGTTCGTAAAGGTCCACCTTCACTGTACGGGTACCATGACCATCACAAATCTCGAATCCCACATGAGTCATGCTCGGTGTGGGAAACAAGAGAATGCAATAGACTTGGATAACCTCGCCCTTTTCTCCCATCCAAGGGAAAGGGAGACATATGATGAGTGGAGTGAAAGACCGGTACCGCTGGACTCTCCTTCTCCTTGATGGAAGAGGAAGGTAGAAGTCATGCAATGAAGAAACGAACCTTCCATGATTAGAGGGAAAGGGTCATTGCCTTCCAGCAGGGATGGTGTGGGGAATACTCCAAGAGGGATTCCCAAAGGGGAAACATGGGCTTACACGTGATTAGCAGCCTAAAAAGTTGGGGATTACTCCAGAATGGAGGCCCGAAGGTGACAGAACCCACCAGGAGAGGGACTTGGCCCCAAAGAAGAACATGGTATCCCCTTCTCCACTACCCCCTTCCATGGTCGTATTGGTGAGGAATTATGGAGGTGTATGGGGACAGATACCTTCTAATGGGTATGCCACCCCATCTCTGGGGAAGGGAAAAGTACTCGATCGCTGAAGCATGTGGTCCCTTATCCTGGTGAGTAGAGGCTGAAAGGGGGACTCCCGAGCTCGGACCCTACATTACCGTGGGAATGTGAACCTAGGCATGCATCAAGAATCCCCTCAAGGGCCAGGGCAACCCCTTCTCCCTCACTTACCGTGGGTATGTGAACTCAAGATGGAACACTGATGCGCTTAAAGTATACATCGTACCTGTCCGGTGGCTCTGGTGGAGACCTCAGTTCAAGGACAGTGAATGGGCCGATGAGGAAATTGCAAAGGATCAGGCCGGATGGGAATTGGAAGGATTTTATCTGGCTTGAGGGATGGGAACACCGAAGGATTTGGTGGGCCACCCGGATGTATGAGGGGTGGCACCCTTCGTGTAGGGAGGTGCTACACGAACTGAGAGGTCGTCCGCGGACTGAGGGGTTGTCTGTGAACCATGGTGGTCCGCGGACTGAGAGGCCATCTGCGAACTAGGGTGGTCTGCGGACTGATTGGCATCTCGCGAACCAGGGGGTTCACAGCTTTGGGTTTGGTCTGCGCACCAAGTCGGTACACGGAGGGGTCCTCGCGAGAAGTGGCGTCCAAGGGTGGCGCCGGTTGGAGATTCGTCGGTCTGGGCTTCGCCCACATAGGAAGGTGCTATGCGGTGCGACAGATAAGAAAAGGGGTATAAACTCCTTGTTCCGTGGGGAGTGCATCCATGGATTGGGCATGGTTCATGGTCTTATTTTTATGTTATTTTTAGTTCGCGGTTCACCAGGTTATTCATTTTCGGTTCCTTATTAGTTCGTTTTCAGCTTCATACCTGCTATGGTTTGTGAACAGGAACTTCGATCATGCGAAATCCTAAGCTCCTTTCTTCATAATCCTTCAACCCAAATTTGATTGATCTCCTCTGTATCAAAGACAATCGAATACACTCCAATCCCTCTTCCCCCTCGGTCTCCTTTGATAGAGTAGAGAAAGAGATGTATCTGAGGTCAAGAAGCACCTTTTGTGGAGGCCCATGACCGAAAACCCGTTTCATGGATGACTCAGTCAATCCTAGACTTGCAGGGGAAATTGAGTGCATCTCCCCCGCGAACCAAATGAGCTCGGGAAATGCTTCATCGTCACAGAGGGTTCCGCCTCCATTCCGGTAACGACAACGGATGCGGTTTGAGCTGGTCGATGCGATCCGCAGTGGGGGGCGGTTCGTGATGGTGAACTGGTTCGGCTCCTACCCTGCTTTGCACCCACGGAGGATCTCCTCCTTCATTTTGAAAATGACAAGGGTTTGCGGAGGGGGTGTTTCACGGGACCTAGCCATGTCGTGTTTTAATGGTACTAGTCTGCAGACCGGTTCAGCTTGTGCCCTCCTTTGAACATTCTCCAATACTTTCCGCAATTCATTGGGGGATTTGGGTAGAATCTCCTTTGCGGATTTTTCAGAACCCTGCAACAATCCATTTTGGTGTTGTGTGTTGTGCATGATTATCATGGTATAGTGTATAATAAATTCAAAACATGTGGTAGTGTTAAATTCATGATATTGAAGAAAAAATACATATTCAAAAAAATGTTCATTATAACATGGTGTGTTACAATTCAAGAATACACTTAGTTAATGATCTCAATCTTCATGATTTTATCTAGATCCTTGTAGAATTTTAGCTAAATTGGGTTCACCTAATTTGATATATAGGCACATTTCGAAAACTATCCAAACTATTAATATATTTGAAGGCTGAACTTGTGAGTTTGTTATGGGCCTTCAAATGAATGATTTGGTTTTATGTCTAGTTAACTAAAATGAATCCGATTATTCATATAAAACTTGAAAAAAGAAATTCCCAATATCTATTAGTTTATAAAATTGTATTGATAAGATTACAAAGAATAAAAAATATTTAAAATCCCAAATATGGTCAATTTTCTAATTCTGTTCCAAATACAACTAAAAAATATATATATGATAATTTACAATAAAATAATAGCATGGTGTGATTAATAAAATTTAATTATATTATAAAATTTAGGATTATATTAGTTTCTATAATGGTTTTTGGAAATCCTATTTAACATTTTTACAATAGGGCATGGGACTTGAATGTGAATAATATAATTACAAACTACCCATAACACAGGTCACAAATACACTATCAATGAATTTTAACACTCCCTCATATAAGGATATATACCTGTTTGGGAATGGTCTATCCACCATTACTGGTTACACTCTCTACCAATTATCATATAGGGTGAGATATGTTTCACCCACAATAATTTTTAAGTAGTCATAAGGATTGATACATTGGGTAGTACAATTTTTTTGGTTCGTTAATTGTTTTTATTTTCTATGGAAACTACTGGAAATTATGTCATTTGCGACGGGGCATTTGCGTTGGGATCCCGCCGCTAATAGGCTTTTGCGACGGGGGCCCGTCGCAAATAGCCAGTTGCGGAAAACGGTGTCGCAACAACAATTATTTATGACGGGCCCGTCGCTAAAGGTATTATTTGTGATGGTGATCCTTCCCGTCGCAAATATTAGTCCGTATATTTGTGAAAACTTTTTAAAAAAGTAATTGCGACGGGCCCGTCGCAAATACTAATTGCGACGGGCCCGTCGCAATTACTTTTTTAAAAAAAAATTTAAAAAATATTAATAAATTATTTTAATGAATATAATAAATATACTATTTACGACGGGCATAGTATCCCGTCGCAAATACTTTAAAAAAATAAAAAATAAATAAATTATTAATAAATTATTTTAATTAATATAATAATAATCTAATTATAATTCAAAAATAAAAAATTTTAATTAATGATTTTAATTAATATAATAATAGAATTATAATTCACAAATAAAAATAATATATTATTAATATATTATTTTAATTAATATAATAATAATATAATTATAATTCAAAAATAAAAAATAATAAAATAGTAATAAATAATTTTAATTAATATAATAATAGAATTATAATTCACAAATAAAAATAATAAATTATTAATTAATTATTTTAATTAATATAATAATAATAGAATTATAATTCAAAAATAAAAAATAATAGAATATTAATAAATGATTTTAATTAATATAATAATATTAGAATTATAATTCATAAATAAAAAAATTATTAATAAACTATTTTAAATAATATAAAAATAATAGTATTATTTTACATTCAAATATTAAAATAATTCTAATATTACAAAAAAAAATTATAATATTATAACATTTTAATATATATATATAATTTAATATTATAAAATATAAATAATATTATTATTCATATTAATATTGTTATTTCAAAATATAATATTATTAATATTTTATAATGAGACAGAAACTACAAATAGAAAAAAAATTCATATTTTGATTTAACAAACTTTATAACATAAAAACAAACTATAATCTGAAGGAGGGGGAGGGGGAGGGGTGATCTGCAGATGCTGGTGGAGGAAACTCCATCCCTAAAGCATGAGTGAGTCGGCGCATGTACTCCATCTGCTCCTGATATTGCTGCTGCCACCGACTCATCTGCTCCTCGTACAGCTGCTGCTGGCGTCGAAGCTCCTCCTCATGCTGCTGCTGCTGCTGACGCATCTGCTCCTGCTCCTGTCGGAGACTCCCTATCAGTGCAGTTTGAGATCACAACTGATCCTCATACTGTGTAGCAAAAGAATATGCATGAGCTCCTCTCGAGCTGGACGCCGACATCGCAGCACTGCCATAATAATCTCAGGGAGTCAGTCGAGAGATGATACCAACTACCCGGCCCTTCTCGAAGGCATACTGGGTGGCCTGCATCCATGCCGCCTCATCAAACTGATGGCTAGTGGTCTGATCTGATGAATCGTCCAGACTCTCAGGCCGGGTCTGTGACGCTGCGGCCTCATATGACTCCTGTAGTTGCAATTTAAAATTAAAATTGTGAATATATTATATGCAGTTAATTTTTAAACTTGAAAACAAATAATACTGACCATGATGTGACGCTGACAATCACCTCTGAGCTCCCAAGTAGTAGGATCACTATACATCCTCCGATATACGTCGTACTCCGTAATATCGGGGTGCTCGACAGCCAATAAGAATAAAAAATAAACTCTTAATATTTATAGTTATATAAAATATTTATAAATAATGTACGTACCAGATGCTGTCTATGAGTACTGAAGGTACGACTCCCAGCTCGATGAGTCACATCCTGTCTCCCTCGATTCTACCTCCCCACCAATGATCTCCTCTAAAAGGCATCACTCAACCAGTGCGAACATAATCCATCCCATACATGGGATGAAATGTACTATGGTCGGTGTGCTCTACATGACTCGTCAAAAACTGACACTCATTCTTTCTTCATGGCAGCTTTTCTATAATTGTGCAAAAACTGACGAAAGCGATCACGCATGGCCACCTCCCATGCCTTATGGATGGCGTCACTCATGGTATCCTTGATCGGATACCACAAAACCTACAAATAAATCAAAATATCAAGTTAGAAATGAAATAATTTTCAAAATAAAAATTATTTATTTACGTACGTACCAACCAATGGCCGAACATGGCCTGTTGCACATCAATGAGAATCTGCTCCCATGTGGTACAAGGATGAGAGAAATAGTTGCGTAAAATAGCGCTGCCCTGTCCATTGCTATATGCGGAAAACTGTAAAAATAATAAACATTTATTATGTGAATAGATTAATGAAATCTTAGTCAAATCCACAGGTTATCACACTGGTTATTACACCTCCGTGTGCGTGGATCAAACCCAAGACGTGGACGTTGCTTGGGGACGGGGTCAGGAATCATCAATCGTGCAAGACCGCGCCCCCTCCGCATACTCCCTGGAGCGCCTACAGGCTGAGGGTCATCTGCCAGCAACTCATCCACATCGAAAGGTAGGTCAGCATCCGCGAACGCACGAAATATGTCATCATCCATCTGAAACAGAAAATGTTAATGTTGTTATCAAATTATTGATAATTACTATTATATATACATATATATAAGTTATGATTGTATATAACTACCATGGAATTCTATCAGTGTACATCTTCATCATCATCCTCATATATGTCAATGTCATCTTCATATTCCCCCTCAACATCATCGATATCCATTCAAGTTCAAGTTGCTTCATCTCTTACCATTTCAAATTCATATGTGACATCATTAACATCATCATCATCACTGAATCATAAATGTGGGGTGTCGTCATCGATACTCAGGTCTCTTTGTAAAAAAGATTGATTTTGAGTACTATCTTGAAAAAGATCAATTATTTGCACATCAGTGAAAGCACATTCACTTTGACTAATCTGATTGTCTCGAATTTTGAATTTTTTAATACTCCACCAATCAGTCAAGTCTCTTGATGTAGCACAGTACTTTGCGTAATAAATTGATGTTCCTGTTGAGCCAATAAGAATGGTTCATTTACTGTGAGAGCACTTTTACATTTAATATCAATGATTCCATGAGTTGGATGAACACGCACGCCTCTCTCTGTATCCAACCACCGACATTTGAACATGGTTATGTAATGTTGTCCAAGATAACAAAGTTCAATGATTTCATCAAGTATGCCATAAAAGTCAACTTCATTTTCTCGATGATGAGATCCTCTCAAGCTAACTCCACTGTTCATTGTTTTTTTTAATCCCCATATGCATGTGTGTGAAATCGAAATCCGTTCACCACATATGCATTATAAGTTTTAACAAGTTTGGAAGGTGGGTTACTCAATATACACAGTGGTTTGTCAATTTTATCAGCATGTCGAGACACCTGAAAATTTGTGAAATAATTATCAATATAGTACACTAAAAATTGAATGAGTTTCTAAAAGATAAAGAATTTATGTTACCAGTTTTTGAAACCACTGAGAGAAATTTTTCTGTCGGCGTTCTTCGAGAGCAGCTGCTGTAATATGTGGAATTTGTTTCTTGATATGATTATCATACAACCTATAAAAACCAATGTTATTTACTGTATCATAATTGATATAATAAGTGATATAAACACTTACAGTACAACTGATGTCATCTCTTCACAGTTGAGCAGAACATACGTATGAGGTCTATGATGTTCATCATCTGAAAGTCAGCGTTCATAAACTCCACCAAAACCAAGCTCTGGCTGGATGAAAACAGATAATTTATTGTCAATTTCATCAGTATTCCTCTCATTTCGTACCATTCGGTTGTGTTTTGAAGGATACTCAGATTCAAAATAATGGGAGCAGAAAAAAGTTATTTCCTCTTGGAAATAAGCTTCTACAATAGATCCTTCAATAGATGCTTTGTTACGTACTTTTCTTTTCAATTTTTGCATGCATCTTTCAAATGGGTACATCCATCGAAACATTACTGGACCACCACATTTAGATTCATATGGAAAATGTAACATCAAATGTTCCATTGAGTCGAAGAAAGACGGCAGAAATATTTTTTCCAGTTTACATATAATTACAACAACATCTTCTTCAAGTTTGCATAGAGCATCATAATCTGTTGTAGCCGCACAATTTTCCTGAAAAAAATGAGACATGTCTGTTATGGAATCCCAATTCACATAATTAAACAGACCTCTTAATCCAATGGGTATAAGTCTTTCCATTATAACATGATAATCATGACTTTTTAATCCAGTAATATGACCATTCTTTACACATCTACCCAAATTGGAAGCACAGTCATCTGGAAGTCTCAAATCTGCAATCCACTAAGAAAATAATAAATAGTTTTCTTTAGACAGTGTATAAGCTGCTTTTGGTTTCAGTAACCTTTATGTTCTGACATTCTCAAACAGTTCCGGTTCTGGACGCCTGCAAATTTGGGTAAGATCTAAACGTGCATTTACATTGTATTTGCTCTTTCCTGGTGTATCCAAAACTATATGAAACAAATTATCAAAACACTTCTTCTCAATATGCATGACATCCAGCATGTGACAGACCAACAAATCAGACCAATATGGCAAATCCCAAAATATGCTACGTTTAATACAATTGTGTTCTTTCCCAAAACCAGAAATTTTCTGTTGGTTTATTATGGGACCAAAAGTGATGGGATGTAATGAAAATACAACTGATTTTAACTCCGAACCTGATAGAATTTTTGGAGGTCCATCCCTTTCAACTGTTCCTTTTCCGAAATGAGATCTGTTTCTGCGAAAAGGATGATCAGCTAGAAGAAATCTGCGATGACGGTAAAAATAAAAAGGTTTCTTTCCATGAATGAGAATAAATGCTTTGTTCTCTCCCATACAGTAAGGACATGATTTCTGACCATGTGTACTCCAGCCATATAACATCCCATAAGCCGGGAAGTCACTAATTGTCCACATCAATGCTACTCTCAGTATGAAATTCTGTTTCGTAGCAACATAATATGTACTAACACCAGTACTCCATAATAAACTTAATTCATCAATCAATGGTTTCAAATAAATATCAAAATTCTTCTTCGGATGTCTTGGAATTAGTAAAGTCAAAAAGATATATGGCTCCTTCATCAACATCCATGGAGGTAAATTGTACGGAGTTAAAAAAACAGGCCAACATGAATATTGACTACCATAAGATCCGAACGGACAGAAACCATTAGTGGAAAGGCCCAGTCGAACATTTCTAGCTTCTAAAGCAAAGGATGGATGCACTCTATCAAAATGTTTCCATGAATCACCATCAGCTGGATGATTCAAGCTTTTATCGGTTGAAATATTTGCTTTATGCCATGACATCGTTGTCGCTGTATTCTTAGACATGAATAAACGCTGAAGTCTGGATGTAAGCAGAAAATATCACAACTGTTTTATAGGAATCAAATCATACTTCCCATGTTTCCCTTCTTTATATCTCAGTTGCCCACATATGGGACAACTATCCAATGACGCATTTTTTCCAGAATATAAAATTCAGTCATTCGAACATGCATGAATATTCTGACAAGTAAGTCCCAAATTTGGAACCAGCCTCTTACTCTCATAGTAATTTACAGGAAAAACATTTCCTTTGGGTAACAGTGTTTTAATCAAAGAAAATATCTAGTCAAAACAAGTGTTTGACATTCTGTTATCTGATTTGATAGAAATAAATTTTTCAACTGCTTCTAATTTTCTCATCTTGCAGCCAGGATATAATGCATCCTCATCAGACCTCAACAACTCATAAAATTCAGATGGTGCCAACTCAGGATTTGAAGCTATATCAGCCGGAGTTTCTGTATGTTGAACAGATGAACCTGCAACATCATGTACTAAATCTTGAAACCGGGATGGATCCATAATCAAGTTGGTATCACATTCTCTGGAACTGCATTCACCGTGTTGATACCAAAAATCATAATCTGTTTGAAAACCAAAACGCAAGAGATGTCCCCCCACATTGTCAAACGTGTCAAACGTTCTCAATGCACATTTTCTACAAGGTCATTTTATTTTGCCTTCTGAAACAAATTCTGGATTTGACGCCGCAAATGATAAAAAATTCTCCACACCCTCTACGTATACTGGATTTAAACCAGAACCGTTTGGATTTCTACGTTGATTTATCCATATGCGGTCATCTAATAATGATTGTTGACGACCTCGTTGTTCCATATTTTTCTATAAAATATAAAAGCATTACTGGTTATGAATAATTTATTAGAAAAAACACTCAAGCAAGGATAATTATAGAGATTACATCATACACGACTTACGCAAACTTTTTATTGAGATAGACCTAAAAATTGACTCTTTAATAATTGAATATGTTGAGAATAAAGCAAAACCTGTTACAAATATTGATAATTTTAATATTATATAAATTTTTTATTATTTTAATAATACTAATATAATTTTTTCATAAATATTAATTATATAATAATAATATTGTTACATTGTTAGTATATTTTATTATTAATATTAAAATAATATATTTTTCTATATTATATACAATTCTCCTTTCATATGTGTGTTTAACATTCTGTCTCCACATGTAATATTTTCATTCACTTTCACCTCTCCATTGGTGAGTAGGTTGATAATTTTGAAAAATAATGCAAATATTACATGTGGAGACAGAAAACACACAGATGAAAGGAGAATTGTATATAATATAGAAAATTATATTATTTTAATATTAACAATAAAATATACTAATAATGTAATAATGTTATTATTCCTAATTACTGGTAATTATTCCTAATTATTGGTAATTATTCCTAATTATTGGTAATTATTCCTAATTATTGATAATTATTCCTAATTATTGGTAATTATTCCTAATTATTGGTAATTATTGGTAATTATTCATAATTATTGGTAGTTATTCATATAATTACCAATAATTAGGAATAATTACCAATAATTAGGAATAATTACCAATAATTAGGAATAGTAACATTATTACATTATTAGTATATTTTATTATTAATATTAAAATAATATAATTTTCTATATTATATAAAATTCTCCTTTCATTTGTGTGTTTTCTATCTCCACATGCAAATATTACATGTGGAGACAGAAAACACACGGATGAAAGGAGAATTGTATATAATATAGAAAATTATATTATTTTAATATTAATAATAAAATATATTAATAATGTAATAATGTTATTATTCCTAATTATTGGTAATTATTCCTAATTATTGGTAATTATTCCTAATTATTGGTAATTATTTTTAATTACTGATAATTATTCCTAATTATTGGTAATTATTCCAAATTATTGGTAATTATTCCACATTATTGGTAATTATTGGTAATTATTTTTAAATATTGCTAATTATTCCTAATTATTGGTAATTATTCCTAATTATTGGTAATTATTGGTAATTATTATTAATTATTGGTAATTATTGGTAATTATTGGTAACTATTGGTAATTATTACTAATTATTGGTAATTATTGGTAATTATTACTAGATATTGGTAATAATTACTATTTATTGGTAATTATTACTAGTTATTACTAATTATTACTAATTATTCATACTTATTGGTAATTATTGGTAGTTATTGGTAATTATTGGTAGTTATTGATAATTATTACTAGTTATTGGTAATTATTTCTAGTTATTGGTAATTATTTCTAGTTATTCCTATTTATTACTAATTATTACTAATTATTACTAATTATTAATAATTATTACTAATTATTACTAATTATTACTTATTTATACTAATTATTACTAATTATTAGTAATTATTTGTAATTATTGGTAATTAATACTAATTATTGGTAATTATTACTAATTATGACTAATTATTACTAATTATTACTAATTATTACTAATTATTACTAATTATTAATAATTATTGGTAATTACTGGTAATTATTAGTAATTATTACTAATTATTGATAATTATTACTAATTACTCGTAATTATTGGTAATTATTGGTAATTATTACCAATTATTATTAATTATTGGTAATTATTTCTAATTAATGGTAATTATTGGTAATTATTTCTAATTATTTCTAATTATTGGCAATTATTACAAATTATTGGTAATTATTACAATTTATTGGCAATTATTACTAATTATTAGTAATTATTGGTAATTATTGGTTATTATATCTAATTATTACTAATTATTGGTAATTATTACTAATTATTGGAAAATTATTACTAATTATTGGTAATTATTAATAATTATTGGTAATTATTAATAATTATTGGTAATTATTACTAATTATTGGTAATTATTTCTAATTATTTCTAATTATTACAAATTATTGGTAATTATTACTAATTATTGGTAATTATTACTAATTATTACTAATTAATGGTAATTATTGGTAATTATTGGAAATTATTACAAATTATTTGTAATTATTGGTAATTATTACTAATTATTACTAATTATTGGTAATTATTACTAATTATTGATAATTATTACTAATTATTACTAATTATTGGTAATTATTGTTAATTATTGGTAATTATTACTAATTATTACGAATTAGGGGTAATTATTACTAATTATTACTAATTATTGGTAATTATTACTAATTATTACTAATTATTGGTAATTATTGGTAATTATTTCTAATTATTAATAATTATTGGTAATTATTACTAATTATTTGTAATTAGTGATAATTATTACCAATTATTACTAATTATTACTTATTATTCCTAATTATTGGTAATTATTCCTAATTATTTCTATTTATTACTAATTATTGGAAATTATTACTAATTATTACTAATTATTGGAAATTATTACTAATTATTGGTAATTATTGGTAATTGTTGGTAATTATTGGTAATTATTCCTACTTATTGGTAATCATTACGAATCATTACTAATTATTGGTAATTATTCCTAATTATAGGTAATTATTCCTAATTATTGGTAATTATTCCTAATTATTGGTAATTATTCCAAATTATTTCTAATTATTAATAATTAGTGGTAATTATTGGTAATTATTGGTAATTATTAGTAATTATTAATAGTTATTTGTAATTATTAATAGTTATTTGTAATTATTGTTAATTATTACCAATTTTTTTGGCAATTATTACTAATTATTACAAATTATTACAAATTATTACAAATTATTACTAATTATTAATAATTATTACTAATTATTACTAATTATTGGTAATTATGGGTAATTATTGGTAATTATTACTAATTACTGGTAATTATTACTAATTATTTCTAATTATTACTAATTATTACTAATTATTACTAATTATGAATAATTATTGGTAATTACTGGAAATTATTAGTTATTTTTAGTAATTATTTATAATTATTACTAAATATTGGTAATTATTACTAATTACTGGTAATTATTGGTATTTATTGGTATTTATTACCAATTATTAGTAATTATTCGTAATGATTGGTAATTATTACTAATTAATGGTAATTATTGGTAATTACTGGTAATTATTAGTAATTATTAGTAATTATTGATAATTATTACTAAATATTGGTTATTATTACTGATTACTGGTAATTATTGGTAATTATTGGTAACTATTGGTAATTATTACTAACTATTGGTAATTATTGGTAATTATTTCTAACTAATGGTAATTATTGGTAATTATTTCTAATTAATGGTAATTATTGGTAATTATTACTAATTATTACTAATTATTGGTAATTATTAGTAATTATTACTAATTATTGGTAATTATTACTAATTATTGATAATTAT
The DNA here is from genome assembly GCA_963277665.1 of Viscum album. Taxonomy (NCBI): domain Eukaryota; kingdom Viridiplantae; phylum Streptophyta; class Magnoliopsida; order Santalales; family Viscaceae; genus Viscum; species Viscum album. The sequence continues at coordinate 409,140,298 of OY728153.1, read as the reverse complement.
TACTAATTCTTACTAATTATTGGTAATTATCTGTAATTATTGGTAATTATTACTAATTATTACTAATTATTGGTAATTATTTCTAATTATTACAAATTATTGGTAATTATTTCTAATTATTACTAATTATTGGTAATTATTAGTAATTATTACCAATTATTGGTAATTATTGGTAATTATTTCTAATTATTACTAATTATTGGTAATTATTACTAATTATTACTAATTATTGGTAATTAGTACTAATTATTACCAATTATTACTAATTATTGGTAATTATTTGGTAATTATTACTAATTATGGATAATTATTGGTAATTATTACGAATTATTGGTAATTATTGGTAATTATTGGTAATTATTACTAATTATTGGTAATTATTACTAAATATTTAGTAATTATTGGTATTTATTACTAATTATTACTAATTATTGGTAATTATTATTAATTATTACTAGTTATTGGTAATTATTTGTAATTATTTCTAATTATTACGAATTATTGGTAATTATTATGAATTATTACCAATTATTACTAATTATTGGTAATTATTGGTAACTATGGGTAATTATTACTAATTATGGATAATTATTGGTAATTATTAAATTATTACAAATTATTGGTAATTATTGGTAATTATTGGTAATTATTCCTAATTATGGATAATTATTGGTAATTATTATGAATTATTTGTCATTATTGGTAATTATTACGAATTATTGGTAATTATTACGAATTATTGGTAATTATTACTAATTATTGGTAATTATTGGTAATTATTACTAATTATTCCTAATTATTGGTAATTATTACTAATTATTACTATTTATTACTAATTATTGGTAATTATTACTAATTATTGGTAATTATTACTAATTATTCCTAATTATTGGTATTTATTACTAATTATTATTATTTATTCTTAATTATTGGTAATTATTACTAATTATTCCTAATTACCATTAACTATGAACAATGACTACTAATAATTTAAATTTATTAAGTAACAAAACAATCTAAACATAATTAAATTACAACTAATTAAGAATAATTCAAACTAATAAAAAAATTTAAAATAAATATTAAATTAAAATGAACATAAATACCTTTAAAATTGATCTGAGGTTGATCTCTGGTCGTTGTTGCAGACGTCAATATCAACTCCGGAAATAAAAATTAAACTTAAGAAACTCTGAACTCTAAAAATAGATTTTTGAGAGAAGTAGAAGATAGAGTTTGAGAATGAATGGAAAAAAACGGCTGGGGGTATTTATAGGTTAACTTATTTGCGACGGTACCCGTCGCAAATACCTTAGCCCACATTTATCACGGTCAACGGTTAAATAGTTATTTGCGACGGGACCTGTCGCAAATAATAACCTGCCGACAATCTATTTGCGACAGGTGTATATTCCCGTCGCAAATGTTTTTTTACCGCCGCCGGTTATTTGCGACGGGGGGTTACCCCCTGTCGCAAATAACCTTTTGCGACGGAGAGCTTTCCCCGTCGCAAATCTCTTTTACCGCCGCCGGTTATTTGCGATGGGTGGTAACCCCCTGTCGCAAATAAATTTCCCGCGATTTCGCGCGCATTTCGTGCTAGACTTTTTGCGACGGGTTAGCTTTCCTCGTCGCAAATAAGTAGTTATTTGCGACGGGCAAATTCCCCCTGTCGCAAATAAATTTCTAACGGGACTATTTGCGACGGGATTTATCCCCGTCGCAAATACCCATTTTTCCCGTACTGGGATATGTTATAGAGAGTATATAGTTACTTTATATCATTGTTTATATCCATTAATGTATATCTAGGTTTTTTTCTCCTTACATATATAGTTCATCAATTGACAAGTCTTTCTATCATTTATCCTTTTTGATTTTCTAGGAATATTACTAATGTGGGTAAATACTGACCCCTACATGGGTTATTTTCCCACACATGTCATCACATATGAATATGAAAAATAGTACAAAGATAATCATTTATGACATAATAAGAGTGGATTGAGAATTTATTTATACTCAAAACTGACATTAGAGTATGAAATTTATGTATGGGGTTAGTTTATTATAGATATCTCTTAACTTTAGTTTATATATATTTGATTCCATTTTGATATATTGGGCTTGTAATTTTTAGTTATAATCTATGGTTTATGCATCTGTAATACTCTTTGTAACATACCATATGCGACATGAAATATATATTGCAATTGTTTTTTTTTTGTTTAAACCAACATGATTTTATCCCATGTAGAGATTTGTGGGTTTTCATAAGTTCATTAGGCTACTAAATCTCATCATGTGTGTTCTAACTAATCAATTCTAGACCCAACGGTTGTCCTATTAGGGGTGATATTTGGGTGTCACTCTCGTTTTATTGTTAGCCTCAGTTGTCATCCCATTGCGTAAAGTCTTATCATGATTTTCTTGGAATGTGTTAAAAACACACAACATGAAAAAGATGTCATATTCAAATGAAAATATCCTTTGATTTACATAAATAAAATATTCATAAACATTATGTTTATATAAATTCAACCAAAATATGGATCCTTGTGTATTGTTATATTTCACGGTTTCAAATAATGGGTGGGGTATTTCCATTGTTAAAAATAATTACACTATCATGATGTAATAATGGCATGCGTATTAATGGATAGTGATATAACAATTTCAGTCTTGAATATTTTTCCTTGTTATTTGGGAAATCAAAAAACAACTATATTAATGATATTCAAGATAATTTTCAATTATTGGAATAAAATAATATCAATTCATGTAAATTATATATTGATATATTGGAATTTTATATTATATATTGAATACTAGATGGGTTTAATAAATATTGGCCTAGTTTAAATGAAAATTACACTATCACATCATTAGATTTATATCTGGGGGATGACTATTGTCTTCGTATGAAAAATGATTTTCACTATAAAACCATAAAGGGAACATGAGATTATAGAATCTTTCCATATGATAAATGTATAATTCTCTTTGGGAATAGGAAGAATGTATCTATGTCCCACATTCCATGACTTGGGAAAAGGGGTTCCCTAGAATAGATGTTATAATCCCCAATAAATAGGAGGGAAAATTATTAATTTGAATGCTAAGGATATACAAAATGGTAAATGTATGAATGGTGATTATAGAGATTTAGAATATTATGACATACATATAACCAAATTAACAGAACATGGAGTGAGTTTATTAATGAGAAAATAGAACAATGCTAGTAAGGGATAAAATATGATTTTGGTATATGAAAATTTATTTTCAATCCCAGAATAAAATATTAAGGTATCATTATATATATTATGGTAGTAGAAATTTCGACACTCATGAAACTATAAATTCATTCTTATGAGAATCATATCATATAGATTAGTGACAAATTTATATTACATAATTTAAAGTGAGAATATTAGATTATGTCTAGGGGAACCATGGTGTAATGATAAAGGAACACAAGTTACATTAACTAATTATGAATCAAACACCAGGTTGTAATGTGGAATGAAATGCATGAGTTATTTTTCACTAATCACAAGATTAGAGATTCATGTGTAATTATGTATCATATACTCTCACTATTTATTGTGAAAATAGTTAGAAAATGTTGTGTCTTGGTGTTGGGATGATAATGGAAAATTACAGTTAATTGGTGGTATTATACGTTGAATAAGTTTTTTTAGATAAAATATGGACGGTTAAGAGTTGTGAATGGCCTGTATATAGATCTAGATCACAAACATGCATCTTATAAGGATCTAATTAACTAATTACTTGTAATGAATATTATGTGTCAATTAATTTAAGGTATTCAAATAAACAAAAGTCTATAAAACATAATTTTATGAAGCAATGATGATGTTTCACTCAATTTACAGTCTTCTGACATGGTGTCTGCACTATACATTTTAAGGCTATTCTCCAATTACCTTATTTAATGAAATTTAATGTAATGTGAGAAGTAACTCATACCATATATTATATGTTAGTGTGGTAAGAACTATACACCGTATTATTTAATGTTGTTTAGTTCGAGCCATAAACCATATAGTTTAAGGTCTTATTTAAGGACCATCTGTAATCAATGTAAATCCATTAAAATAAATTCATATAGAACCTTATATTTGTGGAATACAGGATACTATCCCTCTCAATTGTGATCCATGAATATGTTCTAACAGAGTGTACTAGGAGTATGGTAGAATTCCATTATTATTATGAATCCAATTTCTTACGACTTTTAATAGTTATAATTTATCTGGTATGATAATTGAACAACTCTCCGTTGACGAGTTATTGATGGTATAAATTCTCATTGAACACTCATACCATCCTACTTTTGGGGACTTCAATGTTAGGAAAGGCCGACAATTTTTTTCATTGAGGATATCTAGATTATTAAACAAAACATATAAACATGTTTTTATACAATTAGATGTAAATGGATATTTAGAGTGAGGGTATTTGACACTTGATTGGAATGAAAAATTATATCCCAAACACTATGTAGTATATTGTTTTCTATATAAGGGTGTGTGTTGTTGAATGTTAATCCAATAACACATAGATGGAGTTTTCCAGACATCTATTAATATTATTTTCCAAGATCTACTACAAAATATTTAATTGAGATATATTTAATGCATCTATCTATCCATTGGTAGCAACATGATAACAGGAGGGTTAGATGAACATTATATTTTATTTTGAGTATTTCCTTTTCAACTCATATATGTAAGATTTTCATTTCATGTTCCATGATTATAGAAAAAAATTCAAAATAATATAATGATTGTTAATTTAATGAATCTGGTATCATATTTAATTTTAAATACATTTATCAATATTTACCTTTTTAATATATAGAATAGGTCAATGAAATTGAGGATGAATTTTCATCATCAAATAATAATCTAAGGGTATGTTCCCAAAAAAAAGATGACCCCATGTAAAAAAAATAATTGGTTTACCTAATAGAAATGAACTACTCCAAGGATAATATTTCTTTAGTAATAAATCATCAAATTGTTTATTTAACCAACCCTTTTATAATTATTTCATAATTATTTTCACCAATTGATGAGTAAGAATGATTGTGTAGACATATTTCATTACCCAACGGTTTTCACTCCTTAAATTAACATGTTGGAACTTAATTCCACTTGAGGTTGAAAATTAATAATTTTAGGAAAACTAAATCCATATTATTATTTATCAGAACATTATGAAAATTCTATGTAAGGTACACAAATGTTTCAATGAGTGCATGGAAGATCTAGTTCTATGTAGAAGACTCTTATTCTACAAATAATACGTATCATGTATCCAATCCATATAGATATTTAAAAATGTATATGGTTGGAGTTAGAAGATGATTCTACCATTTTAAAAATCCCCAATAATGAGAAAGACTCGTAAAATCCAAATATATTGTAAATCAATCCCTTGTCGACTTGTTCACAACGTAAAAATATGCAGTTTTATGGAATAAATTGTCCAAAATGAACCTTTATTTTCATTATTGAATTGTGCATATATATATTGAATCCCCCCCTTTTCATCATAGTGATCCTCAAGATGTCAAAAAAATTTATAATGTGTGTAAGACTAATCCTCTGTGACATCCTGATTTCCATGGGACCTTCAATATAGAGATCATTCACGAACGGTTACTTTTTAGTCCTCCCTTGAGTGGGACCACCGTAGATAAATCCTCTACCATTCTCTTTTTATCAATGTCATGTTCACACAATGGATCCTCTAACATGAAACCTTTCCCATGTGCGAAACACTCAAAAGGTGTGTACCATGGCGATGCAGGCATGAGACCCCAGCCGCGTGAACCCCGTTTTTATACTCTATTTCTTTCCCATTACGCTGTGTTCGATCCTCTATTGCAGGAAACCCACATCCCATTCATATGCCTCTGTCATATAGTCCTCAAGGCTTGTGCGTGTCATGTTCTTTCTCCCTCGTAATAGGTCCCCTATATCGCTAGTTGATGTGTTTCCATTCCGTATACTTCTTAGAATAAGTATTATAATCCCTTTACATATCAAACTAGGGATGATATCATAGATATTTTGAGTGGCCACTCTCCTACACCATTATATCCTGGAATTTTTAAATCAATCGATTAATAGAGAAGAGTGAGCTCTTGTTATATAAGCCCAATGGGTAAGAAGTTAGACCCCAACATGAGAGATTCATGACATAAAACTTACTAGTACCAACATCCTCAACACTAGAATTTAAATTGTGATATCACCATGTGTTGGAAGCACATGATGTACTATGTATGTGTTACAAAGAATGATATCCTCATAACAAGGAATAACATCCTACACACATTGATTGACATCCTTCTAAGAATCCCACCTAGAGTAATCATTGAGCCTTTCTAGAAGGACGCAACAACTCTGTCCCTCTTCACCTCCCCTAGATATAAAAATAATAGAGGAGATGAGAACATAAGATACTCCCTCACATTTTTTGTGGGATTCAGTACATATCCACTTGTTGTAAAAGTTTGGTGTGCGATAATCATGTCTACCAATACTTCTTTTTTCACACACCAAGCATGACTCACATGGGATTATAGGTTTGTCGTGATCAGGATATCAACATGGTCTCAAACATCACATGGACCCACTTTATAGACATAATTCCTAAATCCCCAATAAAATGGTCTACATCTATGTATATTCCCCAACCAAATCATATATCCTTGGTCGGGATGCTTCCATGTGTAACCCCCAACCATGTGGGCATCCCTTCTAGAGTATACCCCAATATCCACTTTTTCATGGTCCACATCCATAGGAATGTTCCTACCAAATAGGAAGCTCCCATGAACAATCCCCAACCATAATGGACCTCTGCTAGGCATAAACCCCAATTTCCTACTATAACTATGTGGACTTAAATTTCGAACTGCTCGGGATATGATAGGAGCCTCATTGAGGTTCAATCCCAATATCACTGACATCCTCCTCTTCAATTTCATTTTCTCCCCTACCTAATCTAGTCCACTAATATACATATTTATTTTATGTGGGCTGCTAAATCCCGATGATAGAATCCCACCCACCTGGGATGATTTAACATGCAAGCCCGACAACATCTCCAAATATGTGTGTTTTGATCTCTATCTTCTAAAATGGGTATGTGTGATACCCCTCTACGGTCAAACAAAAAATGGAAAACATTGGTGTCCCATCTTAGGGGTGCACCTCCCCGATCAACCTATAGTGGTTTTTCATTCAACACTCACAATGGTACGTCTTCCCTTTATGGTACACACCTCCAGGGTCTTCCCCCATGAGTCATTCTAATATGTCTATCAGTAGACCTTCAAGGTGTTCTCTCCTACAGATGAACATCCCTATTCTTACTATTGGGGCATCTCAATCAACCTCACAATGCCTCTTCAAGAAAATAAACTCAAAAACTATCACATACGTCTACTTCATGATAAAAAATGGATTCCTAAGGGAAAATCCTTTCAGGATACACACCTACAACATCAACTTCCTCATGATAAACATGGGATTCCAAATGTGACATCCTTCGAAGATATTTCTTTGGAATCATATACCTTGTGATCAACATAATATTTCTTGTGTTTCACTCCCAAGATGCCCTCTTTTGAGGAAGAATGCAAGTGACCATTATTCCAGCATCCCGTCGTGCGAATGATTACCACTTCGACTACTCTTATAACTAAATATTTATTCCCTTTCAAGAAGATTTGGAATTTGCAGACAGTGGTAGCATAACTAACTAGCATCCACAAATATATAAAACATATAATAAGTTCCACGAATATAAATAACTCAATAAGGTTAACCAAAATTGCTGATGAATTACAAAGGGTAATCTATAGAAGGTGGAACAGATATCCCATCATCCTATTTTGATTAATGAGAAGAAATTACCATTTAAATTGATTATTATCACCCGCCTTTTGAAAGAAGGATTGTTGGGAACATGGAATTGAATCTGGAATCACATTGAAATGAATGTGGTGGATGATCACTGGTGAAATATTTGGAAACAAAAAATGTTGAATTTGTTGTGATACAAATCTCCTCAACATGAGGACTCGTAGATTTCAAGAAATTATTAGATTATAATTTCACTGGATCCATATATCCAATGCCATGTATCATCAATCAAATTATAGGCCCAGTATTAAACTCAACAGAAATTGGGGTAGTGAATCATTGGTAATTCCAGTCTATGACATTATCATCATGGATCTCTCTCCCCAACCATGAATGATTTTGAAATTTTGGTGAATTGGGAATTTATTTCCTTGTATCTATAACAAATTCATAATTATCATACTTTTCAAGACCTAAGATGTTGGAAACCAAATTCCCACAGACACTTGGGCTAGAAGAATGTCTATATGGAAATCTCACATGACGCACCCTCCCCCACGACATCATATTTCACCACAGCTACCATGATCCCACACCTTGTATCATCATTGCTGACTATTCAGATGATGGTGATATAGACTATTTTATAACGTTACAAGCATGATTGAATCATTTTCATGAGGGATATGGCTCACCATGAACCAGAGGATTTTTCACCATAGTGATACTACCATAGACAACGGATGTGCATAGGTCCGATTCTTCCCACCTCAACCATAAACCGCTTCAAGTGCCTCTCCCCAGAACTATCATATCACTTTCTCCCCTACACTGAGGTGGTAGGGGATGGAAAGGTAACCTTTGATATAACTACAAATAGGGGACACCATAGTGGGATCCCAGAAGGCCACATCATTGCACATAATTACATGCCCTTTAAGAAAAAGAGCAAGTGGTTTGTACTCCTGCTCCATTGTCCCGGGTCCAGATGTCCCGATGACATCATTGGGAACAAGCTTAGAAGGATGACCATCAGGGGGTATCATATTCCTCAACTCTAGTGGTTCATACCATTGCTGGTACATGTTTTCAAATCCATTCAACTATAGAGTATATACCCATCAATGACAGATCAAAATTGAGACCTCTGCCACCAAACACACATGCTTTGTGGACTATTTCGAACCCTGGCACAACCAATAACCGATACAAGCCATCATGTGATGTTTATATTCAATACTTATTCCCTCCCCATAGAATCACTTGTCATAATGGAGGTCCTCCCCACTCTCATAGTAATCATGGGTCTCTTCTCTATGTTACCAGCATCGATCAAAGTTGATTTCTTCCCTTCTTCATCAACATAAAGTAAAGAGTCCCTCACCATGCATATGGTTCCCGATATAAAGGTCCTCCACATGGCATATAACATCTATGAGAAGGTTCCATGCATTCCATCTCTATATCATTAAGTGTCCCTCCCCAATCCGATTGCAATTGACATAGAGTTCATCTCTATATAATAGTGAATTAGTTTGGTTGTCTTCCCCACTCCCTCAACTATCAACGTAGATCTCATCCCCTTGTTCCCACTAGCTCAATAATAGGACCTCCCCACTCCAGTAACAATAAAACTGGATGTCTACCAAACTCAATAAATATTCAATACAAAGGTCCTCATTTTAATTTTTTATGATCAGTTAAAAGGTCCTCCTTGCACATCCACCCACTAGTAAAGAGGCCCTCACTGTGCTGTTTCCACCAGTCAACATGGTGTTCCTACCCATGTTCTTGCCAACCAAAAGACAGTTCTTCCCTACTACATAAACATCCAATGTGGATGTTTTCACCACATTAATATAATTACAAGCATAGTTCATCCTATATATCATAGAAACTGATAAAAATTTCCTCTTCGAATCCTAGTTATCCAAAGTAAAGGTCCTCCTCACTCCAGTACCATCCCACACAGAGGCCTTCCCTATTCTTAAACGTTACCCTATCCTGAAGAATAATCCTGAGGTAGAAGGCATATTTGTCTACACTAAAGGATTTTCAACATGATGCACCAATTCATTTTCGACCATGTCCACTTCTTAGATTCCAAATATAAATGCAAACCTATTAAGGAGACTTCGTTCAATTCATTTTCATTAGCATATGGGGTAGGGGCTCTATAAGTTATTTTTGTCATCTTTGAATGTGAGATCCACTATATTATTGGATCCCTTCATAGGTTCATGTGGTAGGATGATTATTTGGATCCCTTAAAGAGTCTCAAGGTGATGTTACTCATCCCATCATAGTTTCATTCTTTACATCTACTAGATATTATAGAGTTTTTTGTTGGATATTTGTAGACAATGAGAATATTATAGACTCGGGGATGAATTTTACTTTCCTTGAACTTGGGAATTTTTTAAGTACCCAGTTCTATAAGGATATGATGATGATAATTTTACCACATATGATAGGAAACTCGACATTTGGTGATAAATTATCTCATGCAATAGCTTCACCAATTTGTAGTTCACCGTCACACCGATCCACATCAGTGGCACCACCGATTTCTTATCCAGTATCGATTAAAGATTTTCTCAACCAAGAGTTTGACCCCTCTTCTGAGCTGGGAGGCATGCGAGACACTCTGGATTCAGATTAGTGTTTGGCGATCTTTTGGAAGAATGAATCACCAAACATTGACATTATATAGTGACTCACACAAGATAACCTCACATGATTCTGGATAACAATTTGGGTGATGTGTTTTTCATTAATGACCAATAGTTGGTCTACCCAATGTCAAAGGTTCATTTGTACAAAATTATTTAGTACTGTCACTTGTTGGTGTTAGTAGAAATCCTAGTGGATCATCTCTCTACATCACCCAGCTACAACCAAAACCTCCAAAAAATATGTTTAAATAGAATTATAGTGCTAAATAGAATTATGGATAAGGAAACCACTCACATTAAGATCATATTTTGGGATAAAAAAACTGATATCATCTTCAGTACCATCATATGATAGTCTATCATTACTAGTGTTATTAAGGATAACCTTTCGACTAGTATCATGGTGAATATGGATGATCATTGTTTTATCAAGGAAAAAAGACACCATATCAGGGTTCGAAGAAGAGGACTCACCCCATGCAAATGTTCAATATATAGTGTACCCTTATTTGAGTGTCCTCACTCACCTGTAAAATAATATAATTGGCTATAGAGATACCCCTACATAATTTTGTGCTAATAGGGATATCAACAAGGGTAAAGGGTATATTAGGATCTCTAATCCCTCTTACAAATATGATCTCATGCATAGGATATAGGTTGATCCAAAAATAAACACCTTTCTCTAGTATATCATCGATCAAATGATGATTATTGAAGATATCCTTCTTGAGATACATACAGAGCGGCACCCAACCTAGGGAAATGCTTGGCTTGATCTTGTTTCACCTCAATTATGAAATTGGGCGAAGAAAAAAGTCCTTCTCGAGATGCTTCCCCAATCGATCATGGAAATCTTGTGCATCCCAATATTATTGATAATGGATTTTAGGAAATAAATTTTTTTTATAAATCACTGAATCCACCTTAGCAACAGGATAACCCCCCTTGGGTCATGGATTAAGTTTCACAATAAGCCACTCCCCAGGATGCTCTACTAGTCTCTCCACTGTCCATTGGTATTGACTACCATGTTAAAGAGCATGTCAATGAATTCATGGTTATGAATCCACACCAATACTGGAAGCCCATACCCAATGATTTGATAACAACTCTCACTAATCACGTTGAATCTCTCAAAACACAACATGTGACTAACACACCAAACAGATTTTTTTATTTGACATTGGTGGATGATGTGTGAACACCACCATATTTTTTGAATTATACACTATCGCATTTCAAAGGAACTTATGACCCATATAACAATCTATCCCACTTCATCATATGGGTTGAACCTCGGTTGGGATCTATGTTGTAGGAGGAGGCATCAACGATACAATGTTTCATTCAGAAATAGGAAGGTGCTTTGTTTTTATGGTATATCCAGTTACCCAGTCGGTCCATCACTAGTGGGGAATACCTCCTTACAATTTTTCTCTACCAATTCGATTCCACCAAATGAAAAAAAATTATTGATGACCTCTTCAAGTGAACGAAACTACAAGATGAACATGTCACAAACCTTGTCACCTGGTGGAAGGGCCACACATAATCACTCAACATGCCACTAATCAAGAGATTCTTCTAACAATGTGAATAGGGAACATTAAGACTAAATGGTTACCCACCCTCATCACAGAAAACATACTGGAAGGATGTAGATATTTTTCTGACTAGGCTAGTGGAAGCCTTGTAGTGATCCAAACAAGCACATATATTTCCTCCTCCCGCTTATGTGGGAAGAGATTCCATGGAAGAGATAGTCTTTTTTCATAGATATTTTCCCAAAAACCACTACTATTTTTTATAGTATACCCTCACTTGTGAAACCTTTTTGAATGTACCTACCTCATTACGCATTTCCTAATCCAACATATAATTGATAGGAACCACCCCACAAATAACTATTGAGTGGGTGAGAGAATCAAGATCCATACCATCATCAGGATCTAACCCCTTATCAGGTATAGGCCACTGGAGTTACCCTACCGGATAGAAGAAACCATTTATATTTATTTAATTTGGAAAAGGTTCCTAGTTTTTTCAATAGTTCTTTGGATTAGGGTATTCTAAAGCTTCCATAGTGCAGGAAGCCTTAGGAGGTCTAGGTCATTGATCATCCTGACTATTACCCTTATAAAATATTGATATGACATACCAAAAATCCATGATATCTATTTCTGTACATTTTCAAGGACATGGTGAATAACTTCATGGACAAATTGGTCCACTTCTTGTTATATGTTTCACATATATCTACTGATCCTGACAATGAGAGTGATGTTTTTGATGAATGGTAGTAGGAATCGAACTATGGGACTAATAATCATGATAAATGCTTGTCTCATAGAGATGTTGTTCAAACCCATGATTTCATGTGTTCCAGCTTAGGCTAGACTGACCCCCCTGAGGTTTCAATGCCTTATTCAATAGATACTTCTACATCCACATCACACCCCTCTACATCTGAGAAGAGTAGATGAATGGGAAAATGTATCCCCTCTTTGGTGATAAATACATCATGTAAGCTCATTGACTTCATACCAATAGAGTGGGGAATCACCCATAGGATTAACCAAGAATTGGAATACCCCTCTCAGGATGAGAATGATTGTGCATCAATGAACACCATTGAGTTGGTGAACCCCTTAGTGATCCGTGAGGATGAGGAATACCATGTAGATTATACAAGCTCCATTAATTGAAATAGTCAATGTTGAAGTCGAGTACATTGAAATAACAAGAAATATTTGGTTGTGTATGATGTTCAGGCCAAATAGAGGGTGATTCACATTAATCAATAGGAAAAATCCTCCAAGCCCACCCCATAAAACAAACCGCCCCTGTTAACCCTGGTCAATTACCTTGTTGAACATCTATAGATGCATCCGGATTAGCCGTGGCCAGCTATAACCAGGTCTTAGATAGCTGAGAGATGAGCAATAGTGGTTTACATGATTTTTCTAATGAGAATTTGGGCACATCCAACACCATCCAGAATATTGTGTCTCATCCATAATTTCCTGTTATGCCTCCTCCCAAAGATAAACACTATGCTAGTAGAAATGTGATTTTAGCATAGTAGTACTATGTTCTTATACACCTCACCATCAATCTTGCAATTATATTGTTCATTGAGGACCACCTCCAATCATAAGAGATGTGAAAGTATCTAATTGAATACATAAAATCAACCATCCAGTTCGAAATAGATGTAGTGACCGTAGTGAACTCCTATGTTGAGGAACTGAAAATAGAGGATTTTAATGTCAAAATGACATTTTCTAGAGAAGATGAGGGATATATCGTTTAAGGGAATATCACCCAATTGTAAATCACCATCTAGTTACATGCAGTTGATGTGAGACACACCTAATTCATAAAGAATAAAGGATCAATCTCATCCCAAACCGATAAATCGAAAAGTTGGGACTATCTGATGTATATTTGAGTTCATCTGACTTGAAGATTTAGGGTTATAATATGAACAAAATTCCATGTGCTGTAGTACATTTGATGTCCCAGTTTTGGGCATTGGTAAAAAACACTGAATTCTTGGTTTCATTTCATGATTCCCCCTATAACACATTGATGTGTATGACCTGGCTCAATTTTCATATAATAGATCCATCCTCATATTACAATTACTTAAGAACTCCCTTAGTGGTCAAGCGGTTGTGATACAAGGTGAATTATTCCCTTTAACTCTGACGATTGCCATTATATAGATTCCAGATATTACCCGAACAAGGAAATTATATTTCAGACCATCTAGTTTGGGTTCAAGACCACCTTGAAAAACCAATGTTACGACTTGGAAAAATATTTAATCTTCTTGATTCACCACTTAGAGGCCATGATTCCAGACATGGGAAACTTTTTTCATCATTTATGAAATGAAGGAGTGGTGGTGTCCCTTAGAATAAGGAATGTCAGAAGATTACCTCATACTCCTACACAGGAAAGGCCTGGGTGATCCCATAAACCCCATCTCTATTGATGTAATGAGATGTTTCCCCAATTTCCACCATTCCACAACACCTTCACACTAGTGCAGAAAACGTTTTTTATGTCGGTTATTTTTAATTTTTTACGTCGGTTTATAGCCGACGTTAATACGTGCGACGTTATAAATAAGGTTTTTCACGTCGATTATTTAAAAATCGACGTCAAAAACATAAAATCGTGATGTTTATCACGTCGGTTATTTTAGAACCAACGTGATAAAGGGGCCTGGAGAATGGTTTATCACGTCGGTTATTTTAGAACTGACATGATAAAGGGCCTGGAGAATGGTTTATCACGTCGGTTATCGAAGAACCGACTTGATAAACTTCTTGGAAAATGGTTTATCACGTCCGTTCTTAAACAACCGACGTGATAAATAGGGGCGAGGGGGTTTATCACGTCGGTTCATATAGAACCGACGTGATAAACTAGGGTGAGGGTGGTTTATCACGTCCGTTCTATAAGAACCGACGTGATAAACTGGGCTGAGCATGGTTTATCACGTCGGTTCATAAATAACCGACATGAAAAACTGGGGGAGGGTGGTTTATCACGTCGGTTATTGTATAACCGCCGTGATAAACCGGAGGGGGGGGGGGGGGGGTTTATCACGTCGGTTAGTCAATAACCGACGTTCTAAACCATTCTCCAGGCCCTTTATCACGTCGGTTATTAAATAACTGACGTGATAAACCATTCTCCAGGCCTTTTATCACGTTGTTAATTAAATAACCGACGTGATAAACCATTCTCCAGGCCTTTTTTCACGTCAGTTATTAAATAACCGACATGATAAACCCAATTTTTTTTAAGCAGAATGTAGTGATCTTCTCTCCACCAGAATCAACCAGAAAATAAATCAAGAAATCGTACCACAAAAATAGAAGTACATAAAAATTATGCATGTACATAGATAACATATAAAACTTACCCACTAGACAGCATCCACCCTCATTTATACCCCACGGATAGCCCTCCCCCACCCCGTTGGAGCCCTCACCCTCATGTATACCCCCTGGACAACCCTCCCCCACCCCTTTGGAGCTCTCACCCTCATGTATACCCCCTAGACAGCCCTCCCCCACCCCTTTGGAGCTCCCACCCTCATGAATACCCCTTGGACAACCCTCCCCCACCCCATTGGAGCCCCCACCACACTCCTGGACTGCCCCCGACCCCCGGACACCCCCAAACACCCCTCGACAACCCCCACCCGCCTGAACAGCACCTCCTCACCCCCTCACCCCACTTGACAGCCCCCACCACACCGCTGGACAACCCCCCCCCCCCCCCCACCCCTGGACAGCACTCCCACACCCCTGGACCGGCTTCTCACACCCCTGAACATCCCTGCCACCCCCCAGGACTGCCCCCACCCCACCGGACAGCCCTCCCAGACCGCTGGACACCCCCAACCCCACTGAACACACCCCACACCCTTGGAAGCCCTCCCCCACAGACCCAAATCCATACCAGAAGAACCATCAAAAGTATACCAAAACAAGAAGTATAGAAAAATTAAACATTCACTTATATAACATTCAATACTTACACTGTCAACTTCAAAAAAAAACTAAATCAAACCTAAACAACTACCAAATACAAAATTAAAATGAAAATATTCAAAATTACATTTTACATTACAAACAACTAAAATTCAATCAAACCTGTAAAATAATTTGACCACTCCACTTGTACGTGTTTGATGTCTTCAACAGTATAAGGTTGAGGGTCATCAAAAATATACAAATGAAAAAGAAGATAGTTAACATGTATAATGAATAAATAAAATTGAAATATGATGGCAAAGTTTAAGAGGAAATCGTACCAGGTCAAAATTCACAACTGTCCCAGTTGTTATTATTTCATACATAAATCTTAACATATAATATCCACATTCGATGAGGCCTTGTTGTTCATGACATTTCTGTTTTGAATTAGTGTAAATTCAATATATTATTTTTATATAATAAATCAAAAAGAACAAATTATAAATGGAAATTTACCTTCGCATTTACATATTTGATCTATGCATTTCTATTCTTTGTGTTTTTTCGAAAGTAGACCCATGCACTGTTAGAAAATAATACGAATGGGGTAAATTTAAAATTCATTATAATATATAAAACTATTGAAAAATTGAAACTTAATTTTCCAATATATTCTTAAAACTTGCCCGCACATCACCATGAACAGAGCATATCCAATAAAGAGCTTTCTCCCTTGGGCAAAAAATCCCTCACATCCAATTATTACTGATAAAAGGAAATTTAATGTTAGTGGTTTTTTATGTTAAAAGATAATTAAATCTTTGAGAGAAATGTGTTTCATACCTCTCACAAAAAGGCATCATCCAACATTGTTGGATTATATTCTTTTCAAATCTTTCAGCAATATAAACCATTCTTTGTTCCTCAGTCAATTCACATGCTTCAGGGGAAATCAATTGCGGGTCCATGAATCCATATACTTCTGTCAGTTCATTCCTCTCACAAATTTTATAAAGATACCTAATACAAAACATATATAAGTATACATTTTTAATAAATATAACGTAGGGAAAAGGTGTTAACACTTACATGGAAAAAATTTGCACCACATTGATGCCCAACTTATCTCCAGTAACAAGCTCCATGATATCAGATTTTATAATCCCCACACTTATTTCACGTCCACAAACATGAGATTCCATTGGAAACTCATAAAAACACAACAACAAATGTGAATATCTTGACAATCTGTCAAGACCACTGGAATCTGTATCTGATGTCATATCCTGTTGTCTTTGTTGTTGTCTATACAGTATTTCTTTACCTTTGAATTATTCTTGTGAAAAAAAATTGAGAATTATAGTAGTTTTAAAATGATAAAACAACTTTAATAAAATAATAAAATAAAAGATATAACATTCATACCTCTATGGTAATGAGTCGAAGAAGTCTGGATGGACAAACTAAAAAATGGCCGATACTCTGTCCAACTGTCGCCACCTCATCTGTAGGTATTGGTACCCTAGCTGATCTATCTATAATATCCTGTATAGTGACCCTATGATTCTCTACCTCTAATTGTTGATGATGAACTGTATCTCCTATAAAATATACCAACCTGTATGCTACTATATGATGTTGAGAATCATCAACATACAACTCGCAATATGTAGGAAGCTGCGGCGGAGGCGTAGGATAAAAAATGGGGTCCGCAGGCTGAGGTGGTGGAGTGGGACCTACTGGCGGAGGTGGAGGATAAATAATGGGGTCTACAGGGGGAGGTGGAGGAGTGGGAGTTGCAGTCTGAAATTGTCTTTGCATTTCTGCAAACATAGACTGCACCGAATCTCTAATCTTGTCTTCCATCGTCGCATTAATATTTTGAACTTCAGCCTCCAAGGATTCTATTTTTTTATAAACCCCCTCAATGTTAGAAGTTGAAGAATGTGGAAACACTTTTCTTACTGATACACCTTCCGGATATCCTCTTACACGACCAGGATGTTCGGGCCTTCCCAATGCTGCAAATAAAATATCTTCCCTCCCAGTAGCTGTAAATGTCCCCTCTGAACTCTGCTCCTCAAGAGAGTCCTGTATTAATTAATTGAACATTTCTGTAATGATTGAAACTTATATGAAGAAAAAAGTTAACTTAAATAAATTAAATAGATATCTTACAATCCTCTCAGCTACGATTCTCGATTCTTCCGAAAGATATTGCCCTTTTTTTCCCTTCCAAGATCTCTTCCATTTTTCATGTCTAGATAGAGGGGATGGAGGGGCCACCTCTCCAGAGCTTGAAGACTCAGCTCTTAGTTGTTGAAATTTTTCCTCTATCATTTTTTCTTCCAATAATGTATACCCTCCCCGAGATAAACTATGAGGGTATACATTTTTAGATTGGATCTCCTGATGAGCTTTCCTTGTTTGCTGTAATTTAAGAATAAGAAATCATTAACAAAACATTAATAAAATCCTTTATATAAGAAAGTTTATAAAAGTTTACATTGCCCTTACCATAAATGACTCTTTTTTTCTACTTTCAAAAAACTGTCTCCATGTGTCTTCATCTATAAAAGGATATATACGACATGGATTGTCATGACTCCTATGACCATAAATGAAATCAGATGAGAGGGTTGATTTGAAATCCCTCCATCTCCTGGCAGCCAACGATAAGCATTTCTTCCTGACTCCTCCAGTGTCAGGAATATCAAATGTCATCTGATAAAGAAGAGGTTAAACATATTATATATACTAGAAACATTATAATAATGGTCAAACAATGACAAAAGATCTTACCAAAATCGTCTCCCACAACTGAGAGATAATCTCTTTATCCACACCTCTCCAATCATCATACAGAATGCTTACATTGGTCTTAGGCTGAGTTGCAACAAAACTCTTAAAATCTTTGGCATTCGGACCTCTAGGAATATCATCATCATCAAACTCAACTACTATCCTATGATCCTGCGTACAGGAAAGTGATAATTTTGGTAAACGTGTGCACCCACGTTTACCAACCTTTGAACTCTTTGTCGTAATAGGAGAATGTGAATGTTCATCCCCAGAGGTATGACCAGCAATATGCTCCTCTCCAGAATCATGTGGTTGATCATCTGAATGATCTGTCATTATCCTTCAAATCAAAAAAAACAAACGTCAGTTCACAAATATAAAAATGAAAATATTTTAATACTACTATAATCAGAAAATAGAAAAGTGTACTAGGTTACATAATAGTAAACATTGGTAATATGGTAAACATGTTAAACAATGGTAGAGATGGAAAAGATGTTCAATATGGTCAAGATGGTCAACATGGTAAAAATGGAAAAAATGGTAAACGTGGTAAACATTGTAAACATGGTAAAGTAATTTTCAGTGAACAAATATACAAATTAAAATATTTTAATACTACTGTAATCAGAAAATAGAAAAGAGTACTAAGTTACATAATAGTAAACATTGGTAATATGGTAAGCATGTTAAACAATGGTAAATATGGCAAAGATGGTCAAGATGGTCAAGATGGTAAAAATGGTAAAAATGGTAAACCTGGTAAACATTGTAAACATGGTAAAGTAATTTTCAGTGAACAAAAATAAGCATTTTAAAATTCATGTAATGGTTATAAACATGATAAAGTAAACTAAACAAACTTAAAACAAACAAAAACATATACTTATTTTATTTTAAAACATTTTTTTAGTAAATAAAAAAATTACAATATCTAACATTTATGGAAAAAATAATTGTAAACAGGAAACAAACATATGTTACCTGTAATTTTAGGAATGTACAGATGGATTGTTTTCCCAAATTCCTTTGTCGTGATCGTTCCTTATGGCACAAACTATGTCTTCAACATGATCGTCATTATGTTCTGTTAATATTTCCATTGAAGTAGGGATCTCACATAAATCAGAATATTCATCAAGTTCATCCTCACCAACATATTGTTTTTTCCCTTGTAAAACAACAGCCCACTGCATATCTGATTGATCTACTATATAAAAAATTTGTTTTGCATGTGTTGCCATTATAAAAGAATTAGTTGTGTCTTCCAATCTATTCATATTAACAAGTGTCATTCCAAATTCATCGTGTCTGACACTGTTGTTGCCGTTAAACCATTTACAGTTAAAAATGGGAACTTTAATTTTAAAGTAATCAACCTCCCATATGTCTTCAATCACTCTATAATATGCATTTGATGCAGAAATTGGGTTTTTGTCCTTAGCACTCGAAAACTGCATTGCTTCTGTAAACACCAATACACCACTATTCTGAACTGCACTTCTGTTGTCCTGAGCTTTTGTATGAAATGTATAACCATTAATGTCATAACCCGACCATGTTATCACATTTAAACATGGACCACCCACTATCCATTTTAATGTCTCTGATACATCTGATCTACCAAGCAAAGTATTTTTAATCCATGACAAAAAAGTTTTGTTGTGCTCATTCAAAATCCACATTTCTTTCTTCTTTGGATGAAATTGTTTCAACTCATTAATATGCAATGTGATATATGGTTGAGCATCAGCTATGTTATTCAAGATTTATGATTCTAACTTCTTCATCTGTTCAGCTGACAATGATTTGACTTTCAAGCCGCGAATCCCCTTTCCCTCATTATTAACTCGTTCATGGCGAGATGGAGGAAAACCTATGTGTTGCGCCAGAGCCAAGTAGCTCATACAAAACTCTGCTACCTCCTCAGAAATATACTTTTCAATAATGGAGGCTTCGGGTCGATATAGATTTTTAACATACCCCTTTAATAATTTCATATACCTTTCAAAAGGATACATCCAACGAAGATATACAGGTCCACAAAGCTTTATTTCTCGAACCAGATGAATCATTAAATGCACCATTATATCAAAAAAAGTTGGAGGAAAATACATTTCCAATTGACAAAGTATAAAAATTGCATCCTTTTCAAAAATGTTCAAAGCATTGACATCAATCGACTTGTTACAAATTGAATTGAAAAAATAACACAACTTCATTATAGTATTTCTGACACGAATGGGCAATATTCCACACAATGAAACTGGTAGAATTTGTTGCATAATGACGTGAAAATCATGTGATTTCATACCTATCAACTTCAAGTCCTTCAATGAGACAAAAAATTTTACATTAGAAGATTAAACTTGAGGCACTTTTGTATCATGAAGACACTGACAGAAGCTAATTTTCTCCCTCTTCGATAATGTATGACAAGCCGGGGGAAGAAATGTTTGTCATCCTTTAGGAGTGGGAGCTAACTCCAAACGTATTCCCATTGATATTATGTCTAATCTTGCATTCAACCAATCTTTAGTCTTTCCTTTAATATCTAACAATGTTCCAATCAAATAATCACAGATATTCTTCTCCACGTGCATGACATCAATATTATGTTTAACTTCATGATACCTCCAATATGGTAGCTCAAAAAAAATTGACATTTTCTTCCAAATATGTCTATCATTACCAGATTTCTGTGTCTTTCCCAATGTCACGTCAAGGTTTTTCACCCTCTCAAAATACAGATCAGGGGATAAAGGTTTTGGAGCAGTATCAAATTCTTGTGAGCCATTAAATGCCTTTTTTTAGTCTTCTATTAGGGTGTTCCTTAGGCAAAAACTTTTGATGACCCATGTACACTGTTTTCCTCCCATGATGAAATTGACAATAGGATGTCTGTTGTTCGCAAATTGGACATGCTTTATTCCCTTTAACACTATATCCAGAAAAATTTCCATACGCTGGGAAGTCATTTATAGTGAACAGAAGCACTGCATGCAGTTTAAAATATTCCATTTTATAAGAATCATACACCCTAATACCATCAGCCCATAACAGTTTCAAATCATCAATCAATGGTGACAAGTAAACATAAATATCATTACCGGGTTGCTTTGGACCAGAGATCATTGTACTCAACATGACATATTTGCGCATCATACAAACTTCAGGAGAGAGGTTGTAAATTACCAATAAAACAGGCCATGAACTATGTGTGCTACTGAGTGTTCGGTATGGATTCATTCCATCTGTGCACAACCCTAGTCTGAGATTTCTTATTTCATTTCCAAATGTAGAATACTGCGCATCAATTTTCTTCCATTGTGGACAATCAGCTGGATGACGTATTTTTCCATCACATACCCGCTCTTCAGCATGCCATCTTAACCTTTTTTCATCATGTGAATTAGGAAATAAATGTTTGAAATGATTAATTATAGGAAGATACCAAAATACCTTTGAAGGGAGCTTTGTAATCTCTACATCACCCTGTGATTTTTCTTTCATCTTATACCGTGATGTACCACATTTTCGACACTCTGACAGAAATTCATATTTCTTACTATATATAATGCAGTCATTCGGATAGGCATGTATTTTATTGTATCCCAATCCCATTGGGCATAATATTTTCTTGGCTTTGTAATGTGAAACTGGAAGATCGTTATCTTTTGGAAGAATGTCTTTCATAAATTGTAGCAGCTCTATAAAACTTCTGTCACTCCATCCATGCTTCGCCTTCAGGTTAATCAATCTTAACACCACCGACAGAACCATAAAATCTGTACAACCGGGATATAATGGTTTTTCAGCATCACCATATAGACGTGCAACTGTCGGTTCTATCTCAATTTGTTCTTCTACAATATCGCGAATCATTTCTTCAATACCATCAGAGTTACCATCTTGCGAATCATCATCATTAGTGAAATTCCGTCCAGTTTCACCATGCCAAATCCAAGGGATGTAACTCAGATTAAAACCATGACATATCAGATTATCTTTTATCTCTCTACTTTTCAACTTCTTCATATTCAAACATTTCAGGCATGGACAGAAAAAAATGTCACTACTTGGAAAATTTCATTTTGCAAATTCCAAAAAGGCATCAACATCTTCCTCAAATTCATTGCTCATTCGATGTGCCTTAATCAAACTTCGACTCATTATTACCTATAACAAATATCAACAAAAAATATATATTTTTAAGATAAGACTAATACATGTTTATATGAAAAAAATCATAATTTGAATGTAAAACAATTTAAAATATAAAACAAATCTATAGGTATTTAAAAAAATATGCTTGAATATTATTTTTAAAACAAAATATAGTTAGATGTAACAGTTTAAAATTCCATTGAATCAAAGAAACCCATGACGCCTAATGATTCTCCAAATAAAATATACATCAATAAAACATAAACAAAATGATTTTTATCTGAAATAAGTGAATATGATCAGATGATACACATTTATAATAATCTCATGCCAGTATACTAATAAACATGTTAAAATATAGGAATACCTAATGGAGCATATAACATGTGTTATTCATTCTTGTTGTTCAATCATTATGATCTAAAGTACTCAACACTTTCAAGTGCCAAAATCTTTAAAGTAGTAGTAGTTTTCATAAGTACCCAACACCAAATAGCTATACATCGTAAGTGTCATGTTCGAAATATGAATATAGACCATTTGTTTTATGTTTAAAAATATTGTCATATTATCTGATCATTCTGATTATATATTAGAATTACTATATCTTTTTGATCCGATATATAATATAAGGATTAATATTTCTTTAGAAAAAGTAATGTTAATATCATGGTAATGTAAAAAAAAGTATATGTCGAACTATATATATGTAATACCAATAAAAAAATACATATGTGTTTGGCCTGGGTTTCACACATAAAACAACTCATCTCACAGATTAGATTTTTGAATCATCCTACATAATACTTATTTTTATAACTTAGGGAATGAAAATAATAAAAGTTCTGATTTACGATACTCATTAGGGGTAAACATGATATATATAAATATAATATCTAATATCATCAAAAGATATCCATGGGTGTATAAGAGCATACACAAAGCACATGATCAAAAAGATAAGTGAAACAGTTCTATATAATCATAGATCATAAAACCTGAGTCCAAGTATAACAATTTTAGCATAACATAAGACATGATTTATAAGATAGTGGGAACATGATTTAAAAAACCTTATTCACAAGATCACAACATTGGTATGTGGAATAACATAAGAGTGTGGCAAAAACATAATCATATAAGTCATAACATATGTCAAGGGAAAACATAGTTTCATTCACCTCATATTGGGATATGTTAATCACCATTCCTATAATTCATTATAATATTTCTTACGAGACACATCACATAACACATTGGACATTGTATAACCATCTGTATCCCATATTGATCTATGATATATAATGCATTGTCGAATGCATTAGAAGGATATTATGGACCCAAATGTCACATAATGACTAACCATATATATGGGTGAATCGTGATCATCATATCATTTATAACACTTTTGTAGATCAATTAACTAACAAAAATGAAATGGGGGTCATAATTGTTTTTACAAAACATAATAATTATTAATACATAAAAATGTGTTTGGATGGTAAGATAAGATTATATACCTAATTCAATCTTATTATTGTTAAATTATTTCTACCTAGATAGAAAAGACCTTTATAAAAAATATAATTTAACTTGAGAATGAAAAGAAAGTACCCTTTACCTTTTTTATAATGAAAAATCTGAAAAGGATGATAATAATATTTAGGTATTATAATTTTTTTTATGAATTCTTCATAATAAAAGAAATCACCTCACTTGGTTTTGTTGGAAATCGGACATACCATCGTATTCAAGAAATCAGATACACTTTTCAGGAAAAGGTCCATCATTTTTAGGATATGACTGAAAGAAGAAATGTATTATCAGACTCACCATGAGTCCAGAATGAAATATTTGATTGTAATAGGTATGAATTGATATTTTTATGAATGCAGATGAAAACAAATGATGGTTTTCTGATCTAGGAGTTCTAAAAATCATAATTTTTTGAAAAAATACTATGATGTATGAATGTTGAATGAAATTTTAAGGATAGGTATTACCGATTGTACCTGTTCCAAATTTCATTCATGAAAATCATTTTCTGGACAATAATATTGAAAATATGATTTTAAGAAAATAAGTACTACCAATTTTCATCCAGAAAGACACATTCCAGCTAAGTAGGAAATAATAATGTTGCTGGAAGAATGGAACATTACAGTACCACCCATTATTTTTCAGATTTTGCTGAAGCTAATCCTCAATGTTTTAAAGTTAATTATTCTTTCTAAATGATTGAATAATTTGAATGGTTGTGAAGTCAAATATCTATGTTCTCATGGTCATAGTACTATTTTTATCAGATATTGATTTATTTAGATACATAAGAGGTTGCTCGTAAGCGTATATCAGAATGAAAATCTAGAATAAGAGTTAAAAATAGTCTTATCCAAAATACACCTGCTTGAATGTTGCGAGTTGAATGTTGCGAGTTGAATGTTGCGAGTTTAATGTTGCGAGTTGAATGGACATAATAACCATTTGCAATGAAAAAAAATTCCACGAGATTCAAAAACGAACGAAAAGCACATCAAGAATCAAAACAAAAATGAACGAAATAAATTCGTGGAAGGATTACTTGAATGTCGTGAGATGAGATGATAGATCCGAGAGGAGTGAAGAAGATAAACAATGAAGCCAAAATGAGTTTAATGCAGGCGATCGACAAGCCGATTAGGGTTTACCACGCGAGAGAGAGAGACGAGCCAACGACTGTCAATCGAAAAATCGTAAATGACAGAACACGGGCTTTAATTTTTTTAAATGTTTTATAACGTCGGTTATTATATAACAGACGTTATAAACTTTTTTTTGGCTTTTTTTACGTCGGTTATCTTAAAACCGACGTAAAAAAGCTCCCGCTCTTTGGTTTGTTACGTCGGTTATAAGATAACCGACGTAAGAAACCAATGCGGGGGGGTTTTTTTACGTCGGTTTCCAAATAACCGACGTAAAAAAACCCCCCGCGCATTGGTTTCTTACGTCCGTTTTAAGATAACCGACGTAAAAACCCAACAGGTGCGATTTGTAACATCGGTTATTAAAATAACCGACGTGAAAAATCTACTCGCCACATTTTTACGTCGGTTATAAATAACCGACATAAAAAATGGTGATGTAAAAAACGATTTCTGCACTAGTGTCATCTATTTTGTAAAGCTAGGATGACTGTCCAAAAACTAACCCATCACCACTTATTTGAATTCAATAAAGGAACCCATAGTTGAAGGTTTGATGGGATCAGGTTGACAGGTTCTACTTAAATGGGTTATATAGTATAGGAACCCCCAGTAAGGATTTTGTATCGTCCCATGTAGGTTCATGTGTTCCCCTTGAACCATTCATCTTAGATGATCCATCTCCCCCCCACAAATCAACCTGCCTCAAATTTTGAATAACACATGGAAGAATCTCTTACCTCATTAAAAGATGATTTCTCTATCACTATTAATATGTTGGTTCAGGTGAATATTGGAACTAAGATATATCAGAGTTTAACGCTTCTCAGTGCATCCAAGACTGCATCAGAACAAAAATAGTATGTGGATTTCATTAAAATGTATCATGGTGTGATTTGTTAGAGAAACAACAAGATTATAGGACTATACTGTCATGTTTATTCAAATTTCTTGTCCTCCTAGTAATTAATCATTGTTTCTAATGACCTCCCATGGAAATGAACCCTTCTCATGGTGACGTGGTTAAGGCCATAGATGATAAGACCATAAAAAACATCATCAAGGATGTTCAGTACCCAAAGTGGCTAGCTAAAAGCATTCACATCATGAAAAATAATGGGAAAATAATAGTCTTTAATGACTTTTGAGACATCAATTGTCACTTCTTGAAGTATGATTTTCACCTTCTAATGATAGAGGTGTTTATCGATGAAACATTAGGGTTTCATGATATCCATATTATCTATGGTAACTCAATATATAATTTTATCTATATGGGCCCCAACGATGAGGAGTCTACTATTATAATACCACAGTAAGAAAACATCGACTATCAGGTAATAACATTCTGTTTGAATAATGATGGATCCACTTATCAGCGATCAATGAACAACATCTTCAAAACAATTTTGAAGATTTTTTTTGGAATTCATAGTGGATGTTTTTTAGTAAAAAAATCTATATTAAAGACCATATATATGATATTTAGAAACTTTTAGACTTCCACATTTCATGAAATATTAAGAGGATATATTTGAATTATCTACTTATTGTTAACTCTAATATGTTTCTCATCTTCTTAGTCAAATACATAGGCATCATGATTTGCCTAGAGAAGATCAAGGTAATAAGATAGATGCCTCCATCAAGAAATCTATTAGAGCTCTGAGTCTTCCAAGGACACATTTCCTATATTTGTAGATTCATCAAAAACTAGGATGAAAAGTTTAATACCTTATTTCAGATCATGAAGAATGGTACTGTCTACCAGTGGGATGAATTATTCCATAAATACCCTGAGGGAATTAAGAACTTTATACTACATCCTCTTTTTTATGCCCCCCATCATAGTGAAACCAATGTTCCATTATGTATCCTCTCTAGAATGATCCCTTGGAACCCACATAAACTATAAGAACAATGAATGGATTAAGAAAAAATTATACTATCTCAGTCGCATTTTCCTCGACATAGAGACTAGATACTCTTATATCTTGAAGAGGTTTCTCACATTTTTTTCATAGTACAAAAGTTGCATCACTATATCTATAATAATGATATACTCTTGGTATTATATTTGGATCTATTAATGTATATCATGAACCTATCTCTGTTGACAGGATGAATATTGTGTTGGGTTGTGATCCTTCATTTGTTCATAATCATGTTCGTTCCATATATAGATATAACGGTTCATATGTTTGATGACTTCTTGGCCACCCAAACGACCCCATAAGAGCACTCCCTGGATTATGTTTTGCAAGTTGATTCCATCATCTTAGTGGACAATGTCATACCCTGAATGAAGATGCATTTAGATGGTTCCTCAAGATGTCCAAACAGTATACGGATAAATGATACCAAGATCAATAGAGTCGGCCTGGGGATTGTATTCATCATCCAGACAAAGGATGTAATGACATATTCATTCCATATATCATATGGAAGCACCAATAAAAGGAGAACTAGCAGACTCTCATTACTATTCTCAAGCTAGCTCTTGATATTGATGTTCCCAACTTGTACAAGAAGGGAGAATCTGAGTTAATTAGAACATATATAAATGGTGATTTTGTTATTAGGAAACCATAACACATACCATTGTCAAAGCACACATGCTAGCTGATGGTGCAATTACCTTCTTTTCCAGAAGGGACTCATGTTCCCTAGTCACAGAATGGTCAAGAAGATTATTTAGCTATACTACATTCATCTCCTACCATGCCCAACTATGTTTATAAGTTCATTCATGTGGAAAATTGGTGATTCATCACTCCCATCTCCTCAGATGGTTAGGATTTATAGTGGGTAAACTAGTTGATGGTTTTGTATACCATATATTGATCATTAGATCCATTTGTAGTAGAAGGAACCTTTGAGTGTACAAGACCTTTCATCTAGTATATCCAACATGGTTTCCTCCCATCAGATTAAGCCAAATGTGACTGAATCAATCAATGTGCCACTTAGTTCGACCTCTATAGTAGGACCAACCTCATGAAGACTTGCTAAAAATGTGGGTTTTATGGAATCCTCCTATGTTTCATCAAAAGTTAAGAGATTCAACAAGTTATTTGTGTAGTTCATGATGGTTCATGTGCTTCAAAGCAGGAAGGGGTGATACTCTCCCATAAAATTCATAGGTTGGGATAATTTCAACCCATGATGGTCTATGAAATTGTCAACTTTTTTAGGAGGGTTCCACATGTTTCATATCCATGAAAAATTTGTGCATCTACCACCAAGGACCCTTCATACCACCATATATTCTTTTCTGTTCATAGTATGGGGACTCGATGTCATGGGACCCTATCCACTAGAATTATATTGTTAATAAATGTTCATTTTGACTCCCATGCATCTCTTATTCAAGTGATAATAAGTGATTCCTCTCAAAGAGGTCAACTCCCGATCAACGGTTGAATTATAGAGTTCCCACATCATTATCCAATCCAGAGTCCCTCACACTATGTTTACCTACGACGACACTATCTTTTAGGGCTGATAAGATGATGCATTTGTACATCAAGTACATCTTCTAGTCCAACCATACATCCCTCTATAATGCATATGAAAATTGATAGATAGAGGAATTTAAGAAGTCCCTATCAAACATTTTGAATAATATAATGGTCAACAACAAGAAGAGTTAGCTTGAAAATCTCCCAAACACCCTGTAATATTATGATAAAATGAATTAAAATTACTCCAAGGTGACCCCAAAATCCATCGTGTACATAATAATGGTCTTCTTTCCCATCAATATTCATTTACCATGACATTGAATATTTTCCAATGATCCTCATATGTTACACAAGATAGTCGATTTCTGTATATCTTAACTAGAAGCCCTAAATTAGAACATTCAATAACCATTTCACAATTTAAAGAGGCAGAAAAACAAGATATTAAGGGAATTAATTTTTTTTCTATGGTCATTCCTCTAATGTGATACAATATGGGATATTCAAACACCAACAATACATGGTAAGAATCCACTAATGTTTTAACCAAAATTGGAGGGACTGTACATCAATTATGAGTTCTATTCCCAACGGTGAATACTCTCTAAGGAGTGCATCACTCCCCCAACAAATTCCATGTTCCTCAAGGAATACATCACATAAGGAGTTTGGATTCCTAAGCACATAATATTAAACTGGGTGAATGGTCCAAGATCTACGACCATACTCAAGATGTTCATGTCCTTGAATCAGATATTGAACTATGAACATGTAATAATTAGAAGTGTATGGAACAACACGAACCTCATTGGTCCCTATTCATGTTGGGTTATAGCTTCCACATCAAACACATTCCTATTGAAACACCTCCCCCCCAAGTTCCATGTTTCATAATGATAAACTATGGTACGACTATCTTATTAGACCCATGATGATAAACTATGTAGCAACCATCATCCTTATAACATAATGTCAAATTGCATGGAATGGTCCCATCACATGACCTTTATCTAAAAATTATCATCCTAGACATGAAATGATAAATAGAATAGAATACAAACTCCTGTCTCATGACATGGTGTAACCGTTATTTTCATGACACCATGAAGAAAAATATAACATTTTTGTAATGGTATCTCTTGAGAGAATATCTCCATTGACACTAATCACCCACCATTCCCTAGTTCAGAACTATGTATTAATCGATTCCAATCTATACAGTATATGTACCAATTCCTATATTTTTATCACAGTATATCCACTAAAAAACATGATCAATAAAGGATAAAAAAATTATATATGTTATCACTATGTATGGTTCATGCCTATGTAAGGAGATCAACATCATGAACTACAATTCACTTAATTCCATCCTTATAGTGTATATAGCGACATTGAAACACTTTTTCTTTAGGTCCAACCACACGTTCATCCAATTTTTTTCATCATGACCCATTTACGGCAACTGAGCCTCATTGGATCATTCACGTATGATATTCCTTCCATATATTTCATATAGAAATCTACCTGGAAAATATGAATATCCACTTTAGGAAAATGTGGTGTGTCATCTGGCATCATATGCATTCATTCATGTTAGATTATTATAGACAAACACCCCACATATACCAATTTTGTGGGGTCTCCTACACTTCATCCAAACTCCATGAACATAATCTGGGATCCTATTGTCCATGAATAATGACATTAAATAGTATTTAGGTATTTTCACTGATGTGTTGTATAGTGTTGATCCTCCTTGTTCCCTCTTCATGTTGGGTTTTCCATAACACCGCACT
Organism: Viscum album; assembly: GCA_963277665.1. Lineage (NCBI taxonomy): Eukaryota > Viridiplantae > Streptophyta > Magnoliopsida > Santalales > Viscaceae > Viscum > Viscum album. Next base: position 409,109,302 of record OY728153.1, on the reverse strand, counting down.
ACGTACAATCATTTGACATACCATCACTATTTTTATGAACACTATAACCATAAAATAAGCTCCAATGTCCGCACACAGGACGTTAAACATCATCCTTACCCTGAACATGTTTAAGATGCCCCATGATACTTGTGGGATGAATCATGATAACTATAAGATGCCTCAGTTTCATCACCAGTGATAATTACCCGTATCAATGATGTTCTCCTACCACACTATATTTTCTGAATATGTGTGGATTAAGTCCCATCCCCATGGTAAATGTAGTCATGCATGAACATTTTCTCTTTGGGCCCAAAATCAAATATACCAAAACATAAGCCCATTGGGCTCAATTATGGCCTAGGTACAGAGCAATAATTTGTATGAAGTATGTTTCAAGGTATTTAGGTGGTAAAAGAGTCTATTTGGATCCATTTATTTCTAGATATTCCTCTCCCATGCCCCAATGATACCCTACTAATTGACCCTTTACTAGAATATTAATCATGTATTTAAACTGATTTACCTCATGGTCCAAACCATATGGATTTAAACTATGTACACATGGTTGAAGGATCCTTTCCTATGGTGTGAGATCTCTTTGTCTCACTCACATTAGGTTTTAACACTAACAACACATGGAAATATTTGAACACCCATGTTTTTCATGGTCCAAACCATATGACATTAAACATTGTGAATACATTTCTAGAAATATGTAGGTCTTGATTACAATTTTCATTTGATATGTAGAGATGTCCATGATCTTCTCCACTGCACCAGCCATAATTTCATAAAACATTAGCCTATTGGCATCGGGTTTTCTAGATATTTTTTACCATAAACCACATGAAATTCCCCACCACATTAGGTAGTGAAATGTCCAGAATCATTATCATGTGTACTTTGGAATTATCACAACTTTGCACCCAAAATTTCCAGTTGATACACTCCATTATTTCTATAGTTTATACAATATGACCTTAATTTTTATACCTGGTATATGTATTATAACATAAAACTATTTACAACCCCCAATAGTACGAGTTCTGTGACTTTAAACTTTATAACCCAATGTTCTCAATGCATGATGTAAAACTGCAATCGTACCCTATTTAAATCTTGGATTTCTCATAAGATATGTTAGGATGATTAACATTTTTTTTTCAAGTTTTGAATAAGGGATCATCCTCAATAACAACGAGATACGCAAATTTCCCTTATTAGAGAGGATCAACCCTACCAGTCTTGATCTCTAAATACATTATGTTATAGAAGTACTTGTGTCTTGATCACCATTATCTGGTGAAATATGTTAATTTTTTAAAATGTATTCTTCAAGACCAACCACAATTCTATCAACTCTATAGCTCACTATTATCAATTAAGGTCCAAGCATTAGGACCATAATCTATTTGTGCATCATCTTATAGTTGTATGTGGCACATGATCCTCCTTGACATAATTCATATAGGGTATAATCACTTTTGTTCCATATATATAACAAAAAATGGAAATATTCCTCTATTTTATGAAATATGACTTTAAACTAATTTATATAGTATACGAAAAACAATATTAATTTTTTTATTTATCAAATTTCATATGTTTATTTTCAATATTCTCCATTCCACACTTAGAGTATTTATTGTTTGGTGCACCCATAAACATTCAAATCTAGACATACACCCAAACAATTTAGTCTCATTCCATTTTGTTATTATCTCCCTTGTTAGGCCAATGAAATAATTGATCTTTAAAAGAAAATAGTGAATCATATGTTTCAAATGTGGTAAATAGTTGATTATATATCTTCTTTACCCATTATTGAACGATGTGGCCATGGTCCTTGTGTTTCTTAAATGGTCAACAATTGATCCTAACTCACCAGTCACCTTTTCATACAAACCTTAAATGTCTCGACATACCTCCTTTCCACTCCACTGTTTCATGGTGGAATTTAACCCCTTACAACAACTATAATGTGTTTCCCAAATGTAAGGTAGAACCGATGTATCATTCCATGTTTCCCACACAGATAATGGATCTCATGGAAAGAGTAATCATATAAAGACAATTACCGATGTGGTTTCGACACATATAGAATTTATGGATTGTACTATATGTCCTTAAACAAAAAGCCTCATCGGGAAGTTGTGCTATGGAATCAGGCCCCCTTTTTTTCCACAAAATACATTAAGCGTCATATGAATTCCTTGGGAGTGTGTGGTGAAACAAGGGCTCATTGGTCCATATGTTCTTTGTACTTTTTCTATTTCCTAATACTTATATGGAGTTAAAGACTCATATAATTCATTCATGTAGGGTTTATTTTCCTCAAAACCACATGAACATATTGGGAATGTACATCATATACCATGCAATATGATATTAATCTATTTTTTGAGGTCCATACAGTATGAAAATAAAATGTGTGCATCATCCTAATCATATTTTGATAAAATTTGAGATGCATCCAAATTATAGTATGTTAAACTATAACATGCATTAACCTCATAATAGGATGGTACAATACGTATCTATCATCCCTAGTTGCATGAAATATAATATAAATATGACAATGGACATCTCCTGAGAGTCCCTTTCCCGACATCGTTCATCTAACACATTCTACAGATTTTCAACTATAACTAAACAAACAATTTGACAGTCCCTTAGTATATTGGTTTGATCATCGTTCATACCAGTTTTCTTAAACAAATTTTTTATATACAATAATCACATAATACAATGAGTGATGGAATTTAATTGACATTCCATCACTCAATTCCCATGATTTGCGTTCACCTTATTTGAATCCTCACACTATTCCACGTCAGATGGGAACCCATAATGGAACAGTTTCATGAAACTTTTCCTCACCTGATTTCAAGCTTCAAATTCCCCAAAATATTTTAATGAAATACTAATACAAGTTCTATGATTCGAACATGGTCAGTGGTCAACCATCATTTTTTGTCTGTATTCCTAGATAACAGTACATTTGTTCTCTTTCAAACATAACTAATAGTTTTCTTGTAACTTTATGCCACCCTCCTTGGGTTTTTGATTTTTGGAATTGTGATTCACACATATCATAATCCTTTATTCGGATAGAATAAAATTCACATAGAATTATATCTTTCCTACAATAGAGCACGATGAGAAAAGAAAATTGTCTATTCTGAGTGCCTATTTACCCAAATACAACCTCTCTCAGTCAAAACACGCTTGATGGTCATCATGAAGTCACAAAAAATTAGAGTCCAATGGTTATCTGAAACACTCATAAAATGTAAACAATTATACGATAATCATTTTTCTTACATGGGGCATGAGCCATGTGACCTTAGGGATTGTTTCGCGATTGTTTCACAAGTATGATTGACATGTGATAATTAAATCAAGAAATATATTATTTCCTGGAAACACAGAAAGTATCAATATAATGGAAAAATATTGTTCCATATCATGGGTCATAAACTCAATGGAGCCTCTCGTGAGTCTTTGAATAATTGATTCTATATACTTCCCACAGTGATCATGTTCTCCAATTCTAAAAACCTATGGCGTGTGGCATCAAGGATTTCTACCTACTCTAATGGTTTAGTAACACTATAGTATTTAACATTATGAATGTTATTAAATAAATTCAATTGCTTATATATCTTACATTTTCCACAACACCATTATAATATTAGGTTACAAACAATAATGAGCATTCTTGCATTATACACAATGCCGAGTTTTATAGAACAATAAAATTTTATTATTTAATATAGTAAGATATATCATAGCCATTATGATGTCAATTATGAATAGTATTAAGTAACTTATGAAAATATATAGTTTAATTCATTGGTTAAATGTTATTAGAGATGTATATAGTATCTAACGGAATATATAAGAAATGATTTTATATTAAACTCTTTTTATACTCATGATGTCATTTTATCCTAATTAAATAAATTAATTCATATTAGTGAGTGATATTAATGAAGTATATATGTTGTATTTCATATACAATATATTTTATATTAATCCAGCAGAATTTATAGGCATAAGATAAGAACAAACCCATTATTCTACATAAAACACATATTTTTATAAAATAAGTTTTACATAATTTTAATAGAGAACTTATTTTAGATATAATTTTTGAAACATTAATATAATTTATATGAAAAAATTAATGTATATATTTTAATTAGGATATAATAATTTACATTGGTATAAATAGTTTTATTTTTCTGATGGGTTTCATGTTTTGATGTATAGTAAAGAATAATAAATTTTAATTGAAAACAACATTTTCATCAAAATAACTGATGGTGTTAAATTAATTTATTGAAGCTTATTAAAATATAAATAAATTATTATATTTTAAAATAATCAAATGAGGTCATTGGATTTAATTTTACAATGAATTTAGATATGATGACATTTTAATATTTTTATTGTTTCAATCATTAAACCAGTTTTATCACCCCGTCAACGAGATTAATTTTTAATTTTATTCTAAAATAACCGTGTTTAAATTTTTTTAAATAATTTTAAATATTTTGAATAAGTTGCTTGAAATTATATAAATATGTTTCTTTTATTTTTGGGTATATGAATAGAAAATTTTGTAACATTTTCATTACCACGATGAAGGTTAAATCGGGTAATTATGGGTCTAAAATTATTATAAAAGTAACCTAAAAAGTTTCCATATTTAATTTCAAGAGTTTATTTAAAAAAAATTATTCTATGGGCATATTTTATAGATTCGTGGACAACTTTGATGACTTAACAGATTTTATAGTTTTTATTCTATGGGATGTCTAATATATCACACACTTGTTTTTTAATGAGTATTTCATTTTTTATATGGTTATTAAGAAGATATATTGAACTATAAATTTTCATTGAAAAAAATTTTATATCCATCATGATTACAATTTTTATTTTTTTGAGATGATATAATTTAATTAAATCCTTATAGATTGATGATGTCATAATTGTTCAATTATACAAAATATCAAATAATTGATTTTAAAAATACTAAAATGAACATAATTTGAGGTGAAAAATAAAAAAAATAGAATAATTTTACATGTTATAGATGATTTAGAATTATTTATTCTAATTTATCATCCTTTTCCGGTATTTTAAAAATATTAAAATATTGAAAAGCTTCAACATTGAAATTATTGATAATTCAATGTAAATAATGTTATAAAAATGATATAAAATTAAAAAATCACTAAAATCTGGACATAATATTTCTATAAGTCCTCAAATATAATAATTGATCCATTTTAGGTTATTTTTTAACTGTATAATAACTATATTAACCCTGAAGAGTAAAAAAGGAGAGTTTTCATAGTAGGAGTTAAAGGGAATAACTATGGGTTAATTCTAACAATAAGGGTATCATTATGACCTAAAAATGTATAAAAATAATTTGTTGGGAGTTTTTTAGCCCAAAGTTTTCTTTTATTCTAAATAACATACTATGGAACTATCTGAAATTTAAAATCCATTTACATAAATTTAACATTTTGAGAGGTTCCAAAAGTGATGCTCGCCTTAATTATAAAAGGGAACCACTTCCCTACATTATTTACCCCACATTGAGCCACACATATCAACCTAACCCTACCCATATCCCTTATCATTTTTCTAATACACATCACTGGTGTTCTAGTATTCTCAAAAGGCCACCCTTGTTTACCTAAGGGGATATCCAAAGGAGGTTCACTAAAGAAGGGTTAACCATCTTTACCAACTCCTTCAACACTATTTCTTTTTCTATTTCCTCTTCATGAAATTTTTACATTATAAAATAATAAATCTAGTATCATATATATTTTGAGATGTTATGTAGATTCTGTTATAACTATATTCCTCTTTTTATTGATCCCCTGAAAAACAATATCACCATGTGTGTGTACGTGCGACATATACTCTCCACGCTATGGTGTAGATTTGTTTTCATCACCACATTATATGGATCGGAAAAATGATGAATATAATGGATAAACCTAATTAATATTACATTATATTTTTTCAATATAATAATAATACTTTTAAATTACATACCACCTTACTATAAAGGGAATGATATTGTCGTTTGTGCCTACGTATGGACTACCATCACCATAATATAATGAGTTTCATTAACCAAAATTAACTAGTCAAGTATGATTATTAAAATATATATGATTGGTGAATATAATATTCATGAACATAATATCATTATTGATATCAGTAAAATATATAATTTTCATATGAAATAGGACTTACAAGACAAAACATGTATTGGGAAATCAAGTAGACAAAACAAAGAAAAACGGTAATAACAAACTATTATAAAAAAACGAGAGATACAATAATTTAAGAATATCATATATGATAACAAAAATATTAATGAGGTTCTGATATAATATAATAACATGATTAAAACAATTATATATGAGGTTAAATCATGTTCTACTAATGTAAGTATAAGACATGGGAAATGCATATCACTTTCTATTTTAGTGAGATAAATTCTTTATTCAACACTTTTTTATTTTGTGTGGTGTTTATACTAATAATGAATTGATTTTATGACAATTATTATGAAGTACATGTTATTTTAATATCCATATAATTTTTATTCTTTCAGGGTTCATATGATTCTACTAATGAAATTGTGTTAAGGGGTAATTTTGTAATCTCATTTTAATTCAGGGTTGTTTTTATGTAGGTATCTAATGGAGAATATTTATCATAAATGTCTTTGTTTCTTAAAAAAGATTCCCAAATTATTTTTATTGTTATCTTAAAAATGATTAATGTATTATTTACCCATGTTTTACTTATTATAAAATGGTTTGAATTGAATATTATTTCATTTTCCAAACAAGTCACATTATGAGTTTTTCGACATAATGACTATTTTTTAACTTATCCTTCAGGAGTTTCTTTTTCAACTACAATGTTTATTTAATGTTAGTAAACATACCTTACAAGATTAAAAGTTATTTTTAGAGTAAAGGTTTTCTTTAATAACCGCATGTATTTGAATCTTTTTCAAATTAAAAATGGGTGATTATCATTAAGAAATATTCAATAATTTAATTAGATTATTTTCATAAATGTAAACATCCTTTGTTGGATTTTAGTATTATTTGCTGGGGATTTCTTTTGATACACTATAAATTTTGCTATTGAATTTTTATGATATTTTTTACTCTATATGTGCTATTTTAATTCCATTCATGATTTTTGGTTAATGTATTGATATTTCTTATGATAGTTATATTACGATTGATTATGTTATTTATGATTCACCCTTTTAATATGATGAATTCATTGGACTTTGTAAGTGATAAGAAGGACCAACTATGTACCTCAATGCATTGGTGGGTCTCATGAGGAAAAAAAATTGTGTCCTAAACCATTTATGTATAGCGTTTTACCCAAATAGTTGATGGTACGTTTATGATGTCGAACATTATACATTACATTATTATGAGCTTATATATCGGTATTCCATGTGATTAACTGAGTAGTAGAATATCCATGGCCATGTTATCTAGATTAAGTGATTTATATTATATGGTATTATTTATTAATTCTATATTATGATCAAGAATATTTTTAAAGGGGTTTTGTATCATTTATACAACTTTCCATAAGTAATATTCTTATTTACTCATAATAGATTCTACTATATACGTAACCTTTCTGAGTATCTCATCATACCCCTCATCTTATATTATAGTTTCCCAAGAGGAAAAGATGTGTATTATGATTGTCATAATGGGTTGATATAAGAGATTAAAAAAATTACCATAAGATTACCTATTTTTTATTTAATGTTTTAAAAGTGTAATTTAATGTTAATATATATAATCTATTTTCGAGGAATTCTAAAATAATAGATCCATTAATATTTTACACTTTTATCAATACGAATGTAATAATATAAGGAACTAGATCTGGGCTGCTGGGGTCGGGTCATTATAGTTGGTATCAGAGATTTTTTAGTATAATCCGTGGACATGAGATTTATAAAACAAATATTAGGGAAGATAATACTAAGATAAAATTTGAGGATAGGTATATAAGAACATCATAAAATTTTGGTAAGATATAGATTGTGTGGGTCTTTCTTATAACAAATTAATGATGTTATAATATAATTGGATGTGGTTCTAGAATAGTTGTACCTATGAGTAACAATTCTGCCATGGTGTCTCGGGCCTCAATCGATGTAACCTAGTATATGACAATGAGCCTTACTTCTCACCTGGTTTTAGAACAATTGGGGATATTTTTATGATAATTCAATTTTTTTTTTACAAACCATTTTAATGGATTTGAATATATGATTAAAATTATTAAAGTTGGTTAAAAATATTGTGTTTTAAATTTATAATTAAGTTTCATGATAATCATTAAACAAATATATGTTTTTATCACAATGACTAATGTTAAATAAACAATTATTTCTTGTTTTAGTCAATGAAGGGAACCCAATTAAGTCAAAATAACATTAAAAAAAATGGAGAAGGTTGTGGTGATAAGCAACAAAATTGGATGTTGATAAGAGTGAAGAATATATTGTTCATGTGTAATAATTTTTTCGAAAAATAGAATTAACAACATATACCATAACCAAATCCAGAACTCAATAAGGAAAATAATGATGAAGTTTGTTAAGTTCCCCAGTGGTAGATACCATGGAGAAAATAAGGATGGAATTCCATTATACATGAAATGTGTAAGGGGAAAACCGTTAATGTGGCTCAAGGGGACAAGTAAAAAAATTTATGTGTGGGAAATTTGAACATATTGTGAAGAATTCATAAAGAAAAATAAATGGAATAATGGAGAAAAATAACACACATCTAAAAAATTCATTTATAGTTCATTTCCTTAAATGTGGTGAACTTCGGAATTACATGAGTCAATTCCCTATTTTATAGGATAACCTATAGACCACGGAATGATCTATATGGAAATAAATTTATTCTGTTTTTATGTATCAAGTTTTTATTTAAAATCTTAGTCAAATATATATTTAGTGACTAACCTTATTTCAATAATATATATCATATATATTTTGGAGGTGTTATTAGTATTGTTTTAGAAAATAGATGGCCCATATGCAGGGGGATAACCTATCCCTTCTAGAAAACCCGAGGTATTTGAAATCAAAATTGAAGGGTGACCAGGGTAAAGCTCCTTCCACTAGCCTATGTAAAGTCCAAGTTACCAGGACCATTATTTATTTAAAATATCCAATGGATAAATTTTTTTATTATAACCTTGGTATTGGAAAAATATTCAGTGATTAAGTTATTAGTGTTATTTTGGAATGCGTTCACTATTTTAATAAACCTATTAGATTAATGGAAAAGCCAATATTTTGAGTAATTAAATATCAATTTTATTTTAGAGACAAATTTGTTTTCATTGTGAACATATGGTGATTCAGGTTATTTATGGAAGTAGTTAGAAAACCATGGAGAATATGATACTTAGAACATTAAATTTTTACTATAAGACATTAAGTGTGATTGATGGTATTTTGAATAAAATATGAAGAAATTCATCCATATTTTAGGGTTTCCATCCTAGATTAGAATATTTTTTTAGGATGGATTGTTATTTACTAAATGATTTATATTAATCTTTTACGAATTACAATTTAATTTTTTGAGATTATTTGGGGAATTGTCTTGTATTATCATAACCATTTTGGGTTTGGTTAATTTATAACGATATGATGAATATGTTGTGATATATTTTTTGTATTTTTTGATATATATATGTTGATTCAAATAAATTTAGGATGAAAATTTCATCTTAAATACCCACTATTTCTTGAAAAGGATGAATTTGTAGTTGAAATTGATTAAAGGATTAAAATATATGGTTATGTAATTATGTTTTTTTTATGTTTTTAGTCCATTATTTATATTATTAATTTAGTTGTATAGAGAATTTATTGAATTTTTTTTCCTTGTGATGATGTTGTCGAGCATGTCAAATTAAATGATTAGTTTTACTAGAATTTCTGCAGTATATGAGGAACCATAGGTCAACCCGTGAATAATCCTTTGATCATTAATTAAAAAATTGGGTTGTGATTTTGACTAGAAAAGTAGAATTTTTCTTTAACGAAATTGGCATTTTATGATTTTAGAATCCATTATAAAAGGAATGAGAGAAAATAAAGTAGAAATTGACAGAGTTCATTAATCTTGATCAACACGGGGGATTAACATGATTCTCATGCTTCATAGATTAAATATAAAGTGTATTGAAGTTGAAATACAAGTTTTATAATAGATATGTACATAATTTTATTGAGTTTATACTTGTATAAGACATAGGGTTTATTCAGAAACAAAAAATGATTCAATGGTTACTGTCGATGATTGGGTGATTTGTGTTGCACTTCATAACTGAATCTTATCAAGGCATCAAAAGATTAACTCGATGTATTGTCTATGTTTTTATGTTTTATATTTTTTCTACCATGAAATAATTGTAAATGGAAATGAATTTTTTTATAGGAGTTCAATTGAATATTATGAACTTCACAAACACCATAATTAAAAATAAGGAATAAAAAATTGTGAATGGTGTGTAAAACATCACATAAAAGCATACCCCAAAACATGATTATAAAAGTTTGATAATGGCATAATAGAACATTAATAAATTAGATAATATGTAAGGCTGAGGAAATAAATATAAAAACCTAGAATTTAATTTATCATTCAAATATCACAAACACAAAACTCAGGAATTACATCACGTTCCTCCCCAGGAGATCACATTGAGTATAAAACACCATGGAAATATAGGAACCCATAGATATTGAAGTAGAACATCCCAGAACATCTAAAACTTATATGAATGATTATAGGACCATTTGGAGAATCTAAAATATAAGAACCATGACTCATTTTTTATATTACTAATGTGGTTCCCATTGTGTCCTTTTTTAGAGAAAATGTGAAGTGGTTTTGGGAACCTAATTTTCTATATACCACATATATCATGGTTTTGAGATGGAAAATTGAATTTTATCAACATTAAAAATGATAATGGTTTTTTAGGACCATTTACTATCACCATATCACATATTTTTCCCATTGTAAATCCATAATGAGACATTTAAGAAAAATAGGAAACGCCAAATTTGAATTCCTGTAGATTTAGGATAGATTAGTTTTGAAAGGCCACCAGATAAACTTATTGGGATTCAGTTTCATGAAATGGGTTGTAACACATAGTGTTTTGGATCATCCAAAAAAAAATCATCCCATTTGCATGAAGTCATTTTTATGAAAATTCAAAATAGTGGACAATTTTTCATGGGATTCCATGCAGTTTGGCCCATTTTGCTTTAAATTTAATTAGAATCCACCAATCACCTCCTCCTATTTTGAAATCATAAAATATACTAAAATTTACATTTTTTAAATTTAATAAAATGAAATCATTGAATAAAACATGAATTAATTTTTTTATTAAATTTATAGTTTATGATACAAAATATGTTTAACATAGTGGTATAGGGAAGAAAATGAATATTGAATCACCAAATGGTCACATCCCCACACCAAAATATATTCGGTTCTAGGAAAAGTCCCATTTTATCAAAATTATGTATGTTGATATTCCAAACATCATGATGATTTATCATAAAATGAGAAGTTTATATTTTCTATCAATGTGATCAAAGAAAAAATCACACCAATGAGTTATTCTTAGGGATTATGGATAAAGATGTATCATAAATTGTATCGGAATGAAATTAAATGAGTTAAATGATAATCTTTTGAATTTTTTATATATTAAAAAATGTAACAAAGTATGGACATGTGTTCATGAAAACCATTTCATTCTATTATTTCTACCTTCCAACCACTAAATATAGGTAATTTAATCAAATTTCATCATAAATGATTCTGTACAGAAAAAATTTCCTATAAAAATTGCAATCAAATTTAAAGTCCCATTCAATTAAAAATTCATTGAATTCAAACCTTAATATACCATCCTATATATCACCATATGTTCTTCATATCAGAACTCCACTAATTTATTATTATTTTTTGTTTTTTCCAATGTTAAAGACAGAATGAATCTCACAGTCATCACAAAACCCTTTTTCTATTTCCTCACAACACTAATTGTAATATTTATAAAAATATAAAAGGTTTAGGAAGAGTGGTTTTTTACCCTCCCAATGAAGAAAATATATTTTTTGTTTTTTAAAATTAATTTTAATATTTTTTTAAATAGGGAATACAACATTCAGATAATAAGTAAACACACGTTGTTTAATCCGTTAATGTAAATAAAAAATACAGTATGAGGAAAAAATAAATTGAAAAATCACTTTATAAAAATTATAACTATAAACCAAACTTAAATTTACCTTTTATTGAGTTATAAAAATTCAGACATTTTGGCTGGGTGGAGACATATGTGGAGATATTAAGGGACACAATTTTCTTATAATCTATACACACAAAGGGTACCATTATTCGAAAAGAATTTAAAAGAAGACAAGTATTTATATCATCTAGAAAAAACCAATTCACTAGAAAAACTCACACCTCAATAAAACACTCATTTCATAACTGAATTTATATTTTTTTTAATATGTTAAAATAACATGATATATGGGAATTACTTATGAATTTTTAATAATTTCCATGGTGAAGTAGACATCAAATGAAAAATTATTATTATGACACAAAAGTGAGGGCGAAAAGTGGGGAGGTAGAAATACCATTATTTAAGTGAAAAATATAATTTTAAGAAAGATGGTGACAATTCATAACTATCCTAGGAAAGTGGGGAAAATTAAAAAAATACTATGAAACAAGAAATAAGTATATGAATGAAAAATAGCAATGAAAATTCAAATGAACTCAATAAGTAGGGTAAAAGTAATAATAATATTCAGTAAGAAAAAAATAGAATAAATAATATATATAATGGAATTCCTAAGGAACTCAGTAATGTAACCACCTCCCACACTGAGAATGTTCAGTTTCCCAACTATAATAAATGATATTGTTGGAAGGAAGCATAAAACATGGTGGTATTCATTGCTATGTTTCTTCTTGAAGTTGGGTTTCATCCACCATATTCTTTGAAAAATCCTTATTATAGTGTTTAGGTATCATATCACTGACTATAATACATTTTACAGTATGCTCATTAAAAATATATATTTCACCAGAAGGGTAATCATTTGTACCATTATAAGGACTAATAAATCAGGTTTGTAGCTTACATGGATACTGTATTATCTTGGAACTTTAAATGAGGACCTTTTCACTAATATGAATCTTCTCGTAATGAATGATCACATAAAGGATACCCATTTTCTTCTATTTATATATTCAAGATTACTTATATGAATCATGATGAATTTCATCCATCTTTTAATTCTGTAACTTACTATGGTCACCTTTCACTAAGTGATTCATATTTAATTTCTTAACAAACCAATATTAATGATGATCTATCTCCACTAGGAGGTAACTTGGCCTTCCAGAAAAACATATATAGTGAAATTATAATTGGATTTTTTTAATGTTTTATGGTACACCCAAAGTGAATCATCAAAGATAAAAATCCAATCTTTCACATTTGGATGTGTCATTTTCAATGATTTTATGAACATACTGATTTGAGATTTCATATTTTCCATTAGTTTAGGTGTGATATAAAGTGGAGAAATTATAAAAAACCTCATAATTATAGATCATGTTTTTAATGTTGTTGTTGAAAAAATGCAAAACATGATCACTAATGGTAAATCTTGGCAAACCAAACCTACCAAACATTTTAGACCACAAAAAATCAACAGAAACTTGATACTAATCGGTCTAGGTATGATTTTCCTCATCCCATTTAGATATTTACTCAACGACCAGTAATATGTACACAACGCTAAATGAATTTGGAAAAATTCATTGAGAATTCAATGTTGCAATAATCAAATGTTTTACAAAATTGAATGTGTTATTATGTAATTTTCTTCCTCATGGATATATTCTGTATGAATTGACATCCAATACATGACTTATAATACAAGAGGGAATATCAATATAGTGTTTTAAAATATTTTCATAATTCAGGGACCATACATTATTTGGGTTGAGATCCAAATTTTCCACCACAATCCAAAGTGTGGAAAAGCTCCAAATTGAGGTGAACTCATGGTTTGTGGGAAAACCTACAAACAATTTGGTCACTAAAAATCTCCAAGAATATGGTTCATCTAAAATGTACCATCAAGAATCATGATTAATTATCTTGGATTGTGAAGTAATAAAATTCGTGGGGACTATATTTATTTCTAAAAAATTTACAATTTCGACATACAAGGGATTAAATTCCACAACATCACAAAGGTTCTCATTATGAATGAATTATCCAATGGGGAGGGATGAGTCAACTAGTTTGTCTGGTGGTGTAGAAATCCTACTAATGTTGTCCACTACAACATTTTTCACTCCTCTTTTATCTCTATTCTCGTGGATAATCTCAAATAAGAGAATAATGTTCCAAATTAGGTGGGGCTTATCTTTAGTTTTCTTTACATTAAAAATAAGGGAATCATAGTCTGCAAGGACTATTATTTTTTACCCAAAAAGATATGAATGTAATTTTTACAAGGAAATAAAAAACATAAAGAAGTTCTTTTGAGTGGTTGTGTATTTTTCTCAGGTAGGATCATTGTTATGTGAGGAATACACAATTACATGAGGAGAATTCTCAACACATTGTGAGAAAACATCCCCAAATGAATCGTTATATGCACTACTCATATGTTCAAATGGGATATCCCACTGTGGTTGTTTTATGATGAGAGGTTATGTGAGACTCCCTTTTAGTGAATTGAAATCATTGTAAAAATTTTTATAAAAAACAAATAAATAATCCTTTTTTATTAATCAATACTATGGATGTGAGGTCTTACTAATGTAATTATTGAATCAATGGTAATAACCTACATGAACCAAGAAACATCATACCTTACAAACACATTTTCTGATATATAAGGGATAAAACAAATTTCATTTTTTATTTATCCACTTGAATTCCCTCACTCTAAATAACATTACCATGGAATATCTCTATCACCACCATGAAATAGAAATCTGTTTCATTTAATAAGATGTATTTTTCAGAGAAATGGTGGGGGATTGAACCTAGGTGTTGCAAATAATCATCATAGTTAGTGATATAACCCAATAAATCTTAAACAGAAACTTACATAAAATTCTCAAATCACTCATAAAAAGTAATCAACAAACATCACTAAAAATTACTAGGATAATTTAATATACCATAAGGCTTTCTTATATTTTAAAATTATCCAAATGGATTAGTAAATGATATATTTTTTAAATAATTATGGGATATATGGATTTTAAAATAACTATAACAGCCATAAAATAAATAATAATTGTATTTAACATCTTGTAATTCAAGAATTTTTTTACTGAATGGTAGAGGAATGTGGTTCTTTACTAGGGATTTAATTAGTCGAAAGTAGTCAATACAGACTCACCAAATATTTTTCACATTTCGTGGAAAAAATTCATTCAATTAATTTGATAGAACCGTTATTCCATTTTTTGGAAAAAAGTTCACATGGATATACCATTTAATATCAGATATAAGATATATAATCACATCAATAGGTAATTTACTAATTTCCTATTTTACTACTTCATGAAGAGTGCAATTCAACCATTATTGATCTTTTCTTACGGGCATAATCTCATCATATAAAAATATATGGTGAATAAAAATAAATTGGATAATACCAAGAATATCATCCAATATCGTTCATATTGTCTTTTTTTTCTGTCTCTTGAAAGGTCAAGCAGTTACGATTCGTATTGTGAAGAGAGATTATTGTAAATAATGATGGTAAATTTTTTATTACCATCAATATAGTCACATTCTAAATTATATTTAAGTTGTTCTAATTATTACCCCAGTGGTTTTGGGATTGAGGGAAGAGAAATATAGTGTGTGAGGACCATGAAATTGTTTATATAATCATGTTTATTCTCTAAAGAAAGATAATTAATGGAAATGAGATTTTCATAATCATCAACAGTCAAGGGTACCCTAGAATAAACGCACTCTTCAACTAAATAACAGAGTATACAAATTTATAAACCCAAAAATCACTCAAAACATGAATCAAAAGTCATCTCATACAAGTGTGTAGAAGAAGAAAATGAATTAGTGTATGGGATGAGGGGAGAGTGGTTTTTGTGTGTGTGTTGTTAGGGAGAACATCCTTCGAATAAGTAAGAAGATTGGACTGCTCATCAACATGGAAATCCATAGATTATAGGATATTAAATAAATATTTTCTCCATTGAATTCTAGAATAATGATACCATTATGAACATTAATGATCATCCTTGCATTTTAAATAAATTTCTTCAAAAGTATGGTAGGATTATTTCCATGGTTTTGAGTATCTTAAATCTCAATAATGTTGAAATAAACTACGAAGATGATATTCTTCACTCTTATGAGGTCATCCTTGATCCCTCATGATTGTCATGTTGTTCACCAGTTTCCTTATTGAATGATGAGTCCAATTGGGTGAAACTCTCTATAATGTAGAGAAGTTAACATAGAGAAACACATAAAATTAATAGAATCATCCAAATAAAAAATTCCCACCAAAAAGAAGGTCTCCCTTATGCTGAATGGTATCATTAAAGTGACCAGATCCTTGAATTTGGTTGCCAATTCACGGTGTATTAAGGTTGAGACTTTTATTCCCAAGTTCACTCTGTTATTTTCCATTTGTTTTCATATATGGTATGCAATACTATTTCTGAAATTTATTATATCACATGATTTTTTTTACTAGAATACAAAAATTGACAAATAAATTGTAAATATGTAAACATATAAATTATCTCATTATCAATCTCATTATCCAAAATTTTGGTTGATTTAGAAATTTTTTGTTGGAAAAGAATATAAATGTATTTTTTAGTGGAATCCACAATAATAATTTATTTATAATTTTTGTTTTCTCATCATTAAAGACTGTTGAGTGTAGAGAAAGAGAGATTTAAATAGTGTGGAACACCTAATTTTTAGAATAATTAAATGAAGAAACATATTTAACAATATTAATTGTGATTTCACAAACATTACCATTGCCTTTTGGATTCAAAATAGGATGGATGTTTGTTTTCCCAAACCATGCATGTTTATCTCCACAATGGTGTTTTGAAATTTTTCCACATGAGTTCGTAGGTATTGAATAGTAGACTATGTAGTTTATTGCAACTGGAGGTTTTCTATCACCTTTTTCTTCACTATGTCCTTGGTGCTTGGTTAAGATTTGGTAGGAGGAGTATAATTTTAAGATGTTGATGGATAATAAGGTTTAATACCTTATCCTTGATGATACCATTTATTTTTAGGGTCACTCATGTTTCCTCCTTTTTAGTAATATTGTTTTACATTCCACTTGGGGTTTGGATTTGGTCCAAAGGGTTCCTTAATGGTGGATAGTTTTTACTAAAAATTATTCCAAAGGAATGAAAATGCACAAGACTCAGATGAATCCTTTTGTGGGGGTAAATTATCATGAAATGATATTGTTATAGGAACAAATACAACAGTGCAATGGAACTGGAGGAGAGTTTGAATTAAATTTTTCTTGATATAATTTCATAATATTATTATTAATATCATTGAGTTTATCATCTACCCTTTTTTAAATAGATGATTTACTTACCTCATGAACTCCACGAGTGGGTAACTATTCACATGTACCAGAGTTTTGTGCATTTAAATCCATGTCGGGTCTCCCTTTACGATTTTATAATGTCATATATTTATTTTATAATTGATATAGTCTGAGAGGCAGGGACGAAAATATCTTGAATGAATATTTATAGTTCATTATATCCCCCAATTTTGGCAGGTATGCAGTATTTACAGTATTTGTCTACACAATCTAGGGAAAGGGAAATCCATAAATATAATGAGTCCTCAAAAACATTTTGGGGATTCATGGTGGAAAAAACTATTTGAAAGTACCCAAAATTTTCTAGTGGGTCCTCACCAGGAAGAATATGAAATTTATAGAAGATGTCAATGAGGCCTGATATCATATAAAATTTTATTACATTTTCAAGATATCGAATATTTGCAAGATGGTACTCCTCATCTGAGATGGTCAATTCTTTTAATGTTCAATTATTTACATAACAAATTTTCAAGGATTTATTCGGTTCAATTTTTTATTAGTTTGGGACCAATTGAGGTTCCAAAATGGACTCCCATATCATAATTTATTATCCTACTGTATATGACCTAATGTTTGATTGATGCGAATTTTCAATTTCTGGGTCAAATTCAAGCAGTTTTTCATTTTCTGATCAGGACATACAAATAAGTTTGGATGTTTATTTATATATATATATATTATCTTCCTTTTATTATTTTAGATATAAAAAATATAATATAATACTAATAATTAATGGATAAAATAAATTATAATGGTGTATTATTTAAATAGATATAGAGATAGGAAGAAGAAAAGATAATGTGATAGAAAAACACAGAAAACAAACAAAAAATTAACAAAAGAATCGAAAATTGAAAAGTTAATTATTCAAATGGGAAATAAAAAAAATATGAAATACATAAAAGGAAAATTTTTATGTTGGATCATTGCAAATGGATCTAATATTTGATCACATTGGCATGTTATTCAAATTATTTTGTTGTCTTACTATAATTTTTATAGTATAGCAGGAACCTTGGGACATCTCTCGATGTAAACATAAATCATTATGTCAAAAAGAGAGTTGTGATTATGAAAATAAAATAGGAGTGTTATTTTTTAGAATATTAGGTTTGATTATTTAGGAATATAATAGACATTGAAAAGTCATTAAATAAAGCTGAAATTAACAGAATTAATTATGTGTGATCAACCCAGGTAATTCTCAAGATACTCAACCTTCACTGATTTAAGAAAATAGGTATAGATAATTTAATTTTTGTTTTATAACACCTACTATTATAATGATACTGATTTTATAATATGTAACCTTCTATGATTTAGTCGGAATAGCAAACTAATTAACCAGTTACCACCAATTATTGGGTGATTTTTGTTCGACTTCATAACAGAAACTCATGAAGGGAACACAAAGAGAACTTAATGTGTTATCTAGGTTTTAATTTAATTTATTTATGACCGAGTGAAATTAATTTATATTTCCTTGATAGAGTTTATGAGATTTTAAATGACCAATATGAACCAAACAAACATAAAATTTAAAATAGGGAAGAATAAATGTGGAAGGGTGTGTGAAACATCACATGAAAGTGTAACACCAAACATGAACATGTGAATTAAGAGAATGACATACGATTATATGAATCAAATACATAAGAAGTTAGGATGATGAATAACAACATAAAAACCAATAATTAAAATTAGCCTTAAAAATTACAAATAATAATCTCATGATATACATCGCGTTCCTCCCCAGGTGATCATATAGAGTTTTAAACACCGTAGAAAGAGAGGAGGACATACAGTATTATGTAGAACAACCCATATCCTCCATAACTTCTATTAATGTGGATTGGAATCCTTTGGGTCACCAAAATAAATTCAACTTACCTCATGGTCGAACATACTAATTATTTTCCCATATTTCCCTTTTATTTCCAAATTGGGAAGTGGTGTTGGTAACACAATTTTTGAGATACCAATTTATTCTTGATTTTGGGTTGGTAAATGGAATTTTCATGAAATATAAAAAATAAGAAGAGTTATTATTAGTCATATTTAATCTCAACCTATAAAATTTGGTGGTTATTTGACATATGTAATGGGATATATATTATGTATACCAATAAAATATTAACATCATCCAAATTTGGTTCCCTAGAAAGATTAATTCAATTCATCCATCAGATAGATGAGTTATAATTGGTTTTCTTGAAATGAATTTTATCTAACATATTCTTGGTCATCCCATAAAATTTCAGCCAATTTTTATTAATGTATTTCATAGAACATGAAAATCAGTGGACATGTGTTCATGAGCTTCCATGCTGTTTGGCCCATTTTTCTTCAACTACATTATAGATCCTCCAAATCACCTCCTCCTAAAATTAAATAATCAAATTAAGTAAATTTGGCCTTTTTAAAATTATTAATCATAAAATTATTTAATCAAAAATGGATTTCAATTTTGTATTATAATTATAATTTATAAAAAAACGAGTTTAAAATATTATTATAATGGTGAAAATGAATTACGAATCACTCTAATAGTACCAAGTACCTTATGTTTTTATGAATAAAATAGTCCCATGTATTTTGGTAGATTTATATCTTTCTAATTATTATCTTTATCCTACCAATGTTCATTATAACTCTCAATAAGAACACGATTGTTAGATTTCTCTTCTACATCAATGTTTTCCTATATGGAACCCTGGTATGTGTTATCTTTGGTGACCTTCATACTTTCCATTCATTATAATAATATGGAGGTCTCATGAATCCATTTTCTGATGTGTTATTAAAAAAATTTATTTGTAAAATTTAAAACCATAGTTTTGAATCATGATATTAAATTGTGAGGAAGTAATTTATTAAAGGAGGGGAGAATGTAACACCCCATGAGTTTAAAATATATAATTTCATAAATAAATTCTATTTCACAAATTGCATAAATTAAACAGAACACCTTGATATGCTTATACTAAAATTAAAAAATGAGTTGGATTGTGTTACAAGTAAGACCATGATTTACCAAACAACAATATATTATTATAATATTATTATTTAATATAATTTGATATATCCTAGCTATTAAGTTTAAATTTATTAATAATATTTACTAAATTTGGAAGAAAAAAATTCAAATTCATTTGTCAAAATTAAATTTTAAATAAATATACAAACCGTAATAATATATATTAAATGTTTATATAATGAACTATTTCTGCTCTCACAATGTCATTTTATACCGATAAATAAAATTATTTATTATTAGTGAATAAAATTAATTATATATATATATATATATTGTATATTATGTAAAATATTTTTTATATTCATCCAATATATTTGAATGACATATGATAAAAATACAATATTGCACATATAAACCAATATTTTTATCAAAGTATTTTTTAAAACCTTTTAATTGAGAATCTATTTTAAATCCAATATTTAAAAATTCTATTTAATTTATTTGTTAAAATAAACTTCTTATATTATATTAGGATTTAAAAATGTATTTTGGTTTAATAGTTTGTACTTTATTGATAAGTGTCATATTTTAATGAATAGTGAAAAATAATAAATATTAATTGAAAACAATTGTTCTCATTAAAATAATTTAGAGTATTAAATTATATTATTTAATTATTTCAAAATATTAGTAGGTTGTTTTATTATCAGTTAAAAAAAGTTAGATTCTTTTCATCAATTTTACATTGAATTTATACATAAAAATGTGACAATCTTTTGCTCATTTTTAAAATAAAATATGTTTTCTCACCCTTTCAACAGGTTTAATTTTAAATTAATTTATACAATTTCAGTGATTAGAATGATGAAAAATGGATTCTAACATTGGAATTAGTTGTCAAATTATGTAAATATTGTTTTTTTATTTTTGGGAATATTATTTGTAAATTTAGTACTATTTTATTTACTACAGTTAAGGGTAAAATAGGTAATTAAGTGTAAATTTTATATTACAAAATTACAGTAACACTTGTCCTAATTTCATTGGATGAGTTTTTTATGAACCAAATTATTATTATTTCATTTTTTTGTTTATTAGAGCCGTAATTATGACTTTAATTCTTTTATAGTCTTTTCTTCTTTTGGCAGTCCAATATGTCACACTCTTGTTTTTAATATGTAATGAATTTATTATATTTTGTTAATAGGAATAAATATTAGACTATAAATTGTAATTATAAAAATAATATGTTTTTATTCATCATGATTATTTATTTGTAATTTTTATATAAGGTATAATTTAATTAAATTCTTAGACAATGATTATAGAGTAATTGCATAAATAAAAGAATCATTAAATCAATGATATAAAAAATACTAAAATAAAAACAATTCAGGAACTTAATGTAATAAAACAATTTTGAGGAATAATATGACATTTTAGTGAGGTTTTTAAGTATTTTTTTGAATTTATCTTATTGTTATGATATTTTTAAAAAGTCAAATAATAAAAATGTCCGAACGTGGCATTATTGATAATTTAAAATAAATAAGAACTTATCCAATGATATATAATTCATAAAAATGTAAAATTATTTAAAATAATTATGATATGTCCAAAAAATTCAATAATGATATATTTAGTTTTCTTTTATAATTTTATATAAAATTTATTAACTTTAAAGTGTAAAAAACACAATTTGTCAGGGTAAGAGATAAAGGTTTTAAATAAGGGTTGAAGAGAAAAAAATGTTAATATCGTGACCTAAACATTTATCAAAATCATTTTTTTGGGTTCATTTAGACCCATAATAATATAAAATTATACATAAATCTCATTATAGGTATTTTAAAACGAAATTAAATTTATATTAATTTAATATTTTAGGAGTTTAAAAAATAAACCCTAACATCAATTATTAATGGAAACCCCCACCTCACTTCCTCTCACCACTATGATCCTTATTTATCAACCAAAACCATACCATATACCATGAATGATAACCTATCCACATCCTTTAGGTTATTATATTCTAAAAATTCCAAACATAGTATCCCTAAGATGAGATACGTAGAAGGTTTTCATAAGAAGTTGTAATCATCATTATCGACTCCTTCCAAAATATTTCTTCTTATACATACTATTCAATATTTATATCCAATATATAAAAAATATAGTATAATATATATTATTATAAGATATTATGATTATGGGACTACTATATTCCTTATTTTATCTATCATAAGAAAAACAATATAATTATGTCTGTGTAAGTACTGGTTACCCTCTACATAATGTGGTGTATTTTTTTTTCATCACCACTTTATTTGGATAAGTAAAATTACGAATATAAATGATAAATATTTCATGATATTTATTCTTTATAAATAATACACCATCGAACTACTTACCACTTTACATTATGGGAATCATATCGTCGGTCGTGTGTACGTATGGCATACTGTATCCAGGATGTGATAAGATTAAATCACCATGATTAACCATTCAAGAATGATTATTATTATGTATATGATGAGTGAGTATAATATTTATGAACTTAATATCATTATGAATATGAATAAATTTTAATCATATACATATGAAACATGAATTAATTGTAAAAACATGCATTGTAAAATGAAGAAGATATCACCTGAAAAAGGGTAAAAAATATTATCAACAAATGGGTGATAAAATAATATAAGAATATAATATATTATATCAAAAATTTGAATAATGTTCGTATATAATTTAATAAAATTAATAATTTTTTTATACATTAGGTTATGTCTTGTTCAACAAAAGGAAGTGAAAAGGTAAGGAAAATTCATCTCACTTTTCATTTCTGTGAGATACATTCCATATTCCATACTTTTTATTTTATATGGGGTATATATTACTAAATAATTTATTTTATGAAAAATAGTATGAATAATATGGTGATTTAATATCCATATAATTTTCTATCTTTCTTGAGGAATACGATTCTATTAATTATAATGTGGTAAATGTTAATTTTGGAATATTATTTTATTGGGATTTTATATACATAAGTATCTAATGGGGAATATTTATCATCCATTTCCATGTTTCAAAAAAAAATCCAAAATATAGTTATTATTATTCTAAAATTTATTTATGTCTTATTTACCTGTGTTATAAATTTTATTTAAAGGTTGGTAATTAATAATTTTTTCCAAACAAGTTACTTTATGACTTCTTCGATGAAACGAATTTTTTTTAACTTCTGTGGTGCAGGAGGCTTTTTCGACCATTATGAAGCCAAAATCATTTTGATGATTCAACTAAAATATTACAGGGTAATTTTCAATAAAATTATATTATTTTATAATTTAATATCATTTGAATCACTTCAATGTAAAAAAGTGAAATTTTTATTAACATATTTTACATTATTTTATTTGATTATTTTCAACTATGTCAGCATTATTTTTTTTGTATTTAATTAAAAATTGAGGTTGATTTGTTATAATGCAATTTACCATATTGAATTTAAGGTTTTATGATATATTTTATTGTCGATTTTATATTTTGATACCATTCATGCCTTATGGTCAACGTGAAAATAGTTTAAATAGTACTTTCAATACAAATGTTAATTTTGGTTATGTCTCACCCTTTTCATATGAGGAATGAATTGGACTAAGTATGTGATTGGTGTGGTTCTCTATATCTCCTTTAGGAATAGATTATTCTCCATGGAAAGAGAAGTTTTATTTTTTACATGTTTATGAATGGTGACTTGGTTGAAGCCATGGCGGTATGTCTATGATGTCCTCCATTATGTAGTCCTTCATTATGAGATTATTTATTGATATTCGATGTGATATTCTACTAGTACAATATCTATGGTTATATTTTCTTGATCCTGTGATTATTTTATATTGTATTATTTATTCATTCCATATTATTATAAAGAATATGTTTAAAGGGATTGTGTTTCAGTTATACACCTTACCATAAGGTTTATTATTATACAATCATCATAGCTTCTATTGTACTCTAACCCTTAGTAATCATCTCAGAACACCCCTTTCTTATGTTTTATTTTCCCAAGAAGCCTAGATGTGTGTTATGACTGATATACAGGGTTAGAAAAATGAGACTAATGGATTTAAAAATTGATCATATATGTTGTATTTTATTTTTTTAATTATAATGTAAGGTTAATTTATGTAATATATTTTCAATGAATGATAAACATATTTTTTTTTATTTTACGCTAGTATCTATACCAACGTAATAAAGAACGGATGCAACTCCGTGATACTAGGGTTGGGAAATTTCACCTTCCTCCTCATCATTTTTCCTTGGATGAGGGTTGTCATACCAGATTTACAATCAATCCTACTCAATATAGAGATTGAAAATCTCAGCTATTTTCCACATTATTTAATTCTCAGCCTTCTCTAGATGAGACTTTATCTAGAGGATTACCTCTAGCTATGTGTTGAGAAATTTAATGTGATATTCTATTTCCATGGTCGTATTTTGAATCTATCACTTTACTTATCTGTTTTTTACATGTTTTCAGACTTATCATAGCTCCAGGAAAAACAATATGTTGACATTATTCATGAATCATTTCAGAAAGGATTTTTTAGACCAGTGCATTTAGACCTAGATCCTCAAACCCTCAAACACACAAATTAAAAATACAATGGATAAGAAACCCCACATAGTTGATTCATCACGGTCAGAGTCATCCAACTCTATAAGATCTTAAGGGTTATACTCATGAATGCTTGCCCGAAATATGGAAGTTGGGTCTTACTCCATTATCCTCTCTATTGTGATAGGATCTAGGTCATGGTGATAAGAATACATAGTTGATTCTTCCCCTGTATATTCTCCCCTAATAGCCAAGAATTTTTCCCTATAGAGGCATCACCCCTAACCATATCCTACTATTAAACTAAGGCTAAGGTAGGATTATCTTGAAAAATCTTCACAAAAAAATTGGGTGTGGCCATCCAATGAAATCACACAAATTCCACTTCATCTTATGGACAATTGGTATATAGTCTTTTAATTTCTACATAGAATTAAGGATCCTCTTTGAATGTGATCATAAAATGAAAACAATGAAATTGTTATAGAATGGTATTACATGACATGATTGTTACTAGGTCATGATATTAAGTCACAACAGGAGTTTCAGTATAGACTTCCACCATAGGAGACCCACCATCAGTTGGTACTTCAATAATTGTTATTAGTTCCCCTTGGTTTGTTGGATCATAAGCTGAAAATAACAAAAAAACACACTGATGGTAAGGCTTCACAATGTCTAGTCATGGATGGGTGATTCAAAGTATGATCTTACCTTGATGAAGTGGGATTTCGATGATCAGACTTCATCGGCGAATTGTCCCCCCCAGAAGTAGGTAGTAAATTATGAATACTAGGGCGCAGTCCACCATAGATAAATGGGAGGACATGAGGTGTAGTATGTGTCACTCGGACCACCTCATCCACTACTAACTGACACTTTATCCAGCCATAGACAAAGGGCACATAGCACGTTCCTCTATACCTATTTTAACATATTCACCCCTTTTAGCTGGAGGGTCATTTTTTCTAACAAGATTCTCCTATAGAGGATTGTTTTAAGTGAGTATATATATATATGGTAAAAATGAGGGATCATGGAAACACATGAGTATATTACCCTTACATTGAGATATTTTACCAGTTCCTCCTTAGATCCTACAGTCATTCCACTCTCCAGGGGACTCAATTTTTGGTAAGTAGTTTGTCAGGACCCATCATCACCTGATCTGTCTTTTTATTTTTATTAATCATTTTATTGTCATTATAATACTAAATATTATTATTATTATTATAAATCTCCTTCAAGTATGTCATCCTCTAGTTGAGTCTCCTCCTGATCTGACTCTTTTCGAAGAATAATGTTTACTAGAATAGGGGTGTTTCATACGATCCCCATTTAAAGATAATGATATTCATGGTTTTTAGGTACACATATATGTAATGGATGTTCACCTTATCAATGACCTAATTGAACATGACATCTGATAACTCAATTTTTTACTGCTTTAGCTTCCCCCATAATTCATTTATCACTAGTGATTTCTAAAAAGTCCCCTAGAAGGACCAAAGAGATGGAAATATATCATCTATGGATGGTCTTAATAGATAAATTAAATTATTTCTAGGAGAATATTTTTATAGACATCGAGGACACCTTTGGGATTACTACAATCCGTGTCGTGGAGGTGGAAATATACTATGAGACATACCCACCACCAAGTTTCCTTCTTGAGCCTCTCTAGATGCCTATATATCCTATTTGGGAGTATCATATATTCTTCCTCATGGTATTGGATCACTCCTGCTACCTTGATCACTCAAATAAATTTCCAGAAGACCACCTCCAGATACACCACCACGTAGTTTCTCTCATATATCTTCATCAAGAAAAAATTAACATTGTTCAGTGGTCACATGATGGATTCATCAGATCCCACAATTATTAGCATAAACCAAATTATATGAACGATATAAGGGTTCCTCTCTTGATGGACCCCCATGAACACTCTCTTCACCACCCATTTAAGGCACCTGAAAATTACAAAAAAATGGGATTGCATGTATGGATTGTAGAAAATGTTTACATCAATCCATTCCACCAACACACCACCCCAAATACATTATAGGTACTCAATTTTATCCCATGATCCTTGTAGGCTGTCCAAAATTGGACCAATCAAATTAACAAAGGGATGGAAACTATTGTTATCATGGTTTCCAATACAACATTTCACCCAGATATCATTGATTTTAATCAACTGAAACCAAGATGTATTATGAAAATATAGTCAAAGACTGGTATCCATGGTATTAGTAGAATTTGGAAAATCAAAATTCATTATATCCACCATGATCCAAACATGAAAAAATTGAAATGGACTATAGTTCCTTCTAGGAATATTTCCCCACGAAACATGGCCCAGTTTGATATATATTTTGTCTTGCATGGACACTTATAGATAGAACATATTTTTAAATTCCAAGATCACCGCTATCATTAACATCCCTATGAATACTCCCATCCCCATTTCCATCACTAAGAGAATCCACCCCCTCAGGAAGGTAGTGAGTAAGGTAGTGAAATGAACCAGCAGGTCCCAACCCCCTAGTATAGAGTACCCATTTTTTTGATATTTCCCATCCTCAAAGAGGAAGCAATATGATTTCATTTTCAACTATAAAACACCACTAGAAAATGAATTCTCTAGCCTAACACCCTCACCTTTATATCATTTTTATTGATTAGTTCGAAAAGTGCATAGAACATGATATACATTTGAGAATTGGGCATTGTCGTCAGGTTCTCCTTCACTACCTTTGTGATGTGTTTCACAATGATTAGAGTATGTTCACTATTTTATTAGGTACTTTTTGGGGGTTGGAATTCATCATACTATAATCCCACTAGTTTAATATCTTCAATTTACTGAATTTCCTATATACTGATTCCAACTTCCCCATTATGGGGATGGAATGTTTTCATGTTCAGATACCATCGATATGAGTATCTCTGGCACTAGATCCTAGGGAAATAAATGTTAAAATGCAGTGCCCACACTGATTCAATAAAGATGAAATAACAATTATTATTCCATATTTTTGGAATTTGAAGTTCACCTAGTATCCCACACCATATCACTAGAGAAGTTACCACTAGACCTAAGTCCCAATCCCTATACTAACCCTTCTTGTTTTCTCCTATGCTACTCTTGATAGTGGTGGCATAAAGTGTTGGGAATACATCCACCTATAGATCATCACATGTAAACATCAGAGTCCTCTCAATAATTACGTATACAGAGAGTTCCTAGTCATCCCAAAAATATGGCCCATGAAAAATGACACTCTATTGTTGAATATCATCTTCATACATGAACATTGACCGCGGTGAGTCAGCACTGATAGATGGAATGTATAGTTCATCCAATAGTCTGATGGTCTATAGAATAAGGCATTCACTTAGTTTGTAGTCCTTATATGATTTCATCATCATGACTATGAGAATATCGTTATCTGATACAACCCTTTGAGGCCGATGAAACATAGGATTTCTACTCATCTCATCCCATCAAGTAGAAGATGCATCCTCGATCTGAGCAATTTTATATGGGTTGGCAATTTTCGGGTGGATATGAAATCAAAAAGGTTGAATCTTGGAAAATTTTATGTTCATCACACAATATGTGGTGCTATGTAAAAAATTTGTTAATGTATGCCCGAAATTCAAATAATTTGTTATAAGAAATTGTGCGAAAGTGAAGGGCTATGCGTGAAAGAATACAGTAAATTTTCTTGTTATCATCTGATGTTCAATCTTACATATAGAAGAGAAAGTAACATGTCTTGAAAAAAATCAAGGTAACATTAAAAGGGCCCGTATATATATTTATAGGCATGAAACCAAAATTATTTGTGTGCACAAGGGATCTTATGTTCCCACCAGTGAGTTGTCTTGATGATATCTAGGAATCGACCCATATCTTAGGTGTTTCACTCGTAATCCAACCTTTTAGTCCCTTTTCAACATAGATTTCATGTCTAGAATTTTTGGAACCACATTCATCCTCATGATTCACATGTAGATTTTTTTTTTAAAAAATATATCTTTTGACTCAATGGAGAATTCAGAAAATGCTAAGGATGGAATGAACAAGTTTCGATGTGTGTGGAGAAGATAACGTTTTGAGTGGATGAATCTAACACACCAAATACCGAATATGTTGTATACTTTTCAAAAATACATTTCAAAATAGCTATGGTTTTTATAATGAAACATGATTCTCCCTCATGAAAGATCTATGATCATGCACAAGAATCTTACCCTCTAAAAAGACATCAATTAGGTCCTTGAGTGCTCATTTTCACTTATGAAATATACAGTTGCGACAAATACCTCCACTACAACCAAGACATTTGATATATTTCTAAATGACTCATCTATATATTGAAAGACACCCCTTATTGAAGGTTATCCATTGAAATTACAACCATCGCTCTACTGCATGTATGTCTAATCTTGCATGACATCACAATATCCATAGCTCTATCAATGTTGATATATTGGGAGACCGGTTACGTACGGGTCCTCTCATGAGTGGGCACAATGTTTTATAAACCTTACATAATATCTCCTTTCTTAATAAAGTTGTACTCAAGGGATCCTATCGCATTCATCCTTGAACATGAGTGCATCACACCAATGATGTTCTCGATCACCACCAATTGTGCATAACCCCTATTTTATATTCACCGGATTGAACCATTTACAAAACACCATGTAAGATCCAATCTTGTGTAAAACCATCATCCCATGAATTAACATCATTCAGAAATCCCTCCATGATTGCGCGTTGTGATTTCTTAGTCCCTATCAAGACCCACCCTATGCCCCCAATGCATGTGTTTCCATACCATTTTCTTCTCAACCTAGGTATGCTAATCCAATTTTATTCTCATCATAGAGATGCTAATGAGAAACTCATGAATGAATACTCCTCCATAGCAGCATATCCTAGAACTTTTGAAGCAATCCACTTACCAAGGTGACATGAGCTATTGTAACGACTCATATTTTATAGGTTATATTTTTAGAAAATTAATTAGAGAATAAAGAGACAAAGATCTATGATGGTGTGTGATTCAGAGGCCCGGAGTACTCAGAATGATCTGCTGAAAAATGTTATGTTTTTAAATATCTCGTGAGAGTTGTTTTCTGGAAAAAGTTGACAAACATATAAACAGGTACCCAAAACAAATTTCAGAGGGCTCTGTTGTGTTCAAGATGGTGGGTTTACCATAGGTGCGATTTAACTTTTTTCGGTACTTGACACTAGTAAGAATACCCAAAAATGAAAAAATCGTAAATAAAAATATTAAATAAAAATATTATTTTTTTCAAATTATTATACCTCTTGAATAGAGACTCGGATTGAAAATATAAGACCACCATTGGGTTCTTAATGGGTTGTTTTCCTTTGGTGAAGCCTAATATTAGCTAGGGTGGGTCAGCAATGGAAAGTAGTTTTATGGATGTAACCATAAATAAAATAATAAAATAAAAATTATTTTATTTTTGAAATTCTTATAAAACATTAATAGTTACTCAGATTAGAAATATGAGAGTACCATTGAGATCATGATGATGAGCTTTCCTTAGGTGGAGCCTAACCCCAATCGGAGAGGGTAAATTTCAAAAGTAAATTTTTGAACTTTATAGAGGAGAATAAACTAATCATAAATACATTTATTTTAGTTTATCACTTTGGTGATGCTGCGACACTATGATGAAGAAACCCATTCTCCTTTCATAAATGAATCAGTGTGGTGATGTTGTTCCAATGAAAAATAGTTATTCTGAAATGTGTGATCCTATTAATGTGTTTACTCCATTTATATGTGACACGGCCAAGCATTAAAATTCATAACACTAGATAATTTCTTTTTAGTTACCTAAGGAAAGGAGGACGATGCTCTCTCATTGGGGATAATGGATCAGAGGTCGGTATTAGAGCAAGGGTTGGTGAATTGATGAAATTTTTTGGAACATGGATTTATGAGGTGATGTGGCTTAAATACATGTCTTTATGTGATCTATCTCGAGGTAGGGGTTGTTATTTAAATTTAATCTTTTCCCTGTATTTTAATTCTTATGATGAATGTGAATTGACAGA
Organism: Viscum album; assembly: GCA_963277665.1. NCBI lineage: Eukaryota > Viridiplantae > Streptophyta > Magnoliopsida > Santalales > Viscaceae > Viscum > Viscum album. The sequence continues at coordinate 409,077,777 of OY728153.1, read as the reverse complement.
AAAATAGATTGATTCACAGATCGTGTTTACAGTTGTTGTATGGGTTTCACATTGCGGAGTTTTTTGTGGATTGATGATTGTTTTGTAGATTTCTGGTCTTTTCATCATTTTCTTAATACTTCTAGAGGATTTGGTTGATGGAGGAATTAAAAAACAAACGATGTTCAATTACCATGTTTCTTATTGTTCTTTTCTCCCTCACATTATTCTGGTTATTCATGAGTTGTTAAACAATCCATCGTTGCACAACCATTTCTTGGAACAATGATTTGATGACTTGGATCAGGAATGGACACAACACGAAGAAGGTGTGATAATGACATTGGAGAATGGATCGTGGCAGTGTGCGAGGTATTATTTCACCAATGAAATTACACCATTATGAATCGCAATGAGGATTCAAATCCCTGAAGAAGAAGAAAGCGACCAGAGGACTTTAGAATGTCTTCTACATTGAAGAATGGATCACCAGAGCGCACCGATTGGCCCGCAGAAGATTCCACCGATGTGTCGGCGGTTGCATGCAGTAGCAGCCACATGTGGGATGCATCTCAAACTGACGGTGTCCCATAGCAGTGAGGAACAACGGTGTCAGTGTGGTGTCACATCCATCTAGAGGACACATGATTGAGCGGTGGGTGAGTGATGGAATGTGGCATGTGGGACCATGTGATGTGGAGACGCCCAAACAACTACTGGCTTCGTGTTTCGAAGGGGATGTGGTGAGCTCCAGCGACCAGGCTAGACAGGGCCCGACTACTAGGGAAAGCTAAGCAGATGGGGATCGGGCCATCGAGGAGCCATGTCGGATGAAAAACGGCCTGCTAGTGGATGTAGGGCGGATGAGTATTGGGTTGATAGGCGGCCCGATGGGCTGGAACCACGAAACAATAAGCGAGGGCCAATAGGCTTAAGGAGACAAATTTTTAGACATGTCTGGAGCGGGTAGGCCCAGTCCTGTGTGGGTCAGGACGGGTGGGACTGATCGGTTCGATTAGGCTAACCCAAGGCCTGGTATGGTCTGGTCGGTCCAACCGAGTCATATCGGACCAAGACCCAACATAACCTTTTACATTAAAATGACCATATCATTCAAACCATAACTCCGGTTGATGAGATGTCTATAGTGTTGGGACCCTTGGGATGAAGTGGTCCTTCTGAGAATTCTTAATAGGGTTTTAGTGGACAAGTAGTGGTTGGTGGTGTAATTTTTGTCTTTCCTATGATGGATCGATGTCGGATCTCAATCCTATCATATAGGCAGACAATAGAGGTTGAGATTAATCTCTTGGGATTCTCTATAATGGTTTGATGTAGGATCACATCAATGTCATATATAAGGACCTGGGTTCTGATGTGGGTTGTCTTAGAGCGACTTTGATAATGACTCAATGGGATGGAGCATGTATCTCACCAAGAGGCTAGATCGATCCTCACTTCACATAGTGGAACCTTTGATAGGTTTTATAGCATGGGTGTGACCAATATTTACACAGGAAACCACCTCATATCTAGGATGATAATTCTGTAGGGATAGGATGTCCCCCTATGAGCCCTAGGTGCATTAACCCCTATTTGTGTATCGAGATATTTTCTTTGTTCGTGACTTGATATGATTACTGTAGTTCTCAGTGTGTTCTCTTTGGGTGGGGACTAAATAAGTGGGTCCCCTTGTGAGGGTCTCTGATGACTTCATGCCTCAATGAGTGAGTTTCTATAGAAAAAGCATGCCTTTAGGAGAATATTGTGACCAATGATTTGGTTGTGATATCGAGAATCCTTTTCATAGTGAGACCATACATCATAGGCAATCTTTGTGATGTATCAAGACCATGTGTGCTCTCTAATTCATTCGATGTATTTGAATGATTATTTTTTTATCATTTTATTCCGTTGTGATGTTTCTTAGTAAATTAATTTTTCCATGTGTTAATATTTGTGGTATATTTAAATGATTCTATAAATTATGATCTTATGTTCACATTATTTAATGTTTGTAATAAATTATTCTAATCTATGTTATCTCTATTATGTTTACATATTGGTCTTTGTGGAATTAATATTTTATTCTGGGTATGTTTATACTCACTATTTTTTTTATTTCTACCATTGATGATATGATATTTCTCATCTCCTCATGAATTTACATATTCAAATGAATTCACCAAAGATTTAATTATTATTCAACTATTAATTATCATTTTAGATAACCCATTTTTAGTGTTCTCTTTCCAATGTTTTGAGAAAGAGTTTTACAAATATATTTTTTTAAAGATGTTATAGAATTTTTCATTAAAGGAGAAATTTTCTCAACTATTGTAACATAAGATTATTACGTAATATGTCATTAATTACATTAAAAAAATTGTTCCTTGATATATTAATTTTTATGAAACATAATTTTTATTACATTTTATAAATGTTAAATAAATTATTGTTTATTTTGTGTCTCTATACAAATTCTTTCTCCTCAACCAACACCCAATCATTCACATTTACACATAATAAACATAGTGCAGTTGTACTCATCATAAAAATTCGAAACTAAATTTCTTATGAAATAGATCAATCTATAAAATTCACTCTATCCTACTATAATAATGCTACTTTATTCATTTGTCATTGACCTGAAGCCTATCCTCATGATTAATATCCTCATAGTTGATGAGAGTTAGTATCATTCCGTATCCAAACTACTGTAAATCCTATCTAGTGCAATGACCAAAACATATAGACGAATCATTACATCTGCATAATGAAATAGATACCATTTCTACATCAGTTTACTAAGCCTTAACTAAGACTTTACTTTTATATAACTTTGTGATCAAACAAAAATACCTCTCCACATTCCCTTCCTAGATAATTCATGACACTCATTTGATGATCGATCACATAGGAATTGAATGTTCTATATAAATATATATGGATGACACCTCACTAATGACCCATTATACAATGTAAACATATAACCCTTAATTTATCTACCCTAATAAGCATTCTCGTATCCATATTTCAAGATTTAGATATCCCTCTTACCAACCTCACCCATTACTACATCATAGAGAGGTTCCATTATACGATCAGCACCTGATTGAACACCCTTAGAAACCATGTCAACTAAAAAATATTTACATGTATCATGATATCATATAGAAAATAATCCTCATATCATCACATTTTGTAGATTTAATATCTCAAAAGTACTATTGTAACCCAAAAATAGGATGTGAAATTTTTTCTATATTCCCAGACTAATGACTCCCATTATTTTATTAGGATGAACACATTGGGTTTGTTAGATCTCATAGATCTAGTAACTAATTTCCAAAATACCTCACCACGGAATCCTTCCCAAACATCACCACATGCAATTCAACATATTCCTAAAAATACAACTACTGTTTAAAATTTCCATTGAAAATATAATTTTCCATTACCATTCTATTACTTGGTATAATTTCAATTTAGTTGATTTAAATATGAACTATATTGATCGTGATTTCATATTTATAGGGTCTCTCCTCTATCTAAAACAATAGAGGATACAGGAACTGGAACTTTATCATCAAATATTCCATAGTTTTCTCTTCTCTCAGATATACCTAATTAATTTTACAAATAATCAATATTACGCTCTCCCTATGATAATAATCAATACAATACACAAAATCTTCTTAAATTGTCTAATTTACCTAAATTTTAACTTATACCCATGGATCATGTTTTTCCCCTCAATCAGGGTCCCCATTTGGTGAACACAACATTGGCACCACATCCTTTGCCTCTTGATTATTTAATAGGATGCATGGAGATGGTTTATTTTATAGAGACAAATAACATGTTCAAAAAATATTTAATCAACTAAATATCATATATTGTGGAATTTATAATAGGCATCACATCACACTTTCCCATACACTACCATACTATACCCAAGTTTTGTTTAAACTAATATGACCAAATCCACTTACATATTTACACGATGATTTAGGAATTAATATTATCTGAGTAGAAATATACCAAGATGTCATATATGAAATTGATATCTATGATTTGGTTATTACATTAGATATACATGAATTTATAGGACCATGATAATACTCACAAGTATGCTCACACATGCCATTTAAGTCCTATATGAATGTAATTATTAATGATTTATATATGATTCATAATAGGATAATATTCACTCCATAAATCAATTACATGAAATACCATATTTATCAAGATTAAATAACTCATTTTTATCCCTAAAAATTTAATCAATAATCTTTTCTCCCTATAATACATATAAATTATCCCAGACGACTTCTATACAAGAAGACAATAAAACTTATATCCCAAGTCCTGACATTGTTTTACACCTAAATCTACTAAAACCAATAATTAAAAAACAAAATCTTATTGATATCATTTAGAAGAAACTATTTGATATTTCATTATAGATTCCTCAACCTTGATTATCCTAAGCAACAGCCAATTGACTATTCCATTATACCTCAGACATACCTACATTATTACCAATGAATTTTAACTAATAGTGATGTTCTATGAGGTGATTGGGGTGAATAAACTCTCTGATTATCAAAAATTACAATAAAGTAAGTCATGGAACAAAAATAAATGAATTGTGAATTTTGTTTGAAAATATTAAACCAAAAAATGATTTTAAATATGGTATATAATCATATATTAAAATGACTACACAAAATTTAATTATTGCCATAAAAAATATCTCATGACTACTCAAAGGCTGAAAATATTGAAACATAAATTAAATTCTAGAATTATAACCAATCATGATAATAAGTATCATCTAGATCTACATATAATGTCTAAAAAAATCTGTCCATCCACTACACCGAAATCTAGAAGGATAGAATCACAAATCAATTTTCCTTTCATATACCAAAATCAATATTGTCTACACATGCCTTTGAGGTCCCATGAATGGTGTGAGAATGAAAATTGTAATCCTCTACTAATGTTGTCCCTACATAATATCCAAATGTTTATGAGTGTATTAAAACCCAAATAAAAGTAAACCAAATCAATATACAAAAACCACTCAACACCATACTCATCAATCCATGGGTGATAACTTTTTCACCTTCAACTAATGAAATATGAGAATGATAAACCCATAACTATTTACACCAAAATATTCATTCTCCTTCAAACCAATTTTATTCCATAAGGTTATAAATACCCTCATGTTAACCCAAATAAATGATTCAGGATGTTAATAATGATTCCCCAAAATAATTTCCACATACTGCACAAACTTTTTCAGGGAGAATCTATTGTTTTTACAAAAAATATATAAAAACATGAAAAAACCCAATCAGGAAATGTATCCACTCCCATCCATTTCTCATAATAATCATCTATATCACTTCTATATCCCAACAAAATATCCAACCCTTAAACTTATAGCTAAACGAATCAAGCCTATGTATCTCATAAAAGAAAGATACCAATAGTTTTTAGTGGAAGAAAACTCTCAATGAGTCGTATCATTTTTTCACATGACTCAAAAATATTCAGCCTTATGATATGTGTCTTCACCATTAAACGATGATCACAACTTGATAAATCTCCATCGTAACCATTGAGAATGTTCACTAAAAAAAATCATCATGGTAAAACGTGTTTCTCCCACATTTGTGATAAAAATAACTAAAAATATGTCATGATCCAACAAGGGATGACACTGAACGGGTCACCTAATTCGGCCTGCAGCATGGCCAGAAGGGCGTTCTTAATCCATATGGGCTATAAAATAGTGTCTGACATCAAAAAATACAACGATAAGTAATTCAGTCCATATATACCATAATCAGTTAAAAAATCTTGAAAAGAAAAATAAAAACAATTTTACCTTAAATGGATATAAATAAAAAGATTAATTTATGACTAATAAACATGGAATAAAAAATAAATAAAAACATGATCTAAATAAAAATTATGTAAAATGGTACCAATATTCTCTGTGTGACTTCAAATTCACCACCATCCCAAGACTGAACCACTGTGATAGTTAGAACGAACCAGATGACATGAAAAATAAAAAAACCTGAAAAATAGTTTGGTTCTATGGACACAGAATGGTATCAGTATATTGTGAGCATCACATCTCAGTAGAGAAAAAAACAAAATCCTTGTATTTACCTTTCTCAAAACCAATCAATTAATCGTAGTTTGAAAAATTCAGTTACAATAATAGGGTTATTACATTTTTCATTGGAAATATTGTTTTTCCAAATTTTAAAACAAACACATGCCACATTTCATTTTCATAATAAATTATCCTTTTTATGCAGTAAACTAAACCAGATACCAAATAAAAATAATATAGTGTTGTGTAGATAATACATAAGTAAATAAATAAATAAAAACTACATGCTAAAAATAAAAAAATTCAAATTAACCAAGAAGAAAACCGATGTAACCATGGTGATCGTAAACATCCCTAGAAGACCCCTGGACAAACTCGATTCCGAACCACCTATCGGCGTTTGGTTAAGCCTATATGTTTATTACCGCAAGCCTACCTCAATTAGCCAATCAAATGGAACATCCCACCTAGACTATCTACAATATATGGTGTACCAACCCATCTAATCATGGTTGACACGAAAAATTTTCTTGGTTCTGTAGATGGTTCCCAGGAACCCATGGTAGATATAAATGAATTGTCTAACTATGAGGACCTCTCATGCATAACTCAAATTACCTTCCATCAGTTTAGTTTCCTACCCCAATAATGAACACCATATGGTGTAACCCATAATGGTGTATCCCTGCTATAGTGGTGACACACACCCACATATATATATATATATATCTAATAGTAAAAGGTTCCAACCGGGCCATCACATCAAATTACATTGAAAACATACCCCCAAGAATTCATGGATTCCAACCAATCTTGTATTATTTTAAATACAAATTCATTTATGACATTGTAATGTTCAAATGGTACTAAAAAATTATTTAGTCAAAAATACAATGCAATAGATAAAACACATTTCCAGAAAAAACAGAATGTAGTATCCATGATTGTAAATCCAAATGGGACCTTCAAATTTCTATAACTAACACTTTTATAAAAAACCTACCAATCAATAAAATATTCTAAATCCTACAAACCATGCAAAATTACCCCTTAAGGCTATTGTTTACCCATGAACCCCCCTTGTTCCAATCGGGGATACCATTATAGATTTAATTTCGTTTAATTTTTTGAATTCAATAATGTGAAATATTAACATTTAGAAACCAAAATCAATTCAAGGAAACAATGAACAATTTAAAAACCAATAAACCAGTAAAGAAACCAATATTTATGGACAACAACATTTAAAAGTGACATCATCATTTGAGGGCACATCAAGGTGTACACATTGAGAAGCCATGGATGTTTAATAATCTAATAAAACATTATAAAAAATCAATAAATACCCCAAAATCCATTTAAAAAACACCCACATTCCATTAAAACCAAATTCAACCACCCCATTTGATTAAAAAAACACAAAAAAAATCCCTTTTTAAAGAATTTCCACTAAAACTTTTTAAAATATATTAATTCCTTTTTCATAAACAAATCAACACCACAATAAAGATTTTTTATAAATTATTCCAATTGGAAACATCATCCAAAATAGCCAACATTTCCAAAAAAAACACAATTGGCACTTTATATGACCCATTTCATATAAATTCATATAATAATAAAGATAGAATCACTCAAAACCAATTTTTGACAAATTACATAGGAAGAAAACACTGAAACAAAATAAATATGTTCTTTATGAATGTTAAAACCAAATTTTTTAAAAATAAATTATAAAAACATAAGATGAAATTTAACCGAACTCCTCTTTCTTGGATACATGTAAGCATAAACCGAGAATTGCCAGGAAACATATTTTTAACAAATTATAAAAATTTGGAAACACAGTAATATTCTATCCAAGAGTATCAAAGGAAATCAAATACAGTATATAATATTAATTGAAACTATTCATGTGTCATAAGGTGGAATTAGATGGAAAAAACCTATATTTGACTACCTTAAAGGTGTGCGAATGTGACATAACCTTCAGAGGAAGAAGAGTACACCCATAAGAACCATATATACCCCTATATTCGAAGAAAATTTAATTTAAAATAAAACCCAAATATTTGGTTTTGTCCATATAGGATTACCCCAAAGAAAAAACCAAAAAATTAAGGAATACCTACCATATAAAAAATGGGGGTAGGCTGGTCATTTCGTGGGGAGGGATGGCCACGAGAGGTGTCAGAAAGCGTAGAGGAGGCAGAAGGGAGGAGTGATGCATTAACAGGGGCCACGTGAAGGGGCCACACAAGGTAGAGGAGATACAAGGAGTAAGGGTGGGGTGAGGAGGAGTGTCGTCTGAAAGGAGGTCAGGCCGGAATTGTGTCAACGATGAAAGTGGGATGGGGTGGTCACGGGAGAGTGAGAGATTAGGGGGTAGGGGCTTATGCGAGAAGGTGATATGAAAGGGTTATGTCATGACAAATATAGTTTTTCCTTAAAAAAGGAAACTAAAATCTGAATAAAATTTATATCAATAATAAAAATATCTATAATAAAAATAATATTCATCATCATCATCATCATCGAAATAATAATATCATAATAGTAATTATTAATCATTTTTTTATTTTAAATTTCGTCAAATTTTATTATTTTTAGGCATACAATAGGCCTCACGATTTGGCTGCAGAGTCTACCAAACCATACCCCAACTATACATAGGAAAAAATCTCACCCGAATGTTTTAAAATACAAATAATTTCTATAGGACTAAACCAAACATTCACCTAGAAGGATTAAATACCATTAAAATTAAAGTATAACGTAGTTCCCTGGGTCGGGGGGTGATAAATTTTCCCACCACATACACTTTCTTCGCCCATAAATTCATCATGCCCAAAGAGAGTGAAAAATCAATTGTGCACCCAGTAAAAACTGAGAGGAACTGAGAACCTCATGGTTTCCATTCAATCCATATGTCACACATGACCGATCCAAAATAATCCAAAATGTAAGAGGATGGTTGAAAACTATAGGGTTATCCTCACCACAAAGACTCAACTATCACCAAAATGATAACCCAACACACCACCCTGAGGAGGGGGAAATATGGAAATTCACAATCAGACCAAACCAACTTCCCTATAACAAGAGAAAAAACTTCATCATGAGAACTAGAATATTTTCCCACACTTACTAGAATTCCAATATTAGGAAGAAAATTAATAAAAAAGAAACTTTGGATAAACAATGGATCAGAAAAACTATTAACCTATCTCACAAAACCCAATCATCTCCTAACAAGAACCACTAAATCGAAACCATCCCATACAAAGTCCCAACACACATTAAGAAAAAACAATTTTCAATAAAACCATATTAATAATAAAAAAAATATAATTGTTTGTGATTGAGTGAGTTTATAAAACTATTACAATAAGAGATGAACTTACAACCGACATATAATATAAGTAAGGACACCTTAAATGTCCTTATTCCAAAATGAAAGACAATGAACTAGGATAAAGTCTCTCATATCCCTAGAAACACTGAATATGCTAAATATTTACACTGATACCTATAGTTGGGGATCTGATGGATGAATAATATACTACCTCATAGTCATGTACGACCATACCTCTATCATAAAGTCTTCTTCAGGTGACGTATTCTGCAAATTTTCTCCAGATAACCTAGACAACCACAACGATGGAACATCTTGAGATGTCTGTGACATGATGTTTTTGAGTTCACAAACAGACTATAGTGGTGGAACACAAGGGAATGATATAAAGACCAATAAACCAAAACCATGGAAGGATACACCTTATAATAAATCTCCTCTAGCATATGCATCTCACAAGATGGGGATCCTTCATGAGCAGCAACAGACAATGGATTTCCCTTCACCGGCAATCTAGAAACCAATTGAGTTTAGAACACTTCATGTATCAGATTCTCAAATTGATGGTCCATAGAAGAGAGGGCATGATCCTTAATTATTGGACTAATCCCCCCAATTAAATCTGACAATTCTCCCTTTGGATAAAAGGAATACATATCCATAATGTGGTAATATAATTCCTTCACAAACCGTTGGCATTTTTGAATACCCACTAGATCTTCCCTTTTTTGTCATCACATTCTTAGGTATGAACCATCAGATTAATAAGGGAAAAACGACATCCCATGTTATCATGAATATTAATGATGGTGTGGAAAAAATCATCCAATCATTCAAAGATGGGCCTTCAAATAGACCTAATACATCACAAACTCTAACTGCTTCGGGAGTTCCTAAATCCCAGAAGACACGATTGTCCTGTTCAAGAAACCTCACTACCTCTAATAGATCTTGATCACTATAATGGAATGGTAATACTTGAGAAGAAATAGAAATTTAGAATTAATCATTATAAATATTGGGGACTATTCTGGGTGGCATTTTCTGAACAACATGATAAAAAAACACCAAATCCATCATCAATTTGAAACATAATTAAGAAGAATATATCAAGAAAAAAATATGCTGAGAAGAAAAACACATACAAGAATAATCAAAACAACTCCTTTAAAAAACCACTATTTTCATTTAAAATATAAAACATCCTTCTTCTATGGACAATTTTCTAAATTTCCAAACCCCCTTTTTAAAACAAATTTCAATTTAAAAAATCAATTCCCTTTTTATAATCACTTAATTTAAAGGATATCTTCGAAACATTAACCAACTATTAACCAAAAAAATCATCTCCTCAAAGAGAAACCAATTTTAAAAAAACATTAAATTAAGTAAACTCACCCATGGAATCTTATGCTACATCACTATCATGCCCATCAATTTACATCCACAGGTCCCAAACCAAACATTCCACCCAAATCCCCCCACATTCGAAGACATTCATAAAGAACACCACCAGGACATTTACTAACCCATTCCAAATAAGCACCAAATTTTCATACCAATGCACTTTCAATTTAAAAACACACTTTTCTAATTTAAAACCATTCAGAAGAATAATTTTTTATTCAAAACAATTTTCATATTCAAAAGTACACTTACACTAACCAATACAAAAACAAAGGGCGACACAAACAAAACTATATTAACATGGAATCAGTGTGTGTTCTCAAATCAATGACATGGTACTAGGTCATTCCCCAAGTAGGAAATAACACTATAAGGGACTCTAACTATGCACATGGATTACACATGGGTCACTAATCAATGTGGGATCACTACAGGATTCCCATTCTCCTCTATTCTCATCCCTCAATCCAAAATGAAGGCAAATAACTCAATTCCCAGAGTACCCTTAGAAACTCGAGGTTCAGAATTAGAAAGCATTCATAACGCCCATCTTGTACCAATTTCATTAGTCTAGTCAGTAATAATATCCATCAATCAGTCACCCCCAATATCAAGAACCTACCCTGATACCATATTTTCACGAACCATCATGAAATTACATTGAATTGGTCATATTATCTGGCCTGTAGCAGGTCCCGAAGGGCTATCCCGATCCCCAAGGGCTGGAAACTACTTCCAAACAATAAAAAAATACAAGGGGGATGGATTCAGACTATAAATACCATGATTAGTTAAATAACCCATAAAATAAAAATGCAATCAACTAAACCTAAAATGAATATAAATAAATAGATTCAATTACAATCAATAAACATGGAATGAAAAATAAATACACAACTAGCGATAAAAAATGAACAAAAATAATACCAATAATATCTATGTGACCCCAATGTCACACCATCACATGAATGAAACACTGTAAGAGTCATGTTGAACTAGATGGCCTGAAAGGGTAACTAATGCTACAAAATTATTGGCTTCTACCATTGAAAAATGGTTCATATTGGGTGTGACATTCACAACACAACCGAAAAACACTACAGAATGCAAGTATTATCCATTACCGAAAACATTCCATTAACCGTAGTTTGAAAACTATATTTATAACAATAGAGTTTTCACTATTTACTTATAAAATATTTTTATTCCCATTTAAACAACCTAGACACACCAAATTCCCATTTAAAACATATTATCCTCTTGATTACAAAAACTAAATCAAATACCTAATCAAGAAAATAATAGAATGTGATGAAAATTAATTAATAAATAAATAAATAAATAAAAAGATGAAACTAAAAACAAAATAAAGTAAAAAATAATAAAATCATATTAACAATGGGTTATCATAAAAATTACTAGAAGACCCCTAGATGTAGTAGGTTTGGAACCTGCTCCTGGAGTATGGTGATTCCCCTAAGTTTATAACTACTAGTCGCCATCGACTAGCCAATCCAATGCCTCATCCAACCGTGCCTATATACTATCTAGGAGTACCAACCCCTATACCTGGGTTTATCAACAACCATCCCCCAATCCTCTAGATGATGCGCAGGAACCCATGGTAGATATAAATTAATTATGTATGTACGAGACCCTTTCATGCATGACACACATTACCTATCATCACCACACTTGAGAACCCCAAACACTGACACCCTATATGATAACCCATGAAGGTGTATCCCCCAAATATAGGTTCAATATATATATATATATATATCTAGTCATCAATGGTGTCAACATGGTTGTAACAACACATTGCTTCTAAAACATACCTAAAACATTTAAGGTTTCTCACGAGGGTTTCATGAATTTAAATCCAAATTCATTTATAATGTCTTAAAGTTACAAATCATTGATACAATACATTTAATTCAAAAACATCATGAAATATCTCCAAAACATTTCAAAAAAAAAGAAATATATCTTCCATGTTTTCAATGAAAAATGTTACTTTCAAAATTTTTATATCTAACACATTTACTAAATCCTTTCCAAACCATAATGAAATGAAAAATCTTATAAAATAGGCCAAACGACACCTTAACCCAATGCTTACCCAAACATCCCCAATTACCCATCATCTATATCTTTATAAATTCCATTTTAAATAATTTTTAGAATTCACAGAAGGGAAAAACTAATATTTCGAAATAAAAAATCCATTTACGTAAACAATGAACCATTTAAAAACTAGTGAACCATTAAAGAAACAAATATTAAGTAAAAAAATCATTTTAATGTTCCATATTCATTTGAGATTACATATATGTGTTCACTTTGAGAACCCATGGATGTTCCAAAATCTAATAAAACATTAAAAAAAATTCATGAAATACAAAAAAAACCCACTTGAAAAACTCCACATACCTTCAAAACTAAATCCTACCATCCAATTTGATCACAAAAAAACACAATCAACCCCTTTTTAAAGCATTTAGACCACAAAATTTCAAACCATATAAATTACTGGTTCACACACAATGACACACCCAAATCAATCTAAATTTTATAAAATTCCTCAATGAGAAAACATCAACCAAGGAACATTGCTTTTTCAACAGGAAAAAATAGGTAGCTTATCTCACCCATTTTTTATAAATTCATATAAACAAAAAAATGGAGTAGAGAAAAAACATATTTTTTCAAATTCTATTAACAAGAAAACACCAAAAAAACTAACTTCATGCGTTATGAAGGTTCAAATAAAATTTTAATAAAATTAACGTAACAAAACAAAAGTTGACATTTAACGAAACAAATTAAGCATGGATATAGGTAAACATAAACTGAGATTCACTTAGAAACCTTTTTTAAAAAATTATTCTAATTTAGAAACACCATAATATGCTATCAAATAGTTTTATGGGTATGTTAATCATTTTTAAAAAATTAATTGAAGCCATTCAAGAATCAAGATATTGATTCGAAAGGTAAAATCATATATTCACTAATGTATTGGTGTGTGACTGGGACGAAACCTTCATAGAAGGAATACTATGCCCCGATGAACCATCATGACCCCATAGAATCAATGAAAATTGATCTAAAAATAAAATGTATCAATTAGGGTTTGATAAAATAGGAAAACCCAAAAGAAGAACCCCAAAAATGAAAGAACACATATCAGAGTGGGAAGAGGGGTGGCTAGTCATGCTATAAAGAGGGACGACTGCCAGAGGTGTCACATACAATAGAAGACTCTGGCCGGAGGAGTATCACTTGAGTAGGGCCCCCCTGAGGGAGCCTCATGATGGAGATATATGAGGGAGAGGATGTGAATGGATGAGGGGAGACACAATTAGGAGAGAGCCATCGGGGAGGAGGTTTGGCTAGAGCGATGCTGAAGATGGTGTTTGTGGGTTGGGGTGGTTGTGTTAGAGGGAGAGAGTAGGGGGATGGGGGAGACGTGAGAAGGTGAGAGTGAAGGGGTGGGTATTGACCCCTCTAGGGATTCTCTAAAAAACAAAATAAAATTTATATCATAAAAAAGAATAATAATATCTATAATAATAATAATAATAATTATTATTATTATTATTATTATCATCATCATAATCATCATAATATTCTAATAATAATAATTATTATTAATTTAATTAATTTAATTAAATTATTCATCAAATTGTATTACTTTTAGTCGTAGAGACGGGACATAGTTTGGAAAAATGGTCTTCCAGACCGTGTGCCAACCATGCGTAGGCCAAAAACTCAACAGGCTGTTTTAAAATTTGAAAAGTTTACCTGAGACACAATCCGAACCACAACTAGAATAATTAAAGATCAATATAAATTAAACAATAAATGAGGGTCTATTGTCTTTGTGTGACACAATATACTAGTGCATCCCATAACACCCATTATCATGTTCCACATCAATCCCATGTTCATGAACCCATTTCAGGTCCCATAGGTATGACTTCCCATTCAAATGTCATATTAAATGACTAAACACAGAAACAAATCGATATTTATTAGACTATAGTCACACATTACCTCCCATACAATCCTAAGTTTAACCTCGGGTACCATAAACACAAATAATTCTTCATATTAATATCACTCACATCAACTAATCCACACATATAAGTCATTGACTTATAACACATATAAAAACATGAAATATATTAGGACTATATACATAGTTCTAGGAGAGAACTACATTTTGAATACTACCAATAGAATCTATTAGTGGTTGAAAAATAAAAAAACCCAATAAACTAGACTAATGTAGTAATTTCAATCGAAACTATCTACATTAGTATAAACCTTGTAATGTATAGTAATGAATATGGAGGCCTACCCATTATAACTCCTCATGAAAAACAACTCAAATAACTCATTAAATATTTTTTGAACCCTAATATGAAAGGAGAGAATATGGGGGAATGGTGAAATTATATATACTAGCCAATTGAGTGTCATGTGGGTATTTTCATCATGTATATTAATAAATAGAAATAATTAATTATTTTGAAAATAAAAAACTCATCAGAAATGGACTACGTTCCTAATGCACTATTATAGGATTTCTATTAGACACTATGTATCATATATGGGGTAACCATCCTACTAGTGGACTTCCAAGGACATAATCCTCCCCTTCTAGGCCCACCGAGTATATATGGACCACAATCTTTGTAGTATAGATCCTGATACATGGTCTAACATCCAAAATCTTCCTTCAATAACATTATATAAGGGTCGAGTATTTTCAGACATAAATATCACATCATTTTATATGAATATTTTAAAAAATGTATGTAAACACACACACACAAGAACTGTAATAGTTTAATTTTTTGGGGACTAATAACACAATATTCATATTTCATGAAATCTCGTTATATGGCCCACATGTTTCTTCTCGAATTTATACTCCCTTTAGGCATACCCCCCCAAAATATTATTCATAACCTGTGGAAGGAAACATTTAAATGGTGAGACCATATCCTCAAAAAGTGTATACATAGGATATATAAATGTTTTATCATATAAAAGAATAAGATAATAATAAAAGTATGTTATCGTGAATATAAAAATCGATGTTAATATCGTACCCACCTTGTATCATTATAATAGCCCATGTTTTTATGGACCATTTTTATTGAATAAATTAAATTTTCATTTATGAATTACATTTCAATAATTCATATATCCTTTTCACATGACACAAACATGGATTACGTTACACTCAAAACCAACTTGTCATATGATATACACAATAATGAGCCTCTATGAAACACATATTTTATTGTTATAATTATTTAAACATGATAATTATAACCTATCTTTTAGACATAGTAATATGAATAGTAATAACTACTTTTAATTTTTTTTTTGAAATTTTTTTATATTAATCAAACATATTGATAATGAAATATTAATTTTTACATAGTCTATATAAGTTTAAAAATATTATTTTATCAAATGAACTGCGTTTCATGTATTTTTTCAAATATATTAGAATTCATTTAAGAAAAATTAAAAAATTGATTTTTATAAAATAAACAATTTTTGGAATATAGAATGCCTAAATTATATTAGGGAGACGTTTTTTGTTTTTTTAGAAACATCTTTTTTTTCATGAATAGTAAAAAATACTGGATTCTAATTCAAAATTCCTTTTCAATTAAAATATTTAATAGTTTAAATGATATTTTAATTTTTTTTAAAATATTAATTAGATAATATTATTATAAATTAATACAATGTAATTAATTTCAACCAAATTCTAATTGAAATTGTATAAAAATTAGTTGAAAATGTTTTATCATGTATATATTTAACGAACACAGTGTCAGGCTCTCTATAGGATTAATATTAAATAATACTTTTCCAATTATGTTGTTATAATTTTGAAAAATGGGTTTAATATTTGGAATCACCATAATTTATGTTTTATCACATGGTCAACATTGTCTTTTATAGAAAATATTAGTGAATGAGATTAATAATAATTAAAATGAGTAAGAGAAAAATTAGTTGAACAAAGTAGTAAACCATAAATTTAAGAACAAAAACAACCTAGATACTTGTCAAATGGCCATTTTATCAACATTGTTTCACAATTATCCTTCCATTATTGATTTTTTTGCTGGTATAAATTTTTTAGGTAAAGAGTGGGTACATTTAAATTATTTTCAAAAATGCCAAGTGAGTGATTTCCCATCCATATAAAAGGCCACTACATTGACCACTTCATCACACCTCTAAATCCTATTAGGTTTGAATATTTTATTCCCAATACAATTATCCAAAAACCTCCCATACTTCTTGAATCCTCTTTTTAGATATAAATCCTTCCTTTGGAATTCCTTTGGTGCAAACGAAAATGAGTTACCAGATTAAGAGGTAACACACTCTCTCAAACTCCATTATTTTATTTTCATTATCCAATACATAAACTATTCTTATTAAATTATTTTATAACTACATCATTATATTCAATATACGAGTATATTTTTGAGATAATTTTTTTATCTACACATAATCAAAAATTTATCTAATTCATAATTGACTTCTTCATTATGTTTATGCCGAACTACCGCCTCACCAAATGAAGAATGATCATTTTTTATTGTACCACCTCTACTGGTGTATATTATGATAGAAAATATATTTATATATGTCATATATTAATTTTAAAAAACATGTCATATTTACTCCCTATTTGGTGTAAATACTATAAGTTTGTTTGGGGAAGAGTGGACTACTGCCCCCTAAATGCGATGTGATTCGTTCACACACAAGAAGGAATGTATTAAGAATCATTTTTAATGTAAATTATATACATGATATTGTAATTATACTATAATATTGATATATATTCAAATATATGCATATATTTGATGTACATTCATTCTTTAAATAAGTCAATAAAAATGGAAACAACATTCTTGTGTACGTATGACATATTGTCTTCATAAATTCTATATTACATTTCACACTTCTCTATTATATAGATTATTATAATAAACATATAATTAATATATATTATATTAAGACCATGTTTTACATTATTTAAAATATTATATGAATATACGGAACAAATTTATAGAAACTTATGTGAAATGCGACGAACAAACCAGATATTACCTGAAGTGAAACCATGACATTTAATTGATAACAAGTAGGTAATATAAGGTCATAATAAAATCATATATGGTATTAAATATAATTATATTATTATTAAATATATATATAATAAACATTCATTTATTATATAGGAATATTTAATGAGTACAGAGAGAGTCAGGACATAAGGTAAGGTAATTTAATCTCAATTTTATTTCCTTGAGATACAAGACTTATTAATCATTGTCTTCTTTTGAGTCATTTTGTCTACATCCCATGAATGTATTATATTTATATTTCACATTAATTTATGGTTATTTATGTATAAAAATTATTATCTTTCTTTCATTGTGTTCATGTTTCAAAATATAGCAAACCAGTAAGATAGTTCTGTGTTAATTTTCCTTCATTGAGACTCATGTTTTATTATGCACATAAATTCTTTTCTATAGGTGTATACACATCCATTTGAAATGTTATATCATGAATATACTCCATTTAATGATATTTTTATGATTCAATTAATTCCATTTTCTTTCATGGATAGTATGATTCCAATTATCCTTGTGGTAAGGGATTATTGAAATAATCAAATTGATTTTTGAGATAGTTAAGGATTATGATTCCTTTAGGGAAATATTATAGTCCATTTCTTATTAAACCTCAGGAGTTTTCATATAGAATGTTTATTCAATATATTTAAATTCAATGGTACTATTTTTAAACTATTTTGTAATTAATATTATTAATAAATTGTCTTTAAAAAATCAGATTGAATCTATCTCTTCAGTCAGATGTCTGTTTTATTTCAAAAAACATTGTTTCAAAAAATTTTATCATTGAAAAAAGATTTTAAAAATGTTTTATGGTTTTAAAATAATCCTTTATATTTTTTATAAGATATTATCAAATAAAATGTTTTTATAACCTTTTTAGGGGTTTAAAAGAATTTTTCAAAGAAGAAAGGATATTTTCCACAAGAAATGTTTTTTAATGATGTATCAAAATTATTTTCCCCATAAGATGGAATACATTTCTATTACACATGCCATTATAGGGAAATGAATAAATTTTTACAATAATATTATTTCTATAAACGGTTTATTTTTTTAATTCATGATGTTTATGATACTCTTATATATTTCACGAGTTATATGCTTTTAAAACCCGCTTCTTGTCAAGAATTATGATTTTGATGAAATGATTAAAAAATATATAAATTTTTTCCACAGGTTATGATATTATTATTTTCTTAAGATACCATCT
Organism: Viscum album; assembly: GCA_963277665.1. Classification (NCBI taxonomy): domain Eukaryota; kingdom Viridiplantae; phylum Streptophyta; class Magnoliopsida; order Santalales; family Viscaceae; genus Viscum; species Viscum album. The sequence goes on along the minus strand of OY728153.1, from coordinate 409,058,488 downwards.
CCATTTAATGTGTTATGATATTATTTTTAAATATTTTGTGTTACATGTTCTTATTATTTCAATATGAGAAGGGTGGGACCTATATCCTAGTCCATTACAATTAGAATTGATTTATATCTCTTGTGGTATAATAAGAATGTATTGGGAGTAACACATGACTATGAAGATATCCAAGGGAGTGGACCATTAATACCAAGACAATATGAGGAGTGAACTCATTCTAATAATATGGAAATAGTAGTTAACTATATCTACAAATGTGGTATGGGGAGTGAAACCATACTACAAAGACTATATTTCTAGTGATGCCTTGGATACTATAGAAATAAAATTATGTGGTTATGTGTCTACCAAAATTCCATGTATTATTCATATGTTATTATTTTATTGAATATTTTATTTATTTCCATATGACTCATGTCTTTCTAACATAAAATAATTATTCCATGATTCATTTTTATGATCTTAGATACGCAGTGTATGGTCTCTTATTTTCATGATCTTGTTATCATATCCCTATTCTCATTATTATGCTTTTGTACCTACTTTTCTAAAATTATTTATCATCTGATATGACCCCTTTTTTACATTTACTTCCCCAAGGTTATTCCAATATGTTTTATGGTTGATATTTCAAAGAACGATGCTAGTACAGAATATTGTAGTAGGAGATGATGTAGCTCATTTATGTACCTATGTTTATGTTTCAATTTTTCCAAATTTACTATGCTTGTAAGGTCATTAGGATAATATTTTTATAATGTTTTATATATACATAAAATTTTATCTAATGTCAATGTAAGAAAATAGAGGGTCACTATAGTTGGTATTAGGGGAAAGGATTGGTTAACATTTGAAGGTTAGGATGAGAAAGACTGAGATATAACACTAAGGATACATATAAGAATAAGATTATGTATAAGAAAAAATATGGGAAAATTTCATAGAATTTTGGTGATGGATATAGGTAGTTAATTTCTAGAAATACATCCATGTATGGATACTACAAGTGGACATGGATCTTAAACAGATGTATCTAGGAGTAAAAGATCCAAACAAAATTTAGGGTCCTTACATGGGGTAATCTAGTACATGAAAACATTCCATTGTGCACACCTAGTTTGACACTCCCAAAGACATGCATTTTGATTTAAAAAAGTTTTCATAGCCCATCACGAAGGAGTTAAATAGAATTTGGGTATGAATAACTTCAGATAAACCTAAGGATTCAAAAAATATGCATCCTATAGGTGAAATTTAATAATTATATCATTCTTCATTATGATAGAAATTTATTACTCTATATTTTTTTTGTATTAGTAAATTGTTCCATCCCAAACGAATTATATTAATGTTGAATGCAAAAAAAATTCAAGGATTTCTCTCTTGAGAAACTAAATGCTATGAGAGATGGAATAAAAAATATTATTTCTATGATTACTCATCTTTATCAAAAAAATAATCATGGTGGAATTCAAATTCATAAAATGAGGGAACCTAATCATGTTGATACTTTCAATAGGGAACATCCACCTTCATTCATATGGTCTTCTAATCCACATGATGATGAAAAATGATTCTGTAAAACTGAAATGAAATTATCCATTATCTAGTATTCACGGAATGAGAAATATGTTATGGTTGTTTATCGTTTATAAGGTGATGTAGACAAATGGTGGACTCTAATAATGAATATGAGAAATCTATATAAAATTGAGTACATGGAATGTGATAAATTTATGAAATTATTTTTTAATAATTACCATCCTCTGATTAATCATACCATGATGGATAAAGAGGTACTTGAGTAGAAAAAAAATGGATGATGAATCTAATGGTTCCACTTAGTACACATTCAAAAGACATAAAAGGTATTATTTAATAATTATTATCCAACCTAAAATTAAGTTCAATAGTTATTCAGTGTTTTAAATCCATGTCTCAAAAAGGAATTGTCCATCAGATACTTTATTATCTATTAATAGATTCAGCATTGTGAAATTAATGTTTCAATGTAGTTTGGTGTCCCGTATCAATACCATGGTTTTGAAAAGAAATGAATGATGGAGTTTAATGAAATATCCAAAAATCATGAAGATATGTAGATGAGACTCATTTTATTCATTCTATTTTGGAAGAATCATTAAGGAAATAAGTATAAAGGTTCTGATAAATGTTTTATGTGTTAAAGGTAAGTCCATAAAGCATTTTATTTTTGATGTGATCTGAAGAAGCTAACTAACGAAGCTAATGGAGAAAAATAGTTATATAATGAACCTTGTATGCTACATTCCTACATGTTTAAAGAAAATGAATAATATTCTATTTGGTGACCAAACCCAAGGGTTGGTGATGATGATCGATGTCAAAATCATATTAAGATGAGGCGAAAGGTGAAATATCATGTAATCATTATTTTTGAAAAGGGGTTTGATAATGATGTGGTTAAAGTAACACTTGCATTATACTATAAAATAACTAATGTCATATTTGATTCTGGATCTACCCACTCTTTCATATCTAAATAATTTCCTACAGTTGTTAGGAATCCATGAAAACTATTATATGTGGAATTAATAGTGAAAACCCCAAATGGTATGATTAATTCATCCTTATGAATCAATTTTAGTTGGGGTTTGTGGAAATCAGATACCTTGAAATCATGTCATTATTCCTTTGGTATAATTTTGTGTAATCTTTAGATTTGATAATCTTTCTCCGTATAAATCCCACATCAATTTTCATGAAGGATTATTACATTTGAATTTTTAAACACTCATAAGATCATCCGTCAATGTGATGATAATAATGAACTTCCTATGGAGATTAAAACTATTTTACGGGAAATTATTCACATTCATAAGGGTTTTTATCTCAATGGTTAAGGATAAAATTGACATCGATGATAGGCCTATTGTTGGAAATTTTTTTGATTTATTCACAGATGAGTGTCTAATCCTTACAAAAAAACTAGATGTTTAGTAATCAATGTAACTCATACCTGATTCCACACTAATTTCATATACTCATTATATAATGGAACTGATTGAGTTATTGGTATTTAAGAAGAAACTTCAAGTAATCCTTAATATGGGATTCATTAGGCCAAGTGTGACACCGTGGAGTGCACCATTTTTTGGGTAAAAATTAATGATGGATCAATTTGACATTGCATTGATTATCAGTGGTTGAAAATGTTCACAATCAAGAACAAGTATCAATTTTTCCGTATTGATTACATGGTTGATCAACTACACATATCTTAATACCTGTTCAAGATTAACCTCCATTCTAGATATCATTAATTGGGGGTACAGAAGGAGGATATGGAAAATATAGAAATCTGTAAAATCTATGGACACTATGAATATATAATTAAGAATTTTGTTATTTCTAATTCCATGTTATTTTCATGGATTAAATGAATAGAGTCTTAAATGATTACCTTGATCAGTTTTTGGTAGTCTATATTGATGATATTTCATAATATTCAAATATAAGGTTAGATCAGGATGATCACATGAGAATTTTAAAAAAGGATGTAAGGTGAAACTATATGTAAATTTACCTTGATTGAAATTTAACTATAAAAGGTTTTTTAGGTCACATTACCTCTAGAGATTTTATATTAGTAAATACATCAAAAAAGAAGGCTATGGAATGCTAAAATAGAACAACCAATGTGATTGAGAACCATATATTTCTTGGTTTAGTGGGATATTATCAAATGATTGTGGTGAAATTATCATGATTGTCTAATCCTATTAGAAATGTAACTCAGGAGGGTGTTAAGTTCCTCTAGACAGATGAATCTGAGAAAATTTTCCAGGAACTGAAATGAAGGTATGTTATCCAACCTATTCTTACATTACCATATGATGGATAGTGGTTTGTAATCTATAGTGATTCATATAAGAAGTTATTTGTATGCAATATTTTGAAGAACAAAATGTTTATATCCTATGCCTCACGGACATTTAAGAATCATTATAAATAAAACCCACCTATTGATTTCGATAAAGAAGTAGTATTTTTTGAATGAAATATATGGAGGAATTAGAATTATGGATAGAATTTTGATATATATACCAATCATCAATTTATGAAATATATATATTCAAACATATATAGTGGACCATGTTCCAAATAATATTGTTGGTGCTGGTAATGTATTATTACTCCTTAATACATTATAACCTTGGGAAAGAGAACATGATGAATGAAACACTGAGACTGAAGGACCATGATTTCTTCTCCATGATGAGGATAAAAATGTTCTTGTATTTATGGATTTGAAAAGTATGTATCTATAAATCTGGATGGAACGGTAAAAATCATATCTTTATCAAATTATTTTTCCAAACTCTATCTAATTAAATATTAAGGAGGCATAGAAGGAAGATTCAGAGACACTATATAAAGTTAAAAGTGTTCCTGAGTTTATCCATGGTCAGGATGGAATGATAAGGTTTACAAACCATGTATGTTTTACTCCCAAACCATATTAGTAGAAGGAAATTTTAGACGAAGAACATAGTTATTAATTCTATATTCATCCTAGAAGTATGATAATTTATAAGACTTGAAATAATATTTATTGTTGGATGGAATGTATAGAGATATCACAGATTTTTTATCCCGATGTCTCATATGACAACATGTTAATGCTGAAAAAATGTCAAAGGGGGTTTTTCATACATTACCTATAGCAGAATGGAAATGATATAATATAACTATATATTTCTTTATTGTACTACCAAAAACCTCTAAAGGGTTTAATTATATATGCATACTCATTGATAACCTTACTAATTCAACACACTTAATTTATATTAGATAATATTTCTCTTTGTATAAGCCTGACATGACATAAGTTAAGGAGGTCCTAAGGCTACACAGATTACCAAATTTAATTATGTATCATGTGGATTTGAAGAATAACTCAATATTCTGGTGAATTATTCATTAATAACATGATATCGAATTGAGTTTCTATACTGCTTTTCATCCTCAGATAGATGCTCAATCTGAAAAAAAATTAAAATCCTAGAAGATATATTTATATCATGTTATATGGATTTCATATGTGTTTAGGATCAACACAGTCCTCTAGTTGTGATTTATTAAAACAATAGTATTCACTAAACCATTCACATGGAACTATATAAATCCATCTATTAGACGAAATTTATAGTTCCAACATGAATGGATGTGGTTATAGATAGAATGAAATTGGGATATGAAATCATTGTAGAAATGACTGAGAAGGTTGTAACCATTCAGAATTATATGAAGGAATCTAAAAGTCAATAGAAAAATAATTATAATAACCAATAGAATGATTTATAATTTAATGTTGGTGAAAATGTGTTTCTATGAATCTCACCCTGGAATGATTTTATGAGGTCTAGAAGGAAATGGAAACTAATCCCTAGGTATATCTGTCCCATTTAGATTCATGATGATATCTGGATGGTAGACTATCACTTGGAACTTCTCTTAAATATCAATAATGTCCAAAATGTATTCCAAATATTCCTCCTGATAAAGTACATACATAACCCTTCATATGTATTTAACTGAGATGTCATACCGCTTGAACATGATCTTTCATATAAAGAACAAATAATTGAAATTCATGACTAATTAGAGAATGTTTATAGAAGAAAACCAGTCACCTGGTTAACGTTTTGGGATGAAATATATTGTTAAACGCAGATATGTATAAACTTGAGGATATGATGCATCAGAATTATCCCCATTTGATTATCCATGCGTGAGAAATTTCAAGATAAAAATATATTTTATAAAGGTTAGAATGTTATACCGTATGTTTTTATGGACCTTTTTGTTCTCCAATAAATTAAATTTTCATTTATTTCTTTCAATGCAACAGTTCAAATATTCCTTTCAACTGACATTGACTTGGAATATGTTGCACACAACACTGACTCGGCGTATGATACACACAATTAAATGTCTATACAGGACATATTTTTTATTATTATAATTAATATATGTGATTATTATTACATATCAAATAGGCTTATGAATTTGAAGATAAATAAATATGTTTCAAATAATTTTTATAATATTTTTATATAAGTCAAAAATATTGATAATAAATGATATAATTTTTTTGTAAAATCATTATATGTTTAAAAATACTATTTTCTCAAATGAACATATTTTAATGTTATTCTATGAAAAACAATAAAAGTAATTTTAGAGAAATTTATAATTTTATTATTTAAAAATAATATTCATTTTGAGTATAGAATTTCAAATTTATATTAGGGAGGTCATTTTTTCAGAGAAACATCCTTTTTGGATGAATAGTGAAAAAATACTAGATTTTAATTCAAAACTACCTATCCGTCTGATTTATTTATAAGGGTAAATTATATTTTAATTTGATTCCAAATTTTAATTATATAATATATTAATATATTAATCCAATTTCTGTCAATGGTCCCAATTTCACATTTTAATTGGATATATAAACATATCAAACAACTAACCATTTTTAATTTAAAAACCCACAATATCATCCCGCCAGAGTGATTATTTTTAAATTGTTTCCTATAACTTATATGATTATAATTTTTAAAAATAAATTAAAAATTTTGAATAAGAATATTTTATAATTTTTTACATGGTTTATTTATATTGTGAATGAACATATTAGTGAAATTGATATTAATTAATTACAATTATGAAGAGAATAATTATGGTTAAAAATGTACTAAACCTAAAATTAAATACCCAAAACGACCTTAAAACCTATTCAACAACCATTTTATGTCCAATTTATTCCCTGAACCATAAATATTTAGTTTTCAAGGTTTTTATTAATTTTTTTAAATAATTTCGGTAAAACTAATATGTTTTCAAAAATTAAAAGGTATTCCTTTCCTTTCCCAATAAAAGGATACCACTTCGCCCTCTTATCTACACCTATCAAACCCATTAGGTTCATAAAATATATGTCAAATTCACTTTTTAAAACCCCTCCTTTACTCATTTAATCCTACCATTGGGATTAAATCCTTCATTGGAATCCCTTTAGTTCAAACCAAAAGGAGTTACCCGATTAAGAGGTAACACTATCCCTTAAACTCCTTTTTTTTAATTTATTTCACCACTCCCTCAAAAATTATTATTCAATGCTTGTATAAAATTGAAAGTATTATAAATATACTATTTTTTATTATGACTTGTTTTATACCTAAAATTACACACACATCTATCTAATGGGTGACAATCATTCTGTTTTTGTGTATGAAAAACTCCGCCTCCCTAAACGATGATGGTTCATTTTTCCTTTACCACCTCTCATTGTAGAAATTATGATGGGAAATTGGTTTATATTTGTAATATATTTTATTTATTATATATTTAATCTTATTTATTACTTTTACAACAAATAAAATTTTTACGTATCATAGGGTTTAAATAAGATAATTGTGTTTAAGGAAGTGTGGAATACAACCCCCTAAAAGTGATGTGATTCATTCACACACTACATATTATTTATTAAAAATGGGTTTTGTGAAATTATATGATATATTTTACATACAAATTATTATGTAATAATTATATATATATATACACACACATATATATATATAGGCCATGTAGTATTTTTCATTCATTATGATAATAAAAATAGAAACACCGTTACTGTGTACGTACGGCTTACAATCTCCATGAATGGTATATTCTATTTCAAAAATCTATATTTGATTGATTATTATAATAAAAATATAATTAATATAAATTATATTGAAATAATAGTTTAAATTTTTTGAATAATGATATTAGTAGATGAACTATAGATATAACAAATTAAGGCAGATGAAAAAAAGTGGATATTACCCGAAATAAAACCTTTTCATAGAATTGTTAACAAGATAGAAATAAAAGGTAATGATAATAAAATTTATGGTATTATATATAATAATATTTTTCTATAAAATATATATAATAAACTTAGATTTATTACACAGGAAGACTATATGAGTAGGAAGAGAGTCAAAACACCGATTAAGGTAATTTCATCTCAATTTTACTTCAGTGCGATACATGCCTTCTTCACCACTAACATATTTTTTGTGGTATATATAATGACCATGAATGTGTTATATTTTTATTATTTTTGAATTTATGGGTATTTCAATATCCACATTATGATTTTTCTTTCTTGGGTTTAGATTTCAATTGTTAAAAAACTAGTACGATGTTTTTTCCGCAATTTACGTTCTTTGAGGCTCATGTTTTGTATAAACCTTAATTCCTTTAGAGGTGTATATAATTCCATTTTTCATGTAATAACATGAATCTATATATTTTAATTATATTTTTTATATCATTATTTCTTTTTTATTGCATGGATATTATGTTCCCCTATAATAAAGTGATTAGATTTTATGGAAATAATCTCACCACTATCTGAGATTGTTAGTGATTATGATTTTGTCGATGAAATATTATAAACCATATCATAAAAAAACATCATGAATTTTATTATCCTAGGATTATTCATGATATTTCAATTTATAATTACCATTTTACACTCTTTGTAAAAAAAATATGACTAATAAAATGTTTTTAATAATAATATGATTTATCCCTCTCTTCATCCAAAAATCAAGTTTATTTCAAACTAAATGTTTTCAAGAAAAATCCAAAAAAAATCCTGAAAAAAGATTATTAAAATATATTATAGTTTCAAAATATATTTATATAATATTTGAAAATAATTTTAAAAAAATTGGTTTTCAATAGTTTTAATGGTTTAAGTTTTATTCAATGATGAATTGATATTTCCCTCTAGAAATGATTTTAAATGATCTATAAAAATTATTTCCGATATACAATGACATCCATTGGTGTTACTCATGAATTTTATGGGAAATAATTTAATGTTTCTATTCATAATATTTCTATAAATATTTTTTATTTTCAGGGAATTATGTTTATGATACTTGTTTATCCTTAACTAGTTATATACTTTTGTAACCCAGATCGTCTCATGGGATAGGTATTTGAGGTAATGATTATTAAACATATATATTTTCCTATATGTTATTATATGATTACATGTGTTTGATACCCATTCCATTTCATGTGTCATTATATCATTGTTTATTATTTTTTGTTACATGTATTTATGATTTCATTATGAGATGGGTGGGAACTATATCTCTATATGTTGAATTGGGTAAATATTTATATCACATATGATATTCTATGATGGTCTTGAGAGTAATCCATGAATTATATGATGGGCATGGGAATGAAACATAACGATAATGATGGTATGTTGAGTGAACTTAATCTACTAAGATGGCCATGGGAGTTAACCATGGCAACCAAGTTGGTATTGGGAGTGAACCCATACTATTAAGATGATATTAGAAGCGATGAATTGGATACGATGAATTTCATATTACATGATTACTTGTCTTCCACTATTCCATGTATTATATCTATGTTATTATTTCCTGTATTATGTTATTTATTTCCTTATGATTGATGTCTTATGATTATCCAAGTTATTTTCCATGAATCAATTTTATGATATTTTTTATGCAGGGTATGACATTATAATTTAATGATCATATTCTGATACCATTATTTTTATGATTATACTTACGTATATCCATTATTTACCATTACTAATATTAAAATATAACCCCTTTTTTATGTTTCTATCACCCAGGTTATTATGATATGTATTATGTTTGATGTTTCTAAAAATGGTTCTACTAAATAAGAACTCGATTAAGGATTATATACCTTGTTTATTTAATAGTTTTTATGTTATGATGTTTCAAATAGAACTAAACTAGTATAGACATTATGAGTTTGTTTCTATAATGTTTTATGTATTCTAAAAACGTTATTTGATGTATATTTATGAAAATAGGGGGTCACTATAATCATAAACATGAGTTATGGCATAAAAAATAGCATTTCCAAAAAGGTATCCCATAAGAGCGATAAGTTATTACTAATAAATCATAAAATTTAATATCAATCCATAAAAAAGTGGAACCAACATAAATATATATTTGTTTTTCATAATTCATGTTTAACGACCATGACCATCAATATTATGGATTATGAATATTCACCTATTTAACATTGTGTATCCAGACGAACCTTCTTCCCATATTGGATCAGGACTCAACGGTTTCCCATTGTGAACCAAGCCCTTCGACATATTTCCCATTATTATCTCATGAGGTATAAAAATTTACCCGGTGAATTAGAGGTAGATATAGGTCTCCATCCTATCATAATGAAAATAATTCATATGAGTTCCAAAATATCAGAAAATATTTATCATATCATCAATTCATAGTCCATGAAAAGATAATGTTTTCAAAAACATTTAAATAATTCAACATGGAATAATGCATGAAAATCAAATGGGATTTATAATAATTTAATAAATAGAAGAATTTACCATATATATAGACACAAAAAGGATTGTATCATTCAATATTATCCCAATAATATCATATGTACGATCAATATTTTTCTTATTTTATGGAAAATGTATTGAAAGAGATCACTTAGAACATTCAATGAGTAAAATTTCCTTTAAACTGGAATATTGTTTAAAAAATTAACATGTTTATAAAATATTTATCAAATCCATTTCTTTGAGAATAAACATATAAAATTATAAAATAATCTTTAAAATATTCAGTTGTCATGATTCATGGAAACTCAATTCTTTTTTGTAAATAATAAACAAAACATACCTTTCATATTTTTGATAAAAATGAAATGGGTCTTGATTGAAAAATGACATGAATCAACACTTTAAATGGATTTTTAAAAATTAAAAATGGTCAATATTTCTATCAATAAATTCTTTATATAATTCTAAATAATTTTTGAAAACAATTTTAGAAAACATTGATATGTATGAAAAAATTGTTTCCGACTGAAGGGATAAAAATATATGATTTTTCTTAAAAACATTCAATTGAAGTATTAAGTACATAAACAGATGAATATTAATGGAAAACATGTATTCCCATGACATAAATATGTGCAAATAATTTTTATGAGTTTATTTATATTTGGATCAAAATATCTCATCAGCACAAGCATAAACAAAAACAATCATGATAAACGATTAGATTGTATTATAGAACTCTCAGTACATAAGTAAATTTGAATCATAATCCCTATAAAATGATAAAATTCAAAGAAACATTAAATATAATGGAAATAAAAAAAATAATGATATAATATTTCCAATTATCCTTATATATTCCTCATAATGGATTACAGGTTAATAACAGAACATATGTCTTAATGAAGTCATATTGAGACAAAAATCCCTTACATTAAGTCTTGAAATCAACAGAAGACATTCTAACCACATGTATAATAAATATAATATTATTTGACATATATAAAATAATTATAAATATATGTATTGTATGAAATATAATTTATTTATGACTTTTCATTACCTGTTTATTAACAATTAGTGGATTAAATTACGTTTCAAGTAATAAGTACTTAATTTTCAAATATTTTATTTTTTTCCGTTTCTATCCTTTTAAATTTTTCATGGTTCTATCATATACATAAATTTAACCATGATATAAATATATTATATATTAATTATAAATGTATTTATATTAATTCATAATATTTATTGATATAAAATTAAATACATTATTTATGGAGCTGTTGGTTGTACAAATGCATGAACGCGTTATTCATTTTTTATTATTGTTGAGGAAAAGATAAATAATAATTTAAATTTACAGAGTCTTTATGATTTCATATATATCATATAAAATTTCTACCTTTATCATTATTACCTTATAAGAAAAATATTAGTAGAGAAAAATCACATCTCTTTATGAGGAAGTAGTTCAACCTACAGAAGAACGAGGTTACCAAATTCTCTAAGGAATAGAATGTAATATGTAATATATGACACAAAAATATATAAAAGTATAATTAAATAATAAATATTATTTATAAACATTAGATATGTCATTATTCCCCTCCATGAGATTCAGTGTTGGAAAACAATGTATGTCAGTTCTCGAGGTGGTAGTCCACCGTACATGCGATCAATGATTTCATTTACCATTTTTTGGAGGATAATGTAATTGTAGGGGTTGATATTAGATTAAAAAAATATAATTATATGTAATATATTGAGGTTATTATATCATCATGTACTAATATTAATTGAAGGAGGTTGGGGTATAATAAAAATAAACAGTCGGTTGGGAATGTTACCTCTAATTCAGAAAACGTTATTTATGGTTTACATCAAAAGCCATCATAGGATGGATTTATAACCGTAATAAGGAATATGGGCACAAGGGAGGGTTTTGAGAAAACTATTTAATGAATTTATTGTCTATAAAATTTGTTTTAGATGTGTTAATTTGAGATTAGATGTGTTGCCTTTTATAAGTGACGTGAGTGAAAAAACTATAATTTTTAAAAATAAAAAGGTGTTACAACAATTTTCACAAGACACAATTCTAAAATATAATACATTATCAAACCTTATGTAATAAAGAATATATATAGATATTAAGAGGGTGTTGGAAATTGTTTTATGCTATTTCACCCCTTATCTTTTTTTAACCCCTAAAAACCACATTTTCACTTAAACCTTGGTAATTAATTTTAACTATAATTTCATTTCATAATTATTAAAAATTATGTGGAGAATATCATAAAATATTATTAATTTTTATTCTAAATGTGTAATTATTTTTTCAAAATTTCTTTAATAGAATTTGAATATAATAAAAATAAATTAATCACACAGACACAGTGAAAATCATTTTTCCAAAGACAAAAGTTTTCAAAATTTGAAAAGATATTAAATAAAATTAAAAATGAAATTAATTCCAATCAGATAATTTTTATTTACATTTATATTAATTAACTAATTTTACAATTTAAATATTCATTAAACAATTTTTTAGTTTTCAAATGTTGTAATATAAAATTAAATTCTTAATAAAACCATTATTTTTCTCTATTTACTAAAAATATTTCATTTCAAAAATGTATGAAAAATTAATTCCATGATAATTATGAAATTTAGATTTAAAAAATGATGTTTTTTCATCAAATTATTTTAAAAAATGTTTTTAATATTACATTTATTACTTTTTATCAGAATTCAAAAATTACATTTTTTTGTAAAATAGTATATTTGATAAAAATAAGTCATTTTCTAAAAACTATATACCTTTAAAATAATATTTTTTATTTATATAAAACCAATATAATTTAAAATAAATTAAAATTTTACAATTTTTAATTCTATGACCAACTTCTAGTTTATTGAAGTCATTATTAACTTATAATATTTATAATATAGTGTGGTTTTTTTAAACATGGGGTCATGAATAAAAAAGATTAACTGGATATTTCATTTAATGTGAGATATAAATTTAATTTAATTTATTCAAAAAAACATAAATAAGTAGAATAAAACATCCACCCCCCCATTAAAATGGATTTATCCTTAGATATTCATCACTCTGATACAAAATATGTGGATACTTATTTCTAATCATTTCCATATGTTTCCATATCGCTATTTCATATTGGAGGATTCACCAAAACAAATATTCCAAGGGGTGGTATTTTTTCGTGAGGCATTATGCCTATGATTCAGAATCTATACTGGTAGTTTAACATATGAAAAATCCTTCTACAGTAGTATAAAATCTAATTTAATTATATGTTAATGGTGAGGTGTGTACTTCCTCAACTTAGATACATGGAAAAAATCCTGAAACTGAGAGATATTTAGTGACAGTCCGAAATGATACGATATGGTCTAAATACGATCCAGAATCAAAATGGTAACAATATATCTGGTTATTAACTTTCCCTTTATTCCAATCCTCCAAATATTATTCTAGTGATATATTTTAATGAATACCTTTTCACCATCTTCAATTTCAAGAACATCGTGATGATTGTCAGCATACCATTTATGTTGATTTATAGCTTCCATGATGTGTTTCTGAATGGATTTAACATTCTTTGGAATTTATTCTGCTTTCTTAGGAATGAATTTATTTCATTCTCCAACATAATTCCATCATGATGGATATTTAAATATATTTTCTTACAAGAATTCAACTGGATCCATTTGAATCATCGAGTGGAAGTTGTTTAATATAAAATATCAACTAGAGAATAGTTCTAGGAACAACCACTTTTTAAATCCAATAAAAATATATCAAAATATCATTTATGATCTGAATTGTTATATCAGGGTGATCATCTGCATGATGATGACATAAAGTGTTTAAACCTAACCCTAGGCATATATCGTGTTGTATAATTATCCAAAACATCTATGAAACACTTGGATCCAAACTACATACAACATAATTTTGTACTAATATTAATTATACACTGCTATAATTTATATTCATTAAATATGATCAAGAGGGAAGTCTTGAATGATGATGATGGATTGTTTGGAATTTTTATACCCCTCGACTATAACCCAGGTAAAATTATTCTTTTACGATGTTTTTTAGTCTAACATTAAAATCCATTGTGAAATGTTCCTATTTTTTCAAAATATGATGGTAGATAGACCCTAAAATTCATCATAAATCATGAAATCCACTTTCTAAAAATGTTGTAAGAGATAAACCATTACAAAAAGGAAGGAAATTTCCAAAAAAATCAAACCTGAATGATGGACAAAATGATTAACGAAGAGAAGATGGCAGAAATGGAAGGGAAGAGTTTCATCACACCCCATGAAAGAAAGTGTGCCAATGAGATTGGTCAAAGAGGAGTATCCCCCCACCTTCCAAGAGGTTTTACCGTGATGGTGGCACAATAGGGATAGTCATTCCACCCACACACATAAAATGTGAAAGGAGAATTGGACAATATATTCCAGCACATCTATCTCTCTTTCGAGCCTCCCACCTGAAAGTGGTAGTGAAAAAATAACAACAAGTGAACCTGATGCAACACATCTCATGACCAGCAACATGAAACAAATTCAAGCAAGGCACCCATCTACCAAACAAGTACAAATGGATGGATGATGGGTGTCGACACACCCATCCCTCTTTCGAGGCCACCCACCCAATAGTACAAAAGAACTGAAATGAAATGCGATGAAACAAAATTCCCAACCCTTAAGGCAAACAATAATTCATCAACCATGAAAAACATAGCAACAAGAACCACAAAAAAAGATGCACATTGTAGATCATACCTCACACAAGAGTTCCTCAAACCATTATGGTTAATGGTGGTAATATCCCTTTATTATTTGTTTTATTAGTCTTAATTTTTAGACATTCCAAACATTTAAATAAGAACTACCATATATATCTATTCTTTCCACCCACATGAAATACTTCTTCAAATACCTATAAATAAATTTAATAAATATATTAATTGAAAATGAAGAACATTGATCATCACCTGAAAGCTATTTCTTCTGATAATATTTGTTTTGAGAACATAAATTGTTCCTAACCCTTATCATTCCATCACAATAAAGGTTAAATTGTAGAACATTCCTCATCTTCTTTTATAACCCCACCTATTTCTTCTCTATTTCTTTAATCATCACATAGATATATAGTTAAGCAGTAATTTGAGAAAATATGATCATTATACTTCATTCATGAAATACATTACAATATTTTGAAAATATACAAATATTTTTTCTTTGGTGATCCTCATCAGTGATAATCTAGAATGATCCTTCTTAATAAAATAATCGACCACCTTGTTCACATTCCCATGGTAGTAATGTATTGAGCAGTAATTATCTGTGATCAACTCAAAAATTATTATCTAGTACATGTTAATCTCAATATTTTTTAGAAACAATTTATATTTTATTATTAGTATATATTTCATTCCATTCCCCTTAATGATAATCCCTCTATATTTTTATTGAAAAATATAAATACAGCTAACTCCAAAACCTAGATTGGGTAATATTTATCATTAACATTCAATTGGAATGATACATAATATATCAATATATAATTATACATGAGAACAAAACATAATCCATTTTTAGATGTCTCACTAATGATTTCAAATAATTCACCACTATAAGGATGTTTGAAAAATATTTCACTTACCATACCTCTATTCAGCGACTTGAAATTACCCTCACATCAATAAATTCATAGAAACATTACTCATTTCTTAGTTAACAATGTCAGTGGATTATATATCCATGAATTTTTATCCAAATGTTTTCAATAATTTCAAACCACATTAGGGAATATATGGTCTCATTCATTATGATTGGTCTAGTAAAACATTCAAAATGATTTACACCTAAAAATAATCAACAGGGAAAAAATATGTGGTAAGAAGATGATCCAAGATTCTCCAAGATTTTATGTGTTCAAATGAAATATTGACTAAACATTACATTTAAAAAAATTATAACACTTATTACATGAGATTCTTTGAGATGACATGATCACTTACCTCAAAAGAAAAAACATTTCCTTATTATTTGTACAACTTGTATACCTACTCTTATCTGTACTCATATTTTTATATATCAATGATACCATTAACACCATTTCATCTACCACATACAGTACCATTAACGTCCATTGTCCTACTTCATCCCCAAAATATGGAATATGGCATCGCTTTTAATATTATTCCTCAAACGATTCCATTTGTATACTCAAATAAAAAATAATTTTTTAAGAATAATTAAATATATAAATATGATTATCTCAAAATCCCATTAAAATAATTGAATAATAATGATGAATATCTTCCATATTCATAATTATTCATTCTAAATTTCTATCACATTGAGTATTAAAAGCAATACTAAAATTCAATTCAGTACAAAACGTTTTATTAAGTCCATTCCAAAAATTAAATGTGAACCCAGGATCACAGTCTGATATAATAAAGGAACGAAATCCATGTGACCCGACAATCACTTATAAATAAAATTAATAATTTTGATCTAATTATATAGTATATAAAATGGTATGGAAATACAAAAATTCTGTTAATCGATAAAGGAATAAAAAAATTAAATTACTACATTTTGATGTCCTTTGAAATATCACCATACAATATATGGATATATTTTTTCATTTTTACTCTGGAACTAGAAATGGTTGAAACCTTGTTCTACATAATTTTAATTATACATTAACATCCATAAAATTCAAACAATTATAGATAATGTTAGTATTATAAATGTTCATTCCATAGAACCTATAATACTCCACTAGGAAACTATAATTATTAGTACTTCCAGGGGAATATAAAATGAGGAACTATTAAATACTCAAATATATTATCTCTTTTACTTTAAGTTAAAAAATACACAAAATATTGTTGAAAATATGATAAAATCTTTTTCATAAACATTATATCCTCAGAAAATATCCTTATTAACATATTCTACCTATTCTTCCAATGCCTGATCCTATTTCTACTAATTATCAATTAATGATAAAAGATTCAATTACACGAATACCTAGAAAATAAGTTTATATCCCTACATAAAAAACATTGAGGTGAACAATGTGATTTTATATGAAAAAGGTAATGAGGTTTTAAGGATTTTTTAATGTATTTAAATAAATAAACCTATTAAATGTAATTTTTTTAGAATATGAGTAATATTTTGGAATGTATGAAATTTTATTTAAAATGGGGTTTTAATGATTTTTTATATTAGATAATTTTTTAAGGATTTTATTATGTGTTTAAATATTTTATCTAGGTAAAATGTTATGTAAGAAGCCTATAAATCCATCAACCAAAGTCCCACATCAACATATCCCACCCAATGAAAGTATTAGTCAACCAAAAAGGCTATAGGGAGTGATTTCAAGGGAAATAAAGAATACGTTTATCATACGAATAATCTCGCATGATGTAGAGGGTTCCTAAGAACACTCAAGACATGAAGGCGAGTCGCGACCGATGTGTTTATGCATGTGAACATTCGTACCAACCCCTATGAATGGCTCTGAACTAGTTAATCCTTGATATTCATTATAAATGAATGAGGCCTCCTACCATGAATTTGATGTTGCACAAAGAAATGGAAAAAGTATTCAATTTCAAATAAGGAGATTCCATTCCACCTGATCAAATTGTGAGCTTTCCTATGAAATTTTCATGAAATGATTCCACCATCCTATGCCTCATCTTCCCTCATCTTCCCTAATCTTCACTCACCACCACCTCTTACCATCAGAAAACCACAACTGATACCCCATGGGACAAGTAATCTCAATATGTTGGCCTTTGAAACTATTCAATGCTACCATGGATGACTCCCAAACCCTCATACGACCACAATGAATGCTTCAGCTATCCCCAATGAAGGCTGGATATATGAGGATCTCTCACTTTTTCATGATGTTATCAAATCCCATTAGAATCCTTTTATAAAAATAGAGGAAATGTCACATTGCCACATCATCCATGCATAGCCCCAAGAAATTCCATTGACATACATCATCATTACATCTAAAGGCATGTGCAATCCATGTTGATGATAATGGAAACACTCACGATCTTCCACTATTTCAATAGTTACATTACCAGGTCTCAAAAGTGATTCAATAAAACATATTCAAATACTGAAATTATTTCATGAAAAAGGAAGATTATTTCCTTATAAAAGGAAAGGTTCCCATTAAGAGGGTACAATTTGGACCCCACTAGGGAACCAGTTAATGCTTCTACATTTTTTATTTTTTTCTACATTTAATATTTTTTAGTTATAATTTTTATTAAATATAATTAGGATATGAATTTAAATTCTTCTTCTAGGAATTTTTCCCACCCCTTTATATTATTATTTCCATCTATCCATTTAATCTTCTTAATTTTACATTATATTATTATTTTTTATTATATCTTTATCTCTCTCTCATTATTATTCTTTTTTCAATGACCCGACGTAGTTTCCTAGAGATTTCACCTTATTTAATTATGTTTTTATTATTACAATAATGTAATATCCCGATGGAATGAATAGTTTATTTTTATTGGATAACTAGATACATACATAATTTTTACATTACATATTCAAAATAAATAATATATATATATATATTCCATTAGAAACATCCATGACTCCAAGATTATCCATACAAGTCATTCATTGTTTTCTTCATCATATCTCGGGAAAATAAATCATATGAAAGGGTGATATTAGATATACATTAATGGTATGAAATATAGAATAATATATCTTAAAAAAAATTATGTTTGGTGAATAACTAAAAACACATTCCTTTAAAAAATAATCTAGAACACAATATGGTTGGAATAAGAGTTCAATAAATAATGCCAAAATAAATAATAATCATGGGTATTATACCAATTGATTGAACATATGAACTATCAAATGAAATATTCATAACCAGGGAATGAATAATTTCATATATCATAACCATACCATAAAGGCCTCATACAAAGACCATAAATAACCATACTGTCAAGGCCTTGTCCCAAGACTGTATGTTGTCTCATTAGACCTACAGAATCATCGAGGGGAAAGAGTAGGCCCATCTGTTCCCTTACTAAGTCCAATTAAGTATTAATTGAATGGGGATAAACATTAACAACAAATACATTCATATTGAAACTAACATATGAAATGTAAATAAAATTCCCCAAACATTAAATATAAATACTAACAATTTGATGTAAAATGGTGAATGGAAGTAAGATTGTTAATACACGATAAATATAATCATAAAATATTAAATATAATATGGTGGATGATATCATAAAACATTTACCCCATTTAAACATAAGAATCAACTAGAGTGTTTAGGTAGGTTAAAATTCTATTATAAAATCATAGAGTAAATCTTGAGATAACTACTCTTTTAATTTCAAAAAAAGAGTTAGTTTTGGAAAAATCATTGTATATACTAGAAGAGAATTAAGGTTGTTTTTTTCACAATAAAATCAGATATTTTATTAAAATATATGTGTCTTAAAACATTTTTTAGAGATCATTTTCAAATAGTAATTAATTTTAGAATTTCCTTGGAATCATGCATTTTTATCAGGAACCGGTTATAAAAGATCATATTAAAACATGTGACTCTATATAGAATAATAAATTATTCTAATTGGTACACATATAATTAGCATTAAATAATATTTATTAGGAGTACATAAATATAATTAGGAATTTCATTCAGGTGTGTTGATAATAAGCATATCTTGAAGAAAAAAATGAATGTTTGGTCAGAAAACCCTTACCACCTTGTAAATAATTGAATCATATGCCCCAAAATTAATAATCACAATAAGATACATATAATATCCTGAAAGTAATTATATTAATGATATTAGACATAAAATAGAAGAATAAATAGACTACACACATGAATTAATGGTCAGTAAGGCATATCACACGGGAATGAACATGAGTTGAAAAATACCTTACCTTATGTACAAATATATTATTCTCATGAAATTAATTTCATGGAGTATGAAATTATACTTATTAATATCTTAATTAATAACCTATTTTCACAAGAGCCTCAGTGAAGTTGTTAAGGTCTCAACAAGTGCATCCAAGAGACTCGAGTTCAAAACTAGACAAAGATATAATTTACGGGCTACTAAGATGGAACAGTAACATGTGCTATAGCAAGTACAATTCTGTACTATATTATCCATACCTATTCATCCTTTTGGACTTTCTGGTCATCATTTTGGGCCTCGGGTCCTTCAAGGACTTCAGGTCATCCAAGGACTTCGGGTCACTAATGCTTTTGGGGTAGTAAGGCTTTCAGGAATCCTCAAGGCCTTCGGGCCACCATAAGGCCATTGGGCCACATGAAAATTGTACTTAATGACCAGAAAGACTCTACAAGGAGAGGAATCTAGATGAGGATTTAGAGAAGGTACATTCATTAGAGCAGAATTTATGTTTATTTATCATATTGAAAGGGTATGACATTACCATGAGGACCGACCTGTGCATACACAGGAAGACCAGCCAAAGAAGCCATGTGAAGTTGGAGAGATGAGAGAATGTTGAAGAAGTTGTGTAGGACCAATTAAATTTAGTTATAATCGGTATATTTCCCTAAGACCTACAGGTCATGTAATCTCTAAGCCTACGAGCCTTGTAAGGGTTCCCCATCATACCCTGAAAGAGGAGATATCAAAAATAAATAATAATAAAAAGGTATTATGGTCATTCAAGGAATTAATAAACTATTAGACGTGTATTTAGTTTTCAAAAATTTATTAAGTTCATTTATTTACTTATTTATAGGTTTTAAGATTGAATTCTATCATTTCTGATTTTTCATTTCCTTTGTTTTCACAAACACTATACTTTTATATGAGTGTCGATGTTCATGTGGAATTTATATAATTCTGAAGAATTGAATTTATATATTATTTATGAAAATCCAAAGGTGATAATTGTTATATATAAAATTTTGTTACATGTTATTAGGATGAATCATTAGATGAAATATTAATGATAATAAATTAGATTATTTTAGAGATATTTTGATAATTACAAACTTGTTTTGTCATATGAATTTTTATTATTTACATATAATGGTTACTAAATACTAAATAGGGTATAAAACATATTATATAGTCTATTCCAACCATAAAAATGGTTTCATGACCAGTATTAAGGTATAAATTTAAGAACGATATTTCATTG
Organism: Viscum album; assembly: GCA_963277665.1. Classification (NCBI taxonomy): domain Eukaryota; kingdom Viridiplantae; phylum Streptophyta; class Magnoliopsida; order Santalales; family Viscaceae; genus Viscum; species Viscum album. Next base: position 409,036,761 of record OY728153.1, on the reverse strand, counting down.
TCCAATAAGTTTTTAAATTAGCACCTCACAGACAATGATTTTCTTTATAAAAAAGAGAGAGAGAGTAAGAAGATTGACATTGATCATTACATAAACAAAATATAATTCCAGTCCATAGATTATAAAGAAGTTATCAAGATCAATTAAAAATATTAGGTGATGAGATAATAATAAAAGGAGGACCATAAATGAAGTTGAAAGGAAAAAAGAAAGAGGATTTTACCTATTGAGTACACCTCCTTACGGGTAGGGGTTTTACTATTTTGGAAAATAAAAGAGCTCCTGGAAATTAGAGAGACTAGGGAAGGGTATTTTGGAAGAACATTTAAGAGCTTCATGTCATATAGAAGTATAGAGAAGAGGGAGTGAGGGGTAGTTTTTATTATACGGGGGAGGAGTGATTATTGAATATCTTATTATATATTTTATTATATTGGCCCTAAAATATGAATAGTCATGATTATTGTGACTCAAAACAGTAATAAGAGCATGTGAGTTAGATCCAATAGCTATTTAAATGCTTCACGAATCAAACATGATGCAGAAATCCACTAATTTAGCATATTACTTAAATTATCTAATTTCAGTATTCACCGAAAAAATCCATCAACTTCATAAAAATCCAAAAAAATAACCTTGATCATTTTTTGAATTTAAAATTCTATAATTATCTATACTTTAACAAAATTATTTTCTAATAAATTGATGTTTACTTTTTAAATAAAATCCTTAAATAATTGAAAAAAATTTACTTTGAAACTAAAATTGATTTAATAATACCATAAGAAATTATATAAGATCTCATAAAATTATCCTAAAAGTATTTCACAACTAAATATTTATTTAAAATTATATTTTATGAAAATTATTTTCCCTTTAAATCAATTTATTAATATAAAATTTTCAAAAAATATTTATTACTCAAAAAATGACAATACATAATTTTTAATTTCTAAAATACTATATTTCATTTATACGGTGACTAAATTTTATTTAAACATTCATGAGAGAATTTACTATTCATAAGGATCATATTACTATTTATATGGGTATGTTACTATTCACCAAAAAATTTTATTGAACCTATCAGACTTAAAATAGATTATTAAAGACATGTGTGTACGTTAGTTTTTTGAAATTCAAATCATAGAGGTAGAAATTTGTTTTGCTGGCTAGGTTGTTACAAAGTGTTATTTAATAAATAATCACTATTTCATGCATTTAATATTATTATTTTTTAAATGTTATGGGTGGAACACTTTTTATTTTTATTTTCATATTTTCATTATTAAAATTATTATGTGAATCCATTTCTTGTCTTGAATTCTTACATGGTGAACTCTTATAATCATGATAATGAGTAACTCACCCAAGGAATATCCTTTTGGAGTAATCCAATGTTTGAACCTATGACCATGTTTCATTCCTAATTTGGGTTAATATAATGGATTTAATGTGGGTGTAATCCTCACTGAGTTTTTCTAATGATTATTTTTTTATTATGCAATAATTCTGCCCAAGTCGATGAGGATTAAATTTTGTGTTCTTAGACTATTTCTCCGAATATTTAATATGAATAATTTTGTATGATTATGGAGTTCACACTTATGATGAAGTGTGTTCAATAATTAAACATGAAACTATTCAATGAAGGTGATCCCTAGATAACTCCTTCAAGAGAGCATCTATACTTTTCCAATTTAATTATGTTTAGAATTTAATAGTAATTTAGAATTTTATGTAAGTTTAATTTTAGTTTCATAAATAATTTATATCCAAAAACCATTAATTCATATTTTATTAAATTCATGAAATAAACAAAAAACAAACAAAATTATTTCTATTAATTATAATTAATAAGTAAACCATTGTGAACCTCCTAATGTGAGATAGAATTGGCTAGTAACTGTGATACACTAGCAAAGAAAGTTAAAAATTTAAAAACCCTATGACCTATGAATGGGATGAGAAAAATAAGAAAAATATATATTGTGGAAACTTCTAATTGGTATCCATTTTTTCTACAATATAAAAAATTTAAAATAAAAAATTACTTTTTTCATTGAAAATCCTTACAATTTTCAAATTTACTTGTTCATTTCTCTTACCCATCTAAAAACCGATGAAATAATTTAAAAACCTGGTATGAAAACGAAATTTTTACTAAGGTATATAAATAAAATAAAATCATTAGTCGAGTGAAAATAAGAAAACCCAGGAAATGTATTATAACTATCCCAATGCTCTTCGACCAAACAAAATATATCATTTTCACATGAGTAATAGAAAATATATAATCTCAAATAAAATAAGTATTACTATTATATGAAAAATAAAATCCTTTTAAGAATCATATATTATCACATTCATAATCATTTTAAATCCCATTTCAGAAATAACTATACACTAGATATATCCATAAGAGAAACCCTTTGGTAACTCCATCCTACATTCCAATTAAGATAATAAACATTACCCAATGCATTTGAGTGATATATGGGAATTACAATCATATAATTAGATTTACTCTCACCCAATACTTTATAGGTGCACCCTTCATTTATGCTATAATAGGGCAACCTAGTGCTATTTGGTCACACCCATTGTTTAAGATATATTTGTCCCATCCAATGATTTTTGTGTCCCCCCATCCTATTATTTATATTAGGAACACCCATATGTCAACTAATTGTCATGTAATATATCATGAATAAAAAAACTCATTAAATTTTTCATCATAAAACACTGGAAAAAATATTTTCAACTCCTATGGAAATAACTTTGGGATATTACAATACACGTTTTTTTAATAACCTATTATAAATACTAGCATACTCATTTATTTTAAAAACCAATTTAAATACCAAAATACTCAGAAAAGTAATTTTATTACACTAAAACAAGAGATATATTAATGTAATAAAAATATATAATAAATATTATAGTGTAATGAATAGTAGTTATCTTTTTATATGTATAAAAAGAGCATTCCATTTATCATTTTTAAATAAAGTTAAAAATTCAGTATAAATATTCCATTTTTAGAAACATTTAGATAATATAATAAATTTCCTTTTATATAACTACATCACACATATAATTTAATTTTCCAAAATCTTTTAATAACATGTAATTTTATAAAAAAGAGAACTTGTAAGAAAACATTAAAAGATGATTTTTTTTAAAAAAAAAATAAATATCTCATGCCATGGGAATAGATTTATTTATGATACCACATATCAATGTGTATTTATATACACATTCTAAAATAATATAGGTGAATAAAATCCAAATATGGCCCAATGAGTTCAAATTGAGATGATGTCCCTTAACTCATGTTTCATTCCTCTCTGTAATTTAATTACCTTACTAAATAATAAACATATATTTATTATTTCAGTTATTAATAACCATTTTCATGTTTATTGTTATATTTTTTTTGATTATATAATGTTACTTAATCAATGAATTGTACATAAATTGTTTTGATGATATTTGGCTTATGTGAAAAAAATTATTTTGATAGGATGACAATAGTAAATGAGGTCATTAATCAATAATCTCAAAAATAATAATAATTAAATAAATATAATTTTTATTCTGAAATTGAAAATTTTAAATCAAATAGTAATTATGGTTTTGAAAAATAAACTATGTTATAATTATGGTGATGTTGGGTCATATATATGCATATTTAACGTTTCAATTTTTCAACAATGATTTTGGAAATATGTTTAGTTATATTTTATATTTTTAGAAAGATAATAAGATCATAAATTCCACATTATTTATTGAAATTATATTATATATATCATACATGTGATTTAATGTTGAAAAAAAGAGTCAACTCATTTCATGATAGCGATAGTCCAGGAAGATCTATAAACAATGACATAATTTTTTTCCGTGGAATGGTAACAGAGGAAACAGTATATTATACTTCAAAAAAAGAAAAATATTTCAAAAATATCATTATTACTTCATTTATATCACAAATATTGTTTATACATATTTTTATTACCTTCCATGTAAAAGGTTATTGAAAAAATGAATCAAATCGCTTCGTTAGGTGGTTGTCCACCGTACACACAAGCGACATTATCATATACCCCTCAAAATGGAATGTAAAAAAATAAATATGTTATAAAATAAATTAATAAGTATAATTATGTCACATATTTATTATATATACTTTTAATCTGTCATTATAGAAATCAATGATAGTTGAGGATAGATATTGAATGATATCAGTTTGTGAGGCTGTAGTCTGTTGTACACAAAAATGATAATTTTATAGGTCACTTCATGAAAAATGATATGGATTTAGGTTACAGAAAATTTAATAATATCTAATTATATAGGAGATACATCCATATAATATAATTAAAATCCAATAATATTTCAAGGTTGTGGATGATAAAATAAAATAAAGATTCTTGGTTAAGAATTATAACTGTTTTTCAAACAACCTTCATTGGTAAGATCCAAATAGATTCCTAATATTTATTTTGTTTTAAAATACACACTACTGGTCATAGATAGGGTAGTATGTAATATATATGGATAGATTTTGGGACATTCAAATTGATTTTCAAATTTTATTATGTAAGAAGATCCAATGGCATTTTATAAGTGACGTGAGTGGTAGACTTTTATTTTCTGAAATGAAAATTGTTCCTCCAAATTTTTTACAAAAAAAATGATAGAAAATGGTATTTCCCAAATAATTAGAAATGATAACGCCTCTATATTTCATAAAATATATTATAAAATTGCTCCTATATCATTTTATTCTTTATAAATTTAGATTTTCTCCAAAACATAATCTCAATAATTAAATTTTTACTTTTTTCACTATTAATTAGGGAAAAAGATAATTTAAACATATTAGATAATAAAAATTATTATTATTACTACATATATGGAATTAATTTTACTAAATTTATTCCCATAAAATAGAAAATTTTAAATTAAAAATAATCTCACAGATGTGGAGGGGGTTTTTCAGGAAGTGTATTATTCAACCAAAACATGATTTGACCTTGAATATATCAGTAGTAATAATAATTATGTTAAATTTAATATATACATATAATACAAATTTCACCTAATTCATTGGTCAATTTGGATTTTTTAATAAATTAAAATAGAGAATCATTATGTTCATTAAAATAGTAATTAGAGAAATCCCTTTTTTAAACACCAAAAATAAAAATATACTAAAATATAATATGTATTTTTTTTAAAAGTAATTAATTGGAAGAAAAAATAATTATTTTATTCATTAGAAATAATATTTAAAATCAAATAGGACTTTTATATTACATATTTGATTGAATTAAATTAAATTTAAATAATCATCATTACTATTTACTAATCTACCATGAATAATATTTTTTTAAAATTACAAAATTATCACCCAATGTTTATTTGAATATTTAGGCATATGAAATGAAATTATTTTTTCATCAAAAAAATTATATAATTTATAAAAAAATCATTTAAATAAAAAACCTACAATAGAATAGATTAGTTAAAACCATTTTCATATTGATTCAAAAAATTACATAATATTTTTATAATTAATATTAATGTCTAATTCATACTAATATATATGAATATTATTTATTCCCTAATTACCTAGGTTTTAACGTTAATTAATTCTATTTAAAAAATTTCAGATAATGTACATGTGGATTATTTAGGTTTGGCCTTATTTGGATATGTTTTTTTCTATAAAATTCATTTCAAAATATTGTTACTCATTTTTATTTTGATGGAGTGATTTAAATTCTATATTCAGATAGACTAATAATTTATAGTAAATAAGTATCATACTTTTCCTTCTAGAAATGTGATATGGTGAAAAGAAAACATAAGAAGTAAAGTACATTTCAAATTATGTCATTTTTCAAGAATTGTTCAAAAAGTGAATGTTAACTCACCCATTATTACTCATGAACTAAGAGATGTGTGTGGAAAGTGGGGATAAATTTTTTCTTAGACAATTTAATTATTTTAATACCCTTATATTTTTAATATAAAAAAGTAATACATTTCATTTATTTTTAGTAAAATTAGTAATCATCACATTAAGAAATTTTTATAAAATTATTAAATGATTATATATAAATTTTACTAATACCATAATCATCATAAATTTCTAATCCATTATCTATTCCATGTATTGTGATAGTGAGAAATTATGAAAAAAATTTATTTCATCATGATTGGTAAAAAAGGTTTCTTTCCCATAAATATACTTGTAAAAATTGTATTCTGTCAACATTTACTCCCACACTATTAACCTCACAACGATTTCATTATTCATATCTATGAAATTAAATCAATGTTGTAGTGGAAAAAACAATGATAAAATTAATAAATATATATATATATATTACTTTATTTACATTAATTACCAAAATCAAATATAATGCATTTTTTCATTATTTGGTCCCAAGAATCACTTCAACATAATTATAGAATGGGAATGTGTTTCAATATTCGGGAACTGTACTGAATTGTTTTTTTATTATTAACTTTTTTACCAACTATTGTGTCGTTCTCATTTTATAAAACCATATTTTTTCAATTATATAGATCTTATATATTTGTATAACCTATATGTTTGGAATAGAATACATCCTTTAATGTAAAATAAAAAATTATTAAAGAAAAATGAAATATATAATTTTTGTAAGAATTACATTTAGAAATGTTTAAACACATTGTAGAATATGGGGGATTTTTTCCCATGGAGTGTTTCGTATAGAGAAGGAGATGTTGAAGTAGTTGTATCGTGTATTTTGGGTTGTGCGATATCAAGATCTAGACTACTCTATAAATTTAATAATGAAAAATTTACATGATAAGGAAAAAACTAGTTTAAATATCATCACAGAAGATGGTGGATTTTGATATAGTGTTCGGATATAAAGAGGAGAACAACTATGTATAATGGATTTTGATATTGGGTAATTAGGAATAGTGAGAGTATATAAACTATCATCCTGGGTGGTCATGGGTGGAAATAGATATGGGAATGACATTATCATTAATTAGTTTTAAACATACGAAGATGAAAACATTTGTGGTTGACCTCATAGTGATTTTAGTGGTATAACGACAAGTTTAATTATAGATTTTATAATAACTATGACTCTTACCCTGCTCTATGGATCATTAGCATAACTGAGCCTCCTCCTCAATAATGTCCATGTAACATTACATAGATTATAATATAAAATGAGATAAAAAAATTTATATAATACAATAAAACATAACATTAAATCATTAATACAAATAATTTTTTTAAAAAAATAATATATATTATATAATTTTTTAGAATATGTAAAACCTCATGCTTGATTAATTAAAAAAATTTAATGAGAATATTTCCACCACTAATTAAATGATTTGGGATAAATTATATTCATTGTAGTGATGATTTATTTCTCTTAAATCAAATATATTACAAATGATTTTTCATATTTATAACATTTTTGAGAAAAATAGTCAATTTTCACATTGGTGATCAAAGGGGACACCACTTAATCTCTAATGTTTAGCTCATTTATCTAAATTTTCTTCCTTCTAATTTATTCATAGATATAAAAAATTTCCTAAACATAAAAATAATATTATGAGATAGTGAAATATAATAAAAACATTAAATACATCGTTTTTTGACATAACATATTAATGAAAAGTAAAAAATACTTCTTAATTCAAGTATTTTTCAACCAAAAAAATATATTTTAATTTAAATTTTTTATTATGATAAGTCTATAAATACTCATATAGATAATTAAATTTATAAATTATTGAAAAAATAATTCAATGATATTTTCCTGTAAAAAATCATTATAGTGTGATTTCATTGACATGAATAATAATTAAAATCATATAAAAATAAAAAATAATTTTTATTATATAAATATCAGACATATTAAAACATATGTCATAAAATATTTATTATCATTTTCCATTTTCCTTATTAATTTAAAATAAGATATTATGATAAAATCAAAAATATTAATTGAAAATACTAATATATAATCCATTTTAATATAATAAATTATTTATATTAATAATTAAATAAAAACCCAATAATATATTTTTATTAATACGAACATAATAAAAATAATAATATGTAATTTAAATTAATATAGATTTTTATTGTGATATTAAACTATATCATATATTTTAGCAATAAAAATATGATATTAAACTATATTGTGGTTTCGTAAAAATTTATTGTAATGAGACAAATAAACCCAAAAAAGCATTCAAATGAAAATAAAAAATATACTTACATTGTAATGTACTATATAATAAATGGGAAATAAAATTAAAATATTTGGAAGACTAAAAATTATGTTAAAGAATGATATTAATTAATATATGGACAAATGTGGCATCTTAGCAATTATATATATATTTTAATTAATCAACAAAATTTACAGTATCTAAAAAATAGAATTAATTAGATATTGTGAATAAATGTTTTAAAAAATATGATTCGTTAATAACATTGGCTAAGTAATTCAAAATGTTTCAATGGTATTTTCAATCTATTGAATTTTTTGGATGATAATATAATCTAACAATTAAATCGTATGTGTCATATAATTAAACATTTGAGTGAATACGGACATTTTTATCCAAAAAAATCCTCAGAAGCCCTTTATTTTTTAAAAAAAATTCATAGAATGAAATTAAATTTTCAAAAATATATTGTTTTGAAGGGGAGTTTAAAAATATATATATTTCCATGTATGAATTTATGAATCATTGGTATGAATATTTTGTTTCATATCAATAAGTCTAAATCCAAAATTATTTATACTCACCTAGTTTCTTTCATTAAATCAAACCACAATAAATTCATTATTATTAATTGACCACGTGTGTTGTAATATAATAAAATGATTCATTATAATGTCTCATTATAATGTATAATTTCTAATTGTGGTTTTGTTTTAAATTATGTCATATAACAATATGTTGTTTTAGTTATCATAACACTATCATTTTGTCTTTCCATGTTTTCTATAGATCAATTTATAGTTACATTTATTACATTAAAATTAATATAATTACACTAAAATTCCACAATACATTGTTTTGAAACCTTTTAATAACGTATATACATTATATATTAATATAATACATTATTGATTCCAAAATAAATGAAAATATTTACACAAAAAAGAAATTATATTAGTTATATACATGATTTAAACATCAAGAAAAAAATGGAATAATACTTTATGAAGAGCCATTTACCATTGTTCATATGTATATATGTGTATAATCAAGATATTCCACCTTTAGGGAAGGTAAATATAGTATTAATCAGAACAAATTCATCATGTTTAGTTCTCATTACTCATTTATAAATTATAGACTGTATTTATATACAGTATGAATAAAAATAAATGACTTCTTGTGAAATGTAACATTTGAATATATAAAAATAACAAGGATACATATTCCTCAAATAATTTTAGAGGATACAAATTTAACCCTGAAAAATAACTTATTTGGTAATATTCATAGTTATTTTTATCATATATGTAACAAATACTGGTGGTAAAAGTTTCTCTATATCACAATTAATTATTGGTTCATCTTTCAATAGATTCTTGAAAACACATTTTAATAGATAATAGCACAAATTATTCAATAAAATTATAAGTAACCTAATAAAAACAATTCTAAATTTATGTGAAGGTAAATTTCAAATAGAAATGTGAATCAAATCATGTAACAAAACATGATAGTCTTATGTTTTAACAGATTTTAGTTTCAAATATTTTTCATTTTCCTGTTTTGATATGTTACACGATAAACATTTACAACATTTATTCATATTGATAATTGAATATATTAACGTATCTCTTCAATTTTCATTAAAATATTAGAAAAATGGAATTTATATTTGTATTGAACAATTAATGTATGGAAATTTTTGGGTTTTACAATACAATCAATGAAGTCACGATGTGACTGAAGATAATCTTATCTTTTTTTTCTTCAAGTTTAAAAGCATTAAATGTAACGTTTAAAACATTTTTCTCTTTAAATTAATTAAATATAATAAATAGTGTAATTAATTTTATGAAAAATCATAAATCTCAATAAAAAACATTTCATTAAAAAAATTCAATGAGAATTAAAATTAAAATTCATTTTATTTTTTGAATTTTATTCACATTTTCCAAGAACATAACTAAAATTATGAAGCTTATTTTGGATACAATTCCACTAAAATTAAATGTGGCTCTTAATTATTATCTATTAATTTATGAAATTATTTTATCATTTCTTATATATTGGTGATCAATTAGTAGAAATCATGGTTTTCTATGAAGATTAAATTATTTTGAAAAATTAAACTACAGGAAAGTGTATTATTCATCAAATTATGGAACAATAATTTTCCCCTTTTACTCTCACTATAAATACTTCTATATATATGGAAATCACTTATCACCCACATTTATTCTATATAAAACATAATGTATGTCTTTGTAAAATAAGCATACACCTACACACTTATAGTCCAAATATACATTAAATCATCTATTGATGGTTCAACATATATTTCAAAATAATTTCTAGTATTATTGGGATGGGATATCAATATACCTCAGATAAAAATGAACTTCTTCATTAACATCCAAAATGTAATGTTATAATTGTTTTGGAAAATAAGCCACCTAAATTTCACAAAATGCATTATGTGAAATAAGTTTATCCCATCATATGATAATATTAATCTAACATTTCATTGGTTAAATTCAAAATTATAATTTAACCTAACAAATTTATTTCATGATTACTCAATTATATGATTCATTTTTTTATAATTATCGTCAATTTTTTATTCTTCATATCATCTCGAACGTTGTTTAATTTTTTATCCAAATTTATTTACTTCTAATAGTGAAAAGAAAATTCTACCTTAAATTTTCCAGTATATGGGATTAGTCTCCCTCTTTGTTTTATTATATATTGATGTATCTAACTATTTTAATAGATTAAAATATATATTTTTATTCTATAATAGCAAACAATATATTGTGAAGACATAAATTTCAGTATATGAGAATCAAAATTTTTCATCCAACATTGATTACAGGTAATTAATTTTTTTAAATATATTCATAATTAGGCAGTAAATACATAAACAAAATTTATTATATAATCAATTGTAGTATTATTAAATTTATACATCTTTATTGAGATATAATCTTATTTTAATATAGAATTTTCTCGTATTTCCATATCCTTTGTCGATCGAGATATTCAAATATTTTATCGTCATTGTAACATACTCAACACAATTATATTAACCAATAGATGAAAAAAAAATTGAAAATAAATATCTCTTTCTCTGTTCTACCTTAATTAGTAGATTGGAAACAAAATAGAATTCAATTGGAAATAAAAATTTCCATAAAAATCCATTCAACTGAATAAATGGAATAATTAGCTCTGTGTTTTAATGCATTGTTTCGTCACACATGATATTTTATAGTATCCATTTTTAGTTATATGGTAACACAGATAATCATGGGTTTGAAATGATATTCCAATAAAATGAAAACATGGAATTTGTTTTATCCATCCATAACAAACATTACAGAGTGAAATGTGTAAAAATAATCGTAATTCATATAAAACTAACTATTTAACCAATCATAATTTTATGTCTAAATTATTTACATTATAACATGAATATAAATACTGTTAACTAATATTCTAGATATTAACTCAAAAATATAGGTGTCATTTCATGAGACAAACACTGTTATTAAATAACATGATTATTAATGAATGATAACAAATATACTAAATAAAATGTAATAAAAACTATTATAGAAATTTAAAATATAAGAATAAAAATTTTCCTTATTGAACATGATCAAATAGAAGGAAACACTCTAAAATACAAAAAAATAGGTGAGTCATAACAAGACCCACAACTCAAATGACTTTTTTTGGATTAACACATAGATTTTTATTATAGTTATATAGGGAAAAATTATATATTTTGATTTTAATGTTTCTATGTTTCATACTAAATTATTCTACACTTTTCATTAAATATTGTTCAATTTTATTAATAATTATTGTTATATATGATGTAAAACATTATTACAATTACGAATTTTATTTTTAACACTATTTTGTTTAACATAATTATATTTGGTATCACTACCAGTACTTCCATTTTACAAGAATTTTTTTAAAACACAATTTCTATTAAATATAAATTATTAACATTAATTTCAAATAATTATATGGAATATTTTATTTGACCTCAATAGTAGACTATTCTTCAATGATCAAGGAAATTTCAATTATTGAAACAAATCAAAAATAATTATATATATGATCTTAATCATTTCCCCTTAGTAACAATGATATCTTCATCAATTTTAATTATTCAACTTCAGTAGCCCATCTAAAAAATAATTAGACATCACACATCAAATTAATAATCTCAATGAGGGTAACCCAATACCATTGAAAAAAATAACATAATCTTATTTTTGTTTATAATATTTATCCCCCATTAATTTATATAATCTATTGATGATCAAATTAAAATATAATACTGAAACCAATGTAAAGAAAAAAGAAAATGGTATTTTATAAAAATGTAAATATTTATTATATATAAAAAATATTCCATAACAAATAATTTAATTGAATGGATGATTAGGGGTGTAACCTAAAATAAGAGAACGATTTATAAAATTTATAGAGGAGGCTACAACACTGACATGTCGATAAAGATATCTAACCGAGTGTGATAATTTATAGTGTGGAAGGTTTAAGGATTGTTGATGGAGTAGGTTTTTTCTAAAAAACAGAAGTAATTAAGGAGTATTGTTAATAAGATAATTATGATGAAAATAGATTTGGAAATAGAATAGTTGGAGGCGGGATTGGGTGTGGAAGATATAAGAATTTGTTACTATATAGATAAAATAAGAATATGTGACTACAAAATAGAAATAATCTGCAAATTTTTTTTAGAACATCCATTTCCATAAGAGGTTATACCGATGGAAATAAGATTCATATAGTTGTGGGAAGAGTAGCTATTGGTTATATATTTTCACCATGAAGGGATACACCATATGAAAAAACATTTAGTGGCCATATCCCATGTAAATGAAAACATAAATCCAAGGGTCTTTCCAACATGTTGTTGTGATAATGCCCTTAGTTAGCCTATAACCAAAGGTAGGACTAATCATGGATATATATATATATATATATCCATTGGAATATTTTTTTATTATTTCAATAATTATTAAACTTTGATACGAGGGTATATTATTACCATGGTATCAACATAGACCCTCGTTTCTATTCTGGAGACCCTATAATATGTGGTGGTGCACTTGAGATTATGAAACACCACATGCCCATACACTAGAGAATAGTCTCATCCCATGGAAGTCACCTAGATGTATCAAAAAATATTTTATTTTTTCATACATTTTTGTATGGTAGAGAAATGAAAATATGTTTCAAAACATGATGTGAATCATTTTTGGGATTAGAAAAACCATGTATGCTGGAAAAATATATTATTAAGGATTGGGTTGATGTAGTTTGATGTTTTTTAGTTCAGTTGTTACACCTCATGTGATACAAATGAGTTTGGATTTATAAATCATTGGATTTACACATTGGTCCAAAATTGTAGGAATACATGAATTCATATGTCATATCAGGAATTATTGATTCAAAAATTATTTATATGACTTCGTTTCATTTTTCACTAGACTATGTTTTTGGGTTCATAAATATAATGTGTTTCAAATAAATTATATGATTTTTTCCTATATAACCTTAATGTTGAATATTTTCATTATATTTCACAAAATAGATTAAAAATCATTAATGTATGTTACTTATTTTTATTATTAAATGATTTTTTTGAACAAATTTCCCAATGTAACTTAAGTTGTTTTTTCATCATTAACAAGTAATTAAAATTTCACTTAACATAGCTCTATTATGAATTCCTTTTAAGATTTAAATAAAAGCATTTATGGTGTGGATCATATTTGAATATGATATTGAATATGTTTATTGGTTGAGAGGCCTATTGATAGATACAATGTTATGATGCCTTCAAGTTATTAGATTTATATAATATAAGGATGATATTCATATTTATTATATCCCAAGAATGTGATATTGAGAGATATTGTTGAAAAATATAATGAAATTTAGGATTATAATTATATAAACATTAAAACATGATGAAAATATATAGATAATTGGGGGTAGGGGTGAGAAAAATCCATCAGTTGTTTTGGTGGATAACCCTATTGTTCTAGGACATATGATGGATTTTCAGCATTCCAAGAGTATATTGTGGGATAGAAAGTAAATGGATAATGAGGATCATGATCCATGAAAATGATTTTTTATCTGAATAGATAGGTTTATGTACATTACCCACCACTCTATACATGAAAGGGTGGACCATAGGTAGTAGCGTTAATGATTGTGTATGTTCAAAAAATAATTGACCATTATGAGATACCCTAGGAAAGGATGGAAATTATAGAATTATATTTACATTAATTTCCAATTTTTATCTTCTAAAATTATCATTTACAAGTTTATTATCCAATGGGTTGTCTTATATGGACATCCAAAACCATTTCCTTAATCATTTTCCCCATGTATTCATAGACTAGACATTTCTAGGGAGTTTATAAACCTGTTGTAGATACGAATTTCAGTAATGGATTATAATGATCTATTCAATGAAATATTGTGTTTTCTCTATCCCTATAGCTGGGATAAAATGACTATAGTGAAAGTGGTTGAGGAATGATTTAGTAATGATATTTTATTTTATCTGAATATATTTTTTATTACATCCATTTATACATTGTGAACTCAAAAATTATTAATATGTGAAACCTAAGAGAATGACAAGGATTTTTGAAAATGAATTATGTTAGAGGAATCAATAGGGATATTTAGGTAAAATGATGTTTTGATTATATTTTTCAAATAAGGATGATGGTGGAAGATGATGATAAGGGGTATATTCATCTATTATTCCTTAGTCATAATGTTCTATTTGGTTCTATCATTGTTGTAGGACAATACAAATTATCCATCATTATGTCCAATCACGAGTTATGTTCAATTTATGTGAGATTACAGGACACCTAATAATATTCCATATGAGGTCTCTATTGTTTCTTATTAATAAAGGATCCTTATACGCATATGGTTTTTGTGTTATATCAGCTATGCCCTGATAGGTGGATATATGGAGTTAAAAAATCTTGTTAAGATGTGGTGGATAAAATAGTGATCTGTTGATGGGAAAAGGAACCTATATTATAGTACAACAAAATGAATATAGATTAGATTCCATGGTAGAGGTATTATCTAGAAACAAAACACTCATCCTGCCCACACATATCATGATATTTGACCTTTTACTGATCAACATGTGGTTCATGTGGAATGTACTTGGGATTTTTTTTAATGAAGAACAAAATTATTCAATTTAAACAATGTTATTTGAGATATTAGTTTTATAAAATTATTATTTATTTGGCATGACCTCAATCAATAGTAATATAGTGGATTGATCTGATGAAATTCACAAGTGTATGGAATGTTCCATCTTAATTCATTGCAATATATTATTTTGGAATTTCACTACATTATATATTATAAAAAATAATCTTGTCTATTAGATAGATTTAGTAGTACATTACCGAACTATTTTCAAAATTTACCATTTGAAGATTTATTTTACATATCCCAATGGTTGTAGTTTTTTTCATACAGAAGAATGAGACATATAGGTGGGTCATGTAGGACCTAGTCATATGCTTCTTGGAGTAATTATAAATTAGTTTCAAGTCTTATGCTAAATGATTTAGAAATATCGAATGTTGTTTTTCCTCTTACTTTTGATCAGTTTCATGAATTTTCTCTTGAATATTTATCACTGTTCCTACCCTAGTGAATGGTTTAGTTATCTACTAATACCATTCTATGTAAGGTTAGAATTTTAATTCCACCATATATGATGGATCATTCCAAATATTAATGTATAATATCACATATAGAGGACATTAGTTCCCAAGGGGTTCAACCCACCAATTAAATCCCTTGGGGGTTAAGCATATGTATTTAACAAAGAGGTAGATAGATCTTTAATATTATATGTGAACTATCGAAAGATATACCATGTTATTCTGAGAAAACGATTCCACCATCATCATATAGATAATTTATTTCATCAATTTATAGGATCCATTTTGTTCTCTAATATTGACCTGTGAGTGGGTTATAACACACTAATGGTGGGATCGTTAGACTAAAATTCAATATATTTAAGAGAATATGTGTTCTATATTAGCAAACAACAATGTTATTAAATTTTTAGATTTAATGAAAAATATTTATTTTCATAATGAATTATTTATTCCACCAATATTTAGAAACATTTTTTTCCTTTTTTAATTACATACTCATCGACTCAAGGTCAGGGGAGTACCACACACAATATATAGATATTTTTATGACGACACTTACCAAGAACCTTCTATATTCAATTTTAATCAAGTGAATGTTTTTTATTAACCTAGTGCATATCATGGATTATATCATATAATAGTTTATAATATGTAAATACCACAATAATATTAGTGTGATGGTTTCTTGGAAAAAACCAAATTTAATTTTTTGAGATCTAATTTTTTTTATTTTGTATTCAATACTATATGCTCATTTAAGACTCCTCCGTAATATTATATTATATTTTTGGCCTGGAAAAGAAGGGGTGAATTGGTTTTGGAAGGTTTATTATTTTTTTTTCATTTTTGATTGAAACAGAGTTTTCCAAAATCACCAATCCCAATCTTATATAAGATAGGTAGTGAGTTTAAAATAAATGTTAATGCATTAATTGTAATATTATAAGTATATTGGAAGCATGACGATGATGTGGACTTTTATAGGTCATATATCTGATTACATATGATTCTAAACAAATAACACATATCTTGTAGTCAGAAATAGTGGTGCATTGCTTGACATATAGGCGACATTTCATTTAGGGTGAGATAATGGTGGAGCATTCCTAAAAAAAATTATATGATAAATTTTCTTATAGAATTACAAGACCATCAGTAGAAAATAGGGTTTATTATAATTAGTTGTTTTAATTTTATATATAATAATCCATTGGGAAAGGGAACGTAGATGAAAATTTGTTTAGAAGAAATTATCATGATCAACTGATGAAAGATCCCAATAGTGATTTGAAGATGATTTCCCTATTTTATGAGATATATCTTCACAATTGAGATTACCATGGCTGAGTGACCCTTACATATTTACCTATCACTTCAATCATCTATAGTAAAGTTAATTGGTATTTGTTATCATATTTATACTATCTAGTTATGTCATATAACATATAATATGGGGATCCATAACAATACTATTACAAAGATTATAATTAATTTTTGTTTGTTTGATGTATTGTTTTGGTTCTTATGAGGATACATAATGATCTGATGAGGGAATCACTATCCAAAAAATTATTATCAGTAAAGAGTTTACTGACATGTAGTAGGATATTCATATTAAATATTATTGTAATTAAATAAATAAGGGTTTCATGGGGCATTCCCAATTTTCCCCCACCCAGCAGAAGGTGAATATAGGAACCAATGACCCACAAGTGTTTTATAGTTTTTACATATCCAAATGTAGAACATCGAAGAAGTGACCAAGGAATTTCTAATAGGGTTGTTGAGGGAAACAAGAGGAAGTGATGTTGAATGAATTACAATGGATTTATTGACTAAGATTCCCAATTTCATTTTAATTAATGAGGACTTTTCAATTGATAAACACGATATGAATTTTGTTTAAGAAATCGATTGGTTATATGATGCGAAAAATATATTTATCTGAGAATGAAATTCCCACATTAAATCGCACTTCTAGTAGAAATTTTTTTAGGATCATGGAACATAGTGGACAATTATAAAAACCTACCAACATTAGACATTTGTAAAGAATTTTTACACTATTTAAATACTTGAGGAAATATTTAGGGATTGTGTCCTAGATTTTGGAGGTTGTTAGAAGAAACATTAGAACTAAATTTTTTTTACCAAAATATATATCATGTATGAAAACTAATATCTATATAAAAGGATCTATATGGAAGGCTATAAAATTTTATTCAATATTTTCTTGAGTTTGGAGTGTCTCTGATAATTAGATAAAGTATTATTTGAGATAATTCAATATGTATTTAGTTGACCAATAAGAAATTGAAATTGGGTTAGATAATGTATTCATTATATGTGGACTTGAAACACTAACCTATATAGTTTTATGTTTGTGATAATGTATAATTAATGATTTGTCATCAAATGGGACATTTTTTGGTTCAGATATATGGTATGATGGAACTAAAGTTATTTAGACCCATTCTAGGCCATGTAGTGGATTATTATAGTGGAATACTAGTTACTTCTCCATTAATGTTTTAGTCCAATGCATAATTTATTCCACATTTCAAAACTCGGGATGTATCTTCAAGATCCTTCTACTGTGATCATCACCAATGATATCAATATGAAAGTGTAATCAACTCTTAAGGAGTTTTTTATTGGTATACTGGACCAGGGTGAGAAGATATTGAATGAAAAAATAGAACCTCTAGTATATGTTTAGTGGAATAATAGAAGAAAATCTATGGGATGACAATGTAATAGAGTCCTATAGGCCTTTATTATCAATGTGGTTATCACCAGTAAGTCATAATTATATTTAGGAGCCCAAATAAATGAGAAATATTTTATGGTGAGGATATTTTAAAACCATGGTTATTCTTGAGATATTTAACAAATTTAATACATTTCATTATTTTATATTTATTGTAATTATGAATTTTTTAATGTTTTGGAGAGGATCCATATATTAACTAGTTTTTCTCAAGATGGTTAGAGTTTCAAAATTATGAAAATATGGATTTCAATATGGGTGAAAATTTAGTTCATAGTTCATTAAAACCATATACCCAAATAATGTGATTTGATAGAACATTCACATTACTCGATTAATGAATTTCACATGCCACTTCTAACCATGTGGAAATATCTAGCTAAAAAATGTGAAAACTAAAATAAATTGTAGACATAACCATATGATTGGCACACAGTTTCCCAACATTTTCTACTTAACTATGTGGGACGTGTCTTCCACAAATGATGGGAACCGCATGGTTTGGGAATCCAAGGAACCAAACCATTTTCATTCCTAGTCATAAAAATTTTGTGACTTTTAGAATATTTCATTAAAGATTTATACATGATAATTAGAAATTATTTTCTTCCTTCACATGGCCACTAGTATCATTTTTTGTGTCAATCATCATTCAATCGATTCATTTAGATTTACACGTATATTCTTATTCATTTTCATGTATCATTTATTCTAGTAGTGACCTATTTGTATTGTAATCCATCCATACATGAATGTTTAATGTTTTTATATGTTTCATTACTAAACAATTAAGGATTATTTAAAACATATTTTAAGAGTATCAATTTGATCATCAATTTATGATATTAAATATTGAGCCATCAGTCGATGGTAGATGAGTATTCTATTATAGTCATAATTTAGATGGTCCATATTTTATCCATTAATGAATTATATTTCCTCCATGTTTTCTTAATGTGAGGTTTCACTAACCTAATGTGTAATTTTTTAGATGTAAATAAATTAATTAAGTCCCTTATTCATTTGATTAATCATTAATTGAGTAATGAGTAGTTCATTGGATTTTGTAGTCACATACCCTCATCTATCTAATTAGATGAGATTTTTTTTATACATAAAAAAATTATGAGGTAACACGAGTGGTGAAACAACCTAATAGGTAATTATGTACATGTATATGGAAACCTGGGATATATCATTTGATTTGGTGAGAGAACCATACATGGGGAATAAAAAATTAAATAAAATAATTTATAAAATTTATAGGAGATGTGAGATCACCTCATAGGATATGATTAAGAATGAAAAATTAAGATATATATGCATTAAATTGTTATATCTAGTATTTCATGATGATTTATGATATTCTTTTATTACCACGCAAGATTTAGTAATGAATTTTTATTCATGGGATGGTTCTAATTATATGATATGATCGATAGATAACTAATGATTAATGAGATTCATGGGATTACCTCATAAAATCTAATAATTTGTATTTATTTATGAGATTACTAGGATTACCACATAGAAATTTCATATTCCATATGATAAATAAAATACCATAGATTATATCCTCATGATCTAGATAGTATGCTTGGTGAAAAGATAAAATTCGAGGTGGGTTTTAAATTCACACATCATGTTATGGACATCAATTACTATGATCAGAGTCAATAGACACGTTTCATTTTAGTTATTATCAATATTTTGTGTAACCTTATATCCCATGGATCGTTGGTGGTTTATTCATCTTGATTATATTATTCAGTCCCATAAACAGGAACTTGTACTCATGTAAAATACATTCATGGATGTCATTTATGATGGAATAATGATTCATACTCACACCCTAAAGGGGCCACAATTGGTACTTGAGAATACTTCATGGATACAATATATGATAAGGTAAATTTCCCTATGATATATATTTTATTTAGATTGGATGGGTTATTTCATGGGAGATGAGATTGACCTAGGACTCAATGCCATGATGTTATATTTTCATAGTTTTATATATTTATAATTTTTTGAGACAATTTTTAAAATGATATCCTTATAAGGGATCTAGATATATGTTTTATAACTAATGGGGACTATAAAACATCTGTTTTCGTAAATTATGTGTTATATATTATTTATTAGAACATGAATTAATGATAAGTAGCATTGGATATCTGATGCATGATATTTTTATGATTTATTATTTCATGTTAATGTGATGGTAAAGTCTACCAATGTTATCACCGTAGACCCTCACTACAATTCAACAACCTCATGTGTACTAGGAGGAAAGGGTGAGGTTATATAATACAACTATTATAGACAATAGTGAGTAGTCTTAGGTCAATAGAGTTGATCTTCCCCTAACCAAATGACTTCTTATGAAAATGCTGCAATAATACACTATGTCATACAAATCATTCTCACCAATATACAAGTATGTCTTTTGAATACTGTTGATGGAAGAAAATTTTATTTTTTTTCTCAGAGGTGGGTTACATTTGGTCATATGGTTTATTACCTAAAAATGGTGGTCGAATGAATTCAATGAAGGTCTTTACCTATTTAAGCACATGTAAGGGGTTGTATTATTATTATTTATCATTAATAGGGTGTTTATATTATCTGTGATAATATTTTTGGTGATGAATATATCACCACTACGGTTATAAATGGAATTAAAGTTGTGACTACCTATCATGGTTATGACCAAATTATGACTTCCATAAGATCAACTAATTTTTAGGAAACTCATCAATTAAATACACTAAAATTTTTGACTAAAACACCATGTAATTCCACTTCTTCATTGGATGTATTGAAATTAACATGGGTCATGTGTTCTTGGGAATATTAGAAATTACATCACCATAATCTATATTTTTTGGGGAATATCTTTAGAGGTGAAATAATCCATAATATTGTGATTGAACAATAAGTGATATGGGGTGGTCATTAATACTATATTCATCGGGATTTTTTGATATTTGGAATGCCGTTTATGTTATACTCTATGGATGATAAAAGGTACATGATGACTTTTTAGGGTGTAATTAATATATATTGTTTTCTACATATTAAAATTCATAATATCTCTAAGCCATATATAATTTATTAAAATTTGGGTTAAGGATGATGTATGATCATTTTTTAGGGTTTATGAATTTGTGAAAATACATTCTAAAATAATATTGATTTTAATATCAAATTTTTATGATTTTATTTTTTATGTTTGTGGAATTTGTTAATTTCTTTTAGTTCATTTATTTTATAATAGTGCTGATAGTTAAGATTTTATCTTTATTTGATGAATTTCATATTCTAGGAATTATTTTTTTTAAATGAACCCGTAGAATTGGTCATAGTTTCTCAATAAGATTCACTTAATTGGTAATCCTTAATAAATGTTCCATTAATATTTTTATGAGTTATTCAATGTGAACTTTTATATTCAGTGAATATCTAAAACCTATCTACTATGATTTGATGTCCAAAATTTTTTCATTGTCCCTTTTATTACCATTAAATTGTTCATGTATTTCAGTATTTTCTAATAATGATATGAAAATATATATAATCTATTGATAGAGGCCTATCATAATATAATCAAAAATTACCAATGAATTTTCATACCATATTAATGTTACAACATCATGAAACTGAATGAAACACTATAGTTTGGATGGATCAAATTTATCATGAGTCCCCAAAATCATACATAAATGGGAGGAAAATTGGGTGATATATTTATATTCATCACCTATATGATTAAAGAATGATAATTTATGATTACAATGATGTGGTTGTGTTTGAAAAAAATTAACTGACAAAGGATATGTATTATTTCCTAATTTTATCTGATAAAATTTCCTTAATTTCACCCAATAAAGAAATAATGGCCTATAAAATATAAATATATAACAACACTTTTTATGATAGGTTATATCCTTCATCCTATAATAAACTAGTGTTCGATGATAATTTTGAAGATCAAAATCCTAGTATTTCATTGGAGTTGTGGATAACAAAACATTATTGTATTATCTGGTAAGATATATTGAGAATTTTTTATCGACATTAGAGATTATTTTCATTTTTATCAAGTTATTTTTATTGTTGTAAGTTTATATATTACAAGAATATTATAGAAATTGGGATATTTTTTTAAAAAAATATCTTCATTAAATCAGTGATGTTTTTAGATATTATATTTTATTTGGGTGTGTTCCTCCTCAACTAATAGGGCTTCAAAAACCGCATGTTATGGATGGGATAATGATGAAACCACACCCTGTCATGTATTTTTAATATATGATGTGAATCTAGAGTCAATATCTTATGGGGGATAATTGTATAGTTAATATTAAATTTTAGGTACTCATTTCTTTTTTATGTATTCCCTATTGGATGAAATTCATTATTACAGGGTCATATCAACATGTTTTGTTACTAGTATCTTTATATAAAACATTTTTATTCATAAATTTAATGATACCCATTGATAAATACATATATGTTACTAAATTTTCATCATTTTTTATGGAATATATTTATTTATCTTTCTATGATTATCCATATAAAAAATATCCTCAATCATCTATAAGAACTTATTTGTTAGAGCAAAATATATATGTACAACACTTATATAAATTTTCCTTATCATTACATGGAACCAAGAATAATTTGTTAGAAGATTATGTTCGAAAAATGATTATGTGGGAATATCCTCTAATTTCATCCAAATGTGAAGATGAAAAGATATTGGATTATTAAATTCTTACGTGAATATCCATTTCTATAAAAAGCAAATTTCCTTGAAGGTATTTTGGCCACTAATAAAACCAAATTTGGATCGATCTATGGTGTGTGTGGGAGAGATATAGAGAATATTTTCCATTGTCTATGGGGATGGTGTGTTTTATAATATTTTTAGAAAAAATAATTTTTTTTTACTTCATAAGATTATCAAGTAATTTCATTAGATATATGGTTTTATTTTGGGGGTACCCAAAATATACCTATGTTTTACATTGAGGAACATTTTTAAATGGTGTATTATTATTAATCATTTATTTCCTTCGTAAGGATATCCCCTTTTCTAAAAATTTTATTTCATGGATGCTCTTGTTAACTATACAATATTTTTTAACACATCATTAATGTTAATTTAATATTCTACAAAAAAAATTAATTTGATTTATTGGGATCATTAATCATGATTAAGGTACTTTTGATATGAAATAATTTCATGTCTCCTCTGCTATTTATTTTAAAGAGGGAATGAGAATAAATAAGTTTTTTATTTCTATCATCATTGGATAGGAGAGCATATAGTGAAGAATATCTCAATTATCCCAAAATATATATGTGTGAGGGGACTTGTCAGTTACATGGTAAATAATGTTATGTTATCCATTAAAGAAATTAGAGGTTATCATGAATCTTTCTAAACATAATGGTCTCTAATATTTTCATGGAATCTATGTTATTCTTCATAAATTATTAATTTACTATCTTAATATTCTCAATGTACGGTATTATTTTGTCAATGAATCGATTGAAGAGTACCTATAAGATTTAGTGGATGTATGATATATAATCTCCTGTGATGTTATTTTACCATATTTCAATTAGTGAATAAAGTATAGTACATATCATGTACTTTATTACCTACTAAATTTATCCATATTTCATTCTTATCCACTCTATTTATTTTGATTTTTAATTCGACAATTATTATCCTAAAGGTTATTTCCATGAAAATGAACAGATAAGGTTAAGTATTTCCTTGGTTCTTATAGATTAACCAAATTTAATCATTAAAATATTGGAATAAAAATTAACATTGATTGAGAATATATTTATTTTGAATTTTTTTCATAACAGGACAACAATGAGACATCTAAATGAGGATGTTTGGACAATAAAGGGGTCACATAGATAGAGGTTAGTTTAAAGATGACTAGAATATCTGCAATCAATAGAAATTTGAAACAATTGGGTTGTCACCCAATTTTTAAAGCCTAGAGTAGTACAAAGATTAATTTGAATATATGATATCAAGAAAAGGTATTAATAGAGGTATTTTCTAATATTATTTATCACCACATTTGGTATGAGTAATACCAGGATACAAGGATCTCGAAGAAATGTTTTCTTTGTTATCTTATGCTGGTGATAATTTCAAAAATCATTATATGAACCACTTTATAGGTTTGTGCTTCCATGGGGGTGGGGACCACATGGGAATTTTTTTTTGAAGTATATAGGATTCTATACAAGATACTGAAACCTCAATGTGATGATCTCTAAGCATACATGTCTCTCTAAAGGAGAACGAGTTAGATAATAGATTGACCCAAGTATGACTATGATATTTCTAGGTCCTATAAGACTACATGACTATAAATATACCTAATCCACAGTTAAATGGGGAGGTAGGTGTTTGGGATCCATACAATTGAAAAATTAAATGAATTGATCTACTTATAAGGGATATGCTTGATTATAACCCTGTAGGACATCCATCTGGGTACCTATTCATGAAATTTCATGTTTGGAGTGACATTTTTGAGTCTATAGTGGCTAGGTTCATGAAGTGATGTCAATTAACTTAATTATGTGGATGCCTCTTATAAAACTCCCATGAATAAAATTTGACATAATTAACACTCTCAGTAACCTCTTATAGATATATACAATGGTTTTGTATTTCTCATAGGAGAGACTCCTAACAATTTTCAAGGTAATGATGGGGGATATATAAAACTCTTAATCCATGGATGTAAAATAACTTTACATGACCCCATATCTTCATATATTGTAATTCCATTAGGATAATTGTGATTAAGATATAATTGCTATAATATAAAATTAATGTATTAACCATCTAACAATTGAGATATTGGGAAAAAGATAGTGGATGATTATATCGTAGAGAAATAATAATGGGAATTGAAATGAAAATTAAATTTGAGTGATAATAAATTTATGATGATAAATTTCATATTTAAAAATTAATTTTGTGTTTTTTAAAACACATAGAATATTGGATGGTTTTTGGATTCTGTAAATCATAAAAAAACTTTTACTATTGTATAAAATGTAACCATGCATAATCATTGAAATATTTTTTTGGGATAATTAAATAAATTTGGTAAAATAATTTTTAAATATCATCACATTTTTAATGCCGCAAATTATTCCTTTTCTAGTTGCTATTAAGTTTTTAAGAATGAAATGGGTTCACTAGTATATTACGATGTTTGTGTAAAAAATGAATTTATGGGAGGTTAAATCATCCATTACAAATAAATTTTTATATCTTAGAAATACATTAATTATTTAAAACATGTTCATTAAATATTACCTTTTAATAATACCACGTTAGTTTACAAATAATTAAACCATATTAATGATAACATCCATTATTAAAGGGATTGATTGAGCATAATTAAATCGATAATTCATTAAAATGTATCATGATTTTATCTATTATATTAATTCATGTTCAATTAGATTCGACCTAATGAATGATGCATTATCATTACATGAATATTTCATCAATTCACTATCTCATCATGGTTAAATTACACATTTGATTTACACATTCACATATTAGAATTAAACGGATCATCAGCACAATGTTGTCATATTTCAAAAAAATTGGGATATACACCATTTCATTTCTAATATGCTAGTCCATCAATATTATATTAGTGAATTCAGTAGCTCATCACAATTGGTAGGATCATCAGTAATATATTGGGTCATTAGCATTAACATTAGTAGTGTTTTGGATTTTAACATTCATTTTACGATAATCCATTGTTTATCACATGTTTTTTTACCCATCACCAATAGATTAGGAGATTTAATGGAACTTCACTAGTATATTGGACCATCAACAACTTATTTATGAATTCATTGGTGCATTAAGAAATGGATTTAACATAACCAATTTATTTATCCATGATATTATCACAAGAGGAAATATTAAAAAAGGAGTTTTAAGCATTAAAAGAGAAAATAATTGTAATACGACACATGTGATTTTTTACTTCTAGAAAGGATTAAGCATGTTATTGGGTTTAAGCTCATTTAGAAAGTCCGAAGAATATATTAGTGTTTTGTTACATAAATAAATGGTAGATGGTTATTTGAGGGCCTGAATAAGGTTCCAAAATGATTGGATTGGGTCTATATAGTTTTTTCAGTATATCTCTAATGGGTAATCATGACACATGTAGTTAAATTTCATATTTAAAATCCACATGAGATGGAATTTCATTATTTTATGGTAATGTGGAAAAGACCAGTGGCATCAATTTTATGGTAGATTATCTTGGAAAACATTGTTACTTTTTAGAGACATGTATCTATGTCCACTGGGGTTCCTTTTAAATTTATACAGATGTGACTATTAGTATTCCTTTTAATTTCATAAATCCAGAACAATATATATATATAAATTATAAGATCATGTAGAGTTGAAAATTTATTCCAACACTTCAAATAAATATTTGTCAAAACTTTAGTATAATTATTCTTATAAATAAAAAGTGTGTGACTTTTGAATGTTAAAAAGTAAAAGATTAAATTTATAAATGATATAGGTGATGTCTTTGGGTTGTATACTAGGATGGAGGACGAAAAAGATTGAATCAATATTTGGACAAGAGAATGATGTATGATTTTGAAAAACAATGTTATTCAATTTTTAATAACTTATTACCATTTTAAAATGTGAATTTGAAAGAATACATGACCCATAATAGGTGGGATATAGTGGGAGAAAATTTTTCTTATACTTCAAGATATGGAAAAATAAAATTACATTCCCATGTGTTGGGATATTAAAAAAGAGGATTAATTATTTGAATCTCATATGATATGATTTGGTTTTATATATTGATAAATATATGTATATTGGATCCCAGGTAGAATGGGTTTTTTAATGACTATCCACATGAGTGGAGTACATACGATAAGAGGGGAGTATAAAAAATAAACACATGTTTTTAGGTCTGTAAACAATGAAAAGTGAGGTAGGTGACCCACTAAGTGGAATCATATAATTCTCCATAGACCATAGAAAATTGAAAATGGTAAGGGAGATCCAATGGAATGGTTTCCTCTAATTTAAAATTATTATTTTCAAAATGTATAAAAAAATTATCCATTTCGCGAATGTTGGGACATAAACTTATTAAAGCCTTTATTATAATCTCTTACACACATGTTACATTTAGATGATGAAAATATTTTAATAATATACATCTTCTTAATGTCATTAAACGTTTTGATGAGGATAAAATATTTTACATAGGTGTTGGAATAATATGGTTATTATGAAAGTACATGTGGAACATTGGTCAATTGATCCTAAATATTTTTTGTACTTCTTTATGTATGTATGAAATTACAACCTAACAATTGGGGGAAATACGAAAAATTAACCTATTGAGTACCTATTAAATACAATTTTGTAAATGGTTCTTATTTTTATTAATGGGTTATGTACTTATAAGAGATTATTTTTGATTTTATGTCTTTCTCTATTTCTCATTCCTAATTATACTAAAGAAAGTCATGTTTTTTTTCTAGTTGATTGAATATATCACGTGGAAAGTGTCATCCCCTTATATAAAACCCCCAGTAGTATACCTTATATTTTTTTATACGTATTTGTCCTAACTATCCTAGAGTGAATATGTGGGAGCTTAAATGTTACATACCTATTAATGTGAATGGTGTAATTGCAAAACTATGTGGAATTGGAAATTGAATTTCTAAAAGTTATAATCCATGAAACACGTGTAATTTCGTTCCCACATTGTTTTACTTGATTTGAAAAGAGACTTATTTTTTGTGAGTAGTCGTGTGAAATTAAAGTGACAAGATATTCAGCTTTTATGGTGTTCTACTTTTGTAGAACCCAATTATTTCAATATTGATCAATTTTATGTCACCTAAATATTTGGATTCCCATTTTGTTTATGTTGACTCACATTCAAAGAGATCTAATTTATTGTTGGTTACTATAAGGGATGAACATATACATTAACACATTTGGAAGTTGTAACTTTTACATGCATAGAACAATTTTATTTATTAATTTATGGACATCACTTTAATCAAAAAAAATTGATTTCAAAAACTTTTTCCCCGTTATTCATATATTTATAGATCCATAAAGAATAAATACCACCAAAAATAATTTTAAATTCAATATAACCTAAATTAGGTCAAATAACCTATTATTGTTTTTCTTATTAGTATTATGGGATATATGATCCAATATCTCTAGTAAATTTATATGGATATTTTATCTAATTACTTCTGGAAATATCCATAATCATATTATATTACATTATAATTAATTTATAATCTAATTTTTTAAGCCTAATATTTATTCTATATTTTTTTAAATTTAAGTTTTCTTCCAATGGTGAATCGGGTTTTATTTCAACCTACTATTTCAAATTCACATAAAAATAATGATTTACCATATCAAATTAATTTCCACTATCATGAATCTTCATTGTCATATATATATATATATATATTAACATTAACTAGAAACAAACACCAAAATTTATTATTAATCAATTAGATAATTTTATATGTCTAAGATATAAACCCTAAGTTGTGATCAAATAATAGAAAACACAATTTTATTCCAATATGAATGAATTTTATTAACCGCCACATCAATGATTTTATATTCATGGATTCACTAACACTATTATTAATCATTTAATTATTTAACAAAATTAATTTTCATAAATCGATAAAAAAACATTGAATAACCACATTCATTCAATATAATTTAATAAACATTTTGTAGGAAAATATGAATCCAAAACAAAATATTTACCCAAATCAATGTGAGATCAATTACCTGGAAAAATAATTTCATATAATCCATGAAATCATATCTCATAAAAACATTTAATCTATATTCTAAACTCCATAATGACTTGAACTTATACTCTGGTTTCATTAGAATGGAAAATTTGTAAAATTTTCACTGACATGTACAATAATTTAGGCACATTTATACCACTTTTAAAAAATATTAAAATAATATAACATTAATAAACTACTGTGAAAATATTTTTTTACATCCAACCTCAACAAAACTATTCACACGAGGAAACATTTCACATGGAATCCAGTGCACTCTATGATCTCAAAAGTGTATCTCATACTTTCTAGGGTATTAATATATGACATGGTGAGTTGTTAACCTTATTATAAACCGTCACAAATAATATAATGTACACTAAGGAAAATAATAATAAAAACAAACAATAATTAAAACCATCAAAAAAGTAAATAAAATATTCATAGCAATCCCCATAATTTAGTAAAGTAAATTAGATATAAACTCAAAAACTATGTACTTGTATTAATGAAAAATACAAGTGAAATAATAAAATTATGTTGAATGTCACCTTATCTTATAACATATTTTCTCTAGGGAAATAAAATTAATAATCCTTATAATGGTGACAAAATGATTCAAACTCAACAAAAATTCATCGACCTAGAAAGTGATCCTTTATGACATCCCAAAATAAAATCAACACATAATTAAATGATTTATGTAAATGATTTTAATTATCTTACATTATTATAATCATTTATGTTTGGTATTTTTATATAACAAGGAATTAAATAAAAATATATTGGTAATACTATCAGTTAGAGTCTATATATATAATTAGGAATATTTACCTTATACTCCTATTTCATTCGTGACACACATTCTTGTTCATGGATAATTCCACTTATTTGGAGATATACATCTTAGTAGTTCCTATTAATTATTAGACCCTATAAAAACTTTTTTAAATGTGGGATAAGGAAAAAATATTAATAAGTGATATTAAGGAAATAAATTGGTTATTTAAAGGTATAAAATGTATCCAAATAAATGTTAAAAAAATTTAAATTAGTAATTTTATAAATAATATACACAAGGAAACACTGTTTTTTATAAATTAAAACATTTAAAACTCATAACAGGAAACAACCATTTTAGGGATATTATGTAATTATATACATAACATGTGTTATAACTTTTCATAAATAATTTTATTATATTTAAATCCCTAGGAGAAACCTTCTGGGTCGACTCGATATTTCTTTTAATTTTGGACAATGAACTTTACCCAATGCATTGTAGATATATATCAGCTTGACCTATCGTATAATATGTAATAGAAGATCTATCATTGAATATAATTATAATTTCCAATTTGATTAACAGTTATTTTGTATTCTTTCTTAGTTTCATCATAAATCCCTAGGAATGCTCTTTTGAACCCATTAGAAACCCCTTTTCTATTTTTTATAAAAATATGGTGAAATATTCTTTTAATTCTAATACACTTTAGTTTGAAAATTCCCATAATATCCATGAAAATATTATATTTTAAATTAACAATGTGAACATTAAATTTAATCTTTACATAAATTAAATTTTATTATAGTGGGAAATTTCACTAATTAAATAAAAGATAAAATAATAATTAGTTTTACACCATTTGTAAAATTAAGTCATTCAAATTACAATAAGAAGATAAAATTTCAAACCATTTAAATAATGAAAAAAATAGTTGAAAATGTCCTCTAATATATTTATATATTTAAATATAAAAATATTGAATCATATTAGTGAATAATTGAATAGAGGTAAAATAATATCAAAACATTTATACTTTTAAAATAATTATTTAAATAAAAAACATATAAAGAAAATACAACCTATCATAATATATTCTATAAAACCTAAAACATAAAACTATATTTGTTACATAAATTATTAACAACATGTTTCATGTTCATATCATTATAAATTTCCCATTTATTTCATTTATGACCATGTTTTGTCATGTTATTTAATTTTTTCTGTGTTTATGTCTAACGATTTGATGATGATTGATTCATAACCGAGAAACTACTTCAGTAGGATGACCATGGTCAAAAGGGTCATTCTTAAATATAAACTAGCATATCTATAATGAAACAATTATACTTTATATATAAATTAAATAATTTTTTAAATGATCTAATAAATTTGAATATGAAAAAATGAAATATGTCATATCATGGAGGTTATTGTCTTATTGTACACTAAGGATACATTTCCACTTTTATACTTCCTAGGAAATAAATAAATTAGAAGGTATGTTATCTCTTCAATGACATAAAAATGATATAAATTTCATATTAACTCATTTTTACCATCCTTATGACTATCCATGTGAGGTAGTAATAGAAATCGAGTCACATTCCTTTATATAGGTGTTGATCAACATGCACACATGAACAAAATTATCAGTTTCCAGTTGATGGAAATGTTACAAAATAGATGATATATTATATTCCATAAATTGTAATTATGTCAGGAATATGATACATATAAATTAAATCCATCATTATAACCATCCATGAGAGGCGATGACAGAAATCAAATTACATCAATTTGTGAGGCGGTAGTCCACACATATGTACACATGATTTTTTTCCTTTCAAATTAAAGGGAGAATAAGATGAATAAATGTTTTTAAAGACAAAATATTTTTTTATATATCTGATAGTAGTTTTAATGTATAATATTATATTTAGATGTTTATTAGGAGTAATAAGATGAAATAAACATGAAATATCTCAGTTTCGTCATATAGCTTTACAATGGACATACACATCGACTTAGACAGTATTCCATTAATGATTGGAATTTTATTGGGTCTAGGGCCTCTAGGAAATTGGGAGGTATGTTAGAAAGGAATCCTATTTATGTTTTTTAAACATGGTTGATAAAAAGTAGTGTGGAAGATAGGATAGTGGTACCATTTTATATGTGAGGGGATGTGAACCCTTGTATTACATAATGTGTTAAATTAATTTAAATTAATTTTCATGGTTATGTGATAAAATATTTCAATATATCAATTTTAGGAGGAGTAAGATTTTAGACCCACTTATTCAATAAATTTCCTTCCATATTTTGGTGAAACCTTAACCTCTATCTCATAGTTATAACCCTCGATTAACAGTTTGGATGATTACTCTGAAAACAATATAAAGTGACTAAAAATGGAAGATGATTTATATGAACTATAATATCACATTATGTTAGTATATGATAATATTTCTATATATTTTAAATAAATATATAAAATATTATTTAACCTAATATACTATTAATGTCATTTTTAGGACTATTGACAAAGATTGGTGTTGTTGACATAAAGATAGTAATGGAATCATAATATATACTTTTAAATAAAATCTTATAAAACATATTTATCTAATAAATTTTAGATCTAGATAATTTATCCAAATTGTATCACTTTTACGTGTTTTAAAATAATTTATTTGATTTATCAATTGCATGATCAATTATTGTGTTGTTGTTGTTTGAAAATTGAATATAATTATTATATCACCAAAAATTAAAAATTTTGTTTGATGAATAAAAAACTGAGTAAAGTATAAAATTACAATATATAACAAGAAATTACTACTTTTGTGTTAATTTAAAAATATTAGAGATATTAAAACAAAGAGGGTGACATGTTTTCTTTATTACGTACTAGAAAACATATTAATGTAATTATCAAAGGAATGTGGAAATAAATTTAATTTTTTGTAAATATTATTTATTATCCAACAAATACATATATCCAACAAAATAAAGTAAAATTCTTGGGTGAACTTAAATCCTTATCCCATAGTTTTAATATTTTTACAATTTTACCTTTACCATAGAGACAATAGTTTTACCATTGTCACTATTCATCGTAACTAAAATTATACATGTCTTAATTACTAAAATGGAACATTATGACTCAAAATATGTAATATATTTTCATCAAAATCATTTCTCATATTTTTTTATATTAATTTTAACATAAATCTTAAAAATATGGTGTAAAAAATGTCTAAAAAAATAAATTTTATAAATAATAATTTTTGTATATCAATAATAATATATATTTATGTATCATTAATTGGTTTATTATTAATCAATTGTAAATTATTAAATTTAAAAACAATTTAAAACAAAATTTTATTTTTTAGATTCATGATAATAAAATAATGTTTTCTATAAAATATACATTTTTCACTATTTACTAAATAATCTATCATTTTTTAAAAATAGAAATTTTAAGCCTTAAGATAATTTTTATATAATGTTCTCAAAAATGATATATATTTTTCAAAACAAATTCTAACAGTGTACATAAATAATTATAAATTTTCTTAAAAATGTTGATTTTTTTGAATGAAATCTATTTTTAATGAATTAAATTATTCTACAGAAAATTAAGTACATATATATTATTTACTAATAAAGAAATTTGAAATATTTAAAAACATTATACATATTTTTTATAATTCAGTTATTACTATTTTTAAAAAAAATTCAATGTCTAGGTTATAAAGATAACATTTATAATATTAATATTTCTATATATATCAAAATTATTTTATTTCATAGTGTTGCATATTAAGAATGCTTCCACGCATAGTATTATATTAAGCTTATATTTTATGGTCTTTATTTATACGTCCATTAATATAGAAAATTCCTTGTAATTTTACCACATTCTTAATAATATGGTTTAATTTTTTTAAGAATCAATTCTAGTGAGTGGAAGATAAAACACATGACAATGAATGGAAAATATTTTCTAATGTTAATAAAAAACAACTTATAAAAACCAAAATCATAAAAATGTATACTAAAAATTAATTTAGAAAAGTAGAAAACTGAAATATTATTTTCACCTATAATAACACTTAATCGAGATTTTATATATGGAGAACATAGGCGGGGAGTGAAAAAATGAACATAGAGGATAAAATTAACATTAAAGGATTAATATATATTAATAGATAAAATGGGGGTGGGAATGTCATAAAAACACCAAACCGTAAGGCAATATGGAATAAATAGGACCATCAATTCATCTAAAACAATGTTATTATGATAAATATTTTATTTAATGTTTATTTTTTCCAGATTTGAGGGATTATTTTTC
Organism: Viscum album; assembly: GCA_963277665.1. Lineage (NCBI taxonomy): Eukaryota > Viridiplantae > Streptophyta > Magnoliopsida > Santalales > Viscaceae > Viscum > Viscum album. The sequence goes on along the minus strand of OY728153.1, from coordinate 409,001,875 downwards.
TATAGATATAGTGAACATGATAAAATATAATTACCTGATTTCCATCAATTACAAAAGAACAATTTTAACATTTAGTTATGGTATATAAGTTATTGCAGTTCTACGTCATTTCTTAGTCCATGAAACGAATAATCATATTGAATTTTATTTATACATGATGCAAAAATATTATCCTTTTACTGATCTGAATATCTACGAAAGGAAAATAATTTATTCATCATATACTCAAACACTAATGAAATTGTGGTTATCACATTATAAATAATTTCCTATATATATATATATATATATATCCATATGGAGATATAGTAATGTCAAATGCCCTAAACATAACACAAAAACTCAACATAAATTGTTCCATAAATATCTATCTTTATAACTCTTATTAATATAAATGAAACTAATTGAAACAAAATATTGATGTGATGTGATCATATATTCTCCCTTGACCAACATACTAATTTTCACCAAATCACTCATAAATATAGAGACAAAAAATGAATATTCCCGAATCAAATAATCTCTAATATATATTAATATTTTTTATAAATTACCAAAATCACCAAAAATAAACAATAATCCCACATATTTTTTGAAAATATAATTAAACTTTTAATCATTAAATAAACTCCCATATTATCAAAAAACCTGTATATTTAACTTAATCATGCAATGTTCATGATATATTATGTTTCCTAAAAAAATTTGTAATCACTAACTCAACTTACTACGTTTCAAACCCACAAGTATCATTATGATAAATAATATGTTCCCAATTTGAAATAAACCTTTTATCAAAATAATCTATAAATACCTCATCATCATAGAACATCTTAACTCTATCTGTTATTAACACCTTTCATGTCACTACCCATGATTTTAGATCCTTTATAATAAATTTTATATTCTATTATATGTGTCACATGCTAAAAACAATGTAAAAATCTCCAATAAATTAATGAAACATTATTAGCAAATCTAAAATAAACACTTATATGAGAAATAATGTATATGTATTACCCTTAAAAGGTAAGTAATAAATATAAGTTAATATTAAAAAGATTTCAACTAAAATTTATTTTATTTTAATTATTAATTATAGTTAAAAAATATTGATTTAAAATTATAGAATTTAAATTTCATTAATTCAAATTATTTTTTATTTCTTCATAGTAAAATCATATTTCTATTATTTTTTTAGATATTTAAAAATTAATATATTATCATGTTAATAGTAAAAATATTGATTATTGTCGACACTTTTATGAAATTGTTTTAGCATATATATAAAAGGAATTTTTTTGAAACCCTTTTACTCTAAAAGATTACATTATTAAATATATAAATAAAATTTTAAGTACTATTTTCTATTTATAAACTACAATTAAAATATCTAAATTTTATGTTATGTGTTAATGAAATATATTTTATTATTATTTCAATAATTAATTATAACATGATTAAACGTTTTTTTTGGATTTATATTATTGTTAAAAAAATATTTTAAGGATAATAATAATTTTAAATTCATTGGAATCATGTTAATTTATAATTATATAATAATCATTTATATTTTAAAAAAAAAACCTTTTAAAAAATAAGTTCTTATGTGTTAAACACATTGACAATAAGATTAATTTCCCCACACATATAAATTTGTAATGATAAAATGATTCTTAAAAATTATATAATAATGTTAATATAATTAATTTACAAAATTTCATTGTCTACATATAATATTTAGATAATTAGGGTGAACTATAATTCTTACATTAATTTTGAATGAAATGGTTTTAATTTATTATTTTATTAATATAAAAAATTTATATGAAATAATTACATTGAAAACATTATATAATGTATCTAATATTATGTATGAAAACATAAATGAATAAATTAACAATATATTAATTTTCATTCAATACAATGTAATATTAATATTCCATAATTGTCAAAATTTAATTTTTCTACTAAAAGTATTTATCTTCACAATCGTCGTTTTATTTTTAATTTTATAATAGGTATAAATTTAATTGGATTTAATAATGTGGAAATTTTCTTCTATCAGACCCAAATTTAGTTATATGGGTTATATTTTATGTTTAACAGTACATATAAATCACAATTCTAAATTCTAGTTAACTATATTGAATGTAAAATAATAAAATATAAAATCAAATTCGTAAAAACTCAATAAAATGTTTAATAAATGAGTGTGAATTTTTTTCGATGGTCAATCCAAAGACTCCACACACTAAATAATTTAGAATATTTAGATCCTATTATGTTTGAATAGTTTCTTGTAATCATTAAATTATAATGGTTTTTTCCAAAGGATCCATTTTCATATCTCAAAAAAGGTCATCACTTAACTTTTAAAACAAAAACATAACATTAATATTCCTAATTTAAAATACCCCATTTTACACTCCATAGAACACTCTAAAAACAATATCCTATGGGAACTTATATTTTTCCTTTGTCCGTTAATTTTTGGGGAACTTCTAAGGGAAAATCAAGTCTCTAATATATGTGTTATCTACTCTAATGATTTTTTCCTTTAAGGTACCCTTAAAAATATACATAAACCTTAAAATATAACTAATTATGTATAATTAATTTTTATGTGTACTTCTATATTAATTTTATAATGATTATATATTCATTTAAAACCATTTAGAAAAATATAAGAACATGAGCAGTGTGTTTCGTAGACTACCACCTCCATAAAGTGGCAGCATGTATTTTTCAGTAGATCACTTTATAAATTATCTTAATTATGATAAGGACGAATAAACCTGATATATATAATTTAATTTTTATTATTAAATTTAAAATTAGTATCCACCTTCTCCACTACTAACACAATGAAAAATAGTAGCTCTAATCATTTGTACATGAAAATTACCTCTTTATTAAAGAAACTTGTTTGTTTATCATTAATATTTTCATAAATTTTCTAAATATAACAAAAAATATTTAAAAATTATAAAAAAATAAATAATATCATTATGTTTATGTTTATGTTATAATTATATTATGTCAAAATGGACACCTCTTTTACTATACGTTCCAGTCATGCTAAATGGTATTCATGTTTGGGTCTCTTTAACCACCTACGCGAACAATGATTTAAAATATGATTTTTTATGTCTATGGTAACACAGAGATAATATTATCATAATATATTATAAAAATAATAATTAATATTTGATTTTTGATATATTATATTATGTGTTAGACTTATTATTGAAGTAATAGTTTCATTCGCTAAAATTTACAAAATACGACACAATTATTTCTGAATTCACATAACACAACAAAATATCATTTGAAATGAAATTAGAATATTTTAAATAAATTTATTTTATAAATTAATGATTCTTATAAAATATAAAATAATTAAATTTATTTAAAATGTTGGGTGATGATATCAAAATTAAACAAAATGTGTAAAATAAATAATGTTTTAACACCTAATTGTCAATGTTTTCTTTAGCTAATTAATGAACTCGGGATATAAATTTATTATCAAGATTATAAAACTGTAATATTTGTGAATATGGTTATAAAATTTGAAGTTCTTTTAATTATTTATGTTTTTCAAGAATTTATATTGTTATTAACCATGCAATGAAACAAGATAATGGATTTTTAAAAAAAAAATTCTTTCCATTCGACATTTTTTTTGTTACAGGTCTATTTTCATTTAAGAGGTGTGTATACTGGATATACGATATATTTTTTCATGAATTAATTTATAATTCATGGTATTTTATTTTTGATCTCATGTTTATTCTCCTTCAAGAGTTTTTATTTAAATGATACACAAGCTATAAAGGTTTATTTTCTTCTTTTTTTCCAATAATAGAGGCCTCTTAAATAAAATAAACCCTCAAATGTAATTTTCATGAAAAAACATTTTAAAGGATCCTTATTTTACATCAAATATGGATATATATGGTAAATGTTAATTTCTATTAAGTATATTCTATATTTTATTTTTTAAAATATTCTATGTGATGTTTTTTATAAGGTTATTTCAAAATAATCAAAAGGTTTTCCCATCCATTACAAACAAAAAGTCATATCATCTGATCAAAATATTCGTTATATTAGGATTTTATACTTTTAATATTTTCACTATTAAATATTTTTAAAAAAAATATTAATATTCATTATTTTTTATTTCATTAATTGAAAAAATTATGCCTTTTTCAAGAATCAATTAATAATTGTTTTTTAAAATTAATTTTTTAAAGTATATTCACTTTGTTTTTTTTTAAAGATTATGGTTTTCAAATGTTTCCAATAATGATTTTTTTCAATGTTACAATTTTCAATGTATTTTAATATCTATTATAAAAACCTTATGTATATTTCTTCTTTACAAATTAAATATCATCATAAAATTATATATTTTAAAATTATTTTCACTTCTCCTGATATAAATAATTATGGGGTTTGAAGGACATATTATTATAAACTCTTTATGATATATTTTCAAAAAACTCATCAATTTCCATTAAAAAATGTTATTGAAACTAATTTTTACGTACATGTTTTAGAATGTGTTTGAGAATATATTTTTTATTTATGCTTCTATTTAACCTATATGGTTTATTTTTCAGGATGTAATCTTTTTATTCTGATTTTTATGTTAATAAGATATAATTTATTTCAGAAAATGAGTGTTCTAATATTCGATGATTTATTAAGTCTATGTTATTTAATTTTTTTAAATATTTTATAAAAAAATATTTTCATTTACATGTGTTCTCTATGAGATGATGTATGTTTTATTTTCAATGGGAACACTAATAAATAAATAATGTGATGGATGAGAACCATATCTCTATTGAATAAATTTCATAGTGAATTATATCCCATGAGATATAAATTTTATGTAAATATGATTGAAATTTTAATGGTTCATAAAGGGTTAGTTTGTTTCCTATAATCGCTACTCAAGATTTTACATGTGAATAGTTTATAAAGTCTATAGGACCAAAAAGGGTGACTATAATGGAATTATGCTCTACTAAAATTATGACATGTGAATAGGTTATAACGTTACCAGTTTCACTATGTTTTAGTGTGATGTGGTTAATCTATATCCATTATTTTACTTGCTGATATGTTATAAATTAAATCGGGTCAAAAATGGTGAGTATGATAGTTTTAATAAAAGATCAAAATTATACATATAATTCTTTTTTCAATTAACTAGGTTGTAAAATGTGAGTATGATTATGTTATGATCCACTCAAAATTTTACATGTGAACAAGTTAGCGATTATCCATTATCACAAGTATATGAATTCATATGTTTAGGATGTTTATTAGGAAATAGATAGTTTTCTTGAATATTATTTATTTTTAATGTTTTGTAAACTTTTATATAATGATCACATGTTTTATGATTGATGATATTTGTTAAGAAATGTCATTTGTGGTGGTTTCTTAATGATCATCTTGTGATATTATGTTTCTATGTCCAGTTTTCTTATTATTATAAATGGCATTTTGAGATTATGTAACATAAAACATTACATATTCTCCTTAAGGTTTATGATATAATTCTTTATTGAATATATTTTCCTATACAAGTAATTTGAGCTCATTCCTTCATTATATTTTTATCCTCATGTTATGTAGATTATTGTATCATGTGAGATACCTATAAAGTGTATTGTAGATAATTTTATGATGAAATGGTCAAATGTGTTGACTATTAGTATATTTATGAATATACTATATAAAACAATAAAACATTTAAGTTTTTAGTTGTGAGAATATTTTTTATATATATTATTCAAATCATGATATTTATTTATTATTTATATTAAATTTATCCTTGGAATTTTTGTTGTTGTCTGGGTATGTTTTAGGTATTTTGGTGATTTTTTACATTGTTTATCTTATTAGTTAGGTTAAATTTTTTGTTATGATTACATAACCATTGAAAACCCCTAGAGTTGGGTTTATGTATAGGATGATATCAAGAAATATTTTTAATGTCATTATAATGTTATTTTCCTTGAATTAAATCCATATCAGGATATAGTTTACTGGATAAATCTATTGAAATGATTAAAATAGGGGTAATAACCCGAAAAAGTATTGGTTGAGAATTATCTTTATCATCACTTGGATTCATGTTGTGTGGGCTATAGACTACACACTTGTCTAGATACTCATAGGTTATATTCTTTGGTTGAATATGTCATATTTTTAAGAAATTATAATGGATTTATTTCTATGTAAAATTGAGGGACTAGATTGGGATATATGAGATAATATATCTAATTGAAACCTATGATTAACCAACAGTGTTATATGATTAACATAGTATCATATAGTTAAAATGAATGTATCATAGGTTTAATAGAATGTTTCATTGGATATGAAGTGTTAGGATTGATATTATACACTAAATATTTTGAATTTTATCCAAAAAAATTTATTTCAATATTTTCATGAATATAGATCAATGAAATAATGATCTGAATGGTGTGTCCAAATGAACTACGAGGAAGAAAATATGGGGTACATATCATCTTTTTCCTTATGAGGAATAACATGGAGTGTTGTGATATGTAAAACATCCAATTTATAATTACATATATAGGATATTTATTTATAATCGTCTATATTTACTTTTTTTTAATTGTACCACCTTGATGTTTATTTAAAAAATGAAACATCATGTATCATGATTGTTACTTTTTGATATTTTTTAAAAATATGTATTTTTTGTACGGGTCTTTTATATGGATATAACATAATAAATTTACCATTTCAACATAGAATCCATTTTCATATATCAACTATAGACTACCTTTAAAATAATCCAAATTGTAATAATTGATTATGGAGTAAAAAATAAATAGAATCCTCCACATAGAGATGTTAACATCACAAAAACTAAATATTTCAACAATATATTAACTTCTTCGTCATCTTTTAATGAAACAACACCATCTGAATGAATTAATGTTCCTATAGAATGTAAAATATAAAATAAATGGGTAATTTATAATTCATCCTACTACCACCACTGGTAGTATAACAGGTTATGGTGGTTTTTAAAAAATTGGGGAGTCCACCAAGTGACCTTAGAACTGGGTGTAGTTCAAAAAATAGGATCAATTAAATGAATAATGTAATCCCATTAATGTTTTGTAGGAAATTTTTCTAATAATCTATGTCCATATTTGGACATATGAAATTTTTCTTTTATTCGATGTGGAAATGCATCAATTATTCTGAAACCACTATGTGATATTGTTTTTGCATTGGTCAGTACCAGGATGCGAGAAATAGATGGGAGAAACATGCAGGTGAAATGATTGATGGATAACTATTAATGAATGAAATTAAATCAATTTAAATTATGGAGATTATGTTGGGATATTCATTTGAGACACCCACTATAGAATGTTATAATATTGTCTGATTATGAATCTTATTGAGCCTTATAAAGAGTTGGATAATTATTTGTCGAATCCATCATTTTATCTCAAAATTAATCCAATACCACGTTGTTATTGAACCATGCTATAAAAGATTAAGGTATTAATGGTGTAGTTTTTATAATATATGGGTCCAAATTTTCTATTTACGAATATTTAGATAATATTTTCACTTTTGGTGTTGTACCCCTGATTTTAGGTATGTATCCCTTTCATCATGTTTATATGTAAAAAGGGTGTCTTATTAAAATGGTGTTTATTTTAATGGTTTTGTTTAATAAAATAAATTTTTGTAATAAAATAGGGTGTTTCCATAAAATATTTCTTTCCATAAAATTCAGTTTTCAATAATAGAGGATGTTTCTATAAAAGATGATGTTTCCATAAAAGAGGTTGTTTCTATAAAAGATGAAGTTTTTGTAAAAGAGGGTGTTCCAATAAAAATTGGGTTTTCCATAAAGGGTTGATTACATTAAAAGGTTAAGGGTAATTTAATGGATAGTTTGTTGGACTTGGAATGATTTTTTAGGGAAAAAGGAAGGTCACAATGTCTGTGCACGGTTGGCCCAAACCGTGCGTTCAAACTGTACACAATGTTCAAAACGATATCCTATTCTCTAGGAGAATTATAATTTTTTCACTAATTTATTTTTGACTTTAAAACACCCCTAATTCTCTATTCCTCGCCCTATAAGTCTGGAGAAACTTTCCCACATTATTTGGAGCCAACCCAAAGCCCTCCCATGGTGATTAGAATCCTCATTCCCATGGTCAGTTCCTGATCTTCATCATTTTTTGACTAGTTTTTATAGGTATCCTTCTTATATATTCTTTTTTATTGTATATACACCTTATATGGGAATATATATTATTTTTAACAAAAAATAATTCTATATATGGATTTTTTCTTGATAGAGTATGAAATATAATCAGTTTCATGGAATCCTGATCCGATTCTTGAGGTGTGTCATTGGTCTTTCCGGTTTTATCATGTTTTCTCAGATATTCTTGTATATAATTCTCATATAAAATTTACTTATAATATATACTCCTATAATCGGTACATATACATTTTTAAATGTAAAATAATTCATTATTGAGTTCTAATCTGTCTTGTAGAATAGATCTATGTTCGTTCTTGGAGAATCGACCCGACTTCTTGTGTGTTCTACATCCATCGTCGAGTGTCATAAAATTAGTTGATGTAGGTAGATTCATTTTCATATAATATTGTTATAATTGATTTTATTAGTTTCAAATTGTGTTAATTGGATAATTTTTTTTTCAAATCCTTGTTTGAGAAATGGAAGAAAACTATTTACTGATGATTAATCATTTTTCCTAGATTCATGAAATCCTGATAAATTGATGTGAAAATTGTTTTAGTTCCTAGAATTTTAAATTCTGGATTTTCTGTAATATATAAATGGTTTGATTGGGAAGGGGTTCTCAACCAAAATATTTTTTTTAAAATCAGTTTCCATTGCAATGTTTTTAATGAAAATCCATTTTTAATAAAAAGGTGATTTTATTTAATGGGTTATTTTCACATGATCACTGGGAATATGTGGTGTGTGTGATCATGTTGAATATATGGTTATTGGTTGAAATATGTATTTTTTATCTATTTAATTGGTTTAATGACACATGGGATACAAAAACCTTGTGATGAAATGGTAGATCGATGAGAAACTGCTCAAGAGTATGGAACTGTCTTAACGTAGCATGCATGGTTAGTTGCATGGATGTGTGGAATGGATTAGAAATTCCCCAAAGGATATTGAAAAATTAGTTTGAATCATTTTTAGTATTTTTATGATATTATATCTTCTTCATTAATTGTTTTAATTTCACTTGTACTCTTTTTTTGAAAAATGTTTAGGAAATTTATTATATTTTGTTAATAATTGTTTTAGAAAATTATTTTGTATGAACTATTGTATAATAATGTTTCAAACTCTTCTATCATGGTGGTAGGAGTAGGGAAGTTATTTGGTATATCATAATGAGTTGTATTCTCCCCCCTTATTTGGAACATCAGTGCTTTTTCAGATACTATATTTTGGGATAGGGGAAAATGAAACGTTACACACATATTTAGCACCACTTCATGATGATCGGGTTATTTGGTGATCATGTAGGATGTGGAACATTGAATATTTATTTTTGTCGACCTGTTGTAATGTTTTGTTGGTTTCTACTATTTTCGTTGTTATTTTTTATTTCTTTCATTGTTTTATACTTTTCAGTGATTTGATATGAATAAAGTAACTAAGATGTTATTCTTTTATTCATGCATTATACATTGAGTTGTCCAGTTATGGGTTTATTTTTTAATATTTTTATTTTTATAGATTAAATCATCCCCCCCATTCATATAAACCCTTTTCCATTTATTTCCATCCTTTGGAATTTTGGGGATGTCTCTTAAGGCAAGGTAATTAATTTTTGTGCTCTCAAGCCAAATGAGAATTAGCGGGTCACTACAAAGGGTATCATCTTGTTAGTCCTTGCTGAACATGTAGTCATCAGTGTTCTTGTTCTCCTATATGAAATTCAATATTGTATATTCCTTGGATTAGAATCTTAAATAGGAGTAGGATTTTCAAAACATGAAATGTATATCATAAAAGGATGTAAGTTTCCCCTTTATGATGAGCCTCAAGTTACCAGGGAGTAGGGTCCATAAGTGTTTGAGACAATTCTAGGATTTTGAGTTGTCATTGAAATGGGTTTAGCTAACGAGATGATCATTCCAAGCATTAGAGGTATAAAATCTCACTAGGAGAGCATACATCATTTACACTAATTTTATATGTTGTGGAATGTGTTTGTATTTTAAAGAGTATGAAATTTCTTTCAAATGAATGATTTTTAAAAGAATGAATGAGTATCATATTTTCCATATAGTTTGATTTTCAAAATTGCTTGAACATTAAAACATTTTCTTTTTGAAAATACAATTTTTTTTATAGTTGATAGAATTTGAAATTCTATAACATAAGTTTCTAGAGAGTTAGGGTTATAGAGTTTGTTGTTTGTTATGAAAATGGAACCCAGTAAGCACTATAGTATCTAATAGAAAGAAGCTACTGAATATGTGGTTGTAGTTGAACCACAACTAAGAAAAAATCGTGTCCATAGTATCGTCCAAGAATTCTATGCTTTGGATATGGGGAGATGAATGTATGGTCTTATAAATGTAGATCATTCCAAACAGTTCATAAAGTACAATCCATCCATATTATGGGGTAATTCTGAATCGGAAAATGCACAAGCATGGTTAATCCTGATGAATCATATCTTCGAATTCCTCAACACACTGAGGGAGATCATTGTCAAGCTAGACACATACATGCTTCATGATTTATAACACTAGTGGAGGGAACTGGTTATGCATGATAAAGAGGATTGGGGCTTAAATTGGGAGGATTTTGAAGAATTTTTTAATAAAAAATTATATCCTTAATCTTTCAAGATCCATAATATTACATAATTATTTATCATGAAGTAGGATAATCTATCTATCATGAAGTATAAGAGTAAATTTATTAATTTAGTTCACTGTGCACCAGAAGTTGGGGCATGTGCATCCTTGAATGTACTAATCATCGAATCAAGGTTGAAGCAAGAAATTCTATTGAAGATTGTGGTTCTCTATATTAATGATTACATAGAGACGATCAAATGAGTGGGGGTGAATGGGTGGTACATGACATGATATATGGGAGTGGGATGTATGTTGGTCCCTACAGGAAATGGTGTAAACTCCAATGCTCAGATCAAGTGGAAAGGGGACACTTCGTTCTAATGTAGGAATGAGAATGACAATCAGACAGCTTTATTGGTAAATCTCCACCAATGAATAAAGTCCCAGGAGGGATTTTACCAATGTGGTTCCTTTAACCACATGATGTGGGAGTGTACAGTACTACAAAGATCATTCCATAATTTCAACAAGATGTGAAATCGTAAGGGATTTTTTTGAAGTTATCTGAGGTTAGAGGGCTTGAGACACTACTCAGGTATCTCAAGCACTATATGCTTCGACAAGACGAGGCCGACATAATTAGTCTCATCAATAGAGAAAATCTATCCATGGTGACTCTTAGAATACCATGACTCCTCGGTAAGGGAAATCATAGCAAGGCAATAAAGGTAATAATGTAGTAATGAAGAAATCGTATGGAGTTGAGTAGATTATTGTGGATGATTTGGTTGGTCCTTCTATAGTGAGAGGAATTATTATTTTGAATTCAAAAAAAATTTAAGTATTGTTTGATATTAGTCAATCAAATTCTATCATTTCATCTCAAATTTTTGACATGTTATTCTTAAAACAAGAAATTATTTCCTATCTTATAAAACCCAAAAATACTCTTAGTGAAAGATGATGTTGACCCTTGATGTGAAGATATTGTTTTATAAATGTTTATGGAACTAAATAGAAGTGAGACTTCTCGATGTTCCACATGGATGTCTATTATGTAATCCAGGGAATGGATTTGTTGACAACCTTCATGGATCACATAGAATGTTATAGAAAAATAGTCATTTTCACAAATAAGGATGTCATAAAACATTTCATTAGAGGATGGAGGATTGTAATGAAGGGTGAAAGGATCATGTTGGCATAAATAGTGGGAAAAATCTCATACCAGTTGGTGTCATTGACAATGGAATCCATGGAAGTGATCGATGATGTCATTATTCTAATAGTTTTTGATCAATTTCAAGGTGTCTTCATAAATAACATCACATGGTTACCACCAATAAGGGAAGTGGAGTTTACAATTAATATCATCCTTGGGACCACTCTCATTTTCCTTCTGTCTTATATGATGGAACGAACATGATTAATGGAACGGAATGTTCCACTAGATGAGCTATAAAGAAAATGTTTAATTCGACCACAAATACCTCATTGGGAGGAATTGGTCTTGTTTGTGAAGAAAATGGATGGAACACATTGGTTGTGAATTTATTATCTTATGCTTTTCCATGTTAAGATAACGAATTGGTATCCACTACCATGCATTGATGATCAATTTGTTCAATTTAGGGGAGATTTTTGGTTGTCAAAATTTTGACTGGTGATTACGGTATCATCAGTTGTGTGTTTGGAAGGAATATATTCTCAAGTCAGCTTTTAGAAGTAGATATAGACACTATAATTATATAGTTATTCCTTTCGATCTAATGAATGAGTATGCGGTCTTTATGTTGTAGATGAATCAGATATTTCAACGATATATGGACTATATTCATGTCGTTTTTTCGTACAACACCTTGGTGTATTCAACAAAAAGGGATGAACATGAGAAACACATTCCAACAATGTTGGGAATCGTGAGTGATCATTGTTTTTATTCCAAACTGTCAATATGTTATTTTTGGATACATGAGGTACTCTTTTGGTCCATGTGTTTTCTGAAAAATGTGTTACAGTGGAACCTAAAAATATAGAAGTTGTTATCTCATGGAAACAACAAAAGAATTTCATTGAGATATGAAGTTTTCTTAATCTGTATAACTATTACCGATTCTTTTTCAGTGAAATCTACTGACTATTCTTTGCAATATAAAAATATGACAAAGAATAATGCTATATTCAAATAGATAGAGGAATTCCACAAATCGATCTAGGAGCTAAAATTTTTCCTTACATTATCACATATCCTAATTTATAAAAAAAACTAGGACAGGGGTATGTGGTGTACGGTGATGCTTCAGGATAGGGGTTGGGATGTGTTTTCATGAATAGTGGCCATATTGTGGCTTATGGTTAAAGGTAGTTGACAGCGCATGATAAGAACAACCCAACACATGATTTGGAGTTAGATGTAGTCATCAATGCTTTGAAAAGATGCGGGCATTATATCTTTTGTGAGAAATTCACTATGTTTTCAAATCATAAAATCCTTAAATAGATTTTCCCATAGTGATATTTAAATATAAGCTAACGAACATGGATGGAGTATCTCCATATGTTTGAAATTGACATGATTATAGACTGAGAAAAGGGAATTCAGTGGAAGATGCATTAATCCAAAAGTCATATGCTCAATTGGAAAAATAATCTTTGGATGAATGGTTGTTGATGTCGGTCCTAAATGAAATTTTTGTGGAATGTGAAGACCATGGTAATTTTCTAGTATTAATTTAAACTATTCTTGTTCCTGATTTAGTAATGATGGTTAATGAGGGAAAATGTTATGATGTAGAATTCATGGTTATGTGTTCACAACTCAATAGTGGGGAGAACATTGAGGGATGAAAACATGATGGGAAAGCAGTGATATTATTTAATTATCGGAAGGTGGTACATATTTAATTTTTGGAAGAACTTCATCATGTTTATGACCATTCGAGATGGGATGTACATCTGAGTACATAAGAAAATTTATAAGTCATTGAAGGAATAATGATGGAGGAGTGGCATGAAAGAGAGAGTGGTTGAGTTTGTTTCAAAGTTATTAATTTTTCATGATGTTATGAACGAGCATCATAGACCAACATTTATGTTTTTTTATTTACCAATCCTACTTTTGAAATGGGAGTAGATAGATATGGATTTTTTATAGATCTCCCAATAATTCTTCGGAAACATGATTACATTTGGGTGATACTGGATCAACATCCCATGTTGTCCCATTTGATCCCTATTTGTTGTACTCATATAGTAGAGAATATGTCCAAAATATATATCCAAGAAGTGGTAACGAAAAATGGTGTACCAATTTCAATCATGTTATATAGAGAACCTAGGTTTACATCTCAATTCTATAAATTCATACAGAAATTCCTTGGAACTCAATTGACACTGAGTACAACATAACATCCTTAAACATACGTCTAGTATTAGTAGACAATATAAACATTAGATATCAAGTATCATGCTTCTGTAATAAATTTCATCATCTCATGGGAGGAGAATCATCACTTTCTGGAGTTGTAATATAATAAATTCTATTTAGACTCGATACATATTCCCTAGTTTGAAGCATTATACAGGATTCCATGTCATTCTCCACTGTGATGGATGGAAACATGTGTAACTTCTTGAATGGGGCCTAGTCTTGTCAACAAAATTTTAGAGAAGATTCAGATGATTACAATTTAAATGGAGATGGATCAGATTGATCATAAATTTTATGCAGACCATCGATGACGACCATTTTCCTTTTAGTGGGTGACCACATCTTCATAAGGATTTCTACTATGATCATGAATAATCATTTTGGGAAGAAGGGAAAGTTATCTCCTCAATACATGGGCCCTATTGAGATACTGTAATGGGTTGGAGAGGTGGAATTCCTATTGGAACTTCCACCATAGTTCAGTTTGATCCACAATGTGTTCCATATATCTTAGTTGAAGAAGTATCAGCTTGACTCTTACTATGTGATCATATGGGATCACATATAACTAGAGTTGGATCCTTCGTTGGTACATATCATGGTGAAAATCGTAGATAGGAATGAAAATGTTGTGCATGATAGAAGAATCTTCCTAGTGTGGGTTTTATGGAAACATGGTTAGATTTAGGAACATGCACGGGAACACGAGAAGTTAATGAATTTGTAGTGGCCAAAACACTTTCTGGGTGGAGATGATTTTCTATATTCTAAGGGTCGATAAAATAATGGTGGAGAGAATGTTTTAACCATGTGTCATGTATGTATCCATTTCATCATGTTTTCATGTAAAATGGTGGTTTTATTAAAATGGTGTGTATTTATATGGGTTTGATGAATATACACGGTTTTTTCATAAAAGACGTTGATTCCATAAAAGAGGTTGTTTCTATAAAAGAGGATGTTTCAATAAAAGAGGGTGTTTCCATAAAAAGGGGGTGTTCCCATAAAAATGTTTGTTTCCATTAAAAGGATAACTGGGAAGTGTGGGAGTGTTTGGGGGACATTGAAATATTTTTTGGTCCAAAAGGAAGGTGTCTCTGTTTTCGCAAATTGTGTTGTCAAATTTTGTACAGAGGTAAAAACTATATCCTATTTTCTAGGAACTCATTGGTTTTTCTCAAATTATTTCATTCAGATTTTAAAACACCCCTAGTTACTGATTACTCTCCCTAGAATTTTGGATAACCTTTCCAATGTGATTTAGATCCATCATGGAGCCCTCCCTTTGTGATTTGAATCTTGATTCTCGCGGTAAGTGCCTGATATTTAATATTTTTTCTCGTTTTCTTCGACTTCATTCTTCTCTCTTATGGTTTTTTTATATCTATACATTATACGGGTAAAAAGAATATTTTATACATAAAATAATGTTAGATATTGTGTTGTTATTTACAGAGGATAATATTTATGTCTTTTCTTGGAATCATGATCCGATTCTTGAGGTATTTCACCATTCTTTCATGTTTTGTCACTTTTTCTTATATCCTCTTAGATCTACATATCAGATCCCATTTCATTAATATATATACACATATCATGGGTATATATATGTTTATAGATGCTAAATAATTCAATATTGATTATTCATATTTCTATGAGAAGAGATCTTAGGTCGTTCATGGAGAATAGACTCACCTACTTGTGTGTTCTTCATCTGTTGTCGAGTTTCATCAAGACCATTAAAGTTGGAGGCTTCACTCTCATCAAAAATTTCTAGAATTGGATTAATTAGCTTAAAATTTGTAAAATTGGATAATATTTATTTTAAAATCTTGGTTTCCTATATGGAATAAATCTATTTGGTGATGATTTATCATTTTTGGTAGATTTTTGAAATATTAATAAATTACTGTCAAAATTATTTTAGATTATTTAATTTAAAATGGTGATTTAAAATGGTGGATTTTTGGTACTTATAAATGATTTTATTGGGTAGGGGGTTCCAGAAAATATATATTTTATTGGAATGAGTTTTAATTTTAGGGGTTTTAATTAAAATGGTTTCCAATAAGAAGTTGATTTTATTGAATGGGTTGTTTTGGAATGATCTTTAGGCATATGTGGTGTTTGTGTGTGTGCGCATGTGTGTGTGTTTTCATGTTGAATATATAGGACGTGGTTGAAATATGAACTTTTTCTTGGTGCCAATGGTTTAATGGAACATTGGATAAAATTACATTGTGGTGACATGGTTGATCGACAAGAAACTACTCATTATATTGGAAATGTCATAACGTAGGACGCATGGTTGGTTACATGAGTGTGTGGAATGGTTTGGGTATGCCAAAAAGGATATTATAAAATTATTTTCAATCTTTGTTAGTATTTTTTGTGAAATTTTCGATTTCTAGATAGTGGGTTTTAATTTCACTTGTAAACATTTGTTAAAAATAGTTTTGGAACTTGTTTATATTAAGTTATAAACTACATTGGATAATTGTTTTGTATAAACTGTTTTATAATAATGTTTATAACTCTTCAATCATAGTGGTGTTAGTGGAAAAATCATTGGGGATATCCTAATGATTTTAATACTCACCCATTATTTGGAACTTTCTTTCTTTTGCAGATGTTATCTTCTGGGACAAGGGAAAAGGTAATGTTTCACACGTTTTTAGCACCACTTTGTGATGCTCAGCATGTTTTGTGATCATGGAGCGTGGGGCACTTGGATCATAGAGTCATGTGGTATTGAATGAGTTTATATTTGGTTTTTTCTATTTACTTTGATATTCCTTGAGTATTCCACTATTACATTCATTTTAGTGGTTTTGATATGAATAAATTTGTTGTTATGTCTTTCTTTAATTCATGCATCATACATTGAGTTATTCGGTTTTGATTTTCTTAGTTAATAGTTTTATTTTAAAAGGGTATATCATACCCCTCTTTCATTGAAACCCATTAGCATTTATTTACAGCCATTACAATATTGTAAATTTCTCCTAAATCCATGTAATGACTTGTTGTTCTCTCATGTCAATGAGAATTACCGGGTCACTACAATAGGCCATCATATTAACATAAGGAAAATTAAATTAAGTATTAAAACCAAACTATGAGGGGTATATAAATCGAATGGTAAAGACAAATCCAAAATTTTAGATTAGGCTTACTAATTTTAAATTGAGGAAATTATTTACTCATAAGAAAATTAAATACTGAGTTATCATATATAATCATTTTCTGTATGTAATAATTGAAATTGAGATGAAAAAATTTATTTTATATGGGTCAAAATATAATATAAAAAGATTTCGGATCGTTTAAAATTCACACATTGTTCAATAACTTTAATCTCACGCTACAACCAACATAAAAAATAATATATTTATAATATATTATAAATAATTCTATAATAAAAAATATTATGGAAAACAATTAATATTTATTATCGTTAGAAGTTAAATAATTAATACGATATAATTTTTAAAAGGCCATTACCTAAAAAAATATTTTTTAATAATAAATTTATTTTTAAAATAAATATTTAATTTTTTTGAATTATAATTTTATCAAATAAAATCCATTTTTCAAATCCTCAGAAAAAATAATATGTCGATTAATTTTTGATATTTTTCTAAAATAATATTTTCTCAATTGAATATTGAAAATACAAATGAATTTTATCACTTTTATAAAATTATTTAATTAGATAAATACAATGCTTGAAATCAAAAACCCATTTCAAATAAAGACTATCTAATAAACATGAATAAAAAATAAAAAAATATTTTCATTATTTTATGATCCCCTTTTAATTTTTTAGAATATTTATGTATCCTTTTAAAGAAAACTCATTTTAAACTTTTTATTATTAATAAATTTATCATTGTTAAATAATGTTATTAATTTATTGATTATATATATATATATATTCTATTTTATTTATCATAATTACTTTAAATATATTAAAATGAATGAAATTTATAATCATATACTAATAATAATTTTGTTTCATAAAAATAAATAATTTCAAAAAAACATTATTTTACACAATGCAGTTGCTAGGGAAAAAAATCATTTTTATATGAAATTAAATTTCATTTGATAAAATTATTCTCATATTTAAGATAATAGAATTAATATTATTTAATATTTGTAATTTAATTTTTAGGTATTCAATTTATATTATATGGATTAATTATAATCTCCACTTACTCTAAAAAACACTATTTATTCTGAAAATGTGGGAGACTAGACAATGATAATCACCACAATAATATTGAAACAATTATTTTAGAATTATTACTAAATTATTATAAACGAATTCGTGTCAAATAAATAAATTGAAATAGTTAAAATATGGACATATTATTATTTATAGTTTCAAAAAAAATTATTAATACCAATTTAATATTTTTTTCAATACTAAATATGACTAAGAATAGATAATTGTCATTCTTTCATTTTCTACTAAAATGCTATTTCTACACATTCTCAGTTTTCATATAAATGATAATAATATAAATTTTATAAATTTTATTATATTAAATAGATGATAAATTTAGTTTCATCAAACTCAAATTTGGTAATATTTATCTTGTTATATTTTTTTAAAAAAATTTATCACGTAGTTAAAAACTAGTTACCTGGTTTAAAAAAGCTAAAATGTAAATATATAATGGAATAAAATACATAACATGTTTAAAACTTGTGTGGGAACTAATGGTTGTGTATTTATAGAAAGAAATACACCCCTGAATCAATAATTTAGCAACATTAAATCCATTTACCATGGAATAGTTTCATGGAGTTATTAAATTATAAATGGGGTTTTCAGAAGATTAACTTTCAACTTTTAAAAATGGGGATCACACAGACCATTTTAGACGGATTACTATCTATGTAACCCTTCTTTATGATAATCAATTTTACACTCTCTATAACTCTATACCCAAAAGATAATCTTCTAGAACACGTTTTTCTCCAAATCTCGTAAATATTTAGTGAACATTCAATGGAAATGTCATGTCCCAATGTAATTTTTATATCCTCTTAATATTTACGTCATAATCATATTCTTCTGAATATATTATCATCATAATAATATGACTAATTTATTTTCATTAGTATATTTATAGGTTGTTATATTAATATAATTATCCTTACTTATTCATTTCAATCAACAATAGAAAATGATAAATCATTTATGTGTTGTATGGACTACCACCTCCATGAATCGACGTATTTTGTTTTCAATAATTCCATGATATATGTTATTAAGGGGGTTAATAATTAAATAATATAATATATATAGTGTAACTATGATTATGAAATTTCAATTTAATATTCACCTTCACAATCCCTCACACAATGAGAAACATGAAATAAAATCTTTTGTACGTGCATATTACCACGTCTACGAAGACATAAATTTTTTTATATATTAATAGATTTTATAAAATATAAGAATAGGGTTCACCTTCATGAAAAAATAAAATTAATATAATAATTATTCTTTTATAATCATATTATATCATTTTAAACACCTTCATAACCATACTCACCACACGAGTTAAAGTGTGATCATGTTTGGGTCGGTTCAACCAAATTAATGAAAAATGCTTCAAAATACAATTATCAATGGCTATTAGTATATAAAAATTAATATTATTATACTATAATATTATATACATGCCTTTTATATGGATGAAAAATATGATACCATGTATTTTAATTATTATTAATTTAACGTTTATATTCTATACAGTTATAGAAATTATCCATTATCATTTTTGTTTTCACTTAACATTACCGATACACATGTGGAATGAAATAAAAATTATATGAGTCAATAAATGTTATATTATAAAGAAATATATATTATATTAAAATAATTAACATGATATCAAATGATGGGTAATGATGCCAAAATTATTAAGCAGGTATAAAACCATTAATGTTACTAACCACCATGTGTCATAATATGATATAACTAATAAATTTAGTCCTGGATAATAATTATAATAATGATTATATAATGTTAATAATAATTACTATGGTTATTAAATATGAAAATATGTTATCTATATATGTTTTTTGAGGATGTTATAGTGTCATCATCTGATATAGGAAACAAGGATATGGGTTTTCATCTTAATATCCCCATCATTGACACATTATTGTATTACAAGAATATTTTAATTTAATTAATTTTATACTACCTATATGATATATTATATCATGAAATAATTTTTCGTTAATTTTATTATATTTTAATTTTATTTAAATTATCATTCAGGTGTTTTCATTTAAATGGTTCACATGCCATAATGATTTATTTTTAGTTTCCCTAAAAAACTCCAGACCACTAAAATTTGAGAATCTATTTAATTAATTTCCATGATCATTTATACTAAAACCAATATAAATTTATTCTAATATGAATATATTTTGAAAAAATATTTATCTCTAAAACTTATTTTTAATTTGATGTTATAATACCTTCTAAGAGATGATGGTTTTCAAAAAAATTAAAATAATCAATTTTCAAAAACAAATTTCACCATTTAAAAAACAATTATTTTTATCCAATCCAAATATTCATATGATTAATGTTATATATATATTTCAAGTTTCCATTATTAAATTTTCTATTTAAAATTTAATGTTTTCATTTCATTTGAACTTGTTTTATGGAAAAATTTATTCCCTTTTCAATTATCCATTATTAATGATTGTTTATAAAAGAAACAATTATCAAAGTGTTTACAATTATTTGTGGAAAATAATTTGTTTTTTCATATACCCATTAAAAATGATTATTTTTTATAATTATAGATTTTAAAATTATTTTCACTTATTAAATTGTATTTTTTATACTCAATATTTTATTTTTAAATTTCCTTGATTAATTTTATGTATTAAATTTTTTCACATATAACTTTTGAAACCATTATTTTATTTCAATTAATTTTTTTAGGAATTATTTATTGTAATTTTTTCAAATTTATTCTCCATCCCTTAAAAAATTTGAAATTAATTTCCAACTTGATGATATTAAAAGATTTTCTAAAAATGTTTTTCACATATCTTTACCCTATAAGGTTTAATTTCAAGATGTTGTGTTTTTATCACCCTTTATAAGTTATTGTGACATGGCTTATTTTAGAAAATTAAAGCTATGATATTATATGGTATCTAAGGTTCATATTTTGTGATGTTTCTATAATCTTTATGGAACATATTATTTTTTCCAATGGTTCTTTACATGATTATAAATTTTTATTTTAATATGGTGCACAATTTTTTGTATGAGCTGGGTGACACCTATTTAACCATTTAATGCATTGGGTTAAATATTATATAACATTTTATATAAATGTTAGGTGAATATTTTATCATGTCTCTTATTTCTCAATGGTTTAGTTTGATAGTTTTAATCTTTACTAGTATGTATTCATCTGAATTACAAAACTTATAACTATGATCGAAAAATACTTTTTATAATAGAACTATGATCTAATCAAAAGTTTGCTTATCAATAGGCTAAAAAGCAACTAGGTAAATGTAACACCTGATATTTTTATGAGTAATATTTTGTTTTTTATATATCATCAAAGGAATCTTTCACTACATACTAGCTTGGCTTACTTTACACGCAATCGCGACCTTCCTCGATAGCTTGCGTCGTACGCAATACCGAGTTTCACTAAACAACGATATGCAATTACAACTAGCCGTTATGAATAGTAATAACCACTTTTTCAAATTTTATAAATTTTATTTTTTAAAATGGACTTCATTTTTGGATTCGGAATACCGAAATTAGCCTAGGGTGAAATTTTGGCATTTTTCTGAAAACTTTCAATTTTTGATGAATAGTGAAACCACTAAGTGGTAGGTTAAAAACTGAATTTTTGCATAAAACATAATTTTACCGCTTATGTGAATGGAATTTCAAAAATCCGACAGACATGATTGATATCAGTAAGTAAAATGTGGTTCAATGAGATAAAAATAATTTTTTGGTGAATAGTAATTTTTTACTTTTTTTTACCGCGGTTAATAGTAAATAGGGTAACTAAGGGTAAATATGATATTACTATTACCCTAAAACATGTCCTAATTCTATTGGACAAGTGTAATTCGACCAAAAACAAACTTAGGAATAAAATATGACCATTTAGGCCCACTTGGATTAGATTAGGACATTTATTATTAATTTATTTAAAGAAGGGTTAAAATAGTTAAAATCAAAGTTTAATAAGTAAATAATTTTTAATATGGGGTTATATATAAGATAAATTTGATTGTAAATATTCATTAGAAAGATAAAAATATTTCCTACATGATGGTATTTTATTTGTAATTTTTAGACATCAAATAATTTAATTTATTTATGACACAAAGATGATGCAGTAATTATCTTATTAATGAAATATTGACAGAATTGATAATATAAATACCAAAATAAATGTAATTTAAGACTTTTTATAAATTACACTAATTTTCTAGGTTACTATGATATATTAGTGTTGCTTTAATCAACTTGGTTCGAACATATAATTCTGTTATGACTTTCACAAAAATCATATATCAAATAGTGTCAAAATTGACACAAAATAGTTTTTAAATCAAATATTATATTATTAATTGTTATTTTATTACTAAAAATATAAGGTTCGGAAAAATGACTTAGGTAAGGATATATATATTAATAATAAACAATTTGGGGTTCGTTTGGCATGTTATAGTAAGTTTATTAACCATATAGTGAAAGAAAACAAAAAGACAGGGTAAAAGTTAAATTATTTAACTTAGAGTTAAATCTAATTGATAAGGTTAAAATAATACACTAAACTTGTCTAAATCCTATCGGTTGATAGGATTTCGACCCATACCCACTTTATCTTCGAAATAAGACCCTTTGGAACCATTATAAACCGATTTTGACTTTAATATAAAATAATATTTTGAGATATTCCTAAGGTGCCCCTCTCCTCCCTTATAAAAGGGCACCTCCTCCCCCTCCTCCTCACACCAATTTGAGCACTCAAGCTCGGAAAAACCCTGCCATTTTCTCCTCTCCACTTCCCTAGAATAATCCTAGAGGTCCTGGTCTTCTTCAAAGGCCAATATTAGTTCCCTAAGTGGAAGATTCAAAGAGGCGTTCTAAAGAAGAGGTAATATCCGTTACCGATCTTTTCAATTTCTTTCTTCTTCAACTTCTTCTTCTTTAGTTGTTTCATGATAAAGTAATAACATAAGTATCACTTACATACTGATATGTTATTATAAATATTAAACAACCCTGATTCACCTTCTATCCATCCTACGAAAAAATGAAATCACCGCGTATGCGTACGTACGGAATACCGTCTCCACGTCGTGGTGTAATCTATTTTCCACCATCACTTTACAAGGATGGGTATAATGGTGTAATGAGTAACTATTTATGATGATTATAAAGTAATATTGATACTGAATTAATATATATATACTCCAATATAGTTCCACGATCATAGGAACGATATCATCACTCGTGCGTACGTACGGAATACCGTCTCCACGATGTGATGTGACTCGTTCTACATGATCATCATTACATAGTAATTATATAAATGAATTGAATGAATAAATATGATATATGTTACACTAATACCATTCTGGATATAAGGTATCTATAACCTTACAAGAAGAATAAGAATTTATTCGGCAAAACACGCATAAGAACAAAAGGCAATAAAGACCCGAGTAACAAGTAACAATGAAATATTACTAACAAGAAGCTAAGAATATGACCATATATGATATCATATAAATATGTATGATCCTGGAATAATTCAATAACATTATTTAAACCATTATACAGGAGCTTAGGAAACATACAAAGAAAATCGGACCTAAGGTAAGGGAAATATCACAATCTCACTTTTATCCGAGATTATTTTTACTTTGGTAATTACTGGGGTGTATTTTATCATCCACATCCATGTTCCCTAAATATGTAATATTATTTCCTTCCTTCTACAATAGTTTCTATCCAATTTTACCCTTCGGTAAGTTTTTTGTAAAAGATGTGAAAGGAATCTTTTGTCGTTTTTCGTACGAGGTACTTTTTGACTTTTCCGACAAAAGTACGAAGAATGTTTTTTTAACTTATACGGCATGAATGGATTTTTAAAACATTATTTCCAAGAAACTTCCTTTACAAGTTTTCATGTTTATTTTTAATCAAATTCTTTTATTTTAATGTTTTATGACATGTTATGAAAGGAAAAATGTTTTTGAAGAAAAAGGGATATTTTCCTCAAGAATGGAGTTCAAGTGTTTTATCAAAAGTATTTTCCATCTAAGATAATAAAGGTTTATGTTTTTATCCCTATTATTACATTGATTTGATCATGTTGTGATGGAATTATTTTTATGAATTCCTTTATCTTATATGAATTGTTTTATGATGTCATGTTGTTTAAGAATCCCATTTTTATTACATGGGTTACGCTATGATGTATGGTTTATGATTATGTGGCACACATAAGAAAGGATTCATTATAAGATGGGTGGGACCAATATCTCCCTCCAATGCATTGGGTAAAGGTTTTATATCTCATGAGATAGACATGGCTGGAACGGAAGGTTATTTCGGTTCAGTGATACCGGACTGAAACGAGGAGTGAACTCGGTTCAGAAAGGGACTTTGTCCACTAAGATAGTGTTGTCAATTAGTCATGAATAACAAGAAATGATTATCCATGATTATGTGTGCATGCCACAAAGTTTCAAGTTTTATGTTATGATTATGGGGATATCATTTTCACTTCTATGATTTATTCCATGTTAAGATATTATGATCTCTTTTGCAGGTTTTGATTTTCAAAAAGATATGATATGATTTTTATTTCCTTTATTTGCCCTTGCTGAGCATTTGAGCTCACCCTTTTATGTTTTCTTTTCCCCAGGTCAGGAAGATGGATATTAAGTAGAATATGCTAAATGGGACCCTAGATATGATGAAATAAATGGGAGACACTGTAGAAGATTTATGAACCAGTTGTTTATGTTTTCCAGTTTCTAAAGACACTATACCTATACGGTCCTTTGTGGTTTTGTCATATGTTGTAATATGTGTGCTTCAATTTTGAAGTTTTAACAATGTATGTAAAGTATGGGTCGTTATAGTTGGTATCAGAGGAAAGGTATAGTCAACCTTTGGAAACTAGGATGTGAAAGCCTTAGTAAGAACCCTAAGGATAAGTCTAAGCATAGAACACAATCTTAGTGTTTTAGAAATGGCCTTGAATAACCTAGGATAAGACCTTAAGCATGAAAATTTTATTCTTGAATTATGTGGTTTTCCTATTATAATTAGTGTTGCTCACACTATTCTTCTTGGTTTTAGTCAATGGCTGGAACCCGAAGGAACCGTGTTAATGCGGAATGCGATGGGAAATGCAATGATTGTCCCCCTGAGCAACCAAACGATATGGGAGCTGGAATGAAAAATCTTGTAGCCATGCTCACACAACTTTCTCAAGCTATGAATCATGCAGGACTTCCAAACGAGCAAAGGAAGGATCAACATTCTGTTGAATCCTTCATGAGGCAGCGTCCACCTTCTTTCAGTGGGTCTACTGATCCATTAGTTGCTGAACAATGGATTAGTACTACTGAAAAGATATTTTCAGTTCTTCAATGTTCTGAACATGATAAAGTCATCCTAGCAGTGTATCGTTTGGAAGGAGATGCTGATCAATGGTGGAATCTTATTAAGAATACGAGGCAAAGGGATGAAATTGAGTCTATGGAATGGGACGAGTTCAAGAACTTATTTTTCAATAAGTAATTCCCTCGTATTCTCCGAACAAAGATGGAGAAAGAGTTCCTTGAACTGAAGCAAAGGGATGATGAATCTGTTGGTACCTATGAAGAAAATTTTACAAGATTTGCAAGGTACGCTTCTGGTATTATTATCCAACCTGAGAATAAGATCGATCGATTCTTTAGTGGCTTAAAACCAAGTCTTCGAAGGGTGTTATCCATAAGGCACTTCAATAGCTACGAGGAAATCGTTCGATGTGCTATCAAAGTCGAGATGGAGATTGGAGTAACCCATCAGTCATATGGGTTTGATAAGAAGAGGAAGATGGAATTCAAAGGAAAATATAAAGAGCACACTGAAAAGAAGATGAGATTTCCCTTATGCTCAAAGTGTGGAAAGAAACATGGAGGGAGTTGTCTTAAAGGGACAAGTAAATGTTTTAAATGTGGAAAAGAAGGTCATCGGGTATTTGAATGCCGTGATAATGGGAAGAAGATGTCTAATGACGCAAACAAAGGAAGGGATACACAGAATGAACCTACTACACTTCAATGTTTCAAGTGCAAGGAGATGGGGCATTATGCCAATCAATGCCCAAATCCAATGGTTGATGATGATGGTCGACATCAACAAAATCTTAAGGCTAAAGACAAAGGAAAGTCACATGCAATTTCTATCAGCGATGTGGAGTACGATAACGAAGTGGTAAAAGGTACACTTACCATCCACTCTAAAGTAGCAAATGTTTAATTTGATTCTGGATCCACCCACTATTTTATTTCTAAAGAATTTTCTAAGGGTATTACCGTATTACCTCAACAATTAGATGTTGAGTTAGCTGTGACAACACCTAATGGCACAACAGTCGCATCAAAAGTTTATAATTCTTCTCCGATCGTAGTTTGTGGGAAAGTGCTTCCTGCAAATCTTGTGATCCTTACTTTGGTGGAATTTGATGTGATTCTTGGCATGGATTGGCTTTCTCTACATGGAGCTCATATCAATTGCCAAAGAAGGGAAGTCACATTTCATATTCCAGATCAATCTACGATCGTATATCAATGCAAGGATGAACATAATCTTCCAGTGGAAATTTCTTACATCTTATGGGTATTGATTCCACTAAATGAAGGTTATTTATCTCAAATGGTTGGTGAGAAACTCGTGATTAAGAATATGCCCATTGTACGGGAGTTTGATGATGTCTTTCCGGAGGAATTACCGGGTCTTCCACCAAATCGTGAAGTTGAGTTTTCAATAGAACTCGTACCGGGTGCTTTGCCTATTTCAAAGACACCATATAGAATGGCCCCAATTGAGTTGCAGGAATTGAAGAAGCAACTCCAATAGAATCTTGATAAGGGATTCATACGCCCTAGTGCGTCACCTTGGGGAGCACCTGTTCTATTAGTTAAGAAGAAAGATGGATCAATGAGACTCTGCATTGATTATCGAGAACATAACAAGATCACTATCATGAACAAATATCCTCTCCCACGCATCGATGACTTATTTGACCAACTACGCGGAGCGCAATACTTTTCCAAGATTGATCTTCATTCAGGGTATCATCAATTAAGGGTCAAAAGGGAGGATATACCAAAGATGGCTTTCCGTACAAGGTATGGACACTATGAATTTACAGTGATGCCATTTGGTCTTACTAATGCCCCTGCTATCTTCATCGATCTAATGAATAGAGTCTTTAGAGACTATCTTGATCAATTTTTGGTAGTCTTTATAGACGATATTCTTGTCTATTCAAAGAGAAAGGAAGAGCATGAAGATCACTTGATAATTATATTAAAGACCCTGAGAAAGGAGAAGATTTATTCCAAATTTACCAAGTGTGAATTTTGGCTTCAAAAAGTTGCATTTTTGGGTCACATAATCTCAAAAGAGGGGATATCTGTAGATCCAGAAAAAACAGAGGTTATCGAAAGATGGTCGAGACCAACAACAGTAACTGAGATCCAAAGTTTTCTTGGTTTGGCTGGATATTATAGACGTTTTGTAAAAGATTTTTCACGATTATCTAATCCACTCACCAAGTTGACTCGGAAAGGAGTTATGTTTGTCTGGACAGAGGAATGTGAAGAGAATTTCAAGGAGTTGAAAAGAAGGTTATCCAGTGCACCTGTGCTCACACTGCCTTGTAGTGGAGAAAGGTTTGTGATCTAAAGTGATGTATCCAAGAAGGGATTGGGGTGTTTTCTTATGCAAAATGATACGGTGATAGCTTATGCATCACGACAGTTGAAAATCCATGAGCAAAATTACCCAACACATGATTTGGAGTTGGCCTCGGTAATCTTTGCATTAAAGATTTGAAGGCATTACCTTTATGGTGAAAGGTGTGATATTTATACTGATCATAAAAGTTTAAAGTATATTTTCACACAAAAGGAGCTGAATATGCGCCAAAGAAGATGGTTGGAGCTGATTAAGGATTCTGACTGCTCAATCCATTACAACCCTGGGAAAGCAAACAAGGTGGCAGATGCATTAAGTCGACAAGACCATTCTAGTTTATCCATGATGAGGATCACAAAAGATCCAATATTTATGGATTTACAAAGGATGGATCATGGAATTATAATGGAAGGGGAAAAATCGTATCTTTCTCAAATGAATGTTCAACTATCTATACATGTGAAGATTAAAGAGGCACAGAAAGAAGATGTCGAGTTACAAAAGAAGGTGAGAAATGTTCCTGAATTCAAACTTGATTGTGATGGGATAATAATGTTCAGGAATCGGGTTTGTGTTCCTTCCATCCCCGAATTAAAGAAGGAGCTGCTGAATGAGGCTCACAGTTCTTCATTCTCTATTCATCCTGGAAGCACGAAGATGTATAGGGACCTGAAAGAGTACTTCTGGTGGGATGGCATGAAAAGAGATGTTGCTGAATATGTCTCTCGATGCTTGGTTTGTCAACAAGTTAAAGCTGAGAGACAAAAGTCTAAGGGGATGTTACAACCATTACCCATACCCGAATGGAAATGGGAAAACATCACTATGGACTTTGTCACAGGACTTCCTAAAACATCCAAAGGCAATAATGCTATCTGGGTCATAGTTGATCGTCTTACAAAGTCTGCACACTTCATTCCTATTAGATAGGATTTCTCTCTAGATCAGCTTTCCAGGATATATGTAAAGGAAGTGGTAAGATTGCATGGAGTACCACTTTCTATTATATCTGATCGGGATTCGAGATTTACCTCGAAGTTCTGGAGAAGTCTTCAGCATACTCTGAATGCAGAGTTGAGTTTCAGCACTGCTTATCATCCCCAGACAGACGGTCAGTCTGAGAGAACAATTCAAACCCTAGAAGATATGTTGAGAGCTTGCTCTATGGATTTCAAAGGAGGTTGGGATCAACACCTACCTTTGGTGGAATTTTATTATAATAATAGCTTTCACTCCAGTATTCAGATGGCTCCTTATGAAGCTCTCTATGGAAAGAAATGCAGGACTCCAACTTGCTGGGATGAAGTTGGGGAAAGAAAGCTATTAGGACCTGATCTAGTTGATGAAATGGCAGAAAAGGTCAGATCTATTCAACAACACATAAGAGCTGCTCAGAGTCGACAGAAAAGTTATACCGACAACCGAAGAAAAGACCTAGAGTTTGAAGTGGGTGATAAAGTGTTCTTACGAATATCTCCCTGGAAGAGGGTTATGAGATTTGGAAAGAAGGGGAAGTTGAGCCCTAGATATATCGGTCCTTTCAAAATACTAGATCGTGTTGGGAAGGTAGCTTACCGATTGGCGCTTCCACCGAATCTCTCTCAATTTCACGATGTGTTCCATGTATCTCTCCTGAGAAAGTACATACCAGATATTTCACATGTACTCAGCTCAGAAGTTGTACCGCTGGAGCAAGATCTTTCTTATGAAGAACAGCCGATAGAGATTCTGGATCGTAGCGAAAAAGTCCTACGAAACAAGACCACTCGACTGGTGAAAGTTTTATGGAGGAACCACCAACTTGAAGAAGCTACATGGGAGCTTGAGGATATGATTAGGGAGAAGTATCCTCATCTGTTTATTACAAAGTGACGAATTTCGAGGGCGAAATTCTTTTTAAAGGGGGGTAGAATGTAACACCCGAGATTTTTATGAGTAATATTTTTTTTATATATCATCAAAGGAATCTTTCACTACATACTAGCTTGGCTTACTTTACACGCAATCACGACCTTCCTCGATAGCTTGCGTCGTACGCAATACCGAGTTTCACTAAACAACGATATGCTATTAAAACTAGCCATTATGAATAGTAATAACCACTTTTTGAAATTTTATAAATTTTATTTTTTAAAATGGACTTCATTTTTGGATTTGGAATACCGAAATTAGCCTAGGGTGAAATTTTGGCATTTTTCTGAAAACTTTCAATTTTTGATGAATAGTGAAACCACTAAGTGGTAGGTTAAAAACTGAATTTTTGCATAAAACTTAATTTTACCGCTTCTGTGAATGGAATTTCAAAGATCCGACAGACACGGTTGATATCAGTAAGTAAAATGTGGTTCAATGAGATAAAAATAATTTTTTTTGAATAGTAACTTTTTACTTTTTTTTACCGCAGTTAATAGTAAATAGGGTAACTAAGGGTAAATATGATATTACTATTACCCTAACACATGTCCTAATTCTATCGGAAAAGTGTAATTCGACCAAAAACAAACTTAGGAATAAAATATGACCATTTAGGCCCACTTGGATTAGATTAGGACATTTATTATTAATTTATTTAAAGAAGGGTTAAAATAGTTAAAATCAATGATTAATAAGTAAATCATTTTTAATATGGGGTTATACATAAGATAAATTCGATAGTAAATATTAATTATAAAGCTAAAAAGATTTCCTACATTATGGTATTTTATTTGTAATTTTTAGACATCAAATAATTTAATTTATTTATGACACAAAGATGATGCAGTAATTATCTTATTAATGAAATATTGACAGAATTGATAATATAAATACCAAAATAAATGTAATTTAAGGCTTTTTATGAATTCCACTAATTTGGTAGGTTACTATGATATATTAGTGTTGATTTAATCAACTTGTTTCGAACATATAATTCTGTTATGACTTTCACAAAAATCATATATCAAATAGTGTCAAAATTGACACAAAATAGTTTTTAAATCAAATATTATATTATTAATTGTTATTTTATTCCTAAAAATCTAAGGATCGGCCAAATGACTTAGATATAGATATATATATTAATAATAAACAATTTGGGGTTCGTTTGGCATGTTATAGTAAGTTTATTAACTATATAGTGAAAGAAAACAAAAAGACACGGTAAAAGTTAAATTATTTAACTTAGAGTTAAATCTAATTGATAAGGTTATAATAATACCCTAAACTTGTATAAATCCTATTGGTTGATAGGCTTTCGACCCATCCCCACTTTAGCTTCGAAATAAGACCCTTTGGAACCATTATAAACCGATTTTGACTTTAATATAAAATAATATTTTGAGATATTCCTAAGGTGCCCCTCTCCTCCCTTATAAAAGGGCACCTCCTCCCCCTCCTCCTCACACAAATTTGAGCACTCAAGCTCGGAAAAACCCTGCCATTTTCTCCTCTCCACTTCCCTAGAATAATCCTAGAGGTCCTGGTCTTCTTCAAAGACCAATCTTAGTTCCCTAAGTGGAGGATTCAAAGAGGCGTTCTAAAGAAGAGCTAATATCTGTTACCGATCTTTTCAATTTCTTTCTTCTTCAACTTCTTCTTCTTTAGTTGTTTCATGATAAAGTAATAACATCAGTATTACTTACATACTGATATGTTATTATAAATATTAAACAACCCAAATTCACCTTCTATCCATCCTACGGAAAAATGAAATCACCGCGCATGCGTACGTACGGAATACCGTCTCCACGCCGTGGTGTAATCTATTTTCCACCATCACTTTACAAGGATGGGTATAATGGTGTAATGAGTAACTATTTATGATTATTATAAAGTAATATTGATACTGAAATAATATATATATACTCCAATACAATTCCACGATCATAGGAATGATATCATCACTCGTGCGTACGTACGGAATACCGTCTCCACGATGTGATGCGACTCGTTCTACATGATCATCATTACATAGTAATTATATAAATGAATTGAATGAATTGAATGAATAAATATGATATATGTTACACTAATAACATTCTGGATATAAGGTATCTATAACCTTACAAGAAGAATAAGAATTTATTCGGCAAAACACGCATAAGAACAAAAGGCAATAAAGACCCGAGTAACAAGTAACAATGAAATATTACTAACAAGAAGCTTAGAATATGACCATATATGATATCATATAAATATGTATGATCCTGGAATAATTCAATAACATTATTTAAACCATTATACAGGAGCTTCGGACACATACAAAGCAAATCGGACCTAAGGTAAGGGAAATATCACAATCTCACTTTTATCCGAGATTGTTTTTACTTTGGTAATTACTGGGGTGTATTTTATCATCCACATCCATGTTCCCTCAATATGTAATATTATTTCCTTCCTTCTACAATAGTTTCTATCCAATTTTACCCTTCGGTAAGTTTTTTGTAAAAGATGTGAAAGGAATCTTTTGTCGTTTTTCGTACGGGGTACTTTTTGACTTTTCCGACAAAAGTACGAAGAATGTTTTTTTTTAACTTATACGGCATGAATGGATTTTTAAAACATTATTTCCAAGAAACATCCTTTACAAGTTTTCATGTTTATTTTTAATCAACTTATTTTATTTTAAAGTTGTATGACATGTTATGAAAGGAAAAATGTTTTTGAAGAAAAAGGGATATTTTCCTCAAGAATGGAGTTCAAGTGTTTTATCAAAATTATTTTCCATCTAAGATAATAAAGGGTTCTGTTTTTATCCCTATTATTACATTGATTTGATCATGTTGTGATGGAATTATTTTTATGAATTCCTTTATCTTATATGAATTGTTTTATGATGTCATGTTGTTTAAGAATCCCATTTTTATTACATGGGTTACTCTATGATGTATGGTTTATGATTATGTGGAACACATAAGAAAGGATTCATTATAAGATGGGTGGGACCTATATCTCCCTCCAATGCATTGGGTAAAGGTTTTATATCTCATGAGATAGACATGGCTGGAACGGAAGGTTATTTCGGTTCAGTGATACAGGACTGAAACGAGGAGTGAACTCGGTTCCGAAAGGGACTTTGTCCACTAAGATAATATTGGCAATGAGTCATGACTAACAAGAAATGATTTTCCATGATTATGTGTTCATGCCACAAAGTTTCAAGTTTTATGTTATGATTATGGGGATCTCATTTTCACTTCTATGATTTATTCCATGTTATGATATTATGATCTCTTTTGCAGGTTTTGATTTTCAAAAAGATATGATATGATTTTTATTTCCTTTATTTTCCCTTACTGAGAATTTGAGCTCACCCTTTTATGTTTTCTTTTCCCCAGGTCAAGAAGATGGATATTAAGTAGAAAATGCTAAAAGGGACCCTAGATATGATGAAATAAATGGGAGACACTGTAGAAGATTTATGAACCAGTTGTTTATGTTTCCCAGTTTCTAAAGACACTATACCTATACGGGCCTTTGTGGTTTTGTCATATGTTGTAATAAGTGTGCTTCAATTTTGAAGTATTAACAATGTATGTAATGTACGGGTCATTATAGTTAAAAAAGGGTTAGTGTGGTGGTATTATTCCCTAATCCCAATTATATGAGTAAATTGGTTATAAAGTATCAATGTTCACAGAATTTAAGTGGGATGGATTTAATATGTACTCGAAATTTTACATGTCAAAGGGTTACCTAGGATTGAGTGTCATAATGGGAGAGTGTTAAGTAATGATGTGCGTAACGAAACCCAACATGGATCTTGTCGAAACTACCTAATGTTCGCCTTCAAATACCTGGGTATTGTTACAAGAATTGAATGAAATGAATAGTATATGTGGTCTTTTCTTAATTTACCTATATTCAAACAACCGACCATCTCAAAATATAAGTTCATATGAATAAAACAAAAATATGCAACATAGATATTAATAACCATATATTCAGAACCTATAGGTAATACATAGAGTGTCTTAGAGTAAACTAAAAATTAAAGTGTAAAAATATTTTCCCAACATTAATGATATCCCAAACTGGAAAACCCTGTAAAAGTATAATCTGAGAGAGAATATCTTCAAATATAGAATCTTCAAACACCATAAATGGTCAAATGAACTAGGTATACCAAATATCCTCTATAATCTCCCTTGGCTTATCTATCATATATATAATACATTCCATGTGCGGAAACATCACATGTAATGGTGAGTGTATACATATGCAGTAGGATTCCCTAAAATCCATATGGGGATTAGTAAGAGATAAAATAGGAATAGATACAAAATAAAATGGACATGGTTATATAAATATATATTCTAAAACCGAGGAATCCCAAATGAGAGATAAATTTAATCTCCATCTCCATACATAGCCCTGGAAAAGGGTTCCATTAGTTCTAGAAGTCCCTCATGGATTTCTAGCATCTCTCATGTCTATCTAAAGAGTTATCGAAGAAAATACATACCTCTACACTATTCAACAAAGTATTGGGACCACAATCTATAGGTAGGTGACCCATCCCCTAGTAGAACACGATGGTTTCACTCAGTGGATAACTATATAACCCAACAACTATGCTAAGACAATAGTATGACTCATGTATTCTATAGAGGATACATTCCCCAAACAATAAGGTGGTGGTCGATGACCCCTACCTCAATACTATAAGAGGGTACCAATCAAATGGTAGACAGAAGACTCATGTCATACCCAGTATGAGGGTTCAAATCTCATAGTAAATGAAACATGCCTTATTATAATAGGAGGGTGACACTAAAATAATCAATAGAGGACACATGCACATACCAACTAGAGGGATACACTATAACGGTCGGTAGAAGATCTATGCCTATATTAGTGAGAGGTTGATGTTATTATAGTTGAAGATTGATACCCTTATACCATGGGGATCCCATAATGTTTCATCTGATGATCCTTCCTTATAACTTCCATCATATAACATCTCCTAAATAATAATTACTCCTTAAATATATCATATCATATATGAAAATACACTATAGATTCAAATATCTAATTTCCATGATAAAACAGTCAATATAGGTTATTCATGGGCCAAAATCAGAGTCCAAATAAAGGAGATAAAACAGACGGAAGGTTCCTTAAAAAGTAAGAAGAGTTACATGGATTGTAACTAGATCCACATAGATGTGATCCCACACCTCTTCCCAGTCTTTCCCTAGTGGTAAAAAAATCACTAACCATATAATTATAAATGACATGTTGGTGCACTACACAACATGCCTTATCAACCTAGTGTACTTACCATGCTCCTATTCAAGTCTGTGTAAATATTCATGTGCCTATGTACTTTGGTACACTGCATTTCCTTCCACATGGGGTACCTCTCATGTCCCTACCTGTGTTTTTAAACATCGGTACACAATTTGCGTCTTGATATGTCCTCCCACACAGGATCATTCCTATGTGCTTTGCAACACATAATTTCTACCTAGGAATGGATTCAAAGAATTTAGCCCATCCAAACTATGTTTCGGCCATATCATTATTAAAACCCCATCACTGAATCCAAAGGGGCACTCCACATAATGTGTCATTCGAACAACACAACATGTAGTCATGTTTTCCAAAGTATGTTCAGATCATATATAGTACTCAATTTTCAACTCCATTTTTTCTATCCATTATTTTTACCCCCTAAAATTGAATGGTGGAATTCAACCACTGTATCCCACCTTCATTTGACTTGAAAAGTGATTTACAATTCATCGGTGGGTTCACTGTACACATGGTATGCACCTCCCATTACAAAAATTAAGATTTGGTTCTCAAATCAAAAAATCATTCACCCAAAATCCATAAATAATACAGAATAAATCTTTAATCCCTAATACTATCAATGGACATTAAATTATCATTCATCTGATGGTGTGATTGGTCCTATTCTATCCCGACAATATCAAATCTTGCTATATGGTCTGACGATGACTAACACGAAGAACGATCGAGAAATATGAAAAAATGAAAAGGTTTAAGAGTCATTATACAATCATTATTTAAAAAAAACATAAATTAGGTTTCCCAAGGGTGATAAATATGAATAATTATTTTAACAATCGGTACAAGGGCCCATGCAAAGGTTTAATGTGAATAATGATCAAATAAGAACAGGATCCTCCCTAAATGATTAAAAAATTGTGTAACAATACACAAATTGATGATTCCTTCCTAGAATAATATCATTAATCAGTGAAGAACATGATCTCTAATGAAGAAGAGGATTCATTTTATTTATAGTGTTTTTATCTACCAGGATCTGCAGTTTCATAACCATCTAATTTTGATTTACAAATGAGAGGGTGGAAGAATGTATCTCAACAATCCCATGGTTTGGTTGATAACCATAAAAATTATTCCATAACAACATATTCAATTTCACTTAAGTTAAAGTTAATTAAAATGAGGTAAATATATTTATTTATTTATTTTACTAAATGTAGATACCCATGCCATCTTTTATCCAAACACTCCACACCGTCCTATTTTAGGTTGTTCTAAGGGTGAACCTCACATTAAGAGTTAAATCATGGAATAGAATTACATATTTGAGATTCTATTTAATAATTATCCCACTTTCAAAAAGAAATAATTCACAAATGATATAATATATATATTATATTATTATAAAATTAATTCTAGGTGCAGTGATCCTAGAAATAGAAGACAATCTATGTTCTTGGATAAAAATATATTTTGACATAAATCTAAACATCATAGATGGAAAATATAGAGTCTCTAAATCATTAGATCCTTAAATATTTTCAAAACATAATAGAATAAACTAGCTAAAAATATCATGATTCTGATATTTCATCTGGCTCTATCACTCTCAAAAAGTCTCATGCATTCTCTCTTATATTCATATAACCTGAATAACAGAGAAGATCCATAATGTCAAGGACCTCTCTTAACAATACTCTATATACACTAGATACTCCACAAATTTAGTTCCATAACTGATATCCATCACACCTCGATCAATAAATTGATCTTGTTTATGCACATATATCCTCACCTAAAAAATGGAATATTTTATGATCCTTCAGCATTTATGGGGTTAGGTTAAGGAGGTTTAAAAACTCACCAACCCTTCGGAAGATCTCAAATTACCCCATGAACCTTGGGGATATCTTTCCTCGTTGATTGAATATCTAAAATATTTTTAGTGTATCCTCCTGAGAAAAATATTCATCCTTCCCAAAAATCCTATGACCTATGATGTCAATATACATGATATTTATTCCTTATAATGGTTCTCCTCATCCGATCATGGATTTCCTAGACATTTTCCATCATCACTGGAACCATATATGGACCCATAAGAGTAGACTTTTTAATCTATGTCCTATAAAAGGGTGACATACATGGTCTCCCGTACATGGACTCAAATTGTGTCAGGATGATAGTAGAGTGGTATCTAATTTTTTATGAAAACTCTACAAATCCCAAATTATTCTCCCAACTCATGCCAAACACTAACATGAAATCCCTCATCATATCCTCCAAAACATAGATAACGTGTTCGGTTTTACCATCTGTATTGGGGTGAAAGGCTGTACTCAAACACTTTTACATCCCTAATTCCACATAAAGGAAACTCCACAACAATGATGTGAACCCTAAAACATTATCACAGATAATAGTTGGCTTTACCCCATGATGGTGACCATTATCCCCTACATACATCTTTTCTAAACTCTACAGCATTTGCTTCTCCATCATATTATAGAATTGGGATGATTTTATGAGCCTATCAACTACAACCCAGTTGTTGTCATAGTATCTCAGTTTCTGATGAATCCCTATGACAATGTCCAAGGATATACCATATCATTTCCACTCAGAGACCTCAAGGGGGAATAACAATCCTTATGGAACAAGGTTCTTAGCCTTCACCTGCTGATAAGAATGCACCGAGAGACAAACTCATCCTTGTTCCATCCAATGTTGGCCCACATAAACTACCATCGAAGGTCTCTATATATCTTCCCCAAACAAGTATGTAAAACAAATTGGACTGGGTTAAACTCTCTAATCACCTCCTCCTATATTATTATGGGGACCACCATCTTTCCTTGAAAATTGATGACATGATTCCCTTCATTTGAAAATTCATCTGGTGAATCTCTTAGGGAAAATTGGTTACATTATACATCAATGTCAATGTCTACCCACATATAATATCACACACACTCAAGAAGTTGAGGATTCAACACCCTCGACTGAATAAAATATGAACTGTCATAATAAACCAGGGCCTCTTGCAAGGAGGATAACTACTTTGAAGACCCATGAACAAAATGATCATCGAATTCATTCTATGGGAATCTTATACCATGTTCCCATACCCCAATATAATGACTATATTAAATTCATAGTTTTTTAGAAAATCCAACTAGCGCCAATGTCTTTGGTTGAAGTCTCTCTAGGTGAATACATATATGAAACCTTAACAGTTTGAGTCAACCACAAAGCTCTTTCCCAAATGATAGACCCTCTACATCCTCAACTATAAGACATCCTTTTCCATCTCTAGGTCTTGATACACATAGTTATTGTATTGGATAATCAACTTACTTACCCTAATTATGAAAAGTATGTGTCATTGTAACAACACCCAAATGATTTAAACTCCTAAGTATTCACAATACCCTATGAAAATGCAGCCCACTTTTGAAAGTTTAAAAATAGAAGCACTCATCATATTCAACATTAGAACATCAGTGGTCCTCTAGAACTACTATGTGCTAGTATATAGGATCCCTTTATACAATATGGTTGTTAAAGGGGATACAATCATAGACATTTATTCAACTAAACTATTATAGTAACCCTTCAAAAAATAAATCATCATTACTATAACAGGATCTTGGGTGGATCCAATGAAACCACAAACATCAATATTTACTTTGTACATAGTTAATCCATGCTCAGACATGACATTCCCCAATATGTGAACCTCATTAACCCTAAACATGTATTTCATGAGTTTACCATTATGTCAGTTCCACAATGATTATTTAGGACCATCCTCAAGTACCCTCATGATCCAACGTTGATATAGAGTATATGAGTAATTTTTCAATGAATAAAAAAATAATTCAATGTATGAATGGATGATATGGATCATCAACTCCAAAAACACAATAGGATCATTCTTCCCACCTATGTTAATCAATATTAACACTTGGGTTTCAATGAAAAAAAGGATTAAAACCTCATAATATCATTATCTTGAACTCTAAAATAGTGGTATCTAGACTAAATATTCATCTTTGAGAACTATGTCAAATATTGAAAATAATCAAATGGGTATTCAATAATTATAAATTGGCACATGTTATATGACATTTTCATTTTTAGCAGACAATAAACCATGCAAATATACGAACTACTCTCATAGTTTTTCATAAACAACAAATGACCATCCCAGAGGGACACACTGGTCCTGATAAAAACCTTATCTTAAAGGTCATCCGACTACAAATACATATCTAAGAGATTTAATGGTCCCAATAGATATGATAATGAATATATATTATTGGTATCAACATGTGTGTTGATACAAAAATAAATCTCAATCCTCAGAGGTAGTCCTAGAATTTCCTTGGGGAAAAATACATATGATTCAATAGGATTGAAGGAATCAAGATGTTTTAATAGCCTGATATACTAAGGGAAACAATTTCTAGCAAATGGGTGATGGGATAGTTCATTTGGATCAAAAAACACACTTATACACCCAAAATATCGCTTTCACCCATAAAAGGAGAATCTAATCCCATAAGTGTGAAGGATTATGGAACATTTTTATTGACAATAAATATAGGATCAAATTTTGGAAAACCAATACATACCCATGATGATATCATTGGTATCCATCATGATAACAAAAAGGTCCAATGAGAACCCCACTCCACCAATATATATCTATCACTAATAGTGATTAAATGATACAGAAGAAGCATTTCATTGAGGAACCTCTAGATAATGCAAATCGCATAAAGGCTATACTGAGAGATCAATCTATCAAACCAATAATAAAAAGGTAATTGAATGGATCAAAAAATGTTCAATTAATATTAATGGTAGATTTTATTAAACATAGATCATACCTCTAATCATTTTGTGTGCCACTAGGTTATATACCTCCATAGGCTATAGTTATTTTTGGTGGTAGAAGGATCTAATAGCACCTTCCACCACCGATAGATCCTCCCCTGAAGATCCACATGATCTTCTTCTGGCTTTATCTCCCTAGAGGACAGCCTGGCCTAGCCTTGGAGATCCCTGATCTTGGATATACCTATTTTTGTAGGTCCTTCTGTTATCTGCTTATGCATCCCAACATGTATGGTCAGGAAATCACGTGCCATGTAACATTTCCTATCAAACGAATAAATCTTTCAGTATTTGGGTTTCCATGGTTTTCTATTGTACCGATGACCACATGATCATTCATAATCTTAAATATATCTAAAACATTGTGATTACATTTATTAGTGCCTAATAGTTACCTCTAATGAACCGACCCTATGGTTACCAATTCCACCTCATACTTCTTGGTTCCCCTCTGATAGGAAACACTCCATCACTAGTTCCCTCAATAACACCCCAACATATGTTGTAATGTAAAATGGATCTATACTGGAAATTATATATCTCTGTAGATCCTACTCAAACCTGAATTATCAAATGTAGAAATCACAGTTCACATTTTGGGAGTATCATGTAATGTTTATAAACCTCAAAGCATACTCATCCATTGCCATTTATCCATTTTGTAGTTCTAAAATCCCATGAATCTAAACTGTGATTATACAGGAGGGGTAGTATTTCACATGAATCAACATAATGAATTCATCCCTTTATAATTTAAAATCATTATGGATATTTGTAACTAAACTTGACAAGAAACCAGTTGTTCCATGGAAAATGATATGTTCTAGTGAAAAAACATGATCCAATGGAAATCCGATAAGCCTGAAGGCATCAAACTCTTACTCTATCTAATCATCAACTACATGGGGGATATCTCAGAACAAAACCATACTGGCCTCTGGCACTCGAACTCATTTATTGTGTTAATCCTAGGTGTATC
This sequence comes from Viscum album, assembly GCA_963277665.1. NCBI lineage: Eukaryota > Viridiplantae > Streptophyta > Magnoliopsida > Santalales > Viscaceae > Viscum > Viscum album. The sequence continues at coordinate 408,960,403 of OY728153.1, read as the reverse complement.
CTCATTTTTCTATACTATTATGATCTTATACACAATAGGTCTGGCTGTGTTAACCTATCCACCTTGAGGAAGGATCCAACATAATGGACCCTAAACGAAGGCATTATCACTCGCCATATAATATTCATGATCTGGAGTAGGTATTTTGGCTTACAGTCATCATGGAGTCATCTTATAACATTAATCAAGATATATAATAGACTGATAAGAATATAAATGCAATGGATTGATGAATCATTCATGAAAGTCAAAACACTCAATCCTTTATGATCCACAAAAAATTTAACCCTATATCAAATTTCATGGTATTATTAGTTGACAAGTAGGTAGTCAAGGCCCTAGTCAATGAAAACAACAACTTTTGAACAAAGATTGGGTTCCTCATCCCAAAATACACACTCAATACACATTGACACTATTTCCCTAAATCAAAACCAATTCCTCGAATGGGAACTACACCAAAAATTATCCTAAGGAATGAAATACTCTATTACCATTCCCTCACAACCGGACCCAAATGGGATCGATCCCCAACTACCCAATGCCCACCTTCATAAAACAGGGGCTAGAAACAAGATCCAAAATGAATAAATAGTATGGGATTAATTTTAATACTTTACATTTACACCCACAACTTAAATTCTCAATGAATAAGTGTAAAGGAATAAAAGATAAAATTCCACATCTAGACTACTAAGGATACATGAAGATTCTCTAGGGACTACATAGAGTATGATTATGTAAACTAAAATGTAAATGGGGGAAATACATGCCCAAATATAAGGAAGACTCAATCATAGAAAACTAAAAAAACTAAATGCTGAGATATCCCATATTCAAATTTGAACGATCTAACCAGTGTTCATGTTCTAGTGTAGAATCTATACCTAATTTCATTTATAGTCACCACAAACCTGTCTGTCACCTACATAAGACATTACATTTGTAGGAAAATCCCAAGTATTTGAGCATATAAATACCCAAAATGATTCCCTGAATGCTAGAGGGGAGTAGTAGGAGAATGAATTTAAATATAGAAATAGATCAAACAAATGAAAAACTGTAACAAATGTGATGAAATTGGTATATATATATACAATCAAATCAAAAAAAATACCAAATCAAAGAGAATGGGGAAATGCATCTCACATCCAATCCTATGAAAAGAGAATAATCAGTTCTATAAGTCTGTATATTATTCCTAGAATCTTTCATGGCTATCTGAAATACATCAGAATCTATAAATATCTCACTAGTATTCCAAAAACTCTAGAGGCCATAATCTCTATGAAGAGGAAACATGACCTACTACAACAAGATGTTTCCACTCAATGCATACCTAGATGACCCATTTTTTGTGTCAATATGATGGTTCCACATATGAAATTAGTATAGAAACCATTTCCAAAACATTTTGAGGGTGCTACTCAAATAGTCCAGGACCCATATCCTGATACCACAAGAGGTTTCCACTCTGAATAGAGACAGAGGACATGTTCCTTGTCCAGTGAGAGGGTTTTTTTCTGGTAGTATAGTCCACATACCTATCCCATTTTGAGGGTGTAACTCATGTAATCAGTAGATTACCCATTCTCAATCCAACAACAGTCTTACAATCTAATGTATGGTAGAGTAACCATTCCCAACCTAGATTGATATTGCCAATCTAATTGTTGAGGACCCATTCCCTGATAATTATGTCGGTTTCCACTAGGATCGCTCTATTGATCCTTCCTGATTGCTTCTTCAACTAAACATTTCCTAAATAAACTTCATACCCAAAACATCTTACACCTTATATCAAAATCAATTATAAAGGCCACCATCACTGCTACACATAAAAATATCAGGATAGTCTAACCGTTGTCTAATTTCTGAGTCCAAATGATTGATATACAACCGAATGAATGGTCCTAAAAATGGAAGAATGGGTACACGGTGTTTTAAGGGGACAACAGAGAGTGTTTTCATATTCCTTGGAAATTCCATGACCATGAATTTATAGGGATCACTAATCATGTATCACTATATGGAATGTGGGGGGACTACACAATATTCCTTTGCCACATATGGTCATTCCTGTGCTATTTTCCATGTTATTGTAAATATTCTTGTATATATGTACTTTGAAACATGGAGACTACTTATACATGGTGAACCTCCCATTTCCATGCTCATGTCCATGTACATCAGTACATGACATTTCCTAGACTTTTCCTCCCTCATGGGTTCCTACCCATGTACTATACCACACAACTTATGTACCGAAGAATGGATACACACCGTCTGACCTTTATACATAGATATCATCCTTTAATATCTCAATAACATAGAACTAAATTGAATGGGGGGGAATATATAGAGTGTGTTATTTTAAGTACATGTTGTTTTTATTATATTTCCATAGTCATTATTGATCATCTCTAAAATTATAGATATTCCTTTATCATGTCGATCAATGCCATTTTACCTATTAATTAAAGGGATATAAGTTAACCATCAGATGTCCAAAAAAATATTTACAATTCATATGTGTGTTTATTTTACACTCCGCACTTGCGTACAATATCCACCAACTACAATTTGGATATTGGCTCAACAAATCACTAAAATAAATCATGCATAGAATCACAAAAGCATCATTGATTTTCGATTGTATTGTCATATCTGAAACCATTATGAATACAAGGGTTTGACTAGGCTTGGACCTGCATGGAAATGTGAAATCACAACCTCATGGTCCAATGATGACTATGACAATGATATATTGGAAGGAAATAACTAATTAAAATCTGTAATAGTTATTTTCCAAGAATTATTGTCCAAAAAACAATGTATGGGTTATTTATTGGTTATAATCTATATAATCAAATAAAAAATCATTACATGGGTGTGTTTAAAGGATTAAATTGAATTCTGATCAAATAAAAATTAATAATGAAAAAAAACACTAAATAAATATTGGAATAATGATTAACTGATGATTCATAACTACATTTAGGTCATTCATTTAAGAAGAACTCACATTCCAAAAATGAAGAGGAGTCATTTCATTTGATGCATATCGACCTACCTTGATTAGGAGTTCCTTCATCATTTGATTCCTATTCAGTAATGAGATGGTGAAATAATTCCTCTTTGTGATCCCAGGGTTTTGTAGATAAAAATTGTGATTATTATACAGTGGAATATTTAAACGGTATATAGTTTAGGATAATTAAATTTAATAAATAGGATAAATTGTTTATCTAACCAAATGGACCTTCCCAAGACCACTTCTATATAAACACCATATACTGACCAATTTTAGATTGAAGTTAGGGTAAACCTCACATTCCAAATTCAACAATAGTCACAAATTTTTAATCCAATATTCATTTAAATATATATATACTTTAAATTGACAAATCATGTGAGAATAAAATAAAATATATCTAATAATTTTCCAAAATTATTTCTTGGAACACCGAACTAGGAAATCAAATGACGTATCATCTTCAAGATTTTAATATAATTCTAGATATATTTCATACTCATAAAAAAAAAAGAGGATCTCTATATTAATATCTTTAATTTTTTTACATCTGAACAGTTTGGAGATTAACCAGGTTTACAACGATAATAAATCCTATGTTTATAATTATCACCTTATCAATTTTTATATCAAATCAATCCATGTTTTAATGATTATTCCTTATTTGTAATATAAATTGTAATTTTATATCATGATCACATGGTTTATGACTACTAATATTTATTTTTTTAAATTTATTTTTTTAATGGTTCTTTATTGATCGTTTTATGATCATACGTTTCTCCATCAGTATTTATCATTATTATCTATGGTATCTTGAGATTTTATTTTTTTTTCTATATCCTCCTCATGTTCTCCTTCATTTTTGTGATGTAATAATTTATGATATGTCTTTTATTATTATTCAGTGTTTCAGAAAACAAGTTTATTAGACTTATAACACATAGATAAGAAAATTTATTGATAAATTTTCTCAAGTGTTGTAAATTAATATGTTCATATAGCTTATCTACATGATACTAAAACTATTGATCTTTATGATATACAACTATTAATGTGATATATTATTTAAATTATTATATTAATATATTATTTAAGGTTTTCCAAGAATGGGTAACTATATTTCCATTTATATACAAAAAATATAATTGTATTCTTTACCAAATAAACATTTCATCACATCCCAATTTTTTTAAAAAATCATAAATATACGTTAAAATTTTATAAAAACACAATAAATTTATCATGATGTTCTCCCAAGACCTAAACACTCAAAAGTATCTAATTCCATTAAAAATATGATCATACTAAAATTTATCAACAACTAAATAACATACCACTAAATTATATATCTTAAATCCCTATATGTAGAGACTTTTAAAAATTCAATGTTATTTTTAAAACATTTTCAACGATTTCACCTCTTATTTCATTATACTTAATTCCAAAAAATTAAAAATTAATCATGTACTAAGATTAATGAGTAATAAAAAATAAAAATTTCGTAATTTTAACAAAGATAACTCTATCAATTGAAATTTATATCACCATTCAATACAATCCATATTTCATGGATGGGTAGTCTTTGATTTATTGGGTCACGAAAATTCATTCTTATAATACCTAAAAATAATTCCATTTTCCTTTTCTTACATTATCCACTTACAATCATTACATATTTATTGAAATGTACTTATAAAGAGATTTAAATTTTAAACCAACCAATTTTTTGAATATATAGCTTTTACACATTTTCTCCGAATTGTTTCTAATAACACATTAAAATTTAGATTGACTAAAATTTTTTAGATTAGGGTTGGAGTTTATAAAAATAAAAAATTTCATATAGCATGATAAAGGAATAAACTACAGGAAGGTTACCATTAATTATGACCATGTAGTGGGTTTTAAATTCTTTTCTATGTCCTCTATTCTGAAAACATGAAAAATAATCTATAGGTATTGTCCAAATTTGATTTTATAGGATTGTTTTATTTTCTAAACATTGTAAAATGAGTCTAAAGTCCCTTCATAATATCTAATAATATAAGAGGATTGGGATATATGATAATTTTTTTGAATGTATGTGGAATTATAGAGAATGTGTATATATAACATAATAAATATTTTTTAATTACTATTTCATGTGAATAATCTCGATGGAAATGAGTTTTGTGTTTTATTTTTTCCCTTCCATCATAATGAATAGATTTTGACCTGATGAAGTAAATAATTGTGTTAATACAAATTAAATTCATTAAAGAAATCATAGTGAACAAACAAATAAATTTTATTTTGAATGACTTACTCAAAAACAAAATTCATTAAGTCTTGAATACATTTTATTTACTATATGATCAATAATTGTTTCCTTATGTTGGTTCATTTATGCATATTTAACTATTAACAAAAATAAAATAATTTATCCTATAATACTAAACTTTATAGATATTGATTACTTCTCACATATGATAAAAAACAAAAAAAATTGACACTAAATGGATTCCAACTCTTTTACCGACATCCTATCTACTAATGTTATATAAAAAATGTTATGAGAACAAAAAAATTTAATTCCTAATCTACCCAATAATTACACGATTTGATGTAATTTCTACACTTTTATTTCATTCAGATGATCTTTTTGGTTTATATTTTTATAGTATTTGAAAAACAATTACTCTATAAATAATACATTCTTGAAATATCTATATTTCCCCTACAAATAGGATTATTTTGATTACACTATTACTTCAATAGTGAAGCACATTATATGTTCACGTACACTTCCATTTATTCAGAGAAATACATCATAATGATCATATTCATCATTAGGACATGTGAAACTATTTTGAAAATATCGGATTATAAAATAATCATAGTAATGGATATATATGAATGAAATGAAATAGTCAAATTGTAAAAAATGAAATCCCATAAAATATTAACCTTTTCACATTATTCATTTAACATGGAAACTAAATCTTTTCCATATAAATAATAGAATTTTCCTCAAAAAACCCTTTAATATATATAGAAACAAAATAGAACCCCTTCTCGGAATCATTAAGAACTATATTAAGAACTCATTTTCACTCATATAAAAAAATAAATGCATCCCAACAAAATATATTAGATAAACCACCGCAATTAACTCCATAATACATACAATTGAAGAAAAATAACATTTTCAAATGAATTGGAGAGCCATATTAGGTGAAATTATCAGATATTTTCCATTGAGATCATCCATATTAATAAATAATTCTCAAGTACAATATCATGAACAATAAAAATTGCATCTTTCCCTTTTACGTCATAAATACCTAAAAAATATTACTAACCGATAATATATATATTTTTCATTTTACAATAAAAATATGTAGAAGTATACATATCATTTGGAAAGTCATAAAACTAATAATTTCTCAAAATAACATAGAAATTATTTTATTTTAAAATAACAATATAATCAATTAAATAATTATTCAATGAAATGAAATTTTTTAATTATGATAAATTCTATTCATGTAAAAATGATAAAAATTGATTCATTTCACACCTTCAGTAATAGTTTCTCATTTGGAAAGACACAGGATTATTCATTTATTAATGATCTATATAAAGCCACATTTAGTTAAAATGTAAATTCAATATGTTTGAAGTGTAAATAAGAACATTATTAAAACATTTTAATAATCATGGATGTTGTGGGAAAATAGAATAAAAGAATTTGAAACTTCTAAAATAATTTTTTGAAAGAAAATAATATACCTTAAATACCATCTAGAATCAAATAATATTTTACCACTTAAAATATAAAATTATAATGGTTATTTACTTTCATAATAACCATTTTCATGTTTATTCAATAATAACTAAAAATTATATTTACTTCATGACCGTAACACCCCAATTTGTAGTTATTTCCATATTTTTTGTATTATTTACTATAAAGAACGTTTGAGTTATGTCTTGTAGAATTTATAAATTATTTTAGAATATTTTGAAAGACGTTGTTGAGGTTACCAACATGAACATGGTATGTAAAATCCTTTAGAAATTCATATAAAAACCTTATGAAGGGATTTAGGGATCATTTGATAGAACACGATTATCACATGAATTGTAAAAACCATGAGATTATTTGTGAGACATGATTATTTTTAGGGAATATTTGAATCTTATACCTTGGAATCATGTTATCAAATCATTCAAAAAACTATACAACATCATGAATTTCTAGATAGTGTTGATTCATATAATTATCACAAGGTTTGTCAAACGAACTGATGATATTTCATTTATTAAAAAACTAAATTTCTAACATAATCATAACCAAATTTTTATATTCTTTTTTTATTACCCATACTTGAAATTTTTAGGGTTATATTTGTCCAATTATGGAGATCTTAAACCTTTAGTCTCTGATTTTCATGATTTATTGTGTGTTCAATCATGAAATAAATGTTTTGGACATTGTTCTTTTATATTGTCTCATATCTCTTCATCTAATATTTATTACATCCATTGATTATATTTTTTAATCTTGATATATTGGATTGGAATATTATTTATTTTTTCATCATGTTTTTTTATAGTGGTTCATATTTAACGGGTTAGAATATTGAGATTTCCTAAGAATCATTGTGAAACAGAAACATAAGGTTGGGGGTTTTTTACTCATTCCAACATTAATGGAATCATAAGAAACAAAAGGTTATTAAATAAAATATTATGATTTTTAACTAATTGTATCCTAATTAAACTCCCCTGTAATAATACATAACAAATTGGATATAGAAAATTGGGTTTTGTTTGTTTCTGACATTGTATATGATAAATTCTATAAATGGGTTTTAAATGAAATATGGTTTTGACTCATATTCATTTCATTTATATGTTACTTGGGTTTCTATTAATGATGGTCACATAGTGACTTCTAGTTGAATGAACGGCTCTACACTTGTGTACATAGAGAGGTCTATTATGTATATGCATGCACATGGGTATATCTGTCTGAGAACTTGAGTGTTATGAAAAATTTAGATTAATTAATATTTTCTATTATTTTAATGGAAATCTAAAATTTTTTAAACTAAATTTTAGAAAAAAAATATAATATGATTTCATAGAAAATGTTAGACCAACTATATAACTATTGATATTCTTCCCACATGTTTTATGTATCTTGTGATAAAACATATTTCTAGTCATTGTGGTTTGTGGAAAAATTATATTGTGGGTTTCATATAGGTTTTGTTTACTCACCCACATCATATACACTTTGTAATATTTGCAGATATTGTTTTATATAATATGATAAAGGAGAGAGTTGATTTCCTATCAATTAACATTTCATGATGTCACTACATTCTTGTTAGTGTTTGACATTAGTGTATTCATGTCATTCTATGTAGTGGTAAAACATTATTTAGTAATTCTTTTAGTCATTTGGTTTTTTATACATTATTTAAATATTGTTTCACTATTACACAAATATTTTTTTGGTGTTGTTATTTTATTGAGTTGTGTAGTCAATTCCATAATCTCTATAAAAATTAACATTGTAATTATTATTTCCTAAAACATTATTTAAAAATATATATAAAATAATTTCCCAAAATTTAGGAAAACCCTTCGAGTATATTTATAGACACTATGTCATGGGAATGTCACCTATGGTTAGTAGCTACTCCAACCAGGACCTAGACCATTGGTTGAGTGAGGATGTCACAAACGATATAATGTTGGGATTTTTTAAAATACATTAGATGTGTCGGTACATTGAATTTATAAAATAAAAATATCTATATAAGTGTAATAGATTTAACTACGAGTTTCTAGAGTGGTTTAGGTTTAATGAGTGTTGTTTAGAACATATAGATGTGTTGTAAATGTGGAATTGTGGATGTAACCAGTGATTGATAGGTATATCTCTTTTGTATATAGACATCCCATTCTGATTTCATTGGTACATGATTTTTTATTTTTAGGACTTTTGATATTGTTCTTATTTTATTAAAACATAAATATATGAATAATAAATGTGATGAAATATTTACTTTTGAAATGGTTTGAAATTGATAAATCCAATGGTAAAGAGAATGATAAACCATTGAGAAGAAGTATTTATCAATTTTCTGTCACCCATACCATATTTAAACTATGATTTGGGCCAAAACATTGTGAAATACTATTAGGATTTTGACTCATCTAGAGAATTACTTGAAAAAAAATTTAAAGCATAATTCACTGGTATTTAGCGGTGATTCTAGACCTAGGTATTAAAAATTATGAATGAGGAGGAGGACATGGATATTTTAATTCTTGGGAATACCGAATTAAACAAGATTCATGATATAAATTGAGGTCTTGGTGATAATGTTGTTTTACATAGTTGCTCAAGGAATGTTTTATTGAGACCTCTCTTGGAAAAGCTTTGTAGAGCTATTTAAAAAAAATTATTTCCAAAAAACATAAAAATATCGAATAAAAAAGAAATATATTACCAAGAAGATGGTATTATATAATTGACCAAATATGATAAAAAATTCACTCACCATTTAAACTTTTCACTAGTGGTATATTTAATAAAGATATTAAAGAATTTATATTTTAAGAGGGTCATCAACTTAAGGTTATCTCAAAGTTAGTAAAATTATTTTTCACTTATTATACTAAAATGGTGATAGATGCTTTGATTAGAGTGATAGAGAAAGATGTTGAAGGGAATCCGGGTTTAGGGGATATATTTATATATAATAGTGCTATTGTGAATTTCATATTGGTGAATAATGTCAAGATATGTGGTTAATCCCAGGGTATGAATGAAATAAAAAATCAATCCATCTTATTTTTAACTAACCCACCACATAAAATTAATAAACAAAATAATTTTCAGGGTGTTTTTCTTAAACATAATAATTAATACTCTCCACCACAATGTAATTTCCATCACTGTGATAAGAAAGGGTATCTAGAAAAGTATATACAAAAAATCTAAAATTATTAAGTGGATCTATTGGGACTCAACATCTGTATTAATATGATTATATGGAACAATATCATCATAAAATTATTTATCCAAAGTATTATGTGAATCTTAATACCTTTAGGAACACTTTTTTTGTATAATAAATTCATTATTAGGGTAGCATAAGCTACACTCTCATAGTTGATAAACATCTATATGGAGCAAAAAATGCTCTCTAGGCGGAGAACATGTGTCCCCACATAGTGTGAGCTACCATCCATCTTATGTAAAATCTTATGTTTTATTGAATTATGATTACATTAATAAATGACATCTCATTGGAAGAGTATTAAGACACACTTCAAATAGTGGGATTGTAGAGGATTCTATTTCCCAACATGTTGCATTTCCATGGAAGCATTATAATTTATCTGGGAATTTATAGTCTTATATATGGATGTTTTGGATCGGATCCTTGGAATGGAATGGTTTGGTTATTTTAAAGACTATATTAACTCTCACACTATACTAGTGATATAAGGAATCCTTGATGGATATCAAAAATTATTGAAGGTGGTTTGTGATATATATAATTTTAGATAGGGACCTTTCTTGTTAATTTATAGAACCATATCATTTTTATATTTTAATGTATACCATGGATGATATTAATGAAGTATGAAATACGAATCTTAAACCCACATTGGATCTAGACCAGTGTGTATTTCCAAATGTTTTTGACGAGTTACAAATTGTGTCGGAAAATGAATTTTATATCTCTATACTCCAAGGATCATGTAATATTCCATATTCATAAACTAGAATGGATCCATAATATTTACATGAATTCTAGGTCCACCATTAATTCATAGATGTTTAAATATTATTCATACATACTTCATCCCCTTGTGATTCATTATTACTAATCATAATGAAGGCAGATAGTTCACTCTGTTAATGTTTTGATTACTATAAAAGGATACTTGATACCAATAATGTCAGTATCGTCTTATTCAGATTTAATTTATTTAATCAATTAAATGGATACAATTGTTTCTCTATGATTAGTTTTTTACTTAGTATATCAAGTTCCTAGAATCAGAAGATTATATTTTCAAAAGAAAAAATGAATGTGTTTTTATGTTCATTATGAAAAAATATTATTATGCATTTTAGTATGAAGAATGAACTTGTTGTATTCATGGAAATGATAAACAATATCTCATATAGGATACTTGATTATTTTTTTAATTTTTAAAAATAGTTAGTATTATTCAAAATGTAGGAATGAGCAAAATGAACACTTGGTAACTGTACTGAGAATATTTCCTGATAACCAATTATATGAAAAGCGTTATAATATTTAATTTTTCATACAAGATGTTTGTTACCTTACAAATCCTTTCTAAAGAAGTAATAACATTTTATCCTAAAAATATAGATGTGGTAATCTATTAAAACCTTCCCATGATTGTTTTCTTGAAACAATGTTTTTTATGATTAGATTGATATAATTTTTTCTATTAATGAGATTTTATGATACATTATTTTACAGTTATTAATCTAATGAGGAAATGATTATATTTTATTGGAATTATAACTTTTATAAATGGTTTTTCGAATATAATTTTCACCTCAAAATTTCACATATCATTGTATTTCCAGACCCATGTCAGAGCGATATTTTCTATTGTGAAGTATCAATAACTAGTGTGGAATGTTTCCTTATATAGAGTGATCCCATTGTGGAATATATTTTTAGGCATGTATGAATGAATGAAAAGAATTTTCTCATTTATAACTCTTTATTATATATATATTTTTCAATCATTTGGGACCATTCATCATTTCATATAATGAGAATGTTTCATATCCTTCACCAGTTATAAGAATTTGGAATGTATCATTTATCAATGATATTCGAATATGGATAAATTAAGAGATATAAAATATCTCAACATATTTTATTTTAACATTGTTTACACACCATAGAAAGGTATCTCCATACATGATTCATTGTTTTAATTATTATATAATGTCATTGTTATGGAATCTAAAGAAAAGTGTAAAATGATTAGCGTCATTTCTTACATGTATTTGGATCATGATTAATAGATTAATAATATAGATTTCATATTGATTAATAGTGTTTCATACTTCATGGATTTTATAGAATAGGATTATATATTATATCCAGATTGTATCACTATTAAGTAAAAAAATTGGGAACTTATGATTGATTGATAGAGGATGATTGATATTTTTTATTCTTTTATGATTATATCATAGTCCCTCGGTGTTTAGATTGAAAATATATTTTGTCCAATAACCATCGAAAATTATATATTATTCTTTTAATTTATAGAATTTACAAGGAGACTAAAAATAATTTATTATGGTGATTTATGAAACTCAAATTGTTTTATAATCATATCGAATATCTAACTTCTCACTAGGTAATGGATGAGCATTAACGAATACCTCGTATGATCTAGTCAATGAATATTAATGTATAGATGAGGGAATATATTTTCATATACATTTTCACCGATCATGCATAGATTCTTCATATGAATGATACTTTTTTTGATTTTGGGTAAAATCACCATGTTGGAAAACAACCTCATAATTAGAGAGTACAACACAATATAGGATTACAAAAAGGAGTGTATTCGAGATGTTTTAATGATTATTGGAGTATTAGTTTCAATATCCTCTCAAATATATAATAAAATAACTTTTTTATTATTGAGATCATTTGAATAGGCTCTCAAAAATCAGATTCTAATTATCATGAGATATCATCATTAGATGAATGTGAATCAAGAAGATAACATTCAAACACTGGAATATATTCTCAGAGGCATCATCATAGACATGGTGTCTCTTAAGAATAACATATTCTATTAGTGGAATTCTCTATTATAATAAATATTATGAATTGTTATACATGACCACATTAATATAATTAAATGTAAGTACATTTTGTTCTCCACTTTTTTGGTTAGAAACATGAGAGATTTCACTCATTTGACAACTATTACTAATAAATATATGAAAATTTTCCAAATGATCCAAATATAGGTGGATAAATTTTAGATCTAACAATAGTTATATATAGATTATCACCATTTTATTTTTTTCTTTCAATGGTAGTGATAACATTTTCTTAATGATTAAATGAATCATGGTAATAATGTTTTTGGAAAATAGGTAAAGTCTGATTTATGGTATATTATACCATTTGAAATTGATTAAATTTTTTGAAATGTTTCACATCAGTTGACATGGACACTGAGATTCCATGTTGTATATAATGCTTATCATGACTCTCAATTGAATAATAGTAACTATTTTCATAATAATGTGATCACATGGGACGATGTTATCCTTGTTTGACGAACATGTTTTATCCATTTACTTGTTTGGTTGTTGGATAAAAATGAGAAGATAATATCGGGAATGATTATACATATATCATATATTTTATTTCATCATGATGATATCCAATAGAAAAAAAATTTAGACAGAGTATTTTATCTGGGATTAGTGGTCAAGCCATTTCCATCATTCCAATTATGAAAATCCCAATGGTTGGTAGAATGTATCACCTCCAGGTTTGAGATATATCCCTATTCTTATTTTTTACTTAATACAGATACTGCTTGGGTTTTTCCTTTGGAATTTCTAGATAGTTTTATATGTTTTTGTAATACTTCTGGTTCTTAATGGAATGAGAATGATTATTATAATCCTTTTGTAGGACATTGTCAAAACATGTGATGGTATATAGGGATCATCAGGTAGGTTCTTGATTACATTCTAATTTAGAGAATCCACACATATAACTATTTGTGTAAGTGATTTTTGGGAAATATTAAAATAAAATATTTTGTACATGAGTTTTGAAATCATAGATCTCACCATGAAATATAGATAATTTCAATACAAAGCTATTTAAAATTGTTAGAGTAATGTTTTGTAAAAAAAAATCAATTTACCCATGATAGAGGATTTTAATTATATTGAAATTCTATTTTTAGCAGAAAAGTTATCAAAAAGTACATATTCATTTAATTCTAAAATATGAACACAATTTTTGGGTTTCCTTAGGTGATTTTTGGATATCTTTAACCTATGATCACTAATTATGATTATTTTTAGAGCATTTAACCAAGAAATCAATAGTTATGACATGATTTTTCATTCTCATATAAGTTATCCTTATTATTCTTGTTAAAACCATAGATTATTGTTGTTTTACATAGATATATGGGATTGAAAGAGTTTTGATGAGATATTAAAGGTTTTGTTTAGATTAATAGAATGGAGGTGTCGAGTATGCCACATTTCCTTAGAAATGTTCTTCCAAACTAAGGGTATATTGTTTTCTATCATTACACATTTTTTGTTAGATGAATAATAGTGGGGTTAATAAAAAAATTCACTTTATTTTAAATTATTTTACCCAAACAAAAATATAATGTAATGATCTCCTACATTCTACCATTACAAAACATAATTATGGGTTTCACCCACAATGTGTGTGATAAATTACTTAAGTTGGTCTTGAATGGATTGTTTGTTTATATCTATTATTGGATAATTGGTTTTCATGTTTTTATTTTCAGGTGGGATATATATTGGATAGTAATACCCCCAAAAAATTAAATTGAAATTATAAATGATCATGGTTATATGTTCCACTATAAAATTAGGCCACCAAGAGATTGTCCATTGAATGGATTATACAACACTCATCTATATATGGTTGTCCAATAAATACATTCATGTATATGTGTGTGATAGTGTGACAACATTTATGTGTTATACCAAATTTATATAAATGATTATTTGCTATCATTTAAATGGAAAACCCTATCGTGGTTATTTTTTATTCAGAAATTATTTTATAATATCTCTTGAATTTGTAAATAATTGATTAACTGATTTTGATTTTCTTCCAACATTTTTAATGCATCCTATAATAATATATGTTTCTGGTCTTGGTGGATATTTGGAACATTATCTTGGGGGATTCCTATATGGTATATGTACTCACCCCATATATATAATCATTGGTTTAAATGTAGTTGTTGTTATTTGATATATAAGAAAGTATTTAGTATCTTAAATTTCATTTTTTTTCTCTTTTATTTTGCAGATATTTTGAATGAGTTGGATCATATAGTGTTCTTATCATGGTGGGAGAGGTTCCACCCTGGTTCCAAAATCATTTACTACTATCTTGTTTTATTATTTTTGTTTATAATATTTCACTATTACTATTATAATATTTTATTGCAAGTATTTCATTTAGTTTAATGTTTTATTCCACAAGCATCATAAGTCTGGTTGTTATCACTTTTTCAGGTCATGTTTTACTTGTTTAAAGAGGTAAAATAATCTATCAGTATATATATAATAAATTATGATTTATTTTCATCATTTGGTGGAATTGATTGTAAACTAAGGATAATAAAATCTCTAACCTAACCCAAGACATTGTGTTGGACAACAATGTTACAATTACATTCTTTTACTTAGTTACCTAATCAGTTATGTTTAAATCAGAAGTTTTAAGGTAATTATCTTCATAATCATCAAAAAAAATCAAAATGTCTAAAATATTAAAAGGTATTATTGTTATATCATGAAAATAATCTTAATAATGAAAAAAATATCACAATTATAAATTAAAATATTGTGGAACAAAGAATTGATTTCAATCATAACAACTGAAATTCATTACATCATAGAGGTGGTTGTCCTCTCATACACATGATGACATGTTCACTATACTACTAGGTTGAAAATAATGTAGATAATACTTTTTTTCATAATTATTATAACGTTATACATGTAATATTTACTCACTTGTCCCATTCTTATGGATATCCATTTGAGGAATTAATGTAAAATGAATCACATCATTTTGTGGAGAAAGTAACCCACTAATACGCAAAAACCATATAATCATTCTTCAATTGAAAAAAATGTGAGAACATAGATGATATATTATATATGAAAAATAATATTATATCATGAATATCATATATATATATATATATATATATATATTAAATACATCATTATAACCATTCAAAAGAGGCGGTGGTGTAAAATGAATTACATCCATTCGCAGGATGGTAGTATTCACATATAATCACATGATGGATTAATTTATTATTTTGTGGATAATGAGATGAATAAATGTAGATAAAGAACCCTAATAAAAGTTCAATGTAGTATAGATATATATTTTCTTATATCATCATGGATTTGGAATGTTTTGAAGGAGGTAAAAGATGAAATAAACAAGAAATTGGTTAGGTATGACTTATAATTTCTCCTTTTAAGACCTCATTGTGATAAAGATTAAGCATCTTATGATTTTTATTCTAGTGATTCAATGACCAGTATGAAATGGGGAGAAATTTTAAGGGGATATTTGGGTTGGTATTTTCTAAAAATAGATTGCTCAAATAAATTCTGTAAGGGAGGATATGAGCTTTCTTTTATAGTGAGTGGAATTTCACCTAGTGAATTATTTATGGTATCAAAGTAACATAAATAATTTTCATCTTTATGTGGAACTAAATTGATATATTTTTAATATAGGATGCATATTAGTCCATGTAATCTAATTCAAAAAAAATTGGACAAGTTTCGTGGAATTTTTCACCAATATCTGTCAGTTTTAACCACCGTTAACCCTTTTGATGATAATATCGACCTCAATGTTTTTACTGTATTGGAGTTAGGAAAGATAATGTAAAAGGATATGTGATTCATCCGTTGAAAATTGTTTCTATTCCTAACAATATCCCATTAACATTTCCAATGATAATATTTTTATGAATTTAAATCATTAAATGAAATATTTTTTAACATTATATACCATAAATTTCATTTAAAACACAATTCTCATAGTTTGGCATTAATGACATAAATATAGTATTGTAATTAAAAATACAAACAATAACAAACCACTAATATGTTATATATAAATAATAAATTCATATAATATAATAATTCATCCATATTTTATTAGTTTTTATATTTTAAAAATATTTACGAGGTTTTTATATCACATGAAAAATCATCGTGTTGGCATTACTTAAGAATTTTATATTATTCTTTAGATATAAAAAATTAAAAATAAATCACCATGGTAAAAAATCTATCAACCTTTTAAGAATCATTTAGAATATAATATAGCCTATTTTTATCCATATAGAAACTAATTTGAAATTTGAATGATATGAGTGTAAATACCCATAAATTTCAAGGAAATTTTTTTCTTAATTTTCTTTTTAATTTTACAAAAGCGCAGTTTCTGACGGCACCTGATTCCGAGGCCCGGTGTGCCCGGAATCATTTTCCGATGTTTGGCTTGGGTACGTTCAGTGAACGGACGAGCGGGTTTTTCTAACTTTTGAACCGGTGCCCGGAATCAAATTCTGAGGGAACCGATGAAATCGCAGCACCGGTATTTTCTTAGAAACGCCTCTTCCGAAGTTGTGTTTGCTCAGGTGTGGTTTTTAATTTTCGGGCTTAAAGTTAAGAAATAAAATTATTTTTTTCGACAACTTTATTTTAGTTCACTTAAGCCACTTGGAAGCCACTTGAAGCCACTTAAAAGTGGCTTAAACTAAGTTGAACCGGATAGGGTAATATCCATAAATATCCTACCCTCTTGGTAGGATATTTGTGAGGTGGGGCCCGCACGAGCCCCGCCGTTTCTTTCCGCTAAGTAACGCACCTGCGAAAACCCGTCATTATGAAAGTCAACCGATGCATTTTCTTAAATTCTTAACAGACCATTTAATTGGGAGGTTTTCTTCGTGAATTAAATGATCTGTTACTTTACTTGAATTAATACAACGAATTGATGGGTCATTACTTACACTTTTTCGTTTGATGGCGTAATAATAAAATAAGACCAACAAGGTCTTTTGACGGATTACTCGTGGAGAGGCTTGACAGAATCCTTGAGCCTTCATCCTCCTTCACGAAGAACGCGAAGAATGCGAAGAACTCCGGCCTCTGACGAAGAATGCCCAACCTGTGGAAGTCAACGACGCGACGCCGTGTTCCGCGACGCCGACTTTCCCTTCCTGCAACATTCTTCTGCGACGTCTCTTCCTCCGCAACGAATCTTCGATCAGCTGTTGAGGTAAGAGACTTCGGGTTGTCTTAAATCTCCCTTGTGTTTTTTTAAAAAAACACGGATTTAATTTTATTAAATCTGTTGATTCGTGGTATGTTGAGTTCGCCGACTCAATGCCCTTCCACGACGACGCGACGATCTCCTCCTTCCGCGACGAGCAATTCCGTGAAGAACGCTCACGCGCGACGACTTGTCAAGGTAGGGATTTTATTTTTGGAATTGCCCTTATTTCCAGTGTTGTTTCCATTCAAGAATGAAGAACCTGATTCATAAACAATTTTTTTTCATTAAAAATTGTTTTCGGATATGTATTCATGTGATGAATGTGTTTCTCCCGTTTTTTATCCCTAACGCGGAGGGTGCAGGCCAAACGAACACGGCCTGACGACCCTCCGTCGTTCTTCATTATTATGCGGATTTGACGGGCGACAATAGAACGTGCCACAACGGAAGTTTTATGATTCCGCAGTGAAGAGCGAGTCCCAGGAGGAGCAGCGGCGCAGACGAGAACAGAATCGGACCACCGGAGCGACTCCGGTGGCCCGCGGTAGCCACCGGAGGCGCTGGTCGCCGGCGCGGCGGCGGCACTCGCAAACCCGCGGCCGCGCGGGTCCGGCGCGCGGGGGACGCGGATGAAGCCGCATCAGGATGTCCAGAGCGACACCCCGCAGGTGCCGCGGGGTTGTCACGTGGGGGCGGGGGCTCCCCCAGCGTCGCTCGGCTGTCCAGGGCGACACCCCGCGGGTGCCGCGGGGGTGTCACGCAGGGGCGGCGGCTCTCCCTCGCGTCGCGCGGCCGCTCGGCCGAGCCGAGTCGGGCTGGCCGAGCCAGGCCGGACCGACCGGCCGGGCCGCGTCCTGGCCGGGCTGGACCGGGTCCGACCGGGTCATACCGGGTTGACCCGGTTCGGCCGACACAGGGGGGGTCGGGCCGGCTCGGCCCGGGCCCGGACCCCCCGTCTTCGGACTGTTTCCAGTCAAATGCCCATAACATGAGGTACGGTCCTCCAAACGACTCGTCGTCAGTGGAAACACGATCCTTGGATCGAGACGGTCGTTTCGGTATATTGCACTCAAGGTTTCAGAATACTTTGAGTTCAGTCGGGTTGGTTCGTACACGAAACCAACCGGGCCTTCGGAGCAGAAACGCTAATATCTTGAGCTACGGACGTCCGATTGACGTGAATTCAGCTTTGTTGATTCCCTATAAGTGAGAAGGATCTTTTGGAATACTCCGCCTGAGGTTTGGACGCAGGTGGAGTACGGTCGGGTTGGTTTTTCCTTAAAAACCAACCGGGCCCCTGGGATGAAAAAACCAATAACTCTAAGATCGGACGTCCGATCGACGCGCCGTCTGCGACGTTGAGTTCCTGTTGGCGATATGGAACTTTTGGATACATCAACTTCGGAATTTGTGATAGTTGATGTATCAGCCTCTCGGCTCGTGGATCGGACCCTCCCGAATGAGCTTGCTGTGTGCGGGAACCCTAGAGCTGGTTGCGAATGCTATTTCGACAGCGACGACCGTGCAGAGATCCTCAGTGGACTGCGGCGACGACCGTGCAGAGATCCTCAGTGGACTACGGCGACGACTGTGTAGAGATCCTCAGTGGACTGCGACGACTACCGCACTCTGCGATCCTACGTGGATCAGTGCTACAGGTCCTGTGTGGGCCCGATCTTGTGTGGGTCTGATCCTGTGTGGGTCAGCGCTCAGCGGTTCTGTGTGAGCCAGCTCCTACAGGTCCTGTGTGGGCCCGATCCTGTGTGGGTCATTGCAGGGGTTAGTTACATATCGATCCTTCATGGGTCTGATGACTTAGATGGATCAGTGATCATCTTTATCGTTATCCGAAGAAGTATACCTGCGTGATCTGAATCTTGTGTTACTCTCCTTTCTGGATTGTGTTGAGCTATTCTGTGTGGATTTACTGTTTACTCTCCTTTGTGGATTTTGTTGAGCTATCCTGTGTGGATTTACTGTTTACTCTCCTTTGTGGATTGTGTTGAGCTATCCTGTGTGGTTATACGTTTACTTTCTTGTCTGGAATGGGTTGTGCTTGGGCTTGGACGTTGGAGCCGAACGGGAATTGATGACTTAGGTATATGTATGGGCATATACCTAAGCAGTGTCGGTTGTTACTTTGTGATTGTATCTTCCCTTTTTGGTTTATACTTTGTAGATTTTGGGAGACCTTTGGGGGTATCTGGGTCCCTACTGAGTAGCTCATACTCACCCCTGCACGGGCTATGCCCGCACTTCGTTGTGTTGGTTGTAGACGACGGACAACGCTGATCATGGGGGAGGCGTGCGGAGCAGGACGGTACCTGGAGGTGGACCACTGGGCGGGATGTACTCAGAGCGGTCAGGTGGACCCGAGGAGCAGTGGAGGCTATCTGTACCCACCCTTCAAATGGGACTTCTAGAGGACGGCTCGACGCTACGGCTTTTCCTTTCAGATGTTGTTTTTCCTTTCAGTTGTACTTTACAGTTGGGCTTGTATTTCCGGCCCCTTTTACTTTCAGCACAGCTTGTACAGTTGTTACTTAGTTTTTAATTTTTCGTTTGCTTACTCTGTGGTGCTTGTTTACTTTTCACAGGCAATGCCTTCCCTTTTTTTGGGATTTACGCCTTAGTGCTAGTCACCAGGCCCTGGCCTATGGAAGGCGGGCTTGGGGTAGTCATGACACAGGCCCCGAGGACGGGTCGTGACAAATTGGTATCAAAGGTGTTCGGTTCTACCGCAGACTCTGATCTTTCTTCTATGCGAAGCAATAGTGTTTAGCGTATTGAGTGTGGTTATCAGTCTAGGGAATCCAGTGTTGGTGCGGAGGCCGACGTATCCGTACACCACGACTCCGAATTCTGATTTCCGACTTAATGCACGAAAACATTGATTGTGTGTGTGTTTCAAGTTTTCTTTTTGATTACTTGTGTCAGCTCACCAGGTATATTGTTCTGACCGTGGCGCACTTGTTTCCTTTTCAGGATGGCCCCATGATGGCATCCATCTAGGGTTCCGAGAGTAGAGCGCGATGACAGCCCGCCGAGCGACGAGGCCTCGGTACAGGGCCCGTTGACAGCAGAGGCACCGGCGGTAACTTTGCCCGCCGAGCCCCCGATGCTTCCAGCGCCGATCGCTGACGATGCACGACACCTCGGAGCTCTGTACGAGTTCCAGCGCCAGCGACCACCTAGGTTCCGTGGGGAGACGGACCCCCAGGCAGCCGAGGACTGGCTGGAGGCGGTCGTCTGAGTTTTCAGGCTAGTGAGGACACCAGCAGACCTCATGGTGATCCTCGCGGTGAGCCTACTGCACGCAGCAGCAGGACGATGGGAGAGCATGATGCTCCAGGTACACGATGAGGCCTCCCTCATCTTGATGGACTTCAAGAGCCTCTTCCACTCAGAGTTCGTCCTGGCCACCCTCCGTGCGGTGCGCATTTAGGAGATTCTTCAGCTGCGGCAGGGCAGCTTGACGGTCACCCAGTACGCGGCGAGGTTCACCGATCTTTCTCGCTACTCGACCGACGTGGTACGGGACCCCTTCTTCTAGGCCCGGACCTTCAAGAAGGGATTGAGACACGAGATCCGGGCATCGATGATCTCCCTCAGCATCCCGACCCAAGCGGGAGTGCTAGAGCGAGCCCTTCTGATCGAGAGCTTTCTGGCTGAGTCCACAGCAATACCTACCGCAGGGCGACTGGTAGTAGAGTCTTAGGCAGCTGGTAGCCGACGGATGACTCAGGGTTCCAGGCAGACTAGGCCTTCCGGCAGACGACCTCGGGACACTGGCTCAGCAGTGCAGGGCACACAGCGCGGAGCCAGCCTTCCGAGAGGCAGGCGGTGCTAATCGTGCGGCGGGCAGGGCCACATGGCTCGTGACTGCCCGACCCGTCGTACTGAGGAGCAGAAGACGGTGGACGGGCCACCTAGGCAGAGGCAGAGGGTCAACTGTGGCGGTCCGCAGGGAGGAGGCGGACGAGGTAGAGGGTCTGGCCGAGCAGCAGGTGGTGGGCGATGCTTTGAGGCTCTGCCACCACCACCACCAGGAGGTCCGCCCCGACCATAGGGAGCTGGCGGGCAGAGACAGGTTCAGCTCCAGGCAGTGGAGGCCTACGACCACGGCGCGCCAGAGATGATTCGAGGTACGATCTGTGTCTATTCCACCCTTTCTGTAGTTCTTATAGTCACAAGAGCGAGTTACTCTTTGATACCCACTGCCCTTGTTCAGAGCTCGTAGATTCCGATAGAGCCGTTGGCTCGATCCTTACGGCTAGAGACTCCTACGGGAGTAGACTCGACGATTACGAACTGGTGCCGGCAGTGTGATCTTACTCTAGGAGGCGAGAGCTTTGGCTGGGATCTTCTTGTAGAAGCATCGAGGCCTTACGACGTCATCTTTGGCATGGATTGGTTATCTACGGTCCATGCACAGATTGACTGTATTAGGCGCAAGGTGCGATGTGTGCGCACCGACGGGAGCAGGTTCACCTTCACCGGCGAGAAGGGAACCTTCGCAGCACAGGAGGAACACTCGCAGAGGAGAGGGCAGCCCATCACTCATCAGCGGGCTAGCCTCATACTTGGAGCAGTTGACATGCAGAGTCCTAGTTTTCCTGCAGTGGTGGATCAGTATGCGGACGTCTTTCCCGACGACATCCCAGGGCTACCTCCTCGCAGAGAGGTAGACTTTTATATTGATCTGTACCACAGGACAGCCCCGATATCTACTCCAGCATATCGGATGGCCCCCGCCGAGCTTCGAGGGCTATGGGTACAGTTGAAGGACTTGTAGGGCAAGGGGTTCATCCGACCTAGTGTTTCACCCTGGGCTTCCCTGATATTGTTCGCCAAGAAGGAGGATGGGAGCTTGCGACTGTGTGTCGATTATCGTCACATGAACCAGGTGACAGTGAGGAACAAATATCCACTACCCAGGATTGATGACCTCTTCGATCAGCTCAAGGGAGCACGGTGGTTCTCGAAGATAGACCTCAGGTCAGGCTATCATCAGCTCAATGTTCGAGACGAGGATGTGCAGAAGACGGCTTTCAGGTGTCGGTATGGCCACTATGAGTTCTTGGTTATTCCTTTCGACGTAACCAATGCTCCAGCTGTGTTCATGAGCCACATGAACAGGATCTTCTAGCCATACCTCGATCGTTTTGTCGTGGTCTTCATCGATGACATTTTTGTGTACTCGACCACGGAGGAGGAGCACGCCTAGCACTTACGGGTTGTACTAGACACACTCCGAGAGAACCAGATTTATGGAAAGTTCTCGAAGTGCCAGTTCTAGTTACATGAGGTACACTTCTTGGGGCACGTCATTTCCAAGGTGGGAGTTGCAGTGGATCCCGCAAAGATTGAGGTAGTGCTAGCTTGGGAGCCACCCAGGAGCATGATGGAGGTGCGGAGTTTCTTGGGCCTAGCCGGATACTATCAGAGATTCGTGTTGGACTTATCCAGAGTTGTGGTGCCACTCTCAGCTTTGACAAAGAATGTGAAACCCTTTGTGTGGTCAGACAGATGTCAGCAGAGCTTCCAGGAGCTGAGACAGAGATTGACCAGCGCACCTATCTTGAGGTTTCCTGAGGAGGGAGTTGGATATGTAGTCTACTGCGATGCATCAGGGACCATACTCGGGTGTATCCTGATGCAGGAGCTGGCCGTGATTGCCTATGGATCACATCAGTTGAGGCCGCATGAGCAGAACTACACTACCCATGACCTGGAGTTAGCAGCAGTGGTCTTCGCTCTGAAGACATGGCTGCACTATCTGATGGGCGAGCGCTTTACAGTCTTTTCTGACCACCAGAGTCTCAGGTACATCTTCTCTCAGAAGGACCTGAACCTGAGATAGCGGCGATGGCTCGAGTTCCTTCAGGACTATGACTTTGAGATAGTCTACACTCTTGAAAAGGGGAACGTAGTAGCTGATGCCCTCACCAGGAGGACGGGCATCCAGCTACTTGAGAAGGCGACAGAGAAGCTAGCCGCTTTGCAGATATCCTTCATGGATAGAGACGTAGCATCCTTCCTCCAGTCTCTCACCATCTCTCCTTCACTTATACAGCGGGTCAGAGAGGCTCAGCATGGGGACGCTGACTGTGAGACACGGCGTGCACAGATATCCTCGAGACAGGCACCTGGTGGTTTCTCCCTTGGAGCAGATCATGACGTCCTTTTCAGAGGACGTACCTTGGTACCAGTCGCTTTACAAGAGGAGGTGCTGAGAGAGGTTCACACATATCCTTTGGCGGTACATCCTGGAGTGGTGAATATGTACCAGGACCTCAGACGACAGCACTGGTGGCCGGACATGAAGAAGGTTGTGGCAAAGTTCGTTTCACGGTGCCTCACCTACCAGCAGGTGAAGGCAGAGCATTAGTTACCAGAAGGCTTGGTACAACCCTTGGAGGTCCCATAGTGGAAGAGGGACGGGATATCTATGGAATTCGTGACTGGACTTCCACGCACTTCTAGAGGTCATGACTCTATTTTGGTGATTGTTGACCGACTCACCAAGTCGGCACACTTCTTACCCATCCGAGAGCAGGGCTCAGTGGAGAGCTTGGGGCGTCTCTATGTTCAGGAGATTGTACGGCTTCACGGTGTGCCATCTACTATCGTCTCCGATCGGGACGCTCGCTTTACTTACTGGCTTTGGAAGGGGTTGCAGGAGGCGTTCGGGATGTGGCTACGTCTGAGCACCGCCTTTCACCCTCAGACGGATGGTTAGACGGAGAGGAC
Organism: Viscum album; assembly: GCA_963277665.1. NCBI lineage: Eukaryota > Viridiplantae > Streptophyta > Magnoliopsida > Santalales > Viscaceae > Viscum > Viscum album. The sequence goes on along the minus strand of OY728153.1, from coordinate 408,935,464 downwards.
CATTCAGACTCTCGAGGACATGCTCCGCGCATGTGTCCTCGACTTTGGTCGCAGCTGGGAGGACCAACTACCCTTGGTGGAGTTTGCGTACAACAACAGCTACCACTCCACCATTGGGATGGCACCATACGAGGCGTTGTACAGCAGGCCTTGCATATCTCCTTTGTGCTGGACAGACCCTGGGGAACCAGCACTTGTGGGACCATAGATGGTCAGGGCCACGATAGAGAAGGTCCAGGTCATCCAGAAGCGGATAAGGAAAGCTCAGAGCTGGCAGAAGTCATATGCTAACAGGAGGCGGAGGCCACTAGAGTTCGACGATGGAGACCACATCTTCTTGCGGGTCTCACCTCGACGTGGTTTACAGAGATTTGGCCGAGGCGGCAAGTTGTCTCCACGCTTCATCGGGCCTTTCTAGGTCCTTAGCAGGATTGGAAAGGTGGCTTATCGCCTGGCTCTACCACCTCAGTTGCACCGGGTGCACGACGTCTTCCATGTATCTCAGCTGAGGAGATACGTTCACGACCCGACGCACATCCTTGACTATGGGGAGCTAGACGTGGATGATGGGGCGACTTTTGCCGAGGTCCCGATGGAGATAGAGGATCAACAGGAGCGGGTTCTATGTGGGCGATTGATTCCTCTTGAGCGCATCAGATGGCAGCCCGGGAACCTCCAGGAGATCACATGCGAGCGGGAGTCTCAGATTCGTGCTCAGTACCCACATTTGTTTCCCTAGTTTATGATGTATCTCTACGGGGACGTAAAGCCCTGAGGTGGGAGTAATGTAAAGACCCTTAAATTTCAAGGAAATTTTTTTCTTAATTTTCTTTGGAATTTTACAAGAACTCAGTTTCTGACGGTACCTGATTACAAGGCCCGATGTGCCTGGAATCATTTTCTGAAGTTTGGCTCGGGTACGTTCAGTGAACGGATGACCGAGTTTTTCTAACTTTTGAACTGGTGCCCAGAATCGAATTTTGAGGGCACTGATGAAATCACAGCGCCGGTATTTTCTTAGAAACGCCTCTTCCGGAGTTGCGTTTTCTCAGGTGTGGTTTTTAATTTTCAGGCTTAAAGTTAAGAAATAAAATAAATTTTTTCGACAACTTTATTTTATATCACTTAAGCCACTTGGAAGCCACTTGAAGCCACTTAAAAGCAGCTTAAACTGATTTGAACCGGATAGGGTACTATCCAGAAATATCCTACCCTCTTGGTAGTGTATTTGTGAGGTGGGGCCCGCACGAGCCCCGCCGTATCTTTCTACTAAGTAACGCACCCGCGAAAACCCGTCATAATGAAAGTCAACTGATGCATTTTCTAAAATTCTTAACAGACCATTTAATTGGGCGGTTTTCTTCCTGAATTAAATGAGTTGTTACTTTCATTGAATTAATGCAACGAATTGATGGGTCGTTACTTACCCTTTTTCATTTGTTGGCATAATAATAAAATAAGACCAACAAGGTCTTTTGAAGGATTACTCGTGGAGAGGCTTGACAGAATCCTTAAGCCTTCATCCTCCTTCGCGAAGAATGCGAAGAACGTGAAGAACGCCGGCCTCCGACGAAGAACACCGAACCCGTGGAAGTCGACGACGTGACGTCGTGTTCCGTGATGCCGACGTTCCCTTCCTGCAACGTTCTTTTTCGACGTCTCTTCCTCCGCAACGAATCTTCGATCAGCTATTGAGGTAAGAGACTTCGGGTTCTCTTAAATCTCCCTTGTGTTTTTTTAACAAAACATGGATTTAATTTTATTAAATCTGTTGTTTCTTGGTCCGTTGAGTTCACCGACTCAACGCCCTTCCGCGACGACGCGACGATCCCCTCCTTCTGCGACGAGCAATTCCACGAAGAACGCTCATGCGCGACGACTTGTCAAGGTAGGGATTTTATTTTTGAAATTTCCCTTATTTCCCGTGTTGTTTCCGTACAAGAATGAAGAACCCGATTCATAAACAATTTTTATTTCATTAAAAATTGTTTTCGGATATGTATTCATGTGTTGAATGTGTTTCTCCCGTTGTTTATCCCTAACGCGGAGTGTGCGGGCCAAACGAACACGGCCCGACGACCCTCCGCCGTTCTTCATTGTTATGCGGATTTGACGGGTGACGACAAAACATGACGCAATGGATTTTTGATAATTCTGCAGTGAAGAGCGAGTCCCGGGAGGAGCAGCGGCGTAGACGGGAACAGAATCGGACCACCGGAGCGACTCCGGGGGCCCGCGGAAGACGCTAGCGGCGCGGGTCACCGGCGCGGCGGCACCGGAAGCCGGGAGCGGAGGCGCCCCGGCGTGCCGCCGGTCAAGGCCACCGCGGCAGAAGCCGCAGCGGAGGAACTCGCGGACCTGCGGCCGCGCGGGTTCGGCGCGCGCGGGACGCGGCTGAAGCCGCGTCCGGTTGTCCAGAGCGACACACCGCGGGTGCCGCGGGGTTGTCACGTGGGGGCGGCGGCTCCCCCCCCCCCCCCCCCCCGGGTCGCTCGGCTGTCCAGGGCGACACCCCGCGGGTGCCGCGGGGGTGTCACGCGGGGGCGGCGGCTCCCCCCCGCGTCGCTCGGCCGCTCGGCTGAGCTGAGCCGGGCTAGCCGAGCCAGGCCTGGCCGCGTCCTGGCCGGGCCGGACCGGGTCCGACCGGGTCGGACCGGGTTGACCCGGTTTGGCCGACCAGGGGGGGTCAGGCCGGCTCGGCCTGGACCCGGACCCCCCATCTTCAAACTGTTTCCAGTCAAATGCCCGTAACTTGAGCTACGGGCCTCCAAAAGACTCTCCGTTAGCGGCAACATGATCCTTGGATCGAGACGGGCGTTTTGATATATCGCACTCAAGGTTTCGGAATACTTTGAGTTCGTTCGGGTTGGTTCGTACACGAAACCAACCGGGCCTTCGGAGCGGAAACGCTCATATCTTGAGCTACGGACGTCCGATTGACGTTCCATCAGCTTTGTTGATTCCCTCTAAGTGAGACGGATCATTTGGCATACTCCGCCCGAGATTTGGACGCAGGTGGACTACGGTCGGGTTGGCTTTGCCTTAAAAACCAACCGGGCCCCTGGGATGAAAAAGCCAATAACTCTCAGACTGGGCGTCTGATCGACGCGCTGTTTGCGACGTTGAGTTCCTGTTGGCGATACCGAACTTTTGGATACATCAACTTCGGACTTTGTGACAGTTTATTTATCATCCTCTCGGCTCGTGGAGCGGACCCTCCCGAAAAAGCTTGCTGTGTGCGGGAACCCTAGAGCTGGCTGCGACTGCTACTTCGACAGCGACGACCGTGCAGAGATCCTCAGTGGACTACGGCGACGACCGTGCAGAGATCCTCAGTGGACTGCGCCGACGACTGTGCAGAGATCCTCAGTGGACTGCGACGACTACAGCACTCAGCGATCCTACGTGGATCAGTGCTACAGGTCCTATGTGGGCCCGATCCTATGTGGGTCTGATCCCGTGTGGGTCAGCGCTCAGCGGTTCTGTGTGAGCCAGCGCCTACAGGTCCTGTGTGGGCCCGATCCTGTGTGGGTCATTGTGGGGGTTAGTTACCTATCGATCCTTCGTGGGTCCGATGACTTAGATGGATCTGTGATTATCTTTATCGTCATCCGAATAAGTATACCTGTGTGAGCTGAATCTTGTGTTACTCTCCTTTGTGAATTGTGTTGATCTATCCTGTGTGGATTTACTGTTTACTCTCCTTTGTGGATTGTGTTGAGCTATCCTCTGTGGATTTACTGTTTACTCTCCTTTTTGGATTGTGTTGATCTATCCTGTGTGGGTATACGTTTGCTTTCCTGTGTGGACTGGGTTGTGCTTGGGCTCAGACGTTGGAGCCGAACGGGAATTGATGACCTAGGTATATGTATGGGAATATACCTAAGCAGTGTCGGTTGTTACTTCGTGATTGTATCTTCCCTTTTTGGTTTATCCTTTGTGGATTTTGGGAGACTGTCGGGGGTCTCAGGGTCTCTACTGAGTAGCTCATACTCACCCTTGCACGGCCTATGCCCGCACTTCGTTGTGTTGGTTGCAGACGACGGACATTGCTGATCGTGGTGGAGGCGTGCGGAGCAGGACGTTACCTGGAGGTGGACCACTGGGCGGGACGTACTCGGAGCGGTCAGGTGGACCCGAGGAGCAGTGGAGGCTATCTGTACCCACCCTTCAGGTGGGACTTCCAGAGGACGGCTCGACGCTGCGGCTTTTCCTTTCAGTTGCTGTTTTTCCTTTCAGTTTTACTTTACAGTTGGGCTTGTATTTCCGGCCCCTTTTACTTTCAGCACAGCTTGTACAGTTGTTACTTAGTGTTTACTTTTCCGCTTGCTTACTCTGTGGTGCTTGTTTACTTTTTAAAGGCAATGCCTTCCCTTTTGTTGGGATTTACGCCTTGGTGCTAGTCGCCAGCCCCTGGCCTATGGAAGGCATGCTTGGGGTAGTCACGGCACGGGCCCCGAGGACGGGTCGTGACATGAGAGTGGAATTTTATTTTTATTATTCACTTATAATCATATTATGGTAATTATTCACATAAGGGGACATAATTTGATTCATTTTCAAATTATGGGAGATTTTTTTAAAAAAATAATTATCCAATGTAATAAATGACTCTTTTTTGGGATATTAATGTCTGATCCTATCATCTGAATCATGATTTAACTGTATTACGAATACCACGATGAAAATATTTTTACAAATGTTATAATTAAAAATGTCCAAAATTAAAAGGGGACTCTATATCACCATAAAACCATATGGTAATTAATATTGAATTAATTTTATAAAATAATATTTCATTATGTTACCATAATTACATTAAAAAACAATATAACATGATGAAAACAGTTTTCTAAAAATTGAATTTTTTGTATTAAATTCTTTTCATATAAAAAATAATCATTATGTTGAATTCAATAAAATTAATTGAATTATGTTTAATTAAAAGAAAGAAATTAATTATTTCCTAAAAATTAGAATATTTCACCAAAATATATTTTTATATGCTAATTTAAATATTGAAACCCATTTTATAAATTAATACATTTAATATGGGAAGAAATTCATTCAAAAATTCTCCCAAAAAATTGAATAATAAATATTTTTGGATAAAACGTATTTTTGAACCATAAAAGGACATCACAAAAAATTGGGTAAAAATTATTATGAATTAGTCAATAAATATTAATTATATATATCCTTTATACTACTTTTTCTTATAGATTTAATTCATATTCATACCACCGACATCACATCTGGTTAAAATGATCACATTTATATATTAATATTTTTATAGCATATCACAATTCTCTTAATGTTTTGTCCTACATGTTAAGGATGTTATTACGGTGTTAAAAATATTTGGTATGGTTATGATTTAATAATCCAATATTTTAGTAGCATAAAACATTTAATGATTTCCCACGTAACATGGGTACGTGAACCTACTTTTGGAGGACCAAACATTAAACATTACATATTAATGTAAATTTAAACCATAATTAAAATTTATTAATTAAAGAATAAATTTTTAGGTTTTTTATTTTTAGTGAATTAGGTAGAAACACTTACATAACAAAATAATAAATTCAAATGTATACACCTCTATTTAGCTTCTATTATTCCCACCAAACATTAATTTTTAGTAAAATTTATTTATTTTCAAGAAATATTTTCATGACATTCAATATGATATCTTGTCTATTCTTAAACATCCTTACATCCATTCAAAATACATTTAAAAAACATTGGATGTGAAAAAAAGCATGGTATGGGACAGAGCAAGAAGAAGATTTTTAGTTTACTAAAAAACATGAAAACCCGGGAAATGATTAACATTACTGCAATTACCCCTGTGAAAATTAACCCAATACATTTAACATGAAAATACACATTTATTCTAGAACTAAAAAATTGAAACATATATATGGAATATAAAGAGCCTTTTTAAACATATACCATTTCAATGATAACCAATTTTAAACATGTGTCTGAACTAAATATAGCATAAATAAATAAATAATAGAAACCCAAGTCTTAATACCCTGTTATTTAATAAATGGGAAAATAATAGAACCTAATGCATTAGAGTGTTAATTGGCTGCACATATAGTAGAATCTATTCTGAGATCACCTGGGGCTATATAGGTGAACCCAAAAAATGTTTTATATCAATCTCACCTATGAGCTATAATGGTCTAAAAACCCTCATATATGTTTTTTAATGCTCGCATGGTTCACATATAATCCCCAATTACCATATGAATCCTTTTCTATTTCTTCGTTTTCAGTATAAAATGTCTGAAAAACTATGTTCAACCCATTAAAAAAACTTCTGAATGTTAAATTTCTGTTTTCTTTTGAAAACTCTATTTTAATACCAAAATTCCCAAAAGAACAGAAAGGGTGTGTTTATTTTAAAAAATTTAGAAATATTGTAAATAATAATACGTAAAATATAGTGAATTTATTCCTCATAGATGATAAATGACTAATAAAATTCACTTTGAACATTTCATGTTGAAAATAGCCTTCTCATTTTTAAATAGCATGTTTAAAAAATCAATAATTTTTTAAGAAAAACATTTCCTTTAAAGAGCCTTATAAACATGTTAAAAAATATTTAAAGACACGATTAGTTATTATGGAGGGAAATATTCAATCATACCTTGTAAGAAAAAAAATACTCTTTAACATTTTTTGAAGCAAAAGTAAAAAAAGAACCACATTAAAAAATTGACTAGATGATTCCTTTCAATACATTGTTTATAAAGTACAATACTGGTAAAAATAACTTCAATAAATCATAGGATAATATCAATTTCATTTCATGAATTTTTTTATAAAATAAATATCTATAAAGAGAGTTTAAAGGGTAAATTTAAATTATATTTTTTAAAATAAATACCCTTACCTTGTGTCTGACTTGTCACGTATGTTATCTTTTCATCTTAAATATTATAAACATATGAATTATTTAAATTATTTATATCATCTTTAGTTTTTTATTTGTTTTATTTTTTTTTCAATTTCATATATATATATATATAATTAAATATATTTCTTTATTCCTTATGTTTTTAATGATAATTAGTTCATAAGTCCATCATGGATTTAGTTGATTGACTATGGTCAAATAGGTGATTATTACAACATATACAGAACAATAATTATATAATAATTATCATTTTTATTCATAAATTATTCTTTTAAGACAAGTCAAGAATAATGGATTTGCGAAATGAACTATTATAAAATAATGGAGATGGTAGTCCCCACATATGCATGAGTATGGTTTTCTGTTTCAATGATAATTACAGAAAGAATGATATTTTTATTTTATCTCTACAGAGTTATAAAAATATCATAAATATAATATTATTCAATAAAATAAAATTACATATATATTCCATGTGTTTTGGTGATGAAAAACTAGTAATTTCCCTTTATAGGCGTGGTTGTCGACACGTACACGTGAAAAACGTTGTCATTTTTAAGTGACTGAAAATGTTTGTTGTTAAATAATATATATTATTTTCATAATGATAATGATGTATTTATTATATTTTAAAAAAATTAAATCCATCCGTATAATTCATCCATGATAAATTGTGATTTGAAAAAATATATTGGATCGATAGGCGACAATCTTCATACACAAAAATCATGGTTTTATTTCCCCTTTTAAGGATGATGGGATTGATAGCGATTTTTAAGAAAACCTAACATAAAATTATTATATTTAAAATATTTGTTTTAATAAAAAAATGGTTAAGTGATATTTTAGGGATATTTCATAATAAAAAAACAAAAACAAAAAGATAAAGACTCTATATCATCATTGAAAATTCTATGTCCATTAACACCTTCAGCCCTCTACAGTTTATATTTTTCCTTACATAACACCTCTATAGTGAGAGTAGTTATTATTTTAATGGATTTAGGTTGCAATTGTATGATCCAAATGGATATTTCTGTGTGATTTAATGAAGCCAACCAGTACCCTTTTATAAGATAGGGATATTCACTCATGGAATTTCTCAAAATATTAAATTAATATAAATTAGTTTTAATTCTAAAATACATCCCACATATTTATTTTGATTAAATTATTCATATGTGTTCAAATAATTTCATCCATTAATAACTAGATGCGTTTTGAGTATGTTTTTTCCTTTATCATTTTGTTTGACATCTGTTTATGTCGATTTTAACTTTCCTAAAAAACAATGATTTGTAATCATTGAGGGTCATGATATTTAATAAAAAGTGGAAAAAAATCCCAAAAATTAACTATTACAAATAATATAAACAATATATTAATAAAATATATTAATCTAATATGTTTAGTAATTTTAAGTAATTTATTAAAATATTTTTTATATAAAATAGTGTTAATGATATTTTTTTTAACTCTTTATGAATTTTATTTAAAAAACATAAAGACAAGAAGTAAAATAAATTATTTTATAACAACACAGACATTTATATTTATTATATAATATTTATGGACTATATTAATTATATTATTTAATATTTATTTTAATAATTTCTGTATATTTTAATTTATTTAACTATTAATGGAAAAATTAAACCATCAACGTTGTTTAAATATAATGGTAAACATTTATTCACTAAAAATTAAAAAAATAACATCATCTGGATATTAATTTCTGACTTAATAATTCTACATATAACATTAATTATCTTATAGTTTACCACATACTAAAAATTTATATACCTATTAAAAATAATTTTGTGACATTTTCAACTTTTCATGTAATTATGTGTTATAAATTCCATAAACACATCCAAATAAGAAAATCATATAAACTAATTTTGGATGATTATGGTTTCAATAGAGTAGTGAAATAAAATTAATTGAAATGTCAGGGAAATATTATAGGCATTATTATTTTATTTTTAAATTTAAACAATTGAATTACCATTTGAAATGGTGAAAACATTAATATATTTACACTAAATAATGATAAATGGGGATATATTTAATAAATTTCATCCAAATGAATCCAAATATGGATTCAATTTTTCATAATTATAAACTGATAAGTTGTTTAATTAAAAAAACAAATCAATGAAATGAAAAATTCTTCTCAGAAAGAAAAAGTTATTTTCTAGTATAAAATATACTTATACTAACATCAAATAATTATTTCATTTTGAAAAACATAATTTGATCATTTATAATAAAAATTATCAATTTTTTTAATAATAAAACATATAATTTTACATTAGTAACTCTTTAAAATAGAAAATATCTTTCAATAAAAAAAGGGTTTTCAATTTTTATTCAAAAAACAATCATTTAAGTAAATTATAAAGAATTAATTCTATGATAATTTTGACATGATGATTTTGAACATTAAAATATTTTTTCCATAGTATAAATATTAGTTTTAATATTAACTATGACAAATCAGTGGAACACAAATTTGGATGAAACTTTATTTTTTAAAAATAAAATGACTTACTAAAAACGTTTTCTTATTAAAAAATAGTAATTATTTAAATTTTAATGAGTTATAACATTATATATTTCAAAATGAGGTTAATAATATTCATTCCGACTAATTTTTTTTCTATGTTATAATGAACACATTTAAATAATAACAATTCAATTTTTGTTTAAGTTTAGTATTACATAACATGTACACTATTGAAAATAGTCATTCATTTTTAAATGCTGAAATATTATTTTATACCCCATTCAATGAATTTCATCTTTAAAATCGTAACATGAGACTGAAAAATAGGGGTTTACATTTCAATTTAGCTTTTCTAAAATCCCAATTTTTCTTAAGAGGGGTAATAAAACATCCACATGAAAAGAGAGAAAATTATTGTTCAAAGGACATCTAGATTAACACATATTTGGTTTATAAGTAGGATGTCATAATGTAGGATTCAAGGAAAGGATGTTGAAGAAAAATATAACTTCCTATGTCTTGTGAAGATTCATAAATAACGTGGTCATGAGAATATTAACCATCACAAAAACATAAATATGCAATGGGATAAAAGATAATTTATTTATGAGAAATAATCATAAATGGATAAAATTTTAATGCCAAGATATTTTTCATAGATATTGGAAATTAATTTATAATCTATAATAAAGTCATAATGTAATATACTAATATGAAAATTATATTTTGATATATTAATAAATTTCCATCAAAATATCATCTTTTAATCAAAATGATTATTATAGAGTATGATTTTTTCATGCCTAATGCACAAAAATCAGCATCTATATATTTTAATAATTACATAAAATGGTTACTTGTTATTCCTACACTATTTGGTCATTAACCAAAAAAAAGAAGTTAAGGAAAATATAATATAATACAAAAAATTAATAATTATTCATACAATGAAAAAATATGTTGTTTTAAAAAATTAAATAGATATACACATAGTTCAACACGGATAATTAAATAAATCCATATTCATAAAATTCCATAAAAAATTATATAAAATGATTTTAATAATTAAAAGTATTTTCATCATATCATTCTATGATAACTTTACTATTTAACATCAAATGAACTCACTCTTAATGTCTAATTCCAAAAAAAAATATACCCTTATCATATAAACTTCACAATATGTTAACTATTTCCATATATTACCTGAATCACAATAAAGCAATATTAAAATAATTTTTTCTTCCAAAATTATATTTATCCATAATTCCAAAAATAAAATCTTACAATATTATTTTTACCATAATAATATATGGTTCGCATAATAGGGATGTTTTTTTAAATAACACTAATAAAATAATCACAAAACATATTTTCAATCTCTTGGTAATATATATGATAAAACATATTTTCCCAAAATCAATATAATTAGAAAAATTCATATACACCTATAAATCACATTTTCCATTAGTTGTAATTGTTCACTTGTTTCCATTTAAGTGTGGGTTCACTCCCCATGTCCTTGTTGGATGTGATGAAATTCTTCTCAGCCTGTGGTTTGTTCATTTACTAAATCTATATTAATATATTCCATACAAAATTATGAGAAATGTGATAAATAACCTAAATACAAGAAAATATATATATATATATAATATTATAGAATTTTTTTACATGCATTCATTTTCTCGTACCATTCATTCTTTATTCCCGTAATTCCATTAACCTATAATTACCTCAAAATCAAAGATCATAAAAACTTTAAATGCTATTAATACCTTAAGATTATTTCAGGAAATGAAAAGTGTATTATTCCAAAAATAATTTTTCCAAATAAACATATTATTTACATATATCCTAATGGTGTTTCAAAAACTAATAAATATATACCAAAGTACCACCATCATTAAAAGCATATTAATTTCTATAAAATTATAATGATCCCTAAATAATCCATATTTCATGAATCTATTATGTGGAGACATATAAATCAATCAGTGTTATTAACAATCCATTAAGAATGAATTTTATTCTTATTCCATAATACTTCTTTTCTAAAAAAAATATATGTATAATGTTCTATTATTGAACAATATAAATACATAATCTAATATATAATCCCTACATTTTTTATGTCATTTTCATATTCTTTATCTTTTATATGAAATAATTTTTTTTCTAAGAAGATATCTATGCGGTGTTATTGAACCCATTTGTGGGATTTACCCATAGAGAATCTATTAAAATAAGGACATTTATCGCTAAATTGAAAACATTAATTTTACATATAATTATAAATATATACCCCGTTTAAGGAGATTAATTAATGGTTCAATTTTCCTCAGAACATTATTTATTTATAACCTCTATTTAAACATTTAAATAATATTTTTATTCTTTTATGATAATTTATATGGTGATTATACAAATATTAATTACAAAAAATTTGTTGAATATTATTACCTTTATAACCATTTCCACATGAACATCCATTTATTTTAACTTTTCTAATATTTTATGAATTAGTAAAATCACAATGTATCATGCTTTTAACTGTAACTCTTGATATTTATTTATAAAAAATCTAGTTCTCACTATTCCTCTCATTCGGTTTGGTTTCACATTCAAATATCCAACACATTTTCCATCACATCCATTGATACTTTTCTTTATTCTAGATCTATCCATTTTCAAAACCAAAATTTTTTGGTGTGAAAATGCCCAAAAATTCACTACAAACCATCTTATGTGGAGCATAAAAAATCAGTTATATTTATTCATGTTATCTCATACTCCTTTTCTTTTTTTTAAATAATAATTATTCTCTCGAACATACAAACTAGTGTGGTTATAAATACTTGTAACATTTACTTAAATAACATCCCAAAATCTAAAATTTTAAATTACATATTGTGATATAGATTATAAGGAAAATAAGATAATCATTAAATAATCCAGTATCATTAAAATATAAATAAACTTATTTCATCCATAATTTTCTTTTTCAGTTTTAGAGTTTCATAGAAATATGTTGTGACTCTTATAAAACAAACCATTAAATTACAATATAGAGACATCTATTCAATATCCATTTTTTAACAAATTTTTTAAGTGATATTATTTTTTTAGTGATAAATCTTAATGAAATTCAAAACGATCACTAAATTTTTCTTACCCATCCTTAAAATCTAAACTAAAACATATTAAAAATCTTAGATGAGAATGAAATTCTCTATAAGAGACATAAAAATATGAAATCTATTAGATTAGTGGAAAACATTAAAACCATTGAAATGTTTATCGTTACTTCATTGATCTTCATGAATTTTTTTTACTCCTATTCAAATGGAAAACATACACCCATTTTTATCAAATAAATCCATTATATAAAATATAATGAAAATAAAAACACTTTTTTGGAAGAATAAAGAATCACATACATACAACATTTTAAAACCATATCATAAATAACAAGATCCAAATTAAATATTTAAGAGAAAAAAATTGATAAGTATATATTTATTTCCTCAAATGACTAGGTTAAACAAACTACATATGTCATTTCAATCCTATCACGCCCATTGTATAATCTATATTAGGTGCACAAGGTGCAATCTGGGAACAACCAGTTTATGTGTTGTATCAGGCTCACCCAAGAGAAATAATGAGGATCAAACCATTGTATAAGTAATATTATTTCACCTAGTTTAAAAATAATGATCATTTACCATATAATACAAATAATAATTCTTCATTTTCATCATAAAACCTATAAAAAAATTATTCATCCCATATAAAAAATACCTTTAGATATCAAAATAACAATTTATATTAAATCCTCAGTTTTATGACAAAATACCAATTAAATGGAATGGGGATTATTATTGGAAATCCATGAAATATTATCAGGAATAAAACATCAAATAACATCAAAGGATATCATATTAGGCGTAAAATTATTTTCAAAAATCAATTATAATAGTTATTTTAGAAATTATTATTTAAATTTTCAAATTAGTTATTCAAAATAACTACACAATTGTGAAGGTCAAAAATTTCTCTAAATAATACATGTAAAATTATATAAAACCATTAAAATAAATGAATATTAATTATTTCAGGAAACATAATTCATTCAATGTAATTTTTTAAATTAATATATTTTATATATTTGAAACAAAAAAATATAAAGTACCTCATTTGAAATGCAAAAGAAGATTTATATCAAACTATTTTTTAAAAAGAACAATATGGGAAAAATTTAATTAAATAAATAATTTTATTATATTAATATCATTTTAGAATACATTTATATAACATATTTTTATGAAAATAAAATTTTACTTTTAAGAGAAAATTGAAAATATATTTTTTTAATGAAATTCTTTTACCATGATTCTATCTCATCATATACGTTCTTTATCAAAATGAATAATTAATTTATGTTAATTATATTGATTATTTTAAAAAAAATTATTTTTATTATCCCATTTATTATATATTTTATCATGTAAGATATAATTACAAAATTATTTATGTTTATGAAGGACTTTTTTTATGATAATCAGTTTGTAGAAAAATCAAATTGGTTGAATAGGTTGACTATTGCCTAAGAGGAAAATATTTAACCATATCCAGAATAATAATCATGAAATAATTATAATTTTTATACATACATTCTACTTTTGAAACAAATATTCATATATGCTTATGTAAAATTAAATATATTATAATCATGGAGATAGTAATCAGAACATACGCATGAGTAACATTTAAATTTTCAATGATCATTTTATAAAGAAGGAATATATTATTTTAAATTTTCATAATGATAGAAATATAATAAATATAATATCACTTATTTAAATGTTCCCTTATATAATCCATGTTATTCGTTGATGGAAAAACAATACACGTCTCATCAAGGAGGTGGTAGTCCACACAAACACATGAACGCCATTATCATTTTTCATTGAATTATTTGTTAATAAATTATACGAGATAGTATATTTTCTTAATGATAAATACATATATAATAAAATATATAAAATATAATTAAATAATAATAATTCATCTAGGAGTATTGGTGATGGAAAATTAATTATATTGGTTGGAACGGAATTTGTCTTCCATACACACAAATGACGATTTTTTCCTCGTATATTTAAGAAGATATTGATATAGGTTGTTAAATTACCATAAAAAACATAGTATATGCATGAAATTCAGTTATTAATTAATAATGGTTAATGTTTGTTTAAATGAGATAAAATAAGAAACAAAACTAAACATTTAGATAAAACATATATCGTTATTTTGGAAATTATCCTTTGATTAAAACCTTAATCCCTATATGGGTTTTATTATACAAACAAATACCTCTATAATTATTGAATGGATTATATAAAGTTATTATTTCTGGTATTTTATAATGAAAATTCATTTTTATCTGTGATGTAATTAGAAGAAGAGGTTCCCTTTTATAAGAGAGGGGATGTGAAGTTATAGAAGTTCACAATATATTAAATTTAAAAATAAATTCAATTATGAAAGGATACAAAAACATATATTTAACATATTAGATGTGTATTGATCTAAATAATATTTAATAACAAATATTATAGAAGATTTTTACTATGTGTACACCCTCACTCTTTGGTTTAACCCATAATTAACCATGTTTATGTTTACTATGACAACACGGTTTTCTTGTCCTTGAATGAAATGCTTTTTACTCAAAATGGGGAAAAAACTATAAATGGATCATTTTTGATATTATAAACCATATCCAAATAAAATCTACAAATCCTTGATATTTTTTAAATTTTATATCACTGAATAAAATTATATTTATTAAATAATATATTTAATGTAATTTTTATAATTTTTCATTACTTTGATTATAATTACATCAATAAAAGATGTATAATTGGAAACATATTTAATTTTATTCTTAAAATATCAGTTTAATATAAAAAAAATCACATAAAATTAAATATTTCAATTTATAATTATTTTAATATTTTTGACATATTTTATTTTATTTTTCCAATAATTTAATAATTAACATATTAATGTTTCCATTTTCAATGATTGGGAGGGAAGTAAAATAGGTTATATTTTTTCATTGAAGAATCATATTAATATTATATAAATAATATTATTCATCCCTTTCATAATTTTTTATCTCCCATGTATAGTAGGGATGAAAAATAGAAGAGTTCAATTTGTGATGGGTGTTGTGCGCATAATGCACTAATAATGATTTTGTATTGGTGGATAATGAGGAAAAAATAATAATTATTTCATTAATATAATAACATCATAGTATTATAATTATATAATATCCTTATAATTTTAGGGATATAGGATATTTAAAATAATATTATTTTTCAGAAAACCATTTGAAGGACATAATAATTAAATTAGAGACTTGACCCTTACATGGAACATTCCTTGTAATTGAAGGGAATAGTATAAATAATTATTACCAAGGTCATAAGAATATATTATTAACATCTATTAGATGATATTTTGGATTATTTTAATAGAATCATCATAGTTTAGGTGTATTTTGTAAATTGTGTAGGTGACCCCTTTTACATGAAAGGAAAATGGAACTTTTGGAAACACACAACTTATTTTATAAATTCAATTACACAACTACAATGTAAATGGATCCAAAGGTTCAAAATAATGGAGTTTTTGGGGTATTTAGATTGATAAGGACTCAATGATGTCAATATAAAAATTATTTAAAAAATTTATAAGGGTCTTACCTTTATGGTTTTATATTTTACTCTTTTAATTTTAAAATAGGTACTCAGTTATTAACTATGTGATTTTATATATCATTAAAAATGTTATAGAACACAAATAAAAAAATTTGCATGATGAAAGTAAATTTTACCAATATTTAATAAAATTAAATATCTAAATATTTTATAATTAACTTATAAAAATTGGAAATGTGTAGAAAATTTGTTTTAATAGGAAAATTTAATTCTGAACCCTATGGATTCATAGTCTAATTTTGTATTAATAAATCATAAAATTAGTTATATTTTATTTATTTGTGTTAATATATATCATATAAGATCAATTATGTGAAATTTTTTATTTGTTTTTATTTTATATAAATGAAATGATATTAATGAAACAATTATTATTAAATAATTATTTTGACCAAAATCGTGATAATTAGAATTTTTCTTAACAATCAAAACAGTATACCTAAAATTAAAGGTTTTATATTAAATAGTTGGATATTTTTTATAAAAAATAGATTAATATTCATTAAAAAAAAGTAAACTTCTATTTGTAGGAAAATTATTTATAATGATAGAACATAAAAATAGTAAAAATCTATTTTAAAAGAATGTGTATTTTTAGGAAAATGTTTTATATGTATGAAAAAATTAGTAGCAGTATTGATTGTTATGATATAAAAAAGATAATTATTTATTAATTAATATTTATTTTATAGTAAAATAAATATACAACCTAACATTCAATAAGATTAAACTATATTAATAATTATCCACAAAATATAATTCATAATATTAAATTATTTAAATGGTTATACATCAATTTTATGAATCCAGAATATTATTATTAAAAATAATAATTTCTTAACATATTTTTTATACTATATGTACTTAATTAATAGCATAAATTTGACAGTATTCTCAAAAATTTGTATCATTCCAAACATACAAAGAATGTATATATTCTAGAGAATATATGTAATGTACAATAACTTCCATGTAATTTTTTAAAAAAAATATATGGAATTATTTTGAGACCACATGCTTTTACGAGAAGTGATTTAGACGCCTGGTGATCCCGAAACAAAATTTTGAACAATTTTTACTACAATTATGTAAACATGTGAGAGGATTTTTCAAACATTTGAATCGGTGCTTGAATCGAAAAAACGATGGCGTTGTTGAATTTAGAATTCTAGGAATTGCCTTGAAATGTCTTAACTTCTTTAAGAAAGGGCCGAATGGAAATGTTAATTCTCTAACATTTTTGGAAAGTAATAAAATAACATTAAAAAGTTATTTTATATTCTTTTCTCTTCTGTTGAGTGGAATAAAAAGATGTTGTATGCATCAACGAGGTTCTTTGATGAGGCTCATTAATGTATTGTTAACTTATTGTTTAATAACACTTTAATGATGTGTAATAGCGCTGCTATTTCATAAATGACATAGTGTAACGATGCAATATCACAACATAACATAAATGTTGCGATGTGTTTTCCATTTAGTTTGGTTGATGCATTAGTGGAAAGAGAAATTAAACTATGAGGATTCTCTATATAACATCTTATGAACATACTCTCAAATGAAGAATGACAACCACTGAAGAGAGTCAAACATATTTGACGCACAATGAAGAACGGAGTCAGAAGTGATGAAACACGTCGACGAATTCAAACCTCTCGAATGTAACATTGAAGAAACAAACATCAAAGAGGTAGGGGTTTAATTTTTTCATGTTATTTCACATTCTTAATCTTCAATCAACGAACACAGATCAACCCATGAAAAATTTGATCCGTGAATCGTGCATTTATGTGGGAGGGTGACATTTATTTTTGGATTTATTATCTAGGTTTAGTTCTTCTCAAGTTTTATTGATCCACAATCCCCTAATCCCCTTAGTGATTATAAATTTCTAATGCATAGGGCATGGGCCGACATGAACTAGGCATGAGCACCTTAGTATGTGCATCATTGTTAATAGAGTGTCTGAATCGATGGAAAGGAAGGGATGATACATTTATGGTGAAGGGGATGCTCCCTAGTGGCCGTAGACCATGGGGAAACAAATAAAATACCACTGGAACTCGTATAATGGACTGTCGAAGAATCTGTCTGTGGCATCGGTGGTGGTGGTGGTGGCTGCACGTGATGGAGAAATGGACCAATGACAACTTCCACCGCACGGATGGATTCCCTATGTTCGTGATACCCGGTTGTTAGCCAACCATGGTTGGAAATTCCATGTACATACGTAGGGATAGCGTGAAGCTATATGTGTCCAGCTGCGACATACCAGGAGCACCCCACTGACTGCCCATGCGGCCGGTCATCCGGCTGGCTGGTTGTGCCCCCAGCCAGCAGGCCGCACCCCCATCCACTAGGCCAAGTGGAACTAACACTGGTGGGCCATACCACAACCTAGAGGTTTAGACCCACGTCGGCATGCTGGACCCGCACCCTTCATTTCGGGCTCAACGAGACCAGGTCGCAGGGTGACCCAGACCCTCCTCCAAACTGAGATGGGTCCAGCGAGGCCCATGGGACTAGCCCACTGTCCAGACCGGACTAGACTAACCTAGAACCTAACTGGGTAAGTTTGAGTTGGTCAAATTAAACTGGGGTATTTGGGACCCCCGGGCCGGGTTAGTCGGGTCCGTCCAACCGGGTCGGACCGGGCCCAGAAGCAACCAATCCCAATTTTCTAAAACACATGTATCTTGACAACCAAGCATCCGATTAATGATTTGATCAGTGTATTGGGACACTCTTGATGAGGTGTAACTTTTCACATGATATTTTTTGACTTTCATGGATTTTGATATGCGAAGAATGGATTGATATGTGGTTATCGCAAGAATGCTATGTATGGAACTATATAGCTGGCTGTGAACTGAAGACTACTAACTATCTACCCTATCTAACTCAACGACAACCCATTGGGAAATGTCTCTATGTGACTTGGCTAGCCCACAACGGGGAGTAGCTCTCTATGACCTGGCGGACCCATAGTAATCAACATGAGGAGTACCTCAATATGACCAAGGTCGGAAGAGGCTCTATGTGACCTGATAGACCCACGGTGGTGAGCGGCTCTTTGTGAACTAGAATACACATGGTACCTATTAGGGAAGAGTATCACAAAAGTATAAGGTTAGTGGTATATGTCTTCTGAGTGACCCAGAAGATAAACTGTGCTCGATAGAGGAGTAGTTCTCTTGCAGCCGAGGTGTTCGTTAATGTGATTTATGTTTCTACTATAATTACCATAAATGAAAACCTTGTGTGAGATTTCATGTGATTAGAGATTTACATTGAGGTTTGATATGTGATATTTAATTTCTTAACATTCCTACTGAGTATCACGTTATTCACCCATGAATGGGCTCCTCCCACTCATGTCATGTCTCATGCTAGAGATCAGCGTTCTGAAACTTTTTTTGTTGGATCGGGACCCAGAGATGCTCAGGGAGACAGGACCGACAGACACAACGATGGTGGAATTTTTGAACTAGGACCAGGTGGAACTCGGTAGGACCAGACATAGAGTATGTAGTACTTCAGCTGATAGTATCTACACTAATATTATGAGAAGGTGGGGTTTTCCAGGGATTTCCAGCAAAATTCCTTTTGAAAATAATTGTTTTCAGTTGTTTGGTTTGGTTTTTATTCTGTACCACTTATATTAGTTGTACAAGTAATCATGTCTATTTTAGTGATACTTATTTCCTTTTTAGTGGGCAGAAATAAATTGGGAATTTGTGTGTGTATAGGTACTCAGGAAAATGCCCCTCACTTTAATGTTGATGTCGTCGACGCTAGTCGCCATACCTTGGCATTTAGGAGGGGTCTTACGATAGTGACGACATGATCTCGAGGGGAAAGGTCATGAAAAAGTGTTATCAGAGAATGGTTGGTCCTACCACAAAGACTCAGAGACTGTGTTTTTTCTTGGGGAAAAAATGTAAAGTGTTTCGAGCCTGACTTCTATAATCGAGGAGTCCAGTGTTGGGGTGGTGGATGACATATCCATACACCAGGATCATGAATTCTGATTTTCGGCTCTATAAATGGAATAAAAAGTTTTATAAGTGTCTCCTTTTTATCATTGAATAAAATTTAGGTCACCAGGGATAAACATATTACCATGGTAAATCTTGATATATCTCTAGATTCCTCTAGGTGGACAACTAGCTAGGATCCAGATACGAGATCAGGAGGACAACATTCCTAGTGACGAGGCATCCATTCATGGACCAGTTATATAGATGACCCCACCGGGTGGTACAATAGTGCTACCACCACCCGATGGTCTTCATCTACATCCAATGGTTCTGATAGAGGACTTGTGCAGAATCAGTGACCTAGAAAAGTTTCAGAGAGAGAGAGCTCCCAGGTTAAGGGAGAGATAGCTCCATAGGTTGATGAGGACTGGTTGTAGGCAGTAACTGGGGTCTTCCTGTTAGTATAAAAACTACCTAACTAGATGATGATCAAAGAAGTGAGCCTTCTGTAGGTCTTGGAATGGATATTATAGATCTTGACCACCTAGATGCATGATGAGGTGACACTCACCTGTGTAATCTTCGAGGGGATATTTTGAGAGTTGTTTTTTACCACTACCTTGACCAGTGTGTGCATTTAAGAGTTTCTTCACCTATAGCAGGGCAGCATGATAGTGGATTATTAATCTTCGAGGTTCACTGAGATTTCTTTCTACTCGATATATATGGTGCATATCACTTTCTTCACATCTTGATCATTTTAGAATAGACTTAGGCAGGAGATAAGGGTTCAGTATTGACTCTTAGCATCCCTACTCAAGATGGGGTGTTAGAGTGATCCCTTCTTTTAGAGATCCTCTTGTTGAAGTAGGCACCTGTTGATAGAGCTACCAGCTGACCCCATGTGGTTGAGTCTTCAGTAGGCAGCAGACAACAAATGCATAAGCCCAAGTGGACTATTTCTTCCATTGGAAAACCCCATGACTCTGGGTCAGCAGAGTGGGGCTCCCAGTCGAGAGGGAGTCAGCAGGGATCCATACAGACATTCGCGTACAGCGGGTAGGGACATATGGCTCGTGACTTCCTGACTCATCGCATAGATGACCATCATAAAATTGAGGGGCCATCGAGGTAGAACAAGGCATTCGATCGAGGAGGTCTGTAAGGAGGATAACTTGAAGGAGGAGAATATCGATCATAGGGGGTGGGTGAAAGTTTGAGGAGTTATTGACACCACCCCTAGGTGGTCCATCCCAACCATAGTGATCATGAAAAAATGGATGAGAACACCTTCAGGCAGTGGAGGCTTATGGCCACAGTGATCCAGTGACGATATTAGGTATGATCTGTGTCTTCTACACCCTATCTACAGCTCTTATAGAAAAGGTTCTTGTCACTAATTCCTTTCCACAACTCTTTTTCAGATCTCAGAGATTCTAGTGGAGACTTTGGATGGATCTTTATGAGTATAGACTCCTACAAGATGGGATTTTAAGACTTCAAACTGGTTATCGAAGTGAAATATTACTCTAGGAGGCGATAGATTCAGCTGGGATCTCTTATAAGTGGCATCGAGGCCTTACAATATCATCTATGGTATAGACTATCCATCCACATTCCATTCATATATCAACTATTTTATCCATACAGTGTCATGTGTTCATTGAAATTGGACGATGTTTTCCATCACCAGTGAGAGGGAAACCCTTACAGCATAGGACAAACATTCTCAGAGGAGGGATCAAATAATCACTTAGTAGTTTTCTATCCTCACAGTCAGTGTAGTGGATGAGAGTAGTACAATCTTTCTAGTAGAGGGGGATGAGAACAAGGATATTTTCATCATAGGGTTGTTCTAGTTCTACCTACTCATCGGTAGGTAGACTATTTTATCGACAAGTACCCAGGGACAACACCTATATAAACACAGGCATATTATATTTATCATACGGAGCTTAGAGAGATTAGGTTATAGTTAGAGGACATGCAATAGAAGGGGTTCATAAGGCCCATCATTTCACCATGGGTAGCCCCCTAGGCTTTTTACTATAAATGAAAAAGGGATATTGAGATTGTGTGTAGACTTCCAGTGCCCGAATTATGTGACCGTGATGAAAAAGTATCCATTGTCTAGGATCAATGAAATCTTTGACTAGATAATGGAATTGAGGTGGTTCTCAATGATAGACCTCAGATAAGTCTATCACTAGCTTTAGGTACAAGATGAGGATGTACTGAATACAGTTTTCAGGTGTCGATATGGTCACTATGATTTAATAGTGATTCCTTTAGGCATGAAAAATTCCCCAACTATTTTTATTGGACTCATGAATAGGATCTTACATCCTTACATTGATGAATTGTTGCGGTGTTCATTAATGACATCTTGGTGTACTCGGCGTCAGAGGAGAAACATGGTACACACCTCTAGATAGTCCTATATACACTTTGAGAGAACCATCTTTATGGTATTCTCTTAATGTGTCCATTTGGGATACTGTAGTTCCACATTCTAGGACACATCATCTCAGAGGATGTAGTTTTTATAGATTTTGAGAAAATAGAGGCGGTGCTTTCTTTGGGGATGCCCGGGTGCGTGACTATGGTGCGGAACATCATGGGGTTGGCTGGTTAATATTGGATATTCGTGCAAGATGTTTTCAGAGTAGTAGCACCCTTATCGGATTTGACATGGAATGGATAGAACCTCTTGTGTACAATGAAATTTCCTTAGAGATTATTGGAGCTGAGCCAGCGAATAACTGGTGGTCCCATCACGAGACTACCAGAGGAGGGAGTTGGGTATGTTGTTTACTACGACGTATCGGGGAAAGGACTAGGTTGTGTCTTGATGCATGAGCAATTAGTGATCGCATATGGATCCCAACAGTTAAGCCAGCATGAGAAGAACTATGCGACCCACGACCTGGAGTTACAGAAGTGTTCTTTTCCATGAAGATGTGGCATCACTACTTGATGTGTGAACTGTTTATAGTTTACTATGACCACAATAGACTCATGTATATATTCTCCCAGAATGTCCTGATCCTAAGAAAGTTGTGATGTCTATAATTCTTACAAGGTAATGACATTGAGATAGACTATACTCCTAGGAAGAGAATCATGGTGGAAGACACACTCAATAGGATGAAAAATTATCAACTACTTAGTGAGGAAATGAAGTAGTTAACCGCAATACATATATCATTGGTGGGTGATGGTGGAGCTGCATACCTTTAGTCGATGCCTATTACACCACCACTCATATAGAGAATCAGGGTTGCACAGCTAGTGGATGTTGACTGTGAGGCCTTACATGCTCAGTTATCCTCAGGATGGGATCCTGATAGATTTGTGATAAGTAAGATGCATGTAATCCATTTCAGATGGCACAATTTTGTGAAAGTGACATTGAGGGAGGATGTTCTGAGGGATTTATATACATCCCCTTTGACGGTACATACTGGAGTTGTGAAGATGTACCAGGACTTCCTATAGCAGTACTGTTGGCCATGGATGAATAAAGTGGTGGAAGATTTCGTTTCATGATGCCTCACAAGTTTGCCAGTGAAGGTTGGGAATCCGGTCCCAGAAATCTTAGCCTAACCACTCGAGTTACCATAGTGGAAATGGTAAAATATCTTAATGGGAGTTGTGACAAACATACCACATACATCAAGGGTCTATGACTCTATCTAGTTGGTCGTCCACTGACTAACATAGTTGGTTCACTTCCTACCCATCTAGGAATAGGGACCAGTAAAGGGATTGGGATGCTTCTACATCAAGAAGTTAGTGTATCATCACAGTGTTCCTTTGAATATCGTATTAGATTATGACACACTAATTACATCATTGTTGTGTAGGGGATTATAGGAGGCATTCGATATGAAGCTACACTGGAGCACCACTTTTTATCCCTAGACTAATGTTCTGACAGAGTGGACCATAAAAACCATGGTGGAAATGCTACATACATGAGTCCATGATTTTGGTCACATTTGGGAGGAACACCTTCCTCTAGTGGAGTTTTCATTAAACAAAAACTATTACCCCACCATTAGCATGGCAGTGTTTGAGCCCTTGTATGGGTGGCCATGTAGATCAACCCTATACTGGACAGACCCAATGGTGTTTTTAATAATTGTTCTGGAGTTCGTACGGGCTACCACCGAGTAGTTTCCGATCATATAGAAGCTAATAAGGACTGCATAGAGGATGCAAAAGTTTTATTTTGACCGAAGATGAATACACTTGGAGTTTGAAGAGGCCAACCATTTATTCCTTCTGGTCACACTGTGACGAGGATTACCGAGATTTTTCAATGGAAGAAATCTATCTATGAGGTTTATTAGACCTTTTCATATCTTGAGCAGAGTTGGTGGGCTGGTGTACAAACATTCTCTTCCACCACAGATGCACCAGGTGCTTGATGTCTTCCACATGTCGTAGATGAGGAGGTAAAATGATGATCCACCACACGTAATCTACTAGGGAAAGATAGACGTTGAAGATGGGGTGATGTTTATGGAGTTCCAAGTGAAGATAGATGATCGACAAGAGTGGGTCATAAGTGGGTGGTCAATTCCACTGGTGCGAGTTCAGTGACAGCATGGGAATCCTCAAGAGAGTACATGGGAGTGGGAGTCTCATATTAACTCCCAGTAGCCTCATATGTTTGATAAGATATTTCTTCGGATTTTGGGGATGTAATGTACTAAGGTAGAAAGAATATAATGTCTCATTAATTAAATGTGATTTTTTGTGAATTATATGAAATTATTTTGAGATCATAGTCTTCAACGTCAAATGATTCCCAAGCCTGGTTATCCCAAAATAGCATTTTCAAATATTTTTAAAGTATGCTTAATTATATATGTGAACAGGTTTTTCTAACATTTGATCCAGTGATCGGATCGAAAATCCATGGGACCATTGAATTCATAATGTCGGGATTCACCTATAAAATACTTTAAATTTTCTGGAGAGGGCCGAACAGGAATATTAATATTATGAATTTTTGTAAAATAATAAAATAACATTAAAAAGTAAAATTATTTTCATTTATCTTTTGTTGAGTGGTGGTCGAAGATGATACAGTGTTGTTACATGGCATTTTACTTAGGCATATTAATGGTTTGTTAACATTTAGTGTAACGAATCATTAATGACGTGTAGCAACGATGTTGTTTCATAAATGAAACAACTTAACCATGTGATGTCGCAACACAAAAGACACAATGAGACAGGTTTTTTCATTTTAGATGACTTGATTTTGGAACAAGGAATTAATATGAGAGGATTCTATGATGAACCTTCGATGAAAATCATCTCCAATAAATAACGACAAATGCCAACGAACGTCAAACATCTTCGACACTCCTCGACGAAAGGAGTTAGAAGCAACGAATGACGTCGAATTCTTGAATCCTAGATGATGTAACACTATGGAAATTAATTTTAGGGAGGTAAGGGTTTAATTTTTGAATGTTCTTCCCTATTATTATTCTATAAATGATGAACTCATATCAACACACTAACAGGTTGATCCATGATTCATGCATTTATTCAGGTGGGTGACCTTTCTTTTCGGTGTTATTATCTATGATTAGTTTATGTGTATTTTGATTGAGCTACAATAATAAATCTTCCCCATTATTATGAACTTATAACAAGGAGGGTGTGGGATGACATGAACAAGGCCATAGCATATCCTCATGTTCACTCCTTTTGAACAGATTTTCTTAATTGATGACAAGGCGGGTTTGAGACCTTTGTGGTGAAGAGGACACACACTAGAGGACATAAAAAGTGTAAGCATGAAGAACTCACCCCCATGGAATGTCGGTGGTATTCCATAGATTCTATTTGAGTGTCAGTGCCAGTGGCTGGGTGGAGAAGCATCGTCGTTGGGGCGCCACAATGCTAGGAGGCCAGGGCCAAGTGGATGTGGAAGTGGAAGTGGAATGAGATGTGCCAACTGAAGCCATGTGGAGGGGTGGCATGCGTTTTGGCTACCTAAGAGGATGTGGAGCTACGGTCGGATGACAGCGGATGGAGGAACACCGCGCGTTAGTGGGGAGAGACGGAATTCAGATACTTCCAACTGTCGTGTTCCAGGAGCACCCCAACTGCAACCTATGTGGCTACTTTTGAGGATGGAGAGTTGTTCCCCCAGCAAGCAGGCCAGGTCGGACCATCATCCAGTGGGTCAAACACACACCGATAGGTTGGGCCTACACCATTTGGGTCAGGCTGGACTAGACCAGTTTGTTAGGAAACTCGGAAAACTGGACCCTCGACCGAACCGTGAAGGGTCCAGCGAGACCCATTCGCTTGGCCGGACCGAAATGACTAAGACTCGTACCGGGTTAGGTCGATCCAGTAGAATTAAACTAGTGTATGTAGGACCCCTGGGTCAGGTCAGTCGGTTTGGTTCGCGCACAGGCCCAACCATCCCTTGTTTACTAAAACACTCATATCTTGAAAACTGAGCATCTGATTGATTATCCATTTTCATCATTTAGACCCTCTCGACCAGGTGGATATTTTGGAATACTCAAAGGTGAAATTCATGAATGTTTATATGTGAGGAATGGCTTGTGTAGTGGTTCTCCCAAGCATTCTATTTATGGAACCATGTGGTTGGATGAGACATGAAGAGTGTTTACTATCGACTCTGTGTGACTCGACGATAGACCATTTGGAAGGGACTCTGTGTGACATAGAAGGCCCATGGTGGGGATAAATTCTTTGTGACCCAGAAGTCCCAAGATACTAGTTAGGAGGGGTACCTCAGTATGGCCAAGTTGAGAAGAAGATCGGTATGACCTAAGAGGCCCACGGTGGGGAGAGACTTTGTGTGACACACCATTCCCAGATTACTAATCAGTGATGAGTACCAAAGAACACCAAGATTAGTGGGAAGAATCTTCTCTGTGACCTAGTAGACCCATTGTACTCGATAAAGTATGAGTTCTCCAGAAGAAGGGGTGTTTGATATTTTGACTGATGTTTCTATTATCAGTCTCTTAATTGCATACCTGGTGTGACATGTTCTCATCTTTATGCTTTTCTTTGAGGATTACTATGTGGTATTTAATTTTTTGTTTTGGGGAACATAATGAGTATAACGTTAATCACCCCTCTATAGCCTCCTCCCACTTGTGTTGTGTCCCATGCAAGAGAGCAGTATTTCGATAGAGACTTTGGTAGTCCGGGACCCAGAGGTGCTCAGGAAGACGAGACCGACAGACACTACGACCGTGGACGTGGTGGTTTACGACTAAGAGTGACCTAGTAAGATGGGGCCAATAGGGAATACTAATTTGTCTTCCAGTAGCTACATGACTCTTACAAGCAGGTGGGATTTTCTGCGAATGGCTATCAGAGTTCGTTTTGTACATTGCAGTTTTCAGTTTTTTATGGATTTTTATTCTGGCCACCTTGTATTAGTTGTACTTGTACTCATATTTTTTAGTGATACTCATTTACTTTTTAGGGTGTAATACATGGTTGGTTGTGTGTGTATGTGCAGACAGGTACTCAGGAAAATGCCTCACACTTGTAGATTGATGCCTTAGGTTCTAGTCGACAACCCCTAGCCTTAAGGAGGATGGAATGGGGTACTCACAGTACGGACCGTGGGGGAAGGGTGGTGAAAATATAACAAAATTACAATATAATACTTTTATATAATAAATTTGAAAAAAATATTATATGGAAAAATTATATCATATAAATTTTTTATTTTTACATATAAATAATTTCAAAAAATTCAGTGATATAATTTTTTTATAGAAAAACAACTTTATAAAATAAATTTTTTTCTTAGTCATAATTTATATAAAACACTATTAATGTGGATTTAATTTATCAATATTATGTTTTAGTAAAATTAAAATTTCATAATAATATATTTATATTTATGAATCAAAAGTAAAATGAACGATATTAGGCATTCTTAATCCTAATAATGAATTAAGTATATTTATAAAAAATAACAATTATAAATATGAACATATATACTAATATATTTCATAATCCAATTATACACATTAGAGAACTATAAATTTACTAACAGGTTTTATTGGTATAATAATATCACGGGTTTGTTTTTATTGGTTTTAGGTGAGGTTAAAATGAAAAAACAATTGGTCTAGTTAGTGTAAAACATATATTAAGATATAGGATATTACATTATATAACCAAATTAAATAATTTTTTCCCTATAATTTTATTTATTACCTATTAATGAAAATATCAATGGAAGTCTTTTATATAGACATAACTCGAGATATAATTTATATTGTGATATCAACAACAGAAACCGATGAAAAATATTTGTTTCCCTAGAATAGGATTGTCCAAAATATTGAATTGTTTTTCTATTATTTGAGAGAGTAACATGTCATTATTCAATGTCAACATCTATATTATATTAATTCCTTCTAAATGGTTTTAAAAATAATCATTTAATTGATAAACTATTATTATATGAAATAAATTGTAATATCATCATTTCATATAATTAACTCTTTAAATGGATTGAACGAATCCTTTTCCAAAATCACCATAAATTTATCAAAGGGATGATTTATAATACATTCATGATGAAAATATTTACAATTATTTAAGTAGTATAAAATATTTAAGTTACTATATGTTTTCATCGATTGTCGAATCATTGGTGTTATGATTTAATATTATTACAATAAATTATAGTCTTTGTAGGGTTATTATTGAAGTTTAAAGAAAATAAAATACGATGTTTAGGGATAGTGTAATTTTACCGATTACTTTCTTGACATAACATTAAGAGTTGAGTTGTCCCCTTTGTAAATGAATGTTTTCATCAATATTTTCATTGTAATTTTATGGATAGGGAATCAATTTTAGTAATTAAAAAAATTATTTTATTTCATTCTTTAAAATGTAAATGGGGTATATTTTTGTAAATTTATACCTTACACTTTATTGGGTGACCTCTTCATCTCTATTTATGAATCATGAGACCAATGTTGAATATTTCAAGAAATGAATCATTTTGTTTTTCATTTTTTCAAAATCCCATGGGTGTTGATATTCTCCTAGTCCTATCATACATGGATAGTACATATTTTTTGATTAATATTCCTTACATTACATAAGCACAATAATGAGGACCATATATATTTTAGTTCCCTTTGAATAATGGAACACAATATTATAATATGGTTATTGATCAAATGTTTTTTCCCAAAAAGAGCTTCATATTTAGTAATATTTAGATATATACCTTACAAAAAAATTCATCAAAACATGTGGAAGGGAAACTTATGAAAGGGTTATATTAGATGCCTAGTCAGGGTAAATAAGGGAGATAGAATAGGAAAACATGAACATAAGGTTATGAAAAGATGAGAATAACATTTGAAAGACCACTCCCAGAATAACAAAGATCATAATCACGAGTCAATGGGAAAATATTGGTACTTCATACAATCAAATAAAATAATCCATGGGGGAAAACATTGGAATAATACATGTATTATTATCTTACACATAAGTATATAAAATCATTTAAATATTATTCAAGTATTAGTTCCAAGAATATCAGAGTGGAGTGGGTTGAATACTCAACTCTCATAGTAGTCAAGGTCCACTACCAAGGCCATTGTTGTGGGAAAAGTCCCTTAATAAACATTTTTGACTCCCCATTGTAGTAAGGAATATCTCATGAGATATAAATCATCACCCATTGTATTGGTGGGAGATATATGTCCCTCTTATCTTATAATGAATACCATATTTATCTTTTCCACAAGTTCAAAAATTGTATACATATTATAATCCATGATAAGAAATTGTTTTATTAAAAATATAATGATATCATAAACTATTTAAAATAAAAAATATTTTTAATGACTTAATCATTTAATAATGGCATAACCTATGGAAAATTAATAGGGATTCATAATACTTTTTTCATTGTATAACATGTGCATGTGAAATAGGTATCAAATATAAATTTTTAAAATAAAACAGTTCGACAAATAATATTAATTGTATCCCAGGTTAAGATCTCAAGTTAGAACAAGGTACATTAATGGATGTCATCCATGATGGAATTTTTTTTTATTATAATCCATGTGTAATGTTTCTTTAGGATGAATAATTTTATTTGAACATAATATTTATAAAAAATAATAAAATTTAGAAATTATTTTCATTATAAATAAACATGATAACTTATAACATAATATATATAAATAATTTTCAAAGTTCATGGAGTAAAATTTAATTTATAAATTTTAAAAAATATTTTTAACGAATAAATCATTATCAAAATAAATTTTCCATTGAAATAAATTATTTGAAATATAATAAGATATGGAAAATATTTAGGAATGATTTTTCATTGAAAAGGTAATTCAATAGGATTATCGGAAGAACAAGATAATTGATTTGTCAGGAAAACGGGAGATATTGTTTCTATTTATCATGTCCAAAAACAATGTTTTTTGTTCAAATATTCTATAAAATGAAAATTTTTATTATTTTCAAACTGATATAAATGTTCAATTCAAAAAAATAGATAAAACAGATACAAACATGGGATAAAATAGTTTAAAAAAGTATAATAATGAAATATATTATGAAAACATTTTTAGAAAAAAAAAATTATAATAAAATATATTTTCAACTCAATGGATAAATACATGAAGATTTTCATAAAAATATATTTTTCACTTATTTTAAGTACCAATGTGTGGGAAAATTGAACTATTACATAAAAATATCATGAATATAAAAAATAAAGAATCTTTCATGAGTTTTTAAGAGAATGATATTATGATTTTATCATCATAAAAATAATATTAAACAATCCAAAAAAGAAATGAGATTGTAACATAAAGTCATTACCACCTTGGTTATTCTAAATGATAATCCCCATAGATTATTAACATAAAATAAAATATAAAATATCAGGATAATAAAAAAATTATTTATATAACATGTAAATGGGTCTATATATACACATCATGAAAGAATATACGTTCATAACATAACATATGTCTAGAAAAGGGAGAATTTAGAATATATCCTTGACCACATAGATAAAAATAATAATGTGAGCCCCATGAAAAAGAAATCATAAATTGTATGGGTAAAAAATACAATTTTCATGATAAAAACAATAAAATAAATTTTGGGGAAATATATAATCTAGATAAAACATACATGTTGTGAATGTAGTATTTGTCTCACAGTGATTAATTATGAGCTGGAGATCCCTTACCATAAGTCTCTACTTCCTTACAACTCCTTCAAATATACAATAAAATGAATATTAGTTTATTTTAAATATATTATGTAATATATATTACATATATCATACCATATATGCTTTGATTATAACATTTTCAAACCCATTTATTAACAATTACATGATAAAGTAATCTTTCGAGTAATAACCCATTTGTTTTTCATATGTGTTTTGATTTTTTTTTCATTGGTTGTATAAAATTTATCATTGTTCCATAACATCCAGATTTATAAAAATGGTATAAATATAATATATATTATTTATATATGTTTGTAGAGTTGTCCATAAAATTAATTAATTGAAATTGAAATACATTGATCATGGTCACCACATTTTATATGCACGCATGAACATTGTTTCCATTTTATTGTCAAATTGAATAAATGAATGTTAAATGATATATTAATATTAAATAATAGTTTTTATTTCATATATTATAGAAAATTTAAATAAATCCATCCTTAATACCCCATCAAATACATGAACGAATCAGATCAATTCGCGATGCTGATGTATATCATACACATGAGCGATGTTTTCATAATCCCCAAAAAGGGAATATGATATTGCGATTTAACAATTCAATAAAAAATAATATCATATTAATGATATATAAATAATAAATTCATCATTATTTCCTATATTTATAGGTTTTAATAGAAAAATTAATGACATTGTTTCCCCATGTGGTAGTCTCCCTAACACACAAATGATGATTTTGCACCCCATTTTTTTGAAGTGGAAAACATGTAATATTTTCCAAACAATGAATACCATCAATGTTTTCTTATTTTAATGTCTAAAAAAAGGAAAAATTATCAGGATAAATAGTAATATGGTCTATATGATTCCATAAAACACATATTGGAAAAGTATTGGGTTATTTTTTTACCCTTACAATTTAGTTCAAACCACATTAAACACATTTTTACCTTAAGCGTGGAAAATAATATTTACAATTTTTATTATTCATTTTGGTAGAAAATTAAGATTAAATTACTATAGGATGTAAGTATTTTTAATTCCAAATATTTTATCAATTTTTCTAAATTTCATTTATTTTAAGTTGAAAACTATAATTTACAATTGACGAACCCATGTAATGGGAAGAATTTTTTTAGAGAGAAATTGATCAAATGTTATCAAATTTTTTTTATGTAACATCGATACAAAATTTATTAAGATTAATAGAATTTTTTTAATGGATAGATAATTGAATTAATTTTAATACATAAAAAAATTAAAATATAATTTAACCATTTAAATAAATTAAACAGAATTTGGGATTTTAATTTAAATTCAGTATTTTAAACTATTCATCAAAAAATTAAAAATTTCATAAAATTATTAAAAAGTATCCCTGTTATAATTTTCATATGATGATTTAAAAAATTAAAATTATTTATTAAAACTCATTTTATATAAGTGTAAAAAATCAAATATAATATATAAGCAAAAAGTCAATGAAAGCACGGGTTTTCCAGAAGATTATTTTTTCAAGAATAAGATGATTTAAATTAGCTATATGTATGATAATAATAAATTAATTAATCTAAAATAAATTTTTTTGAAATATAATAAATAATTAACATTTAAAAATTTAAAATTGTGTTATATTTAAATTAAATTATAATGATGACACATTTTTCACAATAAATTATTTTTTAGAAAAAAATCCAAAAAATGAGCGTATAAAAAATTCAATATAAAGTATATTAAAAAGTACTTAAATGGATTTAATATTTGTAAATAGTAGGTAAGTATCATCAAAACAAATTAGTGAAGATATGTTGATTTATTTATACGAAAATAAGTGATTATTTCATAAAAATCAGTATTTTGGAATATACACTGAAAAATTAACATTTTTTAAAAAATCAACATTTTGTAAGAAAATGCCAAAATTTAAATTTATTTTAATTTCCATACGATGATTTAAAAAGAAATTTTCAATTGATAATATAATTTCTCAAAAATATCTTGAAATTATTTATAGTATGATCTCATAAAATACCCTTAAAATAATTTTGTATAAAAGCATATTTTTGTAGAATATAATTACTTTAGGAATAATTGAATGATTATTTTAAAATAATATATAAATAAATTAATATGAAGTAGGAATTTTTTATTTATATTCCAAATTGGTATTCGTAATATACATACACACTTATTTAATGGATATTTTTAATGTCCATATTTAAAATAATACTATTTCATGCTTCCCAGAAATTCGGTGCCATATATCATGTGTAATATCATTGTTTCATGAGACGTAATAAAAACATGATGTTTCATATAACTCAATATATACTCAGTATATATTGTTAAAAAGATAAATTTTATGGTCAATCGAATTCTAATTGTCAAAATTATTAAATTTTATTGATTTTTTTAAAACTAAATCTCAGAGTGTCACTTTTGACCACCCTTAAAATAAATATCTCATGTACAATTCATCTCAGTCATCAATGGTTTAATATATTAATGTTCCTTTATCGATACCCAAATCACACTAATGAATAATATAAATTCCATTTGTAAGAACTTGGTTCATATTCATTAGGTACAAGTTTCTTCTTTTCTTCTTTCCTTAAGAATTTTTAAAAAAATAAGGAAAATAGGTAAAACCCCCAACTTTTGTGGGTACACGCCATTTAATTTTCAACACGTCGTGTACTATGGTCGTGTGGGATGAGTAGAGAGGGCGTGTAGGCCTGCCGACGATGAATGGTGTAAAAAATGAATACACGTCGTGTATGTGGTATTTACACGTTGTGTAATTAGTCGACGGGTGAATAGTAAGGTAGTGGAAGCAACAACCAGTGGAGCGACAATACACGCCGTGTATTCAAGAATACACGCTGTGTACTCATGTCGACAGATGAATAGTTATGAGGTGAAAAGTAGCCTCTAGAGGAACAGTTAAAAATGAAAAGTGCACGCTGTGTAATTGGGACTACACACCATGTAGTCTGTTTTTTTCACTCAAAATGGGTAGTAGCCTCCTCATTCATTAGAGGATGCATTGGACGCGTTTGGAGCTCGGAAGGAGACGGTCGGATCTTGGAGGATCTCCCGATCGTCGACTAGAACTCGGATTCTTCCGCCGTTATTGTTGTTAGAACTGTGTGGGTAAGAGCTTCCCTCTCATTGATCCCTTCTTTCTAATCCTTTCCCAAGGGGATGTTATTTGAGGTTGAACGTGTAGTCGTTTATCTGAGATCTACGTTGTTCTCCAATGTTTTGGGAGGCATCTTTCATGTATATCGATCAGTGGAGATCGAGGTAGGGGGTTTGATGTTTATTTCCAACTGTCATATTGTTTTTGTGTACCATTGTGTTACGTGCCCATGTTGGGGTGTCATATGGATGAGGTCTTGAATAATTAAATACCTAAAATTGCATAAGTGATTTAATGAATATGTAAAACTGCTTTTTGGGATTATTTTATGGATCCAGGGCCACCCTGTGGGTTCGTTTCTCCTTTTTGGCCATTTTTCCAGGATACCCGAGTGTATGTCATGATTATACCATGATTTTAGTTTCCATGAGAGGAATTGTATATAAATTTCTTGTTTATGATGGGGGATCAACCCAGTTGCTTGTCTGTGTTTTTTTATCCTGAGGTCAGTGCTTTTTTAGCCTGAGGGAAATGTTGGTTAGCATGATGGTGACTTTCCCAATGTATGAGGACAGTACTTCTGTGCATGAGGGAAATGTCTCATACACCTGAGGGAATTATTCGTTATGTCTGTGAAAATTCACCTTCGGGTTTCAATTCTCTTTACCTAAGTGTAAGAGTTTTCATGTCTGAGGACACTAGTTACATAGAACATTCACTGTGGTGATTTCTTATATCAAATTGATAGATGAGTATTAAAATGGAAATGTAGCTGGTATAGATGTTTACTTTGATTACATGCTAGTTTACTGCATTTTACTATTGCACACTGTTGTTGCACATTTACACTAATAGTTGGGCACCGACCTTTTGTGGTTGCCTACTGGGATTTTTTTCTCACACTCTGTTTGGGTCATGTATTCAGTCTAAACAGATTATATTATTGTAGGTGTTGATAAAGGAAAGGGTCCATATACATGTACTTGATTATTGCATAAGAGTATGATAGAATGGGATCGAGCTTATGCTTGCGATGCTGCTAAGTTACTACTGCACTATTTTTTTCCCTTAATGTACTTGTAGATTTCATTCTATTGTTCCAGATTGCAGTGTATCCTATTTTGGATTCTTTCTTAGACTTAGGGACATTCTGCATCATCATCTATGTATAACTGCAAGTTATCTTTTATGCCAGTTATCAAATTCTGGTTTATATTGTTTTACTTCTTCCGTTGTTGTATGTTTATATTTTTCTGTTGTGTTACACTTTGAAAAATGAGGGCATAGTTTCCCCACTATCAGTCCTTGGCCCTCACTGCTAGTCAGTAGCCTTTGGTGTTTGGGGAAATGCGCTTGAGGTCATGTGACCAACCGGGTCCGGGGCACCCGTGGTGTGGCATACGGATCTGAGACGTTACAAAGTGCTATCAGATGGGTTCTTTTCTTTGACATATTGTTTAGATCCTATAGTCAAGGATATGATAGAATTGGTACTTGTTAATGAGATGTGACTGGGCGTAGCTAACCCGCATATAGGGAAAAGCTAATATACCTCGTTTAATTGCAATTTTTCTGGTTTTGCGATTTTATTGTTGATTTGATTTCACCATTGGGTGACTCACATGGGGTGTTCTGTTTATATGTTATAATTTGTTTCTATTTAGTTGCAACCCGATAATATGAGGGTATTCCATCCCATGCATCATTTTGGCATATGTTAGAATCACATTCCATGCATAGTTTCCATGCCATATTGGTGCATTAGAACATTCATGTTGTTGTGATAGTTGTTGTGCTAGAAAAATCATTCTTCTGTGATAGATTCATTGATTAAAAATACCAACTATTTGATAGGGTATTGTTGTGGGAGGATTGATAGACTGAACGCCAAACTTTGGTTCCCGAGATGTATGGGATCTCTTTGACCAAAATTTAGCGGATCATGATCCAACCTTTTGCTACGTTTTGTAATATATTGTGTAAGTTCGGGTGGTAAACTTTGGTTTGAGGGGAGTATGGGCCCCCACAGATTAGAATTTGGCATACTGACGCTTGAAATTAACGATAAAGGGGCTCCGGAATAGTTTCTGAGGTGTACTCTCCAGAAACCCAGACAACACGGTGTGTGGTTCAATGAACACATGCTATGTACTCTTCTATTCGGGAAGAAGTGAAAATTTTATATGTATACACCGTGTAATTTATTTATACGTCGTGTTGTCTCTAACAGTGTCATAGGTCGTGTGGGCAGAGACACGTGATAGGGAACATCTGTGGTAACATGACATGTCTACCTTGAACACATCGTGTAGTCTAACCCAGGAGTCGGCGGTGTAACTAACAACACGGGTCAGTTGGGGCTTCTTAGTACATGTTGTGTCCATCTAGCACACGCTATGTAGTGTAACCTAGGAACATAGGCTGTGTAACTAATAAAACGGGCTGGTGAAGCTTGAATAGTACATGTCATGTAATTGTGGTACACGTCGTGTAGTCTTGACTAGTGAGAGACCGTGTTGACTTGGCTGTGTGGCTAGGGAAAACAGGGTGGTCCACACGCCGTGTGCAGGTGTAACACATCGTGTAGTGTCAGCCGAGTAGCTGGTCGTGTCACTAAAAACACAGGCGGTTGGAATATAAGTAGTACACGCCATGTAGTTATTATACATGCCATGTAGTCTTGTTTAAAGGAGATTAGTGTGGCTAATCCGTGTTGAATGAGTTGGGAAGGGAAATAAAATTCAAGTACATGCCCTGTGTCTGGACAACATGCCATGCGTTTTGGGTGTCACATGACCAGTTTTGGCAGAAGAACATGCCCATGTGAAAGAATTAAGGGAACATGTCGTGTAGTTATTATACACACGGTGTAGTCTTGTTTTGTAAAAAATGTGAATGTTTTCTTTCTCTTGTTCCCTTCTTATTCATCGGTTCATAGTCCTTGATGATCATAATCTAAGTCATGTGTTGAAATTTTAGAGTCATGCCACTGAAATGACCATGAGTTGTTCACCAAGAGTGTGCTGACGAGTATACTCTAGAGATGATAGGTCATGGGCAACCAGTGGATCGTCCACCAGAGCCAGATGCAGTGCCAATCATTATACTGGACATAAGTGCAGATGCGCAGTTCTGTGAAGGCATCATGCGGTTTATGCAGACCTTCCAGGGAGCACCACAGGTTTCCACATCTATGGTAGATTTGACGCATATATTTCAGCATAAGCTTCTGCCTAGGTTTTCTAATGATGGCGGAACACAGGATACAGATTCTCGGCTGGGTTCTATGAAGACAACTTTCATGCATCTGGAGAAGCCTCCGGGGAGGGGGGTCAAGTTCTCTTCTTACATGCTGTGTGATTATGCCAAGAGATGGTGTGATGTTACCACCCATACTGAGAATCACAGATACATGGCATGCGAATATTTTTAGGCAGTATTTGATGACTTTTCGTTCCAGAGACACTGAGGGAAGATCGAGCTCGAGAGTTCATGAATCTGTAGCAGGGCGCTATATTAGTGATGGATTATTCTTCCCGCTTCACCGAGTTACAATGTTTTGCACCGGTTCTGGTGGGTGACGAGATTTTGAGGTCTAGATGTTTTGAGGATGTTCTTCAATATGACATCTAAGCACTGGTGAATGTTTTCAGGTTGCCTACAGTGCACGCTATTGTGAAACAGGCACTCATTATCGGGAGGAACCTGCGGGAAGCTAGTAGTGCGAACCAGGGTGTTTAGGCACCAGTTTCGTGTACTATTTCTACTGGTAAGAGGAATATTCAGATGGATTTCTCAGAGAGTGGAATCACTAGAAAGAGGATTTCTTCTGGTAGCCAATTCATGTTCTACTAGAATGGTAAAGAGGGGCACAAGAGACCTCAATGTCCACGTGACCTAGTGTAGTGACGAGCTTGTGGAATGATGGGTCATCTTTAGCATTTCAGCAATGTATTTTCACTAGTGACCAGTGAGAGGGGTACTGTGCAGACTCTACGTGCAACCGTAGGGCCACCAGCTTCATACCAATCAAGAAATTGGAATGCGTCTGGTCTTGTAGTCCGAGAGGTTGGTCATGGTCGTGGTAGTCAGACACCAGGATATCAGAAGAAGCAAGGCGGGTCATCTCAGGGTAGTTAGGCTATGTCAGAGGGCCGCGGCACTCGGCAGGCATATGTTGTGCAATATACCCAACAAGATCAGGATCCCAGACCTTCCACTTTCAGAGGTAATATTTTAGTTTCTTATGTTTTAGCTTCTACACTTTTCGATACGTATGCTTTACATAGCTTTACATATGTGCTCGTAATGGAGATCCTTGGGATATGTGTTTATTCTTCTTCAGATAACATGATTATAGACATTCCATTGGGAATTAAAACGGTATGTGTGTATCAGTGCAAGGAGTGCCCCTTTATGATGGTGGGTGTAATTTCCATTGGTACCTCTATCTCTTAGAGATGAGAGGCTAGGATGTCATTCTAGGGATGGACTGGTTGGTACCCTTTCGAGCCTTTGTAGATTTCTATCGTCGTAGGGTGAGTTTAACATCACCAGAGGGTGGAGACTTTCTGTACAAGGCTGAATGGGATGTCCAGGCGAGCCGAGCTGGACCCAGGCATCGTGGGCGAGGTGGTGTGACAGCCCAGATTCCATTTTTATATCTATATGATCAGAGAACTTGTCAGAATTATTTCCCTCTAGTGGTTGATCGTTTCAATGATGTCTTCCCGGACAACATTTCAGGTCTAAATCTGAAGCAAGAGGTGGATTTCTCTATTGATCTTGTGCCAGGAGTAGCACTGGTGTCCATTCCTCCTTGTATGATGGATACACCAAGGTTTCATGAGCTCAAGAGGCATTTGGAGGCGTTGGAGGTATAGGGTTTCATCCAACCCAGTACTTCTCCATGGGGTTCGCCAGTTTTTTTTTCTAAAAAGGAGGGCATTGCCCTCAGACTTTGTGTGGATTATTAGAAAATGAACCAGTTGATGGTCAAGAACTGATATCCCTGGCCAAGGTTTAATGATCTTTTTGATCAACATTGAGGATCATGAATGTTCTAGAATATTGACATGAGATCCAGATATCATCTTTTACACGTGAGACCATTGGATATACCGCTTACAAATTTTCATAGTAGATATGGTCTATACGAGTACTTGGTCATGCTGTTTGGACTCACGAACCCACCAACAGTTTTCATGGCTCTGATTAATTTTGTGTTTCATCAATATCAATATTCTTTTGTCGTAGTATTCATGGTAGATATCATGGTGTACTCTCACACTCAACACAACCATGCCAACCATCTTGAGATCATACTGAGTACACTAAGAGAGAATAAGCTATATTCTAATCTCTCAAAGTGCCACTTTTGGATGTACTAGATTCAATTCCTGGGTCATATTATCATAGAGGTAAGAGTTTCTGTATACCAGTAGAAAGTGAGAACAGTAGTTTTATGGGAGAATCCTAAGAACATTTTTGAGATACAGAGTTTCTTGTGGATGGCTAGTTACTACAGGTGCATTATACATGACTTCTCCCGCTTAGCAGCACCGTTGATGGGTTTGACTAAGAAGGGTGTGAAGTTCGTTTGGTAAGAAGATTGCGAGAAAACCTTTCAGGAGCTGAATGGACAATTTAAATTAGCACCAGTACTGATACTTCTAGAGCAAGGGAAGTGCTATATAGTTTACTGTGATGCATCAGGTATTGGGCTTGGAGCAGTGTTAATACAGGGCGATCGATTAGTTGTGTACGTGTCTCGGATGTTGATGCCACATGAGAGGATTTACCCGATGCATGATCTCGAGTTGGCTGTAGTTGTTTATGCGTTACACTATTAGAGATATTATCTCTTGGGGGAGAATTTTGCAGTTTTCACCGACCAAAAATGTCTCAAGTACATACACCTGGTAAAGGTAATTCAGTAGCTGATGCACTGAGCAGGAAGACTCAGATACATGCAGTATAGGAGGCTAGTGGTGAGTGGGAACTAATGGCATTGTTCTCTAAGATGCATATGGAGGTGTAAAATAGTCATAGGCAAACCTATCATTCATCCTTAGCTGTGACTTATACCATCCTAGATAGAGTTAGGATGAGATAACTATCAGTTGCAGAAGGCCTACTTCTATGGGAGCTGGTGGCAAGTGAGGACCCTCCTCCTAGTTGGAGTATATGCATTGATGAGGTTCTGCATATCCATGGAAGAATGTGGGTTCCAAGGGATATACATGAGGAGCTGATGAGGTAGTTTCATTCTTCAACATGGGCAATGAATCCTATAGTTATAAAGATATACCGTGACTTGAGACGTCAATATTGGTGGTCGGGTATGAAAAGAGAGATCATTGGTTTTGTAACGAGATGTTCCACCTGTCAGCAGGTGAAGGCGGGGCATCAGAGGCCGGTTGGACTGTTACAAAATTTAACCATTCTAGAATGTAAATGGGATGATGTCGCGTTGGACTTCATTACTGGGTTTCCAAGGTCACCTCGAGGCAATGATGTTGTGTGGGTTGTTCAGGACAGGATCAAGAAGGTAGCTCACTTTTTTCCAATCAAGGAGAACTTCAGCATTGACGAGCTCGTGGAGTTGTATATCTGAGAGGTAGTAAGTGTTCATGGGGTCTTTCATTATATCGTTTCAGATAGGGACTCTCATTTTACATATCATTGCTGGAAGAGTTTTCAAAGGGAACTGGGTACACAGGTGCTTCTAAGCACAACTTACTACCCTCTGACTGATGGCCAGTTAGACCGTACGATACAGGTGCTAGAGGTTATGCTGGGATCATGCATCCTAGACCTTGGGGTCTCTTGGGAGAATCATACATCCCTTGTCGAGTTTTCCTATAATAATAGTTTTCAGGCAACTATTTAAATGGAACATTGCGAGGTTTTATATGGTAGGCCATGCTGATCACCTTTGTGCTGGATGGAGGCATGTGATGTAGCTTTAATGGGACCATGTCTTGTATAGGGGACTTCAGAGTAGGTCCAGTAGATTCA
The DNA here is from genome assembly GCA_963277665.1 of Viscum album. Classification (NCBI taxonomy): domain Eukaryota; kingdom Viridiplantae; phylum Streptophyta; class Magnoliopsida; order Santalales; family Viscaceae; genus Viscum; species Viscum album. The sequence continues at coordinate 408,893,792 of OY728153.1, read as the reverse complement.
GATGCAGATGGATACCGCACCGTCATGCCAGAAATCTTATGTTAATCGATGCAGATGACCTTTGGATTTCGTGGTTGGGGATCAGGTTTTCTTGATTGTTTCACCGAGGACAGGACACATGCGTATGAGGAGATAGGGAAAGCTTCAACCATGGTATGTGGGGCCATTTGATATTCTATAGAGAGTTGGACCAGTTGCCTATCGGTTACGGTTACCATAGAGGTACCGGGCCATGCATGATGACTTCTATGTATCTCAACTGTGTCGTTATCATTCAGACATGTCTCACTTCTTTCAGCCTGAGGAGGTTGAGATTCTGGTCAATGCATACATTGATGAGCATCCAAATCGTATTGTTGATAGGAGCATAAAGGTTTTATGAGGCCGGTCAGTCCTCTCATACAGGTGCTATGGTAGCATGGTCGAGTACAGGACGAAACATGGGAGTGAGAGAATGATGTATGAGCCCAGTGGCCAGAATTGTTCACAGTTTTATCTTCGCCACCCTTGTAAGGGAAATTTGTGGACGAATTGCTTTAAGGGGGGATGTTTGTAAGAAATCGGTTCTTATTCTTGAGGTACAAGTTTCTTCTTTTCTTATTTCCTTATATGTTTTTGATAAAATAATGAAAATGGGGGAAAACGCATATTCTATGGGTACAGGTCATGTAGTTTGGCCGTGTGGGATGAGTACACAAGGTTTGTAGGCTTGTCGGTGACGAGGGTGTAAAAACATACTACACACCATGTATGTGGAATTTCCACACCGTATAATCAGTCGGCAGGTGAACAGTAAGGCGGTGGAAGAAGCCACCAGAGGAGTGAAAATACACACCGTGTATTCCGGAATACACGTTGTGTACTCATGTTGATAGATGAATAGTTCGGTGGTGAAAAATAGCCTCTAGATGAACAGTTAAAAATGAACATTACAGGCTATGTACTTGAGAGTACATGTCGTGTAGTTTGTTTTTTTCACTTAAAATAGGTTGTAGCATCCTTATTCAGCACAAGAGGCATTGGACACGTTTGGAGCTCGGGAGGAGATGGCCAGAGCTTGGAGGAGCTCCCGATCGTCGACCAGAACTCAGATTCGTCTGCTATCGATATTGTTGGAACCACGCGGGTAACAGCTTCCCTATCATTGGGCCCTTAATTCCAATTCCTTCCCGATGAGAAGTTATTTGAGGTTTAACCTGTAGTTGTTTATCCCAGATCTACGTTGTTCTCATATGTTTTGGGAGGAATTTTTCATATATATAGATCAGTGGAGATCGAGGTAGGTGGTCTGATGTTTAATTCCAACTGTCATGTTGTTTTTTTGTACTATTTTTCTATGCTCTAATCTTGGGGTGTCGTATCGATGAGTCCATGATTAATTAAATACCTAGAATTTTTTAGGTAATTTAATGAATATGTACAACTATTATTTGGGATAATTAATTGGATCCAAGTCCACCATGTTGATGTGTTACTCCTGTTTAGCCGTTTGGGCAGGATACCCGAGGGTATGCCATGATTATACAATGATTTTAGTTTCCTTGAGAGGAATTTTATATAAATTTCTTTTTTATGCTTGGGGCTCATCCCGGTTGCTAGTCTGTGTTTTGTTTAGCCTGAGGGCAGTGCTTTGTTTAGCCTAAGGGTAGTATTGGTAAGCATGAGGGTAACTTTTCCTATGTCTGAGGATAGTGCTTTCGTGCCAGAGGTAAATATCTCATAGGCCAGAGGGCATTATTCGTTATTCCTTTGGACAGTCACTTGTGGGTTTCGATTCTTTGTACCTGAGGGTAAGAGTTTTCATGTATGAGGACACTGGTTACACATAACATTCATTGTGGTTATTTCTTATATCAAATTGATAAATTATTATTAAAATTTAAATGTAACTGGTATAGATTTTTTACTTTGATTACTTGCTAGTTTACTTCATTTTACTATTGTCCACTGCTATTTCACTTTTACACTGACAGTTGGGCATGGGCCTTTGGTGGTTGCCTACTAGGATTTATTTCTCACACCCTTTTTGGGTCATGGATTCAGCCAAAACAGATTATATTACTATAGGTGTAGATAAGGGCAAGGGTCTCTATACAGGTACTTGATTCTTGGATATGCGTAGGAGGGCATGGGACCGAGCATTGGCTTGCAATGCAGCTGTGTTACTGCTGTACTGTTTTGTTTTCCTTATTGTACTCGTACCCTACATTGTATTGTTCCATATAATAGTGTATCTTGCTTTGGATACTTTCTTAGACTTAGGGACATGATGAATCATCATACATTTATAATTGTAAGTTATCATTTATTCTAGTTATCAAATTATGGTTTATATTGTTTTTCTGATTCCGCTTTTGTATGTTTATATTTTTCCGTTGTGCTACACTTTGACAAATGATGGCATAATTTCCTAACTATCAGTCCTTGGCCCTTACTGCTAGTCGTCATCCTCTGGCATTTATGGAAATGTGCTTGAGTTCAAGTGACCAACCAGGTTCTGGGAACCCATGGAGTGGCATCTGGATCTAGGACGTTACACCATTTATAAGGGATATTATGATTCATAAAAGTTACCTACTTTATCTTATGACTAGGATTCAACAAAGGATAACATATGTAGGAAGTGATTATTTTTCCATGGTAGACAAGATTAAATAATTACATAGATTGATAGAGATCATTTATTACAAGAAATTAGGTTATCTAAATAAGGTTAATGAACACACACAAAAATAAACTAATCAAGGGTGAAAATGTTCATTGATATTATCTGAAAATATGATAATAAGACAATATTTCTTTTCATGATCCTTTTCTTAATATTGGGGAATTCATTTTCCATATAGGCCGAGAACATTTGAATATGTTCAAAATTCAAATATTTTTATTTCATAGTCACAATATTATTATTTTGTTGTTCCTTGATCCATTTCCATTTCTTTTCTCACTCTAAGCAATTAATTATTATTCCATGTATGAGGTAGTAAATAAAATCAATAAAATAATGATAATTAATTACTTATATTACAGTTAAAAACACGTTATAACAACTATCCAATATACATAAATCATTATAAGGGTATGTAATGAATTAATATCTAAACCCACTTCCACATTTCAATATAAACCATTCCATAATTTTATTGACATATAACCATTTCATAATTAAAAATTTGTAAAAATATTCAATAAATTAAACAGAATAATATTAACATTAATCCCCCATATATCATAATTTTTCTCCTAATATTTATATATGATCCATATGAATACATTCATAATTTATTCTCTTGAATCTTGTTTATAAACGGAATTTCCATAAAAACATGAGGAAAATGTGCATGATTCCTAATTCCATGAATAATAACTTGGATTACTGAATATATTCCAATTAATCAAAAATGTTATAAACAAAATCAATTATAACATAAGGCACATTGTCAAAAAATACTTTTGATTGATGAGTTCATCAATACAATCCAATCTACATTATCAATATCAATCATCTCTTTATCCGAGCAGAACAATTTTTTCTCAACATTAGGAATATATTAAGGATTAACATCCCTTATTCAACATATCACCATGCATTTAAATCTCATTTCTATTCCATCAGCACCGCATAAAGTATTCTAGAATCTCATTAATGAAAAACAAATGTGGAACAATCCATTGATGTTTTAGGATTTTATAAACCAAAATATCACTGATAAAAAAATAAATCTCATTAAATTCCAATACATCATACATTAAACATTCATCATACACCATTAACCATGGATATATCCCATTATGTCTTAAAAAATCATCATTTTATATTTATTTTGTAGTATCTTCTTCATCAGCAATATAAAAATTAATAGTACAATCACAGCCCAATGTAATATCAATAAAAATATTACATTCTTAAAATTATTTAACAATAAAAACTTTTTAATTGTATAACAAAATAAAAACATTAGAAATGAGTAATGATTGAAATAAAAGGTATCTCTAGAATTTGAGGAACACGTACTGATGAAATAAAAACTTGACCTCTAGAAAAGTAATGTGACCCATATGAATAGTAAACTAGACAATTGAATTGTAACATCACTAATTAAAGTATAAATAAAATTTATCCATATTATAAGTGACAATATTATATAATTATATCATAGTAACTGTAATTAAGTATTTTAAAAATTAATAATAAAGTGTTGCTGTTTTTTTATGTTTTTAAATTTAATTAAATTTTTATGATCATTTTAATAAATTAAAAGAAAATTTATTTTCATAAAATGAATTCATAAAATTTTATTTTGATTTCTTATGATCATAATTTAATTTTATGATACTTTAATTAATTTTTCAAATTTTTAGACAAACAATTTTTATTATAAAATTTTATTTTTTATGTAAATTTTTATTTAAAATAAATAGTATTTCTGAAAGTGCGGCCGATTGTCGCCTATCGACCGTTCAAGGTTCCGGTGCTCTGCTAATGTGTATAGCAGCACTCGGGTCGAATCCTCGGCGATGATACTTTGTAGTAGTCGTTTGTTTTTAGTTGATTGTGTTTTGATTAGGGGGTTTGTTTGCAGAGCTTAATTGAAATGATTTATGGATGATGTTTGATTTACCAAATTGATAAAGATTGGGGTGAGTTCATCATTGGGGAGTTAAGCATGTGATATCCTTGAGCCTTACTTTGTATTGCATTAAATTAACACCCATGTCATAAGTTGATGTTGATTGGAATTCCTAAGTGTGAAGGCTTTAATCCAAGCCTTAAATTAACTTAGGGTTCTAATCTCAATAAAAACTTATTTATGGTAGTGTATTTATGGTTCCAATAATCCATGGAAACCACTTGTTAAACAAAACATATCATTAATCCATGACATATTAAGTTTAACATACACAATATTAATTTAAAGAATACTCATCGAGCAAAACTCTCAATCAATTAACATCCCCAAATTATAACTCACCCCAATGAGAGATTTACTCAGCCATTTGGATGTTTAATAATCTGGTAATATATGTTTATGGTGATGAATTATAAAGAGAAGAAAAAGAAAGGGACAAGATAAGAGTAGTGTGCCGAACACACACACGAAATAATTTAAGAATCAAAAATGGAATTTCGATTGAATGAGGAAGCTTAAGAAGGGAAGGGGATTGAACTGAATTTAAACTATTTTAAGAACATTAATATTAAAATACAGAAGGTGGAAGAGAATAAGAGATATTGAAGAAGTAACTTGCATTAAAACAGAATTACAAAGAAAGAGAATTACAAGATTACAAAAATGAAGAACTCAAAAGTAAGTGAAAAGAAAGAGAGGAGGAAAGGTCTCTCAAGTGAAAACTTGAGTATGGCAGGTCCTCCCAAGCCTTTGGCAAAGCTTTGGTCGTGCCAATGTGATCTCCTATCTTCTGAAATGCCAACCCCTCTCAAGGAGAGAAGGGGAGAGTATTTATAGCCCAAGGAGTGGACTGTTTGCATTCCCAATCTGTCCCTCCACTTGCTTCGCCAATTGAGCTATACAGACAGCCGAATCTTCAAATACATCCTTCTTCAAAGATGTAGAAAATAATGTTGGCCGACTACTCTAAATATTTGGAGGCATTTGGACAATTGGAGCCAAAGTTATGGCCGGTTGATTAAACAAAGGTAAACTGTCCATTTCTATCCATTCTTTTTCGATGGCCAAAATGTGAATGGATTTTTGAACAGGAAGATGCCTTCAAATTCGAATGACTTCTTCAACAAAGTCGGCCGCCTATATCTCCTCTTTCACACTGCAAAATCTCAGCTCGATTGGATGCTTACATCAGGAGATATGTCATGCATACTATACTGATTTTAATTCTCGGCCAGAATGGTGGGCTGGACTTCAAAGGTTTATTTGGGCCCCTTGTACTTGGATTTGGGCCATGAAATTTTTATCCAAGATGCAATGTAGTGTCCCCCGAATTATGGTGGAGATTGAAGGTCTTTGGACTTCTCGATTGAACCCAGTAAATCAATCTTCATGGATGGTCCAGTTTGTTCACAGATTCTTTGGTCTTGTTTGTGAGGACCATATGACCCTTCAAATGGCAGAATTGGCTCATGGTTCCTTCTAATGAAATGTTTTATATTGAAAGGGGAATCCTACAAAACAAGAACCACACAATTTGGATCAGTATAGTGATATTTATAATTAAAACATTAAACTGACTCAATTTGACTACTTCTAAAAATGCTCAAATATTATACTTAATATTAAAACATTAATATTTCACACAAATTATGCACATTTCATATAAAATAAGTAAAGGGGGAATATAATAAGTAATGAAAATATTAATAACATCAACTCCCCCACACTTATATTTGCGCGTGTCCTCATGTGCAACAAATATAAAAACATGACAAAATCATTTTCACTCACCAACAAATATTAAAATTTTGTTTTCTCCAATCAGGGGAGGTTTAGAATATTTCACTCATCCATATTGAATTCCATCACAAATTTGGTTCACAATAATGCATCATAAACAATTCATTTTTTCATGTTCAAGGTTTGAATTGGAAAATGTAGGCACTCAAAACTTACTCCTCTCAAGATGATAAAAATGTATTTTAGGAGGTTCACTCATTCACCAACAAAAAGTGAAAATCAAGAGTTTGTAAGAGCTCTCAGCTTCCATTCCCAAATCTAATGTGTACAATAATCAAGAGGTCTTTTAAGGGGTTTTTCAGTGGCTATGGGACGGTAGGTATATAATGTCCAAAGGAAAAGAGGGGTTAAAAACACCAACATGGAAAAATCAATGCACATTTTTTTTTGAAATTTGATTTGAAAGGAAATAGAAACACATATTTACAAGGGAATGAATGTGTGATGAATGAAAAGTGAGGGAGATAGAAAATGGAATAGGTTGAGATGATGGAATATGTACAACATGGAAGACTTCCAATAATGACACAATACAAGACGAGTCAAGTGTTCTTTTTTTTCTTTTTCTTTTTTTTTCTTTTTTTTCTTTCAAAAGTTGTGCTTGAAACAAGTCTCACAGTCATCTCCCAACCCATGCTTGATCTCCTCATGGAACTAATTTTAGTAGTTATAACATGATCAAAGGTTGATGATGAATGATTTTTGACCCACCCAAGACACAACCCATTCCTTTTTTTTCATTTTTTTTATATAATTTTTTTCATTTTTTTTTTGAACACTTTTCAATGACTTTTGTACAAATGAAAATTACACATATACACCCCAAAGCTCACAGAATTACAACATCTCCCCCACACTTGAATGGATGCTTGCCCTCAAGCATATGATGACACATTGGAAATCAATGAAAGTATGCCCAAAAATGAAGTCCATTCCCCCCACACTTAAATTTCAAAAAATTGTACAATGAAAATCCATGAAGATGTTGGGTGGGACAAGGTATTAGGCTTGTAATGTGGCTATCAAAAGAAAGGGTTTCATAGGCTCAAAGGGGCTTTCAAAAGTAGGATCAATGTAAGGGTAACGGGAGGCTATTTGGCTATTCTGATTCTCATGTGGCTTAGAAAATGCCTCTATCATATTAATGCACACAAAAGATGGAAATTCAGCTCGAAGGTCCACAAACTCAAGACTCACAATCAGTGGTGAAGACACACAATGAAAAAGATGGCCATAGATGACCTTGGCAGGAAGGCTAATGTTATTCCTCACGGTAGGGGAGAATCATTTTCCACCAAAAATTGTTCATTCAAAATGTTTGTTATTGACACAAAATTGTTTACCCAAGTTTGAGATAAAAATTCAATATATTTGAGTTTAAAACAAGCCTTTGACTCCCCAAAATGGTTGGACAAAATTTCAAAACTAGATGGTGAGTAAGCATGACTTTTTTTTTTGTAATTTTTTTTTAAGTAATTGTGTTTTTTTTGTTTTTTTTTAGTTTTTAAGGTTTTTTTTTAAATACACACCCACACAAGAAAGATAAAAAGAAAGGGTTTGATGAATAAAGTGGTAACAAAATGAAAGAGAGAGGAAGAAGAAGAAAGAGGTAGAGAGAGGAAGAGATAGAGAGAGAGTTAAAGGGAAAGAGGTGCCCCCTGGTTTGGATTTGGTGGGTCGCCATTTCCATCTAGTGGTGGGTCAATGGAAGTCGATGAGGAACCTGAAGTGAATGGCCTCTCATGGTGATGCTTTAACCGGTGTCCATTTACCGTGAATGTTCTTTTTGAAGAAGGGTCTTCGACTTGCACTGCACCAAATGGGTAAACATTAGTAATAATAAAAGGTCCATCCCAACGAGAATTGAGCTTACCTGGGTGAAGTCGAAATCGAGAATTGAAGAGCATTACCTTTTCACCTTCATGAAATACCTTTCGAAGAATGTGCTTGTCATGGAGTGACTTTGCCTTTTCTTTGTAGAGAATGGAGTTCTCATATGAATCGAGTCGAAGCTCCTCCAATTCAGTCAACTGCAACAATCTTTCTTCACCAGATTTTTCACAATCAAAATTACATGTTTTGACAGCCCAAAATGACTTATGTTGGATTTCAACTGGTAAATGACAGGCTTTACCAAAGACTAGCCTAAATGGAGACATCCCAATGGGTGTCTTATAGGTTGTTCGATAGGCCCAAAGTGCTTCACCAAGTCTATCGGGCCAGTCTTTTCTTGTGGGCTTAACAATTCTTTCAAGCACTCTTTTCACTTCTCTATTAGAAAGTTCAGCCATTCCATTTGTTTGAGGGTGATATGCAGTGGATGTTTTATGTACAACCCCATTCTTTTTCAAAAGTGACTCCATGGTTCTATTACAGAAATGAGTTCCTAAGTCACTTATCAAAGCACGTGGTGTTCCGAATCGATGGAAGATATGGGTTTTGAGGAACTCACTCACAGTCTGAGCATCGTCTTTCCTAGTGGGTTTGGCCTCGACCCACCTAGAAACATAGTCGACAGCAAGGAGAATGTAGGATAATCCATTGGAAGGGGGAAAAGGTCCCATGAAATCGATGCCCCAAACATCAAAAATCTCACAGAAGATTAATGTCTTTTGAGGCATTTCGTTTCTTTTAGAAATTGTGCCAAACTTTTGGCAAGTGGGACATGATTGACAGAACTCGTGTGAGTCCTTGAAGAGTGAAGGCCAAAAGAATCCAGAATCTAGGACCTTTCGAGAAGTCCTTTGTGGTCCAAAGTGGCCACCTCCAGGCATTGAGTGGCAGAATTCCAAGATGGAGAATTGTTCAGTTTCATCAACACATCTCCTAATTACCATGTCAGCCCCAGTTTTCCAAAGTTTATTATCTTCCCACAAATAATGCTTTGAATCACTTTTCATCTTTTCTTTTTGTTCTTTTGAAAAATATTCAGGGAAAACACCAGAAACCAAGTAATTGACAATTGGGGCATACCATGGTAACTTTGGAGTGAGAGATGAGAGGTGTTCAGTTGGAAATTCAGGATCAATTATTTCAGAATGAGAAGAATTAGAAATTCTACTCAGGTGATCAGCCACAGGGTTTTCTTTTCCAGGTTTATCTTTTATCACAAGGTCAAACTCTTGGAGCATTAAAATCCATCTTATTAGCCTTGGTTTGGAATCACTTTTCTTAAGTAAGAACTTTAATGCTGAGTGGTCCGTGAAGATGATGATTTTGGCACCTAAGAGATAGGGCCGGAATTTATCCAAGGCAAAAACCACAGCTAAAAGTTCTTTTTCAGTCACAGTGTAGTGTGATTGAGTTTCATCCAATGTTTTTGAGGCATAAAAGATGACATGAGGAATGTTTTCTCTTCTTTGACCAAGAACAGCCCCAATGGCCCTATCAGAAGCATCACACATCAATTCAAATGGTAAGGACCAATCTGGGGGTTGGATTATTGGAGCAGATGTGAGAGCAGATTTGAGTTCAATGAAGGCTCTCTTTCAAGCCTCATCAAAATTGAATGTGACATCATTTTGAAGTAAACGAGTGAGTGGGAGGGAAATCTTGCTGAAGTTCTGAATGAATCGCCGATAGAAACCGGCATGACCAAGGAAGGACCGAATGTCTCGAACTGATTTGGGTTCAAGAAGTGATTGGATCACCTCAATTTTGGATGGATCAACTTGGATACCCTCTTGATAAATTATGTGCCCTAGAACAATCCCATTTGAAACCATGAAGTGACATTTTTCAAAATTCAGCACAAGGTTGCACTTGACACACTTTTGAAGGACCAAAGAGAGTGAATGTAAGCAAGATTCAAATGACTCGCCATAAATGGTAAAGTCATCCATGAATACCTCCATGCAATTCTCAATGAATTCAGAAAAGATACTCATCATACACCGCTGGAATGTTGCAGGAGCATTACAAAGGCCCAAAAGGCATTCGCCTATAGGCATAGGTTCCAAAGGGGCAAGTGAATGTGGTCTTTTCTTGGTCTTGAGGTGCGATTGGAATTTGGAAGTAGCCGGTGTAACCATCAAGAAAGCAATAGTGTGACTTTCCGGCCAATCTCTCAAGCATTTGGTCAAGGAAAGGAAGTGGGTAGTGATCTTTTCGTGTTTCAGCATTCAATTTGCGATAATCGATGCACACACGCCATTTGTTTTTCACTCGAGTTGTGACCACTTCTCCATGTTCATTTGTGACAACTGTTACCCCGCCCTTCTTAGGAACGACTTGAATTGGACTAACCCATTCACTATCAGAAATTGGGTAGATAATACCAGCTTGAAGAAGCTTGGTAATCTCTTCCCTAACTACCTCAAGTATGAGTGGATTGAGTCTTCTTTGAGGTTGCCTAATTGGTTTGGATGATTCCTCTAGATGGATGTGATGCATGCAAAGGGCAGGGTTGATTCCTGGAATATCCTCTAGGGTCCAACCTAAGGCATTTTTGTTTTCCTCTAACACTTGAACAAGTTGGGACTCCTCAGTTTCAGAAAGTGAAGCAGAGATAATGACAGGGTAGGAGGGATCATGGAAAAGGAATGCATACTTGAGGTGTGAAGGAAGTGGTTTTAGATCAGTTTCAGCCTTGATTGGAGAGCTAGACAAGTTAGGAGTAGGAGAAGGGATTCTAGATGGGTTTGGATCATTTTCCTCAACACTGTCCAAGGTGGAGCAGTAGAGATCAGAGTTGATGTGGGATTCAAGAGAGTCTTCAAGTTCCTCTAGATTGATGGAGTCTATGAATGAGAGGTCCACATCAACTTCACCATTTATGACTTTGTTAATCATGGTGCAGATTTCACAAGATCCTTTATCATTAGAACATGAAGAACATGGTGGATTGGGGTTCGATTGAATCTTAGAAGTGTCCTCAAAAGCATGGATTGAGAATGCAGAGTGATCCTCAGATGGGTATCGCATGGCTTGGAAAATGTTGAACTTGACCAGTTGGTCACCAAATTCCATGGATAAGATGCCTGAGTGGACATCAATCTTGGTTCTCGCAGTCATGAGGAATGGTCTTCCTAGAATTAGGGGAGATCGAGAAGAGGTCGTCTCACCTTCCATGTCAAGGACATAGAAATCAGCTGGGAAGATAAGATCATTGACCCGAACAAGAACATCATCAATTATCCCCTCAGGACTGGCAGTGCTTCGATTGGCTAATTGAATGACAATACCTGTTGGGTGCAAGGGACCTAGACCAAGGTTGGAGAAAATGGATTTGGGCATGACATTTATTGAGGCTCCAAGGTCTATGAGTGCATCATCAAAGTTGGAACTCCCTATTTGACATGGAACCGTGAAGGTCCCTGGATCTTTGCACTTCATGGGAATGGACTGTTGAGTTGAAACATTTTCAATGTTCCTAAGTTGCCTCTTATGGGTGCACAATTCCTTAAGAAACTTGGCATACTTAGGGATTTGTTTGATGGCATCTAAGAGGGGGATGTTCACTTCAACACGTCTAAACATGTCAAGCATTTCAGGATCAGGTTCAAAGGACTTCTTAGGCTTGGAGATGGCTTGAGGAAAAGGAATTGGGTTCCTTAGAGGAATGGAAGGAGGTGAAGGAGTGGATTCAAGTTCCTTTTCCAGCTTTTTTTTCTTTTCATTTTCTAGATCAACATCGAAAGGGGAGGTAGAGCAATCAGCATGGGGCATAGCAATTTGCTTTCCCGATCTAAGTGCAATTGCACTTACATTACCCTTAGGGTTGGGTAATGGTTGAGCTGGGAGTTGGGATGAATTGGATGGTTGTTGCTGGCTAAGGTGGGATGCAAGTTGACCTATTTGGGTTTCAATGTTCTTTAGGCTAGAACGGGTGAAGGAAGCAAGATCCTCTACAGCACTTTCCCATGGTTGTTTAGAAGAAGAGGCATGACCCAAATTGGGTTGGCCTTGATTTTGGTTCTTGGGAAAGCGATTGTATTGGGTGGGGAATTGGGAAGGCTCGTTAGGATAGTGGAATCCAGGAGGAGGATTGTTCCTTTGGGGTTGAGGGACAAAAGGGTAAGGTTGTTGGAAGTTACCAACACCTTGACCATATTGGAATTGGTTTGGGTTTTGAGGAGGGAATTGAGGAGGATGAGAAATGGTATTACCATACCTCAGAGGTGGGTTAAAGGTAGAAGAGAAGGGCTCAGAGTGGGGTTGGTTGAAGTTTCTAACAAACTGACCTGATTGTTGAGGGTTGAAGTTTCGCTGAGCATATGCCGCATTGAGCTCCATTGGACTAGATGAATCAGATGGATCATCTTGAAGTTGTGGACATGTGTCAGTCGGATGAGATGGAGAGTTGCAGATTCCACAATTCTTGATAGGTCCAGGGAATAGTGACTGTGGAGAAGATGAGGTTGGGGCTTTGGTAGCCACCGCTAGTTGACGCACAAGACCTGTAAGTTCACTCATCCACTCAGTCATCTTGTTGGGCTCTATGGATTGATTATCTTGGGCTTGTTTCACTTGAGCATGTGCTCGAGTATGGAATTGTTGCGTGTTTGCAGCCATGTTGCTTATGAGTTCTCGTGCAGCTGCAGGAGTTTTGTCAACAAGAGCACCGCCACTTGCGGCATCAATGAGAGTTCGCTCCATAGCCAATAACCCCTCATAGAAGTATTGGATCAGGAGTTGGTCAGGGATTTGATGGTGTGGACAAGTTGCCACAAGCTTTTTGAACCTCTCCCAATACTCATGGAGTGATTCATTAGGGAATTGACGGATGCCGCTTATTTCCTTTCGGATAGAAGCTGTTCGGGAAGCGGGAAAGAACTTCTCAAGGAAAAGTCTCTTCATGTCAACCCATGAGTTTATGGAACCAGGTGGGAGGTAGTAGAGCCAAGACTTGGCAGAATCTGCTAGGGAAAAGGGGAAAGCTCTAAGCTTGATTTGTTCTTCAGAAACCCCTTGAGGTTTCATGGTTGAGCAGACCACTTGGAACTCTTTGAGGTGAAGATGAGGATCCTCACCGGCTAGCCCGTGAAAATGAGGGAGAAGATGAATCAAACCCGACTTGAGTTCGAAGTCAGCCTCTATTTTTGGATATTGAATACCAAGAGGTTAGTAATTCATATCAGGGGCAGCAAGTTCTTTCAATGTTTGTTCCCTAGGATTGGCCATATCTAATTCAATTGGTAGGGCAATGATTGGTTCTTGGGTGATTTGGTTATCCCTAATGGTCCTCCTAATTCGACGAAGAGTTCTATCAATTTCATGGTCAAACAAATCCGAGGGATTGTTTGGAAGGCTACGGGGCATTCAGAGAGATTTTGGAAGAAAGAGGAAGACGGGTTTTTCTTTGTATTTTTTTCAATTTATGATTTTTAAGAGGAAGACGGGTTTTTCTTTGTGTTTTTTTTTCAATTTTTTTAAACTTTTGTATTTTTTTGGGGTTTTTTTTTACAATAACCAGAAACTAATGACTACTTAAAGCACCATCCCCAGCAACGGCGCTATTTGAAAGTGCGGCCGATTGTCGCCTATCGACCGTTCAAGGTTCCGGTGCTCTGCTAATGTGTATAGCAGCACTCGGGTCGAATCCTCGGCGATGATACTTTGTAGTAGTCGTTTGTTTTTAGTTGATTGTGTTTTGATTAGGGGGTTTGTTTGCAGAGCTTAATTGAAATGATTTATGGATGATGTTTGATTTACCAAATTGATAAAGATTGGGGTGAGTTCATCATTGGGGAGTTAAGCATGTGATATCCTTGAGCCTTACTTTGTATTGCATTAAATTAACACCCATGTCATAAGTTGATGTTGATTGGAATTCCTAAGTGTGAAGGCTTTAATCCAAGCCTTAAATTAACTTAGGGTTCTAATCTCAATAAAAACTTATTTATGGTAGTGTATTTATGGTTCCAATAATCCATGGAAACCACTTGTTAAACAAAACATATCATTAATCCATGACATATTAAGTTTAACATACACAATATTAATTTAAAGAATACTCATCGAGCAAAACTCTCAATCAATTAACATCCCCAAATTATAACTCACCCCAATGAGAGATTTACTCAGCCATTTGGATGTTTAATAATCTGGTAATATATGTTTATGGTGATGAATTATAAAGAGAAGAAAAAGAAAGGGACAAGATAAGAGTAGTGTGCCGAACACACACACGAAATAATTTAAGAATCAAAAATGGAATTTCGATTGAATGAGGAAGCTTAAGAAGGGAAGGGGATTGAACTGAATTTAAACTATTTTAAGAACATTAATATTAAAATACAGAAGGTGGAAGAGAATAAGAGATATTGAAGAAGTAACTTGCATTAAAACAGAATTACAAAGAAAGAGAATTACAAGATTACAAAAATGAAGAACTCAAAAGTAAGTGAAAAGAAAGAGAGGAGGAAAGGTCTCTCAAGTGAAAACTTGAGTATGGCAGGTCCTCCCAAGCCTTTGGCAAAGCTTTGGTCGTGCCAATGTGATCTCCTCTCTTCTGAAATGCCAACCCCTCTCAAGGAGAGAAGGGGAGAGTATTTATAGCCCAAGGAGTGGACTGTTTGCATTCCCAATCTGTCCCTCCACTTGCTTCGCCAATTGAGCTATACAGACAGCCGAATCTTCAAATACATCCTTCTTCAAAGTTGTAGAAAATAATGTTGGCCGACTACTCTAAATATTTGGAGGCATTTGGACAATTGGAGCCAAAGTTATGGCCGGTTGATTAAACAAAGGTAAACTGTCCATTTCTATCCATTCTTTTTCGATGGCCAAAATGTGAATGGATTTTTGAACAGGAAGATGCCTTCAAATTCGAATGACTTCTTCAACAAAGTCGGCCGCCTATATCTCCTCGTTCACACTGCAAAATCTCAGCTCGATTGGATGCTTACATCAGGAGATATGTCATGCATACTATACTGATTTTAATTCTCGGCCAGAATGGTGGGCTGGACTTCAAAGGTTTATTTGGGCCCCTTGTACTTGGATTTGGGCCATGAAATTTTTATCCAAGATGCAATGTAGTGTCCCCCGAATTATGGTGGAGATTGAAGGTCTTTGGACTTCTCGATTGAACCCAGTAAATCAATCTTCATGGATGGTCCAGTTTGTTCACAGATTCTTTGGTCTTGTTTGTGAGGACCATATGACTCTTCAAATGGCAGAATTGGCTCATGGTTCCTTCTAATGAAATGTTGTATATTGAAAGGGGAATCCTACAAAACAAGAACCACGCAATTTGGATCAGTATAGTGATATTTATAATTAAAACATTAAACTGACTCAATTTGACTACTTCTAAAAATGCTCAAATATTATACTTAATATTAAAACATTAATATTTCACACAAATTATGCACATTTCATATAAAATAAGTAAAGGGGGATTATAATAAGTAATGAAAATATTAATAACATAAATTTCACATATCTATTTTTTTCATAAAATGGAGATAATTTTAGAATAATAAATTATGAAAAATGGTTAAGGTGATTTTTTTGGATTTTTCTACAAATAATTTAATTTTTTGTTATTACTAAAATACAATATGTTATGATAAATATAAAATAATTGATTATTGGAATAATGCATGAGTCATGGATGATTTAAATGACCATTCATTCAAACTCAAATAATCATGTTATAGATTTTGGTCACATGAATCAAGGAATATCATAGTATTGAGAAAAAATATTAAAATACTCATTAAAATAATGGGATACCCCTCCTCTCCACCATTATAAATGTCATCCATCATTACCTCTTTACTTTACTCGTCTTATGCCTTCTTCTTAGACATATTTCTTCTAAAATCTCTACCAAATACCCTATATTACCACCATAAACCCTTGTTCTCTTCAAAACACAATATTCCGTCACTAAGGTGGTTATCAAGGAAGTTAGTATCAAGAAGTAAACTCCTCATTTCATTTGTTTTATTTTAATTCCAGTTGCATTATTTCTTTTTATTTACTCACCTCCATTAATCCAAATGTTATGATAAATCTAGTAAATTAAATGTACATGAATTATGTTATGATAATTTCATAATTCATCATAATATCACATTTCTCATCCTTTTATACTAGAAACAAAAACACCATCTGAGATGTGTTAATTTAACACATTCAAGGATGATGGGTTGTTAATTTCTATTACCATCTTCAATTATGGTCATGAAACCATTTTGATGGATGAAACAGAATATAATTTATATATTATGTCTAATTTGAGGGTGTTTAATATTTTTTACACATGATATTAATTTATTATTAAAAATGTATTTGATTTGATAAAAAAACATCCATTTAACCCAAAGGGTTTTCATTAAAGTATTATATAATGATTACTCTTCCCTCCAAAAAACCTAATGAATTTTATTACCATGTATTCATATGGATATTCACTAATATAATACATATTCAATAATGGAAAACCATTATCATCTTAAATTTTTATCCTTACATGTATATAAGTAAATCAATCATGAAATCAAAGGGAACAAGCACTCCTCGAAAATGAAATTGAACCTCTTAACCCATTAAAAAACATCATGACTGGACTAAATAAGTTTATAATAAATCGATTTAATGAATAATAGTTTATGAAATATTACTTAATGAATTTAAGTTTCTTATCCTGGATATTAAGATCAAGTGTAGGAAACTATCAGACAATAAGTTATGGGATTCTACCAAAACCTCCATTATTCCTTCCATTTGATCTATAATTGTTTTTACCCAAATAAATTTATATTTTCTCTTTATATACATATTTTAAATACTATTAATAATATCCAAAATCATTTATCATGATCCATTAATCATTCTCTTTTTGGGATATACGTGTTTTTAAATGGTTACATACTCAATACTTCTTGAAAAGAAAACCCGTTTTAAAGGAATGTCCTAAATTCTTAGTCAATTTCATGAACACTATATAATATATTTTAATCCACTAGTATATTTATAAAACCACTATTTTTATAATGAAAACCTTCTTGGATCACTTATGGTATTATGTAAAATATAATTTCCTTTTCTACTTTAAATTATCTTTAGTATTATTCTTAAAACCAGGCGAAAATGCTTTAACGATAAAATTAATTAAATACCCTTCTGACATGTTGTCACTTCTGTTTTATATAACTTTCCATGATATAAGATTATTTTCTCTTAGTAACTTCTTTCTATGTTTTAATTCCTTACATTCATGGACACTTGTATGATATTCTCATTCATTATGCATTATTACATGATTATGATACCCATTTATTTCCATGTGTACCATTATGTTTATGTATGATTGATTATGTATGATTATTTATGTGGAAATAATATTCAAGAACATATTAATATAGATGAACCAAGATAACAATACAATTTATTTTGTAAATTTGAGTCTCAGAAGATGTTATGTGCAATGATATTGGTGGTTAGCATTGACTCGTGCTACCATGTGCAATGACTTTGGTGGTTAACCATGATTTTTTATCCTCTATGTGGAAGACCCCTAAAAAATTATAAATTCATGTTTTTTATTTCTTACACATTATTATGACTCCATTTTTTTAAGATAACTTGTTTATATGTTATTATTTCCTACATTCCAGACCTTTTTATATCCTTATTGCATGCCTTCTAACACAAGTTATAAATCTTTATTATCATACTTATTCCCTTATTGGTAAGCTAGATCATCCCTTTTTTCATGCCATCATTAGGTTATCTTATAAAGATTTACAAAAAAATGGATCTGAGCAGCTATTTATTATTATTAAATAAAAAAATGATTTATTTAGTCCCATGTTTTTAGTTTTATGTACCCATTCCTCCTATATTCAAGATGTTATGATCCTTTCCTTGTAATATGATGATTAGTTATGCATAGAGTCATGAAGTGATCTATGTAAAATGATAGGGTCTCTATAGTTTGTATCATTGGATGACCTAGTTATTATAGTAAATTAGAAACATAGAACTTTAGTAAGAACCTTAGTGATTATACCTAGAATAATAAAACATTCCTAAATTTTGATTAAGTATAGAATAAGTGGATTATTAAGAAAATACATCCCTATCATGATACGAACAAGTGGATGTGGGTCTAAAAAAGATATATCTAGGGGTAATACTCAAAAACACCACTTTGACCGTGACTCAAATGAGAAATGGTGCATGAAAATGGGCATTGTCGTACTTCGGGTTTGACACACCTGGGGGATAAGCTTTGGTAACTTCATAATCATAGTACAAACCATTATTAAGGGAAAAATCGCATAATAATATAGGTTAGGAAACATATCATCGATAACTTAGACAGAAACCTTGGGGGACACAACTTAGGATATACTTCTCCTTTAAGAGTTTATTCATTTGTGTTTATAGTTTATTTTTATAAGATTAATATATAAGTATTCAATTACCTTAATTGAACTTTATTTTTCTAATTTAATGAAGGGAAATATAATAACATGAACCAAAAGTCAACGTGATAGGAAATGTGGAAATTTCCTTAATGATATTCTTTATATGATAGAAACATGTTCTAAAAACATTATTATAGTACATTCTCACGTAGATAATGTTATGAATAATAACATGAATGATGTCAAACGTCCTATTCCTCCAAGGAAAGAGAATGTGGTAATAGATTCCTTTGTACAACATAGTAATCCTATGTATAGTGGATCTTATGATCACCTCATCATTGAACAGTTGATTAACTCCATTGAGAAGATATTCTATATCTTATAGGGCTCAGAATAAGAGAAATTTATAATAGAAGAATATCGTTTTTATATATAAATTATTCAATATAGTACAGAGACCAATTATATGATGTCCCAAGAGTAAATTTATTCAATTTATTAAGAGTATTTCAAGAAAAAAAATTCAATAAATATTTTACTTGAACCCTCCTCCTCAAGAATGAAAGAGAGTTCCAAGGAATGAAGAAGAAGGATGATGAGTCCACCAGGGTGTATGAAGTAAAATTGAGAAGGCTGGAAAAATATTACCCTAACAATTTCATGAAAACTGAGAGCAAGGTGGATTGTTTATTTAGTATTCTAAAGCCACGGTATGAAATATTTATGTGATTTGAGACAACTACAGATATGGGGAGCTTGTCTGTTTTTCCCTCAAGGTTGAAATGGATATCATAGACTCTTAGTGGCCTCATGTTCCTGGTGAAAAAAGAAGAAGATAATAGTGTCTAATATGGGTGGTTTGACAAATAAATCCCATTATGAAATGATGATTGAATATCAAACATGTCAAAATGGCGAGAAGAAGCATCCTTGGAACTATGTAATGGGAACCATGAATTCCTTCAAATGTGGATCAATGAGACATTTTTCTAAAAACTATAGAAGGAATATGATATATCCCACTAATGTGGAAGAATAAAGGATGTTTCAGATCAAAACCCACCCTATAGTGCAGTGTTACAACTTCATGGTACATGGGCATTAAGGGAACAATTTCCCTAATCCAAGGGTTAGTGAGGACAATAAAAAACATCCACCATGACAAAAAGGAAGGTATTATGATATCACTACTGCTAAGGTAGAGCTAGAAAATGATGTGGTAACAAGTATTCTAGTTATTCAATCCCTAATAGTGAACGTATTATTTGATTCTAGGTCAATGCATTCTTTCATAACATGAAATTTTAGTAGAGATATTCAAAGACCACCTCAAAATGATTGATACAAATGTTATGATAACTCCAGTACCATACATGTACAGGAATGATCAATCTTATTTAGAATCATTGTATCAAGTTTTATTATTGCTTCCTTATGAGAATCATATCTAGATCCAATTATGGAGAAAAAAGATAAAATCATGATCGAATACATGTCCATCACGAGGTATTACACATATACATTTCTCGAAGAATTGAATGATATTACTCTTGATTGATAGTTTGAGTTATTAATTGAACTTATTCTTGAATCTTGACCTATATCAAAGACACCTTATTGAATTTACACTATATATCTGAAAGTGATGAAGAAGCAGTTGTAGTAGAATCAGTATAATGGTTTTATACACTCGAGTTCTTCATCATTACATGCGCTAGTCATATTTTTCAAGAAGAGGGATGTATCAATGAACCTATCCATTGATTAACATGTTCTCAATATAATCATGATAAAGAAAAAGTATACCCTACCTTAGATAGAGGAATTTCTTGATTAGATCTGTGGGATAGTTATTTCTCTAAGGTGGACCTTTCGTCAGGATATCACCAATTAAAAGATAGGAATGAAGATATTACCAAAACAAACATTCAAATGAGGTATGGATACTATGAGTTCATAGTGAATCCCTTCAAAGTCCCTATTTCTTCAACAATATTCATGTATTTAAATAATACAGTCTTTATATATTACCTTAACAAATTCAATGTAGTATTTATCAATGATATTATGTTATACTAAGAGAGAAAAGAGGAACATGAGGAGCATTTGAATACTGTGATGATTACATGGAAAAGGGAGAAACATTATGCAATGTACAGAAAATGTGAGTTCTTGATAGAGGAAGTATCATTCATGGGGAATTTTATCACTATAATAATTGAATATATGTGGACCCTTCTAATAAAAAGGAATTTTAAGGGTGGCCCAGCCCAACATCAAAAATGAAGATCCGTAGATTTATGGGTTGAGATGGGTATTATCAACGATATGTGAGGAAATTATCATGATTGTTAAACCAAGTGACCAAGATGAAATGTAAGGGTGTTATGTTTTTCTGGACTCAATAATGCGAAGAAAGCATGAGGGATCTCAAAAAAAGGCTTATCATTGTTCTATTACTCGCACTCATTACAAGTGGAAAACTCTTTTTGGTGTACAGAGATGCTTAAAAAAGTCATAGGTTGTGTACTAATATAAAATGATAATGTGATAGATTATACCTCACAGAAGATGAAAATGCATGAGAAAAAAATCCCATGAATGATCTGGAGTTAGCATTTGTGATCCTTGCATTGAAAATATAGCGGCATTATATCTACAGTGAGAAGTGTAAAATAAATACAGATCAAAGAAGTCTGAAATATATATTTACATAGAAAGAGTGTAATATGAGCTATTTAATATGGTTAGATCTCATCTAGGATTATGAATTCTCAATAAAGTACCATCCTGGTATGGAAAATATGGTGGAAGATGCTCCAAGTGTAGAGGATCCTATAAATTTATGAATGATGAGAATTGAAAAGGATCAATTCATCTTATATATTCATTGGATAAAAATTGGAATAATTAAGGTAAGAACATCATAAAAAATTTATCAAATGATATCTCAACCATCCATCATGGATAAAATAATGGATTCCCAATGAAATGATGTTGAAATTGTAAAAATAGTGGAATATATTATAAATTGGAAATCCTATGAGTACAATATTTATGAGGGAGTTTTATAATTTAGTCCATGATTATGTGTACCATATGATTCCAAGATAATGAAGTATATTTTTAATGACTCACATAGCTCATCCTTATGTATTCATCCATGGGTACAAAAATTTATCAAGATCTCCGAGAGAACTTTTGGTTGGATAATAAGAAGAAGTGGATTGTTGAATATACATCAATGTGGCTGGAATGTCAAAAAGATAAGTCTAAATGATAAAAGTCTTAGGGGATCATGAAACCACTATCAATACCAACATGGATGTGGGAGAACATTACCAAGGACTTTGTCATTGCAATTCCAGGGTAATTCAGATGAAAAAATGCCAAATGGGTCATTATGGATCATCTTACAAAGACAGATAACATTATTTCAATTTGTGAGGACTTCTTATTGGATCAAATTTCACGAATATATATATATAAGTCACGATAAGGCTACAAGGTGTACCATAATCTATTATATCTGATAGATATCCTAGATTCACCTTGAAGTTCTAGAAAATTATCCACCATTCTCTATGCACTGAACTAAACTTCATTATGACCAATCATAATCAAAGTGATGGACAGTCTAAGAGAATGATTCAAACATTGAAATACATGTTGGGATCATGTTATATGAGAATTTATGGGGGATCGGACCAACATCTTCCATGGTTCAAATTATCTTACAATAATAGGTTCTACTACAACATCCAAATGGAACCATATGAATCCCTTTATGGGAAATGGTGTAGAAGACTGGCATATGGTGATTATGTTTGTGGGCATAAGCTGTTAGGACATGAAATATTCTAAGAAATGGTGGAGAAGGTGAAAACCATTTTCCAACACAACAAGTTAGCTCTAATTTGACCAAATATTTATATATACCATCATCAACAAGACCTTGAGTTCAATATTGGATATATTATATTATTTTATGTATCTCTATGGAGGAAGTTCATGTGGTTTTGGAAGAATGGAAAGCTAATTACCATGTACGTTGGGCCCTTAGAGACTCTGAATCGTGTTGGATAAATGGAATATCAGTTAGAACTTCCACCTACTAGGCATAATGTACATGATTTCTTCCATGTATCCATTCTAAGAAAGTACATAACATATCCTACACATGTACCATCTTAAAATGTGTCACAGTTAGGGAATGATCATTATTATGAGTAGAATCTAGTTATGATTTATAATCCTATAGATTATATTCTACGTGACAAGAATACTCTCCTAGTCAATGTACTGTTGAGAAACCATAGGTATGGAGAGGAAACATGGGAATTGGAGGAATAAATGAAGGGAAAGTACCCACACTTGTTTAGGACATATAATGGAAAAAAAATAAAGGGTTAAATTTAATAAGGGGGGAAGAATGTAATGACCCAATATTTATCAACAAAAATTATATTCCTATAATTTTAGTATAATCACATAAGATTACTTATAAATCAAAAAAACCTTATAATTGAAAAATTAAAGAAATACGAGGCATCTCTAGAAGACAAGGAACAAATATCGATGAAATAGTAACTTGTCCTTTGGAATTGTAATGCGACCTTTATGTATATCAAACCTACCAATTGAATAGTAACCTCTCTAAAGAATATATAAAAATATTTTATCCATGTAATAAGTGAAAATTTGATATAATTATCTAATACTAATACTATTTAAATATTTTTAAAATTATTGATTAAGTGTTGGTATTTTTAATAGTTATGCATATTTAATAACAATTTAATGATAAATTTAGTACATTAAAATATAATTTATTTTCAAAAAATGAATTCTTAAAATAATTTTTATGTCTTAAGATCAAAATATTAATTTCATAAAACCTACATTAAATTTTCAATGTGTTAGTAAATTAGTTGAAACTTTATATTTTAAATTTTTCAAGTAAGTAATGATTGTAATTAAAAATTAAATTTCATATATGTAGAAAAATATTTTCATAAAATGGAGTTGAATGTTTAATTATAATTGTTAGAAAATGGTTAGGGTGATGTTTTGGGATATTTCTAAAATACCTTAATTTTTTGTGAATAATAAAATACGATAAATTATGATAAATGAAAAATAAATGATTTTTTTCATCATGATTTATTAATGGATGATGTAAATTTCCATTGGTTATAACCCACATGATCTATTTACTATCTATTCACAAGAAAAAATGCTATTAATTTTCTGGAGAAATAAATATTAAACTAATGTTAAAAATAATTGGAATCCCCTCCTCTCATAAACTATAAATACCGCCCCTCTTCACCTCTTCTCTTAAATCATATCCATCCTTGTGCGTAGACCAAATTCCACTCAAATTAATTTTTAATACACTATAAAATGTATTATATCCCTTAGTATCTTCAAAACAACAAAAAATATCCCTAAATAGGTTCTCACGGAAGTTATATTCAAGTGGTAATCCCCTCTTTTCATTTCCTTTATTTTCATTCATGTTTCATTATTTCTTTTTTCTTTCTTAAACTTCATTAATCCAAATGTTATGATAACATCAGAACCGTAAATTTAATGTAATTTTGTTAGGATAATTTAATAATTCTTCGTATTTATTTTCACCTCCTTGTATACTAGAAATTAAAACACTATATGAGATGTGTTAATTTATCACATTCAAGGAAGACGAGTAATCAATTTATATTACAGTATTGAATTCCTATTAAGAAACCATTTTGAGGGATTAACCAGACTATAATATTTTTTTAATTTCTAAGTTAATGCTCTATAATATATTTTACACATTGTATTATTTTATAATGAAAAATGTGATTAATGTAATAAAAACCCGCCTTTTAACAAAAATGGTTATCATTAATGTCTTATATAATTATTCATCTTCACTCTAAATAACCAAACGAATTTTAGGACCATGTATTCTAATGTATGTTCACTAATAACATACAAATTCAATTCTGGAAAAATATTATCATATTACATGTTGATCCTTACATGTGTATAAGTAAACCAATCTTGAATACCAAGCAAACAAACACTCCCGAACAATGAAATTTAACCACTTAACCCATCAAAAATGACACGAGTGAACATAATAAGGTTATAAAAAATTAAATTCATTAAGAATATGTTCTAGAAATATTAATTAATGAATGTAATTTTGTTATCCTAGATATTAAGATCAAGTGATGGACACCATTGTACTTAAGTTAAGGGATTCTACCCAAACCTCCATTATTCTATCAGGTTTCACTATCTTTATTTTTTACCAAAATGAAGATATATGTTATTTTTTAGATAATATTTAAAATTAAATTTTATATGATCCATGATATTTTATCCAAGTCCATTAATCATTCTCTTTCAGGGATATATTTTTTTTAAATGGTTCCCTCCTAAATACTTCCCAAAAAGGAAACCTGTATTAAGGAAATTTTCTGAATTCTTACTCAACATCAAGAGAACTATATAATCTATTTTAACCCACCGTTATTTTTATAGAACCAATAAATTTATTATGAAATAATTATTAGTAAAATTATGGTTTAATATTATTTATTATTCCCTTTTCTATTGTAAATGTTTTTTAGTATTTTCCTTTTAATCATGATAAAATGTATTAATGTTAAAATTTTGCAAATACTCTACATACAAGTTTTTATTTATATTTGACATCACTAAAAAATTATATTTTACTAATTTCCCATAAATACATCCATGTATGTTTTAATTCTATTCATTCATAGACACCTGTATGATATTCCCGTTCATTATATGTTATGACCTGATTATGATACCATTTTATTTACATATTTACCCTTGTGTTTATGTATTATTCATTAAATTTTATTCTGTATGTGGAAATAATATTTATAGATAGATTAAGATGTTTTATCCCAGATAGTGCTCCAATGTTTTGGGTAATGTTGAGTCTCATGAGATGTTATGTGAAATAGTCTTTGTGGTATGCCTTGAACCGTGCTACCATGTGCAATGGTCTTGGTGTGTAACCTTGAATTGTGCTCCTCTGTGTTTAAAAATCCTTTAAACAAGCTAAATTTATGTTTTTTGTTGATGAAAAATTATTATGAATCCATCTTTATATGATCCCATGTTTATATGTTATTATTTCATATGTTCCATGACATTTTATATCATTATGCCATGACTTCTATCTGATGTACTAAAGGTGTTATGTTATGCTTATTCCCTTACTGGGACTTTAGCTCATCCCATTATTGGTGTTATCTAAAAATTATCCTAGGAATATGTATGAGAACAATGGAACATAGGTTATATTTTTGAATATTTAATAAAGAATGTATTTATTTAGTCTAATGTTTTCAGTATTATGTACCTAGTCTTCCAAGACACTAGACTTTATGATCTGTGGCCTGTAATATTTTTTTTTATTATGTTTAAAATAATGTAATGATATATATAAAATTATAGGGTCACTATATGTACAACCATTTTTATTTTCTCCAAAATAATTTCCTTTTGGAAATCAATTTAAATAATTTCCTATACATTCAAAGTCTGAAACATTCAACTGTAAATAATATAGCTTATTGGGCACCTAAATCATAAATCCATCCCTTTAATCTATTAATACTTAGGTTTCCAAAGGTCATTTGTTGATAAAAGCTATTTAAATAAATCTATATAATCTATAAAGTGTTTGTTTTTTTTTTCAATATCATATCTCCTAGGTCTATGAATATAACACCCAGATATTTTTTGAATTTTATTTCAAAAGAATCTATTATTTTAAATATTTAATATTTCACGAAACATTAAATATAACTTGTTGTATTTGAAAGCATAAAGTTTTACTTTTATTTCACAAAACACAATGTAAATCTTAGACTACAAAATAACTATTATTAGATTATAGTACATGAAAAACAATGTTTTACTTGTATTACAAACATTGTTGAGTTCCTTAGAAAACATATGTTACATGAATGGATGAGTCTTTCTAAAATAAAATACACTAAATATTTTTACATTAATATTATTATAGTTACCACCGATACATAGTAATAGAATTTATTAATATATGATTTATTCAATAATTTATTGGTTATAAATTATTTATAAATGAATGTAATAACTATTTGAAAATATTGAAATTCATTTTCTAAGGAAACTATTTTTCTATTCATAAACACAATTTTATCCATATAAATTAAACAACTTAATTTTAATGAATTTTTTAAATAAATTTTATATATTATATCTTCAAACATATTTTTAGACACATTTAAAATGGTTTTTAGTTATAAATTATGAATAAATTAAATTTTATGAATACATTTTTGTAATTTTAAAAAAGAAACTTTACAAATTTTTAATGGAGAACCTATTTTAAATTATATTAACCCATCATTTCTTTAGGATTGTTTATTTAATGATAATGAAATTGTTATATTATTAAAATGCTTAAATTTATGATTATTTATATATCAATTTGATAAAATATATTTTATTGGGGTTATGGTTTGAATGTTGGGAAACTGGTAAGGTTGTTTTGTCTCACATTGCCTTATTTGAGACACCTGTTATGTTATGCACCTATATTCTATCGTGAGGCATATAAATTTCTCATAGATATGCTATATCATGAATACAATTTTTTATTCATATTTTATGCTTCATGTAATGTTATTAATTCATGTGTATTAGGAATCAATGTTACCAATTTGGTAATAGTATATTGCTACAATGTCAATGCTTATCAGGATTATTTATGGTTGTGATTCTATTGATAAAAAATTATGATCCACATCTCAAGAACTATTATGAAATTCATTATCCCCTATGTACTCATGATATATTCATGTTACAATATCCTTTATTAACACTTTGGTACATAAGATAAATAAAAAAAATATTACGAATATCGGACCATAATTCCCTCTTTTAATTGATATCCTTTTTATTGAATTTATTTTCTAAAATATTTTTCTGAAATATTTTTAAATGAATGAATGAACACATAGTCATGGAAAAGAATTTTAAAAAGATTATATGTTTCAAAAAAAGATTAAAATGGTTTTCAAATATTTTATTATATGTTTTAGGGTTATTTTCAAATAAAAAGTGTTTCAAAATGTTTTATGATTTAAACAAAATTAAAAGGAAGGGAAATCTTCCTCAAGAATTGTTTTTAATTAATTTTATATATTAATTCATAATAATTAAATGATGTCTTCTAATAAAATTATTGAATCAAATTCATATCATATAGTAGTTACTTTCAAATAAATGTAATTTTTTTGATAACTACTCCAAGTTATATTTGAAAACACTTCTCTACCTAAGATTAAATACATTGAAATTTTTTATACAATACTAGGGTTTTGATCCAAGTATACCACTCATATTATTTTTATAAATGCTTTAAGTTTTGATGGAATTATGTTTATGATACATGATTCGTTTCCAATAGTTATTCAATGATAAAACACTTATGAAACAAAATTATATCTATAGGTTATGATTCGATGGAATGATTATAGAACCAATATATTTCACATAGGTTATTATATAATGAAATGTTTGTATTAAAAATTTTATTTAATTGGTCATTATTTGATTTTTATAAATCCAATATCTTATTATGGGTCATGATATAATGAATATTTTACCATCTTATGAAACATTCATGTATGAATTCATTATGTGCATGGTTGGATCTATATATCCTACAAATTCATTAGGTATTGATAAATGGTATATGTGTTGAAAGAGTATATGGGTAGTAGACTATTCTAGAAAAAATATGGTACATGGGTTGTCTACCACACCTGAAAGAATGAGGGTATGTGGAAGGGAATCACAATCCTATAAAAGAAAGACACATATGTTGTAGCCACATCCATAATAAGTAGGAACATCGGACGGAATCCCAAACCCAAAATAATAGGGTACATAGTAAGTAATCTCAATCCAAAAAATAAGTGGGTACATTAGTTATCTCCCAGTCATAATAAAATAAGGGTACACAGTTTTAAGCCCAATCTAGAAAAAAATATTGCATATGGTTTTTTTCGCAAACTCAAAATAAAGAGGGTACATAGGTCATTGCACAATCTATAAAATATTATCTTTCACATGTATTTTCCCAATCCTGAAAAAAATAGGCTACAAAAGTTGTATCTGATTCCTGTAAATAATAGGGTCCACAAGTTGTATCCCAAACATAAAAATTAGAGTCTCCATGGATTTTTGTAAAAACCTAAAAAATGTGTTATAGAGTTTCTATCCCAAGATCCAAAACAAGAGGGTACACTAGTTATTTTTAAATCATAAAACAAGAGGGTTGAAATGGCCCAGAACTCTCCAGTCCATTACATAGTGAAAATATGGTTTTTGAGGTGTTCCTGGAGGTCAATGTGACATATCCCCAACACATTGCCAAATTTCAAATTCTGTGAATAGTTCCATCGGTGAACAGTTCTATCGGTAACCTATAACGGTAGGTGAACAGTATTCTATCACTGAGGTTTAGTGAACAATGTTTCTATCGCTGAGATTCAGTGAATAGTGTTTCTATTGGTGAGGTTCAGTGAAAAATGTTTCTATCGGTGAGGTTCAGTGAACAATGCTTCTATCAGTGAGGTTCAGTGACCAGTGTTTCAATCAGGGATGTTCAGTGAAAAGTTTTCCTATAGGTGAGGTTCAATGAACACTGTTTCTATCGGTGAGGCTCAATGAACAGTGTTTCTATCGATGATGTTTAGTGAACCGTGTTTCTATACGTGAGGTTAAGTGAACAATGTTTTTATTGGTGAGGATCAATGAACAGTGTTCTATAGGTGAAGTTCAGTGAATAGTGTTATATCGGTGAGGTTTAGTGAACAGTGTTTCCAAAACGGTTGGTGTACATTGTTTCCAAAATGGTGAGGTATATCGGTATCCTCTAACAGTGAGGTCTATCAGTATCCTCTAATGGTGAGGTCTATCGGTAACCTCTAACGGTGAGGTCTATCGGTAATCTCTAATGGTGAGGTCTATCAGTAGCCTCTAACGGTGAGGTCTAATGGTGATATTTTCTTTCCTTTTCCAAATTTTTAGTATGTGAACAGTGTTTCCATCTTCCTACAGTTTCACCCTTTTGATGTTTCCTTTGACATAAAATATATTTAAAGCCTTATTTTAAGGTCTCTTAAGGTCGTTTCAAATGCTATAAATCATTTATTAATTATTCATATGTCTCAAGATGTTTTTACTTGGTCAAACCTTATGGGTTAATTCGATCCGATTTTAATGGGGAATTAAACGTATGTTAAAATATCACCCCATTAAATCTTCAAAAGGGACGAGATATCATCCTCCCTTGTTCTTCCTCTTTTTTCTCATCTATGAGATGCTATAACCTTTAAATCCTTCCCGTAGGAGTTTCACAATCAAACATGACTCCTCAGATTTGTTCCGCTCTATTTTGATGCAACCAAGCTATATTGGTCAATCTTTGATATAAGGAATGTTTTATAGTCATTCCTTTGGGGATCATCTCCTCCTATTTCTCCTTTCCATGTTATAGAATGTAATCTCCATGCTTTTAATGGGGGTTTTCATGGGGTTTTCGTTGGTGATGTCGTACCGTGGCATCCTCGAGTGGATGTAGTTGTCATGAGAAGAGTATCGGGACCCATTATATGGATAAAGAACGTGAGTAACTGTTTGAGGTAGGGGATTCGTTGAATCTCTTTCTTTTACGTTCAACTATATTGATAGAATGTTTAATCCCACTGGATGACAATGGAATTAACATAATAAATATTTTAACCAGATAAATAAATTGATTTCAATCATATTTTATTGCATCTTTTCTTGTTAGATATTGTAATATCTATGATTCCTTTGCTTATCTGTTTTTTATTGATGGAAATCGGTAAAGAACGTAAACCAAGATTAATTGACAATTGTTGGCTAAAGATAAAGAGGCATGTAAACAAATCTGGTTATTGTTGTAATTTGATGTTAATCAAATTAGTGTAGTAAGAATTTTTATTTATTTGTGATAACTTACTAGTTAGGTTTCCCGAATATGGATCCAATGAATAATAAATCAGTTATCCCATGATGGATTAAAGAACTTGTGGTTGTTAAAAGATAATTTCTTGTAGGGTTCTGAGTTACCCTCTTGTTTGTTTAAGGGCCAAGATCCCAATTGTGAATATGTTTGTTTTACTGCTGCTTGTGTATTAATGCGATCCTAGATGGTTGTGGTAATATATGGAGTCATAGAGGCCCTTTTGGTTGTCGCAGAAGATGATTCCTAGAGTGGAGAGATGCATCAGTTTATGCATGTGGGTGTTGAGTAGGACACCAGGGATGATAAAATGGGATGGATGCTATTATTAGATGCTTGGTAATTTTTATTGGTTGTTTATCTACTTTACTTTTCCCCACTTCTCAAAGTAGCTGGTCTTACTTACCCTTTTTCTGAAATAGGAGAAGACATGCGGGGTATGACACGTGCTTTCAGTGTATATCTTCTCAAGGAAGGATGTGTATATGCTATTTCTATAAGCGGAGAAGACTTGACGAGTAGTACATCTACTCACCATGTTGATCTCCCTTGTGATTAATAGCCTATAATAATTTTACTAGCATGTATGGGAATGTGGGAATGTAATTATTTAATGAAAAATTGAATAAATGGTGTTAAACCATGTGGATAGAGTTTATGCAAAATAATGATGACATTGTAGTTTTGAAGGGACAATTGTCTTTGGGTTTGATGATAATGAAACTTAATGTGGAATTGTTCATGGTTAATTAATGTTTAATTAATTAATTAGTGTACATTGGAACTGATAAAAAGGGAATGAAGTGATCTAATAAAGATATTTAAATGGTTGTGTGCTTATAGGTTACCTAGTCTTTAAAGTAGCAGCCCTGATTCTTAGAGACGTTAGTTGCAGTTGTGTCTAACACTTGGTAATGCTCATAGTGTGGTTGTGAGATATAATATATCCAGTACTTTTTGTGTTTATATACGCTTCTCCACCTGGTCAGTAAAGGAAACTGACACCCTGGGGATTCTGAGCCCTGGGGGGTGTTTTCCCAAACATTCCGGTGGGAGGATAGATGGTTGACTACACCCTTTGGCCCCGCTCTCCTCTATTTCTAGTTACTTGTGCTGGTAGGAAAATTTGTTAGATTTCCCCATATATTTTTGTAGATGGATGTAATGGATTGGGGTTATTCACATACATATATTCAGGATATAGTTTTCTGTGGACTATTATAGGTGTAACATGTATAGGTTGTGATGGCTTCAGGATCCTTACTCGGTGTATAGGATTTGATGTCTTGATGTATAAAGCCCAGCGTATGATACTCGTTATGCGAGCTATGGTGGATCCCAGAAAATACCTGGTTTCTTTGGAGTGTTGTCATGGTGGTTTTGTTGCACGAGGTGCATATTGTGGTGCTTCTCCCAGGTGTATGCGAGAAAGGATTTCTGGAGAGAGATGCTCATGACGTGCGACGTTGGGGAAAAGAGGAAAACCATTGGGGAATTAGTAGTAGGGTACCCTTAATATTCTTTATTATATGATATATTATTGTATGCATTACTTGGTGAGAGTTTCCATGGTGAGGTTGGGAAATAATTATACATGTTTAGGTGACAAGTTAATTTCACATGTTGTTCACTGTGCTTTAGCAGGTATTCTTTACCTTCGCAGGAGAGGCTTCAGGGAGAATCATACTGAGTATATTATTATAGTCACCCTTTTTATATACAAATATTTTTTCAGGTCACTTGGAGTAGGTTGGAGATCAAGCTGGTTTCTACTAGCTTGGGGTTATAGGAGTTTTTCGTGCTTGTGGTTTCTATTGTTTTACATTATTTTGGGTAATTGCAGTTTTTCCCATTTTCCGTGTAGTACTCTTGCATGACATTACATATGTGCACTTGCGTTTTCATTTATACTGCAGTCCGAGTTGGTGTTGATTGGGCTCTATCTTATCTCTCTCTTCTGCATGTGTTCTCTTAGAGGGTAATGCCTCACATTTTATGTGTTACTATACCCTCAGTGCTACTCACC
This sequence comes from Viscum album, assembly GCA_963277665.1. Taxonomy (NCBI): domain Eukaryota; kingdom Viridiplantae; phylum Streptophyta; class Magnoliopsida; order Santalales; family Viscaceae; genus Viscum; species Viscum album. The sequence goes on along the minus strand of OY728153.1, from coordinate 408,860,924 downwards.
AACCCGGGGCCTTCTGGAGGCGGGAATCAGGGGTCATTATCTTCCTTATAACATTGTCGTCCCATGAGGGGTACACTTTATGGGGAGGGGGTCGAGACAGAGTTGTATCAGAGGTCTTGTTGAGGGATATGATGGAGGTTGGAGTTAGGCACAAGTGAGGTTGAATTGGTTGGTAGGGAAATTGTGTCATTCATGTTTATAAAGTGAGGTAAACACTAGAGACTGGCTGGGACATAGGCCTTTAGGGCCCCCTATGATCTAATGTATGGACCTTTAAGTTTAAAATGGCTACTAAACAAAATGATACTAGTATCATGGTAGAGACCTAGGAAAGGATCATGCATCATTCTTCTTTGTGCCTGTGTTTGAATGGATAGACCTTGAGATAGGATAAACTAAAATGAATAAAAGAAAATAGTTAATTTATTAATGTTGAATCTTCCATATTCTAGGTTTAGGAACTCTAACAGTTTTTATTTTACAGGTATGGCTCCATGTCGACTTCCTCATCAGGTTTATGTAGAAAATGTCCAGCAGGCTATTCCAATAGATGTCTATAGGGTAGTGGTTGACGACGATGAGACATGGAGGAAGACAATATGATAGTTTCAGCGGCAGAGTCTGCAGAAGTATGTGGGATCTGTTTCAGAGGCAGTCACGAAAGACTGGTTAGAGGTGGTCGAGATTAGCATTAGTTTGATGCGTTCACTTAAAGAGCACTGGGTGTCTTTGGTTATGAGGATGCTGTATGGAGCATTGAGGCAGTAGTGGTTCTTGTTCCTCGAGGATCATGAGGAGTAAGTGATCTCATGGGAGGTGTTCTGAGACAGGTTTAGAGTCGAGTTTCTTTCTTCGACTGTGAAGGTGTCCAATCTTCAGTATCTTCTTACCCATTAGTAGGGGAGATCCATTGTTTGGGAGTTTGGAATCGGTTTCAGGAACCTTTACGATATGCTTCAGACATACTGCCAGATGAGGAGGCTAGGACGAGGCATTTTGAGGAGGATTTGTGTCCATATATCTAGCACTAGGTCACCCCATTTATTCTAAAAACATATCATGAGTAAATAGAGAGGACATGGGTTGTTGATAGGAGTTTGGCCCAGACCGGATCATCATGAGAGGGGAATCAGCATGATTCCTCCCAAAGCAGAGCTTTGGTCCGGGGTTCTCGGGTTTCCGGGCATAAGAGTTTATGTTCAGTTAGGGTTAGGTCATATACATTCACATCACATGTCACTATAGGCAGCAACTCTCAGGCCTATGCCAAGGGATCAGACACTTGTTTCTCTTGTGGTGGTCCTAGTCATCAACAGCGGGAGTGCCCGAACATTCAGAGTGGTCATCATGCACGAGATGCTACGCTCTAGGTTCCTCTATTGAGGCAGTTCTATCCAAGGTAGCACCAGCCAGTTACACCAGCATTATATCAGTAGAGGGTAGATAGGTCAGGCAGAGGACAACCCCATAATGCTCCCCATCCTTAGAGAGGAGATCACGGCCATGGTGGTGGTCGTCATACGGGTCAGAGAGGCCATGGAGGAGGTTGTGGTGAGCTTCATTCTCTATCATTGCCAGCTCTAGGCAATCCAAACATTGTTCGAGGTAACCTTTGCTTGTTTTATACCTTGTTGTTTTCCTTGTTTGATTCAAGATCTAAACACTCCTTCATATCAGCTACCCTTTCCCATTGTTTGGGACATGAGGTATAGAGGCTGCCAGTGCCCTTGGTGTTGACTACGCCAGTTGGAGGTTGAGCTGACTTGTTTGAAGTATGTAGATACTGTGATCTACTGTTGCGGAAAAACCACTCTTAGGGAGATTTCCTATGTTTACAAATACAACCATATGATGTCATCCTTGTCATGGATTGGTTGTATTTGGTGTAGGCTATCGTGGATTGCTTCAGTAATAAAGGTCACCTTCATTGGTGCGGATGGAGAGCAGGTGGTGTTTGTTGGTGAGCGAGATCCTCAGATGAGTCATAGGCGCATTCCATCCTTATCATACATGATGGTTGAGATGATGCTGAGTTCTTCATAGGTTCAACAATTTGGGTTTCTTAGGGCCATAGAGGAGTACCCTGATGTCTTTCCAAAAGAGGTTGTGGCATTACCCCCTCTACGAGAGATCGAGTTTGGGATCATTCTACTGCCAGGAGCATCTTCTATCTCTATGTCTCCATATAGGGTGGCCCCTTCTGAGTTATGAGAGATACATAAACATATTGATGGTCTACTACAGTTAGGTTTTGTTAGGCCTTGTGTGTCACCATGGGGTGCACCAATTTTGTTCGTGAAGAAGGCCGACAACAGTTTGCAGTTGTGTGTCAATTATCGTCACCTAAACAAAGTGAAAATAAAGAATCGATATCCTATTCCATGAATTGATAATTTATTCTATAAAATTAACGGTTCAAGTTGGTTTTCAAAGATTTTCTTGTGGTCGGGAGATCATCAGATGTGTGTGAAGGATGAGGATATCCCAGAGACTACTTTCTGTTGTCGTCATGGGCATTATGAGTTTTTTGTGATGCCATTTGGCATGACGAATGCTCCAGCTTTATTCATGGGATTGATAAAAGATGTGTTCTGTGAGTTCCTGGACAAGTTCATTGTTGTTTTCATTGATGATATCGTTGTGTACTCTACATCTGAAGAGGAGCATGCAGAGCATCTACGAGCCATTTTGGGTGTTCTTCGCCAACATCAGCTATTCGGGAATTTGTCGAAGTGTGTGTTTTGGGCTCAAGAAGTCCATTTATTGGGTCATTTCGTGTCCCAACAGGGAGTAGATGAAAATACATCAACGATAGAAGCAGTTGTGTCATGGGCAGCCCCTATGACAGTCTCAGAGGTGTGAAGTTTCCTTGGTCTTGCAGGCTACTACAGGAGGTTCGTATCCAATTTCTCATGAGTTTTGAATCCACTGATAGCTTTGACTAGGAATGATCAGGCATTCATAAGTACTGATCAGTGTCAGACAACATTCAAGTATCTAAAGGAGAAGTTCTTAAGTGATCCAGTCTATTGTCTTCCAGCTGAGGGAGTCCAGTTTGATTTTTTTTATGCTTCATATCTGGGGTAAGGTTGTGTTCTCATGAAGCAGAGGTCAGTTGTTTCTTATGGGTCTCATAAGTTGCATCCCCATGAACTCAACTATGCCACCCATGATCTTTAGTTAGAATAATTGGTGTTTTCTCTGAAGTTGTGGAGACATTACCTCATTGATGATCACTTTTTGGTATTCACTGATCGTAAGAGTTTGAGGTATGTTTTCTTCCATCATGACTTGAAATTATGACAACGTCAGTGGATGGAGTTCTTACAGGAATATGAATTCTAAATACCGTATACATCATGAAAAGGAAATGTTGTAGCTGATGTGCTGAGCCGAAAGTCATGTAGTGATGTTGTGCATGAATCCGGTGATTCCTGGAGAGTAATGGAAGAACTATATGCTTTATATCATGATATGGAAGATGTTGGGGGTAGAGGTTGGATTTTTCAGATGATGGTACTGTCATCCCTGATGCAGAAGGTGGAAGAGTCCATGTTGGGAGATTTAGAGGGGTTTGTGAGACTTCATGGAGTCTCGAGAACAATAATTTCTGATCGAGATCCTAATTTTACCTCCTAGGTGTGGAGAGGTCTCCAACATTTTTTCAGTTCTCAACTATGCCTTATCACTTCTTTTCATCCTCATGCAGATGGTCAGAAAGAGGGAACCATCCAGAATCTTGAATACATGTTACGGTCTTGTTTTCTTGATTTTGGAGGTTCATGGATGAGGCACTTACCCTTAGTGGAGTTTGCTTACAATAATAGTTTTCACTCCACCATCAGTATGACACTGTTTCAAGCCTTGTATGGTTGGCCTTATCATTATCTGTTGTGCTAGACCGGGGTCAGAGAGTCAGCAATTCTCAGACCAAAACTAGTGCAGAATACAACATAGATGTTTCATGTGATTCGTGAGAGGATGAAGAAAGCACAATATCATCTGAAATCATATGCTGATCAAAGAAGGAGGCCCCTAGTGTTTAATGTTGAGGATCGTGTGTTTCTTATGGTGACTCCTCATCGTGGGCAGTGAAGGTTTGGCCATGGAAGCAAGCTTTATCCTCGGTTTGTAGGCCTTTCGAGGTGTAATCTCATGTTCGAGTTGTGGCATATCGAGTGGAAATTCCCCCACAGACGAGTCAGATACATGATGTTTTCCATATATCACATCTCTTCCATTATCATTATGATGACTCTCACATTATCAATTGTGGAGAGATCGATGTTGATGATGATGAAGCCTTTGAGGAGTGACCTGTGGAGATCCAAGACTACAAGGAGAAGGTGTTGCATGGGCGTTCTATCCCCTTAGTTTGTGTCTAGTGGCAACACATTGGCATGGAAGAGATTACCTAGGAACGTGAGTCACAGATAAGTGATCAGTACCTAGAGTTGTTTGATTTTTTACTCTTTTCATGTAATTTTGTTCGCTTTGTGGTTAGACCTTTTATTCTTTATTTATGAATTTCATTTGTTGCTTCTGTGGCTTACTCTCTTTTGAGAGGTATCTCGATGGGTGGTTGTTTGGACCCCATTTCATTTTTTTGTCTCTTTAGTTTGGTTTTGAATTATCGAGGATAATAATGTTTTGAGAGGTATCTCATGTAATGGCCTGGACCTCTCCGGTCTATTACATTGTGAAAATACAGTGTTTGAGGAGTTTCGGGAGGTCAAGGTGACATATCCCCGACACTTTTCCAAATTTCTAATTCTGTGAACATTTCCATCGGTGAACAGTTCTATCGGTAACCTATAATGGTAGGTGAACAATATTCTATCAGTGTGGTTCAGTGAACATTGTTTCCATTAGTGAGGTTCAATGAACAGTGTTTCTATCGGTGAGGTTCTGTGAATAGTGTTTCAATCGGTGAGGTTTGGTGAACATTGTTTCTATCGGTGGGGTTCAGTGAACATTGTTTCTATCAGTGAGGTTCATTGAATAGTGTTTCTATCGGCAAGGATCAGTGAACACTATTTCTATCGGTGAGGTTTATTGAATAATGTTTCTATCGGTGAGGTTCACTGAACATTGTTTCTATCAGTGTGGTTCAATGATAGTGTTTCTATCGGTGAGGTTCAGTGGACTATGTATCTATCGATGATGTTCAGTGAACAGTTTTTCTATCGGTGAGGTTCAGTGAATAGTGTTTCTATCAATGAGAATTAGTGAACTAAATTTATATCCGTGAGGTTCATGGAACAGTGTTTTATCGATGAGGATCAGTGAACAGTGTTTCCAGAATGGTAGTTGTACAATGTTTCTAGAAAAGTGAGGTATATCGGTAACCTCTAACGGTGAGGTCTATCGGTAACCTATAACGGTGTGGTCTATCAGTAACCTCTAACAGTGATGTCTATCAGTAACCTCTAACGATGAGGACTATCGGTAACCCCTAACGGTGAGGTCTATTGGTAACCCATAACGGTGAGGTGTAATAGTGACCTTTTCGTTCCTTTGCCAAAATTTGGGTATGTGAACAGTGTTTCTACCATCCTACAGTTTCACCCTTTTTATGTTTCCTTTGACGTTAAATACATTTAAAGCATTATTTTAAGGACTCTTAAGGCCTATTCAAATGCCATAAATCCTATATTAATTATTCCTATAGATCGGGATGTTTTTACATAGTCAAACCGCATGGGTTAATACAATCTGATTTTAATGGGTTATAAAACATATCTTAAACCATCGACCCATTAAATCTTCCAAAGGGACAAGATATCATCCTCCCTTGTTCTTCCTCTTTTTTATAAGCTATGAGATGGTAGATCCTTTCAATCCTTCCCGTAAGAGTTTCACAATCAAACATTACTAATCAGATTGGTTCCACTCTCTTTTTATGAAACTGAGATATATCAGTCAATCTTCGATATAAGTTACGTTTTATAGTCATTACATTGGGGATCATATCCTCTGGTTTCTCCTTTCCATGTTATAAAATGTAATCTCCAAGCATCTAATGGGATTTTTCTTGGGGTTTGGTTGGTGATGTCGTACCGTGGCTTCCTCGGGTGGATGCAGTTGTTGTGAGAGGAGGATCGTGATCCGTTGTGTGGATAAAGAATGTGAGGAACTTTTTGAGGTAGGGGATTCATTGCTTCTCTTTTTTTTACATGCAACTATATTGTTAGCATGTTAATCCCACTGTATGAAAATGGAATTGAAATAATAAATATTTTAACTGGATAAATAAATTTATATCGATCATATGTTATTGCCTCTTGTTCTACTAGATAGAGTGATATCTATGATTTCTCTTCTTAGCTATTTGTTCTTGATGGAAATCGGTAAAGACTGTAAATCAGGATTAATTGATAATTGTTGGCTAAATATAAATAGGCATATAAACGAATCTGCTTGTTGTTGTAATTTGATGTTAACCAAATTAGTGAAGTAAGCATGTTTATTTATTTGTGATAACTTACTGGTTAGGTTTCCCTAATTTGGAACCAATTAATAATAAATCAGTTAAGACATGATGGATTAAAGAACTTGTGGTTGTTAAATGTTAATTGCTTGTAGGGTTCTGAGTTACACTCTTGTTTGTTTAAGGTCCAAGAGCCCTATTGTGAAGATGTTTGTCTTACTGATGCTTGTGTTTTAATGTGAGAATGGATGGTTGTGGTAATATGTGGAGGCATAGAGGCCCTTTTGATTGTGGCAGAAGATGATGCCTAGAGTGGCGAGATGAATTGGTTTATTAATGTGGGCGTCGAGTAGGACACCAGTGATGATGGAATGTGATGGATGTGATTGTTGGATGGTTGGTAATTTTGGTTGGTCATTTATCTTCTTTACTTCCCCCCAATACTCATGAAAGGTGGTCTTACTTATCCTTCTTCCGAAAGAGGCAATGACATCTGGGGTATGCCATGTGTTTTCCCTATTTAGCTTCTTATGGAAGCATGGGTATATGATATTTCTATGAGTTGAAAAGAATCGATGGGTAGTATATCTACCCACTGTGTTGATCCCCCTTGTGTTTAGTAGCATAGAATGTTTTTTCTATAATGTCTGGGAATGTGGGAATGTAATTATTTAATGAATAATTGAATAAATGGTGTTAACCCAAGGAGATAATGTTTCTAGAACATAAGGATGAGGTTGTAATTTTGAAGGGAAAATTGAGTTTGGGAGTGATGCTAATGATATTTAATGTGGAATTTTTCATGGTATATTAATGTTTAATGAATTAATTAATGTAAAGTGGAACTGATAAAAAGGTAATGAAGTAATCTAATGAATCTCTTTAAATGGTTGTCTGCTTATAGGATACCTTGTCTTAGAAGTAGCAGCCCATAGTCTAAGAGACGCTAGCTGCAGTTGTGTCTAAGACTAGGTAATTACCATATTATGGTTGCGAGATAAAATATATCTTGTACTTATTGTATTTCTATATGCTACTCTACCCTGTCAGTAAGGGATACTGACACACCGTGGATTCTGATCCCTGGGGGGTGTTTTCCCTAACATTTCTATTTGAGGATGGATGGATGACTACACCCATTGGTCCCGCTCTCTTCTCTTAGTAGTTACTTGTGTTGGTAGGCACATTGGTTAGTTATCCCCATATATGTTTGTAGAGGGATATAATGTATTGTGGTTATTCACACACATATATTCTGGATACAGTTTTATATTGACTAATATAGGTGTAACGTGTATAGTCTGTGATGGCTTGAGGATCCTTACTCGGTGTATGGGCTGTAATGGCTTGGGGTATAATACCCAACGTACGATACATGTTATTACAGCTATGGTTGCACCCGGAAAATACCTGGTAACATTGGTGTGTGGACGTGGTGGTTTCGATGAATGAGGTGCATATTTTGGTGCTTTTCCCAAGTGTCTGCGGGCAAGCCTTTTTAGAGAGAGATGCTCAGTAAGTGCGATGTTGGGGAAAAGAATCAAACCAGTGGGGAAGTAGTAGAGAGGTACCCTTGATATTCGTTATTATATTATATATTATTGTATGCGTTACTTGGTGAGAGTAGGCGTGGTGAGGTTGGGAACGTAGTATACCTGTTTAGGTGACGAGTTATTTTCACTTGTTGTTTACTGTGATTTAGCATGCTCTATTTACTTTTGCATGAGAGGCTTCTGGGAGGATCCTACTAAGTATACTATTATACTCACCCTATGTATATACAAACTTTTTTTCATGTCAGATGGAGCAGGTTGGAGATCATGCTGGTTTCTACTAGATTGGGGTTGCAGGAGCTGTTCGGGCTTGTGGTTGCTGCTGTCTTACTTTCTTTTGGGTACATACAGTTTTACCCTTTTCGTTGTAGTACTCATAAATGACATTACATATGTGAACATGGGTTTTTGTTTATACTACAGTCTGAGTTAGATTTGATTGGTGTCTATATTATCTCTCTCTTATGCATGTGTTCTCGTAGAGAGTAAATCCTCCCATTTTGTGTGTTACAATATCCACGGTGCTAGTCGAAAACCCGGGGCCTACTAGAGGCAAGACACGGGGGTCATTATCTTTCTTCTCACACTACCACCCTAGGAGGGGTACACTTTGTGAGGAGGGGGTTATGACAAGGGTATAAGAGTTCTAGCCAATACCAAAAACATAAGGGTACACAATTTGTAGTCGATGCCCAAAAATAAGAGGGTCTATGAGTTCTATGCCTAATCCCGATGAAGAAACATGGGTGATCACCCCCATAATAACATGTTTTGAAGGTCTTGGTATGTATTATTTACATAAGATTTTCTATTCTTAATTATATACCACACTTTTATGTCTTATTCCTATGTTATTCTATCATGGGTTATTTTCTAGAGACCCCTATAATTCAGTTCTTCTGAATATCCAATATTAATGTCATGATTCATGTATATGATCTTTGATATGGAGTTTATGATCTTAAAATTATTTCTCATGTTCTCATACCTGTATTCGCATGTAATTATTATTTATCTACTTTTTTTCCCTTACATTGAGTATGACCTCACCATTTCTTATTTTCTCATTCCTAAGGTTATGAAGAATTATATTAAGTAGGAGTACTAAAGGGAGATATCTTTACTGTTGATTTTGATGATCAATCACTGAAATCAGTATAATCTGATACCAATTTCCAATGAAATTAATATATAATGCCCCTAACGAATGTACTATTTTAATTTGATGAATATTATTCTAAAATGATTTTATATCAATGTATGTAAAACAGGGGTCAATATATTTTGTATAGAAGGATGATTTTAGTATGCCTTGAGAAACACGACTAGGAAAATATTCGTGAGATCACTACAGATATTTAAAAGGATGTGTCTAGGGATGTCTCTGATGATAAATCAAAGGGTGAGTTAAAGAAAATGAAAATGTAATTTAATTTTTGGTAAAATATAGATAGAGTGTTTACCATGAAATATGTCCACATTTGGATACTGCAATTGGATGTAGATTTGGAACAGATGTACATACGAGTGACAACACTGAAAACACTATATTGATCTAGAATCAATCACGAACATGTGAATGACAACGGGCCTTACTATAGCGATGGATTGAAACTCTCTGGGATATGATTTCATAATTGGAAAACCCTTTAAAACCAATTATAAATTAACTAAATAGATAAAGACTATGAATTTACTAGAAAACAACATGAGTTTTCATTAATTAAAAATGATGGATTTAGGATTTCCACACCCTATACATGGATTTTCATGATTATGTAATTCCCTATTATAATGATTTCTTCTTACTCAATATTGTTTTTGGTTTTAGTGAATGGTTGGAACCCGAACGAGCCATGTCAGTGAGTAAGGAAATGAACCATTCAATGATTGGCCTTATGAACAACTAAATATTATGGTAGATGGAATGAAATAATTCCATTTGTGTGATCAAATCTTTTTGAAGATTTGAATCAGGGTGAACAATCACATGGTAAAATCATGGAACAATAATCTATTGAATTATCTATGTAGTGACACAAAAACTTATTTCAATAGTTCTCAAGTCTCATTAGTTGTTGAGAAATGGATCAATACAATTGGAAAGATATTTTCCAATCTCCGTTATTTAGTGAAATAAATGTTATTATTTTCTTTTACCATTTTTAAGGTGAGGAAGATAATTGGTGGAATCATATTATGAATAAAAGGCAATAAGATAAAATTGAATTCATATATTAGGAGGAGTTCATGTACTTATTTTTTAATAAGTAAATTCCTCTTATTCTTCATGTGATGAACAAAAAAATTATTGACATTATGATGAAAGATTATCAATCTAGTAGTTCAAGTGATGAAAATTTATATGTCTTGTGAGGTACCTATAGGGTATTATCATCCAACTAGAAAACAAAATTTATCAGTTCATTGGAGTACTGAAACCTAGTCTTCAAATGAACACAGATATAAGAGACTTTAGTAGTAATGAATAATTTTTTTGATGTTCTATGAGGTGGAAATAGTGGATTGTGTATTGTATAAATCTCATGGTTTTTATAATATATGTAATATGGCGTTCAATGGAAAATATAATAAATATATGGAAATTAAAATGAGACATCAAGTGTGCAATATTTCTGGGAAGAAAAACAGAAGGGGATAGTTTTAATGGACATTTTAAATTCTTTATATGTGAAATTAAAGTTCATTGATTTTATAAATGTCGAATTTTTGGTAAGAAGTTAGCTAAATATGAGAATAATTATAAATCCCCATAAAATTCACATTCCATGCTTTAGTGCTTCAATTTTATGGTATTTTTCTAGTATGCTAACGTCGTCACCAATCAAAGGGATAATGTAGACGATAACGAACAAGAACCTTTAAAAACAATGGAATAAGAAAAATATTATGTAATAATAATGGATTATGTGAACCATGATAATTACTGAATAATTATCCTCTACCCCTTATTTGATAATTTCATGATTTAATTTTTATTAATAATCATTATGAAAATATTACTTTTCATCCTTTTTTGAAATTTAATGTGATTATATCCTTATACATAGATTGCAGAATAATTGAATTAAATATGATGTTATATCACTTAAAGGATCGACCTGTGTCTAAAATGAATTTCTTTTTGTGTAATATAAGAATATATTAAAGTAATAAAGGTAGAAAAATATTTATGAATGGGAACATATTTAAACACGTATGGACTGGTCTTAGTTAACCTTCGGTTGTTGTTTTATATAATATGTTATTATATTGACATATGAGTATTAATGTTTTTTGAATAACCTATATTAACTATTTTTTTATGATTCATGAATACAGAATAAATGATATATTGATCTATTTATGGGTATTATGATCCACCAAGGCTTCATGGGTAAAAAATTACTCCATCATTTCTTTGAGTGAGAAATGAAGTGGAATTGATAAAGGAAAAACAAGAGGGTGAGATTGTTCTTAGGAAATGAAATGAAATAAATAATTTATATATCTAGTTAAAAATTATTCATCTTTAGGAAAATGATTTTGAAATTAAACGGTGTCAAATTATCATCATTTTAATTATATAAAGGAAAATATTCAAAATTATTTGGTTTATGAATTTTATATTATTAACATTATACATAATATATTATCTACCACTCTCCATTACATCTTGATAGGCATATTTACCTTCCATGTCCATGATTTCAATTTACTCATATGTCTACCTATGTGGAAACCTATAAATGAGTTACCTTAGGTAACTGTTTTGTTTCATAATTTTTTTATAATAAGTTATTGTATTTATCTGTAAAAGGTTGGTTTCTATGAAAAAGAATATCATTTATTAAACCTTTGATAACCCAAATGAATTTTTAGTGATAAATTAATTTTAAGGAGGGTTGAACGTGACACCTCAAGATTTTGTGATTTTTTCTAATTAATTTAAACTTTTTTATATTATTTATTTCATGGGGCACTAAATAGAGTTTCTATATGAGAGAACAATGTTTGAATTTCATTTAACACAAAAAATGATATTCTTTCACTAAATATAATTCCTATAAAAGATTATGGAACATTATATACTATTTTTTTCTTTTGTTACACATAATTTTCAGTGTCGTCGATAGCTTTGGTTAAATGGAACACCGCGTTTTACTGAAATAAAATTTACTATTGATATTGTTAGTAAAATATTATATTATTTTCTACATATCCATGGGAATCAAAGTTATGATTAATATTAACTAATACTTTAAAATATGACATAGACAAGAATTTATTGGTTGTCAATTTGATATAAATGAATGTAATAACTATTTGAAAATAACAAAATTCTTTTTCTATGAAAAAAAAATTCTATCTACAAACAAACTTTCATCCCTAATGATTAAAAAAACAAATTTTGATGAATATGTTTTTTGAAAAATGCATATATGTCAAATTAAATAAAAAAAATACACTTATCCAACTGATTAGATAGTAAAACATATTAATAAATCATATTTTATGAATAAAAATATTTATTTCTCTAAAAGATAATTTTACTCTTATTTATTAGCACACATAATTGAAATATCATTAGAGACACTTTTGAAATATTTATTTAATTAAACAAACATAATTTATTATATTGGAATATAAAAACATATTCTGGGTGAATTATTTTAATTTTTCTATGATGTTTCATTTTTAAATGATTAGTGAAAATCACTAAATTTTAAATGAATAATGATTTGTCATATTACTTTTTATATAGAAAAGTTATCTTATAAATTTAATTGAAAGTATTAGTAGATAAATTATTCAAAAATGATCCCAATATAGGTATTTTTACCAATTGTACATTGAAATTGGATATAATAATTTCTTAGCCTTTCAAACTTATTAATTTAAAACCTGCATTTCCTTAACATATGCGAGATTTATTTGAAATTAATTTATACCACATTTAAAATTGGAATTAGGAATTTGACAAAATTTAATTCATATTTATTATCATCGTAATTTATAATCTATAACAAGGTCAGTTTTTTTAAGACAAAAAATAATAGCAAAATAAATTTAATTTATTTACAATGATTACGGTAAAAACAAGTTTACATTGTCGTTAAACATTATTATAAGTTGGAAAATTTCCTAGAAAATGTCCAAAATCCATTGGAAGGATGAATATTGACCATATCCACCCTTGGCTCTAAAATGGTCCTATTCTAGACACATGATATAATAGAGACCTGTAAATAGTGTTTACAATTTAATATTTATAAGAATCTCACACCTCCACCACTTTAAAAAGGCACTCACCACCCTCATTTATTAACACATCTAAATCCATTTGGCTTAAAAAACCCCTATCCAAATTTCATCCTATCTTCGCTCCCTTCATCCTATAATCCTCCCATTGGGATAAAATCCAACAAAGGAATCCCTCTGGGGAAAACTAAACTGAGTTATCAAAAGAAGGCGAGCTTGGATTATGTATGAAGAAATTCAAGACATTAGGGATGATAATTTCATCTCACTTTTTATATCCTTGAGATAGATTATATATTCACAACATTTTTCTTTTTTTTGTTTATATCATGACCATGATTGTATTATGTGATTATTATCCTTAATTTTACTGGTATTTACATTTCCATTTTATTATATCCCTTTTTTGGGGTTTAGGATTCAATTGTGAACAACATGGTGAGGTAGTTTTTTAACAAATTGTCTTCTTTGAGAAACATGTTCTGTTATAAAAATATATTATTTAATAAGTTGTATATACTACTTATTAAATTTAATATCATTAATATCATTATTTTCTTTGATATTTTAAGCATCATGTAATGATATTATATCATAGGGGATTAGGATTCAACATTACCGAAGCGGTAATAGTTAATATCAATAATCTCAAAAAATATTATGATTGTTTATAATTGTTCTTCCATTGATGAAATATTATGATGCCTAAAATAAGAAGTCTCATTATGTTTCATATAATCTAGATGTTAATTATATATTCATGTAATGGTTCCAATATTTCACAACTTGGTACATAAGATAAATAATAAAATGTTTTTTAGAACATCCGACACTAATTCCATATTTGTTAGAAATCCATTTTATTCAAAAAACATATTTCTTAAATGATAATATAATGTTTTATTAATGGATTTTATAATCTCATTTTCAATGAAAATTATTTTAAAAATGTATTACTTTATAAAAATTGTTTTTATTTTTATTCAATGATTACTTTACATGTATTGAAGGTAATTTTCAAAGAAATATTTTTAATAATGATTTATGATTTATGAAGATTTTCTCAAAGTGGAAAAATTATTTTCTTAAAAAAATTTATATATTATTTTTAAGTACTAACTGATATATTTACTATGTGGTTTGGATGGAAAATATTTTTGAAATAGTTTTATGTCTTAAAAAGAATGATTTTGAATGAAAGGTTATTTTAAATAACCACTAATATATGTGATGTTTCAAAATCCTTATCTATATAAGATGAAATCCTTTTATATATTTTATTTGTTAAAATGGATTTTATCCAAAGATACCATTCATATTCTATATCTGAATGTATTTTATTTTTTACATCATGATTCTTATGAAACCCATTTATTTTCCACTATTTATTCCATGCTAATATCCTTATGAAACAAGATTATTATCACAGGTTACACTTTGATTAAATAATCATGAAGCTTATATCATTTCAAAAGGTTATTATATGATGACATTTTTATGATTCCAATTTAATTTCATTTGTTATGATGTGACATTTATGAATCCAATACATTATAATAAGTTATAATATTTAGAATGTTTTATTATCTTAGGGCACATGCATGTATTATTCCATTTTGTAACGAGAGGAACAATATACCCCTCTATTTCATTAGGTGATGATAAATTTTATATGAGCTCAAAGGGTATATGAGTTTTGTCTGGGCCCAAAATAGGAGGGTACAACTGTTTATTCCAATGTTTGAAAATAAGAGGGTGCATGTGAGGGAATCCTCTGACCATAAAAATAGGCTAAACATGTTGTATCCCATTCTTGTATTAATTGGGTACATGAGAGGGAATAATAAGAATAAATAATAGGGTGTGTGGGTGGGAATAACAAGATAAAAACAAGAGGTTACATGGGTTGTAACATAATATTGAAAACAAGTGGGTACATGGGTTTTTTCCAAAGCCTGGAATCATGTGAGTACATTCATTATAGCCCATGTTTGAGAAAAGGGTATACATGTTGTAGCTAACTCTGTAAAACAATAGGGTACATAGGTCTTATCCCAAGACCAAAAACTAGAGGGTCCATGGGTTGTAACCCAAGGACAAAAACAAGAGGGTACATGACTTGTAACCCAATACAAAAAATCAAGTGGGTACACATGTTAAATCCCAAGACAAAAATAAGACGGTACATTTCGTGTTTCCAAAAAAAGTAACAAAGGTAGTATTCTAATATGGAAAACAATAGGGTATAATGTTTGTTACCCCATGAATGAAAAAAAATGTACACTGTTTGTAGAGAAAACTGAATACAAGAGGGTACAAAGGTTGTATATGATACACAAAAACAAGTGTGTAAATTGGTTTTTAGCCCAATCGCAATCTTGGTACCTGGGAAATAAGCCCAATAATAACATGATATGATAGAATTTCAAGGTATCACTAAAATATGATTTAATATGCTTCTATAAAAGATATAATTCCACATTTTATTATTTTGTTATGATTTCATGACTTTTACTCTTGAATACATTAAAACTCATGTCTTTTTAACTACCAATATTTATTAAAGACTCATTTATTTGATCTTTTATCTAAAGGGTATCATCTAAAATTCCATTCTCATTTCTTATACCCTTATCCTCATCTTATAATACCATTATTATCATGTTATGACTACTTATATCATTTATTTGTGCTTATTGAAGAACTATTATCACCCATTCTAATGTCTCCTTTACCCATGTTGTGAAGAATGGTATTATTTATATATGCAAAATGTGATTTTATTTATGGGAAATAATGAATATCATTCACCAAAATTAAGAAAAACGTGTTCGTAGTTCCCGAAGGAACATAACTATTACAAACCTCAGGAATGTACACTTATAATGTTGTTAATATTAATATGAAATTGAATAATATACATAAAATTTAATACTAGGTCCTTATAGTAAAACAAGGTATGATGTATGTCCCTTTTTGTGCATTTGATGATGATCAAATCCAGATAAATATACTCTTTTAGTAATTAATACCCATAGGTACCTCTATTTTAGACTCACATCCGCTTGTTGTATCCAGAATGAAATTTAATTTCAAAGAATAAAATCATTCCATTGTTTACTAAAACCCCATAATAATTTCTGCGACATTGAATCATCCTTATATGTACCCTTAGAGACATTCCTAGACATATAATTAGAAATATCAATAGGAATCTCAATAGTGATATATAAATCTAGATTCTAATAGTTAATTAACCATATCCTATAATACCAACTACCATGGACGAGGCTTATTAATCATGGGTATTACATCCTTTTTGATGAATATTCACTAAAAAACCCTATCAAAACCAAGAGGAACATAATAATATAGTGAATTTGGAAATATAGAACACAATATTGTAATATAGGGAAATATATGAAATGTTTCCCACAAATATCATACCATTTATATCTCTTTATTGACATTCCTTGAATAAAATATTTCATAATACCCCTTTCAAAGGAAACATAATAATTGGTGGTCTCATATTCTTATTAGGGTAAACAAGGTAGTTACCTTATCATAACAGGAATATAAGTGTATAATAACGTGAGCATAAAATTGGAAAACAAAAAACATCATATTAATGATCAAAATATTTATTCATGGGATAATGATTGAATTTTTATAAGATATGAATCATAATTTAATGAATTAACATGATCCATGATGAAAAACATTGGAATAAGATAAGTGTTTGTGTCATACACATAAGCATTGAAAATAATTTCCATATTAGCAAATAATCATTTCCATGTCAACCATAGTGTAATGGGGTCACTCCCCAAACCTTCATAGTAGTGAAGGGTCACTCCCAAGATCATCATAGCCTAAAAATTACCTTATGTACTGAGTTAGCTCCATATTCCAATGTTGTCAACGTCATGAGATAGAAATCATTATCCAATTCAACGGTGGGAGATATTGGTTCATTGTTCTAATAATGAAAACCATTTTTATGTGTTCCACAAAAACATATATATTCAGCACACCATAACTCAAAAAAATGAAATGGGTTACATAAACACTTCGTCATATCATAACCTGTATAAATGGATAGGGATTACAATCATTTCATCAATTTATCAAGGCATAAACCGAGGAAAAATTTGGGTTTTATAATAATTTCGTCACGGTATAACCTGTTGAACAAATATATGTTTCTTAAAAAAACATTTAACATAAACCTTTCAAATAATGAGTTTGAATGGAATCCTTGATTCATATCCCCTTTAAAGGATAATTTATATCATATGAGTTCATTTTAGATAGAATATTTTGGTCAATGATAATTTTAACAATATATTTATTTAGAAAAATAAATTTTCCATCAAATTGAATTTTTAAAACTTTTTTTTTGTAATTCATTTTTTTTAAATAAATATGAAATTATTAATGAAATATTGAAAAATCATTTAGGACATTTCTTGAGTAAAATAGAATTTCCTCTTTGAGAAAACATATTAAAATTGTATTTAATTTTCTAAATTCATTTCAATTTGATATCAATGATTTAAACTATAAAAATTATTCTCCAATATTTACGAAGAAATTTTATTTGAAAATATATTTTAAAAAATTAAATTAATCTTGAAATAATTGAGATATGATGACAGTGGGAGATACTATTTAAGTCATTCATAGTAAAAATGAATCTTTTCACAATTTCGATAAATTCCAAAAAAACATTGTTTTGATAAATACATAAATATTCCATTTAAATTTTTTTTAAAGTAATTAATGTGTAAATATTTCTTTTAAAAGACTTATTAGAATAATAAAACCGTTTCTAACTCTATTTTTTAAAATTATGGTTTTAGATGAAAAATATATTTTTGACCAAAGAAAGATTTGAATTATAATTCTTTAAAGAAACATTATCTTAAATATTTTAGGAACGAAATATTGGGAAAATGGTAATATTACATTAAAATCTAATGAATAATCATATTAGGATAAAATTCATGAGTTTATTGAGAGATGGATCAGATAATTTTATCATTGGAAATATAATCATAAACAATCTTCATAAAAGATGGGTTTGTTACATAAATTCTTTACCACTTTGGTAATATTGAATTGTAATACCATTGAATAAAAAAACTAAAATTTAATGTAAAATATCATGATTATAAAAAAATTCACTATTATAAATATCAAAGGATCTATATATAAATCTTATAAAAAATATAGTTCTATAACATATCATAAGTCTCAAAGATGAAAAATTGAGAAACAAATCTCTTGTGGAATTGATAACATTGAAACTATAAACCCTATGAAATATAGATCATAATATGTATGTAGAGAACCATAATTTTATTGTATTAATTCTAAAATACATTCATGGGTAGTATATAACAAACATAAATGAGACACTACATGAATATGAAATTTGTCTCACAGAAAATAAAAGTGTGTCAAAAATATTTTACCATTAGTCTCGACATCAATTTTTCCCATTTTATCCAACAATATAATAAATATTATTTTATTAAAAATATATTACATGACCAAAATTACTTATATCGGACAAAATATTACTTTCTTATGTGTTTTCATTTCTTTTTTATTAACAATTCCATGTTAAAGTCATGTTGGGGTAATAATAGCGTTGTTTTCCTTATATGTTTTGATTTATTATTATTGTACTTCTTAAAAGAAAAATGGTTTCATAATATACTTAATTTTAATCATGATATAGATACTATATATATTATTTATATATTTATTTTGCGTAATATTGAAAATTTTGTGATGGAAAATGAAATACACTGCTCGTGGAGATGGTAGGTTGTGCATGCCCATGAATGTTATTTCCATTTACCTTTCAATTTTAAAGAAAGAAATGTGAATGAAATATTAATATTAAATAATAATATTAATTTCATATATACCATATATTATTAATAAATAAATCTTTACTACCTTCCATGTGAAGTATTAACAAATTACATCACTTCACGTGGAGGCAGTCCATTATACAAACATGCGACATTAACATGTTACCAAAAAATGAAAATAATTAAATTATATGTGCTATAATAAATAATTATGAAAAATAATATCCTAAATAAATAATAAATCCATAATTATGTCCAACTGTGAAACGTGGTAATGGAATAATAGTTGACATCAGTTCATGTGGTGGAAGTTCACCATCCACAGAAATGATGTTTTCGTAACCCATTTGATGAGAGTGGAGATTTTCTAGGTCCTAAACATAAAATAAAACCATCTAAGTATATTTAATATAATTATTTTTTATATCACCATTTTATAATAAGAATTTGATTAGGTTTGGGGTTAACTAAAAAATTGATCTTTGATGAGAATTAACTCTACCTTCAGTATCCTCCATAGGGTTGAACCAAAATCCAACCTATGATTAATTTATTTCATAATAATAAATTATAATATGAGAGTTGTATATTTTTTATATTATTTTTATATTATTTGAATGAACCAAAGGGTTTTATGTTTTGAAGAGTATAGGCTAATTGGTGAACATTTTTAAGTAAGGTGAGTCGAAGAATTGTAATTTTTAAAAAATAAGGAATTCCAGCCAAAAATTATTTATGTCACAAGTCTCAAATAATTCACCATTATAGATAATATAAGGGATAATTTCTCAATATTTTTTAAAATTTATTTTAAATTTTTTTGTAAATATTTTTTAACACTTCTGTCTTTATTTTAATCCCTTGTAATCCAGATTTTACCTTACATGGGGGAAATGATATTTACTGTTTTTAAAATTTATTTTCTTCAAAAATTATGCATAAAATATTAGATAATATAAATAATTGTTATTCAACATATGTGATTTTGTTTTAAAAATTCAATTCACAAAAATAGAAAATTTTTATTTAAAAATAATCTCACACACATGACTAGAATGTATGTTTTAAATGAAAAATGATTAAATTTATACATTGTTCTTGTATCTATAATAAATTTTAATTTTATTCTAATAAAATATTTTGGGTGAATGAAAGTATAATTGAACTAATATTATTTGAAATTTCCTTTAACATAATTATCTTACTACAAATTGCTTTATTATTTAATATGAATATATAAATTAATTAATTTTTATTATGAAATTCATATTTTATTTCATAATATAGATTATACTATTCATACCAACCTATTTAATAGATATGATATAATGATCAATTTTAAAATATATTATTCATGGTATCCTGAAGGTCAGTTTTGTGTCCCATGCATATGATCGTTGTTGCATTAAAAGCATGGTAAACTATGCGTTTTATATAACGTGAGTTATACATGGTATTTAATGTAATTCAAGATAAAACCATTTTTGTTTTAATTGATAAAGATAACAAAATATTACAAAATATTGTGGTCTCACAGTGCCTATTCCAATATCTATTTACACTATTTAAATTGAATTGTTCTTTTTTCATCATATTTTTCACTTAAAACACTATAATAATTCATCAATATCTTATTTTTTTGTTTATATATTAAAAAAATATCACATGTTTAATCAAAAATTTAGATTTTAAGAATGGAATATTCTATATATTTTGTATCTCGTCTACCACTTCAACGGGTTGATCATTTAAAAAATCTCTACATTATCCCTCCCACTTACTATTAGATCAATTCCTCATTTTTCTATACATTACTAAATCCAAAGGTGGTTATCATACATTAAAAATAATTCTAATAATTTGAGAATTATACTAGATAAAAAAGTAAAATTTTAAGTGAATAACTTTTATATTATAAAACCATCATGTTAGAGTAAAATGTTTTTTCATTCATTATTTAACCTATATAATATAGAGTTTATGGTTGATCTATCCTAGATAAAATTATATCATCCTATGATCATCATATATCATTTTTCTAAATTTGAGTTTAATTTATGTTTGTTACTCTCGTAGTTCATAATGTAATTCATCAATGTAACATTGAAATCAGTCCACCACAATAATTTTTGAAGAGAACATAATTAACTAATACATGTCTATAATGATTTTCAATATACGTTTGTAATATTTGGCACATTTATAATTCATCATAATGATTATTTATTCATTTCTCATCCAAACCATTTTTGGGTGAATACCCCTAGGTGAATTTGTTCAATAGATGTATTAACTTTCTTTTAATCAGATAAGGATACAATTTTAGCAAAAACCACATACTCAAATACATTTCCAAAATTTCAGGATTTTATATTATGAAAATTATCATCCATTATATGTTTCCTTACTGTTTATAATATATGTTTATATTCGTAATCACCATAAATAACTAGATTAATCATAACAAATAAGTAAAAACTCTATTGCAACTAACAACAATGAAAAAATATAGAAATTTAATTATTTATAAAATAATTCCATAATTTAAACATTACGTCTCACAATAATCTGATATATCATGTAGAAAAATTTGTTTTAATGTTTATTAGCGCCAATTTAAAAAGAGAATGATTTTAAAAAACATTTTAACGTGACTCCTAAATTATATTCTTATAAACCCCCTCATCAAGTTCTCATAAGTTAACCATATATTCAATACCTAGGATAGGGAATCATAAGAATGTGGTGATATAAAATTTTCAGTAGTGGAAAATATCATAAATATTTTCTCAATGACTAGATCATAATCATTTTAGAAAACATGAATATGGAAAAATTTAAAATAATAAGTATTAATAAAAAATAATACTTTTTGGTGATTCATTAAGGAATTAAATGTATTAAAAAAATCATGTACCATGATACATAATTGTGAGATAATGAAATAATGTATAACATGTGATTCAAGAGATATCAAATGATATTATACGATGTATTATCAAAATTATTGAAAAATTAAATATGTAAATGATAACATATGATAAATGAATCATGGAGTATGTGGAAACACTATACGTCATGAAATCACAAGCATAAGTCATGGGTCACTCCCAAGACTAAAATCTTAAACAGAAAAATTTACAATCATGGATCATGTTCAATCCATAATCCCTTAAAAACTATCTTATAAGAATAATTTTTTTCTGAATACATTAATGGGATTTATAATTCTAGTCTAAACCTTTACATAACAACCATGATTAGGAAAACTTCTTAAACACTATACATAGGGCATATAATCCCATTGTGGAATTGGTTTAGTCCCCAATCCCATCCATAACATATCATGGTGTACAAATATATTCCAAATGCATTTGAGACATATATAATTTTGGTCCCACCTATCACATAAATTATGATTAAGCATTTGTTTTCCACATGAGTAAAAAAGAAATAAATAATTAGATGTATGATCAATCCCCTGAAAATGAACCCAGTATCATAATTCTGATTGAAGGAACAACCAAAGGCTAAAAAAGGTATTTTTATGAGAAGATGGTATTAAATTATTTAGATTTATAAATTTGAAAAGGAACCCTATTTTTTGAGCATTTATTTCAACAATTTTTCATTAACAATGATCTAGGATAAGAAAGGAAAATAGCATACCATTAGGGTGAAGGTACATGAAACAAGAAAAGGATATTCTTAATGTAGGAATGGAATTTTTATTTTTGATTAAATTAAAATATAAATAACATGCTTATAAAAATAATAATTATGTTTTTAAGAGATATTTATTGTTTCAAAAATGTGTGGGGTTACGATTGATATGAAATAGGAAATGGAAATGATCCCTTATCATGGTTATCTAAAAATGAGATATTCAAAGGAAACTAATACCTTATATTACAAAAAAAATTAATGGGATATTTAAATGGATATATATGTATGGAAATTTTATACAGAATATAATATTTATTAATGAACAATATTACAAAAACATTAAGGAAAATAAGAGAACAGTTAACTGAAATGCCACAAAGTAGGATTGGACGATCTCTTATGACATGAGGAACAGTAATTGAAAACATTTAAAATAGATACATAGAGATTGAAATAAAACATAAACTACCATGAATAAATTTTAAATAATTATATAATATTAAAAATGGGATTCAAATAAAACATGTAATGTAAATTTGAATATGAAGAAAAACAAATTTCAGTGAAATGAATTTGAGACAAAATAAAATACATATTAAGGAACATCCTAATCAAATACATTGGAAGAGATAAATATAAAAATTGAAGTTAAAATATAATGATAAAACATAAATTATTATATTATATTAATAATTATTAGTATTCACACCATTTAAATGAAATTTCCTACTTAAAGGAAAATCTGTCTCGAAGAAGGATATTTTGAGATGAATGCCTTAAAACTTAGGATCTTTTTTAGTAAAAAATATTAAAATTATTAAATTTAATATTTTTATAAAACTAAAATTAAATAATTAATTAATTATAAAAAAATTATTTTTTTGGAAGTATATAAACCACTGAAATTAATAATTGGATCATAAGATTAAAACATGTCTCGATAAAGTGAAATTAAGTTTCAAATCCTTAAATGTGTCCAATGAAGTTCTAAACACGTAATAAAAATTAGAATAATTAAATAAATATCATTATATATAAACCTATAACATTATTTATATATATTTCACACACCATGTTCCTTTAAATATCATATTTTATTTATCTGTAATATAGTTTTTATGCCTATGTTGGTTACTGTATGTTATTCAATAAATATTCCCATAACTCCCTATCAATAGAGACCAAGGTAAAAAGTATTAATCAATATTTTCAGGATATCTATATTATTTATTTTGTTATGGAAATAATTTTTATAATTTTTATATATTTTTAAATCTAACCATGATGTGTTGAGATCAAAAATGAAACACATTTGTTATGGTGGTTATAATTTTCATATGCACACGATTAATGTTTCCATTTATAAATGAATGATATAAAAATAAGGAATATGAATAATTTTTCATGTAATAATAGTACTAATTTATATTTATGTTTAAATGATTGAATTTAGTTTTCATTTGTTTTAAATAGGATTCAATGGAATGGTTATTTAAGAAGGATTTCAATATTTTTTTCGCTACATATTATTAGGTATATCTAATTAGGACGCTTTTTGAAGACTTTGTAATTTCGTTTCCAGTTTGTGATAATTGTTTAAGAATATAAAATATATTTTAAAAAATGATGAATATGTGATGTCCAATGAAATATTGATTTCCTAAAAGAATATTTTAGATGAATAATGATTTCAAGAAGAATTGGAAAAATAAAACACATCTAAAATTTGGATGAACTATATTTGATGAATAATATGTATAGAGGGACTAATAATAAATAACATACACATATAATTATTTTATGTATATTAGTGTATATTAATCGTAAAAAATTTCAACCATAAATTTCATAAGGTCCAACTCGATTAACCATATTATCAAAGTAAGAATAAACACAAGGTAGATCCAACATGAATATATCACATGGAAACAAAAGATATAGAACCTTTATAGGCTGGGAGGTGTTATAATAGTGGTGAATAGGTGAGCACATGTGTCTACGTGGAGTTTTTGAATGAAAAATTGGGTGTTTCATGACAGTGTGTGGTCGTGTGTGAGGTGAGGTTCTAAAAGATGACCCCAATATATTGATATCTATAAAGTCTTTATTATAGTGTAAACTACAATGAAGATCCCAATAGTCTGGGGAACCAATGTGGGATATATGAAATATAGAAAACTATTCATATGATAAATCACATATGGAAATAATTTCTCTATCTGATATGTTATATCATAGCAGTGTAATAAAGAAAAATATCATATTATACCGTTAAATAACCAGGAGATAAATTTACGTATCATTTACATTACCTAATGTGTTTGGGGACCAAGATAACAATACATGGTTACATCATAAATGAAGTTACTCCCTGTTTTTTATAATCGTATATTGGAAAAACAATTTATGGGTTTAAAAATTCTATGATCTACATGAATTCAAATCATTGATCGACATGACATAAAATTAAAATTTCTAAGATGGTTCGATATATAAGAGATATCACCTATAAATAGTTAAGAGGAAAAGGTTGAAAAATGTTTCTTCCACTAATAATTATTGATCCTATCATTTTCCAGAGGTAAATAAATCATCACAAAATAATAGTTTAAATATAATGGGATTTTTGTCCTTTATTGAAGATAATGAAATATTTTCCACATGAAAATTCTTCAGTAATATATTCCCACAATATTATTTGAATCATAATTGAATTATTTCCATGTAAATTTATATCGTATATGAAGAGGACGAAAGGTTTAGTATGAAATAGGTGATTGATTGCTTGTTATCACAAATTTCATTTAAAACATATTGAAAAAGAGTATATAAAAAGAGTCATCACATGCTACCCTTACTCGAGGTTAATTACACTTACCTGAATGTGATTTCCCTCACATGAGTGTATTTAGACACCATATACCCTTATGAAACCATACATTGAGCTTAAAATGAATATAAATTTGGTGTACCATATTGATTTTGTGAAGAAGAAAATAGTACAAAAATGCGATAATGTGATACATTAATTAAAATTGAGATACTTGAATTATTTACGAGAGAATATAAAAGACCACATATTCAAAATAAAATAAATTTTATGTCATATGTTTACATGACATTGAACATGCATTAATATTCCATACATGAAGTTCATTTGACTAACTTGGGTTGAGAATTCATGGACCTATTTTTTAGGTTTTTCAAGATCATTATAATATTAAATAATGATTAATGAAAATGTGTGGATCTCTTGTATACATCCTATTGAGGTCGGGATATCATTGCACGAAGGAAGAATTCAAGACATAGTATTTGAAAACACCGTGTAAATTGTTCAAAGATAGGTGATTAGAACTATTTCATTAAGGACAACATGCTATAAATGATTTTTAAAATATATACATTAGAAACTCAAATCTAGAATACTCATAGAGGTGGAATATCAAAATATATTTCTTTAGTGCATGAATCCATTGATGAGGAAAACTATAGATGGGGGGATTACCTAGTTCCATGAATATTATTATAGGGTAAAATAATTGATCATTGAATAAGGAGATTGCTTTTGAGGGTATAATGAACTACTACTCATTGAATATATTTCGAGGTATACTAATATTCTAATTGGAGGAGGGATAACTATAAGACCCATATATTTTACGATATATATCCTCTCAAATATTTTTTTTCAATAACATAAGACACATTCCACCTAAAGTCTAAATTAATCGTAATAGTGTATACCATATTAGCATTATCACTAAATCTGTAGGTATGAGTATGATTGAATAAATTATAAAAAATATTTGGTTTAAACATATATAAAATAAATTCATTATCTATCAATTTATTTTAATTACATATAAAATAGTTTTAAAGTAAATAATATTTTCTTATTTTTATTGACTTTTATAGGAATAAATACACTCTAAGGATTAATATATTTTATTTTATAAAAATTGTATTTCATCGCATTTTTCATGTGTATATTGAATTTAATGTCTATAACTTATAGAAATTAAATATTAAAAAAATAATTACATAAATGGAATCAAAATTTTGATACTTTTTGAATAGATAACTTTTAGTTTTTGATATTATGAATAATAACTTTGACTTGTTTTGTTTGCAACATTATAAGTTCCAACTGGTTAAAATATCGTTAATACAATTGGATTTGGATTTAAAAATTCTATAAAACATACCATAATCAAATTTTTTGATTCATGTCATACCATTTAAATCCACATCTCTAATTTATGTAAACATCGTGAAATTTTTCATTGATTTGGACTAATAAATATCTTTAAGAAATGAATAAATAAGAAATACCCCTATAACAAATATGATTACAGAAAATTTTTAATATTCAAATTAAAATTGTATATTATCTTTTATAAAAATTTATCTGAAATATGAACAATTATTTTTATAGATTCAATTTATTTCTTATTTTTAGTGATCAATTAATAACCTTACATGGTTACACAACACCATTATTGTATTTATTTAGCTAATAGAAAAAAATAATTATTAATAAAATACTATATGTAATCAAATGTGGGTTAATTATTATGATCCTAAAATGTCATTGATAAATATATCATATTTGAGTTATTTTAAAGGTCTATATTTGAATTAAAACTTTTTATTGAGTTATTAAAATTCCAATTAAATTAATAATTCATTAAATTAAATTAATTAAATTTTACCACACAATAATATTTTATTAAATTATTTAAAAATAATAATAATCATTAAGTAGGATAAGGTGTAATATAAGGTCCATAATGTCATGCCCTGTATATTTATGATTTAATTGTTACAATTTCAATAATAATTTAACAGTTTGACAAAAAAATTCATTATCATTATTAAGATTAACATTTGTTAACTAAGGACCTAAATCAAATGATAATATTTACAATGACTCCAAAAAACTATAAATATCAAAAGATAATTATATATAGACCTTAGACTATATTTTAATGACTTTTTTTGAATTTATAACCATTTATATTTATAATTACTTTATTATGTTTTAATATGTTTAACAATTCCAAGCATGTCATTTACCACCCTTGTAAAAGGACACCCTTTTCAATTTTCTTTACCCCACATTAAGAAATATCTTTTGAAAAACCACTTCAAAAGTCCTTACCCAAATACGTTGTAAATGTTCTATATTTACTTTTCATCCATAAATATCATCCCTATGGACATTAAGAAATGATCTAAATGAGTTTATTCAATGAAATATAAATACATTAATTGATCACATTCTTTTTTTTAAATATTATAACTCCCATAAAAACGTGGTATTAATAATAAAATAATAATAGTATTATAATAAATGTGGTGAAATTTTATTATGATCTTAAATCAACATTTATCCACCCACTTTTCCATTAAATGGGATGTGAATGTACCACTTTTGTGTTTCTGTGGACTACAACCAACACATAGTGATACAATTCATTTTTCAGCAACATCATTAATGGATTTGTGTTCTAATGGGTTTAATGTATATACATTATGTTTAAGAAATTTTTATTATTTTGAAATTTTTATATGATACCTACCTTTTTACCTTCCCATCTATTGAAAAATTGAGTACATTGATTTTGTGTAAGTGGGAACTACCACCGCCATGAAGTGATGTGATTAATTTTTAATGTACTCATTAAATGAATGGTAATTAGGATAGATTTATTAAATATATATGATATATATAATATAATAGTTAATTTTTAATTTTTAATTTTTATTTATGTTTCATTAATTCCATCTATCAAAATTTGAAAACATCGTCTATGTATACATTCGTCCTAATGTATCAATGAATGGTGTAATTCATATTTCTATCCCAAATTATTATATAAGGTTATAAAAATATATTTATTGAATATATATTATATTTATATAATAATTTTATTATGGATATGACGAAATCATGATCTATGTACAAGAACTAAAATTAACAAACCTTGATATATGTGAAAAACAAAGGAGTGATCATCTAGAACAGTAATTTGAATAAATAATTATCAATAAGCATGCGATAAAAAGTTAGAAGTAAATATTATATGTTATGAAATATATGAATATTTTTCTATAATGTAATTATAATAAATATATATTTATTATAAAGGGGGCTTCCACAAAAAAAAATAATGATGTCATACATGAGTTAAAGGTTTATTTAAGAATCTCATCAATATTCCGGATTTATTATGTTTATTTCTCTAATAAGGGAATTATATGAAATTTATATATTAAAAAAATTATTAACCTCTTTTTATTTCAAAAATTTTATTTTTTAATTTAATTTCCATCTCTCTATGTACTAATGACACTGTAAAAACATTTTCATGGAAAACTGAAATTTTTTTCTAATCAATCAGGAATATTTTTCATCCATGTCCATATTTTGATTAAAATATATAAATTAATATTTTAACTATTATATAATAATCTATTAATGAAATTTTTATATATGTATTTATTTTTATAAAAAAATTTAAACTGAATCTTATTATCCTATTTGGAAAAAGTTACTTATGACTTCTTATATAATGTGAAATGAATCACTATTTTAAACTACAATAATTGAATGGAACTTATCATTATGAAAAATACCCAATTAATTGATTCTATCTGTATAGGTAATAATGTTACTATTATAATAAAAAATTTAATATTTGGAAAATCATTTAACTTTTGAATAATTCATTTCAAAGTGAAAATGCTATTTTCGTCAAGAAATTTTCCAGTGATCCTTTATGGTATTTTTATCAATGTGAGATTAAATTATTTAATTTTATTCTTTTATAAGGATATACTATAATTACATCATATACCGTGTTTGTTTTGTTATTTTATGACCATTTCCATTGGGAAACATATTGATATTTTTCATAAAAGTTCTTAGAATACAGATAGTTATAATTATTTTGGACAAGTTAATTAAGTGATACAATATGATAATATATGTAATGAATTAAGTTTATTATTTAATGTGTTGGGAAAATATTAAACATCATCTAACTTTATCAGCTGTTATCCTGAGAAAATACAGGATGAGTATTTGGATGTGGTTATGACCAGTTATGTAAAGGCCATTGCTTGAGGCCTCAACAGTAAGTTAAAAATATCCTTAATTATGAATTTATTCATTAGTAAAATAGTTTTTTAAGTCTATTTTATTATTTAAATACTTTTAAAAACCATGAATATGTTTCTAGTTCATTTGATCTTTTATACATTATTATTTGATCATCATTTTTTCTCACCATATTATTCACAAGTTATTAATTTCATGTTAGATTTTGTTATACACATTCCCTTACTGAGCATTTATTCTAACTCATTTATTATTTTATCCATTTAACAGGAATACATAAGGTTTATTATAAATGATATGAATAGACATTCAAGAGTAAATAATGATGGCCATAATGAGAATACTATGTTGTATGTTATGTTTTTAAAAAAATATGGGATATAATAATGTATATAGTTTTCTAATGTAACACCTCTAGATTTCATAATATATTATACTTTTAAATAAATTCAATATCATTTATTTCATGGAACACCAAATTTGATTTTATTAAACAAAATTTTGAGTTTCAGTGAACCAACAATTTAGTATAATAAATAATTAAATGAAATATTTATAATTTATATGTTAAATATAATAATATAAATATTATAAAATATTATAATTTTTATTAATAAATATTTCTCAAAAAATTAGAATATTTATAATTAAATGTATAGGTTTCGTTAAAATAATATATGTTTATAAATACCATTATCTTAAAGGATCAACTTTTGATGTCCTTTTGTGAACAATAATAAAATTATCTTTAGACACTAATATATATTTAATTTGTTTAAATAGAATACATTTTTGAATTCATAATATTAAAAATAGAATACGGTGAGTTTTTGGTTTTTTTTCTGAAAACATTATATTTTTTATGAATACTGAAAAACACTACATTATTATTAAAAATCCGAATTTTTCATATAAATATTTATTTTACATTACATTTTTTAAAAGTCTAAATATATAAATAATTAAAATATTATCCTCTATTATTTAATTCTAACAATTTTATAATATAATTATATATTTAATTTTATGAACTAGTTATGGTATTTTTACCCTCCTTCTTTCCACATTTGAAGATTAGTGTTAAACAAAATTTTACTACTTCCTTGATTTGAATTTTGAAAAACATAAATATATGGTTGTAATGATCATAAAAAATGTTGTTCAAAATGGTCAAAATAATATTTTCTTAATAGGAAGATTTGTACTTTATTTACAACTATTAAATTTAAAAAATCTAATTAATGGATAAAATAATATTATTATAAGGTAAAATTGTCTTAACACATGTCCTTATGTCATTGGATAATTTTTTGACCAAAATAAACCTTATGTATAATATATTTTCCTTTTTTGACACTTTTTTATGATAAAGTATTTTATTAATGTTTTTTAAAAGAAGGGCTTAAAATGTCATATTCAAATTTTAATAATTATTTTATTTATTAATATGATGTTATATAAGTGATATGTTAGAATATAAATAGTCCATATAAATCATATAAGTTTTATTTCATCATTAATATTTATTTATGATTTTATGATATTCAATTATTTAATTAAATGGTGACACAATCATGAGGTCATACTTATTTAATTAATTACGATGTTAATTAAATGATATTAAAAATATTATAATAAATATTATTTGACTTCATTAATGGAATCCACTAATTTTATAGATAGAAAAAAATGTTAGTGACATATTTGAAGTATTGGTTTGAAGTTATCATATAGATTTTATATTTTATAAATTAATATATTGTATAATATTAAAATTGATATAAATGATATATTAAAATAATTATTATTATATTAAATTATTTAGATGTCATAAAAATATATGATTCATCCAAATAAAATTTTATAATGTCAATTATGTCAAAAAAAGTTCCAAATGTGGTTAGTTTGATATTTTATTATAATTATATTAACCCTATTGTGTAAAAAATATAAGAAGACACATTAAGAATTAAACTGCTTAACTAATGGTTAAGTCCAATTGATTAGGTTAATTTTATAAAAAAACGTTTTTAAAATTAATTGTTTGAGGTTATTTATTTCCTTATTCATCTTATAATCTAAATAAATAACTTTTGAGCTATTTGTATGCGAAAATAAATTTATAATAAATTAACATTTTTAAATTCACCTAGAGTGTCACTTTACTATCTTATAAAAGGGAACATCTCCTTCTCTTTATTCCAGATATCAAAATCCCTTCCTACCATACAAACCATGCCCATTTGCTCTTAAAATATTCCATAATACTTCCTATAGGCAATACATTGGGTAGAAAATCTTCTTAATGAGTCCGTTTTTGCAAATCAAAAGGACACACTTAAAGAAGAGGTAATTATTTTTTTAACTCTTTCATAGTTTATTTCCTATTAAAATTACACTTCCAATTTTTGTTCATAATAAAGTAACAAATCCAATATATAATATTTGATTTTTCTGTTTTTTTATTGTGGAACATCCATTTTCCTTCTTTTACCCATCCTACAAAAAACAATATCACCATGCATAAGTACGACTTACCGTCTCCATGTCGTGGTGTAAACTATTTTTCAACAATAAATTTTTTCAATTTGTATAATGATGAATATAATTTATTAAAGAAATAAATATAAAATGATACTTTTTTCTCTAAAATTCATATTCATTCTAATTACATACCATTTAATCATTAGGAAAAAGATATCTTTGATCTATTGTATGCATAGCTTACAATCTCTACGACATGATACGATTCATCCACCACATTAACCAATCAAGAATTATAAAAATATACATATATTATGAATAAGTATGAAATAGATGAAATAATAATTTTATTTTAATAATATATATATATACACCATTTACTTGCATCCATCCAATACAATAAAAAACAGAAACAAAATTCATGTGTTTGTATGGTATGTCGCCTCCATGAAAAGTGTATTCTATTTCATATATCTATCTATTATATATATTTATATTCAGAATATATATGATATAAAAATAATATTTGATAGTATTTTTGTATGTAAATCATTATATATGTAATATAACCAAAAATAAAAAGTCAAAACAGGTACTATA
Source organism: Viscum album (assembly GCA_963277665.1). Classification (NCBI taxonomy): domain Eukaryota; kingdom Viridiplantae; phylum Streptophyta; class Magnoliopsida; order Santalales; family Viscaceae; genus Viscum; species Viscum album. The sequence continues at coordinate 408,827,915 of OY728153.1, read as the reverse complement.
AAAAATGAATAATTACACTTAATGTTTATCTAACATGGAAATTATTAATAAATGAGTAATATAAAGTAATAAATGAATCATATATGACATAATATATATTATTATGATTCTGGAAAAAGTTAATAATATGTTTATGACCATTATAAATGAGGTTGGGACCTGTATGGAGATAATAATACATATGGTATGTGAATTTCGTCTCACATTTAACTTTTGTGAGATCCATCCATCCATCCAACAAATTATTTATTAATAATAGTCAAATAAGAAAAGGTTAAATATATCATAATGGTGATAAGGGTGAGAAGTATTATAACAAATCCTATGTGGGTCTAAACTAATAGAGACACATAGCATATCATCTAATCAGATTAGCTCCCTCGGGCTTAAAAGAATGGGTGTTGGGGAAAATATTTAACCCAAACTCTACTATGGAGGCGAGATGATCTGCACCCTTGTTTTCCTCTCTCCACGTATGAGCCACCTGGATATTTTTTTTGATAAGATTTTTTCACATTCTAACCATAAATGATTTGGACTAGGGTGTAACAGGTCTTCCATGCTGGGATTCATGGAGGATCAATGAATCAGTCTCCACTGGGGATTTCTCTAGGGTCTTTTGATTGCAAAGGGACAAACCTGTTAGTATAGATTTCACCTCATCATGAATAGTGTCTTGGTTTTCATAAGACTTGTTGAAGTCTATAATGATTTCCACCGAGTTTCCCGCACAACCCCCACACTTTTCATTCTACCCAGAATGTAGGACCCATCCGTATTAAACATATAGCCTACTTTCAGGGGGTACCAACAACCCTATTGACCATTTGTATTTTGATGGAGACCTGGGTTGGCATTAATTGAATCTTTAGAAGGTTACACAATGGATTAAATCATAAATCGTTGAATAGGGTGCACATGTTTATAAATAGGTTCTTTACACGCACTCTGATAATCCTTGAAGTTGGAATGGTACCCTCATAATTGGTTTGGTTTCTAGCCTACCACATGCACCAAAAAAACACCGGTAATGTTAATGGACCTCGCATCTTGTCTGTTACCCTCATCCGAGGTCCTGAGAAACTACCTATCTAGGAATGAATCTCAATTGTGGGATTTATCCATGGACATATTGATGCCTCCAAAGAAGTAGTAGACTGCCAGAGCCCACTGGCCATCAAAAAGAGGATTGAGTATTATTTTCTCCCACTGTAGTCTATTAAAGTGACAACAAGAGGCCATGTTGATACCCAGTCTCTTGATATTGTCATCTTATTACACCACATGTCACCTAATTCTCTATGTTATAAAATTGTAATTTTATGGAATTATAGTGCATGAAACCATATAATTCATGTTTCTATGATTACCCTTCTCAAACTAATGACTCCAAAAACCCATTGTAGTAAAGGCCCCTGATGATTAATGAGTGAAAAAAACTATCAGGCTTTTAGAAAATAACGATTGAGTCAAATATGGCATGCTACTCCTCATTCAAAATTTTCTGATTGAATGAAGGATATATGCTCACATCCCTAAAAGTGATCAAAGGGGTATGATAGCTAGGAAAAATGATAATAGAACCTGCACAAGTGTGAGTCTAGAACAGTATTTTACCTTTCCCAATGATCTAGTGTGAATATTGTTGCAGTGTCGGGATGGCATGATGAATCTTGGCATTGAAGGTAGATATATATCCTCCAGTGGCTTCTATATTTCCCATATGAATGTGTGGCACTATCTTCCCCCAAAATCATACATTCCTCAATAACTTCACATGAATGTTATGAAATAATTAATTATATTTTTCTATTGATTCTCCTCACATTAATTCCCCCATCATGAATTTTCCTTTCTATATTCTCCCATAGAACCCAATGCCTCTTTCCTTCAGTTATAGAATCCCATACCAAACTGGCCAGAATCCAATCAGTATTGTTGATGATACGCTTTAGAATATTGGTGGAAGACATATCATGGATGGGTATAGCCTCTAAGACACTAATAAATAAGAAATAAATCCTCTAAAGGATAGATGTCATTTCTCTCAACTAATCACCCTATCCGAGATTCTTCTCACAATCTAATCGAAGTCTCAAGCTTGGAGTCCCCATGATGATATAGGTGTAGGAAGATATTATGGAGGGAATGATCAGTTCTACATGCCCATATTAGAGTAATTCCATGAGTCCCAATGAGAAGTTCACATGCTGGAGATAATGAGGTTGCTCTTGGAATTGTTGATAATACATCTACTCCATGCGCAATAATCCTCCAAAACCTCTTGAATCCATTCAATGATCTCCTTCCACCATTGATAAATAAAATGGTGTCATCCCAAAAAATAAAATGTGAGATGGTAGGAAGATTTTTTTCCACTTATAAGGGAGGATATCACCAACGACATTCCTTTATTGATGAGGTGGCTGAGGGTCACCTGTGCAAGTATGAATAGAATAGGGGAGATGGGGTCACCTTGCCGCAGCCCGCATGTCACCAACATGAATCCACAGGTCTTCCCAAATAAACAAAACCACCATCAATAGGGATATAAATTATTTTAAGGTGAGATCAATATATTTGTGAGAGAAATCCATTGTATTGAGCACTCCGTTGATGAAACTCCACTCTATCTGGTCATATTCTTTTCTCATATCGAGTTTAATCGCCAGACTGGATCAGTGCGATTAGATGTTGATGTCTCCCAACACATCCTACGCCAAGGAAACCACCGATTGGATAGTCCTACATTTCACAAGCCCTTGATTTTATATGGATATCCAATAACAAATATGACGAGACATTCCTGAATTTATTATGCTCACCTAGATCTTGTAAATGATGTTAGAAATTCTTATATGTCTATAATCCACACGCGAGGAATGTTTATTTATTTTAGGAATGAGCACCATGTATATAGAGGAGGCCACATATGGGAGACTGCCTCATCTGGAAAAAAATAATGTATCACACTAGTAACATCACCCTAACAATGTCCCATGCATCCCGAAACAATGCACCTGGGAAACTGCCAGGGCCTAGTGCACACTGTGGGTTGAGAATCCACATTCTCTCTTGAATTTCCTCCTCCTACGATATCTTTTCCAACCCTTCATTGTCCCTGTGTAAGACTAAGGGGGCCACTGCTTCCCAAATCTCTGCTTCTCTAAGTTGGTATCTGTTGGCCATTCTCCTGTGGGGGCTGATAAGGATTTCCTGAAAAAACATAAAATTCATTCCCCCTATTACATCACATTCATAAGTAAATATGACATCCTCAAGGATGATATTGGGATTAACGGGGTGAATCATTCCCTAATGAAAGGATGAAAGAATTATGAATTCATGTCCCCCTTGTGAAACTATTTTATCATTGATCTTTTACGATCCATTCATTCCTTCTTAAGAATCATTTTATCTCAGGTATCCTTATTATTCACAAGTTATTAAAATGTATAATCACTCCACACTTCCTCGAGAATGGTTTCCATGCTCTCAATATTTGTTTAGGTTATCCATATACTGGTCTTCTATATGATGACTCTTCGACCACTCATATATCTTGAGTTTCAGCCTCCAAGGCTTTTTATGGATGGCATCCATGGTATGACCTTGGATCAGCTCCCCCCCCCCCACGAGCCACTAAAAATCTATTGGCATTCAGGGTATCATTTCTAGTAACAGTAGAATATGAACTTCTCCTTGGAAGCCCTTCTTTGGGACAACAGGACCAGTATGGGAGAATGATCAGAAATACCCAGTCAAGATTATCTACATTGGAATTTTAAAAGTGGATATTGAAGTGGTGCTCTCTATGCATCGGCTGACCCGAATCTATCATCGCCTACTTCCCTTTATATTGGTGCACCAATTGTATCAGTCACTAGAGTATGCCATATCAATAATGTCTACATCCTTCATGAATTGGACAAACTCCAAGCAAGTTTGCCGAGGGAAAGACTTGATAACCTTCTTCTCCTATGGTTTTAATAAAATGTTGAAGTTCCCAACCACTAGACATAGGAGTTATCCCCAGTTGAAAGTATTTATATCCTACCATAAACATCCTCTATTGTTCATATTGCAGCTACCGTACACAAAGGACATGTAAAATATTTCCCCTTCTCTGGAAACATTCATGGTGATAAATGGATCTCCCAACTAAATTAAGTCCATCAGGATCTTATTCTTTCAGAAAACCCAGATGATCATATTAATAGGGTCTATGTGCATGGATTTATTCATATGTATTCAACGAAAGAACTCATTGATCCTAATGGGGTAATTCTTGTGTTTGAGGACTTCCCCAATAAGAACAATTTTTTATTGATCACAAATGTAAGGAAATCCATTTTCACCCAATCCCCAAGGCTCCATGTGTTCCATATTATTATGGGTAACATTGAGATTCAGGGTGGCCTGAAATTGGACCCTGTCACTGTAGTATGATTTTCATGGGAGATAGTGCAGTCCATCATATCCCTTATTATCAAACGTGTATAGATACCATGACTTGATATACAAGGGTTAAATTTTAGTAAAGAAAAATTAGGATCTTGTTTGAAGGATTTTCCTCTCACCAGGTTGGGAGGGGATATTATTATGATACCTTTATTCTCTTTAGGAGATTATGAACACATGGGTCTGTCACATTCTTCTAGAAAGGAAACAATTCATGAGTTAATATCCTTTAGAGGGACATGTACAACCTCAACATAAAGTACAACCACCTATTAAAAATACCTAGGCGGATGTACTGAGAGAAGAGGGAGCATCTCTATAGACACAAGGTGGAGTGGAGGGAACCTTAACATTTTTACCAACACACAACACTCCAAAAATTGGTGTTGGGGGTTTAAATAATCATCTACTGGGTTAGAGGTTCTGAGGGGGAGCCTGACTAGGTAATGTGCCACTAAATCCAAACACTGAGCATCCACTCAAGTTGGTCCATTCCCATACAAGGGATTGGGAGGGACCGACTGCACCTGATTTCGTGGGAGTATCCAAGGGAGAAGTTGGCTCCACACCACCCATCGAGGTCATAAAATAGGATCCACTAGAGTCTATCCCTTGAGAATGTCTTTAGCCTCCATTCCATTGATTCCTACACTCCTAGAGTGAATTAACTTGGAGATACATGAGGAACAATACATAGAGAACACCGGGAAGAATACATCCTGAAGCTCCACCACCGAGTTCTGCACCTTCTGGGATATTCTTTCTGAGGGAGTGGTAGAGATGTCAATACAATATAGATACGTGGGGAAAACAAGTCCTCACTATGATATGTATGATCATCCGTGCATAGAAACATTTTGAGGGAGTTTCCAATGGTCTTCAGCATTGCACCATTCTAAAAATGCAACGGGAGGCCAGGGAGAAAACCCATATATCCACATTGGGGCTCTCTTTCCCCTTGTGAGAATCCATCGACCAACGAGCTAAATTAAACCTCAACCGACCAAAAGACTGAAGAGATTTGCACTACACATGGATGAAATCCACCTATGACTCCATGACTATGGAAAAGGAATTCTGATGAAGTTAGGAGATCACTGGCACATCAAAGAAGTCACCAGGTGACAATGAACCATTTGAACAACGACATGGGTAGTTTCACTGCACCGAAATGGGCCACCATGGTCAACATCAGACCGTCCACTATATCCTCAAACACTAACATTGACACCTCAATTGATACACATGAGACCTCTCATGACACTGTTAAGGACACTGAGATAGCATATGAGAAGAAGGCCCACAGGGATCCTGAGCCATAGACTGCCTCACTGAAGGAGATATTTGGCTGACACTAGATGGACAACAAATTCATGTAGTACTGCAGAGCCACCACTAAGAATTCCAGATCAATAATCCCAGGAGCTAGGGGGTTGGGGTTGACAAAACTGGATCAGGGCGTGGTCCAGATTTGAGATCAACCAAAAGCAAGGGGACCACCGAATTTTGGGAGGAGGAAGCCGCAACTGTCGAAAAGTTTGAAATGGCCGATGGTGCATGATGCACATTCTTACCATACGGTTCAATTATTTACTATTCTTGGGTTAAGTTTTGTGAGATATAAGACTACTTCACCACCATTTTATTATGTGTGGTGTATGTAATTCCCATGTTATATTTGATATAACGAATACATTCATCTTATTGACATTTAAAGATTAATTTTATGATATTGTTCTTATTATTTAAATGATCAAAGTGGTATGGGAAACTCTGAATGTTAAAATAATTAATCCTTTATCCTTTTAAATATCTTTGATAGTATTATAGTTATTTATTTATATATATATAATGGATTATAAAAAACATTTATACCTATTTTTAATTTCATTAAATTGTATTAAAAGAAATATAATTAATATTTTATGTAAGTTAGTATTTAACAAAAAAATTATTTTAAATGTTTTAATGATTTATTCTTCTAAATCCTTCTCATTAATGTCAATTCTTTCAAAATCGTTTTAAGTATTTCATTATATATACATGAATGATTAAAAATATTAATTATGTTAAAATGTTTCAACTTTGTATGGGAATCATTGATTAAAATATTTATTCTTAAATGTTTCCTTCTAAAAGTGTACAACTTTTAAAAAATGTATTTCAATGAAAAGAGGGTATTTATCTAATGATATTTTAAATGACATCAATATTGATTTTCGTTTATGTAAACAAACATGGTTAGATATTATCCTTAATTGAAGATGATATCTTATTATATAATATACAATATTGTATTGAATGTTTTTTGATCAGTTTTATTGTGGATTTTCTATTTAGATACATATCATAGTTGATATTAAATGAATAAAATTTCGTATGCTAGTGTTAATACGAATTTTTATGATATTTTCTAAACAATTTATAAGTGGAATGCATCGGACATAGTATGTAATGGGTGGGGCCTGCTATACCCCCTTGATGAATCTATATATCACAATAGGGAAACTAGTCATCGACATGACTGATTCCTTTCCAATTTATTATTCAGATATGGATATTGATGTGGCCTTTAACATTTATTTTATGATTTCTTGGTCGGGGCCCCGACTAAAAGTTTTAGATGTACTTCATTTCTAATTACATTATTATGAAATTAGTTAATGATATTACATGTGATTATTCGACTAGTAGAATATTCATGTTAATGTTTAAATGGAATTATTTGTTTTATTCTTTACATATTATGTTCATGTTTATGTTTAAAAGGATTGTGTCTGAGATTTAAATTTTCCTTAAATTTTGTGGTCATTTTTTGAATACTTATTCTATATTGTTTAACCTTAATGAGAATCTGATATCTATTATTTCTTATGTTTTATATTCCTATGATTTCAAAACGTGTATTATTAATTATATTTAGGGTTAATCTTGGAGAATAATGTCATTCTCAAAATATTATCTATGTTGTATTTTATTTTTTGAGTTGTAATGTATTTTTCATATATATAATATATTTTCCATGTCTATTAAACTAATTAGTCCATCATGTCCTAATTCCTTATTATCATGCCAATGTATTAAAATAATGCACTATCTTTAGGCTTCTTGGGTCGCAACAATGCAGTTGGTATCATTTTATGTTTAGAATCAAACTTGGAATTATTTTTCAAAACATGTATTATAAAACATTACTCTTTGAATAAATTTGAGGAAAATTCTATGTATCAGGTATAATCCTTTGGATTTGGTAGTAGATAACCTAGGTTAACCATATGGACATATGGATTGATAATAAATTCAATCATTTAGAGACCCCATAAATGAATTCTCATGAAAATAACACTATGATTAGTTTTTTGAGACTATGATTTGGTTTTGGTCGATGATTAGAATAATCTATGTTTTACATGTAATGGTTATACTATTGATAATGAAGATATGGAAAGAGAATAATGAGATGAAAGAGGAATTATCGAATAATATTTTTAAGCAAAGTTAATGTTTAATGAGTGAAGTGGAATGATCAAGGTTATTTTTCAATTAGAGTCATGAATTAATACATGAATGGTAATTACATTCATGAGGTTTATACTATATTACTTTTTCATTAAGGATTTTCAATCATAAAAGTCTTCATTTATTATATACTATTGATCAAATATTTGGTGTGTGACAATAAGATCTACAATAATATTTTGGATATTATTTTGTTAAGATTTATTTTGGAAATTTAGAGACCTTCTAGATAGTAAATTTGGAAAAAGGTATTTTAGAAATGTCTTAATGTGGAAATGGGATGAGATGAATATTGGACTATATTAGTTGTGGTTTAAGAATGATTTATTTGATATTATGTGGTAATAATTTTGGTTTTAAGTAACATTTTAATATATGAATTATGTACTTGTTGACAATATGATTTGTAAAAAGTGATTTATGTATAAAGAATCATCTTGAATATACATCTCTAGGTGAAAATTTTTGATGTGAAAATTGATTGATGCATAACTAATGGATAACATTGAAACATGGAATTTTTTCAGGTAAGTATTCTCACATTATTATTTGGATGCTGATATAATACAAAAATATTTTATAATGTATCTAAAAAATGGTGTTATCTTAATTCCTTATGATTTGTTGAATCGATGGTATTTTTTACCATTATAGATTTATAGCTTTGTGTCCCTCAATTTTCCTTTGATTGTTCACTTGTTTGGGATCCATGACCTCAATCAATCCCAATAGGTATTAACGGGTTGTATCTATGGAAATATGCATATTTTAAACTAATTTTATCCTATTCAAAATACTAATTTTTCTGCGAATTTTCTATTTCCCTTTCCATATTGTTGAAAATATATATAATTAACCCTATTTCCGAAATGGGTTTTCCACAAAGATATTTAATAGTATCAACTATTTACTTTCAATGTTAAATTTAAAATATCAAGGATTGAATTAATTTAATGATGGTAGAATATAATTCCTAATGAATTCAAAGTACATTATCTTTGTAATGAAATTCAATATCATGTATTTCACACAACAACTACCTGTCTTATTTTATTCACAATATTGAGTTTCTATGTAACAAAAAAATAGTATTATAATAATTTAAATGATTTGTTTATAACTTATTATTTAAATATAGTCTTATAAATTATAATAATTAATTTTTAATAGTTATTCATAATTTGTTAACATAATTAAAACATACTAATAATGAAATGTGTAGGTTCTGGTAAAATAGTTATATTTTTAGAAACACTATTTTGTTAAAGGAACTACTTTTAATTTATTTTTGTGAATAGTAATTAAATTAATTTTTAAAAATCATAGAAATTAAATTTATTACAATAGACCTCATTTTTAAATTTGGAATATCAAAATTATCTTAGGGTGAATATATTCTATTTTTTTGGAAAATATATAATTTTTAATGAATTGTGAAAAACATTGCATTATTGTAAAAAACCCAACATTTTATTTTAAATAATTAATTTAAAATAAATTTATTATAACATAAAAATATATAAGAAATTAATACTAACTGAATTTATTTCATGGGAATAATGTTTATAATATAATACGATATAATAATTCACCTAACATTATAATGTATTTTTACCTGCCTTCTAGCCACATTAACATATCATCAGTAAATATAATTTTACCGCTTATATGAATTGATTTTTTTATAAAATACATACATTTTTGTAATTAATATGATCATTTTTGTTCAATATGATAAAATATTTTTTTTTTATCATAATTTTTGTATTTTATCTAGCATTGTTACAGTTAATTACAATAATTAAAGGTAAACATGATAATATAATAATATAAATGTACCCTATAACATGTAGTAATAAAATTGATCAGTATTTCTAGACAGAAATTGACATTATGTCCCAAATATAGTCCTTTTAATAAAGTTTTATTATATTAATACATTTATTACATTATAGTTTAAAAAGATTTAAAATGTCATATTCAAATTTTAATAAATATTTTATTAGTAATATAATGTTATTTATGTTATATGGACAAATATTAATAGTAATAAATAATATAAGATGATTACATACAACTTGATAATTTATTTGTAATTTTTATACGTTAAATATCTATATTAAATTGTGATATAATAATGATGTAGTAATTGGTTAAATTAATTTAGATATCAAATAAATGAAAATAAAAATTAATAAAATTATTATATTATCCCTTATTTAATGACATAAAATAAATTTATCAATAACTTATAAAAGTTAGTGAAATATTTTAACTATTGGTTCTATGTTATAGTGTTAGATTCATATTTTTAACATCAAAATATTGAATAGAATTTAAATTAATAAAAATGATATTTTATAATAAATTCTAATTTATTAACTGATATATAAATCATAATAAATATAAGGTTCATACAAAAAACACTAATAATTTTAAATATTTCATAAATGGTCCAATTGGGTTTCTTTTTACATTTTACATTGGCCATATTAACCCTATAGTGTAAAAATACAAGAAGACACGCTAAGCGTTAATTTTTTTAACTAAGAATTAAATAAGTAAGATTAGATTATTTTTGTGAGATAGGAATTTATAAAATTTATTTTAACATTATATTTTGACCCATACTCATATATTACTATAAATAAATCACATTGGAGCTATTTGAAACAAAAAACCATTTCACAGTAGAATAATATTTTTAAAGTTTCTAAAGTTCCCATCGCCTCTCTTATAAAAGAGAACTTATTCATATCATTATTTCAAACATCTATAGTCATTTAATTTTTACATAACATTCCCCTTTTCACTTAAAATATTACTCCCTACATCCTAGAGGCCATAAATTGGGCATAAACCCTTCATAAAGGGTACATTTTTGAATGTACAAGGGAGACGCTCGAAGAAGAGGAAAACGTTTTATTAAATTTTTTAAAGTTAATCTCTTATTCTACTTCCAGTTCATATGTATCATCCACAATAAAGTTATAAATAAAGAATATAATATATTATTATATGTTTTTATGATTATTTAATGATTATATTTGTCATTATACCCATCCTATGAAATACAATATGACCATGCATGCGTATGAACGGCTTACCGTCTCCACGCTATAGTGTAAACTATTTTTCATATATACATTATTTTTAAGTGTATAAAAATTAATATAAAGGATGCAAATAGTAAATATAACATCATATTGTTTATGTAAAATTCGTTTTCCATCTAATTTTTTACCTTTTATCCATTAATTTGATGATATCTTTTCTTATGCATACGTACGACTTACCATCTACACGATGCAATGAGATTCATCCTTCACAATGACCAATAGATAAATATTATAAAAATATATATATAATGAATGAGTATGAAATATATGACATAATAATTCTCCTATAATAGAATATATATATATATATATATATTCCATTTTCTAACATCCATTCAATACGATAAAAAACAGAAACATCGTTAATGCATACGTATGAGCTACCGTCTCCATGAAAGGTGTATTCCATTATATAAATATATATATATTATTTATATTTACATTAATAATATTTGTGATATAAAAATAATGATTATAATTCTCTAAGTAATTAAATCATGATCTATTTAATATGATCAAAAATACCATGTTAAAACACAAATGATAAAGAAAGAGATTATTACCCAAAATGTCTCTTTAATAGGGAAATCAATAATATACCTGTAATATAAAGTCATAAATGAATCATGTATGATATAATAAATATATTTATTATTATTTTAGAAGTTAATAATATTCTTAAAACCATGATACAAGAATTTATAACACGTATGGAGAGTATCAAACCTATGGTAAGGGAATTCTGTCACGCTTTTCATTTTTGTGAGATGTAAGCCATGGTCACCAATAGTTTTGTGTGTGTGGTGTATTCACGGACCCTATTATATTTGACATCGTGGATAATTTTATCTTCATGTTATTTAGAGATTCAATTTTAGATATTGGGTTTATTATTAAAATTTCCAAAGTGGTATGGGATTCTTTGAATATTTAAATAATTAATCCTTTCTTCTTTTAAATATTCATGATATTAATATATATATATATATTTAATTATTTGTATGTAAGGGATTATTAAGAAAAATTTATTAATATTTCTATTTAATTTGAAAGTATTTAAAAAGGAATATTTTTATGGTTTTATGCAAAGGAATCATACACTAAAACATCATTTTCAGTGTTTTAAAGATTTATTCCGTTAATTATTTAGCATTAATGTCATTTTTTCCAAATGGTTTTAAGGATTTATTTAAAAAAATGAATGTTCTAAATTGATAATTACAATAAAATGTCTCAATGTGTTATGGGACACATTTATTCAAAATTCCCTTTTTAAATTTCTCCTTCTACTAGTGCATGGCTTTTAGATAAATGATTTCAAAAAAAAATGGTATTTTCACAATATATTTGTAAGGATTTAAATAGATTATTTTCATCTATGTAAACAACCATTGTGGGATATTATTCTTAATTTAGGGTGATCACTTATGATATAATTTACCATATTTTTTTGAACTAATTTTGATTATTTTAATTGTGTATGTTTTATTTAGATACAATTATTGGTTTTTGGTTAATGTATTCATATTTCATATGATTTTTTAATATAAATGATTATCTTCTTTATGTTTCACCATTTTAAAATGAGGAATTCGTTGGACTTAGTATGTGATAGGAGGGTCCTATTATAGTCCCTTAATTCATCCTAAGGTATCATGGAAAAAACTAGATATGTAATTATCCATGGTTTTGCTTATTTATTTTTCATATATGGATTGGGCCGAGGACATAATTATTTATTTTCAGATGTCGTGGATATGTCCTTGGTTGAATGTTTCAGATGTCCAGCATTATTCATTCCCTCATTATGAGATTATTTATTGATATTACTTGTGATTATTCAACTAATATAATTTATATATGAATGTTTAAATGGCATTATTTTATTTATTCATTCCATAATATGTTTATATTTATTGTTAAAAGGTTTATGTTTCAGTTTTATAGTTTCCTTAATTATTATGGTTATTTAAGAAATTTTATACTATATTGTTTAATTTTACTAATAATATAACGTCACACCATTATTATGTTTTATTTAGAAAGGATTATAATATGTGTATTATTACTTCCATATATTTTTAATCTAGGATAATAATGGTGTTCTCAAAGGATTATCTATGTTGTATTTTATGTTTTGAATTTTACTGTAAAGTTAATATATGTAATCTATTTTCCATGATAGTTAAACTGATTGTTCCTTTGGGTTATGATTCATTGTAATCATGAAAATGTATTAAAACAATGTGCATTCATTGGGATTTTGGGGTCGGGTTGTTACTATTAAGGTTAATAAACTATTTGATACTTTAAGGTGAAATTTTCTGTATTGGATATAAATATAATAAATTAAACATAATCTCTGGGATAGAAAGATTGGGGCCTTTACAATTATTATCAGGTGATGATCAGTATAATAAAGATGAACTAGATTTAGGATATCCAAGATTAAGGAAGATAACCCAATGACTTTCCTTGTGGATATGTTGACATATAGGATAACACATTAATTTTTTGGTAAGGTATATATAATTTTTTTTCATTGAAATGCATCACTAGTTGTCTAATAATAGTATTTCTGTTTTACATATAGAAATATCTATATGTAGTAAACATTAAACTAGTTCTTCAAGTATATCTTGTCCATAATTATGGTGCAAGGAAATTTCCCTCGTATGGCACACCTAGTTTGACAATGATAGACTATAATCATGGGTTACATAACATTTTATACAATCCATTATCAATGATTTTATTTTTTTTATGATTTAATAGTATTCTTAATGGAAAAAGAATTTTATTTTGATATTATCTATCAATTTTTAAATTTATGTTATATTTTTCACTAGTTTTGAAATTATATATCCTGATTTATAATTATATGAACTAATACAGTGTATGATTTTATCCAGTAATAGTTCCTTGAAAATGTAATAAAAGTAGTATCCATGCATGTAATGTATGTAGGTATTTTCATCATTTTCATGAAATTGAAGTTAGAGCTAGAGATTGATATGGAGATAGAACAAAACAAATTATAACCACATATGTGAATATATATCAGTTAAAACCCAATATATATTCTAGTATATATTCCCATTCTGATCTAAAATATTGTGAAACAATGTTACACTATTTTATGCTACAAAAACCATCATCATTCAATAGGAAAAAAATCCATTTTTGGCTAAGATATGTATAGGTTCTTTAGGAAACTGATTTATTTCGTTAGGATGTAATGTAATGGAGAACGTGTTCATGGATGTTTATAATCATGTTGGTGTGCATGAAATGTATATCTTCATCCCATTGAGTATATAAGATGAAAAAAAATTACTTGTCCTTATGTTAAATCATCATGATGGAAAAGGATAAAAAAAAGATGAGGGAATCATTAATAGTTGGGGGATGGTTTTCCCTTCGAAAATAAAGAAACCAACAAAACATTATATAACCAAATAAACCAATACGTTATGCATGATAAAAATGAAATAAATGTCAAGATAATCATTTGTATCTAAACCAACTCCAAATAGTACTACGAAGGAAGACTACAAAACAATTGAAGTAAACAGTGGAAGAAATAACCTAAATACTCCAAGACTCCAAGAAAAAACTCCATGATTCAAATAGATCCATGCCCTATCTCTAGAAAACATCCCTGGTATCACTATGAAACACTGGATAAGGGTAACACATTACCTTTTCCCAGGTCTCCGAAAATGATATATGCAAATTCACCAAATTTATATAGAAGGGGTCAACACTAAAACTCAGAGGGATTTCACCAATTTAATTCCCTAATCACGCCACTAGGATAGGAAAAGATCACAATATATAAAATATTTTATATTAAAAAATTACTAAAATAGTTTATATCAAAATATAAAAAAGTTCCATAGTAAAAAAAATTTCTTAAACAACCTCAACATCAATGGAAAACAACCAAACAATTTTTTCAAACCAGTTCATCAATTCCACTTTTTTTAGCACCCCTTTATAATCCACATAATAATGAATATGTTCATGCATGCTTCATTATGATAGTTACATACTAATAAAAAATTTCTTATTGATATACCATGTCTTCAAAAGCTAATTATATCCCATGTTCAATTAAAACTTTGGTATAGATCACCATGTCATATTTCAACCAATCCTCATAATGTAATACAAACATACAACACCATGGATTCAAAAACCCATTACAATACAATCATCCCAAAGAAATTTAAATACCTAATTCTATTCAATTCCAAAACCATTCCAATAAAACAACATTTTTATTGAAATACATTATCCATAAATCAAAACCAGAAACTAGTTTTAAATAATCTTTTTAAATTAATTTATATAAGAATGTTTCAAAACAATTCCACAATATCACCCAAAATACCAAACCATCACTAAAGAAGGATTCAAAAATCATTTACAGAAAAATTTCATAATCAATTTCAATAAATTTAATATATTTGAAACTAATCCAATAAGTTTTATAATGAAGAGTAGAGACTAAAGTCTCCAACCTCGAGTTTTATTGAGAAAAGTTGAAAAACCCTAAAACACCATTAGAACTGGAATGAATATCCAAAAACCCACCTTATATGGCTTCTCATATCATCCAAACACCATATATAATCATATTTTTCTTCAAATACCTCAGATATATCCACAGTGGACATAGATCTAAGAATACGATAACGAATAATATGAATATATAAGGAACAAAATAAAGAATGGCAAAAAATAACGAATTATTATAAGAATACAATTTCTAAAAATGAAGAGAAGTCTTCAGGTCATCTTTGAATCTATGGGAGAAGAAACATCTACCTTTGAGATGATATAATCTCACCTTAAGGATGTATAAGAGGATGAATGAGGTCCTTAGATGGAAAACATGTGAGATCCAAAATTTTAGGATCTCAATTTTAACAAATGCATGGTTAGTCACACTGATAGGAAGACTGTGAACTAACCATAATCTATCCACCGCCTCAAGGATAAACATTGAAACGTTTCGAAAAACCATGATCTAACCATGATAAATATCACTATCTCCAAAATAACAGTTCACTTAGGCCATTTCATGGTTTGGGAAAACCATGAACCACCCATGAACCTTCCATTTTACTAATTATTCATTGTGCATGGTTTCCTATATGTTTTTCATGACATTCCCAAACCATTAACCAATTGTGTACAAATAGAAAACCCCCAAAACACTCCCAATGTTCTCAAAACTCTACCAATATTCATCGATAATCATTACATACTAAAAAATATAAATGAAGGGTCGCATTATTGAAACAAGGGGTGCTATATTTTACCCACCATTTGACTTTATGACCTTACAATGTTGAAAACCATTAATGTTATGATATAGTTCTTACCATTTCTATTTCATTTATTTATCAGGTTCCCAACTCCCTTATTGGACTTGACAATTTTTCCACAAAATATGCACTTGATTAATGGTTTTTTCAAGAAACACATTCTCTTTCATATCCATAATTTTCACATGGATATGTACCAATGAAAATTATGGATCCAGTTTAACATGATCTCATTGAATCACTTGGTTAGGATCAAGGTGACATGTTTTCAACTGAGATAAATGAAACAAAATATTCACCAAACTAAACCATGGTAGAAATTCCAACTGATATGCTACGTCACAAAGATTTTCATGTTTCTCAAAAGGTCAATGTATCAAGGATATTACTTTACCTGCTCCAAAATCAATTATGTCAAATAATTTATAGATCAAAAATAACACATGACCACTCAATGTGAATGCTAATGGAAATCCATGATGATTCTCATATTTTTTTATGAAAACTATCAGGTGTCACTATATGTTTCCCAATCAAAAAAAGATTCTTCATTTTCTTCTAGGACATGGATTATCCTAAAATGTTATGTATAACCTATTTTCATCACTCTATGCGGATAATGACAAGGAAAAACATACAATTCCATAAATGGATCCATATGCAGAAGGGAATGTTAGCTGTTGTTATAAGATAACTCCACTAGTTGAATTTGATCTTCCCAAAAGAAACAAAAGGCTATTACACCGTATTGGAAGATTCCTTCCAATGTTTATATAGTTCATTCAGATTTCCATTATATCAAATAATGATACTTCTTACCCAAAATAATGTGTGTTCCATGTGTTTCTAAAAGGATTTCCATAAGTTAAAAGTTAATCTAGGATCTCTATCTGATACGATCTACATTGGTATTCAATTCATCCTTATAGATTTTCTGATATAGATTTTTTTGAAGTTACTCCACCATATGAGATACATGAATAGGGATTAAATTAGCCTACAATGTAAGCATATCCACTATCACCCACATGTCATCGTGGTTCAGAATTGTCATTGGGTGACCTCTAATAGAATCCATAGTTATTTACTTCTACTTCTAATATTGAAAAAGTAAATACTAAAATATACCTAATAGTCACTGATGTTATTCCTTAACCTACTATAATTTGTATACACCTTGAAACAAACTCATCAACATTTCTTTTCGTACCAATCACCAAAAAAATGTGTTCAATTCCTTATATATCTTATTTATCCCTCAAATGAAAACCCATTCTAGAATGGTGTTAGGAATAAAGATGTTGTTCCTGACATTTCATCGGTTCTACCATCCGATTTCTTTACAATAATACTGAACTACCATCTAGCAACCATCCCTCAATAATCACCCCACATTTATGTTTTTGACTAATCACAATAGATTCTATATCATATTTTTGTACATATATAACCATTTTTACCAAACCAAGAACCTCTAAAAATGTAAATAAAACTACAACATCACTTGGGTCATCAAATTCCACATGCATATCAACTACCACTAACATCAATTACAACTCATTGGAAGCCTCTTTTAGTGATTGAGCATATTAAATTATGCTTAATTCATCATCCACTGAATTTACCTTACCCTGTGTATAAACTAAATCAATGTTGATCAATTATTTATACATAATCAATAATATTTATCTCAGATTAAAAAAAAGTTTTTAGAAATTTTTTTTCAATATCTTATGATCCATAATGATAGTAAATTTCTCACTGACAAGGTAATGAAACCATTTCACCAATTCATGGACTAATACAATATCTCGAAGCCATGAATTGTGTGGTTATTTTTATAAACATTTATCTTCTATGATACATAAGAAACAATATAGTATTATTTAAGGAGAACGCATCCCACCCCAGATCCAAAAGCATCACAATACACCACGTACCCCTATCATGATTCAGAAAAAATCATGATTGGTGTTGATGTAAGGAAAACATTCATCTATTGAAAATAATTGTGGCTTTCCTCATACCATTGCTGGTGAACATTTATTCAAGTGAATGATTTCATAGGTTAATCTACTCATGAGAAATAATGAATAAAATATCAGTAATTACCAGATAAGACAAGGAAACTCTATATGTCGAATACATTCTTTGGTGTTTTCTAAGAGATAATAGATTCTATATTTTCTTGATCAAATGAAACTACATTTTTTGAGATTAAATGGATATTAAATCATACCACTTGTATCCAAAAATCACACATTTATAGTTTGGAATACAACTAATGATCTATAAATATTAGCATAATTCTCACTAAATGTTTATCTTTCACAGTACATGTCATTGAATACACAAATTTGTCATCAAAAAACACCATAGTAAAAGAATATAGATATATAAAAAATATATGATTGATAAATTCAATAAATACTTCTTGTGAATTCATAATACCAAAATTCATTACCACATATTCATAAAGGCCATATATAGTTCTGAAATATGCGTTTGGAATATTCTCATTTCGAAGAAGCAATTGGTGATATCTAGTTCTCATGTTAATTTTGGAGAACCAATGATATCCCCCCAATTCATCGAATAAATAATAAATGTGTATAAGTGGATACCAATTAAATTTTGTAACATGATTAGGCATATGATAATCCAAAAACTAATGAAGAGTTATATATATCATCCTGATGAACAAGATTGGTGCTACCCATGGAGATGTGCTCAAAAAAATGAATCCATTATTCCTAGATCTTCCAACTACATATTAAATTACATCAATTTAGATGGTTCTATATGATAATACTAAAGTGAGATAGGTATAGTCCCCAAAATAATATTAATCATAAAATATACTTCTATCAATGATGGAAACACAGATAATTATTAAAAAAACTTTTTAAAATAGATCCACAACTATTGGAATATTGTTATCCTCGATCTCATTCATCAATTCCAGTGTCAAGGTCCCCATTTTGTACAATATCATTCCAACTACGGGTGTTAATAATCTCATTTCACATTATTTTATATTCCTGTATCCTCTAAATAGATGATCAATGACATCATTAGTATTAATATTGACTCTTCTCTTATAACATTCTATGTGATCCTTAATTATTACCAATCAATCCATACCCATGATAATATAAAAGGTATCCATATCAAGAACATAGAAATAAAATTTTATATCATCTCCAACATAGATTTAAGGGACATTCTATACATAAAAATTCTTAACATTCGAATTGACAAAGAGGAATTTGAAATTTTAACATAGAATGCATCCTATCAATTTTTAAATGTAAAAATTAAAAATCAAGAGAAAAAATAAAAAATGGGATGAACCCATATAAAATAAGGCATGAGAAAGGGTATAATTAAAAATTAGCATACCTCACACTAGATGTTTTATAATAATCATCCACAATAACCTATTCAGCTCTATATATTTTCTTTGTCACTGAAATTTGATACTTGTTTCCTTGTTGATATTGGAATACCTGATAAGTCATAGTATTCCTATAATCACTATGGATATATCTATTTTGATGATGATATGTATTTTGGTTCCCTCGTCTCATCAAATAATACAACTCTTGTAACGCCTAAGTAGGGTCCTGAACACCCAACCTTAATGTTTTGTGAAAATAACACTGTGGATAACCCATCTTATTGAAATTGTGTGATGCTCTATGTGGTACCATTAATTATCTCTTTATGTAGTGGAATGAACCACATTAGAAACATATGTCATGGATATTAAGTTGTGGGATATAGTTTATTAATCAAATAGAATCATTTTGATTTATACTCCCTCTTTAGAAATAGGTATCCCTCATCTCCTTGATCCCACCATTAGAGTTCTCATTGTTTGATGTGGGTATCAATGTACTTCCTCTCCAATTGTTCATGAGACATCCCATTAATTCAATATTTTTCTATTGACCATATCTATATAATCTACGATACATGGAAAACCCATATTCGATTAAATCACCTACCTTATCCGTTATTCAGGGATGTGTGCCTCCAATGATGCACTAGAAGAAACCTCATGTGCAATGCACATTAGATTCAGGAATTTAACTACATACATCATGGATGGAAGAAATTATTTATTTATTATAATGATGTTTATAATTATTTGATCTATAAATTTCTAAGGATGTAATTTTTTTGTTAAACAATTATTCAAAATCTTCCTATTAATTTCCATGGTGTAGTTTAGCGGAAATAGCTAAATCCCACCAAAAGAATGAAGGATACTCTAGAATATTCTTTTCTATATTAAATTTCATCTTTTCCGGTTCTTCAAATGAAATATATTATTTGATTCATCATATTCATCCACACCTATACCATTTTTTATTCTAAATCACCTGAAAAAATGGGTGGATTCTACTTCTAGAACCCGATAGAAGGATCCACATTCAATTGTTTATCCCTTCGATTCTCTGTCTCCACAGACTAAAATGCGTGGATAATAATCTGAACCCGTTTTTGGATCACATGTGACTCTGGGGAAATGTATTTCATTATAGTTTCTTCTAGTTGGTTTTGGAGATGCCTACCAGTTTCCATTATCTATACAAAAAAAACCTCCATGTTTCTCACTATATATCATCTAATGGATTAACATTTCAATATCTACAAAATTATAAAATCAAAAAAGTAATTTCCAAAATCTACATTTATAATAATTATCAATTTTTTAAAAACATAAACTTTTTATTGAATATCAAACCATTTTCATGATACCAAAAACCATGCACTTTTTAAAGACATCCATTTGAACTTGATTTCAACATTTTCAAAAGTCATAATAATACACAAAATTATATATAATTACTCAAAATTATTTATGCACTCCTTTTGAGAATTCATTTCTAAAATGCATGTCATGATTGCCTTATTGTCTAAACCAATGAGAATGATATTTTAGTTCATAAAAGCCTCTAAAATCCAGTTATTTACCCCACTCTAGGGTAAATTAAGTTCACCATAAATTGTTAGCTACCTATTTATATTCCCTACATTTCAAGTCCCAAAAATCCTACTCAATTATATGAACCCAAACCGAGGAATAAATCCAAATGAATTTCAACTCTGAGATCGAAAATATTTATGACACCTATTTTTTGAAAGTACTGAACAAGGTGATACAACATGTAATTTCCCTCTTCTAATTATTCTATTGACATTATGGATATACACTAAATCGACTTAAGAGACATCCCCATGATTCAATTTCTGAAAAAAAAACATGTTTAGGGATTCATTGACAAATGGTGGACAATTTTCCCTTTTGAAAAAAACATCAAACCAATCATTCACTAACCAAATAAACCACTTCTTGAAACATGATAAAAATGAATGAAATATAAAGTATATCATTTATATAAAAACTAACTCCAAAGAGTACAACATAAAAAGGATAAAAAATAACCAAAGTAAATAGAAAAATGCATAACCAACAAAACTAAAATGTTCCAAGAGAGAACTTGATGATCAAACATGCTATATGCTCTAACTCCACAAAACAACCAATGTATCACTAAGAAACACTATAGTAGTTTGATAATTTACCTTTTCCCATGTCCTAGTAAAATATATCTACAAACTCCCAAATGTTCCTAAACCTGGGTGATTTCTAAAGATCAGTAGGATTTTCCCAAATGCATCCCTACTCATGAAAATGGGATAGAAATGTAAACACATTAAATAAATTATTTTATATAAAACATTTTTAAAATATTTTATATCAGAATATAATCTAGTTACATAGTATAATAGTTTTATCAAACAACATCATGTTCCAAGGAAAACAACCATACAATGTTCTAAAAAAATTTATAAATTAAAATTTTTTCATTCCCATTTCCAATCCACATATCCAGATATCTATACATGCATGATTTGTTATGACAGTTCCATAATCATGATCAGTTTCACATTGATCAACCATTATATCATAAGGTAATTTTATACCCTGTGCCATTACACCTTTTCCACCAATCAAAATGTCATACATCAACCAATCCACAAAATTCAATATGAACACACACCATAGAAATACAATAATTCAAAAACAATTTCAATTAAAAAACTATTTTGATTCCAATTTTATTAAAATAAAAAAAAATAATGAAAAAAAACCATAAATTATACACATCAAATATTTTGAAATCAATATTTTAAAACGATTTATCAATGCACATTGCATTAAAATTCTCTAACAACACATTAAATCCCTTATCATCAATAAATAAGGAATCAAATATTATTTTCACATAGATTTTAAAATAAATTTCATTAAATTTCAAAATAATCTAATAAATTCTAGCTAGATGAGTCAATAGTGAATCCACATACCATAGGGTTTATGGATGAAATGAATAATGACACTAAATCTCTACTAAAACCTTGTTGAATATACCGAAAACACCTTAGATCTCTTCCCCTAGAATCATTAAATTCAAATCTAATCATACTTGGAATCAATGGAGTTATATCCATATACATCTAATGTACATATACGAAATAAAAGAGAGAGGGAGAAGTAAATCTACGGGAAACCACAACGAATGTCCATGAGAAATAACTTACCAGAAGATTCCATCTTCCAAACACAAATAGAAGCCGTTAAATCATCATCAGATCATTGGGAGAAGAATACACAACCATTAGAATGATATAATATCATGTTAGGTCTTTATAGGAGGAAAAATAAGGGACCTGAAGTTCAATATTGTGAGATATACATTTTTAAGAGCTCACTTGTAACCCCTGAATAGTTAGTCACATGGCTAGGAAAAAATTGAACTGATAGTGCACTAGCCATACCATTAAGGATACAACCTACATGGTTGGATCTCAAAATTAGGCCAAATTTTTACGGAATGTTCAAAGACAAATATATCAAACTAAATGGTTCTCCTATGTTTTTACATAGTTTTGAAAAACTGTGTGCAGATTGTACCCCTTCCCTTTATCCCCTATTTAATTATGCACATATTCTAATAGGTGGTGAATAATTTTCCCAAACATCACTCATATATAAAATACTAAAAAAATAGAAAATGTCATCCAAACTCTCCCCAACATCACCCACAAACATTATATACATAAAAATCATAATTGAATGGTCAAATAACTTGAACCTATAGTGATAAAATGTATATAAACATTGGTTAATGATTCAAAATACTATGTATTTGAAGGAAATAAACAACATGATATATAATTATTTTAAGAATATTTTAATGGGAAAAAATTCCTCAAGATTAAAAATGGATATGGACATGTTATTCTATTCTTATAGATAAAAGGATTATGACAATATCAAAATGTATGAAGTTAAAATTATAAGGATTGAATAGAATGTTTCTTACTACATACATAATCTAATGGGAATTTGATCCAATTTATTTGATTGTATTAATACAATAATTATAAGGGTACTACTCTCCCAATCATTCTTATCATATAAGGTGATAGTATCATGTTCTATCTAGATTTAGAAAAAATTCTTCAAGTATGTTATCTTTTACTAAAATTAAGTGAATAAGAGAAAAATTGAGAAAAAAATGCTAACGAGAACACTAAATTATAAATTTCCAAACATGGGATACTTGTAGATGGAAACACCATGCTATATACTTAAAATGAAAATTATTTTTCATCATGTGTAGAGAAAAATTATATCTTTCTTATCAATTATAATTTAAGGGATATTCTATAAATATATAGTTTTTTATCTATAAATATATTGTGAACTATTAAAATTATTTCCCCGAACATTATTCAACAGACCAAAAAATAAGAAATAGGGAGAAGGCCAATATTATGAAATTACAAAAGTTCGAGTGGAGGTTCCAAGAAATATTTTCAGTGGCTCACTTATCACCCACTATTGTATTGAAATTTTTTATTTGATTCTGGGTTTTACCTAATGTTTTATTTACAATGGATATTCTGTCATTATTATATAGTACCCTAATTATTCGATGTGGAGTTTGTCATAAAATATCTTAATAGTAAGATGAAAACATATCAATTATATACCTCCTCTATGAGATATGGTTGTGGGAATGTTCTTAATTTGCTTCTTGTTATTCAGCATCAAGGTAATTTGTATTTAATTTTTTGTATGGGTTTTCTCACTCAGTATACAACCAAAATCAATTGTTTATTAATAAAATTATATTCAATATTTCAAATCAAAATTTTATCAAATATTGGTGCAAGGATAAACCTAAACACTGAATGAATATTTATTCCATCATATGTGTATTTATACATATTCATGAGTGATATTTAACTCAAATTGTTGAGGAGAAACTATGAATTTTATTTTTTTATTATTTAGGAAAATGATTATGTTTTTATTAATGACTTTCTAAGATTTATCCATATCCAAGAAGTTTTATTTTCAATATAACTCATAAATGATGTTATGACTATTTTAAATAATCAATATAGAATAGTCCAAATATAGTGGCGGACACATAGAAAATATAGATAAGAGATTATTTCGTCCTAGTGCTTCACTATTGGGTGAACCTATTGAATTTGACAAGCATAATGATGGTAAAATTCTTATTTGAATCGATTATTAGGATCAAAACATTATAATTCCTAATAATAAGTGTTATATACCCTATATCATCAATTGTTTTTGTTCAATTAATAGAAATATCTATATTTATTATATATAGATCTTTGATTTGTATTTTTTCAGCTAAGGATTAAAAAGAAAGATATAAGTATGATAGAATTATATACAAGGCATGATAATTATAAATATATTGTAAGGTCAATTAGAATGACCAATGATACTATTGTCTTCATGGATTTAATAATTAGATTATTTATATATTAAATTGATCTTTTTTTGGTAGTCCTTATAGATGATATTCATAATTTTTATAACATTTAGGTAGAAAATGATGTGAATTTGATAATTGTACTGAAGATCATGAGGAAGGACTAATTTTATTCCCAATTTACCTTGTTTGAATTTTTTCTTCAGATAATTTCATTTATAGGTCTGATAATCTCATGTGAGGATACATAAATTTGATCCTTTAAAAATAGAATTTAACGGAAAATGTCATACACCAACAAGAATAATTGAGATCTATAGTTCCAGTGGGTTGGATAGATACTACTGACACATATTGAAAGAATTATCATAAATATACAATTAAATCACAACTCTATCTTTTAAGGGGTTTAAATGAATTTAGGAAAAGTAATGTGAAGATATTTTAAAACATCAGAATAGAAGGTTTCTCACCACACATATGATAACACTTACCTGTAGTGAAGTGCGGTTTTGGATTCATAGTTATGCATCAGAAAATGATCTTGGATGCGCCCCATGAAAAATCAAATGGTGATATAATATTACTCTCACTAAATAAATGTTCATGATAAAAATTACCTACTACATGATTTGGTTTTGGGAGTGAATACATTTATGATGAAGATATATATACATTATCATTATTGCAAAAGGGGTGATAAATATACAAATAAATAAATAATAATTTATACATTTACAAATAATGTGTTAAATATATTCCAGATAATTTTCATGGAATTGTTCATATAGTATGATTTCTCAATATATTATAACTGTAGGAAGGGGAAAAGGTGGTTGATACATTGAGTCAAAATAACTGTTAAATTTTTTCAATTATAATGATTGAAATATGTAAAATATATTTTTTAGATTTATAGAATATGGATCATTAAATCCTTAGGAAAGGTGTATAAATTATCATACACAAATGAATTGTGTACTAACTATAAATTAAAGGACTCATAAGGTACAAAATGAATAAATGGAATTATTGAATCATATAGAGATGTTCTTGAATTAATAAATGATCATTCTTGAAAGATATTATTTATGAATTGAGTATTTTCTTCATCAATACCAGACATTAAGCAGTATTTTCTAAGGCAATATAATAATTCATTATTAACTATCATCTAGGATATAAAATTTCCTATAATGATTTCATGCTGTATTTCTACTGGGAAAACATAAAATGATTTATTTTCGAGTATATATCTCAATTCATCGTATGTTTGTATATTATGTATAAGAGACATATTTCTAATATAATTTCACAAACATTACCAATATTTGAATGAAAATAGGATAACATTGGATTTTATCATCTTACTCCCCACAATTTCAAAATTCTATAGTGCTTTCTGGGATATAGTCAATCTCTATAAAAAGTAAAAAAAACTCGTCACTATCAGATATGATTATTATCTTGATCATCATCATATAATATACATTATATAAGTGGAAATTTCACATGGAGTACCACATTATATTGATTTTGATCAAGATATAAGGTTCATCATTATTTTCTTTAATGTATCTATCATTGTATGGACAGAGAATTGAGTTTGAAATCTTCTTACCATCCTATGATAGATGTAGAATCTAAGAGGATCATTCAATAACCAGAAAAAAAATGTTGACAAATTTATATATGGATTCCCATGGGGGATGGGGTCAGTAAATTAGTTTTCTGAAATTTCATATGACAATTTCATTCACTCGAGTTTTCATATGTGTCTTTATGAATCAAAATATCCAATGCAGTGTAGAAATTAAATGTGTTGGGATTAATTTATAAAAATAATGTTATTGGTAGATGATATAGCTTATGAAATTTTAGATAAATTTTTATATATTCAAAAACACATCATGACATCATAGAGTGGATATATAAATTATTCTAAAAATTAGTGACATAATTTGGAATTATAAATTCATGAGAACATATTTCTAAAATTTTCTCTGATGAATAGTTTTATGATATTTAGAATAAAGGTGATGATGAGCCCATTTAATATTATAATCTTTGATAATCTTGATCAACAAGGGACAATAGTTTATGTCATTGTACTAAAAAAACATCTCTCAAGTTCATGATGTGTTCCATATATCTCTCCTAAGGAATTAGATACCAAATTCCTCACAACTGTTGAAAATAGTAGTATGCCCATTGAGATTTATATTTATCTTGAAGAAAAACAATTATAATTAGTGTATCATATAAATAATGTTATACATATCTAGAATAATCACACTATTAACATCATCTAAAGTAGTCAGATATTCAATGAAGCTACTCAGGAAAATGGTGATGTAATAAAATAAATATATACACGTTTTTTTAATTTTAATAATGAAAATTTGATGGATAATTTATGTTCATGTGGTTATAAATTCACACCTAATGAATTCATGATATATTTATCCTTATAAACAATTGATATCTTGTAATACAAGTAACTCAGAGTCTTAATGAACTACAGTATAGAATAATATAATTTAATAAGAGTTTCATTTTATAGTATGAATACGACTTATACAATTATTAAAGAATTTTTTTTAATATATTATACTATAAACTATTTTGAAATAAATTTATAATTAATAAATATAATATCATTTTAATATAAAAGAGTATCTTTTATAATGAAAATTTTTTTATATACAGATTTTGTTTTCATCATAATAAATTAAACCGATCACTATATGTCAGTGATTTTTATGAAATACACATATTCTATAATCAATATAATTTTTTTACATTCATCTTATATTTTTTGAAGGAATGATATATGTATAAATCAATATTTATTAAAAAAAATTATTTATCTAAAAATAGTTTTCATCCCATTTTGATCGATTAGTTTAAAATCGATTTCATCAAAATATATAAAATAAATGATGAAATATCGATTCCATATTTGGAATCATGGGTATATAGTTTTATAAACAGGTCCCTTTTAGTTTTAGTCTTTATGAATAGTAATCTTGGAAAACGTTTTCCACATTGAAAATGGAAGAACATGTAATATAGTGTTAATTTTTTTTTCTAAGGCATCAAACATTTCATTAAAGATTAATTTAACCTATTAGAGGTCTACATTTTTTCTATTTCCATACATTTCATGAATATATGGACAAAATCTTTCCATTTCCATTTTATTATGACCTTTATATTAAATTAAGAACAGAAAAAAATACAAATGTCAGTCTCTTGAATTTAATAACTCTAAATTACTATCAAAATGATAAAAATAAGATATATTCTGTTCAAAACAATACATGAAAAAATCTATTAATTTTTTTATCATGTTAATTTATTTCAAATTTTTAGTGACTAAAAAGTTACCTTAAATTCTTATGCAACAACGATATAGTATTTAAAAAATTAAGAGGAAATTAAAATAAATGATTTTGAAAATATTAAAAGTATAAATATTAGGGTGAATAATTATGTTTCTTATATTTTATTGATATAAAAATAATTATAATTTCATTATATTTTTATATTTTTTATTTAAATAGAGTTACTGATTTCATTAATGGATAAATTAAATTTATAACGTAAAAATCAGATTAATGAAATTTTATGAAAATATAATTTTATTAAATTATTGAAAAAAATAAAGATATTAATATATAGAAATGGGTTAATATATGTATGAAAATTTCATAAAATTGAATTTTTTGATCTAATTGTAACCATATATGAAAAATTATAACCCCTTAATATTAAATAATTAATTACCATGATTTAGATTAAAATTGATTAACCAATGGGATAATAAAAAAGATATGGTTTAAGACAAAACTAGAACATATCTTAATTTTGTTGGATGATTCAATTTATTCCATATATTAGTTTTATTTTAATATATATTCATTTGGGTGAATTTTTTTTGAAATAAATAATAATATTTTAAACATTTTTCTAATTCTATGTAAGTAATTTCCCTCTCTTATAAAATGACACACATTATCTGATTAATTTACACCACATTGAGGCATCTAGAATAAATAAACAATAATTTAATTGAAAAATAACAAAATTATAAACATTATATAGGCTCCGGTTTTCCAAATATATCATTCCTATGCTCTTTGTGATGATATATAAAGGATTTATTTCAATGGAGAGGTAAACACCTTAACAGATCAATTTATTTTTACATCAACTTATATATCCCCTATATATGTTATTTTCATCAATAAAATACGCACCATAAATATATTTCAATTTTTTCATGAACATTAATATACCTTTATCCACCATCTTTTCCATCAATTCGGATGTGAAACTATCACTTGTACGTATATGTGCACTATCGCCTTCACATGGAGATACATTTCATTTATCATCACCATATTTTATATATGGTTATTATAGTGGGTTTAATGTTTGTACATGATACTTATGAAATTATTATCATTTTGCAATATAAATTTCATATATACCTACTTGTCATCCCATCAATTGAAAAATGATATTGTTGTGTGTGATTGTGTGTTTACTACCACCTCTTCAAGGCAATGTGATTCATTTTTTACATCCACATTGCATTGATGTTAATGGGGATAGATTCAATAAATATATATTATATATATTATATAATTATTATTATTTATTGATGAATTCTAATTTTCCTTTATTTTGTTCAATCCATTGATTAGTTAAAAGATCGTTCATGAATAAATACAACATACCATTTCCAGGAATGGTGTAATTAATTTTTCTATCTATAAATTATATGATGAATATATATATAATGACTTTATAAGATATTTATTTCAGTATTTATGTTATATATATTATTTATCCAAGATCAATTTATAAGGATCAAAACTAATGAACCAAATTATTCATGAAAAATGAAGCCAATATCTCCTAGAACAATTTCATTAATAAAGAACTATTAATAAAAAATTGAAAAAAGGAAATAACTAAATAATATATTTATGATATATTTTAGTATAGTGTATAATGGATTTATAATACATATATTTTTATTATAAAGGGGGTTTGATAAAAAATGAAGGATGTCTAACTTGTGGTAGGGGTTTATTTCAAAATCTCACCATTATGAAGAAATTGTTATGTTTATGTCTCCATTAGTGGAATTATTTGATATGAAAATAATAAATCCAAAAAAATTCCATTCATATGGTTATTTTATGAAATTAAATTATTTATTTTTGTTTTCCTACCTTAAAATACTATTGATACCGAAATAAAATTTTTTAGGAAAACTGATATTGATTTTATACTCATTTGGGAATATTATTCATATATGTATGTATTTTCATTAAAATGATTTAAATAATGTCTTCATTATTATACAGTTATTTCTTTTTTATAATTTAATAAATTTTTTAAAAATTTTATTTAAATTGAATCATTTTTCATTTTCCGAACAATGTATTTTTGACTTTTTATCGAAAATGTGAAATGTATTATTATTTTAACATACTAACAAATAAAATTTCATCCCATGAAGACCGCCCAATAAATTGACGTTATATTAATTTTGATGACTATTTTAAAATAATATATTTCCATAAATATTAAGTAAATTTTGTTTATTTTATCTTCGTTATTCTAATGTAAAACGATGTTTCATTAAGAAATATTTTTGTGATATTTTGGACATATATTTATTTTTTTCAACATAATATGATTAATATTATTGTTTACTATAGAAAAAATCCAATGATACCATCCACCATATTTATTTTGATTTTTTACGGTCATTTTGAATAGGTAATGTAGTGATTTTCTATATACAAGTTATTATAATATAGAAATTTAAATATTTTGAAGCCATGCTCATTAAGATCTATTATTGATTTAAATGATAAATGTGTTATAATTAAAATGTGAATGGTCAAACTAGGAATGGAATAGACCCTCGATTCTTCTATGGGTCTCTTGATTCAAAACATATTGTCTATTTTTCGGAGACCATGACTATTTATATAGATATCATGGAACAGGACATGAAGGATTTGTTTAAGATGTATGGAATTATGTATTCTATCATTAAAAAATATTTTATTGATTTCCAGAATATTATCTGGATAGTTATGTTGTCTATGGGTATGTTTCAGATTCATGTGACTATTTATATTACATTATTTTATCATCAATTATTTCATCCATATAATAGATTCCTTACTTATTATATGTTATCATACTTTATACGCATACCCTTATGGATAATCTAAGATCACTAAATTCTTATTTTTAATTTCCATATGATTCTTGTAAGTTTATGATAAATTAAATACAATGATATCATATAATAAATAATGATGATCCCAAAAAAAATATTTTGTTGTGTTTTCTAATTTCAATGATATTTAGGATTCAGTAATTCATCTAGATTACCCATAATATTTTACTATTGATAACTTTGGGGTGTGGTCTCTTGTATTGTGTAATAATTTAATAAAGTAACCACTGACTCTAGGATACTAGTGTTGAGGTCATTATAATAACAGAATACTGTTTGATAATATGCGGAATCCTTATTGTGTGCTCTAAACAACATGGAATATTATAGGCCTTTGTACCGAACCCTCAAAATCTTTATGATTTTTTCTTTTAATGTAGCTCAGTTTTTTGGGTAAGGATAAGAGACACCAGAATAGTCCATCAACAATATAACCATACACATTAGATGAATTTAAAAGGATTTTTTTAAAACAAAAACAAATCAATGGTTTACCCCTTCCCTTATCAAGGATATCATAGTGATCTAGGATTTTCATGTTGTATAAGAGTAAATTAATACTATAAATGATAAAACATACTAATACGGATAGTGAAAGTGAATGTATTAAATAGCTAAGGTGTTTACACATTAAATGGTGAGTACTATCACAGACGGAGAAAATGAGGATATAATATAAATTATCACCATGGGTGGAAGTTGGAGACCTATGATTAATGGAATTACTAGAACTTAATTAGATAACTAAAATTAAATTTTAGATATGAGAAATTTATAAATTAATTTAAAACCATAAAATCTCATCTTCACGATATTGTTTGATAAGGAACAAAATAATGTATTGAGACTTATAATTGATAAGGGAAGTTTGGAAAAAATTAATGAGTTGTTGTGGGTGAAATATAAATGTTATGTAATCCAAACTACATGTGTGTAGAATAATATTTTAATATATTAAAATGGATTATTATGAATTTATTGATTACAATATTACAATATTAAAAAAATTATAGAATCACTTTTTGTTTAGATTAAAGATGACTCAATAATTTTGAACATGTTGATGAGAATAGTTCAATAAATATTTGATCCCAATGTTTTTACACTTGAACACCATGTTAATATATCACATTATAAACATCAAAATATTTTCATGTTAAATGAAACGGTAAAAATATGATCCTTTGAGAAGAAGGAATGAGATGAGGTTGAAGTTGAACTAATTATAAATGATAAATATAATGATTAAGAATAACTATATTCATATGAATTTAGGATGAAAAACATGAATATTAATTAAATCAAATGATGGAATTATTTAATATAATTTTTAAATAGGTAAAATGGATTGAAAATCGATATAATTAGTAAAATATTAGAATTTCCATATAATTATTCATTTTTTGATATGTACCACGAGAAGGTTTTTGATACAGACTCAAATAAAAAAGACAAGAATCACAAAAAACAATATACAATTTGTACATGAATTAGTTTACTACTATGTAGAGAAATATGATTGAATGATAAATAGATTAGTCATAATCCATGATAAGATATATAGATGATGGAATAAATTCTTATGAATAATGGTTTTATTTGAAAATAACTATAAAATAAAATGAATAATTTTATGGTGATGAAATTTATAAGGTAAGTGAATAGGAATGGATATTAAAATAAAATATGGAGGCTAATATTGTTGGAAATAGGTAACATATGAATTAGAATAAATTTTTAAATAATGAAATTCATAAAATCACACTTGATAATACAAAACATGTCATGAAATATGAGTCAGATATTTAAGAAATAATATAAAATAATATTATTATAGAAATGATAGAAAGAAAGATAAAAACTATTGAAGAAAACTAGCTGGAAAAGAAGAGTTGTAAATGGAATAATCAATACTTGTTGAAAAAAATAAGAAAACATATTCAATTTGTAATAGTCATTGAAAATGGTTAATGATATATGTGAAAATATTATGGATAAATATGCATAATTATCTATGATACAATAAATTTTTCTTTCCACATAAAATTTGATGATAAGGACAAAAGGAGAATTCACTATAATTGTTGAATATAAAATCAAATCATCGAAATATGGTGATAGGAAGGGTTTATAGAGATGCGTTTTTCTCCTCCTAACGAGTATCAATTCATATCTAGTATCTATAATAGTTATTATTTGAGAAGAAATATTGAAGAATTCATGTAGATTTTTATAAATAAGAGAAAAAAATATATTATATAAGGGTGCACAAATTTATCAAGAGTTAATCATCCATTGTAGAATTTCCCATAGAATTTGAAATGATAGTAAAAATAATATTCAGAGTTGAACTACTATAAGTCTAGAGGGTTATGGTTCATAGACTATGGCTGATATTGTGGAGATCTTTGTCTTATATTTTTTTCAATCTTTTATAACATGTCACTTCTAGGAAAGGGTAATGAATCCTGGTGTTGAAATGATAAAATTGTTATAACTGATTATCCAAAACAAAATAATATTAACAATAAATCCTATTGACTATCAAAACAACAAAAAAATTAATTCACGTAAGGAATGTGTGGAATATGTGGTCAAGAAGGTCAAAAAGTTAAGAAACATAGATTTAGAACAATAAGATATATTTGTCATAATTTATTTGACAAGACATGACAGATAGTAAAGAAATATACAATCACTATTAAATTATATATGAAGATAAAACTAATTTGTAGGATTAAAAATGAATTTTTATATACCTTTCCTATCCAAGTATCTATGAATTACTAAATACATAATGATATAATTCATTAAATGGAAAAATTCATTCATGCTATGATAAATTAAGATGTTAGTGATAATGTTACGTAATATACAAATGATGAATTGAAAATTATAAAGTGTGAGTGGTGTTAAAAAACATCCCATGATTCAAATCATAGTTTGAATAATATACCAGATAAAGAAGAAAGAATAAATAATTTGTTCCAAGAAGAATTTATTTGATATGTTAATAAAATGGAAAACAAATCCACATCAGAAGTAGGAACTGATGTTGACAAATCAATGAGACATTTCAAGAGAACTGAGGAATAAGGTTCATCATTATATGAACATAGAATTAGGAAGATAAATGAATTTTTCGTATGATTATCCCATCCTCAATATGTCCTATAAAATATTTTAGGTACCTTATTGTTACCTTATTTTTTTAAATAAACTAACATGCAATAAATTGAAGGAGAAGTGTTGTTAATTATATAAAACACATATTTCCATGATAATAAATAGAGTGTATACATTCACGAGGATCAATGCTCAACATGATCTATGATCATCTCACATACAAAAATTACATAATTATTTCAAACTTATTCTCAAAGGGGAGATGGGTTTTTTAAATTATTACATGCATATGGAGTAATTTATTTTTCACTAAATCTTTTTTGATGTGTTTTTTAGGATGCATATAAGAAATATTCGTAAAACTATGTTTGGATAACACCTTAAATAAATAATTTTAATGAGTTTTATTATTTTATTACATTTCTAAATAAGTTCTAAATTACTTCTATTCTTTGGTCATATCACAATATTTTTCTACACAATGTTATCCAATAGTGTCTTTGGATACAGAATAATTACTCTCTCTAATTATTAATATTTTTAAAGGGTGTTATGTTTAGACATGTGTCCATGATGTTGAATAAATTACTCATTGATTATAAAAATTAATAAAAATACAAAACTATAAAAATATTATTTTGACTAAGAAAGTTTTAGTAGAATAATAATATAAATAATTCAAATAAAAATAAAAAAATATTTATATATATTCATAAATTATATTTTATTTGATATAATTAATAAGGTCTTCATATTGAAAATCATATACTTAATTTTTCTTAAGTATTTGGGTAGGACTTTACCAAAAAATTGTCAACTATACAACATTTAAGGGACATCTAGATAGACCTTGTTGATGGAGTACACTCATCCAAAAGAGAGAGTCTTCTCGATCATATTTTCTCAGGACATATGCAGGAGATCCCGTTTAGGAAAGGTTGTCTGCATAAATTAGAACACAGATGAGGACTAGTGTGCACATGGAGGATCTAGAGCCACTATATATTCCAGCATGGTACCATGAGATAGTACATGATGTGCATTTTAGGAAGTATAAATTAGGATTTTCATAAATATCGAGTCATTTGGATTTAACTGGTTATAAAAAATATCATTACAATATTGGGAACTGATATGTGAAATAGGAAATGTGGATCATTGTTCCTTGATTTGTAAAATATGTAAAAAATGTTGGTTGTTTGATCTATTCTGTCATAGAAATGTGATCAAATAAGATATCTTCTCCTACCCTTGTGAACCACGTAAAACTATTATATATCCTTACACTTAAATGATGTGTGTGGGACTATGCTACCATTACATGGGCACTATGCAGAAGAAGATAATACTAGTTTTTTAGAATCATATGATGGAACCCAAATTTCAAAAGAGTAATTAATAATGAGATCGTAAGGAATAAAAAATATTCAATAACATAGACTAATGTTCAGTATTCTATGGTGGTGAAATTTATAGAAGACCTTGTATATATATATACAATCCAAAGCACAGAAGGATAAAAAATATTGCAGCTACTCGTGAATTTTGTGGATCTCATTTATTAGTGAGAAACAAATATGAGCTAAATTATTTTTGATTGATTATTTAATTTTGTAATTACATTACATGTGATGAAGGTTTCTATAAGATATTTATTATGTAATATAATCCCAATATTTTATATGATGAAAATTTGAGTGATTTTTTCATTATAATTATGGTTTACAAGAGGAGAAATATATGAACAATGAGGTCACGTAAAAGACTATTGGGTATCATAAATAGAAATTGAACATTCATAATGACTAAATATGAGAAACAATCATCACACACTACCATTATGTAGGGTTTTTTACCCTTATGTGAAGGAATATACCCTTACACAATGTTGACTGATAAACCATATATGCAAACACGAAGGTACAATTAACTTGAAAGAAGACATGTTTCATGAAGCATCTGGTTTATATAAATGTAAAAATAGTGAATGCATTTCATTATGTGATTGATTAATTACCTTTTAGATACTCATATTGTTTATCAAAATTTTATATAATCAATAAAATATAAATAAATAAAATAAATTTTCTATGTTTTCTTATTTCATGAGTTACACATCAAACTTAAATACATATAGTTAATTAGATTTAATCTTGTTTAAAATTAAAGCACACCATATTCAGGTTATGCAACATCATTATTTCCTGAAATAATGCATTTAAAAATAATGAACATATCATACATAAAAACATATTGATGCATGTAATTCATCTAATGGAAGAAGAAATCATGCCTAGTAATTTATAAAATATTGATGCAATTGATCATACATTGTTGATCAAATATATAAGATAAATATAAATAATCAGTAAATGATATACATATAATTTTGATAATGAGGTCATATATAGTAATATCATAGAGGATTACAAAAATATCATTCCACTTTGGATCAATCCATCTGAAGAGAAATGCTACAGTTGGGGAGTATAACTAGTTTTGATATGATTTTTAATGGTCGAAATTACAAATAACTATATGTAGAGATTGAATTTCGGTGTATAAAAAACAATTGATGATGGGTTGAAATTTGGGGTATAACCAGCTTGTAATATTGATGTATAAAAATTTATAATTTCATATTAAGGGTTCTAGCCAACATTTTAAATAGTATATTTCTTTACCAAACCATATAATTCCTTTTGTTTTTGAGTTTTCCATACAACATTACTTGTTTTCATACTGAGAGAGAGAATTAAATTTGATTAAGGAATTGACCAACTACAGTGGTTTACATGAAAATGAACACCTTGTAATAAAGAAAATGGATTGCTAACAGACACCATACCCCACTCAATGATGTCATATGAATTCTCTCTCCATGATATAATATATATTTCGAAATTTAATACTTTTTATCATCTATAAATATTGGTGTTCAAAAACTAAAGATGTTATTGTATGGATGTTGTGGTATCCACACTACATTAACAACGTTGTAGGTTTTATTCACTGGTGTACGTAAAAAATAGTGGTTATTCTATTATTTTAATAAAATATTAGTTTAATAAGGGATCTAATGTCCTTATACTATTATGGATGTATGATACATTAAATAGGGTTATTATAGATAAAAACATAAGAAAGATATAACACTTACATTAGAGACATAATCTTTCATTGGAAGACTCATTAGAATGGAAGGGATTATGGAAACTTTATGTGAAAAGGGGATTAATAACGTGTGAGGTGATTCTAGGAGAAGATATGTTGTATGTGGTTCATGGGAATATTGAATGTGTAATTTATTTGTGAAAAAGTTTATGTGACACCTTTTATAATCGAAGAATGTAGTACTTTAAGAATTTCCCTTTAACTATTTTTAATTACACCACGGTATTCCATGATCACTGCCCCAAATGATTCAAAATAATGGATATTTTGGATTCATGGTGTTTTTTAAAGACTCAAAAAATTCATTCTA
The DNA here is from genome assembly GCA_963277665.1 of Viscum album. Classification (NCBI taxonomy): domain Eukaryota; kingdom Viridiplantae; phylum Streptophyta; class Magnoliopsida; order Santalales; family Viscaceae; genus Viscum; species Viscum album. The sequence continues at coordinate 408,789,765 of OY728153.1, read as the reverse complement.
CGCATGTTGTAAACATGTTATAGGTATTTTAAAATTAATATATTACATTTTATTCTTTAATATTTAAACTTCGTAAATAGTTTTTATCTTAATGATATGATGTTTTATTAATAAAATAACATATCCAACATAAACAATTATTGTCTTATATAACTAAATTAAAAAATTATTAAATCATTTTCAATTTTTGAAAAATATAATATTATCCTTTAAATTAATATATGTTTTGTGTAGAATAATTGTTTTAGTAAAAAAATTACATTTTAACCATTATTAATTTTTTCATTTTATTTATTATTTATTATCTACTTAATGTGGTTTATTATATGTATTTTTGTTTTTTTTAATAATATAATACTCAATATTTAAATAAAATTATTTTAATTTATTTCATAAAAAATCTGTGATATAAAAAAGTACTTTTAAAATACTTTTTTCACCATTATAATTGTAATTTTCATTAAACTAATAATAAATATGTTATACCTAAATATTTTATTAAAATTATTAAATAATATAAACATATTATCTATAATATTTGAATAAATTTTTATATTTGCCTTTTTATGTGTGGGGAAATTAATTCCCACATTAGTACATTCAATTTATAAAAATATATATTTTAAAAGAAGTGAATTTTCAATCATAAAGTTTACATACAAGACAACATTATCAAATTTTTTAATATAGTATTAAAATAATTGTTATTTTCTACTGAATATTTATTTTATATTAAAATAATGTTGTAAAATTATTTCCCCCTCCTTCTGGCTTAATGAAACAGACTAATTTTTTGTCAAAATACTATTTTTTTTATAATTTTATACATTGATATATGAATCATACATACTATTTTTAAAATTCATCATTCTAAATAATATTATCTTTTTTGTAGTAACTTTTTTTCAAATACCAGCATGTAATTTTTTCATTAAATTGTTTTTGTAAGCAAAAAACTACATGTTTCACTATGTATGTAAAAATCATATATTTTTTACTAATCCCAAAAAATTAACAAACTTAAATTTAATCATATAAAAAAAATTATTTTTCAAATTTAATGTATTTAATTTTCTATTTTAGGTTTTAAAAAATAATAATATTCAATGATATAATTTCTCCATAGGAAAATAAAATTTTAAAACCCATTTTTTATTGTTATTAATTTATATAATATGATAATAATGATAGAATTAATCGATTAACATTATATTTTATTTAGATCATAATATAAAAATAATATACATAAAACTATTTATTAAAATAATAGTTCATAAAGGATAAATTATTAAAAATAATAAGGGGTTAAGTAAATTTTTATTAAATAATCTATTTATATATTGACATATTTTAATATAATTGGTCTTCATTTACATCTATTCAAAACCACTAATAGAATGGCCATGTTTTAATGATCAAATCATATCATGATTTAATTTTATTTTTTATTTTTGTGTGGATAATGATATCAAATATATATGACTTATTTATAGGAAACATTTATTAAAATTTCAAGTCATTACATGAGGTGTCATCTCGCATAATGGGGATCATTAGTACTGCTCGTGAGTTATCAAAGGTGATTGATGGTTGAGAGGTTTCTTTGGATATCAAAGGGTATTCTCACCATTTCAATTTTTTTTGGCAATAATGCAAGAACATTACACACATTTTAGGTAATATTAAATCCCATCTAAATACCTTACAGGAAATTTTTAAAAATAATTAAAAAACAATATAAAAAAATCACTTCTCATTTTTTTATATTAATATAAATAATGAGTTGTAAACTCATTACCTCCCTCTTTATCTATATAAATTTATAACTAATAATGAAATTGTGATATCATTTATCTATAAATTTGATTATAGTCACTATAATTGTAAAATGATGGAATTCATAATGCCAATGACATTATAAAACATCTCATACGACGAAAAATAGATTACTCTCATATATGAGGAAAAGTAGGGAATAACAAGTAATAAAATTCATTTCATTAAATTAAATAAATATTACAGAAAAAATATTTTATATTTATATAAATATGCATATTCAACATACTCAATGGAATCTAATCATGTATAAAACATATGGAGTTTTAATAAATAGACTTCCAATCTCATTAAGTGCAATAAATATCCCCTAAATTTGGATCAAATACTAAACTACCATGTATAGTTTTTTAATAATCCTTTAAATTATTAGAATTTATAAAATGGGTTTCTTAAATTTCATGTTTAAGGATTCCTATATGTTTTCCTCATATAATAGGACTTATTATCCCAATATTTAAAGCTCATGCACAATTCCCATTTGGCCAATATTATTTCCTCATGTTTATATATAAATAATATAAATAAATAATTATTTATATTATAAGGAAAAATAAATTAATTATTTCGTTGACTATAATTTAACAAATCAATTTTTGTTAAAAATAATATTCCTACTTTTGTTTTTAATAAATTTTTCATTTTTTAATCATATATTAATAACATGCATAAAAATAAAAAAATTAGCATTATATTGTATGAGAATATATGGTGTATTTTTAAAGATGGAAATGATTATGAATATCATTCATCACTATTCAATAAGAGTGTTATGTACAGAAAATAATAAAAACCTAAATTAAAAAGTATATTTGTATAATAAAATTATCCACATTCCAATAACCAGTGATTCAAATCTCGTTGACATCAAGATAATTCAAGGAAAAAATAATATAAATCTGAAATATATTATCTATTTTTTTAATTTATTATATGAATAGATATTATATAATTACACCAAATTTCAATACATTAACATTGATATGTACTTACATAACAAAAACTTACTTGAAGGATATGATGTCGTAACCTATCATAAGGGAGAACACATCTTATCTTTGAGTGTCAAATCCATTTTCTTTATTAGTTTCATAACCAACAACATTATAGTAATAAAAATTGTTAAATGAGATTAAAAAGTTACCATCTATGAAATTTCAAAGGTAGGAAACTTATTTGATAAAATCAAATTAAAAGATCCATTGACAATGCTCACTTTAGCTATAAGGACCCGACCTTAAACATTACATAATCTTGAATTAAATGAATAATTCACATTGAGGACCTTCTTAGTTTTATAGTATTAGAAAATTAGGACATAACTATTACATATCAACATGAATATTAAAAGTAGACACTACTCCTTAGTATCCATTTTATTTAAAAAAATTCTTAAAAAGAAACATGTCTAGTTCATTGTTTTAGACAGCATGACTTTTCCTTCATCTCATCATTGACCCTTATTCATCTTTAAGTCTTGTGGAAAACATTTGAATAACTTGGGATGATCATAAAAACTAAGTAATGGATATAAAATAAGGAAGGAAAAAATTAACCCATTAATAAATACAATTCAATGAATCCAAAACTTTTCAATCATAATATACCTTACAAAATAATAAGATTGATGAATAACACACAGAAAACACAAATCATAAATGAAACTTATGGAATACATGACATAATTACATTGAAGCTATCATATCTACATATGGAGTCACATTTGGAATACCCATAACAGTATATTTCATAAATCTCTTAGGGGAAACATTAATTTTTACCTCCGTCATGTTACCCAATGCATTGGAGAGCTATCTTGGGCTCACCCAACCTAGGTTTATCATGGAACAACCTGTATACATAAATAATGCCCAATAAATTTAAAATAATCATAACACATAACACAATCATAAAGGAAGGACACATTTCTTTATTCCAATCACAGTTTATCAAATCAATATATTGAAATAAACAATGATTTTTCAAATCATTTTCAATACCATTTAAAACATTTAATAACGATATTTTTGAATCAAAGTGTCCCATAGCAATTTTAAAATTTTAATGGAATTAAAATTTTAAAACATTTATGATCATATAAATAAATCCCAAAACCATTTTGAAAACACGGACATTAATGAGAAATATTTAGAAGAATAAATCTTTAAAACATTTAAAATGATATTTTAGTTAAAGAGTTTTTAACAAAATAAGAGACGCTTGAGTAGAAATAATTGAGGAATAACATTTAATAATAACATTATAATATCATGAGAATAAAAGTATTCATGATATAATATTCCAAATGACAGTGTATACACTATATAAGAGTGAATTGGTGCATAAAAACAATGAAGCCTCAATGGAATGTAAATTGAGACGCAATCCCTTGTATAAACGGTATCCTTAGATTAAGGATAAATAAATGACATAATTATGTGTCCAAAATGTAAATAAACACATTATAGTAGGATATTAAATGTAAAAGAATCAGAGGTCAATCACACATATTCATAGAACGACATTATCATGATGTATAAGTTTAACCCAAAGAGTTAAAGTTGGGTAAAGAAGTTCCCTTACTGAAATTCAACAGCCAAACGACATCACTTTAAAATTCAGAAAATGATTTTATGAGAGATAAAAGGGTATCTCGTCACATGGAAATATAATTTAAATCAATAAGGATATATAAGAACATATCCCAACATAAGAAGATATAAATTAAAATACATAACAAAAAAGAAGTCTTTTAAAAGAGGAGGGTGAAAGCATCCCTTGCCGATTTGGTAACTTACGAAATATACACCGTATGAAAGAAGGATCATACATTAAAGATGTAAATACCCATAAATGAAATTATATTACACAAATAGTACAATCATGGTCATTTCATACACCACACAAAAGGAAATAGTGGCAAATATAGCATAAATCTCACATGAATAAAAAGTGAGATGAAAACCCATACTACGTTCTTAATCAATCAATTCCTATGAAAAAAAGTTAATATCCAACAAATGGATCACATAATACCATGAATATAAAGAGAATAATGATAATATATATCAAATGGAAGTACACAATACACCACAAGCAATGAATAAGTGGCGAACAATAGAAATATCTCAGAATTAAAAGTGAGATAAGAAATCCCTTACCTTGTGTCAGACTTGACCCGTTCGTTCTTTAATCTCCTGAATAGTAAAATAATGTTAATTTCTAATTTACAATGAACCTTTTTAATGTTTATCATTACTTTTATATTACTTATTACCATGTTATAAACATTATGTAATCATTTAATTTAATAAAAGTTGTTTTGTTGATATTTGATACTTGAGTAAAACAATGAACACCTTATAATTACAAGTTGTTCATGTTGTAAGATATCCAATATATTCAGAATGATATTAATTATTTAGATATAATATATATCATATATATCTACTATATACATGTATTTATAATAGTACATAACATTTAAAGGAATGAAATGAAATGCACCGTTCATGGAGATGGTAAGATGTACGTACGCATGAACGCTACTTCCATTTCTATTTCTTATTTTAATGGAATTAAAAAATAATGATACATAGTTATATTATAATTCCTGTATAATATCATATACAATATTATTAAATCCATCCTTTATACTTCCCACATAAGGCATTAACAAGTCATATCACTTTGAGGGGGCGGTAGTCCGTACTTCCTATAATGAAATCATCATATTTACACACTATGGAAACCATAAATTATTTAAATAAATGAAAAATTAAAGTATCATAAAGAAAAAATAATCATAATATATATCATATATAAATATAGTGACGTCATAATGGCCACAATGAGAGGTGTTTGGAGATATTTTAACAATCATCGTTTCGTGAAGCGTTAGTTTTCCATCCCCAAAAACATTATGTTCTTCACCCATTAGATGGATGTGTGTGTAAGTGTAGTTCAAATACTTATCATAAAAACATACTAGTATTTTTAGGATTATATTTTTGTTACAAAATAAATGAATAAAAAGATTTTAGGGGTTGGAGATTTAAAATTAAAAAACAATTTATGAGAAACGGTTACCTTTAATTTGGGTAACTGGCTTTGGTTTGAACCAAATGACTTCTTAAAGTTCCTTATTACTAAGGTAAGGCTTATATTAGGAGGATAGGGATGTAGGGAGATTAACTTTACAGAGTTTGGATGATCCAAAAGGCTTTAGAGGTGTCAGGAATTGGTTAGAAATGTTATCCTTTTAGAAGGGAGAGGAGGGGCTCTTTAGGAAAATGTGAAAACATTATTTAATTATAAACATATATTCGGTTTCAAAAGGTCCAAAAAACATTAAAGTAGAGGATAAGATGACTCATATTCGAAATAAAATCATCCAATAGAAATTTGACATATTTTGGATAATATTTTAATCATTATAATCTTATTTATTTAAATCATTTAATAATGATCAAACACTACATCATTATTGTGTCATAAATAATTGAATTTATATGATGTCTAAAAATTATAAAAAAATTACAATGATGTAAGAAATAATTTTATATTTCCAATTAATATTTATAGTCTAAGATATAACTTATATAAACCCATGAAAAAATATTTACTAAAAGATATATGTTTGTGTCAATTTTGACTTTACATTAAGTTAATTAATCTAAAGTGTAATTATCACACATAAGTGGCTCCATGGGGTCCCAAAATAGACCCAAAGATTCCCATGTTCGGATAAGTATCAACAAATAGGATTAGGAAATGTTTATGGGTAATTTAATATTATTATAATATTCTTATTTTTAACCTTATTTACCTAATTTAGCCTTTAAACAGGGTAAATAAAATATTTACTGAAGTAAATATTGAAAATGTCTAAAAGTAAAAGTTAACTATTTACACAACTTTATCTTTCTGATTACAAATATAGAATCCATTTTTTAAAATTCAAAACACAGATGTGGTAGAAATTAATTTTAAATTAATTCTCACAGTCAAAATAAAAAACGTGTTTTTAAGAATCAATATCTATCAAAATATTGACACTTGTTTATGTCCAATTTTAATGTGAAATGGAATACAATGACCACCATTGGATTACATGGTAAAAATATATTCCAATTAAACTTGAAATATAATTAAAAATATAATCTAACCATATCAATAAATTATATGAAAACAGAGTTTTGAATTAAAATACAATATTTTTCACTATTCTTTAGAAAATGAACATTATCAGAAAAATTACAAAAATTTACACAAAGTAAATTTTGATTTCCCCATTCTAAATAAAGATTTTATTTGGTCAAATAGAATTTTTTAAAGTGACCAAAATTATATTTAATGATGGTTCTCCATTAAAGGAGGTAAATTGTTCGTTTAATGTAAATTATGCTTAAATTGGATTCATTCACATTTTAAGCCCCTAAAATTAATTGGATAAATGTAAATACATTTAAAAAACATGTATAATCATATTGTAGTAGGTTTTTTTCATTCCCACCAACACAACGGTTTGGAGTTAACTACCATTTAAAATAAAAATATTATATTATTAGCGTGAAAAAAAAGATTTCAAAGAAACCTGTTGTTGCGTATCGGGTATGCTATCGAACATAGCAACCCCTTTAAAGTAAAATTAATATTTATTTCACAAATATAAATAAATATGAAATATGTCTTATTATTTATTTACCTGGGACGTTACATCCTTCCTCCCATTTGGGAATTGTGTCCTCGCAATTTTAAAACTGGGTTTGGAAAGATCCTTAAAAGTCCCACATCGGAAAAGAGTCAGTAAAACTATCACTTTAAAAGTGATAAATAAAAGTACAATGGTCACCCTAGATAACCCGTACTAGGATTACAAGTAGGAAAAAATGGTTATGGAAGAGAGAAAAAATGATCCAGTTCTGATGGAGAGTGATAGAAAACATGATTAAGAGAAAGTTATCCACCAGAAAATCACAAACGTATGATGTGTTTTATGATCATTGATTACCTAATAGGAAACGTAAACGAACAACATTTTTTACATTACTTTTCATTATTTGGAGGCATTAATTTACTACAATGAATAATAACACAAGGAAATATACTTACCTTCAAGTAGAGTTTTATCCTTTAATAAGTTCTTGGAAAAAAACAAATCTTTTCTCCTATCAAAGAGCATTCAAAAAGACATAGTCACATCAAAAGCACAAGAATCATCTTCATGATAATCACATATTTCACAAAATAAAAACTATATATTTTCATTGTCATTAGACATAAAATAAAACCATAATTGTTAGTGAGAGATCAGTTAATACCCAAAAAGGATAATCTTTTACGAAAAGAAAAACTACTCTTAATCTCCAAATTTTTTCAAACATAACCCAATGTTAAACAAAGACCTTTCAAAAACCAAATTTTTGTAAAATTATTCAAAAGTTATCCAAACTAATATTTAACCCCAAATCTCATAAATATTTAATTACATATTCTTCCAAGATAACATTTATCTCCAATTAACAACAGTTACTCATAAAGTCTCATATTGAAAATTAATTAACCACACAACATGTTCTCCATAATAGGTTAATCATTTTCATAAATAATCCAAATCGTCATATGTCCACAATAAAACATAGATTCCTCCCATATAAATTTTAAATAATTACTCTACAAATGACATCCCATAGTGTTCTATTTCGCTTAAGCATATAAAGTTACCCAAAATAAAGAATGTCTTCCCAAATAACAATTATCACATAATCACCAAATAATATTCCTATATTAAGGATATAGAGTTGAAAAAACATAAGTTCAAAAATCAATTTATTTTTTATCCATAAAATCATTTAACCAAAAATAATAAGTCATACTAACTAGGGACTTCACGTAGGCTAGTGGTAGGTGACGTACCCGTGTCGCCCTTTGGTTTTGGGTTCGATTCCCATGGCCGTTCCAGATGCGATGGGTTTTCAACCATCTTATGGGTTGTCCTTTTTATAAAACCCAAAAATAACCCTAACATGGTTTAACCTCAAATTATTTCTTATACCATTCATTTTCATCACAACACATTAATACCTGAACATTTTAATTCATGAAGACTTATATATTTTTTATATTATTTTATTTCACCCCAAATGATAAAATAAAACTATTACTAATAGAAAGAACAACATACCTTCATCATGGTGTCCATATGGTTTCATTTTCATCTTATTCTCATAGATAGAAGATCCGTGCATTGCAACAATGATTTAGGGATCCATCAAAATAATTTTCTTCCTTCATCCAAATACACCTTATACAACTTGGGTCATATGGGTGTTCATAGAAAAATTTCTTTGGAAAATAATCATTTATGACATATAATTTCAAAACATCTGATAAAACATGGTTTTTATAAAACATTCGGACCGAATTTGAGTTGGAACGTTCAATAAATGGTCCTTTTAAAATACTATAATAATGTGCTGAGAGACTATATTTTAAAATCAAATATAAATAGGTTGCGCAAGGGTCTCCTTCTTCAGAACCTTTTTCAAAATCACAATATGCGTCAAAATCATGTGATACGGTAAAATATTTTAGAATTCCTTGGTAATATTTACCATTCTTGAAAATATGGGAATGTTATGAAAATATGATTTTTCTAAATACAACCCATGATCCACAATGATAACGAGGTATAGTGGAGGTATTTGATATCTCTAACAACTACTTTCAAGTGATTTGTATGCTAAAAAAAGTTTCACAATCATCTGAACATCGCTTTGCATTAATTATTGCAAGTATGTAAACATGATGAGATAGGAATGTCATTTGAGATCATCATCCTTCCATTTGTAACTGACTTTCCATGACATGAAAAAGTTATAAAACACGTATTTAAATTAAATAATAGAAATAGGGACTAACCATGTGTCTAACAACAACTCTTAATCCATAAAGTTGTCTAAACTGACCTCTGATACCAACTATAAGTACCCAACCTTAAATATTACATAATATTGAATTAAATGAATAATTCAAATTGATGATCTTTTCATGTTTAGATTTTTAGAAAATTAGGACATAACTATTACATATCAACTTGAATATTACAAGTAGACAGTACAACTCAGTATCTATTTAAAAAAAATAAAAACTCTTAAAAAGAAATATTTCAAGTTAACTGTTTTAGACAACATGACTTTTCCTTGATCTCATACTTGACCCTTATTCATCTTTAAGACTTGTGGAAAACATTTCAAAAACTTGGGATGATCATCAAAACTCAGTAAGGGATATAAAATAAGGAAGGAAAACATTATTCCATCAATAAATAAAAATCATTGAAACCAATTATTTCGAATCATAACATACCTTAAAAATCATAAGATTTTTGAATAACACATGGAAAACATAAATCATAAAGGAAACTTATGGAATACATTACATACATACATTGTAGATATCAAAGCTACATAGTGCATCACATTTGGAATACCCATCATAGTATATTCCATAAATCTTATAGGAGAAACATTAAAGATTACATCTGTCACGTCACCCAATCCATTGGAGAGATATATTGGGCTCACCCGCCCTATGTTTATCATGGAACCACCTGTATACGTAAACAATTCCCAATAACTATAAAATATTCATAACACATAACAAAAGAATAAAATAAAGATACATTTCCACATTCCCATCACATTATATCAAATAAATATATTGAAATAAACATTTCATTATCAAATCCTTTTCAAAACAATTTAAAACATTTAATAAAGATATTTTTGAATCAAAGTGTCCCATACAACTTTGATGATTTTAATGGAATCAAAATTTTAAAACATTAATGTCAATATAAATAAATCCCAAAACAATTTTGAAATCATGTGCATTAAGGAGAAATATTTTGAAGAATAAATCATTAAAACATTTAAAACGATATTTTAGTTAAACTGTTTTTAACAAAATGAGAGATGCATGAATACAAATAATTGAGGAATAAAATTTAAGCATAACTTTATAATTATCATTAGAATAAATTTATTCATGATATAATATGGAAATGGACCATATATACACTATATAATAGTGAATTGGTGCATAAAAACAATGAAGCCTCTATGGAATGTAAATTGAGACGCAATCCCTTATATAAACGGTATCCTTAGATTAAGGATAAATCAATCACATAATTGTGTGTAAATAATATAAATACACAAAATATAAGAGGATATTATGTGTAAAAAAATAATAGGTCATTAACACATATTCATAGCATGACATTTTCAAGAAGTAGAAGATTAACCAAAAGAATTGAAATTGGGTAAAGAAGTTCCCTTACGAAAAATCGACAGCCTAACGACGTCACATTAAAATTCAGAAAATTAGTTGATGAGAGAGAAAATGGAATCTCATCACATGGAAATAAAATTTAAATCAATAAGTATATATAATAACATATCCCAACATAATAATATGTAAATTAAAAGACAAAACAAAAATAAGTCTTTTAAAAGTGGAGGGTGAAAGCTTCCCTTACCGATTTTGTAACTTATGAAACATACACCATATGAAAGAAGGATCATACATTTAAGATTTAAATACCCATCAATGAAAGTATATTACACAATTATTACAATAATGGAAAGTACATACCCCACACAAAAGGAAATAGTGGCAAATATAGCATGAATCTCACAGGAATAAAAAAGTGATATGAAAGCCCATACTACGTTGTAATCAATTGATTACTATGAAAAAAAGTTAATATCCACCAAATGGATCACATAATACCATGAATATAATTAGAATCATGATAATATTTATAAAATTTCAGTACAAAATACACCACATGCAATGAATAAGTGGCGAACAATGGAAATCTCTTCGAATTAAAAGTGAGATAAGGAATCCCTTACCTTGTGTCAGACTTGACACGTTCGTTCTTTAATCTCCCGAATAAAAAACTAATATTAATTAATACTTTCTTAAGAACCTTTTAAAAGTTTATTATTCTTTTTATATTACTTATTACCATGTTATAAACATTATGTAATCATTTAAGTTAATAACGGTCGTTTTATCGATATTTGGTACTTGAGTAAAAAATGAACATCTTATAATTACAAGTGGTTAATGTGGTAATATATCCATTATCATCAGAATTATATTAATTATTTAGATATCATATATCATATATATCCAGTATATACATGTATTTATAATAGTACATAACATTTAGAGGTAAGAAATGAAATGCACCGTTCATGGAGATGGTAAGTCGTAGGTATACATAAACACTACTTCCATTTCTATTTATTATTTTAATGGAATTAAAACATAATGATACATAGTTATATTATAATTCCATTCAAATATCTTATACAATATTATTAACTCCATCCTTTATATGTCCTGCATAAGGCATTAATGAGTCATATCACTTTGAGGGGGCGGTAGTCCGTACTTCCTCTAATGAGATCATCGTATTACCCACTATGGAAACCATAAAATATTTATATAAATGGAAAAATACAGAAGCCTAAAGAAAAAATAATCATAATATATATCATATATAAATATATATCAATCATAATGTCCACCATGAATGGTGGTTGGATATATTTGAACAATCATCTTTTCGTGAGATGTTAGTTTCCCATCCACAGAAACATCATATTTTTTACCCATTAGATGGAGGTGTGTGTAAGTGAAGTTCTGATACATCTCATAAAAAATCGTAGTATATTGAGGATACTGGTGATGTTACAAAATAAATTAATAAAAATAGTTTAGGGGTAGGGGAAGTAAAATAAACAAAAACAATTTTTGTGAAACTGTTACCTTTAATTTGGGTAACTCCTTTTGGTTTGAACCAATGGTCTTTTTAAAGTGCCTTATGAATAAGGTAAGGATTATATGAAGAGGATAGGGATGTATGGAGCTTAATTGGGAAGATTTTGGATGATCCAAAAGTCTTGAGAGGTGTGAGAAATTGGTTATAAGTGGTCTCCTTTTATTTGGGATAGGAGAGGCTCTTTAGGAAACTGTGAAAACATTATTTTATTATAAACTTATCTTCAGTTTCAAAAGGTCCCAAAAATGTTAATGTCGATGATAAGATGACTAATATTCGAAATAAAATCATTTAATTGAAATTGGACATGTTTTGGATATTATATTAATCATTATAATTTTATTTGTATAAAACATTATTTAATTAGGTAAACACTTCATCATTATTGTGTCATAAATAATTTAATTTATTTCAGATCTAAAAATTATAAAACAATTATCATGATTTATGAAATATTTTTATATTTCTAATAAATATTTATAGTCGAAGAGATAACTTATATAACCCATTGAAAAAATCATTACTAAAAGATATATGTTTGTGTTAATTTTTCCTTTACATTAAGTTAATTAATCTAATGTGTCATTATCACACATAAGTGGCTCCATGGGGTCCCAAAATCGACACAAGGATGACCATGGTCGGATATGTATCAAAAGGTAGGATTAATAAACGTTTATGGTTAATTTTATATTATTATAAAATTAATATTTTTACTCTTATTTACCTAATTTACCATTTAACCACAGAAAATAAAATATTTACTAAAGTAAATATTTAAAATTTATAAAAATAAAAGAATCATATTTAAAAAATTTGGAAATACTAATTCAAAATATGGAATCAATTTTTTTAAATTCAAAACATAGAAGTGGCATAAATTAATTTAAAATTAATTCCCACTGTCAAAATAAAAAGTGTATTTTTAAGAAACAATATCTATCAAAAGACTGACACTTGTTTATGTTCAATTTCAAAGTGAAATTCAATCAAATGACCACCATTTAATTAAATGGTAAAAATAAATTTCAATTAAACTTAATAACTAATTAGAAAGATAATCTAACCATATCATTAAATTATATTAAAACATAGTTTCGAATTAAAATTAAATATTTTTCACTATTCATTAAAAAATGACCTTTATCAGAAAAATTCCTAAAATTTACACAAAGTACATTTTGATGTCCTCATTATAAATAAGGATTTTATTTGGTCAAATATAATGTGTTAAATTTACCAAAATTATATTTAAATTGGGTTATCCATTAAAGGTGGTAAATCGGCCTTTTAATGTAAATTATGCTTTAAATAAGATTCATTCACATTTAAATCCACTAACAATTATTGGATAAATGTAAATACATTTAACAAACATGTATAATCATATTTTAGTTAGTTTTATTCATTCCCTCGAATACAATTTCTAGGAGTTAACTACGTTTTAAAATAATAATATTATATTATTTGTGTGCAACGTAAGATTTCAAAGAAACCTGTTGTTTTGTATCGTGTACGCTGTCGAACATAGAACCCCATTTAAAGTAAAATTAATATTTAATTCATAAATATTAATATATATGAAATATGTATTGTTATTTATTTACCTGGCATGTTACATTCGCAACACTAATGAAATATACCTGAAATTGTGTGTTATATAATCTATGTGAGACAATCGGGTAAATGTTCACAAATGTATATCCCATGTGATTTTATTTGTATCTATATAAATGTGATCGTAATCAAACTAATCTAAACCTTTCATATGAACCCAATTTTTTTATCATCAATAATGGATAAATTTGTAATAAATATATTTTATGGGGTATTATTACATATTCTTCCATTTTTTAGAAAAGCATTTTATATTTATAATATATTACCATTAATATATATTTTATGTCATAAATTGTCTCAAATATGAAACAATGTTGCAGATATTAGGGGAAAACAATAACAATCTATCACTTTTACTCAAGAAACACTCTCATATATTTAATATTAATAGGGTTGGTGTAGCATTAATGATTTTGTTGAATAATGTTTTTTTATATTGGATCCACAATATTTTACTCCATAATAACATGGATTATAGTAATATCTCATTTTTCAATAACATTTTCTATTAGATGAAATCACCAATGTATTTGTTAAGAACTATTATGTGAGATGGGTTTCTCATCATGTTCTAACTCTCTACTATTATCATACTGGAGTTTCATTCACTTCATGATGTTTTGGATAATCCCTATATTAGTAATGAAATTATTTATCTAAATATATATATATATATGATATTTAAATATATTTATATTTTTTATATATTAAACTACTATTAGTTTCATTGAAATTTTCCAGAATACAACTCCATTAATAAAGATAAAAAGAAAACCTAACTAAGATATATAATTATCTATTTTTTTTGAAATTAAAATGGGTTTAATAAATTATAATGATATATTTTTCACATACAAAAAATTATAGTAATACATCAATACATCCTCTAATATACTTGAGTAAATTAAAAAAGGCTACCCAATGAAATTCATCAGGATTTGATTGGTAACTACCTACATTGCTTAATGTGTGAGATACATCTGTATGATTTCACAACATAAAATAGATTATTGATCTAATATTATATTAATATATAATCCTACGCATGTAATTCTATTCTTAAATATTTTTTTGGAATTTTTTCATTGATAAAAAACTATAATGAAACATAAAAAATACTTATAGTGTTTCTCATGACAAAAATTTAAAATTCTATTCCAATGTATAGGTTTTGGAACAAAAAATCAGTTATATAAATATATAATTATAAATATAAATACCTAGTATATATATTTATATAATAATGTAATTTATTTGGAATAAATTTCCCATCCACTTTTATCATAATTGTAACAATTTAACAAGATTGTTTTATAAGAAATATATGTTTTTTGAATATAATCTCATTTTTTCCACTAATCAATTTATATACATATGGTTCATCATTATAGTTGATAAAATTATAGTTGATGAAAACATCATCAAAATGAATATTTTTACGCATAGAATGTTTTTTTACTCTATAAATGTATTATTATAGCTTATGAGTCATAATAACATTTTCTAGCTGATCACAAAACGTTTTTTATCATATATCAATACAGGAAAAATTTATAATATGTTATTGTGGTTTTGGAATACATTTTATATATCTAATTACAATAATATGTATCCACAAGAAAATTAAATTGAATATATTTCATAATTAGAAATAGAGAAAATAATTTTCATAGTAAATTCCATGAATGTATTCGAGGAATTTTCTACGAAGATAATTTTATCGACACACACTCTTCCATACATGCCAGTAATCCCATGAAAACCCCACTTTCATATTATGGGTTATAAAACTTTAGTTTGATCATGTAGATTCCAAAAATATTTATTGTAAAAGGATTATATTAAAGATTCTTTTGATTTTATCTATTTTGTAGAGTCATAATCCATGATAACATCTTCATAAGTTATTTAATATTTCTTTCAGGATCATTATTTCTCCATTATTATAAATAATAAACAGATATCTCCTCAATTCATTTAAAATATAAAATTCTATAATAATTCATCATTATATTATGTCAATTCATTTTATATAACCCTTTATATTTTTTCTGATATATCTCTGTAATAAAAACATCTTATTAGTCCTCAACATCATCATGTTCAAATCTAAGTCAACTAATAATTTCGTAAAAAAATTCTATTTCTATAGAGATAAAATTTTGAGCAATATAAACATTATGATCTGATGTATCATAGAAATATTAACCCACTATCTATTTAGGATAACTAATAAATAAAAATATTATCTAATTTAGGAAAAAATTTACTGATTGTAATGAATTAAAAATATTTTTCACAACACTAAATTATTATGAATGAGTTCTCTGACACTTCATAGTCTACATCTCAAGTGTTGTGATTATAATATCCTTTTATAGAATATAATTTAGTGTAATTGAATTTCAGGATCATAATTTAAAATGGAACTAATATGGTATGCATAAAGCATTATAGAATAAACCATTACAAATATATATTGATTTACCCATTCAGATGTCGCATATAACTATTGTGTAGTAGGTTCACAGAATTATGAAATAATATAAAAATATACTAGAAAATCTTGGAAATCATATCTCGTGTATTTGCAACCATGAAAAATAAAAATTATTTAATAACTTTTCAATGATTATTTATCACTTTATTTTTTAAAAATATAAATATTTTAACGGATTCATACCTATGTTACATAATATAGGTATACAAATAACTTATAACGTAATTTGTAGTGTTAATAGTTTATTTAAATCCACATAATGATATATTTCTTATATACCAACTTACATAAGTGTACGTAATTTTTAATAAATCATCGTCAATATTTTCATTGCCCTTAAAAATTGATTTTATCATTTAAAGAAATAAACAACATTCACCTATATCATATAATTTAAATGAATTTAAATATTCAAACTCATAATTATATTTTAAATAGATGTGATTCCTATTTATATGGAATATATGTCATTACCAAAGATAATTGGAGTAAAAACAAACAAACTGGATGTCCTTAAAAACCAAAAGTCCTGGAAACCAATGTCCTAACATTTTATATATTTGATCTACATCATATAATATATTTATTCCATAAAAAAATTTATTTCATCCATATATAATGTAATTTAAATAAATAGGAAAATAATTGATCTTGACTAGAAGTTACAAATTTTATTTATATATTAATTATTGATAAATTAAATTTTTAATTATTGAGAATATTTAAAATAATTCCTATAAATAATAAAAATCCACAATAAGGGGAAAATTTATTATCCAATTAGATTATAAAACAACTCTTTAACTATGACTAACTCAGAGATGCACTTCTCCCTTAATCAATTTCATAACTATTTTTGAATTATAACATTACTATAAATATTTGATGCACATCTAGAATCTAATGATCGTGCTTTGATGTTAGATAAATTAATCTATGTATCATATAGTTCTTAAAAAAATGAATAATTAATTTCATCTTTTTTTAATTACATTTAATTTTATCAATTCTTTTTTATATAATATATGTATTTGAATAATGGAAGGTAACACCAGAAATCTTATGTCATATGCATCACTCTAATACCATTTAAAATATTAATTCTGTCTTAAAAACTAATTTATCATATGGTTGTATTTCAGTGTGATTTAAAATATATCTTCTTATTTGATAATAGGATTAAAATTATTATATTAATCAATAAAATTGTTACTTATGATTGAATACATTGATAAAATTTAGTTTTTATTTAATTACATTAATATCAAAAACACATTTTTTTCTTTATAAGTAACATGTATGACAATATTCAATTTGTTATTTTGATGAATATACTCACCATTGGTCCCAAAAAAAAATCCTAGGGGATTCATCAAATATAGATTTCAAATTACCCTTCCAGTGATATTGTATTGAAATTATAAAAAATACTCATTCTCTCCATCGTAATGAATAAGGAAGTGGTTAATCAAGTAAATATAGACCCATAAAATTTTTATATGGTATAACTACACTATTTAATGTTTAGTAAGAATGAATTGAAGTTGTTCTAATATAAAAAATTTACTTATTTCACAATGTGGAAAAATTTATTGTGGTCATACTAACCATCTATGTGTATAACTATCACAATCTACACAATTGAAAAATTCAATATTTTCAATGGGAATCCATTAAAAATATATATTTTTCATGTGGGCTCATCACAAATACCCCATCATAGAAAATGGAATTATATAAGGTAATTTTTTGAAACGACATGTGAAAGTGGAATTTTATACAATGGCCCATCGCAAAAGGATTTTTTTGTGAGGGAACATGGAAAAACACTATCATTTACTATGTGTGGGTGTTTCTTCACAAATTGGTTTTTACTGGATTATTTACATAGGTATTTACAACCATCCAAGTGTCCTCCTGAAAAAAAGTATTAGTGACGGAATGTATTGCCACAAAAAATAACTTAAAAAAATAAAAAAAATTAGATTAATAAATATTTTAAAAAATAAAAAGAATTTAAAAATGTATTAAATAAAATTGTAAACATCTATATTAATAAAAATATTAACAAAAATTTTTACAATTAAATTTTAAAATAATAACTGTCAACATCTCTTAGAAGTGGGAGGGTCATACGGAAGGGGAGGGGGGAACTCCATCACTACACCCTGAGCAAATTGTCACATGTACTCCATCTCCTGATTATCAAACTGCTAGTGTTATCATCTAATATTCTCTTGTAGTATCTGGTGATGTTGATTGAGGTATTCATAATCACTATGTGTTGGATATATAACCTCATTATGAGCTCATAACTACTATGCATACATTGAGAAAAATGATGATGACTTTCCATGATCTCACATAGAGATAGAAGCCAAACCTTCCATAGAAATAGAGTAACTTCCACCTATCATCAACTACTAATATGATTATAAAATAAAAATTTTATAGCTATTGTTATATAAATTAGTTATAAAAGTACTGACCACATGTTATTGATTAGTAGTGAATTTACAACTACAAGCTCGGTGTGTCACCTCCTGCCTCCCCCAGTTCATCAGACATAACAATTTTTTCCTCTAAAAACAATCTATATTCTATTATGAACATAATACATAAAAATATTAATTTGAGAAAAAATAATGTGAGTGGGCACAATTTGAATGATGAAAATCAATTATTATGTATTTCATCATGACTGGACTCCTTATATTTTAAAAAAACCTACGATAATGATCTCGTATAAAGACCTCATAGGCCTTTCATAGAGACATTTCCATGTTTTCATAGATATGATAGCATAAAACCTATAAATAATTATTCATAACATTTTAATATTTCAATAAATTTCAAAATAACTTTTATTAATTTATGTATTGTACATTCATCAAACATTTAGAGTCAAACAACAAGGGTAATATGATCCCACATCACCCATGTTCACGAAAAATAGTTCTGTAATATAAGATTGCCCTCTCAAAAAGAAATATGTTTAATTCCATGAAAAAATAGAAAAAATAATAAAAGAGGAATTAGTAGATAAATAAATTGATGAAATATAATAAGGTCTATCTAAATAGAAATACTAAACACACCACTTCGTGTATAGATCAAATTTAAAACATGGAAATTGCTCTAGAATAGGGTTTAGAATCATCAATCACGCAAGACCCCAACCCCTCTGAGTTGATGATGAATGACTAGAAAATTGAATCTAGATGATAAATCATGAGGCTCATAAACATTTATTACACCATCATCAAGGATATCGAATATATCATTATTTGACTCCTCATTCATTTGAAGCATTAAAATAATTTTTTTAGAAAAAATTTAAAATTAAGTATTATATATATATATATATATATTTTACTGTACCTAAATGTTAATTGTTTCATTCTTCATAGTCATCCAAATATCCATAAACAATGGTGTATATATCTTCATATTCCTCCTCAGTATCATAATTTTCAATATGAGTTACAGTTTCATCATCACTTTTTAATTAAAATTCATTTTTAACATCATCTAGATTATCTTTACCATCGACCATAACTATGGGGTGTGATCATAAATATTCATTTATGAAGGTTAAAGACATGTATTTTGAGAAATATCATTAAAATTTTTAATTCATAGAACTTTAATAAAACCAAATTAACTTTTTCTAAACTTATTTTCAAGGGATTTCATAATTATAATTCTCAGAAAATAAATTATATCTGCTGATGTAACATAACATTTATCATAATATTTTTGTGTCCATGATGATCCTATTAAAATGGTTTATTTATTACAATAAGGATTTTATATTTAATATTAAAAATTCCATGGTGTGGATGAACATGTAATCCATTATCAGTATCATAAAATAGAAATTTAAAAAATCATTACATAATTCTATCTCAATTTAAATAGCTCAATTATTTCATCTAGCATTCAATATAAATCAAATTAACATTCTCTATGATAATATCATCTCAAATAGACACAGTTTTTCATTTTTTTTAATAACCATATGTATGATTATAAAATTGAATACAATTCACCACATATTAATTATAAATTTATAAATTTTTGATGCTAGGTTAAATAATACACAAAATCCATTATCAATTTTACTAGCATGTTATGATACCTGATATATTAAAAAACAACAAACAATATAATAATAATAATTTGATTTTATGTAAGATCATGACATATCGTAAATGTATGTCCTTGTTTAAATTTTGGTCCAGCTTCCTTTTTTTTACTAATCATGTGGTTCTCGAGAGTATGAGGATTTTTTGGGATGTCTTGGGGGTACATGAAAAAAATTGATTTCAAAAAAGGCCACATATTTTTTATCAGGTGTTTAGCAGATGGTAAGTGAAAACAGCGTGCCTAGCCAAAGAAAACCACGTGTTTTGGGGACCCATTCAAATAGAGAACATTGCATAGTTTCCAAATGGGATTCCAAACTATTTGGGTGTTCCTAGGAAACCAAGTGGTTTGGTCCCTCATGAAGCTAGGGACCCTCACGATTGTTGTACAGTTTGGATAAGCATGTGGAATTTATGAATTGGAAAATTATTGTTTTTCCCTATTTGTATTTACGGTTTATAGAATGATTTTATTCCATATTCCTTCTACAATATCTTCGGTGATGATCGAAACCTAAAATACTTCCAAAAGATGTTTCTTCATTGATTAATAGGTGTTTCGAGTTCTCTTTGCAGAAAATCAAAGATCCAAGTGAGTCTAACCCTCACATTTTCTCTATTTTCTAGAATATGGGTTTTAGATTCTATCATATTATTATTAGTCACTAAACACTCTAAATTTCTAGAAAATTATAGGTTCGGATTTTAATGGGTGTTTTAGTTTTAATAAAATGTGGATGTTAATAAGCCATTAATTAATGAATATGATGTAGGTGGTCATTAATCAATTTCCAATAGTATTGTTGTTTTATATAGGTATGTAGTTTTTCCAATGTGATTTATTTTAGTGTCTTAATTTTCTTGACTATGGAAGGTAAATTGGAAATTAAATTGAGGTTAAAAACCCTTAACAGACCCCATTGGGTTTTTTGATGATGTCAAACTGAAACAAGGGATACTCATGAAGTTTTTTAAACCCTCGAAGCTGTAAAATAAGATAATCAATGTTGAAATATTTGAATTATGACAGAGATGGGATGAAAATTTTAATCGAGTATCTGATCTTGGTTGAAAAGGGAAATTGATTTCAATATAAATTATATTTTTTAAGTGATTAATGGGACTTATGAAAAAAAATTAATGATGTTTTTGGGGGTTTTGAACTGACTTTGTCTACCAATGATGGAATTTATGTTTTAATGTGAATAATGTTTTGGAATGGAGATTTTGACCTAAAATAACATAAAAATGGGTTATTAATAGTCAGCTATAAATCATGGTTTATGATGGTTGTGTGTACCCTTACTTATGAATATTCACAGTGATTGTTACAAAAAATTGATAATATAAATTAATACCTTCAGGATAATTTTATTTTCACAAAGACGTATAACCATGTTTTAAATAGTGGATTAAAAATGATATCAAAAGATTATTTTGGATTGTTTTGATTTCCGGATGTAGTTTAAAATATCCTATGAGACCAAAATAAATGATGGGATGTATGGTTTAGTGAGACAAAATCTATGACAATTACGTTAACATGTTATCATGATTATGATATAAACTATAAGATTAATGTTCATAGTTGATGATATAACACAAGGAGGTGGTTGTAACAATGTGAGAAATGGTTAAATAGAATAAATTTTATGTGTCAAAACACATATGATATTGTAATTGAAATTATCACAAGGTTCAATGCATGTGAATTGAAGAATATGTTAAATGGGGTCAAGTATGAAAAATGTCAAATGGGTGAAATAGGCTATTCCAAGTAAATTGAATATGTTTTAATGGGTTAAGGAATATAGATTATTTATGTGTTAAATGAAATGTGCATATTGAATTTCATGTGAATTGTGTTTATGGTTTTGACATGGTTATATGGTAAATTGATATATAAGCATGTGTACACAACATAGTGGTATATGGGGTATGGAATTAAGGTTTAATTCCCAAGGGTCGGATTGAACTGAGGCCACAAACTAAACCGTAGAATGCATGGGTTAGGGACCCAATTGAGTCTTTATTCCACAAATTGTTTCTTTGGATGATACTACCCAAACCGCGGATCCATGGTAGGTTTTATGTAATTAATTGTGAAATGGGTTTCCATAGAGAGATATGTAACAAAACTAATTCCATTATGCATTGTTATTTACCAAAATAGGTCATAGTGTAAATGATGAAAATTCCTAACCCATGATTCCAAAAATTAAAATGACAGAATTAAAATTTTAAATTAATGGTTGGGTGATAATTTGTGATTGGAAAATAACCCCTCGTGGTTAAAAGTGTGTGTAACCCCTTTTCCTTTGGCTTAGACTCCCTATGTGAAGTGAGTTATTTTTTGTGATTGGTTGACTCTAGAGAAATTTTGGGATAATATGGGACTTAAATAATTACTTAAATGATTTCAATGTTTCCTTTCTGACTTGTTAAACATGATTATTTTTATACACTATTTCAGTGGCTAGTTATTATTGTTTTAGACACAATTTGGTGGTGGCCTACTGATTTCTCATCATACCCTACTCGATTTGAAAAGGGTCTTATATACCAGATCATATTATACATGTTTTTTGGAACATTTTCATTATATGGACACGTTTTATGGTTCATTCATGGGTGGATTGGTTGAGGCATTGGTTGTCCAAATCAGGTCAGTACTCCTGTATGGGTTTAGGATCTTTTGGTTTCATTGGTTTTGGAAATCATTTGTATGACTTCAAAAATATAGTGTATTCGTTAATATAGCTTGTGATACTTGGTTACATTGTAGTTTTTTATCATGATCTCTACTTATTTGTTTTCACTTGTCATTATACCTGCAGATACACATTCTAATGTGGCATTACTCTGAAAAGCAGGTATAGATTCCCTAGAGATTCTTCATTGACTAATGATACTAGTCAGCATCCTTTGGCATATATGGAGGTGTTCTTGATGACATTTGGGTACCAACATGGGGAACTGTTTATTGCCACCAAGTCATGGAAATTATAATGTGGTTTTAGAGAATATCTATTATCATACTATTTGGGGAATAGTGGAGGGGATACTAGGATCTTATTCAGGCCAAGTAATGTTCTTGTTCCATTGTTCTTATATCCCCACATATGAGGGAAAAGAAAGTATCTTGTGTAGGAAATTTATATCTTTTTTGTGATTTTATGGTTGATGTTTTTTTCAACTCGAGTGGTTCACATGAATGTTATGGTATTGATATATTATGTTTATCTGGTGGATCACAATGGAATGTGAGTGTGTATAAATTCATGAATCATTCTAGTCAGCTATTATTTGTAAATCCTCTACCCCAGTAACCCAGAGTCGGTGCATATTTACATATCATTGGACTGATAAAAGGAATAATTTCTCGAAAAACTGATCAGTTTAGAATCCTTGGATGTACTAGATGCATACATAAGTTCTAAATTACATCATGAAAAAAAACATTGTGTCTCCTTTTAACACAATAATATCCCTTATCCCATCCCTTGAGTCCAATCATAAAATACTTCTTCACATCCTTGTAAAAAACATAGAAAGGGTTGAGCTTATATTCTTACTAAGGATAAAAATATAGAGGAAACATTCATAAATAAGAATAAACATTTTCGACAATGTATAAGACTAAAAATTAAGCCTTTTAAACTTAAACTTCATCATAATATGGAAAATACAAATCAAATAATTCCATTTACTTATTCACATAGGTATTATACTAGTCGAATAATCACATGCAATATCAATATCAAATTTCATAAGGATGGAATGCATAATGTCGGACATAATAACCACATAGTAAAGGCATCTTGTTAATACTACATATAAGATTTTGTCAAAGCCTTGTGATAAGACACTGGTTTGTTTCATGAGACCTACTGATGCATCATGGAGCTATAGCGGGCTCCACCCATCACTTACTAAGTCCAATTGCATGTCTCATATGAAAATGATGAAATATAACAAAAACATTCATATTAAAACTATCATAAGAAATGTCAATACATTAACCACAAACCATGAATGGTATAAAAATATCACATCCATAGTCAAACCTATCCCAAAACCTAAAATACAATATGGAATATAGTATCATAATAAATCTACTTAAAAGAAGTGTAAATCCATCAATGGATGTTGACAGAGATGAAATAAAAACTATTTAAGATAAATATCTCTTTCTATTTTGAAATCATTTAAATGTCACATAATTAGAAAATAGAACAATTATTTTGAAAATATTATTATAATATTATAATTTAAGCTTATAAGATGTTATAATGGTGTAAAATAGCCACACTCTCTGTATAAGTTAAAAAAACATTAACTCCTTAATATTGTCAAAAATCTCATAAGGGACCTTGTTAGGAAAATGACAGAAATATTCCTTTATAAACATTCTATAAAAATTCAATAAATGGTATAAATTACTTTATCCCATATTCTATTAAAATGTACAAATTTTTTGAAATACATTTTAAGAAACACGAATGTGGATAATAAAGAGTTCCCAGTAGATATCGACGTATAAACAACCTCGGAAAAGGAAGAGATTGTTGAAATAACCCTTACCTTGTAATTTTACATGATTGAGGGTATTTTAACCTCCTATATAATAGTTAAATCAATTTTATTAAATTATCAAATAAACAAATACATAAATATGAAATTATATAGGATCTTCTAATACTGAATTGTTAAAAATATTTTAGTAGTATCATTGTTTTGGGTGTTAACTTATTCATTTTCCTTTATATGCATGGTTACGTAAGCCATGTTTTTTATCGATAGAATGTGTTTGATTAATATCCAGAATGATATTAAGTTCTTACAAATTATTTTTAATCATAAAATGAATCTTATTCTTGAACTATTACGATGAGGAATGAATCTCATTGCGTTCATGGAGATGGTAATTCGTACGTACGCACGAGCGACAATATCATTATATTGATGGTTAAATAATTTTAAATTGGATGTTATATCATATTAAAAGAATGATTAACATGTTATATTTATTATTTACATCAGTTATACTCAATATTATACCCATCCAAATAATGAAGTGTTTGAATAAAAAACTACCCCACAACATGGAGATGGCAAGCCGTATGTACGCACGTATGATGACATGTCATTCATAGGATGGATAGAAAAATGAATATGGTTGTACCATATTTATAATAACATAATTGTTTGTATAAATCGCTATAGTTATTATTATTTTATGAAAAGAACAATGAAAAAGGGATTGGAATAAGTAAAAAACATTGAATGAGGGGGTGAAATAATTACTTCTTCATCACATGTTTTCTTTTTAGTTGATCAAAAGGGATACATAGGTTTGCTTTAGGATCAAATTAAGTCATATAGGTTGAAGGTAGGGTATTTCGGAGGATATTTTGTAGGTGTGGGTAAAGGAAACTGGATTTGGAGGTTTGATTTGGGGAGAAGGGTAAGTTCCCGTTTATAAGTGGGGTGAGGGTCACTTTAGGAAAAACATAATATGTTATATTATTATACAATCATATTTGGTTTATAATGGTTAAAAAATGGCTTATTCATAATATAAGGTGGGGATGGGTTGAAAACCTCTCAACCAATAGGTTTGAGACAGGTTTGGGTCACCATATTAACCTTATCATTTAGATTTAACTCTTAGTTAAATAGGTAACCTTTTACCATATATTCTTTTATTATTATAACAAGTACTTAATAAACATAATATAAAATCCAAGGGAACCACAAGTGGTTAATTATTAATATACATAACCATATATAATTCCTTTTTCTGAACAATATATTTTTAGGAATAATATATCAGCTAATAATATAGTATTTTTTTAAACAAAATTATATCAATTTTGACACAATTATGTATTTTGTTTTTTGTGACGGTCATAAAATAATGATTACATTGAAAAAAATTCATTTAATCTACCCTAAAATGTCATTTGAACCTATATAATTAGTGTAATTCATCATAAGTCTCAGTTTACATTTATTTGGATATTTATAATATCAATTTCTTTAATAATTCATTAATAAGGTAATTACCGCATCATCATTGTGTCATAAATAAATTTATGAATTTAATGTATAAAAATTTAAAAAAAAATTACATTATGTATGAAATATTTTTAACTTTATAATGAGTATTTATTGTCAAATTTATGTTAGTTTTAACCTTTTATTAAAAATTGTTTTGTTATTAATCATTTAATTTAACACTTTGAACTCTTCTTTAAATAAAATATAATAAATGTCTTAATCTAATAAAAGTGGAACAAATAGGATCATATTTTATTTATAAGGTTGATTTTGTTCTAAATACACTAATCTAAAAGAATTAGGTCATGTGTTAGGGTAATTATAATATAAGTTTTACCTTTAATTACCCTATTTACTTTTAACCATGGTAAATAAATGTCAATAGTTACTATTCACCAATAAATATTTTCATATTATTGAACCAAATTTTACTCAATGATGTCAATATTGTCTCTTATTTTTTTGATATTTTACTCACAGAAGCAGTAATTTTATGTTTTATGCAAATTTGTAAATGTGCCTAGAAGGATTGTAAAAGACGGTAAAAAGTTCAATATGATTTAATATATCTAAAATTATTATAAAATGAATCCAAAGAATTACATTGAAAAAATATAGGTATTATATATATATATATTTACATAATAAATATTTAAATAAATTTATTAGTTATTTTAATAAAAAGTCGGTTTTAAAAAATAACGTAGTGTTTTTTACTATTAATCAAAATTTGAATGCTTTGAGAAAAATATCAAAAAATTAATCTATGCTAATTTTGATATTCCGAATCCAAAAAATGAGGTCCATTTTTAAAAATTAAAACTATACAAATTCAAAAATTGGGTATTACTATTCATAACAGCTAGTTTGATTTGGTGTGGTGTGTTAAAACTCGAAGTTCCGTAAAACGCATGATATTGCATAATTCAAAGGAAAATGTACCATGGAAGCACGGGGTGTTACATTATCCCCTCCTTCAAATAATTTCAACCTCAAAATTTCTAGAATATTACAGCATAAAAATATTTTGTTGGTTCTTCATCATAAGTTCCTCGGGTTCCCATGTTTCCTCTTTCATTTTATGATTTCTCCATAGAAAGTTTACCTGAAGAGTCATATGGTTTCTCAAAACATGTTCTATTGTATCAAGTATCTTGGTAGGATCTTCAAAATAAGAGAGATCATGTTCCGGTTCAATTTCCTAATAGGTTTTTACATGCGTTGGGCCAGGCATGTGTTTTCTCAATATTGATACGTGGTACAAATCATTAACTTTGGAGAGACTTTGAGGCATTTCCAAATGATAAGCTACAACTCCAATTTGTTCTATAATTTCGTAAGGTACGATATAACTGGAAATCAATTGACCCTTCTTACAAAATCTTATGACATCCTTCCAGGGAAATACCTTCAACAAAACATGATCTCCTACTTGAAATTCCAAATTTTTCCTTCGGTTATCGGCATATCTCTTTTTCCAACTTTGAGCATATTTGATGTGGGTTTGAATAATCTTTATATTTTCAATGGTATCCACAACATGTTCTGGTTCAACGAGTTTCCATTCACCAACATCATCCCAAAAAGATAGCGTGCGACCTCACTTTCCATATAACTCTTCATATGGTTCCATATGAATACTTGAATGGAAGCTATTGTTATTAGAAAATTATAGTAGAAGTAAATACTGATTCCACATACCTTGAAAGTCAAGAGAGAAAGCTCTGAATATGTCTTCTATGGTTGGAATAGTCCATTATGATTTTCCATCAGTTTGAGGGTGGTAGGTAGTGCTCAAATGAAGTTAAGTATAAAGGGCCTTCTTAAAGCTTTTCCATAATCATGATGTATAATGAGGATACAGATCAGAAACAATAAATAGGGGTACTCCAAGAATTCTTAGAACATCATTAGTATATTGTATTGCTAGACATTCAAGTGGAAAGTATTCTCTTATAGTAAGAAAATGTACAAACATGGTAAGACAGTAAAAAATGTCCCATATTTCTTAATTCATTCTAGGAGTCATTGGTAGTCCCATGAAAAATTACATTGTAATATCATCCCATTTCCCCTTAGGTATGGGAAGAGGTTTCGTGACTCCTCTAGGATATTGTCTTCCAGCATTCACTTATTGACAGACCATACATATTCACACATAATAAAAAATCTCTCTCTTCATGTTTTCCGACTAAAAATGTTCCTTCAAATCACTATACATTGTAGTGCTACCAATGCGCATAGAAAATCTGGAGATATGAGCATCATAAAATAATTCCATTTTTACATCATGTATGTGAAGAAAACGAAGTATCTTCACAAATTTCAAAATTCCATCTTCATATATTAAGTCAATAAATCTCCAATCATTCATAGAATTAATTTTCTTTTGAAAGTACTCATCATCAGTCTGAGAAATTTTTATCCTTTCTAGTAATGATTTTTTAACAACCATTAGAAATGGTAATGATTCTTCACCTTCCATGATTATTCCCATATCAATCTTTACTAGATCTGTGAACATATGATCCCACTCAACTTTCATCTTGTTCAAAACTCCTTGACCCTTTCTTCTCAAATCATATACAACCTTAGTTTGTGGTAGTTTATTGTGAAATAATAATCCTTGAGTAGTTCAAGACATCAGCTTTGCCTCGTTTTGAGTTCTTTTTTTGAGAAAATATACTTCAAAATCTTGTGATCAGTATATATCTCACATTTTTCAACATAGTGAGAGTATCTCTATATCTTCAAAGAAAATATTATTACTGCTAACTCATGATCCTGAGTGGGATAGTTTTGTTCATGATTTTGTAATTTTTGTGATTCATAAGAAATTACACTATCATTCTGCATAAGGACACAACCAATTCCGTTTTTTTGAAACATCACTATAAATAACAAACACATCATTCCCTATTGGTAGTGTCAAGATATGAGTATTGACTAATCATCTCTTTAGTTCTTTAAAACATTCTTCAGATTATTTTCTACAAACAAATTTAATTCCTTTATGTGTGATCTTGGTTAATGGCAAAGAAAATTGAGTAAAAATATGGACGAAACGCTGAAAATAACCTACTAAACGAATAAAATTGTGTACATATGTTATAATCGTCGATTATTTCCATTCATGGATTGACTTGATCTTCGTAGGATCGATAGATATTCTATAATTAGAGATAAGATGGCCAGGAAAAGAAATCTCCTATAGCCGAAATTCAAACTTGCTAAACGTCCCAAATAATTCATTTCTTCTAAGGGTTTTTTGAATAGTGCAGAAGTGATTTTCATGATCTTCATATATTTTTTAGTATACCAATATATAATCAATAAATATCACTAAAAATTCATCAAGATATTCCTTGAATACTATATTCATTAGATCCGTGAAGTCAGTGGGTGAATTATTCAATCCAAAAGGCATTACTATAATCTCTTAATGCTCGTACATGGTTTGAAATGTTGTTTTTGGAATGTATTCCTTCTTCACACACAACTGATGATACCTAGATCGTAGGCCAATCATTGAAAAATATTGAGCACCATGATGTTGGTTTAATAAATCTTCAATGTGAGGTATGGGATACTTGTTCATTATTGTTATATCATTGATCTCCCTATAGTCAATGCACAACCTCATAGACCCATATTTATTCTTAATAAAAACAACATGGGCTCCCCATGGAGAAACACTAGGGAGAATAAATACTTTATTACTCAATTCCTCTAGTTTTTTCTTTAGTTCCACTAATTCCACTGTTTCTATTATATAAGAGGTCTTCGATATGGACCTTGAACAAGGAATTCAATCAATAGAAAACTCACTTTTCCATTCTAGATGATGATCTGGTAAATCCTCTGGAAACCCATCAACACATTCTTGTACAATAGGTACGAACTCTATTTGAACATTATTTTACTCACCCACAGTTATTTCATTCTTTTCCTCCCTAAGAATTGAATTTAGTAGAGCTATTGGGGGTGGATATAGATAATAATCAGATGGTGACATTTTTTCTCTAAAGATAAGTCACCTTTTAACATCATAAAAAATGTCAATCTACTTCTTCTTAGAACAAATTTTGGCATCATGGTCTGAAATCCAATCAATTTCTAGGATTATATCAAACTTGTACTCACTCGTTCATTCACACAGTGTTATAAAATCAAATCTAATTTTCAATAAGAATATTCTATTTTACAATGATATTAATTCGATTAACATCAGAAAAAATGATTCTATCCAACTATATTTTTTTAATAAAAGATACAATTTTAAGTGGAATTAAGTACATAATTATTAATGGTGATATAGAGAATAAATCCAAGAAATTAAAAAGAATAGATAAACCCAAATGGGTCACCACTAAAATAAAACTGGAAGCTTCCAGGCCCCCGATGTTGGGCTAGAAAGGTGTCTAGGGAGATAAGCATGTCCAATATCCATGGGATCTGCATATCAAAATAGAAAAACCACTGGATCAATCATTTTTCTAATGAAACTCATCAAGCATAATCCTATAGAAAAACAAAACAAAAACCTGCAGCAATGAACAAAAAGAACATTTCATCACCACCATAGTGGAGAATCAGATAACCCAAAACAAAGAATCCATAATGAGAGATACACATTAGATTCTCACCCAGTCTGAACTTTATAAGAGGGTATATCCCCTGGTATACTGTTACTGTGTTAAAGACTCTACCTATACATGAGAAAAGCATTGATGAACCCTAACACACAGTTTTTATACAATATCAGAAACTTTGAAGAGATGAAACTGCAATGGGGGAAATAGTGAAAATAAGCGATGAAAGACACCGGCATAAGGAGTCCATGTATAGGATACATGATACATCCATATGATGTGTTGTAGTGAAGGTAACACATAACACATAAAAATAATAGGAAAACCCAAAGAAATCCATAAACATAACAAAACAGTAAATTATAAACACCCTTTATCCCACATCCCGAATAAATGTCATTTCCTTTGTTAAAAAAAGGATGTAATTTACAGAATAAAAGCATTTACAGAATACCTGAAGATTGTTTTGTGATTTTATATTAAAATGTATGTCAATTCCTCTATTCAAAATAGAAACATCAACTGATTTCCTAGAAAATAAATATATTAATATGTATTCCAATTTTTAGGAATACCAATCCTTAAGTAAAACTCATATATCCATATATATGTTATTTATCATTCCTTAAAAATGGTTCGTGTTTACAGAATCATCATATTTCAAAGGTTGGATGTTTACATATTACTCAAAAATCAAGAAAATTCAGTTGTACACATATAGAGGCATGAAAACAGTAATTCAGTTGAACACATATAGAGGTTGTAAGAAAGGGTGAAACTAAAATCTGCTTCAAACCATCATAATCCATACATGATAAGAGGGAGTAATATGGTAATGATTTATTAACACATATAGAAACACTATTTCCCTATAGTGAAATCACATACCTTGAAAGTTTAGTTGAGAATATAACCACCCCCAAAATGATGCTTTTATAAATGAAGTCAAGCAATAGAATGTACTTGTACATATAAAACCCAAATGAATGATATAATAAGAAAATCATGACTCAGAACTATATTCATACATACAATTGACTGTATAAATAATAAACATATCATACCTCAAATTATATGCAGCACCAGATTCCCCACAAAACAAAACAAATATATTAATATATATACCAATCGTTAGGAATACAAATCATTTAGTAAAACTCTTATGTCCATGTATATGATTCTGGTCATTTCATCCCCCAGGTTCATGGTTAAAGAATCATCATATTTCCCATGGTTCTTGTTTAGAGAATTATAGAAAATCAATAAAATGCAGTTGAACACATATAGAGGTAGGAAGACAGTAATGTAGTTTAACCCATGTAGAGGTACTAAGGAAGGGTATAACCAAAATATACTTTAAAACCTCCATATCCATGCATGAAAAGAAACCTAAAGACAGTAATTTTTTTTAAACATATAATACTTGTATTTACCTATAGTAAACTCATAGACAATGAATATGAAGTTGAAAATTTGAACACCCCTCATTTGAGTCTTTAATAAAAGGAGACAAGAAAGGGAATATATTGGTGTCTCTAACTCCTAAATGAATGATACAATAAGAAAAGGATAACTTATAAATATATTCATACGTACAGTTGATAATATAAATAATACACATGTCATACCTCAAATTAAATGCAACATTACCTGAATATCTCAAATAGATTACATGTTCCCCTACACTAAAATACCTGATCTTCTACTTTTAAAATTGATCAAATCATATAATAAAACACCTGGTCCACTGATCTAATAAAAAAAATGGTCCACTAATCTAATGAATTACATGATCCACTACCAAAACAAATTGCATGACCCACATGCTCAAAGGGAAAACATGTTCTACTGCACTAAAAAAATATTCATTACTAAAATAAAAAACGTGATCCACTAATGAATGAAAATACAAGATCTACTAATATAAAAAATGGACCACTGATCTAAAATAGTTGATAAGAAAAGGATGGGTCATAATTATATTCATATGTATAATTGATAATATAAAGAATTCACATATCATAACTCATATTATCTGAACCGCCAAATTCCCTGCAAATCAAAACAAATAAATTAATATATATATATATCAATCATTAGGAAAACTAGTCATTATGTAAAACTATTATGTACATATATATTTTACTCTCATTCCATCTCCAGTGTGTATGTTTGTTGAATCGTCATATTGCATAGGGTGCATGTTTACAGAATCATAAAAAATCATGAAAATGCAGTTGAACACATATAGAGGGAGGCAGAGAGTAATGTAGTTCAACACATATAGAGGTAGTAAGACAGGGTGCAACTAAAATATGCTTAAAACCCTCCAGATACCTACATGAAAAGATATTGGAGCACAATAATGCTTGTTGAACACATATAGAACCAGTATTTCACTATAGTAAACTCATACATAAAGAAGATGCATTTGAGAAGACGATCACCCCTAATTTGGATCTTTAATAAATAGAGACAAGCAATGAAATATACCAATACCTCTAACTCCCAAATTAATGATACAATAAGAACAGGATGAATCAGAACTATATTCCAATTTACTATTAATAATATAAATAATAAACATATCATTCCTCAAATTATCTACACCATTACCTGAAATGATGTCTTTTTGATAGAGGTACATCCACACTACTACCACAGTGATTGTAATTATCATAGTGGTAGGGAAATTAGGATCAAGATATTGTGTAAATAATTATGAATTTAATTTCCAACATCCCTAATATAATAATATCTAGATAATATGAATATCATGGAATGATATGCTATACATTTTAAAGAGAAATATAAAAAGTTTAAATCATGAAATATAAATCCCTCGGATCTGATGGTTGATTTGTTTTTTAAAAGTACATGGTATATTTTTTAAATACATTATTGATGATTGTTATATAGTAGAGTTAGAAGAATGTAATGACATATACAATAGAAAATGTTCAACATCTCATGCATTCCATCACAACTTATTTGTTCCAGGAAGTTGAATATCTCCCATATCAAGTTATAATAGAAAATTCAGGATCCACTGCTCAAATAAAATTAATGTTTTATTTCTCTTAAAAAATACAATGCTAAAATTAAATACATTATAAACTTTTCAAATAGATTACATTATACACTGCTATAAAATATGTGGTATGCTACTTTTGAAAATGATCAATTGATCTAATAAAACCCTTGATCCACTGATTTAATAAAACTGATGATTCGTTTCTCAAATAAATTACATGATCCACTACCCAAACAAAATGAAAGACCCACATTCTCAAAGAAAAACTTGTTCTACTTCTCTAAAAATGATTCATTACTGAAATAAAATACATGTTCCACCAATCAAAAAAATACAATATCCACTACTATGAAAAATTATCCACTACTCTAAAACATGTCAAGTAAGATTTAGTTGTAGTAAAAGTAACAAATAAGATTTGGATGTGAAGTTCTTGATGACCAATATGAAAACATTTCATGAAAAAAAAATCTATTGTAAATAGTACATTAGTTTTGATGATTTATAGTGGTGTAATATGAAGTAATAATCGAGGAGCTGAGCACCTACACAGTCATCAAATATGTTACCCAATAGATACTATAATGTTTCAAATTATGAATACACACTATGTTTGATTAATATGGAATCAATTCAATATGTAATCAAAAAATATGTATAAAAGATCTATAAAAACACAATTTATGAACAATTGGGAAACACATCAATAAGAATTATAAAAATATATATATATTCATAATAGGGAAACACATGGAAATCAAAAAAAACAAAAAATCAAAGAATAATGAATGGTATTTGTGTTTGGTAAAATTAAAATCATGATTCAGAAAAATCTCTTTAGCCATTGTACTTTGACTGCTTAACATTGACTACATTTCCCTTTGGATAATTTCTTAACTATATAATGGATGAAATCAAACTCACAACGCTTTACTTATTCTTGTTGATTGAGAAAAAAAACAATTCAAAATTTTTACATGAATGGATACAATTTAGAATCATCTAAATGTAAAAATGTATCACTAAGTTGAAAAAATATTCATTATATCATGGGAATACCATATCACTTATAAAACTGGATAAATCTTCCAATACAAGTTGTTTTCATTCATTGAAAACCATCATAGATTCAGTGGTAGCATTATCATCCAGTGATAACCCATTCTATCAATGCAGCAACAAAAATTATGAACTAGAACGAAACCAGAAATAGTACGCCAAATTTAAAAGTTTCAATGAGATAATGAAAAATGTATTGAATATTGATTTTTATAATAAAAAAATTATTTAAATAATTCCTTGTAGAAGTCTGCATAAAATTCTTGAATGGAGCAATCATCAGTGTCGGGGTTCAAAAGTCCTCCATCTTAAAAGAAGCTAGATTTATTAAAAGGAGGCTTCAATGACAACACAAGAAAAATAAAACCATTGAAATATGAAAAACACAATAGAGAGGACAATTAAATCATGAAAAAAATTGTTACCCGTAGCAGTTAATATGTTTTTATGCTAGGACATCAGCTCCTTGAAAAAGAAATAAATAAATAACTCCTGCAACAGTGAAATGAATATACCATTAAGAAAAATCCAATAATGATATGACTGATAACCATACAATAGAAAGACATAAGATGATGAAAATGTGCAAATGAAAAAACAGGAAGGACAAACCCTAACCAAGCAATCTATAGAGGGTTATCTGAGATAAAAATAAATGCAGGCCCATAAAATTAGAAAACGACGAATCGTGGAGGCTCTGTATTGTTA
This sequence comes from Viscum album, assembly GCA_963277665.1. Lineage (NCBI taxonomy): Eukaryota > Viridiplantae > Streptophyta > Magnoliopsida > Santalales > Viscaceae > Viscum > Viscum album. The sequence goes on along the minus strand of OY728153.1, from coordinate 408,753,344 downwards.
TAGATGGTGGCCGAACCACGTGAGTCGTAGTCGGGGAATATATGAGTCTTTTGCGGGTGTTGAAGCTAACCGCATTTTATGTAGTATGGGAGGATGTCGGCGGTGGATTGTAGGAAGGGAGGCATGAGGGAAAGCGAAATGGTAGTGGGAATCATAAGGGTAGAATCCAAATAGATTGGGGGCTTTAGGTTTGGAGGGAGGGGATTCTGAAACCCTGGATGATGGATAGGGAGGGGTCACGGGTTTTTAGGAGGAGAATCGATGGATAGATTGGAGGTTGATGGGGAAAATGTCCATGGAAGAAAATGTCGTGAATATGAGATAGGAATTCAAAAACTGGAGAAGATTCGGAAACCCTACATTGGGAACACCGATGAAGATCAAGGAGGAAAAATGGATGAGAAACGGAAATGGTAGATTGGGGAGATGAAAATCTCTATGGGGAGCCCTAGTATTGTGGGATATAGGTAGAGATAGATAGGGAAATCGAGGTAGAGGCCGAGCGGAGCCAGATCTGGAGGAAGATGCTAGAGGTTGATGAATAATCGTGGGAGGAAGATGATGGAAGAAGGAAACCCAAAGAGTGAAGATGAGTTGTGATAAGGCGTAGCTCGTTGTTGATTTGTGTTGGGTATAATAGGTGTTTGATTAGAAAGAGGAGGGTTAATTGGTAATTTGGTAGGTGAATTTAGTGAAGTGGATGAATGTGGCAGTGACAAGTATCCAACGAAACACCCAGGTTTAGTAGATACAATAGATTCAATCATCGGTATGATGATGAGATCCGCATATAAGGAACATTTATATTCCCCACTGGAAAATGATTCACTAATCTTCGTTGAAATTATTCTTACCATATGAGTTTTGACTGAAAACTCCCTAATTAAATCAAATTGGAAATATCTAATTTTCCATGAAAACTGTGAAGATATCAAAAAATGAGATGATCTAGAATCAAATAATGTATTGGATATACATGAGGAAATCATTTAATTACCTACCATCATGAAATTCAGATCTTCATCCTCAGCAGTAGTGATTTCATAATCATGGACTTTCCCCCTTTTGATTTTCAAAGAAAACATTCCTTGGCGCTTAGGACATTCATTTTCAACATGCCCCATTTCTCTACAATTATTGCATCCATCATTGACAGCCTCTTTCATTCCTTTGCAATCACAATCTTGGTGGCCTTTTTAACCACACTTGTAAGATACTCCCATTCCTTTCAAGAAAGTACTGAGGTGCTTATTCCCCCATTTAATTTAGGATTGATAATCATCTCATCCCTTCTTCCCCTTATTTCCATTTCTAGAGTGTTCCCAGATCTCTTCTTCTCTTGATTTAATTTAATGTTGTAAGACTTAGAGAATTCCTTTTCTATCATTATAGCACATGAGACAATATCATCATATGATGAGAAGGATTACGAGACTAATGCTCGATGGAGAAATTTTTTTACCCATCGAAGAACTTATCAAGATTACACCATTGTTTACGTTTATAATCTACTACATTCCTTACTATCCTTCTAAAGTTATCCTCATACATAGATACATTCTAATCCTCCTTTTTCCTCAATATCAGAAATTTATTTTCCATATCCACTCGATGGTGACGAGGATAGTAATTTTCTAATTAAACAACTTTAAACACACTCCATTCCATATTTGATACTTCTTTATCTTCCTTTGTGTTTTGAAATAATGGCCTCCAATATCTGCATCTCCCGTGAGGTGATAAACTACCATGAAAATTTTTTCCCTTTCAATAATCCACATAGCATGAAATATCTTCTCTAAGGAAATTATCCATTTCCTAGTTAGAAATTGATTTCTATTACCATTGAATGTTGGTGGTTTTTTCCTCATGAAGCGGGTTAACATTTATCCTCTAAGTTGTGGATCAAGGTCCTCTATATAGGTAAGGTTATTATTTATAACCTATGTGAGATGTCCCAGAATGGTGATAAGATGATTAGCACCAGTTGCATCGCTAACTCCACTATAATTATCAAAAGTAAGAGGGAAATCCCTACATGGATTCTGTGCATTGATATGATTGACATTCCTTCCACTAGGATCCATTTACTACCACTTGAATACACTAGATTAGTTTATGAAAAGAAATACATAATTCCAAACATGTAAAACACTTAACATAAACTTAATAGTTTATGGATATAATCAATAATCATAATAATGTTTTCTTTGAGGATGTATATACACATAAATCTTTCATAATGGTCTGTAATGAAAATGTGAATTATCCTAATAATATCCCTTGGGAGTTTCATAACCAAGAGTGTAGCAATGTTCATTGTCATGTACCAAGATACCATGGGTCAAGACTGAAACACCTTGTTGAAGTTTTCAATCCTAGGTACATGTGTGTCAGATCTATATCTACCTGCTCATATCCAAACAAGGATGTATTTATTAGAAAACTCATGAAATATCAACATTAAAAAAATTCTAGGAAGTTATTTTATACTAATCCTCAAAGTCTATCTTAGGTTAATGTTCTCTAATCAGAGTTTTTTCTAATTCTAGCTTCCAAGGTTTGTACTAAACATCTTATAATACCAACTGTAATTCCCTGACCCAAGTTACCTAGAGTTAGTGCATATTTACATAATAATGGCAAGATAAAAGGAATCTTGTCCCGAAATACTGATCAATTTAGTAGCCTTTGAAGTACTGGATACATAAAAACGTTTTACATTACATCATGAAATAAAAAAACAACATTGTGTATCCTTTTAAGACAATAATATCCCATAGTCTACACTTGTAGGTCTATCATAAAAAAATCTTCACATCCTGGAGAAAATAAAACATATTAAGGGGTGAGCTCAGATTCTTAGTAAGGATAACAATATTGCAGAAACCTTCATAAATAAGAATAAACATTTAATGAAATGTATAAGACTAAAACATAAGCCTTTTAAACATAAACATTAGAATAATATGGAAAATATAAATCAAATAATTCAATTTACTTATTCTCAAGGATATTCTACTTGTAAAATAATCAAATGCAATATCAATAGCCAATTTCATAATGATGGAATGCATAATTCTGGACATCATATCCACATAGTCAATGCCTTGTTCCAAGAATACAAATAATATTTTTTCAAGGCCCTGTGACAATACACTATTTTTTCTAATGAGATATACTGATGCATCGAGGAGCTATATAAGGCTCCACCCGTAACTTAATAAGTCCAATGCATTCCTCATATGAAAATTTTGAAACATAATATAAAAATTCGCATTAAAACTAACATTAAAAATGTCAATAATTTAACCATAAAGAATGAATGGTATAAAAACATCACATCCATAGTAAAACATATCACAAAACCTTGAATACAATATGTAAAATTGTATCATAATAAATCAACTTCAAAAAAGTGTAAATTCCATCAAAGCATTTTGACATAGATGAAATCAAATCTATTTGAGAGAAAGATTTATTTCGATTTTTAAATCATTTAAATGTTACATAATTATAAATAAAAACATTTATTTTGATAATATTATTATAATATTTTAATGGAAGAATATATTATTTTTAATGGAGGAAAATAGAAACACTCTCTGTATAAGTTAAAAAATATTCTTTCCTTAATTTGTCTAAAAGGACATAAAGGACCTTGTTTGGAAAATGATGGAAATATTCCCTTATAAAAATTATATAAAAAGTAAATAAAATGGTTTAAATGAATTTAACCAATATTCTAATAAATATTAAAAAAAATCAATTAAAATATTAAGAAACACGGATGTGGATGATAAAGAGGTCCCAGTAGATACCCACGTATAAACAACTTCGAATAAAGAAGAGATTTTAGAATTAACCCTTACCTTGTACTTTTACATGATAGAGGATATGTTAACCTCATTTATAATATTTATATCATTGTTATTAAATTATTCATAAACTAAATACATAAATATGATATTATATATGATCTTTTAATATTGTTATGTTAATAATATTTCTGTAGTATCATTGTTTCGGGTGTTAACTAATTCGTTTTCAATTATATGATTGGTTATGTATTCCATGTTTTTTATGGATATGATATATTTTATTCATATAAATAATGATATTAAGTTATTAAACATTTTTTTCAATCATAAAATGAAATTATTTTTGATTGATTACGATGTGGAATGAATCTCATCGCGTTTATGGAGATAATAATCCGTACATACGCATGAGAGACAATATCATTATATAGATGGTGAAATCATATGAAATTGGATGGTATATAATATATAAATAATCATTAACATTTTATATTTAATATTTACATCTGTTATACAAATTATTATACCCATACAAATAATGAAGTGTTTGAATAACAAACTACACCACACGTGGAGATGATAAGTCGTACATAAGCAAGTATGGTGACATGTCAATCATAGGATGGATAGAATAATTAATATGGTTGTACCTTATTTATAATAACATCACAGTATCTATAAGGTAATGGATTTATTAATTTGGTATGAAAACAACTAAGAAATTGGATGTGGAAGAAGGAAATAACTATGAAAGAGGTGGTGAAATTATTAAATTTTCATCGGGGGTTTCATTTTGAGTTGATCAAAATGGCTCCATAGGATAGATTTATGAAAAAATTGAGGCCTCTAGGTTGAAGTGACGGTTTATTGGAGGAGATTTGAGTGGCGTTTGGTAGAGACAAATGGCTTTGAAGGTGTGATTCTGAGAGAAGGGGAAGTTCCCTTTTATATGAGAGGCGAGGGTCACTTTAGGAAAAGCTTGAAATATTATTTTATTATAAAAACATATATGGATTATAATGCCTTAAAATGATTTATTTTCTGGGATAAGGTAGGGATGGGTCGAAAAACTCTCAAACATCTTGTTTTATAGAGGTTTAGGTCACCATATTAACCTTATCTTTTAGATTTAACTCTTAGTTAAATAGTTTATCTTTTACCATGTATTCTTGTATTATTATAATAAAAGGTTAATAATCCTACAATAAAAAAGAAATAAAACCCCTGAGTGGTTCATTTTTAATATATCTAACCTTATCTTTTCACTTTGGCTGGTCGTTGGATTTTTAGTAATATTATATCAATTTATAATATAGTATTTGTTTTCAAAACTCAATTATGTCCATTTTGACACTATTTGGTATTTTGTTTTCATGAAGGTCATATAATAATTATTACTTCGAAAAAAATTAATTAAATCAACCCTATCATGTCATATTATCCTATAAAATTAGTTTAATTAATCATACGTCTCAATTTAAATTTATTTGGATATTTATAATATCAATTATTTTAATATTTCATTAATAAGGTAATTACTGCATCATCAATGTGTCATAAATAAATGTAATTATTTAATGTCTACAAATTACAAATAAAATAAAATTATATAGGGAATCTTTTTATATTTATAATGAATATTTATATTTAAATTTATTTTATGTGTAACCCAATATTAAAAATGGTTTAATTATGAAACATTGAATTTAACACTTTTAACTATTCTTTAAATAAAATATAATAATTTCTTAATCTAATCCATGTGGATCAATTTGGATCATGATTTATTAATAAGGTTTATTTTGGTCAATATACACTTATAAAATACAATTTGGGCAAGTTTTAGGGTTATTATAATATCATGTTTACATGCAATTACCTTATTTACTTTTAACTGGTGTAAATAAATGTCAAATGTTTCTATTAACCAAAAAAATATTTTCATCTTATAAAACAAAATTTTACATATTTATATCAATCGTTTTTCTCAAATTTTTGAAATTCAACTCACAGAATAGGTAAAATTATGTTGAATGAAAATTTTCAAATGCATCTAGAAGGTGGGTAAAACACAGTAAAAAGTTCAATAAAATTTTATATATCAATTATTATTATTAAATGACTCCAATTAATTTCATTGAACATATATATGTATTATTTATCTTTTTTACCTAATAATAATATAAAATAAAATAATGAATTATTTAAATAAAAATTCAGTTTTGAACAACAACGCGGTGTTTTTCACTATTCATCAAAATTTGAATGTTTTCAGAAAAATACCAAAAATTCACGATAAGATAATTTTGATATTATAAATCCAAAAATTAAGTACATTTTAGAAAATCAGAATTTATAAAGTTTCAAGAAGTGTGTATTACTATTCATAATGGCTTGTTTGATTGTTCGTGGTGTGCTAATACTTTTTGTTGTGTACAACACAAGCTATTTCATTATTTTAAGGGAAACATACCGTGTAAACATGGGGTGCAACATTATTGGTATGTCATTTTTATTTTTCTCACATTTGGATTATATAATACTAGAGTACAATTCTGGGGAGCGTTCGCTTTGGTTTTTAGTTTGGTTTTCACTCTTTTTGTCTTTCAGGTGTGATTGACCTCAGTCCATGAATTCCTTTTGGTTTCCCCCACTTCCCTTAAAAGGGGGTTTTATCAATAATAATAATATTTAACGACCTTCTGGCCATTTAATGGATGGTAGAGTACTTTTCTATTTATAAATTTTTGCTATTAATTTTTTCCATTATAATGTTTAATAAATGGAATGTTTTGAAATATGAAATTACTCAGATTTACAAATGGAAGATTTTGATATGTGAAACATTTCATTTAAAAAGGTAAATTTTAATTAATAATAGTGATAGAAAATAATTGAACCTACTAAGATATTGAGGAATGGGTATCCCTTGTGTAGTGATCAGACCATATGCATGAGTGGTTTGGGTAGTGAAAGTTCCTTAGTTTGAGAAAAGAGTTCCAAGTCTTGAGGATTTGTTGGGAAATCCAATATAGTATAAGATATGTGGTTTTTGTGACCATGATAGGGTTTTGAATGTGGGTTGTTAGATGATATATTTTAATGTGGATGTTGTTACTCATAACGATTGTGATATTTCAAGTTATGTTTTGGACCATAGAGTGGATGTTTGAATAGAGTTTTTGATGTATGTGTGTGGGTATTCATGGTGTGAGGACTATAGTGAAGGTCTACTAGGATGTGTAGGCACAATATGATTTGGCATGGGCAATCAATTTCCACCATGAGTAGCGATTTGGTTGAGGTTTGATGTGTATGGATTTGAGATATATATATATATTGACATTTTATTGATGTTACCTAGTTTATTGAGTTGGTACCATTATAACACTAATGATTACATATGAGTGAGGTTGTTTGTGTTTCTAGTGTATCAGGGTGAGTATGACACAGGAAGACATTTTGAGAATTTAGATGTTACACACTGAGTGGTGGTGGTATTCTTTAAAAAATGGTCATTTTCATGGATGAGAATGTTGAGAATGCCTCGAGTCTAGGGCATATGATGGACCCAGAGTCATGATCTGATTATAGAGTGGGTACTGGGTTGAGCTCAATGATGTACATCTATTGTGATCTATAGTCTGGTTCAGGGTGTGATCGCAGGAAAGAGAAATACCTTGAAGCCTTTTTGGGACATCCAGACATGGTCTAAATTTGTAAATACTTGATACCTTAGTGATGGGTGAACATGTGGATCTGGATGATCACCTACCATTTTATGTGAAACCGAAATGGGAATCATGGGTGTATGATTAACCATTAGGTAGTTGATGCATTTGTTGAATTTATTGGTTTTTGTTGAAAATTAAATGAGTCATGTAAGAAGAACTCACGAGGTGTGGAGGCAGTTGTACCATCAGAAATGTTGGTTGACGACTTCATGTTAGGGAGTAAAAATTTGAAAATATCCCTATACCCATAGTTTCGGGAAAACCCGTGGAGACATGGAACCTATATACATACAGTTTTTGGAAACTATTGGTATATGGATATTATAGGAACCTATACTCACAGTTTTCCACAACTCTGGCTATAGGTAACCTATAACCACAATTTTTTTCAAAACTATGGGTATATGTTTTTTTATGAAGACCTATTCCCTTAGTATTAGAAAAGTTTAGGTATATGTTACCTAAAACCATAGTTTTTACCACAACCTTTGGTATATGTGTTTTTTCAAGTCCTATACCCACGTTTTAGGAACACCTGTGGGTATAGGATATTTTTTTCGAAGACCTATACCCACAATTTTTTAAAACCATGGGTATAGATTCCCCACATTATAAAGGGAAAAATTTTATCGGGACACAAAAAATATAATGAAGGAAAACCTAAACCCACAGTTTTTCCTCCAATACCTATGATTTAGATTAATATGTATAGCTTCATAAAAATAAATAAACACATAATCTATTTAGGTGTGTTTGGTGAAGTGAAGATTCTTATTACAGGCGGTTGTGGGATTGAATCCCCCTATATGTTTTTTCCGAATATATGAGTAATATTAATATATGTTATTATCTGTATATATATAACCAGTTGTTCGTTTTTTGGGATGGTTAGGTGTGGTATAGTGTAACCTAATGACGTGGGATCAAAACCTACCGCTATATTTTTTCTAATACAGACGAATATATTCATATATTAATTTAAATTTACATATATATGTATATAAGCAGAATAGATGTCGTGGGGGGACGCATTGATGGGCGAATTCAGGTCGCGAGTTTGAAATATGGTGGCCATTGTTTTTTTATATTTATATCCCATGGTTTTCAAACCCTAGGTAAAAGGAATGGACATGGTGGTACACCTGTATAGGGCCTATTGCATGGTGGAATAAGTTGTTCCCATGGTTTTCCAAACCATGGGTATATGTTGTGGAGCTATCTTGAGGCTTCGGTTGACCACAGATCGCAAAACCGTTGGTATAGCCTATACCCATGTGTTTGTGGGTTATACCCACAGTTTTGAACTGTGGGTATAATTCATTTCTCTAGTAGTGTGTACTAATTTTGTAGTGAGGATGATTGGAAAGCCACTTGATTTCTAGTGAATGAGTTTTGATGAGACATTGGCTGGTATGGGAGCCCCGACATCAGCCAATTAAGGTGTTATGATGGTGGTGATGTATAGTCATAGTGAAATTTATCGACGAAATATTATCATACTTGTGAATAGTAATGATAAATCCCAATATATTAAAAACATCTCAAATACTCTAAGACCGCTCTGGATTTATGCATATTAGCCTAAATTGTTTTGGATGGAAACTAATCCTTTTAAGGGATACACTCTGGGATTGGTGTGTGTGTGGGAGTCTTATGGTGGGGATTACACCTTTGACCGGTTACATTAGAGGTTTTTTGGATGGACCCAGTGTCAAAAAATACCATGGGTGCATTTTTTGAGAGCCTAGAATGTCTATTGGAAAATTTTTGTTTTGTTTTTTCACTATAAGTTGTATGACCATTCCCATGTTTTAGGGTTTATCTTGCAATTTAGTTATGAGTTTTGGTGGGTTAAATGTAAGAACCCAGTTCTTCTTCTTGAGGTTCTGGTTTCTTCCTTTTATTTTTCCTTATGTGCTTTTGAGAAAATAAGGAAAATGTGGGAAAATCCCAAATTTTATGGGTACACACCATGTACCTCTTTACACACGTCATGTACATTGGATATGTGGGATGAGAAGGCAGGGCTCCCAGGTTTGTGAGAAAAAAAAACTACACACCATGTACTTAATACGCACGCCATGCACCTTTGCCGTGTGGGATGAGAACACAAGGCGTGTAGACTTTTAGATGGTTAAGGGTGTAAAGACAAACTACACGCCGTGTACATAGGAATACACGCCATGTAATCAGTCTACAGATGAACAATGGGGCAGTGGAAAGTAGCCTCTAGAGGAACAATTAAAAAGGAATGTAAACGTCATGTACTTGAAAGTATCCACCGTGTAGTCATGTTTTTTTTGTATAAAACATGAAGTAGCCTCCTCATTCGGCAGAGGAGGCAGTGAACCCGTTTTGGAGCCAGGAGAGAAGTTTGGAGCTTCAAGGATCTCCCGAATGCACACTAGAAATAGGATTCATCCGCCGTTGATCATGTTTGGACCGCACGAGTGAGTTCTTCCATTTCCTAGATTTGTTCCTTCCAATTATCCCCCTAACGGGAGTTATTTGGATTTGAAATAGTAGTTGTTTTATCAGATCTACATCGTTCTTGTGAATTTCTTGAAGTGTCATTCATGTTTACCGATCATAGGAGATCGAGGTAGGTGGTATGATGTTTATTTTCAACTGTTGAGTTGTTTTTGTATACCATTGTGCTACGAACCCATGTTCGGGTTGCTGTATGGTTGATGACTTGACTGTGAAATTCCTTGAACTATATAGGTATTCTCATGGATAATTTTGAACTGTTGTTTCGGATCGTTGCATTGATCCAGGGCCCCCGATGGGTGCATTACCACCTGGTTAGTCTTTTGGATAGGATACCCGAGGGTATACCGTATTAATAGCACGTTCTAAGTTTTCATGAGAGGAAACATAATTGAATTGCTCGTTCTGCATTGGTCTTAGCTCGGTTACATGTTTAGCCTAAAGGCTTTGTTTTTCTTAGCTCGAGGGAATAGTTCTATGTCACCTAAGGGAAAAGTTCCTTATGTGTGAGGACAGTGGAATCTGTGCCTGAGGGAAATATTTCGTATGCCTGAGGGCAATATTCATTTTGTCTGTGGGCAGTTACCTAAGAGATTCGATTCTTTTTACCTAAGGGTAAGATTTTTCATGTCTGAGGACACTGGTTACTTATAACATTCACTGTGGTGATTTCTTAAATTTAATTGTTAAATAATTATTAAAATGGAAATGTAACAGGTAGAGATGTTTAATTTGAGTACTTTCTTGTTTACTGAATTTTACTATTGCACAGTATTGTTGCACATTTACACTGATAGTTGGGCACGAGATTTTGGTGGTTGCCTACTTGGATTTATTTCCCACACCCTCTTTGGGTCATGTCTTCAGCCCAAACAAATTATAATTCTTCATGTCTCGATAAGATCAATGGTCCCTATATAGGTACTTGATTATTGTAGAGGATTATGAGAGCATGGGACCGAGCCCAGGCATGCGATGCTACTGAGTTCATGTTGCATTGTTTTGTTTGTTGTACTTAATACATGGTACTGTATTGTATTTGTTTTAGTGTATTCTGTTTTGGATTCTTTCTTAGAATTAGTGACATGCTGCATCATCATTATATATGACTCTCAGTTATCTTTTACTTCAGTTATCAAATTCAGGTTTATATTGTTTTACTGGTTCCCCTGTTGAATGTTGTGTATTTTATTATGTTATGCTAAACTTTGACAAATTAGAGAATTTCATCCCAACTATTAGTCCCTAGCCCTCTCTCCTAGTCAGAAACCTTTGGAGTTTGGGGAAATGCGTTTGAAGTCATGTGACTAACCGAGTTCGGGGCACCCGTGGTGTGGCTTCCGAATCCGGGATGTTAATAAGTGGTTTCAGAGGGGTTTCTTTTCTTTGAATTTCTATTTTGAGCTTATACTCAGGGATAGGATGTAATTGGTAATTGGTAATAAGTTTTTCCCATGAGTAGCTAACTAGTGTTCAGGAAAAAGCCAATCTACCTCATTAATTGAAATTTTACAGGTTTTACAATTTTACAGTTTATTTGAAATCCACCGTTTGGTGACACACTTGTGGTGTGCTATTTATATTATATACATGGGTTCTAGTTAGATTCATCCCAATGAGATGATGGTATGTCATATCATGCATCATTTAAGAACAAGTTAGAATCACATGCCATGCCTAGTTTCCATGCCATGTAAGTGCATTAGAAATTACATGTTGTTGTGATAGAAGTTTTTCCAGGAAATTCATGTTGTTGTGATAGTTCCTTGATAAAAATTCCTACTATTGGATAGGGTGTTAGTACATGTTACGGATGGGATTGTGGACACTAAACTTTGGTTCTTGAGAAGTATGGGCACTCTTGAACCGTAATTTGGAGGATCATTATCCAAACTTTTTGTTGAGTTTTGAATGGTAAAACAAATGGTCGGGTGCTAAACATTGGTTCGTAGGGAGTATGGGGCCCCAGGGATCGGAATTTGGCATACCGACACCTGAAATTAACTAAAACGGGGCTCCAGAGTAGTTTCTTAGGTGTACTGTTTGGAAACCCAGACAATACGGTGTGTGGTTCTATGAACACACGCCATGTACTCCTCTGTTTGGGAAGATGTGAATTTTTTAGTACACGGTGTGAACATTATATACACGTCGTGTAGTCTCTAACCCAGCTATAGGACATGTGGTTAGAGACACGAGATATGGAATTTTTTGCTGGAACACGCTGTGTCAACCTTGAACACGCCGTGTAGTCTGACCTAGTTTCCCAGTGGTGTCACTAACAACATTGGTCGGTGTTATCCTTCTAGTACATGTCGTGTCCATTTGGAACATTCCATGTAGTGTAATCCGATTAGTCGGTCATGTCATGAACAAAACGGGTCAGTTTGGGCTTCTTAGTACATGTCGTGTCTGTCTGGAACACGTCGTGTAGTGTAAATTGGAAACACAGGTCGTGTCATTAACAACACGGGCCGGTGAATCTTGAATAGTACACACCATGTACCTGTGGGACATTCCATGTAGTCTTGTCCAGTGATATACCATGTGGTTTTTTCTATGTGGCCGGGGAGACCAAGTGGTGTACACACCATGTGTGGGTGTAACACACTGTGTACCTAGGGTTGAGACACGCTGAGGCCATCACTAGAACACGACCATGTAAGGTCTTAAGGGTACAAGCCGTGTGGAATTTATACGTGTTGTGTAGTATCCTTTTTCTAGTTCATGTGTATTATTCCCTTTTGCGTTGGCAGATATAAACAGACAAAAATAACCTCGATAGTAAAATAAAATAAGGTGTGTGTTTGAGCATGTAGAGTCATGTCACTGAGACGAACATGAGTTTTTTTTCAAGAAAGTGGTGATGAGTATGCTCTTGAGATGGTAGGCCATGGGCTACTAGTGGATTCTATAGTAGAGCCAGATGCGACACCAGCCATTATACCGAACGCAGGTGCAGATGCGCAGTTCCATGAAGGCTTAGCGGTTTATGCAAACCTTCTAGGGATAACCACCGGCTTCCAAATCTATGGAAGACTTTACTTGTATTTTCCAGTAGTAGTATCCACCTACGTTTTCAGAGGATGGCAGACCACAGGCTCTGGAGTCTGGCTGGGTTCTATGCGGACTATCTTCAAGCATTTGGAGATGCCTCCAGGGAGGTGGGTCAAGCATGCTACTAACATGTTGTGTGATTCTTCCAAGAGATGGTGGGATGTTACCACCAAGATTGAGCATCACCAAGACATGGTGTAAGAAGATTTTAAAAAAGTCTTCTATGAATTTTTCTTTCCTGAGACGCTAAGGTCATATTGAGCTCAAGAGTTCATGAATCTGCAGTAGGGTGTCATTTCAGTAATGGATTATTTTTCCCACTTCACTGAATTATAGCATTTTGCACCTGTTCTGTTGGGTGATGAGACGTTGAGGGAAAGACGCTTTGAGTATGGTATTTGAGATGACATCCATGCGCTAGTGAATATCTTCAGGTTGCCTACATTGCATGATATTTGAACCAAGTGTTGATTACATAACCGATCCTGTGGGAATATGGTGTTGGGAACCAGGGCGGTTATGCACCAGTCAATGGAACTATTTCTACCTCTAAGAGGAAAGGTCAAGTGGATTTATCTTAGGGTGGAAGTAAAAGCCACGGAATTTCTTCAGGTGTCCAGGTCATGTGATACCACTGTGATAAATTGGGGCACAAGAGACCTCACTATCCACATGTCCCAGTGGAGTTTCAATCTTGCAGCAAGATGGGTCACCTTTAGCATTTTTGTAGGGAGTTTCCACCTGTGACTAGTGAGAGGGGTACTGTGCAGACTCTGCATACAAGAGCAGGACATGCAGCTTCTTATCTGTCTGGAAATTGGAATGCATCAGGGTGCGCAGGCCGAGATGGTGGTCATAAACGTGGTAGTCAGACACCAGGATCTCAGAGATAGCCGGCCGAGTCATCTCATGGTATCCAGGCCATGTCATTGGGCCGCAACACTGGACGAGATTATGTTGTGAAACAGACCCAAAAACAGCAGGATCTCAGACCATCCATAGTCAGAGGTACTATTCTAGTTTCTTTTATTTTATCTTTTTCACTTTTCAATACTAGAGATACACATAGTTTAATATTTGTGCCTGTTGGGGAGAGCCTTGTTCTATGTGGTTCTTCTTCTTCAAATATCATGATGTTTGACACTCCGTTGGGAGTTAGAACGAAAAGTGTGCGTTAGTTCAAGGAGTTCCCCAAGTGTTTTGCGGGTATCACTTTTCATGGGACCTCAATGTCTTAGATATGAAAGGCTATGATGTCATTATCGAGATGGACTGGTTGGTACTCTTTTGAGCCTTTGTATATTTTTATCATCGTATGGTGAGTTTTACATAACCAGAGGGCCGAGAGTTTCTATACAAGGGTGAATAGGATGTCCACACAAGCTGAGCTGGACCTGAGCATCATGGGTGAGGTGGGGTGATAGCCCATATTTTGAGTTTATATTTGGATGATGAGGGAACATGTCAGAAGGATTTCCCTCCAGTGGTTTACCGTTTTAGGGACGTATTCCTTGACGAATTTTCTGGTCTTCCACCAGAGGGAGAGGTGAATTTCTCTATTGATCTTGTGCCAGGAGTGGCACCAGTGTCCATTCCTCCTAATAGGATGGCTGCATCAGAGTTACAGGAGCTCAAGAAGCAGTTGGAGGACTTGCAGAAAAAGGTTTCATCTGACCCAGTACTTCTCCATAGGGTTCGCCTGTCCTTTGTTCTAATAAGGAAGACGGTACTCTCAAACATTGTGCGGATTATCAGAAGCTAAACAAGTTGACAGACAAGATCTGATATCCCTTGCCAAGGATTGATGATCGCATTGATCATCATTGAGGAGCACGAGTGTCCTCAATGATTTACTTGAGATTCAGATATCATTAGGTGTGCGTTAGACTATCAGACATACCGCTTATAGCCTTTCGGAGTAGGTATGGTCTATAAGAGTACTTGGTCATGCCGTTCGGACTCACGAACGCACCAGAAATTTTCATGAATCTGATGAATCATGTATTCTACCTTTATCTGTATTCTTTTGTTGTATTCTTCATGAACAATATCTTGGTGTACTCTCACACTTGACACGACCATGACACCCATCTTGAGATCGTATTGAGTACACATAGAGACCATCTGTTATATGCTAAACTCTCAAAGTGTTAATTTTGGATGGACCAAATACACATCTTGGGTCATATTATCATAGAGGTAGGAGTTCCAGTAGACCCAGAGAAATTGAGAGCATTAGTTTTCTGGGATCATACTAATAACATGTTTGAAATACAGAGTTTCTTGGGGATGGCTAGTTACTACATGTGATATATACAAGACTTCTTCCACATAGAAGTGTCATTGATGGGTTTGAATAAGAGGGGTGTGAAGTTTTTTTGGTTAGAATCTTTCGAGATATCCTTTCATGAGGTGAAGGGAAGGTTGACGTCAGCACCAGTCTTGATACATCCATATCAAGGGAAGATCTATACAGTTTACTGTGATGCATCAGGTATTGGGCTGGGAGAAGTGTTGATGTAGGGCGACTGAGTAGTTGCGTACGGGTCTCGGCAGTTGAGGCCAAATGAGAGTAATTACCCGAAGCATTTTCTCGAGTTGGTTGCAGTTTTTCATGCATTACATTTTTGTAGAAATTATCTATTGGGAGAGAATTTTGTGGTTTTCACCAACTAATAATTTATTAAATAAATCTTTACCCAGCGTGAATTGAATTTGAGACAACGAATGTGTGTTGAATACCTTCAGTCCATCGACTTTGAGCTTGCCTATACATCTGGTAAAGGCAATGTAGTAGCTGATACACTGATAAGGATGACTTAGATACAGGAAGTGCAGGAGGCCAGTGGTGGGTGGTAGCTTATCACTTTGTTCTCTAAGATGCATTTGGAGGTGCATGATAGTTAGCAAAAAAAAACTATCTTGCATCCTTAGTTTTGACTTCTACCCTCTTAGATAGATTGAGGATGAGACAACTATTTGATTCAGAAGGCATAGTTCTACGAATGTTTGTGGGAAGTGAGGGCCCTCATCCTGGTTGGATGATAGATGATGATGAGGTACTGTGTGTCAATGGACAACTGTGGGTTCCAGGGGATATATATGAAGAGTTGATGTCTGAATTTCATGATTCTTCATGGGCAGTGCATCCTAGATTTTGAAAAATGTACCGTGACTTGGGACGTCATTATTTGTGGTTGGGTATGAAAAGAGAGGAAGCTAGTTTTGTTATGAGATGTTCCACTTGTCTGTAGGTGAAGGCGGAGCATCAGAGGCCAGTTAAACTATTACCGCAGTTACCCATTTCGGAATGGAAATGGGATCATGTCGCAATGGATTTCATGATCTGTTTTCTAAGTTCACCTTGGGGAAATGAAGTCATGTGGGTTGTTGTTTACAGACATACGAAGGTGGGAAAATCTTTTCCGATCAAGGAGAACTTCGGAGTTGACGATCTGAGTAAGTTGTATATGCAAGAGTTAGTACGTCTTCGTGGGGTCCCTCCTTCTATTATTTCAGATAGGGGTTCCTGCTTTATTTCTCCTTTCTTGCTGAGTTTTCAGAGGGAATTGGGTACATAGGTGCTTCTGAGAACATCTTACCACCCTCAATCTGATGGCCAGTCAGAGAGTACGATACAGGTGCTAGAGGACATGCTATGTGCATGTGTTCTAGACTTTGGGGGTTCTTGGGAGAAGCACATACCTTGGTCGTATTTACCTACAATATTATTTTTTTAGAAACTTTTGAGATGGAAAATTACGAGGATTTATATGGTAGGTCATGCTGAACACCCTTGTCCTAGTTAGAGACAGGTGAGGCAGATTTACTGGGACCACGGCTCATACAAAAAACTTTAGAGTAGGCCCAGTTTATTCAAAAACAGATTTCTACTACACAGTCTCATCAGAAATCTTATGCTAATCCTCATAGACAACCCTTGGAGTTTATAGTCGGGTATCAGGTTTTCTTTTGTGCTTCACCGAGGATGGGACACAGGAGGATTAAGATACATGGTAAACATTCACCGAGGTATGTAGGGATGTTTGTGATTCTGAAGAGATTTGGGTCAGTTGCCTATCAGTTGCAGTTACCACAGAGGTACCGAGCCCTGCATGACATCTTCCTCGTATCTCAGTTGCGCCGTTATCAGTCAGACTCGTCTAATGTTTTTCAACCTAATGAGGTTGAACTTTAGTCTAATGAATCCTTTGAAGAGAATCCGGTTCGTATTTTTGATAGGATCATGAAGGTTCAACGAGGCCTGTCAGTTCCTCTCATATGGGTGCTATAGCAGCATGGTCGAGTGCGGGACGAAACCTGGGAGCGGGAGACTGACATATGTGCTCAGTGGCCAGATTTGTTTAGAACTTTATCTTCACCACCCTTGGAAGGGAAATTTGGGGATGAATTGCTTTAAGGGGGAAGTTTTTAAGGACCCGGTTTTTATTCATGAGCTATGAGTTTCTTCTTTTCCTTTTTCCTTAAGTGTTTTCGAGAAAATAAAGAAAATTCTAGAAAATCCCAAATTTTATGGGTACACGATGTGTACTTTTGTACACACACCGTGTACTTTGGCTATGTGGGATGAAAAGGTTGGGCACATAGGTTTGTCAGTAAAAATAAACTACATGTCATGTACTTCATACACAATCCATGTACCTTTGTCGTGTGGGGCGAGAACAAAGGGCGTGTAGACTTTTCGATGGTTAAGGGTGTAAATACTAACTACATGCCATGTACATCGGAATTCAATCTGTGTAATCAGTTGATAGATGAACAGTAGGGCTGTGGAAAATAACCTCTATAGGAATATTTAAAATGGAATGTACATGTTGATTACTTGAACGTACACGCCATGTAGTCGTGTTTTTTTGGCTTAAAATAGGCAGTATCCTCCTCATTTGGTAGTAGAGGTAGTAAACCCATTTTGGAGCTGGAAGAGAAGGTCAGAGCTTCAAGGATTTCCCAACCACACACCGGGAATCATATTCCTCTATCATCGATCACATTTTTACCGCACATGTGAGTTATTACTTCTCCTCGAGTCGTTCCTTACAATTCATCCCCTAACAGTAGTTATTTGAGTTTGAACGAGTAGTTGTTTTTATCAGATCTACATAATTATTAGGAGTTTCTTGATGATATGTTCACGTATACTGATCAGAGGAGATTGATGTAGGTGGTCTGATATTTATTTCCAATTATCGAGTTGTTTGGTATACCATTGTGCTACAAACCCATGTTCGGGGTGTCGTATGGCTTAGGCCTTGACTGTAAAATGTCTAGAACTGCATAAGTAATCTAGTGGATAATTTTAAACTGGTTTTTGGGATCGTTGCATTGATCCAGGCCCACCCTGTGGGTGCGTTCCCCTCTATTTAGTTGTTTTTCCATGATACCCAATGGTATGTCGTATTTATAGCATGTTCTGAGTTTTCTTGAGAGGAAACATATTTGAATTTCCTGTTGTGTGTTGGTCTCGGCACAGTTTCTTGTTTAGCCTAAGGGCAGTGTTTTTCTTATCATGGGGGAATTATTCTATTTCACCTGATGCAAAAGTTAGTTATGTCTATGGACATTGGCTTCCCTCTTTGAGGGCAATATTCTGTATGCCTGAGGGAAATATTCCTCTTTTCTGTGGGCAGTTACCTGAGGGATTTGATTATTTTTTACATGAGGGTATGAGTTTTCTTGCTAGAGAACACAGGTTATAGAGAACATTCATAGTGTTGATTTCTTATATTTAATTGTTAAATAATTATTAAAATCGAAATGTAATTGGTATATATGTTTACTTTGACTACTTGATAGTTTACTTCATTTTACTATTGCACACTGTTGTTGCACAATTACACTAATAGTTGGGAACGATCCTTTTGTGGTTGCCTACTGGGAATTATTTATCACACCTCATTTGGGTCATGCCTTTTTCCCAAAAAGATTATAATTCTGTAGGTGTTGATAAGGGCAAGGTTCCCTATACAGGTACTTGATTATTATAGAGGATTAGGAGAGCCTGGGACCGAGATTAGGATTGCGATGCTTTTGAGTTCATGTTACACTATTTTGTTTTGTTTGTTACACTTTTTACCTGGTACTGTATTGTATTTGTTGTAGTATATTCTGTTTTGGCTGATTTCATAGAATTAGTTACATGATGCATCATCATTATATATGACTATCAGTTATCTTTTACATTAGTTATCAAACTATAGTTGATATTGTTTTACTGCTTCCGCGATTGTATGTTGTCTCTTTTATTCCGTTGTGCTACACTTTGACAAATGGGGGCATAGTTTCCCCACTATCAGTCCTTGGCCCTCACTACTAGTCGGTATCTTCTATGGTTTCGGGAAATGAGCTTGAGGTAATGTGACCAACCGGGTTCGAGGAACCCGTTTTGTGGCTTGCGTATCTGGGATATTACATTAAATTTATTGTGGATACTGGTGACAACAAAAATCTTAATGTGGGGAGCATTCTATTAGCCATGAATGGGTGGAGAAAACATGGAGTGAATGTGGTGACATCAATGTGTCAAAACGAAACCCACGAGGGAAATTTTTGGGTTCTTAGATGAAGAATAGGTAGGTTAAAGATATAGAGGATGAATGTGCCAAGCATTGGTTTCAGGCTCTAGTTGAATATATGAGAAATCAGAGATGCCTATGTTAGATTCGTTATTGGGTGACATGATCCAAGAAAATGGTTAGAGGTAATGGAATCTTGGTGTAAGAACCTCATCAAAATAAGGAAAATGACTCAAATATGTTTTTTTGTGACATGATAATCTCATTATGTGATAAATTTTGTGGGTTCAAGTTAAGTAATTTTGTTCCAATAGTGAAATTAGTTTTTTGAGGGAAATAAAATTAATTTTTTTGAAGGTCCATGTTTCCTTTAGATGATATATATAACCATGGTGATTGAGTAATGTTTGTATATGTGTACAATGAAATGTGAGGGTGTCCATAAGAGTATGGGACACCCTAACAGTAATGTTTCACTAGATTTTGTAGAATGAATCTAGTATGTGTGTTTGATGATGGTTATATTATATAAGTAAAAATATATTTGTATATTATGACAACTTTAAGTTTAATGTTCTTGTGTAAAGTGAATCTCATAAATAATGGGAAACTTGATTGAGATGTCTTGTTTTTTAGTTCGCAATTTTAATAGGGTGTGAATATCTATTCTGGGTGGTTTTAATTGAATGGTTGGAAGCTATGTTTGGTTGGAGTTCTCATGGATTTTCAAGAATGGTTTGTTGGGAAACATGTTGGTTAAGTACTGAGGGTTTATTTGAGGTTTTGTGGGAATAATTATCTTTTTTTAAAGCATCGAACACTATAAATGGTGTCTTTAAACTAATGAATATAGTGGGGAGAACCATAGTATTCTAGTAGTATTTTAATGACGTAATCAGTGATATGTGTTTGATGTAAATTAATGGGATCCATCTTTATTAAGTGGCCCTGGTGATGTGCATTGGATCATGTTTTAACTGGTTGAGATCTCGAGATGAAGCTTAATCGTGAATGAATATTGGATTTTCAAAAATGGGGAGAGGTCTTTGGGCATCATGTGGAGGACCAATATAGGTTTGGGAGTGTGGATGGAATCTATATATCACATTAGTGACACCATTCTTGGTTCAAGAATAGACTTTCTTGAACTAGGTATGACGTAATCAAATGATTTATACCAAGATGTTTAGAGGCAAAAATACCAATATTATTCCAGTATTCTCACCAAGAGTATGTAGTTCAATGTAGGTATCCTCTTCTATGGTGATGTATTTTTATTATAAGGACCATTCCCTTATATGTTTTATGGTAGTGATTATTATGATGAAGGTTCTTTATTGTGGAGAGTTAGTTGAACTTGTGTAGTATGGAAGGGGATGTTTATTCAAGGTAGGATTGTTCTTTAGACAAATTGTAGATACATAATGACTAAGTCAAAGGAAGGATATGGGATGTGGGATTTGATAGGTGACCTCATGGTCAAATACTTTTTCTTGGAGGTAGAGTTTTGTTATAGATTGCACCTCGTGTATTAGCCTCTATAAGGTGGGGTAGGTTTTAAGATCACAAACTTTCATAAGTGTACATTACATTTAAAATTTTTTCTAAAATTATTTTTTTGTCTAATGATGTTGTTATAAGGTCAATGAGAAGTTTTGAGTGCGTAATGGGGTGTCTAAGACATGAAATGAGGGGAAACATTGCCAGACTGTGCGAAACACACGGTTCGCGCACAGTTTGTGCGAACAGTGTGCATGGACTAGGATTCCATGCAGCATGGGGAGAATTTCAAATAGAAGCTAGAGAATAGTGACCATATGGTTTTCCAAACCATTCATTTCTTCCAAAAAAACATTGCGGCTTGGTACCTCTTGGAAAAAGGAAGAAACTATACTAGGTAATGATTTGGCTAACTGTGCAACTAAACCATGTGCCCCTTTAAAAAGGGGGATTTCCAGTTTTTTCCTCTTAGGTTGTAAGTATTATTTCTCATTTACTTCCATATTCATCCTTCAATAGATTAGTTGTTGTACCACAGTCTCCAAAACATCCAAGGGATGATTATCCTATTTTTATTATTCATTTGGAATGTCGTTTGGTGGGAATTATAAATCTGGGTGAGTCTAACACTCGACTGTGTTCTATTTTATGGATTAAGGATTGTGGTATCTACTCACTTCTTCTTAATCAATAAAACACTAAATTTTTCATAAGATTCTATGTTGGTGTTTTAAGGGATCTTTCAGTTCAAATAAAGGGTGGAGTTTAATCAAGCATTCATCAACCGATATAAGGTAGGTGGTCATTAAGCATATTCTCATAGTATTTATGATTTATATATATTTTCATTTTTCTAATGTGATAATTTTTTTTTAATTGTCATGATAATGGAAAGATAATTGCAACTTATATTGAGTTTTGAAACCATTCATGTACCATGTTGGGTTTTTTGATGATTTAGGACCAAACATTGTGTTATCCATTGGGTGTGTCGAACCCTTAAAACGAAATAATATATTATGGAACACTGAGATAAGGGATATGTGAGGATGATGTGTTGATAATTGTAATTGGGTATGTCATATTGGTAAAAAATAAATATTTATTTGATTATATATTATATTTTTGAAGTTCACAATGGGGTTTTATAATCATTTGATGATGTGTTTTGTGGTTTTGATCCAATCAATGTTCTAAATGAAAGAATTGATTCTTGAAAGATACAGATGTTTTTGAAAGGATGTGTTGACTTCAAATTATATTAAAAAGGGGTTTCATATTTGTTGATTTAATATGTTAATTTCAAATGTGTGTGTGTCCCATTACATTAGAAATTACTTAATTATTGTTTCAATTAGTTTAAAATCAATATGAAATCCTTTGGGAATATATTATTGTTTCGAAGAGGAAGACTCATGTTTTTAAAGTGGGGTTTGAAATGATTTCAAATGATTATTTGGGATCTTTTTATTTCCATTATTTAGTTTAGAATGTCTGATGGGACTATAGTAATTGAAGGGACCTAAGGGTAGTTTAGTTATAACCCATGATATTTTTGTTGAATTGTTCACATGATTATGAAATGGTAAAATGGATCAATGTGCTTAGTTGATGAAATATAAATTGGAGAGGTTATGATGATTTGAAAATGCTTAAATAAAATAAATTTAATGTGTAAAAATACTTATGTGCATATATTTTAAATTATAAAATGGGATAATTAATTTCAATAGATGAATATGTTAAATGTGATATGGTATGAAATGCGGGAAATGTGTTACATGTTATATGCTACGTAAATAGAAAATATGTTAATGGGTTAAGGAATAAAGATAATTTCATTGTTAAATGAAATGTGAAATGTGAATTTCAAGTTAATTGGGTATGTATGGTTGTGATATGCTTATTTGAGAAATAAATAAATAATCATAAACAAATGGCTTGGTGGTATGTGGGGTATTAACATGAGGTTTTAAGCCCACGACATGTGATGTATTAAGGTTCCAAACTCCACCCTTATAATACATGCGTTAGGGAGTCATACTGGGGCTCTATTCCAAAACTTCTTCGTTGGATGGTACTAACTAGACTGGTGATCCATGGTAATTGTGATGTAATTGAATGTGAAATAGTTTTTCGATGTGAGATAGAGAACCAACTTATTTTGTTATAAATAGAAATCAATTGGATTAGGTCGTAGTTTAAAGGATGTGAATTCTTAACCCATGTGATATATAATGAAAATTAACAAATTAATTTTGTTATCTAATGTGTGGGTGATAATATTTTATTAGTGAATACCTCTTGTTATTAATTGTATGTTTAACGCATTTTTCTATGGATTAGACTCCCAGTGTGACCATTGTTTTGTTAATTTGTTGAATCTAGATAAAATAATGGATAAAA
Source organism: Viscum album (assembly GCA_963277665.1). Classification (NCBI taxonomy): domain Eukaryota; kingdom Viridiplantae; phylum Streptophyta; class Magnoliopsida; order Santalales; family Viscaceae; genus Viscum; species Viscum album. Next base: position 408,729,803 of record OY728153.1, on the reverse strand, counting down.
TGAACGTTATATCATTACATATGTGATTTAGATGTTTGAGTGTATAATCTTTGCACTTGATTATCTACATACACTATTTAAGTGATTGTTTATTTCTTTAAATTCCATTTATGGGGGCCTACAAAGTTGTAATCACATCATGTTTAAGAAAAAATGGATCTTGGGTACCCAATAAGAAGAAACTTGTTTTCAGGTACTTGTTCTGTACATAGACCAGATTTATGGTTCATGTGTGGGTGGTTTGGTTAGAGCATGGGATTTCATGATCGGGTTGGGACTCAGGTCCGAGTTTGGGTTATTTTGGTTGGATGTTAGTTTTTGATATCATTTGGATGACTAACTAAAATTTAGAGCATTCATTTTTATATCATTTTCTAGTTGGTTACATGTTTGTGTTGTTTCATTTTTCTTATTTAGGGGTTTCTATTGTTTACTATATCTACTGATATTATTTATGTTGTGTAATTAGTATGGAAATCTAGTATAGTCTCTCCAACACAAATCTATAAACTTGTGCTTCTAGTTGGAAGCCTCTAGCATGCCTGGAATAGTTCCTAGTTTTATGTGATAACATTTGTCAAGGATCAATTTGTAGGAACTATGTCAGGGATGATACATTTCATATGTTAACACATAAATAACTTATTTTACCAATCTTTAAAACTAGTATAAAAAATTACATCGTTGATGTTATTCAAGATCATCTTATGTACTATGTGGAAATTGATTTAATGATATAATCATTTTTTAATATAAAAATAAAATATTATTAATTTGTTTTTTTTAATAAATTAATTAATATGTGGTAATATCCCTCACTGTACAAATATTTTCATTTCATTACAGTGGATAAAAACAAATCTATGAGCCTTGTGATGTACATCCTTGGAAATAAATCATTCATGAACAACAAAAATGTGTAGTTTTTGATCTTTAAAAATTGATAATTTAGTGTTCAATGTATCATAATCATTTACCTCATTATATACCATTAATTTTTGTTTTATGGGATATTCTAGATGGGAATAATGGGAGCATAAAATCAAAATTTATTCATTAAAATAAGTTTATCTAATTGTACCTTCTACTGATTATTTTTTCCCTAGATTTTTTTCCAGTTTCTATATTCATATATATGTGCATACATATTTTAAATATATACAAGACCACCAAATTTTTCTTCATGAAAAAAATTAAATATCAAATATTATATTAAATCAATGAAATATAGTTAATTATTATTACAATTTATATCAAATTAAATCATCATCTTCTTGCAAACTATTATGCGAATCAATGTGCATTGTCTCTAAAATGATGTCTATGAAAAAATATCATATTTTTATTTGAGCATCCAAAATAGAAGAATTCAACAAACCTATAAATTAAAAATTTATATTTCATTTAAATGTAACATGGTGTTTATGGTTTTTAATCTGTAAATATGTCAGTTACTAACAAATCAATCCGAATTGAAAACATAACCATAAAATAGTTGAAAATATATAATACAATAACAAAATTATAAATAGGTTTCTTTGGAATGATTATAATCCAATTTTAGCTTCATTAACTTCTATGATCCATAATCTTCAAATAACTCATGTTCTGGCCATCTGTGCATTTTTCCAAGAACTGTTCTTGAATTTAAATTATCATTGGTATTAATAGTTGTATAATACCCCATTATTTTTTGGTATTAATAATTTCAATAAATTATATTGTATAAAATACACGTAACACTGAGTATATGCGAAATAACACATTGTTATATGAGGAACATATAACTCATCCATAGAGAATAATTTTATAACTTTTGTGATTTTATTATCGAAAAATGGACATACACGGTTGCGTTCAGTAAGATATTTATAGTCGGATATGATCAACTTATTTTGTGGTAAATAGTAATGTAGCCATATGAATATTAACTTCAAACTTATGAATAGTAATGTACCATTATTAATAGTAGCATGACCCTTATGAATAGTAATGTATCATTTAAAATACTGTCTTTACACTTAAGAAGAGTAATATACCCTTACGAATAGTAAAATGAATATTAATGCACCCTAATGAATATTAACTTTATCCTTATAAATATTAATGTACCCTTATTAATAGTAACTACACCCATGTAAGTAAAAAAATAATTTAGTCGCTTTATAAATGAGATTGACTATTTTAAAAATTAATAATTCAATGTTTGTATTTTTATGAGTAATAAATAATGAATTAAAATTTTATAATTAATAGATTAATTTAAAGGATAATTAATTTTCATAAAATTTATTCATCAGAAATATTTTATTCCTATGATTATACGATAATTTTATGATACCCTATTAAATTTTTTGAAGTGTAATAAATTCAGTTATAATATTAAAATTGGTATTTTTTGAGTAAATGATGATTTTAATTAAAAATTAAATTTATGATATTTAGAAAAATATTTTCCTAAAATGGATTTCCATTTTTGATTATACACATTGAAAAATGATTTCAATGATGTTTTGGGATTTTAGTGAAATATTTTAATTTTTGTTGAATAGTAAAAATACAGTTTTTATAAAATATACAATTTTTGGTGACATCGTCATGAAATTATTATGATATAAAAATTTCTTTAAACTATTTAATAACTAAATAATTATATTACATGTGTAATTTTGTATATAATTAATTTAGAACACGAAATGTATATTTTTTCATGATATATATTAAAATTATTATCAATGTCGACGCATTGCCTACGCATCACTGACAAAGTCAAAATTGGAAATTTATATACAATAATTTAGTGATAAATGTTTTTTCTTGACATATTTATTAATTATTATGTATTATTTGTCTATTTTATTTTTAATTTTTAATTTTATAGTTATATAACATGACTATTATCTAAATTTCAGTGAAATGGTTCTCGAGGGCATGAAAAAAAATAACAAATTTAAGAAGATGTCTTCTTATATATATGATTTAATATACATAATATATAAATATATAATGTTACCTTGAACCTAATTAATTTATATTTATGAAATTATTTTATTTTTTCCAATTATATGAGAAATAATTACTATTAATTCTTATGTAACGATGATGTTGCGCTTGTGAAAGTATATGAAAAATAAATAAATTTTTTAGAATTATGGGTATATGAATTATTAAACAACCCATATTTTGGATAAAATTTTTATAGAATACTTTTTAGACTTTTATAACATTTTATTCTAATTTGGGACATTTTGAACCCACATGAATCACTTTAATGACTTTATAATATTTTATTTCAAACGGAGATCTAGTTGTCACATTATAGTTTTTTACCTTTAATAATATTCTAATATGAGATTTTTTAGAGGATTTATTCTAAAAAGAATAGTATTCGGAAAGATAAGAAATTTTATTTCTCATGTATTTTTATTTTAAATTTCTAGAAAATAAATATACACCATAATGGCTTTCACAATGACGATGCAATATTAATAATGAATAAATTAAAAAATGATATTAAAAAATAATAAAAATAAAAATAAATATAATTTTTTATTTTTTGGATAATTATAGGATTAAATATAAAAATATGAAATTTATATTATATAATTTAAAATTTTATTTTATTTTAAACATTGATGTTATGCGTTTAAAGTCGTAGTTATGAATTTTTTTTATGATGACAATTTTTTTTTTCATGAATAAAATATTTTATTTAAATAATTATGAAACTCAAAATTATTGATCAAGTCCAAATATGATATGATTAAATCCAAAATGTAATCCAAAATTTTTTTAGGGATTTTTGGAGTCTTAAACCCTTTAATATATTTATAATATTTTAATAACTTCAGTGATTCATAAGCTATCTGTCACCTCACTTATAAAAGGAGGTAGCTTCCTTCAAAAATTTCATAACCATAAGGCTTCTAGATTGGCCAACCTATTACAAACTACATCATCATCATCGCTGGACAATTTTTTTATTTTGGTGTCACAAAAGACAACTTACAAGATCCTTAACGTGGTTTCAAAAGAGAAATATTCAAGAAGTAAGATTTATTCTTCTCCACTTTTCAATTCATTCTCACTTATAACTTATCCCTACCTATTGTTGAATTATTCGTGACATATATTGTACCATATATGTACTATAATGTTGTTATAATAATATAATATTTCATCATCATCTCTTCCTTTCACTCCTTTTATACTATACATGAAAAAACACCAACCGAGATGTGTTAATTATCACGTTCAAGGAAGATAGGTTTTCAATTAGCTTTTCTATCATCAAGACATGTCATGAAAGCATCATAATAATTGAAAAAGATAAAAATATTTGCATTTTATCTTTTGTGATGTCTTGGAATCCTTACACACTCATAAGAAAAAAAATATGTTTATTATGAAAAAAACCTCCAAGTAAATCCAAGAATTTATCATTAACGTTTATCATATGAGTCATACTCGTGATATATTACAAGAATTATTAAAATATAATTCAAATATCTGTAGTGTAAATTAAAATATATGTTAATAATTCTGGATGTTTAACCACATTCCAAATTTAAATCCATTCATCAATACAAGTAAACTTATAATGAAAATCATGTTAGAAAATGATTCTAAATCTATAAAATTGAACCACTTAAACCCATCAAAAACACCATAAATGATCCTGATAATTTTAAAATGAATCAATTAAATGTATAAGATCTTAAGGTAAATTTAATTAGATAAGGTACATTTGATTATTTAGGACATTAATATCAAACAAATAACACATTCAAGCATAAGGTAAGGGGTTTTCTTATGTCACATTTAATTTCATTAAATTTTCATTGTTCTCCACTTATTTCATGTATGTGGTGTATGTGTACTTATATTTGATATATAATATCATTATTATATTTATATTCATGGTATTCTTTCACTCATTTGGTGATTACTAATTTTTGTTAATATAATATGATTGATTGTAATATGGTAAGGGACTTTGTCTCGATTTCCATATCATTGAGACTTACATGGTATTGAGCATATAATATTTATTATGTGTTTAATTAATTACCCATTTTAGATCATTTATCATTTGAAATTATAATTCCATTAAATATCAATTTTCTCATATCATGAATATTATTTTTTCTTTATTTCATATACCATTTCACATAGGGTGTTTATTTTGAATGCTACCATAACTAGGGAGATATTGATGAATCTGTATCCTATTTTAAATAAATATATTTAAAAATAATATTGTTATAATATTAAATATTTTTATAATTAATGATTTAGTTTGGAACTGATAGGTGGGGCTTTCTATATCCTCTTGATTCATTGATAGGTTTACAGGACAAATTATTTTTCCACAAACCCTTCTAGTTGGATTCCAAAAATAAGACTGGTGTCTACCCATAGAATTTGACAGTATCGATGATATAATGGTTCATGTGCCAAATAAATGAATTCCAAATAATAAGAATTATCTTTATTCATTTTCCAGTTATTATTATCAATGTGGTTTTCACTATGACAATATCTATGGATTTATTTTTATTCTCATTATATTTATGGAATGTGTTTTCAATTATTCACCTTGCCTTATCAGTTATGTGAAATTGATTATGATTCAGTTATTATTGAACCATGATTCCACTATGCGTAACCCTTACTAAGAATTTGATCTTTCCCCGTTCATTTGTTTTCCTTTCCCTGGTTATGAATAAGATATCATTTATTGAGATTTCGATGAAGTAGTTTATTATCATTTGTCATGTATCATATTTCGATTCCTTACAAATAGTAAAATGGGTTCCATGTATGTGTACAATTTTTTCAATACTACTAAAATGATAGGACATTTGGTATTTGATTCCTTTTAATCTTGATAATGTAAGAAAGTAATGCGTATACTTTGTAATTATAGGGTTAGGGCGTTATAGTTTGTATCAGATGAAGTGTAACCGAATCCATCAAAAATAAATTTAGAAAATATAGTTTAGTGAACAGAACCCTAAGAAAGTCTTAGAAGAATATAATAGAATAAACACCCATGTCTATTTTGATGGAATTTTACATGAAAAATGTTGAGTTCAAAATTTGTGAAGGTGGTAAGAATATAACACCCCAATATATTTTTTTAAATGAATACTTTAAACTCATTAGATATCTTATAATACATGGAACACTGAGACTCTGTGAAATAACACTCTATTATAGAACATACTTAAAACCTACCCATTGAACATAATTTTACCACACCATTAATTTAAATTTCAAAAAACCGGACATACATGGTTGCGTTCAATAAGATATTTATAGTTGTATAACTTGACCCTAATTTTTGGTAAATAGTAATGTACCCTTATGAATTGTAACTCGAACCTGATATAATACAATGTACCGTAATAAATATTAAATTGACAATTATTAATAGTTATGTACTCTTACAAATAGTAACTTGACCCTTATAAATAGTATTATACCCTTATAAATAGTAACCTGAATAGCAATGCACCATTATGAATAGTAACTTGAATAAAATGAACCCTTATGAATATTAAAATTAGTATTTTTTAGTTAATGATGATTTTAATTGAATATTATGATTCTAATATTAAGAAATTTATTTCATAAAATGGGGTCCTTTTTTGGATTCAACGTGTCTAAAAATAATTTGGAAGAATTTTTGGGATTTTTATGAAATAGTTTAAATTTTTTCAGTAGTAAAAAACAATGTTTTTTAAAAAATACTGCATTTTTCATGAAAACATCATGAAATTATTTTGATATATAAATTTATTTATAATTTTTAAAAACTAAATAATTATATTACATGTTAATTATTGTACAAAATTAATTTAGAAAACGAAATGTTTATTTTTTCTTTATAAGCATTAAAATCATTTTGAATGTTGACTTATTCCCTAAGCGACGCTGAAAATGTCAAAATTAAAAATTTATATATAATAATTGAGTTATAATAATTATTTTGATGACATATTATTTAATTTTTATATAATTTTTATCTATTTTATTTTTATTTTTTAATTTTAGTTATATATATCATATATATTATCCTAATGTATGTGTAATGACTATGAAGGTCAAGAAAAAACAAAATAACAAATTTTAGAAGATGTATTTTTATGTATAAGAGTGAATACACATAATGAAAATATTCATAAATTTATTTTGAACCGAATTAATTTATATTTTTGAAATATTTTATTTTTATTTTTATATATGAAATAAATAACAATAATTTTTATGCAACACTGATGTAGTTCCTCTCAATGAATAAGAAAAATAAATTAAATTTTACTATTATAAATTATAAGAATAATTAAATGACCCTTATTTTAAAGAAAACATTTTATATAATCATATTAATATTTTTATCATGTTTTGATTCAAATTTGTGTTATTTTAGACCCACATAAATCACTTTAAATCCATTATAATATAATATTTCAAATAGAAATCGTGTTGTGACAATATGGTTTCTAGTTTTAAAAATAATGTTATATGATATTTTTTAGAGGTTTTATTCAAACAAAGAATAGTATATAGAAATATATGAAAATTATCGTTCACATGTAATGTTATTTCAAATTTCTAGACAACAAATAAATACCATAATGGATTTCACAATGATGGTTCAATTTTAATTGAATTAATAAAATAAATATAATATTATAATTTTAAGATAATTAAAGGGTTCTACAACTGAATATGACATTTCTATGATATAATATAAAAATTTATTCGATTTTAAACTTTTTTTGATGTGTTTGATTAAATAGTTATGAATAGTTTTTATCTTGAAAAAATAGTTTTACATGAATAAAATATTTTATTAAAACATTTTAAAATTCCAAAATTATTGGACAAGTAAAAAATGATATAATTACTATGAAAAATAATTCAGTTTACTTTTATGGCTTCTGGGATTCTTAAAACCTATAATATATTTTTTATATTTTAATAATTTTTTTGTTTCCTAAGTTACCCTTCACCTTACATATAAAGGGAGGTTTCTTCTTTCACAAATTTCATACCCATAAGACTTTTTTTCCAGATTTTTCCATATTACATCCTCATCATTCTTTGAAACATTTATGTTTGTCTGTTCTCCTAAAAATACTACATCAAAGATCCTTAAGGTGGTATCAAATGAGGAATATTCAAGAGGTAAAACTTCATCTCCTTCTCTATTAAATTCATTATCAATTATACCTTATCCCGGCCTATTATACAACTATTCATGAAAACTCCAATACTATATATGTACTGAAATATTGTTATGATAATTTAATATTCTATCACCATCTCTTCGTTTCCCTCCATTTATACTATAATTGAGAATATCGTTCGAGATGTGTTAATTATCACGTTCAAGTAATAAAGGGTTTCAATTCACATTACCATATTCATGAAAAGCCATGAAACCATTGTAATGATTGAAAAAAAATCTGAATATATATATATTTCCTTATATAATGTTATGGAATCCTTACATACTCATAATATAAAATAATAATACCAAACAATTTCACTATGCACAAAACTGTCATGTTTATCTGAGAATTTATCATTAACTTTTATCTAATGAGTTATCCTCAGGAAATATATCCAAAATAATTATAAGATAATTTATATCTCTTTAATGTCACTAGTTTTATTTTTTAACAATTTTGTATGTTTGACCACATTTCAAACGAACATCCATTCACGAATAGAAGTAAACTGATCCTTAAAACCAAGGAAGAAAATGCTTCCAAAAAAAAATAAAATGAACCTCTGAAAACCATCAAATATTCCATGAATAAACGTAATAAGCTTAAAATGAATTAGTTAAATGTATATGATCTAATTTAGTAAATAATTAATGATTTTAAATTTTATAATTCATGTTATTAAGATCATTCAAATAACACATTCGAGAATATGGTAATGGGTTTTCTCAGCTAACTTTTAATTCTGGAGATTTCCATTTTTATCAACATATTTATTTTATGTGTTGCATGTGTTCATAAATTTGATATATAATATCATTATTATTTTTATATTATTGGTATTTTGTGAATAATTTTTGATTATTAATTTTTGTTCATATGATTCGATTGATTGCAATGTGGTAATGGACTTTGTCTCAATTTTCATTTTATTGAGACATACAGGGTATTGAGAACCTAATCTTTATTATATGGTGTATCTACTTCCCCTTTGAGATCTTTTAACATTTAAAATTTTAATTCATTTAAATATCCATTTTCTTGTATCATGGATGTTATTATTTCCTTAAGATGTATACCATTTAACATATGTAGTTTATTTTGAATTCTACCTTAACGATGGATCTATTTATAAATTTGTATCCTGTAATCAATACAAATATTTAAAAAGAATATTTTTCTCATAAAAAATCACTATAAAGATAATTTTATGGACTATTAGTGATGGTTGGGCCAACTATATACCCTTTATGCATCGATAGGATTCATGAAAAGATTTTTTTGGCGATAAACCCATCGAGTTTGTTTCAAAAAAAAAGATGGGTTTCTACCCACATACATAAACTGTCTCAATGGAATAATGGTTCATGTACCAGATTCATGACGTCAAAATAATAATAATTCTATTTATTCATCATTTGCTTATTACATTACATTTGGTTTTCTCTATGACAAAATATATGGTGTCATTTTTATTCTCATTTATTGATGGTATGTGTTTTCATTTATTCACCATGACTTATCAGTTATGTAAAATTCATTATGGTTCACTTATTATTCATCCATTATTCTACTATTTTTAACGCTTACTGAGCATTTTATCTCACCCATTTTATTTTTTTCCTTCCCTGGGATATTAAAAAGAGATCATTTTTGAGATTTCAAAGATGTAGTTTAATAGCTTTTATTATGTGTCATATTTTTTTACTTTTCCAATGTAAAATTTCCTCCATGTATGTATCTATTTTCATGAAGAATACTAAATTGATTAGTCCTTAGGGATATTATTTTTTGTAATCATGCCAATGTAATAAAGTAATGCAATGACTTCGTGCTTCTGGGGATGGGGCGATACAAGTTATGTGAAAAACTATATAAAATGTCTTTTGAAAATATTTACTCACATTATGAATAATATATTTCATGTGGAAAAACAATAAAAAATCCCCATTATATATGATCCCCAAAAAATAATTCATTTTATCCAATTGTGAAATTTCTTAAATACAACTATTTTTTTTGTTTATATTCAGTCCAAAGTTAATGTGAGATAATGAGGAGACAGTAGATTTTAAATCAATATCTGAGAATAGTTTTTGTTGTCTACTACTTTCAATTTTACATTTTTTAAAAATATTTTATCTCATTTGGAAATGAATATCAACAGGATTAAATCTATGAATATATCTAATATACATTTTTATCTGATTTAAGAGCATTAAAACTTATTTTTCACTCATATAGTACCTTCGTAATTTTGGAATATGTGTATGACATCCATTATATATTCCATATAATGGGAATTAAATAATTTTATACATTATTGAAACATTGATAATGAATGTTTTTCACAAAAAAATTATATGTACTAACACAATTAATCCATAGAAAATGACGCATTAATCCACGGAAACCAATACAAATCGATATTATTTTTTGGATTTCATATAATTATTAAGGTGAAAATGATATTTGGATCATCTTCAACATCCAAGGAGGTATATTTTACAAAGGTATATGGATATCAAAATAATAATATTGAATACTGTAAGAAACAAATGTATAGAATCTGTATGAAGAAAATCCTAATCGCACATTATGGACATCTGATGTAAAAAATGGATACACCTTGCCAAATGTTACCATAAATCACCATAAAAAGGATGATTCAAAAATTTACATGTTGAAATATTAGTTTTGATCCATGAAATCAAGGAATTTGTGTTTTAAGGCATAAGAAATTCTACAATCATAGTGAAATTAGTAAGTACCTCAACTACTTGACATTATTCAATCTAGAATTCACTAGTTATGCCACTCTATATGTTTATTATCCACATGTAGTGTACCTAAATAATTATTCATTTTACCCATATATTTGATGAAATAATTTTATCATGCATGAATATTCTAATAACCATAACCTAAATTAAAAATAAATAGATTCTCTCTATCATTGAAAACTTATATGAAACACATTTCCTTCAGGTTGAAATGTTTTAACCCAATAACATATCTGATCAAAACAACAATTTGACATTATATTATCAAATTTAATATCCATAAATATTGTAACATCTTAAAATTAACTTAACTAATAACCTTAATATAATTTATCATCAGAATACATTATAAAATAATTGATTTGGGATCGTTCTTACTTAGAGTGAAATCGATGTCATCATGGGTTCCAATTTTATGAAAATACAAATCAGCAACATCATGAATTATTTTTTGAAACCATGATAGATCATGATGCAGATTATTAATATATTCTTAAAAATTATGTTCATCTGGTTGATTCATGAAACATAATATTTTTGAGAACAAAACTGCAATAGTTGACCACCAATTTTTTAAAAAGTGTCATACCTCCTTGGATCGCATTTCAAAAATGGACACATAATTTTCCCATCAAAAATGATTTTTGTATTTGATTATGCTAATGATAAAAAGTAATAAATAAAATTATTATATATATGTGATTTATTAAATATTAGTTTGTATTTTGGTGATCATATATCCGATCATGATCATGTAATAATGAAAATTGTCAACTTCCTTGTTCCATATTTCTCAAATACGTATAATATAATAAAAATAGTAATTTGATATAAGAAAGAGATGGTCTCAAAAGGATTATAAAATTAAAAATTTATAATTTACTAGTAAATAATTTTATATCATTAAAGCTTATTTTTACTCATTTGTGACGATTTTAACTATTTACCATTAAATTAATCCAATTACAAGTAATTTTTTATATTTTAAAATATTTTTTTCTATTTAAAATTATTAGTAACAACAACAAATTACCTTAAATTATTACAATTTACACTAAAATATTTCTTTCTATATTAAATAATTACTAATTACCATAAATTCTTACTAATTATAAATATTTTTTACTAGTTACCTATATTCTTTTACCAACTACTTCTAATTATTTTTAGTTAATTATATTTTTTCAAATTAATATTAATTATTGCTAAGTACAATAAATTATAACTAATTATAGAGAGTTTTTAGTAATTATAACCATTTTTTACAATGAATTTATAATTATAGTCAATTGTTATTAATTACTAGTAGTTATTCATATTTTCTGCTAATTATTACTATTTATTTCTATCCTCTAGTAACTTACACTCATTTCTAGTAATTATCATTAACTACCACTAATATATAGCAATTAATAGTAATTTTTTTAAGTACGACTTATTACCAGTAATTTATTAGAATTACTGAAAATTATGACTATTTATTGTTAATTGTAACAAATAACAAATAATATTTACTAATTATATTTATTTATTACTAATTATATTACATTGTTACAAATATCAACCACTAATTACTAATTACAACCATTTTTTAGTAATTAATGATAAATATTACGAATCATTTGTAATTTTATGTAATTAATTATAATTTTTATTATGTGGTGTTAATTACCTCAAATTATTACTATGTACTATTAATTATTAAAAAAATTTATGAATAGATGCTAATTTTTACTATGTACTAGTAATTACCCCTAATTTTACATAATTAACTACATTGTTTTAGTAATTACCTCTAATATTTTACTAAATAGTTATAATTTTTACTAATTTCCACTAACATTTTCTATATACCACTAATTTTAACTAGTCACTGAAAATTTTTACTAGGTATATCTAATTGTCTGAAATTTTTACTTCATGTAATTTTTACTCAATATACATAATTAAAATTAATATTTACAAATTATCTTTAATTTATTCTAAGTACTATTAATTACTATTATTTATTATTAAGTATCTCCAATTATCCCTAATTATTAGAAATTAATTATAATTACAATAAATTATTTATAATTGCTGCAAAATATTACTAATTATAGCTATTTGTTACTAATCACTAGAAATTATTACTAATTACAACTAAATATTACCAATTATGGCCAATATTTATTAATTACTACTAGTTTTTACTATTAATTACTAATTTTTAATAATTACACAAAATTATTACAAATTACCCCCCAAATTATATATCTACTGATAATTTATAGTAATTATTGCAAATATTCCCTATGTATAGCTATTTTTTACCGAGTTCCCCAAATTACAGCTACTTTTTACTAATTCCTACTAATTCCTTCTATTTTTTAGTTATTGCTGGTAATTATATTTTATTATTACTAATTATGATTAGTTTTTACTAGTTATCTCTAATCATTACTATTTGTCACTAATTATTACTGATTACAACTAGTTATTACTAATTACTGCTAATTGTTACTCATTACATCTATTTTTCACCAATTTCAAAAAAATATTAATAATTACCACTAATTTTTATTAATATAACTATTTTTTATAAATTACGAGAAATTATAAATAATTAACTATAATTACAATACTACCTTACCAATTACTTCTACTTAATAATAATTACCAAGAATTATTAATAATTACCAATAATAATTATTCCTTCCAATTTAAATTTTTATAAAATATATCAATTTGAGGGAAAGTGATAAAAACAAGTAGATTACAAACCCACCTCATGTCAAACCTCATAAGAGGTTACGAAAATGTTCCAAAAAAATAATAATTGTTTTGAATTTAACACCCTATGTACTCTACAGGATATTGATGTTACCTTTTCTTCTAGGTCTTCATTGATTAGATCCTCAAAGTGGGTGACCATCCTATCCCAAGTCTGAATGTATTCATCCAGGTTTATTTTCTTCTCAATGATTCCATGAGCCAAGATCCAGTTTTTCTTGCCGATCCACTTCTATTTCTCTTCATTAAGGCCAACTTGTAATGATCTAGCGTACATTCTATCTTCTTCTTCTTTTGAAATATTTGTAGTAAATTGATTATCCTTTATATATTCCTCATAATTTAGGAGAAGATCTAGGTCATCATCCTCCTTCCTTGCCATCTTTTGGGAAAGCACTGATGCCACCATGCCCATTGACCGTTTTGGATCCCCAAGCATGTCACCTTTAGACTCCCCAACATTGTCATGGAAGGAAGGTTGAATAGGCTCCCAAAAATGAATACCATTTCCAAATGGTCGTGTAGTCATTGGTTTTGGAAGGTATGTGTAATCTCTCCGAGTCTTGGTCTTCCTCTCGGTATAAGCCGTATAGTCCACAACATCAATGATCCTTAGTTTCCCTTTTGACATCCTATAATGTGAGATCCTATTGAGTTTATCATCTTTGTAAGAATCCTAGCGAGACTCGGGTGTCTCATCTAAGGAAACTCTTGAAGGTTGATCAGTAGTAGAAGGACTCTTATTTTTGGTCAACCTGTGAGTCAACATGGTTCATTAATCATTATCCACAACTCTATCCACACCACAAGTCATATAAAGGAGAGATAAACATCCCAAACACATAGAAGTGGATCCAGGAATCCCTTGATTAGACCCCAATGGTCCATTATCACGCATTGGGGACAAGATGGTGTGGCCACTATTAGCACTGACCACCTCCAAACTGAAACTCGAGGGGAGAGATAACACATCCACATAGGATTTCACATAAGAAGTAATCATTTTACCCACCTTCCCTGGCTATACAAGTGGTATTACATCCCTTCCCACACCTAAAAACATGTTGGAGATGACCTAAAAGACCACAAAAACAATATAAATCGAACAAATTTTCAAAACTAACCCTCTATTTAATCTGGTACTCATTCTCAATATCAATCCACAAAAAATTGACTGGTGGATTAGAAGCATAGCCCTACACAAAGATTTTCAGAGAAATTGGATGGAATATGGATCAAGATTGGTCATCAAAACATAAGAACCTACACACCATATTTCCAAGAATCAAAAGGGTGGAGGGGTTTTGGAACAGAAGTGTAAGACTAGGGAAGCTTACCCAGATTGGAGTCATCAGAGGATCACATGTCAAATAGAAATTGAAGTACTGTTAGAAGAGGATGAAGAGATCTCCAATGTAGGAATGTTTCTTGTTGGTCTAGGCAGTGATAAGGGCATATTCAGTCACAAAGTGAATAAGAAGGTGTCTAGGGTCCAGAAGCCCAAAAATAGATTGGTTATTCAAACTACATGACTTGGTGAAAAATTGGTCGATGGCATCAATAGAATGGCTATTCTGACCAAAGCAATCCACCATAGAGTTCCCATGTATTTCCACTTTATTAGAGAACTCCTTACCCATTACCAAATTCTTCGAGAATACCTCAACCAACTAGGGGACTTTGGGGCCAAGGTCGAGGACAAGGAATGTCGGGATCTTCAATAGATCAGTGAGATGATAAATGGAGTTGGGGGGATGAAATACCAATCGACCCCTCCCCCTATCAAGAGGGGGGGATAGAGGTCTGAGACCATGACCGTCAGACCATGGAAACCCTAGGAGGCGGTAGGAGATCCGGTGTTCCTGGGATACTCTTGATTTCTTTACAACTACTAATTATTAATTACCACTAATTATTACAAATTTATTGTAATTTTTACTAAGTGACACAAATATTTTCTATGTGTAACCTATGATTACTAGATAATGTTAATTAATGATAATGTTTTCCTATGTACAACTAATTTCCATAAAATTTTACTATGTACCGCTCTGTTTTATGAAATATAATTAATTATCTCTATTTTTTAGTAAATATACATAATTTTTAGTAAATAAGGAAAAATTTTACTAATTTTTGATATTTTTTACTAATATCTAATAATTTATAGTTATTACTACTAATTTATATAATCACCTTTAATTATTACAATGTACTACTAATTACCTCTGTTTTTTACTATGTAACCCGTATTACCGCTAATTTTTAGTAACTAAAATTAATTTTTAATAATTATTCGCAATGAACCAAAATTCTTACAAATTTCTGCTATTTAATACTAATTACCTCTAATTTTTACTAATTTTCACTAATTATTACTACTCTCTATTAAGTATTACTAATTATGACTATTTTATAGTAAGTAGTGCTAATTTTTAGTAATTACATATGATTTTTAGTGATTACCACTTTTTGCCTTAAATTTTTTATATTAACAATATTTATTACTTATTACTGTTAATTATTACTAATTAGTTGTAATTATAATTACTTGCCACTAATTATTATAAATTATCACTAATTTTTACTACTTCCTTCATAATTTTACCCAGTACCACTATTTATAACTATTTTTTACTATATACCCCCAGTTACCTTTAATTTTTACTATGTGTTGAAAATTATATTTATTTTTTAGTAAATGTCACTAATTTTTACTAATTAATGTTAAGTTATAGTAATAATTGATATTTTTCTCAAATGATCACTAATTTCTAATAATTGAAGCTTATTTATGATAATTACAATTAATTATTAAAAATTAAACTGAATACTAATAATTATAACTAATTATAACTAATTTAAACCGATTACATCTAATTAAACACAATTAGTAATAATTAAAACTAAATAATTTTAATTAAAAAATTATTACTGCTTAAAACCAATTACTGAAAATTAAATATATGTAAATATTATTAAAAATAATTGATGCTAATAAATAATAATTATTATTATTATTATATAAAATAAATTAATTGAAATTAAAAAATTATAATGAATAACTTAAAGCAGAACTTTTGTTAGATAAACCTAGTAGTATTTTCCTCCCTAAAAAATTTAAATCATTTAAATAATAATGAAGAAGAATGGTAGTGTAGAGTTAAATTGGTGAGCTAAACAGAAGATAGATTGAAACAAATTTAGGGGGTATATATAGGTGTTCTCGCTGCGCATGATGGGGTCATGGGGGAGAAACGTGCGTGACCCGGCGGTTGATTAGAGAAGACTAGGCTCTGCATAATCACTCGTATCGGGTGCACCATTTTCACCTCAGAACACCCAATGGTTCTGTATCCTACATTGTGTGGACCTGCTTTCCAAAGGTAGGCGTTCACTGGGTGGTTTGACCAGCGATGCTTAAGAACTCACATTGTTCGAGAGGAATGGAAGTCGGGATCATCGCACCCTTTTGGGGGAAAACTATTGCATATTCTGGGACTCTCTTATAGATTTAAGATGTATTCATATGTTCATGAATCTATGGTTTATACCCAAGCACAGTATCTACATATTTAACTATGGTTAGCAATGGTCAGCTGGACGTAGGGGTTCGGAATCATTTATGCCCAAGGTTTACCATCCCTTGTTGGATTAATGACCACGAGGAGTCTGGAATCAATGAGGCGCCACTGGTTTAAAGCCTCGAAACTGAGCACTCTGGAGTTTATTATCATCCAGGGGAGGACAGAAAATGATTTGAGCGTCTGAATTGAACCCATGGTACGGGCTTCCTAAGTGTCCTCGTGAGAGGAATCAGAATCCACGTAGTTCGCATTAGTATGGGGCTTACTCTCTAGGATTCATAGGGCTGGTGTGGTGAACCGATGTGAAGATGGCTGAATCAACCATTTTTTGGGATAGAACCTCTTGGAGGCTTCCTACGTACCCCGGGATAGGGTATCAAAGTCCACGTAGTTCGAATTAGGGAGTTTCAGAGAGCCAACGTGATTTTGGACCCGAAGCTCCGATGGATGGTGGGATTTAACCTCAGAGAGGCTTCCTAAGTACCCTGCCTTAGAAAGGATCAAAGACCTCATTGTTCATGCAGGTCCACCATCATTGTGAGGGTGTCGCAACCATCACAAATCTCTAAGCCCACGTGAGTCATGCTCGGTGTGAGAAACAAGAGAATGCAACATGCTTGTCTAACCTCTCAATTTTCTCCCTTCTGAGGGAAGCGGAGACATACAACAAGAAGAGGAAAATATTGGTACCACTAGAGTCTCCTTCACCTTGGTATTTGAGGATGGTAGAAGTCGCACAGTGGAGCAATGAGCCTTCTATGATGAGAGGGGAAGGGCCATTAGCTTATGGCGTGGATGGTGTGGGGCTTACATCAAGAAGGATTCCCAAAGAGGAAACAAGGACTTATGCATGATTAGCGGCCCTAGAAGTCGAGGCTTACTCCAGAATAGAGGCTCGGTGGTGACGAAGCCCCTCGGGAGAGGGACTTGGCCCCCGAAGAAGAATGGGGCAGCTCCCTTCTCATTACTCCCTTCCTTGGCCACGGTCGTGAGGAAGTACGGAGGTGAATGTGGGATTCCTTTTAAGGGGTATCCCACCACTCCCCTGGGAGGGGAGAAGAGCCCCTGTCCTAACAAGTGGAGGGGAATAAAGGGGACTCCCGCGCTCGGACCCTGCGTTACCGTGGGAATGTGAACCCAAGAATTCTTCAGAAATCCGCTCAAGGGATGGGGAAACCCCTTCACCCCCGCTTACCCTGGGTATGTGAACTCAAAACGGCGCGCTGATGAGCCTAAAGGTTACATCATATCGGTCTAGTGGCTCTAGTGGAGGCCTTGGCTCGGGGACGGTGAATGGGCTGATGAAGGGGTTGCTATGGATCAGGATGGATTGGAAGGATTTTATCGGGCTCGGTGAATGGGAACAACGATTGATTTGGTAGGCCACCCGAGTGTAAGAGGAGTGGCTCCCTTCACGCAGGAGGGTGCAACGCTATTGTAGAGACCTTCCTCAAACCAGGGTGGTTCACGGATTACGTGGCTATCTGCGAACCAGGGTGGTTCGCAGACTGAGAGGTCGTCTGCGAACTGGGGTGGTTCGCGGATGGATAAGAATCCCCCGAACAAGGGTGGTTCACATATTTGGGTTCGGTCCACGGACCAGGATGGTCTTCGTAGGCTTCCATGTGAGCAGCGTTGTCCAAGGTTGATGTCGTTCGGAGGTTCATCGGTCGGAGGTTCGCCCGTGTAGGAGGGTGCTACGCGGTGCGACGGATCGGAAAAGGGGAATAAACTCCCTGGTCCATGGGGAGTGCATCTGTGGAGGGGTCGTGGTTCGTGGTCTTATTTTTTTTCATTTTAAGTTTGCGGTTCACCAATTTGTTATGCGCATTCGGTTCCTTATTAATTCATTTCCATCTTTATACCTGTTCTAGTTCACGAACTGGAACATCGCCCTTTGTGAAATCCTAAGATCATTCCTTCGAAATCCTTCCACCTGAATATGATCGATATCTCTCCCTCTTCCACATCGATCTCCTTTTATAGAGTGGGGAAGGAGATGTATCTGTGTCCATGCGACACCTTTCGCAGAGGCCCATGGCCGGAAACCTGATTTACAGATGACTTGGTCAATCCGCACCTGGCAGGGGGCATTGAATGCTCCTCCCCCACGAACCAAAACTAGCTCGGGGAGTACCTCGTGGCCGCACAGTTTTCCACCTCCATTTCGCGAATGATAGCGGAATAATTCTGTTCTAGTTGATGCGTCTCATGCCTGGGGAGGTTCGTCACGATGGACCGTCTTAGTGCCTGACCTGCCTCACGCCCGGGGAGGAGTTCCCGCCTCCGTTTCGTGAATGACATTGATCTTCAGAGGGGGTGGCTCACGTCGGTCTTCCTGGTTCACGCCCACGTAGGAACTCCTCCCTTATTTCGTGAATGACAGCGTCTGCAGGAGGGTGTTTCTCCGAACTAGTCGCGTACTATTGCTGGGAGCCGGTATGCGGACCGGTTTGGTCCATTCCCAAGTCTTCGGGTAATTAGATTTCCCCCTTGCGGAATTTTCAGGACCTTACAAATTCCCCCAATCGGAATGGGGTCCGATCGGAACCAAGAGGAGGCTATTCCGATGTAGAGTGTTCCTGAAACATGGTGAGTGATTGGACAATGCTCTGAATTTTTCCTGAGCCAATGGACTCAGCATGCACAGTTATACATTTTCTAGGGTTTTGTACAAAAAACCCTACAAGGTTTTTGCATTTTTCGTCAATACCCTATTTTTTCCTTGGCCCATTTAGTGTGGACCCCCCAGTTATGGCCTGGCTTTTTCATAGGTCGCCCATTTCAGGTTTTCAGCCTAACAGGCTTTGCGCCTTTTTTCGGGAGCGGTTTAAAGACCCATCGACAAGACTATCATTACTGATGTTTTAGGTCGAACAACAATGATATGATATGGTGGGGAGGGGTCCCCAATGAGGATTGGTTGATTAAAAGTTGTTTCAATACCCTTAAGATGCATGTAAGGGGAACATGTTTAGGTTTGGACGACATGCGGGGAATATCTCAAGGAATGGGAGACGTATTGGCATGCAGTGGTAGGAAGAGCATCGCCTAAGGAAATATTTCCTTTGGTAGACTGCCCAGGGGCGATCAATATGCATAGCTGCTGAGGGCATGATATTAATAGGCGTGAAAAGGTGTCCTTATGTCAATGACTCTCCATCTCGAATGGCCTGAGGACCTCATGGAAGTTCGGATATAGAAACCACCATGGGCAGCTTAGAGATTTCTGAAAACCACCAGGACTGGTTCAAAAAGTTGTGTGATGTCTAAAAAGGTTTAAAAACATTTTATTAATCAGGAGTGTGAAAACCACTAGGGGTCGCTACATATCCTGTCAGGGTAGGAATCAATCCATACATAGTTCATTGAAATCTGTGCAGTTTAACGTCGTGCGGTGAGGACGAGATACTCTTATTTTAGGGTCATCGAGTTTGGACTGTTTGGTGCTTGGCAGTTTAACATCCTGCATCATGGATGACTTATCTTTGTAGTTTAATTTCGTGCGGTAAGGACGAGGAATACACCTCGTGTAGGTATGGTCCATACTAGGGGGAAGAGCATTTTTTAACATTATTCCGGCAGTTTAACGTCGTGTGGTAAGGATGAGGAATACACCCCACATAGGGTTGGTCCATACCAAGGGGAAAGGGGAATTTTTAATTTTCATTCAGGGGTGGTTGGGCTAGGATAGAAGGCCCCAACATCGCTACATATCCTGCGAAGGCAGGAATCATGTCGTACGTATTTCTATAAAGTCTGTGCAGTTTAACGTCATGCAGTGAGAATCGAATACTCTTAGTTTAGGGTTATAGAGTTTGTACTATCAGGGTCTTGAAATTTTAAGGTCCTGCAACTCAGACGACTTATCCGTGAAGTTTAACGTCGTGCGGTATGGACAAGTAATACTTAGTTTCTATGAGAAATACTTCTTTAGGAACATCTCATTTATATGAGTGGTAGTAAACTTTATGTCGATGGAGATCAGGGCATATGCTCTGTTGGAGTAGACCTTGTGTAAAACATGTGTTCCCTACCACATGGGCTCCAACATTGGAGGTTTCTATTCGGGTATCATTGGGGTCCGGAAGACCCACACCAATTCTCCTTCCAAGAATGACCAAAGACATACATTCTTATTGAAGGCTCGTGCAATCCGGTTCTGATACACATCCAGGTGGTGCAAAGTTTGAATCCACTTCACATATAGCTACACCAATTCACCTAGTCACTTTTCTGATTGCTCATCGTTTGATAATTGATCACAAATGGAAACATGGAGCAAGGGGAATTGGAGCTCAATGTGAAGGACTGCTTCCATTATGTATACTAATGAGTACAGAGTAGCCCGATCAGCAGTGTATATTGTTGTTCGATAAACCAACAATGCGTGAAGGAGTTTGTCTGGCCACGAACTCTTGTTTTTGTCCACCATCTTCTAGAGAATATTGGATAGGGTTTTGTTGAAATCCTCTATCTGTCCATTGGCATCTGCATGGTAGCGGGATGAGTGGTTAGCCTTGATACCATATTCTTGGTTGAGTTTCTCCAATTCAGCAGAGTAGATGTTGGTGTCGTTATCCGTCAGTATGGTATGAGGGTCACCAAATCTGGTGATGATATTGGATTTCCCAAAGCTGACAATGTTTCTTTCTCCAACTTCCTTAAGCGGTATAGCTTCCGCCCATTTGGAAAAGATGTCAGTTTCTGTGAGGATATTTCAGATGTTTGGCCGTGGCGGGAGAATATGGTCCCACGATGTCCATCACCTAGATGGAAAATGGACAGGAGTACATTCCTTGATGATTCAACTCTGGGGGTTGGTGTATCAAGTTGGCATGAATTTGGCATGGGTGGAATTTTTCTATAAAGCGCTCTCAATTTCACACCACAGTAGGCCAATAGTACCGAAGCCTTCAAATCTGATGGGAATGCTTGGTCCCCGGTTGATGTGCTCCACATACTCCGTCTTGTCCTTCATTCATTGAGGCAACAGTTTCTTCTCTATCGATACATGTGAGGAGGACTCCATCGAGGCCCCATTTGTAGAGGACCTCATGCCGACCCATGCCTCAATATAAGACAAAGTTAATTGCCCTTCTTCGTATTTGCTCTCGTTTAGCCCTGTCTGATGGAAGTTCTCCCCATTGAAGGTATTTTGCAATGGGGGGTCATCCAGCCTGTGGGAGGAGCATATGGTTTAGAGACAGGACTACCTTCTTGTATTTCTTCAATATTAGTTTGAACAAATGGTAATACCATTAGACGGTGAGCAATACTAATAACTGTTTCATCCCGATTTGGGTCAGCTAGGGTTATGGCTGCATTAGCTAATGTGTCTGCCTAACCATTTTGAGACCGGGGAATATAGGTCAATGTTGGTTATGTGGAGAACCTCACCATAAACCCTCTAACATGGTCAAATAGGGGAATCATCTCCTCCTTTTTAATGGAATAGTCACCATTGAATTGCTTGATGATGAGTTCCAAGTCACCTTTTGTCTTAAGGTGTTTTACTTATGCCTGGATTGTGAGCTCCAGGCCTACAATAAGGTCTTGATACTCCACTTCATTGTTCGTACATCCTTCTGACAGGAGGAAGGAATATGGCAAGACTGCCTTTTATGGGGACATGAGTTTTATCCCCAAAACCTCCTTGTTAAATTTGGGATCTTCCATCCTCCTCCCGGTCGGGCTTCGGGATGTGCCGTTGAAGTATAATTCCCATTCTATGAACTTCTCTTGAACCGAGAAGATTTCTTCATCTGGTAGTTCGGCATCCGGTGAGGTGGTCCCCGTCAAATGGTGCTCGACCAGAAAATATGCTAATTCCTGGCCCTTGATGGCTTTCTGAGGCACAAACTAGATGTCAAATTGTTGCAGGACGACTGCCCATTGGGATAGGCGTTCGGTCAGCATCGGGCGGTTGAGGATGTACTTGAGCCAGTTACTATGTGAGACCTAATGGACATCAAGATGTTGCAGATAATGTTGAAACTTTTGAACTACGAATACCAAGTCCAATCATCTATTCTTGATGTTTGAGTATCGAGTCTCATCATCAATCATGGTTCGGCTGAGATAATAGAGATTGTTTTCACTTCCTGCATCATTTTTCTGCGCGAGGAAGGATCCCAATGACCGTTCTAGGGCCGTCACATATAGGATGAGAGGTCTTCCTTCAACTGGGGGAATGAGCACTGGAGGGATCAAAAGGTACTTCTTTAGGTTGTCGAACGCCTCTTGGAAGTCATCCGTCCATTGGTACGTGACTCCCTTCTTCATTAGCCTGGTAAAGGGAAAACATTTCCTGTAAGGTTGGCTATGAATCGCCTGATATAGGCTTGGTGTCCTTTGAATCCCATCAACATAGTGAGATTTTATGGAGGTGGTAATCCAATGAGATCCTTTGTCTTTTTAGGGTCGACTTAGGTGCCACGATGGAATACAACGAAGCCACAAGATTTCCTTGAGGTAACCCCAAAGGCACATTTCAAGGGGTTCATCTTCAGGCTATGCTGTCAAAGTTTGTTGAGGATGGCCTCAAGGTCTGATAGGTAATCTGAGCGTTGTATGGACCTAACCACCATGTCATCGACATAGCATTTAATGAATCTCCCTAGGAATGGTTTAAAGATCTGATTCATGGCACACTGATATGTGGCTCTAGAGTTCTTGAGAACTAAGGGAATGACCCTATAACAAAATACTCATTGAGGGGCCCTGAAGGCAATCGATTCTTCATCTTCTCGGGCCATCATAACTTGATTATATCCGGAACATCCATCCATGAACAATGGAGCCTCATATCCAGTAGTTTCCTCGATTAATAACTCAGTGTTTGGGACATAGAAATCATCTTTCGGAAAATGTCGATTGAGATCTCTGAAATCGATGAAGACGCAGATTTGCCTGTTGTATTTCTTGAAAAGTACGATGTTTTCCAACCATATGGGGTACTAGACCTCCCTAATGAAGCTTGATTTAATGAGATTTTCAACTTCAACCTCTATTTTGGCAGCATGTGAGGGGTGTGTCCTTCTGGCGGCTTGTTTATAGCCCCTATGGTCTTCTGGCAGACCTATGTGATGCGTCGCAACTTCGGGATCGAGTCCCAACATTTCCATGTAATTCTAGGAAATCACATCTCGATGTTGCCTTAAGAAAGAGGTATATACAACGTGCCCTTCAAGAGACATCACTAGACTAATGATAATGGGCCTTAGGTCTTCCTCGTTACCCAGGTTTATTTCCTCGAGCTCGTCCATGGTGGTGGTGATACCTTCCTCAAATGCGGGAGGTGCATCCCAGAGATCTTCCTCCTCTTCTTCCCATAAATCCTCTTCTTCATGATCCGATGAGGGAAGGGATCTTGACATGGGATCTTGGGAGTCTGGGGGAGAGGCATCGTGAGAGTCCTTGATCAAGTATTCGCCCCCAGATTGAGGGCTGGCTGATGTTCCCGCATTGTCACGCTCGACCGTTATAGCTGAAGTCATGAGGAAAGGTGAGCGCGTGTCCGGACATGGACCCCTACTCTCAACATGGTAGATGTGAAGTATATAGTCTTTGCCAAGATGTCTGAGGGGGTCATCAGGAAACATTTCCAGACCGTTCGGGGCGGGGATCCAGTCGACACCATTGACCGCAATCTTCTTCTACTTTTGATCATAAAACCCGGAATCAATTAAATGTGACTCGGAGAGCTAAAAAGGGGCCTTGTCAGCGTGAAAAGTCCCACTTTATTCATCGAGACAATACTTAATACACTGATGTTAGGATGAAGGAATGACCATGTGCTTATAGAGACACGACCTTCCCAGTAGGGCATTGAATGTCGGGTTCTGCCGGACCACTAGTAATTTTGAGTAGGCCACAAGGTCTCTAAAATGGGTATTGAAATTGATTTTTCCCATTATCTTATATTCACTATTTTCATAACCCAATAGAGTTGTGGCTGAGGGAATTAGATCATCCTCACTATATCCTACTTTACGGAGTGTCAGTAAGGGAAGTAGGTTAACTCTAGAGCCGTTGTCAATAAAGACTTTCCAGATCTCAAAATGATTAAGTGTGATGAACACATATATTGGTTTGATGTGTCCTTGCATGATGGCATCTTCATCCTGATCATTAAAGGAAATCAACACATTTCAATCAACCGGGATGGTCTCCGCCCGGTAAATCTCAACGGCGGCTACCTCAGCTTGAAACTCCTAGGGGCTAAGCAAAGCTTCTATAAGTGCCTCCCTGAGATATGCTGACAATATTAGGGCCTCCAAGATTGAAAGTTTGGATTGTACTAATGCCAGATGCTTAAGGACATCGTATTTCTGCTCCAGTGATCGATGATTCTACTTTGGTAGGAGAGTTTGAACAGGCTCCTTGGGAGCTGGAGTACGTGATGAGGAGGGACCGACCATGGGGTCAGATGTCGCCGGTGTTCCCATGTTTCGGGGACTCGGCACAGTAAGTCTATTTGTGAACACTAGGTGGCTAGAAACTTGTTCCTCCTCTGATGGGTACCATAGAATAACGGGGCCATAGTTGCTTCTTGTGGAGGTGGAGGGATATTCTTCCTCCTGCTGAGTCCATTGACGGCTCTCCCACGGGATTCTGCGATGTTCATGGTCTGGACCGGAGTCCAACATTATGGTTGGTTTCCGCTGGGACTACGCCTCCCCGGGTATCCCCTGCCTCGAAGATTCCTCCTCCCAGCTTTTCGTGTCGATAAATTGGGTTCATAACTGTACCCTTATTTAGGGAATGATTCAATAAGATGGATGAAGTTGATGGAACCAAAGACTGGATCCTCATCTTGTGACTTTTCATCCTGGTCGGTTGTCCACGATGGTGTCGTTTGGTAGGTCGGTGCCCATGGTGCCATGTTTGAGGGAATAAAATCTGCCAATGTCAGGACCAACTTTGGCCTTCTTGTAGACTACTCCTATTGCACTTGTTTCCTCCCTTTCCGATTATGGCTGGATGACCGACTCGTGGAATGTTCTGAGGCCGATATTGTTGGCAGTGCGACATCAGGGGATGTTAGCGGAAACATCGGCTACTGTAGTTGAGCACGGTGTACGCCCTGGGATTGATTGATAGTCTTCTGAGTCATCTAGTTATAAAATTTGTGCACCTACTTGTGGGTGACTTCCTGCCACCCCTCCCCTTTGTCGGAGTCGGTGGTAGAGATATATGTCACATGCGCTGGGGGTGGTACCATCTCGACCTTCCCTGAGTCTACCATCCTTTGCATGAGGTCCTTGAAGATGAAGCATTCGTGGATACTGTACCCTAACATTCGTTGGTAGGGACAGTAATTTGGCATATCATCGTGGCCTACTTATTCAGGTTTCCTTGGCTCCGGGAGGCGAAACAAGTTGAAATTCATGGTGGCAATGAAGTACCTGCGGACATGGTCCTCTCGGAACGAGTATACCTTGTGTCTTCGTTCCTAAAACTGGTTCCGCTTCAACCCTCTCTAATCGTACCGCTTAGGCGGAGGAGGCCGCTGATATGCAGGGGGACCTTGATGATTTGGTGGAGGCCTGAGCGGTGGAGTGGGCACAAGGGCTGGATTGAGTGTGACAGTGGATGCTTCAAATCTAGCTTCTCTCTTTGCAAGAGCCTGTGAGGCTATTTGGGATGTCAAATTAGTCTGCTACATGGAGTCCTAAATTCTATGGGAAATGGAAGAGAGATGGCGGAAGCCGGTGGTGCACTACACTGGTATGATTGGTGTTCGCAGCTCATCTCAAAGATTATCGATGCATATGGAAAGCATATCATCTTGAGGAATTGGCATGTTCATAAAATAGGTCAGACCTTACCATCTGGTGATAAAATATGAGACCCTCTCATTGTTCTTCTACTTGCAATTCATGAGGTCATTGATCGATATTTTAGGAAACATCGAGATAAAGTGGAACATGAACTGTTGTCGAAGGTCTTCTCATCCTTTTATTGATTGGGCCGGCAGACTCGTATACCAGACGAAGGAAGGTCATTGCAAAGTCTGTACGAAGCATCTGATTTTCACATCTTCTTTTTTTTCTGTACCACCGATCACGGGGTCGAAATAAGATGCGTAGTGCATCAAATGTTGTTCCGAATCGCTTGATACATTGAAAATTATGAAAATAGGGCTCCCAAAATTTGGTGGAGGTGGTGTGTTGCTCACCCAATCTGGGTAGGTCTTCTTCTATGGATGTACTTGAGTGAGTTGGCCCTCCATCGCTTCCAATCGAGCTGTTAGTAATTCTATAGTGTTGGTGAGACCCTGGTTCAGATCTTGTTGATCGCGGTCCTAGGCAGGAGTAGCCCGAGGCATTGGTTAAGGATCTGGTTCAGTTGGAACTAGGGGTGCATGTGCCGTTTGTGACAACTTCAGAGGATTCATACGTACTTGCTCTGGTTTCTTCTTGAGTGGAGGGAAGTCTTGGTATTCCTCCGGATCCCCATTCAAGTAGTTAGATGGGCCGGGCGCCTCATTGGGTGGGAGTCCTGACCGTACTCCATTTTCTAGGGAAAACATTGGTATTTGAGGTAAAATTGTTGGGAGTGCAAGGTGTGGCTCTTCATGGGACGCATTTTCAATGATGCAACTCATATGAAGTAGCTCGACATTAAGACACCTCAATTATTTCATTTCCTCTTCCTGTCGAGGGAACCTCTCTTGGAGCGTAAGTGGCTCATTTTTATCAAGAGAAGGATGTGGGTTGATGGTAACCGGTACTTTGATCTTTTGTTTGTTGGGAGCTCCCATGGTGAGTGGAAAAAGGTTGGATGAAGGTGCGGCCATATTTAGGCCAACCCTCTTGTTCTGGTTGTGCACACATAGTGGTTCATTTTGAGTAACAGACTGACCAGAACCATCGTCTCCCAATCCATTCGGATTTGCACCATCTTTGGTGTTACCTGTAGGGTTAGCCTCTATGGTGTTGATGGATGCAAATTGTGGGGCGGAGAAGATGTCATATTCCAAATAGGAAGAAGATCTATCGTGTCTTTTACTGGTCTTCCCTTTCATGTCCCGGGATCACCTTTGGACTCCTTGGTGAAGGGTGACGTAGAGAGTTCTTTGATGAGACCTCACAGTAGGACTCCCTCCTGGAGGGGATGATGATTCAAATAACGGGATCAGGCATGAGCCTCCTCTTCTGAATATCCTCCCCATACGAGAGAATACTGATTCTCATGGGGGAGGTTGTTGTTGAGGGGGTAATAATTCCCCTAGCCCTGAGGGATGGGGTTGGCTCTATTCCATGGACGTTGAGTCTCTTCCCGTTTTTGTTTGTCTTACGGGGGAATTTTTTGTTAAAAATTCCATCAGTCATGCAGGATGGGGTTGACCCTAGATTTCGGCAGTGGCTGCTGCTATCGCTACCTGCCTGATCTTGCGTGCCCCCATTCGGGGGTGAACCAAGTTTGATTCCAAGTTCAACTGTGAATCATTCCCTTCTGGGGAGGCAGGCAATGACCGATGAATGGCCTCTCTTAGGCGATAGGACTGTTGCAAGTTCTCAGTGGCCTGATTCAAGAGTTTTTGAATAGATTTTTCCCATCGGGCCAAAATATTTTGGGACTTTCTCAAGGCCAGTCTCTGTTGGGCGTGTCGCCTCTCCTGAACAGTGCCCCCACTCGATTACTGTCTTAACGTGATGACATTGCAAGACACTATACTAAACGGGTTCTTCTGACCGGGGAGTGGATTGAAGTGCTGAGCTCTATGTTCTCCCCATCCCCTGATATGGACTCTCGTCGGTGCATCACTAATGAGGTGGTGTAGCTGGTGCAGCCCATGGAGGCAGGCTATCTCCATGTTTCCTTTATGCCTCTCTGGTCGTCGTTGCCACACCGAAAGAAGAGCTTCCAGGTCGATGTGACGCAGGAGGTCTCGTATTGTCTTGACATGATCTACATACCCATTGTTGGGAAGGAAGCTTGATTTCAGCTAGCAGAGGGTTGTCCATATATTGGAGTAGATGGAGTGCACACATTTTTCAGACAACATTCGGGGTATGTCGAATTGAGAGGTTGTTGTGGGCCAAAACATAACCAGTATATCATCCCTGGATAGTCATTTCCTCAGGTACAACTAGTCGGCACACTATTCTGCTAGCGATTCCTCTACCTAGTCATCCTAACTCATATGCTCACTGATAGAGTGGTTGGGGGCGGTGGGACTGGTAGGTATCGAATCATCATGTGGGTGATTCCGAGGAAGTTCAAGAGATGAACGTGGCCCCGGACCGTCTCCAGATTATATAAGGGTGTTTTTGTCAACTAGCTGGGAATCTGACATAATTTATCCCGTCCTTCTGAGTGCCTCGTCATACGAGGGATTCTCTATGCTTGATTCGGCAGGGGGAGGACCTTCATATCGATATGATACGTCATTGCGGGGAGGACCTTCTCAATGGTGGCTCCAATGGTGAGGACTAATTTTTGCTTGACGCCCCACTGTATAGAGGACTTTTCCACTACATACCTTGGGGAGGACCTCCAGGCCATGTCGCAGCAAGGGGAGGTCCTTCTGGCTGCATAGCATTGTTATGGGGAGGGCCTTCTCAACAACTACAATCCTGGTGAGGATAACCATCATGGTTTGACGTTCGATGTGAATACTAGGGAGGACCATCAGGACAAACTGTGACAAGGGGAGGACTTTTTTGTTGCTTAGTCCCATCGAGGGGAGGACCTTCTCAATGGAGGCCATGGTGGCGAGGACTACCATCACAGCTACTGCAATGGAAAGGACTACCATTATAGCTGTCGCAGGGATAATATATATGGGGTACACCCTAGTGAGGGCCTTCAAAATGTACCTCAATGAGGGGAGAGCCTTTTCATTGCTTGATGTCTATAATGAGAGGACCACCGTTATCAGGGTGGTGAGGACTACCACCATGATCTGATGCCCGGCTGTGTGGAGTGTCGTTGCAATGTAACCACTGGGGAGGACCTTCCAGGCAGGCTAGAACAAGGGGAGGGCCTTCTTGTTGTGATGAGACATCACTGCGGGGAGGGCCCATGTAGTTGCGACAATAATAGCGAGTACTACTATCATAATCTATGGTCCCACTACATGGAGAGTGCTTGCAGTGCATACCCTAGAGAGGACCTTCAGGGTGGACCATAGAATGTGTAGGGACTTCATGCTTCTCAATCTTCTGGTCATGTGGAGGACTGTCGTGGCTCACATCAAAAGAGGAGTTCTCGTGATCGATCATCATATGCCCATGGGGGAGGCCCCCACGGGTGCTCTGGGGATGACATTCAGAGCTGCTGGTAGAAATATTGCGGGGAGGACCTTCGCAACTGCTACTTCCACTACCATAATATGGTAATGGGTGGGAAGGGTAATGAGCCTTTGATATGCACTTATCGGTATTGAGAACCCCAGCTTTTAGCAGAGTGGAGTCATGAACACGCTCTTTATTTTTCGGCTGCCTTCGGCGTGTTCGGGCCACTTTCTTGTGGGCAGCGGGGACCATCTGTTGTTGAAAATGGCCTTCAACATTGGGTCCCTATCTAATTGGGTCCTGTGAAGTTGTTGGGATACGTCGATGAACATCTTGACTTTTGGCATCAATATATGCCTGCTCTGAGGCATCCTATATGACGGACGGGTGTCCCCTAGTTAGAACAAGTGATGTTGTCCGATCCGATTTCCCTTGTATCGCGGAATATGAACGACGACCCTCCTGGGAAAAACAAGGGATACAGATCTGCTACACGGCAGCTATCTCTTCTTTTAGGCGAGTCGCCTCAATTGGGGATATGGGCTCACGAGCCCAAGTCCTTGTTGTTTCCACTGATTCAATTACATTTTGGAAAGTCTGCAAGATATGATCTGGGATCCATACCTGATCCTCCATCATTTCCAGGATATGTAGAGAGACATATTTGGCAAGAATGGGTATGAAGGCCCATTTCAGTATCGAAGTAGGAATATCCTACTTCGGTCCTCTGGTGGTCAGTGGGTACTGACAATTATCTTGTATCGGGGCAGGTGAATGAATCTGCCCCTGTGCCGGGATATGCCAGTTTATCTCTCTGTTTTCCGCCACATAAGGATGGTGGAATTTACTTGTATCCGTAGGGAGATGGCCCTGCAGATGTTGGTTTCCCACCATATCGAGTCGGTGGCCTTTGTTGGCAGGGATACATGCCTTCATATTTATTGCTGCCACATCTAGGTGGCGGGATTTACTAACCGCCACCATATCGGGATGGTAGGAATCAAGAGAATTTAATAGGAGCTGGTCTAGTAGGTTCTGGGTCACCACCACGTCAAGTTCATGGGCTCCACCACCCTGGACAGGGAGAGGTGCCTGCCAGGTAGGTGTCGTCTCGCATGAGCGATGGGCTTGGTGGAGCTCGACGGGGATGCGGGCCTGCTTGTGTAATGTCTCCATTTATAGATGGCAGGCTCGGGAGGAGCGAATAGGTGTAGGTTCCTGTTCATAGTACATCTCTGTGACTCGGCAGTGGAGATCCTCCTTATGGACCAGGGTGATGACCGGTCTCAGATCATACGTTTGTCGCCCTCATCGGGCGGTCTGAGGGGCCGATGTTCGGGGAGCGTGGAATTGGATCCTCGGGGTGACATCCTCCTTAACATGAGGATTTTGAGTCGTGGTATAACCACAACGACGTCCTGTGGCGGGGGCCATAGAGTGGAACCACCATTCGGTGGGGATAAAGTCCTCAATGTTGACCTCATCCGCCTCCCTAAGATAAGGGAGGTATAAATTTTCCCATTCCTGGGATAGACTCCCGAAATGGTTTGAGACCGCAACAGGGGCCATCTGGATCTGCTTCTGTGGCTGCTGCTGGGCAGGTGACTGGCGAGTTCTTGCAGATTGGAGGGCGTGCATTTCTGCCTCCACAATTTGGAGAGTACCGTTCAAGTGGTACTCTCGGATCAATGCATCTGAGACCCAGCGTAGAAGACACTGGGTGGGCGACGGGGTCCTCCGTAGGGGAGGATGTCTGGTCCTTGTGTTGTTGGAAGCGCGTGCCAGTGAGTTCCTTTGTGATGCCATTGGATGGAAGGTAGTTCTGAAGGTACCTATAAAACATTTTAAAAAATTCAAATAGAAAACCCGTCAAAGCAGCATCTCATTATCCCATGCATAATTAATGACCTTGATTGACCCTCATTGTGAGTATAAGGGGGCATAGAGAAGGATTAGGTTAAATATATCATTCTTGGTTAAAGATTCACACTGGTTTCACCATTTTTTGTTCTCGCGGCCCACGACGAGGTCATGGGGGAAAAACATACGCAACCCAGTGGTTGATTAGAGAAGACTGGGCTTTTCTTAATCACTCGTATCGGGTGCACCATTTTCGCCTCCGAACGCCCAACGGTTCCGTATCTAACAATGTGTAGACCTGCTTTCCAAAGGCAGGCATTCACTGGGTGGTTTGACTTGCGATTCTTAAGAACTCACATTGGTTGAGAGGATGGGACGTCGCACTCATCACACCCTTTTGGGGGGAAATTATTCACTATTTTGGGACTCTCTTATA
The DNA here is from genome assembly GCA_963277665.1 of Viscum album. Taxonomy (NCBI): domain Eukaryota; kingdom Viridiplantae; phylum Streptophyta; class Magnoliopsida; order Santalales; family Viscaceae; genus Viscum; species Viscum album. Next base: position 408,696,878 of record OY728153.1, on the reverse strand, counting down.
GATTTAAGACATATTCATATCTCTATGATTCTTTCATTTATACCAAAGCATAGTATCCACGGATTTAACCTTGGTTAGCAGTGGTTAGCTAGACACAGGGTTTGAGAATCATGTATGCCTAAGGATTACCATCCCTCTTTGGATTAATGACCCCGAGGAGTCTGGACACATAGAGGCTGCACTAGTTTAAAGCCTCGTAACCAGGCACTCTGGAGTTTATTGTCATGCAGGGGAGGATAGATAATGACATGAGCGTCTAGATCGAACCCATGGTATGGACATCCTACGTATCCTCGTGAGAGGAATCAGAATCCATGTAGTTCTCATTAGTATGGGTCTTTTTCTATAGGCTGCCCAGGGTTGGTGTGGTGAACTGACGTGATGATGGACAGATCAACTAGTTGTTGGGCTTGAACCACTTTGAGGCTTCCTACATACCCCGGGATAGGGGATCAAAGTCCACGTAGTTCGAATTAGGGAGTGTCGGAGAGCCGACGTGACTGTAGACCCGGAGGTCCGATGGATGGTAGTCTGGAACCTTAGAGAGGCTTCCTACATACCCCGCCTTATCATGGATCAAATATCTCATAGTTCATGCATGTCCACCATAATTGTGCAGGTTCCACAACCATCACAAATCTCTAAGCCCACATGAGTCATGCTTGGTGTGAGAAATAAGAGAATACAATAGGCTTGGCTAACATCACACTTTTCTCCCTACTGAGGGAAGGGGAGATAGATGACCAGCGGAGGAAAAGAACGGTACTTTTAGACTCTCCTTCTCCTTGGTAGCTGAGGAAGGTAGAAGTCACGCATCAGAGCAATGATCCTTCCGTGATGATAGGGGAAGGGCCATTAGATTCCAGCGAGGATGGTGTGGGGATTACTCCAGGAAGGATGTCCAAAGAGTAAATAGGGACTTACATGAGATGAGCAGCCCGAGAAGTCGGGGCTTACTCCAGAATGGAGGCCCGGTGGTGATGAACCCTAGCGGCAGAGGGAAGTGGCCCCGGAAGAAGAACGGGGCATCACCCTTCCCATTACTCCCTTCCACGGCCATGGCCATGAGGAAGTACAGAGGTGCATGGGGGATTCCTTTTGATGGGTAGCCCGCCACTCCCCTAGGAAGGGAGAAGTGCCCCAGTCCTAACAAGTGGAGGGGCAGGAATGGGACTCCCGAGCACAGACCCTGCGTTACCGTGGGAATGTGAACCCAGGAACTCTTCGGGAATCCACTCAAGGGATGGGGCAACCCCTATGCCCCTGCTTACCATGGGTATGTGATCTCAAAACAGCACACTGATGTGCCTGAAGGTTACATCATATCGGTCTGGTTGCTCTGGTGGAGGCCTTGGCTCGGGGCCGGTGAATGGGCCGATGAAGGGGTTGCGATGGATCAGGATTGATTGGAAGGATTTTATCTGGCTTAGGGAATGGGACGACAAAAGGATTTGGAGGGCCACCAAGGTGTAATAGGAGTTCCACTCTTTGTGTTGGAGGGTGCTACGCGGTCGGAGATACCGTCCGTGATCCAGGGTGGTTCGTGGAGGGATAAGCATCCCACGAACCACGGTGGTTCACGGCTTCGGGTTTGTTCTGCAGACCGAGATATTCCGCGGAGGGATCCTTGTGAGAAGTGGAATCCATGGTCAATGCCTGTTGGAGGTTCGTCGGTCGTAGGTTCTCCCATGTAGGAGGGTGCTACATGGTGCGGCGAATTGGAAATAGGAAATAAACTCCCTAGTCCGCGGTGAGTGAAACCGCGGAGGGGACATTTTTCGCAGTCTTAATTTTTTTTTGTTATTTTAAGTTCACGATTCACCAATTTGTTATGTGTTTTTGGTTCCTTATTAATTCGTTTCCAGCATTATACCTATTCTGGTTCAGAACTGGAACTTCGCTCTTTTCGAAATCCTAAGAATCATTCTTTGAAATCCTTCCACCCGAATCTGATCGATCACTCTCCCTCTTCCCCCTCGATCTCCTTTTATATAGTGGGGAGAGAGACGTATCTATGGCCATGCGGAACCTTTTGCGGAGGCCCATGGCCGAAAACCTTGATTACGGATGACTTGGTCAATTCGAAACTTGCAGGGGGGCATTCAATGCACCTCCCCCATGAATAAAAACTAGCTCGGGGAGTGCCTCGAGGCCATGCAGGGTTCCACCTCCATTTTGGGAATGACAGCGGATGCGGTCCTGGCAAGTTGACGCGGCTCGCGGCTGGGGCGGTTCGTGACGGTGGATCGGCGTAGTGCCCGACCTACCTCGCACCCACGAAGGAGTTCTCGCCTCCGTTTCACGAATGACACTGATTTGTGGAGGGGGCGGTTCACGACGTTCTTCATGGTTCGCGCCCACATAGGCGCTCCACCACCATTTCGTGAACGATAGCGTCTGCGGGAGGGCGGTTCGTCGAACTGGTAGTGTACTGTTGCTGGGATCCGGTACGCGGACCATTTCGGTCCATTCCCATGTCTTGGGGTAATTGGATTTTCCCCTTTTCTAAATTTTCAGGACCCTACAATAGGGTATAAAATTAACAATTGGATTCCTCTAGAATCTAAGATTATTTGTGATTTCCCCTATTGCAACTAGTACCCAACATTAGTAATCGCTTTGGCAGTAAAAATGTTATTTATGACGGGTATCATCATAAATACTCTTGTTCCCTATGATTATTTATTCAAGGAATTAATGCATGTTTTAAATAAAAATAATGAAGGAAGGTATTTTAAATGGGGATATATTCCAATATCAAATACTTTTCATGTTGTTTAGTGGACAAGTTGCAAGAAAGGTATTTGAGACAGGAACTGTTTTCCCAACAAAAAAATAATTTTTTATCAAGGACTATTTGCATTGGGAAATTAATCTCATCATAAATATTTTCTCATAATGTACAATTTGAAATGAGTGATGGTCCCATATATCCCACTGTAAATCTCATTTTCCACATAGTTGTAGATATCTCACTTCTCAAGTAAATTAAAATGAATGAAATTATTCATTAAGGGAACCTTGATCATTCATGAACCATGAATATATTCTACACACACTATGGTGTAGACATCGTCTCATTATTCATCGATGTAATGAATCTCCATGACTCTATTTTTAGATAGATTCTTGGATCAATGTATTTTTTTCCATAAATGATCTTGAAATCCACCCTCTTTTCATCCAAATATTCTCAATAATTATATCTATCCTTATCCCTTATATACATTATTTTTTATATATGATATTATATATATTAAAATGTTGATAACATATTTATTATTACACGATTTTTAACATTATAATATCATTGATTAAGATAAAAAATTGTATCCATGAAGTTATGAAAATTTGAGTCATCCTTATATATTACAGACATAAAAAATCTGTAAATGATGATAAATTATAATTATGTGAAATATATTTCACTCTACCTTTTACATCTGACCTATTATATGAGTAAAAAATATCTTTTATCCTTATAAAAACTCCAAATAATTTAATTTTACAATTTTTCATGACAATAGTGTCACAGTAATAATTATTTTGTAAATATCATCACCCCTCAAAATCACATAGAAAACTCAAAAAACTCAAATCATGATGCTTATTTCATCAATTAATATACCATGACTCAAAACATTCTCTATTATGTAGGACCCTCATTATTTTATGACAATATAATATCATAACATTGACTCTAAAGTGAGAAACATCACTGAATGCAATATTCATTTTCTCTATGGTGTGATCACCCTTCTTGTTTCAGATAGTGTAACACTATAGTTTAATGGGAACCCCATTGTGTCCTGTCATCTCTCCAAAATACATAGTTTAATATTCGGTAATTCCATAAAAATGTGTATCCAATCATTATGTTAAAATAGATAAATATGTTATAGAACACTAAAAACATTTGAAACTATTATTTTGGCATAACATCATATCTTGAAACCTGATTTTGGTCCTATAGAGACATTTTTCTCAAATTCTCCTATGTATATAGAACCTCAATCATATAAATTATCGATAAATCATTATACATTTTTGAAGATTCTTTAGTAGTTTTGTAAAAAAACACTACCCAAAATTCAAAGGAGGTTATTTCTAAAATTCTTCCGCTTTTGGTTTTTTTGAAAACACTCCAAAAAAACATCATCCAAATCTCTTAATTTACACACAAATAATAATATAGTAATATTTTGTTAATAAAATTCATCATTGGTTCAATTAATTATTTATTGTACAATTTCATGATCCCAGATTAGTGTGATAATCATGAGTTATGTTAAATGTGAGGAATGAAAATACTTCATTGATATAAATGTACTTTGACTGAATTTGTTTCCAAAACATAACAACACATCCTCTTAAATGTACATAATCTGTTATGGAAAATATCCTCTTCATTCCCACATGAACATATTCCCCCAAAATATAAATTCATGTGATTCTCTAATAAAATCCCCAAAAAAATATTTATCCCCATGCTAAAATTTGGTAAATCCACCTTCATCAATAATTTTGGGTGAACAAATCCACCATCTTACCTTTTGGGATTGTCCCTCTAACATTGGTATAATTATCCCCCTTTATCAAAAAACCCAAAGAATACTTATTTTAATATTGAAAATCAATAATGAGAACTTCAAAACATTATACAATGAAGGAAATTATACCTTTACATGAAATTGATACTTTCTTAGGGGAGTGAGTACTCCTTCTGTACAACATCGATTTCAATGGATCTAGTTAAACCCCAAGAAAGAATTAGATATTCTAGAACATTATTTAGGTAGTTTTCGATGATTGATATCCAAAACATTACTATATATAGACAGGTAATCCAACATCACTAGAACATTCACAACATTTTTTTTAATGAAATATTAGTTTATCTCATTGTAGTATTTATTTTAGTTATATAAAGTAATTTTATGAATATATATATCATTAAATTTTTCATGAATTATTTCAATAAGATATTACACATCAACCCGAACATCCTCTTAATGTTTTTCTATCCATTGTTATTGATTTAACACTCTATTACTCACTAGGAATTCAAAAATGACTATCAATGAGATAAAATATTTCTTCTAACTTATTCATGGAATACACAAACATCATTGATTAAATTCACAACCAGATTTTTTTATTTCTATCAACAATTAAACAGACCTAATTAACATATTGAAATATTAAAAATTCTTATTGTGATGTATCTTTATAAAATAGACAAAAAAATATCTTGAATTTGTCATATCATATAATTCATTTTTCTAATAACAAATTCCTTTCCACGAGACTTGTTCACTACCATGCCACTTAAAAAGTAGAAAACATAATTTTGGGTATTTTTTACAATCAAAATATTTGTACTCCAAATATTTTCCGAAATCCAATCACATCAATCTATTTTCCATTTTAATTCTTTTTATGATTCTTCCAGGAATTCGTTAAAAAAATTTATTACCTTGTGATCCTCTATTCCAATCTCCTGATTACATCCTTAGCATATTTGGACTATGAAATAAAATTTCATATCTCCTATGAATATTATATAAATAAAATAAAACTATCAACTCTATACTTGTTGATATTGTAAAATCATTCAGTTTATATTTTTAAAAAATATTTGATTGTCTCTTATTCAATCATCCACGTATTATTTCATCCTCATAATTAACAACCATTATTTATTTGACCATTCTCATTTTTATGTAGAGATTATGATTAACTTCTCAATTTTGGAAAATGAGATTTATAATGTATTGATCAATTCTAGAATACCTAGATCATGGTTCATGGTTGAATATGTAATGTTATGTCATCATTTAATAATTTTTTCATCTATACTAATAATAAATCAATTGAATTTATTTATATATAATTCATATTTTTTAATTCACTAATAATTACTATTTTGATATCCTTTTAAAACACTATGAATATATAATACATCTCTATATCCTAGAGTAATTGACTTGTGTATAACTAAGGCACAATATAAAATGACTCATCCATATTGATCACATCAATTTGGGTATAAGGAACCAGAATTCCAAAAATGATATTTAGCTTCTTATAATTATGTCATTTTTTATAAATAAACATATATCACATAAAGAACACATATCAAACTTTATAAGTGAATAATGAATGAATTAATATGTTGTTTCTAGAAATTAAGGAACTTGTACAAATGGAATAGTATCTTGATCATTTGAATAGTAGTATGAACCTTATGAATAGTAAATGAGCCAACAGAATAGTAAAATCACCATTTAATGTAAAAATAAAATCCTGTAAACATATACATTAAAATAAGATATAATTAAATCAAACTATATTTAAATAAATTTTTTGAAATTGACAAATAAAATATCATTATATTTGTAAAACCAAAGTGTTTATTTACACTTTTATAATTAATATATATATTTAAAATAAAATTTAATTCCATAAAATAGATTCCTAAATTATTATTTTGTTTCCTTATGATTATAAAATAATTTTATGATATCATATTTAATTTTTCTAAGTGTTATTAAATTGGATATAATTTTAAAATTAGTATTTTTGGAATAAATGATGAATTTCATTAAAATAGTTACATTATCATATTTAGGAGGATATGTAATTAATATAGATTCCATTTTTTAAGTCTCTATGTAAAAAAAATTATTGGAGTTAATATTTGGGATTTGTCTAAAAGAGTAGAATTATTAGTGAACAGTAACATATAATAATATACGGTATAAGTTAAATACATGATGTATTGAGTCATGAATGATGTATAGATGATGTAATAACCTTTAGTTGAATCTAACTTACAATAATTACTATATTTAGTAACAATAATTCACACTGTTCTTAGTCTTGAACCAAAATAATAAACTAGTGAGTAAAACAATAAAAATACAGACATCCCGCCCACTATAAATACCACCACTCGCCACCTCTTCACCTCAGAGCTCCAAATCCATGAATCATCCTCCATTTAAGTCCAATACTCTTCCCAATACACTTACCATTTCTTTTAGTTTTTTGTCAAAAATGGAAAAACCCAATTTCCAAATCGAGGCCCTCAAAGAGTAGAAATCAAGATATAAATTCCTATTCAACATTATTTATTTTATTTTCATTTTCCTTAAATTTTTTATAATCTCCACATATACTATTTCCAGACATGCATTATAACTCCAATATATTATATATTGTATTGTTGTAATTTTTTAATGGAAAATCCATCATAAATTCTCTTCTCCTCTCCCTTCTATTCTAAAAATAAAAATTTCATCAATGAGGTGTTGATTTATCACTTTTGAGAATGAGAAGTTTTAATTTTCCATTGTCTCCTTCAAGGATTGACATTAAACCATAATAATAATTAGTAAACATTTTAAAATTTATATTCTAACCCTATTTATGTTATTAAATTATTTTTTATCAACAATAATAATTAATGAAAAGAAACTAGTTTGTGATGATCGAACAACAACCAAAATAATCTAGATGATTATCATTAACAACATATCTAATGATTCATACACAACCCATTGAACAAAATTAATTATAAAACTGTATTTACTTATGTATTATAATTATGAACATATAATTTCAATTCTTTACAACTATAATAATTTTACAATATTTTCAATATATATATACAAGTTAATTGATCCAGGAAACAAAGAAGACGAATTCTACTGGATAAAAAAAATCTTATAACTCATCAAAAAGGACATAAATGAACATAATTAAATTAAAATAAATAAATTAAGTTCCCAAAAGTCTCTAAAATAATTAATTTATTGATTGAATATTATTATCGAATACATTAATAACTTGTGAAACTTATGTCGAATCTTAAGGTAAGGGATTCCATCAAACCCACTTTTTTCTATTAGGTTACACCTTCTCTCTAATTTTCCCATTATAGTTCATAATAATTCTTACTTAATACTCCTAAATTATATGATTAATTTATATTTATATTTTAATATCCCTATTATTCATTATTTTATGTGGAAGTATATGTTTTAAATGGTTCCCTTCTCAAATATTCTCGATAAGCAATCTCGTTGAAAGGAAACATACTGATTACATACCCATTTTAAGTAAATAAAATAATATATTTCAATATAAAATTAATTTTATAAATTAATTAAATTAATAATTAAAATTATCTTTGTTAATTTCTAGTTTTATGAAAACAAGTATTTCTTTTCCTCTTTAATGGTTGTTTAATATTTCCTACATCTACAATAAAATGGTTCTTTTCTAATGACTCTTTCACAAATATTTTTACTAGTATTCACTTAATTTTGACATTAAATATCAATATATTATCTATTTTAACTTATTAGTGACCTTTTATGATTAAAATACATTCTTTTATGGACTATATTATGATATTCCCTATAGTTATACCTCATGAGATGATTATTATACCCAATCCCTTCCATGGGTAACCCGTATGCTTGATTCTTCATGTGGAACACATATTCATTATAATTTAATGATGGTTTTCCATATAAATATATCATATTAATTGTTAATTTTTTAGACTCATGATATATAATGTTTGGATTGGGAGTAAACCTAATTTTTTATGGTACTTTGTCTGCCATGTGTTATGGCCTTGGAATATAGCCTTGACTCGAACTTATTTTATGTTTGTGTTGTTTCCACATCCCTATGATGGTATAAGAACATGCCTCCATGCTCAAAATTTTAGTATTAACTATGGTTATTAATGTTAAATTTCTTTTTATTACATCATTTTATGACTTCTAACCCATGCAATTTTCTTTATTCTTATGTTTATACAATTCTTGGGCTTCTTAGCTCATTCATTTCTTACATGTATTTCCCATGTTATCCTATGATGATGTAGGTGAAAAATGAAATTTAAGAGATCCATATGGATTATAAATAACATATAATATCAATTATAGAAAACTATTTTCAATTTATATGATTTTCTATACATGTATACAGGTAAACCGACCCCGAAACCATAGGAAACAGACGCTCTCAAACAATAAAATTGTATCTTAGAACTCATAAAAATAACATAAATGAAGATAACAAATATATATAAAATAAAATATATGTATAAAATAATATTAATCAATTATATAATTTATTCATTTTTATTATACATGACATTTAGAAAAATCACAGAACAATTTAAACGATAATGTAAGAGATTATTTCCAAACCTCCTTTTTTCTTTTGGGTTATCCTATCATTGTCTTTATCCCAATGCAATTATTAAATATTATTATGGAATACTCCTAAATTCAATATATATTTTACAAATATATGTTCATTTCCATATACTTCCTTCCATTCCATGAAGATAAATTATTTATAATGTTCCCTTCTAAAATATTCAAGATAAGAATGCCTGAAGAGAACAGCCCGATTTCATGCCAATGTGTAGTTCACTCCATAATTCATTTTTATTCACTAGTATTTTTCTAAAATAAAAACTATAATCATGATAAACCATCTTCGATAAGTTTTAGTTTTACAAAAACAAATATACCTTTAACTCTTTAAATGTCTTTATTATTTTCCTTATACCACAATAAAAATTTTAATTTCTAACGAATATTTAAACCACTTTTTATATTTTTTCACTTAATATTGAACTATTGTATCATTATATATTCCAGTTTACCATATTAATGTCCATATATAATTTAAATCCATTATTTCATGGACACCAGTATGAAATTCTCTAGTTTTATTCCTTATGACATGATTATGATACCCAATTCATTCCATAGGTAACCCTTATTCTTGATTCTTTATATGGGAAACCTTTATATGAAAATGTTATGATGGGTGGCTCGGATAGACCACTAATTAATTTTGTAATGTTTAGTCTCAAGCTAAATCATTTTGGGATATGGTGTGAACCGAAATCCCTAATTATAATTTTTCCTCCATGTGAAATGGTATTAGCAGATAGCCTTGACTCATGATTATGTGAATTTTGTGAGTTGTTGAAACATTAATATGATTCCATAATTACATATCCCCATGATCTATATGTTATAATTACATATGTTTAATCATGTTATATGTATTTTTATGTCATCATGTTATGCTTTAATACCAATAATGTTTTCTTTATTTCTTTTTTATACCCCTACTTGGATTTATAGACCATACATTTTGTTGATATATTCCAGAAGTTATCCTATGAATATGTAGGAACTAAATGGAAGTTAAGATATATTTATGGATGATTAAATAATGTTTTTTTATTTTATTTTTCATGTTTTTATATTTATGTACCTAATCATCCAGTCAAAGTATACTTTAAAATCCTTTACATTTAATTTTATAGTTAATTATGCTTACAATCATGAAATATTATGGGTAAAAGGAAAGGTCCATTATATTGGGAATATAATTTTCAAAAAAATAATTTATTTTATAAAATTAAATTCCATTATTCATTTATTTTTTTATGGAAACCCAAATTCTTTTCTATAATATTATTATCCTCTGAACAAAAAATATTTCTAATGGTTGAATTGTATTAATTTTTCAATGTTTCCAATCGCGAACTTGACCCAATTTTCATTAGTTATATCATCTTAGTAATTTTTAGTCTCTAGTTGAGATAATAATGTTGCTTGTTATAGATAGTTCATATATATTATGGTCAAAGGAGTAATTTAGTCACCAATTGTATTATAATCATTTATTTTAGCCATACATCAGGATATAATAATATCTACTAATCTAAATTTATTGGCCAAAACAATAATGTCTTCCTCAAAATTATGCATACCCACATGTGAAGCCACCATTACCAAATCAAATTATCATTATTTTTTAACTATTATTTTGTCACTACTTTTATAAATATTTTACTCATTCTGAAAAATAGGGTTATCTTGTATATCAATGATTTTTTGAAGAACCATTTTGAATAATTTTATTTCATTTTTTATGATAATAAAATAGATAAATATTATTCTCTATAATTTTTTTACATTTGTTACCCCTAATTCTTTTTGAGACTTCAGTAATCATTATAAAATATTTGGAATAATTAAAAATTGCTTCTTCCCACATACCATCTCATATGCAGTCTTTAATTTTCCTGAGAACAATTTTTTTTCATTGGAAATATTGTTCAATGTCGATACCACGTCCATTTAAAACAACTATAGTAAGTATTTCCAAATTAGAATTATTAAATCAATATAGTTAAGGAATCAATTCATCCCCTAAACTACACCATTTTTTCAGTGTGTTTTCATCCAAAATATGATTCATTATCCTATACTACTTGAAAATAATCATCCACATGGATATTAGAAATATACATTCTCTTTATTGGTTTTAATTTCATGAATTTTCACTCCATGTATTTCCCCACCCAATCTATAATAATGGGTAATTAAATTTCTTACATTGGACATGTGGTTACACACCCAAAATAATTCCATCCTTAAAAAATCATTAATGACTATAACATTGTACATGATTTTATCCAGATACATTAGTGATATCAAACCATACATATTAATGTACAAAAACCCATGAAACCACAGTGTCTTGATATCCTTCAGTATGTACACCATTCAAACAATTCAAAACGTTTTAATGTATTTCATATATATGTATTATGATCAAAACTTTTAGGGATATAATGTTCTTATCCAATTATAAAAATAAATTTTATGGACTATCAAAATATTATTATAATCCCCTTTTATGACAATCTATTTTTATATTCATGGTTTAAAAAGTATACGTCTTCATGGGGTAGTGATTCTGCTTATTGTTATATCATGGAATCACATGTATATCATTCATTCCTTTAATGATACAAGCCTTATTGGTGACGTAGAATTCATATGTTTAATCACAAAACTAGATCATTGTTATAATGTTGTGAATATTAAATTATACTACCAATACATTCCATCATAAAATGTCATTGCCTTGAATTTTAGATATCTCATATAAAATGATATACAAGTATATATAATTCAAAATAATCAACTCCTTTTTCTCAAATGGTTACCATGTTATGATCCTTATTTCCCATTATATAAAAAGTAAAAACACCATCAAGGATTCATAATTCCACTAAAATGGTTTATTGTTAGTTTTCCTACCCACCATTGGTTTTGAATATACTTCCTACAACTCTTAGAATGTTAGATGAAATTTATAATATATGATAATAAATTTATTTTTTTATTTTTAACCATGCTGAAGAATCATTCATCTACATAAAAACATTTTAAAATGATATGTTGAAAATATAGTGATTATTTGGATGTATTCTCATCTATCACCACTGCACATAATTATCTTTTTCCTTATTAGTCAGATAACACACACATTATATATATATCTATTATTTCCATCGAAAATTACTTGTATTGTATTTTTTGTAACTTCATGACAGCATTGGTGGAATATTCGGTCTTTAGAGAGAATCTAAAATCGATCTTGTATCGAGTCATCTAAGAATATATATATGAATTTACCATAACCATATTTTTTTGATCGATCCCCAATAAAAAATTTCAATCATTTTTAATGAATTTACTTTAGGGGAAATCTTCCAACTTCCCTATTGAATATATATATTTCTTATAATCCTCTTTAATTGCATATACCCGAATGGCTCAAAGGCCTTCTTTTTTTATTGATTTTTGATAACCCCCCTTTTAAGGGATGAGGGGAAACCCTTATAAGTCCTATAGCCATAGAGATTACATGACCCATAGGTCTTAGTAAAAATACAGACTATACTCTAAATTGCTCCACCTCAGCTTCTTCATCATGATATAACCTCTCATCAGTAGCATGGCTTGTTCGTCTAGGCTTTCCAGTGAATTAACATGCTTGTACCAATGGAAATTACATACCCTTTAATTCTTGACAATCCTTATAGCTTCTGCTCTGCTAAATGCACCGACTCTAATCCCTATCTGATGTCTGCTCCTTTTAGAGTCTGAATGGTAATTTAATCAAAATTTTAGGTGTCCTGAAGGCCTTAATGTGGATCGAAGGCCATGAGGTGGCTCGAAAGACTTACTGTCTTGAAGACCTTTGTTGTCCCAAAGGACATAATGTACATGAGGCCCAAACCAGTGACCCAAAACCCAAAACAGATGAATAGTTTCGACTGCTATAGTACTGAACAATACTTTCTATAGTGTCAGCTATAGTACATTCTATTATGCTCATACAGTACCCCGAAAAATATTTCTTTTCCCTGTTTTCAACTTCGGTCTCTTGGATGAACTTTCTAAGTCCTCACCCACTTAGAGGAGGCTCTTATGCTTTCATTACATGTAAAATCCATCTTTAATATGTCATTAAAGGAGTTAATATTATCCATTTTTATCATCCTTTCATTGATGATCAAATAAACTATAAATATATCTAATTTATATTCTCTAATGAATATTTCATTTAGTTACTAAATTCATTTTTAATATGGTCTTTTTCATCCATTTTGTGATCTTGTTCCTAAAATTCCTTAAGTTTTGAAAAAATTTATAATTTGAATAATTTAATTTATTCCTTAAAAAATTTCTCACCTTATTTATTATTAATATAATGTTTTTAGTCATAAACCAGTTTCTTTTACATCATTTTTTTCATATCTAAATTTCAATTTCTTCTTAAGCTCCATTTAAATAGTCTATGTTGTTTTTAATGGACTCTTATTTGTAACTTCAATATCATCATTCTCTTTTTTTCAATGAGAACCACGCTGAGATATTTATTGAGGAATTTTTTGTCCCTTTTTCCATCACTTTCATATACTATAATACAAAACCCTCTTATATATAAAATTTATTTTACTTAAATAATTTATATTGGGATATACAATTTCCTTTCAAATAATATGAATATTTATTCATTGTAACTTCATATTCTTTATTATATTTTAATTTTATTAGAAATTTTACAGTATGGTTCCTTTCATTTCTATGTAAAATACATGAAATTTGAATCATTTTTTTAAATTTTTATTTTCCCCATTTTAGATTTTAGGAAAGGAATATAATGAATTCATCAAATTATTGCAATTATATATCATCCACCTCCAATAACATCTTCAATTCCTTGACTTCCACAAAAAAATATTTATCTATCACTACATATGTTTTATAATTGTTCCTCATCTCATATGTAGAAGAAGTTTTATAAATGTAATATAGTATATAATACATTATATTGTTTTACATGAGCACTAAAACCATATTTTTGAATTAAGGACATATTTTTATATTATTCTTCTTGATTTTGAAATAATTTCTGGCTTCTTTGAGTATGAAAATGTCCCACAAAACCGCTTTCACTAGGTTGAAGAATCTATTAACATGTAAATTCATGTGAATTGTGAAATCCATATACTAGTTCTAATGCGCATATGAAATTTTTCTTCACATACCATATATTATTCTTCACAAATGATGATATTTTTTTCCAACATGGAATGTTAGTATTTACATGCCTACTTTTTTGAAGTAGTTATGTCATAAACCCCAATATATAAGTTGTGTAATAGATTTATCATAGGTGATGAAGGATTATATAATAAGTTATCAAATTAATACATTAAACATGGCCCAATACAATTGTTTTTTATGATTGAGAAATATTATGTAGAATGTTTTGATTCTAATCCTTTCGTAGAGAGTACTATAAAATCATATTATATCTTATAATCTTATAATAATTTTTATCATAATGTACTCCTCGTTGAATGTCTTTAATTAAATTGAATGGTTTCCCTATGTGATCAACATAAGTGGTTTAGAGTATTCATATGATAAATCCATTAATTTCAATAGAGTTAAATATTAAATAATATGATATATATGAGTTAATTAATTGAAAACATGGGTGAATATTTTAGGGTTATATAAAGAGTGAAACATCAGGGGATGATAATTGACTAAATTTGAAAATCCCTATATGATTATCTCAAAGCACCAATCACTCTACAAACATAGATTGAATGAGATATTAATGAAATATGGTTTCATTTTTTGTGTGATGAGTATAATAAAATTGTATTATATAGTGTAAAATAATTTTATTTCATTGCATTTGAATAATTATTTTCATTATTATCTATTTTTCAAATATTTTATCGAATTAAATAGAATGACTTCGTATGATAAAACCCATGAGAGGGTTGGTGCCACAATATAATGATTGCATGAATGGTTGAGGAATTAACTCATAAATTATGAATTATATTATTTCATGATTTAAAATCCCAAGTGAATCCAAGTGGACAATATAATTATGTAATCACTGTGTGATGGTAATAGTGTTTCCCATTATAAAATTTGAAAAAAAAATCTAACAGGACTTATGTTATATGATAACCAAATATATATTGACATTAAACTCTATTATATGGTATATAATAGTCTTGGAAATTTATTTATTATTATATTTTAGATAAATGGTGGTTTATTATATTCAAATAACAACTATATGACATTTTAAATATGCATTATGCAAAATATAGACTCAAATTACCGAGGCAATATTGGTGAATATCATAGAATATGACATCCATACCACCAAAGGGGATATCATTACATTATGATATTAAATATAGGACATGCATAGGTTTTAACCAATATATAATCATATCATAGTCCTCAAAATAAAATGAAATTTGAGTTATTCATACGTGGTCCTTCACTACAGAGTTCATATCACAACTCCAACTATTTGATGTGTTAATGTTACGTAGATTCTATATAATAAGCCTTACATTACATTTCACATTGTTTAATCCTACATAGACCTCCCATGTAATCACAATACATGTTATCTATTTCCATTTATAATAGATATTTCAAAAATTTATTTAATTTATGTGGCTTCTATATGAAAAAATATAATAAAACTAATATCAATAAAATTATTTTGATTAAATTGATGACTTTCCAAAATCTTAATTCTCAATTGAATTTTATAATTTAGAAAATTGTCATAATTTATTGAAATATTTATTTTCAATATATTCATTTAATTTGAAAATATATTAATTATTTATTTATTTATTAATGTTCACATAAATAGTTAAATAAATGTTGTTTAAATATTTTCTAAATATATATTCAACATTATTAAATTTAAATATTATAAAGAATTCAAAATTTTCATATTTTATGGTAAAAATAATAATTTGGATATAAAACCTTTTTATAGAAATTATATGGAATGGAATATGATTTTTTCATAACTATTCAATTTTAATTGTTCTAACTAAAATGCATGACATGATAAATTATTTAAACCAATTGAAAATGATTGTGGATATTTGATATAGTCAAGGTTAAATAAATTATATATATATCTATTATTAGATTATATAATGAGTTTACATATTATAATTTCAATAAAATATTTTTATATTTTATTAGATATCATATATTTTAATGTAAAACAAGTATAATGATTAATACAAATGTGTTCATGTTGGAAATAAATATAATGTTATTATATTTTTTAAATTATGCAATGTACTTAAATCATGATTAATTTAAAGTTATTATGTAATTATTTTAATTTATAATTTGTTTCAAAATGTATATCATTGTTCAAAATGTATGTGTTATTCATTAATTTATATTATTATTAGGTTTATTCAGGAATATAATCAATAAATTATGATTATGTGTGTAATTTCTTTTAACATGTTAAATTGATTCTGAATTTTTATACAAAAAATGAAGGAGTTTCATTTTAAGGTAGATAACAGGTTTGCATTCTTATACCATGAAAATTAAAAGTATTGGTTTATGATCAAGAATTTAGTAGTTAGTTATAGTTGATACAAAATAATTTATTGGAGATAACATGAAATTAAGGTCTCTGTCATGTAAAGTGACTATTGATAGGGGACATTGGGTATGACTAATCGTTGGGTGGGATTCACAAACCAAATCAAATAACTTTCATAAACAAATCCTAAATCAGTCCCGAACTTTCCTAAACATAGATTCCAATACCCACTAATTAGATAAAATACTTAGGGAATCAAATATACTAGAATGGATGATTTCACAATAAAACCATCACATAAAGGAATATAATTGAATATAAATTAATAAACATTCATAATTCCAAACCCCTCATAAGGGATAAAATAATGTGTAAAGAGATACATGTCTGATGAATTAGAACGTAAACAAAATTTATTAGAAGATACCATTCAATCATCAACCAAAAAACTCTATGTAACCTATATATCTAATGATCCACCAATAACCACCATCTCCCATGGTTAACTAATCTAGAATATCCATATCATCTAACTTGTGCTTTCCATTTTCCTATACATGGTATAATAAAATAAAAAATAACATATGTTAATGGATGGATGTGAGAAACATATATTAATAGGATATCACTGAGAATTTCATAAGAAATATAAAAAAAATAAACCAACTTATTTTAATCTTAATTAAAACATTGAATTTAAATATGTTCTTAGTTTTAAAAAACATGATTTATTATGAAAATTAATTGATAAAATGAAAATGGATTTAAATTGAATTTCCATTAAATCAAGATTATATATGTATCATTAAAAAAACTAGCATGAATAATAATTTCTATAAAAATAGTCATTAGTAAATTAGTTTTAATGAATCATCACCTTTCATATCAATTTCATTCCAAGAATCATTGTTATAAGATATGTGGTTAGATCAACATAAGGTCTATCACATATCAAAGCGGTGTATGGAACTTGGTTTTCACACAATCCCATAATCATAAATCTAGAGGGGATATAAAAAAATACAAATAATAATATATTTTCCCTTAATATATTTTATTTATAATTATAATCATATATTCATTTTAACATGGAGCTAATATATGTCTACTACTTATACATACGACCTAATTACACATATCCCACCAGAAATAAGGAAAATTAATCATTTATACTTATATCATTAAATTAAATAAATAATATTCATTTTGAATGAAAATTTTAGATGGAAAAAAATTTATGATTAAAAAAATCATTTCATTTCAAAAACCAAGAAGCTTATGGTATTAAAAAAACATGTCTATCATTTCCAATAATCTCATTTTAAATTAAAAATCATTTCATTCCATTTATCCATTAAATATATATTTAAAAACAATTATTTTAAAATGAGAATAATTTTTTCCAAAATATACACTTTCTATCAAAAGGATTAAATGAATTAAACACTCACACACACCATGAAATTTCAATCATTCATTGAGATAATAAATTTAATAATTACAAATAAACTGTATATAAAATTTGAAATATATAGGAATATTGTGTTTTAATTGAAATGTATTTTCTTATAAGATCCCCTTCCTCTATTCATGAATGTAAACAATCAACAAGGTATTAACAACAAGTGTATAAGGTTAAAACAATATAGGTATAATCCTAGTTCCCCCAACAGACAATGAGTTATATCGATCCATCAATGACATTAGAATCTATCACTATCAAATAGATTTCACATACCGAAAGAAATCCAACATATACATAGGCACATTTATCCATGATGAAAATATGTTAAAAGTGACAAAATTTCCATTAGAGTTACTCTAAAATTTAGAGGGTCAAATTTTTATTGATTAGAAGAATCTTAGAAATTGAAACACGAGTATCTTGTATTTAGTAAACATTCTTAGAGAAATAAAACCCCATCACATGTTTTGGATAGACCGTTTGAAAAAACTATGTAGAAACCATGAACCTCTCATTGGGCTACTAGAGAGAGCATCATGGTATAGAAAAACTATTTGATCAATCAAGAACCGATTTTTTAACTTTCCCCTAAGCTGTTGGAATAGTGTTTTTTTATTCATATTTTGACAATACATTTTCCTACCATGTCTCCCAATTTTCCTATAATACATAGATTGACCGGGAGTCGTCTTGTTTTTCACTAACCATAAATCCCCTCATGAACCCCAAAATAATAAATATGATTTCCAGGGATGACGCTCATTATTTTCTCTATCCATCTTCCAATCATTTAAAGGCATATAAACTTCCTTTTAAAAAACTCTCAAAATTAACATAAATGAGAACAAGAAAAAAAAATTAAAAAGTAATCGATAACAGTACATGAAAGATGATAACATGGTGTTAAAATATCCCTTCTATAAATGTTATTTCCTCGACAAATCATATCAATAAGACTAATTATAAAATATATGAGGCTAATTACCTTAATCAGTGTCTCACCCTCCCATTTCTCATCTAGATAAGAAAAATGTATCCAAAGAACCAAAAATGGCATAATTTTCCCATGAATACCCTTTATAAGAGAATCAAATATCTGATCTTCATGCTCAGTTAAGGGTCAATTTGGTTCCACATCAAAGTCCACCAAACTAAAGACATGTGATGGTTTAGAAAGTTACTTTATCTGCAATGTCCTATGGAATAATTTTTAGTTTGATTTTATATTTTAAGTAATATAAAAACAGTAATACATGATTCAAATATTCCCAAACAACATTAAATATCCCCACTTTTCATGGTGATAAAATTCATAATTTCTATTTCATTGATGACCCAACAAAAAAAGATTCTAAAAAAACATGGTCACAAAGAGGGAAATACAAAGTGTGTTCATTATGATCAATATATGATATAATCCATATTATTTCCCATTATAAGTCTCATATGAATAAGATAAATCACATTCATTATCACAGGGAACAAACTAAGCCAATCATGGGAAACATCACCAATCTATGGACAAAAAAATATATAAACAGTTGACCAAAAAACGCCCCAAAATGATATATATTAATGTCTGATTGGTAGATATTGATATTGGAAAACATGATAATTACTAATTGGAAATATAAATATCCTTAAATTAAATTATAAAAATCTCATATTATTTCTTCAAGGATATTCATATCTCATTCAATTTTACCATATATCTGCGGATGGTACACTGTTTTCAAAATTACAATAATTCCAACACCTCACATAGGACTATCTTAAGAAATGATATTAGGATCCCTATTAGAGATAATATTAATCATAACTCCATGCCATATGATTATATACTTCACATAAATATATACAATGTTCTTAACATTTTATTAATCCTTAATTGGAAAAAAGCAAGACGATTTGTTCAATCAAACCATAACCACCCATATCACAATATTTCAAAGAGGTGTCTACCAAAACCCAACCAGAACATCCATTGAAATATCATCCCACCACTATGTTATATGAGGAAGGAGATAAAATAAACTATAAGGCTTCTGATTCTCAGTTTTAATCTACTGGGATGCTAAATAATGAGAAACAAAATCAGAAATGTCACATATAATATGTTGAAAAAATATTGCATCATTCGAAAAAAATATTCATGGTCTTGTGGTTTTATACCATCTATAAATAATTGAAACCCCCTATCACAACCTTCCTCAAATGAAAGGAAACAACATAACATCTCTAGAAGCATATAGGCATCTGTAAAGATATTGACCAATCATTAATAGACTCTCACCATATAATGAATCCCAAATTACTCATAACTAAACATCAAGTAAATTTTCCTCAATATCTATCTCAAAATTTTATGTATTTGGGTCAATACATTACATAAACAACCTCAATCTCATCATTCAAAATTCATATGTGGATATAAGAAATGATAGTTATCTGATTCCATTTCAGGGAAGATTGTTTCAAATACTTGGATGAATGTTTTATTATCAATGATTTACAAATAAAATTTCAAATAGTAGTAGTATATTAAATTTAATAATTAATGGATTATATTTATTTTTTCCACTATCTCGGCCAATGATTAATATTTTTTGAGAATATATAACTCAAATATAAAGACATGTGTAGAAACTATGTAACATCCCAGGTAAATAAATAATATGAAATTTTCTTATTTATTAATATTTATTTATTGAATATTTATTTTACTTCGAATTGTATTCTAGGTTATATAGATGACTCAATTTACAACAAAAAGTTTCATTGAAATCTTCTGTTGCACACACTATTGAGTTATACCCAATAAATAATATTATTATTTTAAATAGTAGTTAACTCCTTACCGTTATATTGGTGGGAATGAACATAACTAACTGAAATAATATTACACATTTTTTAAATGTATTTGCATCTATAACATAAATTTTAGAGGCCTAAAATAATAATGGATCGAATTTTAAGCATGAAATACTCTAATATACATTAAACAGTAGATTTACCGCCTTTTGATGGAGATTTTTTTTAAATCTATATTTTTTTACTTTTATTTGATCCATTTAACAAAATAAAATTCTTCTTTATATGTGGGAAAACAGAATTTAATTTGGGTACTTTTTTGGTATTTTTCTAGTAAAGATCATTTTTTTAATAGTGAAAAATAATGCATTTTAATTAAAAGATTCCCTCTAATATAATTTATTTATATAGTTTGATTATTATTTTTATTGGTTTTAATGATTAATTAGATTATATTTTTACCATTTAATCCAATTATGGTCATGGGATATAATTTTACTCTTAAATTGGACATAAAAAAGGTCAATCTTTTGATAGTAATTATTTCCTTAAAACGCGCTTTTTGGATTTGACAACGAGAATTAATTTTAAATTAATTTCTTCCACTTATGTGATTATAATTTGGGAAAATTTATTACATATTTGAAATCATGTGGTCCAAATTGTGTAAATAGAAAACTACTATTTTTATACATTATGAATATTTACTTTAGTAAATATTTTATTTAACTGGGTTAAAGGTTAAATCTGGTAAATAAGGTTAAATGAGTTATATAATTATAATAATTTTAAATTACCCTTAAACATATACTAACTATATTAGAAGAGATATTTCTGACCAATGGATTCCTTCGGTCGATTTTGGGACCCCATGGAGCCACATTATAGCTATAATGACATTTTATATTAATTAATTTAAAATAAGGACAAAAATAACATAAACATATATCTTTTAGTAAAAAAATTGTATATGGGGTTATATAAGTCATCTATTTGACCATAAATATTCATTTGAAAGATAAAAGTATTTCCTACATTTTTATATTTTATCTATAATTTTTATAGATTATATAAATAAACTTATTAAGACACAATGGTGATGTAGCAACTACTTCATTATTAATGGATTCCAATAAATGATATTATAAATATTACAAAAAATTTATTTTGAATCTTTTTAAGCCATCCAAAAGTTTTATATATATTATAACTTGTTATATTTGAATTATTGTTGTATTTTCTAAAAAATGAAGTTGTTATAGATTTTTTTAAAAATCCATGATATGAATTTCTTATAAATTGACATAAATGCGTTTTTATAAAGAATGCAATCTTATTAAATGATAAATTAACACTAAAAATTTAAGATTAAGAAAAATGATATAAATTATGTTAAAAATGTCCGAAATGATCTATTTTGGGTTGCTTGGAATTTTATTGTAATTATATTAACCATATAGTATGAATATATAATAAGACATGGTAAAAGTTTGATATGTTAACAAAGGATTAATTAAAAAAAATAAGGATTAAAAAATATAAAAAACATATCCAATTATTATTGGATGATTTCATTTAGACTAATATTTACCTTATATTTTAATTAAATATATGTTAGACGTTTTGAAACTGAAAATAACTTTATAATAAAATAATACATTCAGACATTCCTAAAGAGCCAATCATCCATCTTATAAAATGTGAACAACTCTAACCCCTTACAGACAACTATCAAGCCCCTTGGATCATCCAATCACTACCTAAATAATCTCCCAAAATCCCTATATTCCTCATAGAAGCCTTCTATTATGGTTATTTGAAATCAATAAAACCTTTTGGTTCAAACCCAAGGGAGTTACTCGATTTAATGGTAATATCCTCTTTCAGGTTTTTTTCATTTATTTTCCTTCTCCACTCCCTATGATCTTCTTATTGTTTGTTTACATAACAACACCGGTATCCAAAATATACTATGTTTTTTATGATATTTATTCTAAATACACTTACACAGACCTCCATCTAATGTACATAGAACATATTGTTCCTATGGACAGCAAACTACTGCATCATGAAATGATGATTATTCATTGGTCTCAGACCACCTTTTATGGTAGCCATTATGATGGAACTATAATTATATATGATATTAATGATATTTATTTTATCTCTATGCTTTTATATTTTTCATTTAAATTATTGCTTTATGATTTCCATAATGTGTAAATACGATAATTTCATTTGAGGATGTGCGGACTACCCCCCCCCCCCCCTCAAAGTGATACAACTCATTCATTCTATACATCGAACGTATAAAGGATGGAATATATGAACTTACATAAAACATATAACATATTTTTTTTTGGGAATTATAATATACCTATTTATCATTTAGTTTTCATTCCATTAAAAATTAAAAATAAATGAAATTAGTTTTCATGCGTACATACGGCTTACGTCCCCATGAACAGTGCATTTAATTTCCTATTTCCAAATGATATGTAATATTATAAATACATATATACTCGATATATATGATATATATGATATCTAAATCATGAATATCATTCTGGATATAATGTACTTTTGACCACATGTACAATTTTTAATTATAACATGTTCATGTTTTTACTCAAGTTCTAAACATCGACAAAAATTTTTCTATGAGCTAAAATAATTAATAATTGTTATTGTAAGGTAATAAGTGATATTAAAGGAATAACAAACAAGAAAATATTTCTTAAGAAAGGATAAATAAATTTATGTTTAATATTCCGGAAGAAAAAGTAAAAGAGGCGTCATGTCAGACACGAGGTAAGGGGAGATCTTTACACAATTTCCATTCTTTTGGTTGGACTTCTACTTGTTAATTATGTAATTTTATGAATATGTTTGAATGATTTCTGATTGTGTTACACATAATATCCACATATATTAGGTATATTTATGTTTTTCACACATATTTATGTCATTGATTTATCCTTAATGTAATGATATGTTCTTTGTATGGAACCATTCACCCTCCTCTTTTAGTCAAAAACTAATTTTATGTTATGTATTTTAATTTACATTATCTTATTTTGGGATATTTTATTTGATATCCTTGTTGTTTTACATTTTATCTTCATGTGATAAGATACCGTTTTCACTCTCATCAACTCATTTTGTTAATTCTAAAATGATGCTGTTAGGCCGCAAAATTTTTGTATGGAACTTCGTCTCAATCTCTATTCATTGAGACATATTTTGATTTACACAAGTCATTATTTTATACGGTGTATATACCCACTTTTAATTTTTATTTATTTCAAAGGGAATATTTTTATATGTAGCATTTTAATTAACGACAAAGGGAATATTACTTTTTAACATACGCGGTGACAACAACCTTTCTGCCACTAGGTGACTTATTTGATCTTTGGATTCCATAACAAGCCGTAATGTTTTTAAATGGAAAATAAACACCATATAATCTTTTTAATTATTTTGGTATTGAAAATGGTTTTGATAAAGAATTGTTTTTTTCAGTATCTTGAAATTATATATTGTGATTGAAATGGGGAAATTTTATCTTTAACTTATTTTTGTATTATTTATTATGAATATATTATGGTTCATGGTAATTGTTTAAGTATACAGCGGGTTCTATGATAAAACTAGGGAATGTGAGCCCATGATAGCTCTTCAATTCATTGGGTAACATGACAAAGGTAAATGTTAATTCTTATACTAAGAGATTTAGGGAATATATTATGATGGGTATTCAAAATGTAACTCCCTACATAGCTGTGAAAGCTACAATGTATGTTTGATATGGATTCCACAAGTTTTATTTATGATTAATGATTTCTATGTGTTATTAATAAATCATATGATTTCATGAGGTATTTAGAATTTATCATGTTTTGTATGTATTTATTGACTGATGATTTGTTTCTTTATTATGTAATAGTTACTAAGCTTTTTTATGCTCATCCCATGTTTTGTTTTGAAATGATTTTCATAGGGTTTAAGGAAGGGTAAGAGAAAGGGATAATTCAAGAATATTTATATCAAGAGAATAATTACTATTTTTTAATATTTCTATTTAATGAAAAAATTGATACATATTAAAAGTGTCGTCTTCGTAATATTGGAGATGTAATGCAATTGTCATCGACTAATTTTCTAAAACACTAAAACTAAAAATATCTTCAATGTGAAATATTGACTTAACTCAAGATTATGTTATGTTTTAGGATGGGGCCTTTTATTTTGTATCAAAGGTAGGTTTAGACAACTTTAGTGATTAATAGTTTTGGTTAAACACATGGTTTTTCCCTATGTCTATTATTTCAGTTAAATCTGTAAAAACCAGGAAATTCAATGTAAATTGTTTTTAAAATTACATGGAAATATTTGAGTCTTCAGTTTCAGAAGGTACATGATTCTGAGGCCTGGAGATCCTAGAATGTTTTTCAAAAGGTTCTTACGTATTTTAGTAAGTGTGTGAGTGGGTTTTTGTAACTTTTGAAATTGGACTTGGAATTGAAATTTGAGGGCACCGTTGTTCTCGCAGCACTGATATTCGCTTAAGGAGGCCTTCACTTTGACCACAGTAGGTCGTGTGTGGTTTTTTGTTTTCAAACATTTTGTGCGAGAAAATAAAATAAACTAGATTTATTTTATTTTTGAATATTAATCCTCCCAATATGAATTTTGTGATGGGGAACACCCGACCACTATAACACCCTCTTTAAAGGGGGAGGTGACTCTTGGTTTATTTTCCAATTAATTTTGCAAAAATAAAAATTAATTGATGTGCCAACTGTTGTAAAATTTATAAAACTTAATTCAATAATATGATATTTATTTTTTTGAATTGGGGGAGTGTTGGAAAAGGGAGACTCGGGGAGAATATTGGAAAACACTTCTTCCAAATGATGAACATTTCTCTAACTATGAACTTCATAGAAGGATCTCCAATGAGGAACGTCTTCAATGAAGATTAACCAGGGTCCTTCTTTACCTGTCCCCACCGAGGCCAACAAATCATTGAGGTTGGGATTTTAGATTTTGTAGACCCCGTACATGTTCTTGTCGTTCTTCTTGGTTCAAGAACAACTATGCCGCTTGCTACAATTCTAACTCAGAGAGTGCGGGCCAAACAAACACAGCCCAACCTCTCCGCACCCCTTGTGGATTTTAGTGTTCTTTGCAGCATGTTTTCAGGTTGATAAATTTCCAACTGTAGTGGTCTTGAATCCATGATGACATCAGGAGATGAGTGTGGGAGTCTTCGGAATGAAGAATGGGCCACTGGGGCATGCTCGATGACCCAAGTAACTTTGTCAGAAACCAGTGTCGGCGACTAGCGATGGAATGGCTCAAGAGAGGCAACCAGAAATCCAGCCGGCCGCGACGGTGGTGGGGGTTTGACCGCATTGCCTGAGATGGTCCGTGACCCATTTTTTATTGTGGATCAAGGGCGGTGGTCGGCGCTCGGTCGGCCGTGTGTGTGTGGGGGGGGGGGGGTGGATGCGCGCGTTCGCGCCGCCGGGCATTCAGGGGCCACGACACGAGGCCACGATGGCAAATGAGGGGCAGTCGGTTTGCTGCATGCCGCTGGTGGCGGTGCGGCGCTTGACCACACTATGCAGGTTGTTTGGCCGTCTGGCCAGCCGTGGAGCCCAGTGGGACCCCAGGTCCCGTGTGCCAGCTATCGGCGCCACGTGGCACCGACCGGTCGTCCACCCAACCCAAACGGCCCAACTGTTCGGGGTACCCACAGGGTGACTCCCCCTTGGGTGGATGATAGGGTATACCCCTGCATGGGGCCACCGATCCGTGGGACACGGTAGGGTGGGCCAGGCCGGACTCATGGCCAGACCTGGGTCAGGCTAGGTCGGATGAGACCCAGAATAGCTTGGACCCCTTTTCACACTTTTGGCTATAACATGACCTTCAAGAATTCGTTTGATGAAACGTCTATGGTACTAGAAACCTCGAATCTCTATGGTCCTTTTGGTATACCACACTTGTGTTTTAGATAATGTTTGGGTGCGGCCTGGTTGGATCGAACATGAATCCAACAAGGCCCTCGAGACTAAAAGTGAAATAATTTATAGACCGAGCATCCAATTGATGTACTTTTTGTTGCATTGGCGCCTATATTACAATGATGTACATTGGGATACTTCTTAGTGTGACATCACGAATTTTGGAGTATCGACCTGTGGCCTAATAAGCGGACCCTCCTGGAAGAATGGAGCTTAGTGCGGGAACCCTGTGGATGGCTGTAACATGAGAAAGTGTTCCTACGTGGGTATGTGAATTGGGATCCTACGTGGGTCTGTATTCCAATATTCCACATGGATCCACTCTAAGAATCTATGTGGGACTAATCTATGATCCTACATGGGTCTGCTATACTAGGATCCTATGTGGGTATGATGATTTAGGATTCTACGTGGGTCTGCCTCTCAACAGAGTAAGCTGATTTAGTAGTTCTATCTAATCATCATTACTATCGTACCTAAGTTATACCTAGTGTGAGTTGAATCCTTATCTTTCTAGTACACTTTTGTGTGATGATACCTTTATAGTATTTTTCTGTTTGGATTTACCTATGTTGTACAACCTTTTTGGTACTCACCTTCGTGGTATTCCTTCCTTCGTGGAATAGTTGAGCTTTGAGATTTTAGTTGGGCCATGTGTTTCCTCATGAATGATATGGGTATACTCGAATACCTAGGTATATTTATGGGCATATACCTAAGTAGTGTTTTCAGTTGATTTCATGATTTTTGGTTTATCCTTTATGGATTTTTTGAGACCTTAGAAGGTATTTTGGTCCCTACTGAGTATCGTTATACTCACCCCTCCATGGTCTATGCTCGCACCTTGTTGTGTTTGGTGCAGCTGACAGACAATGCTGACTGATGACGAGAGTACCAGGACTGGAGGTAGCTCTAGTTGGACATTATATGAGGTGTACCACAGAGAGGAATATTCAAGAGTTCTACCTACCCTTTAGGTAGGATCCTTGGTGGGTTTTCACAGGTGTTGTTTTCAGTTTTACTTGTAATTTCCAGTGTTGCTTGTATTCTGGACCCTTTTTCTATTTGTGCACACCATGTTTACTATATAGTTTTATTTTTTTATTCTATCCTGATTTGTTTTTAGAAGTGTGAGTTTACAGGTTATAAAGGAAATTCTTTCCTAGAATTAGGGAATACTCCTTTAGGTGCTAGTTTCTAGCCCCTTATCTATGGAAGGAGGTCTTGGGGTAGTCACAGTAGAGGCCCCAGGGGATGGTTCATGAAAAAATTGTATAAGAGGAGTCGGTTCTACCATAGTACAATGGACTCTGATCTTTTAACAGAAATAGTGTTATGTTTTATGAGTGTGGTTATCAGTTTAGGGAATCCATAATTGGTGTGGCAGTCGACGTATACATACACCAGGACCCTGACTTCTGATTTATGACTTAGTGCATAAAAACATTGATTGTGTATCTGTTTTTAAAATTCTTCTTTGTGATATCTCTGGGTCAGCTCACCAGGTATAACTTTTTGACTTTAGCACACATGTTTATATTCAGGATGCCTCAAAGTTGACAGCTAGCACATGTTCTGGGTAGAGAATGCCGTGGTAGCCCATTGAGTGATGAGGCCTCGATGTAGGGTCATTTTTCTGTAGAGGCACCAGTGGTACCATTAACCGTTGGGCCATCGATGCCACCAGCCCTAGTAGCAGAGGGTGCACTCTTCTTGAGCAAGTTTCACGAGTTCTAGCACCAGCATCCATCTACGTTCCAGGTTGACATGGACCCATAGGCGGCTGAGGGTTGGTTGGAGTCCATTGTGGGAATCATCATACTTGTAGGGACACCAGCTAATCTCATGGTGATCCTTACCACCAGTCTTCTACATGAAGCAACAAGAAGATGTTAAATCTTGATTATCCATGTTCAGGATGTGGTGAAACATCTCTGGGCAAACATTGAGAGGCTGTTTCATGCAGATTTTGTCCCAGCGACCCTTCGCGCAGTGTGCATACATGAGCTTCTTCATCTGCAGTAGGGCATCATGAATGTGGCTCAATACTCCGCGAGGTTCCCCTACCTCTTGCACTACTCCACGGATATGGTCTGGGTCCCATTTTTCAGGGCCCGGACCTTCGAGTAGGGACTCAGGTGTGAGATCAGGGCATCAATGATTTCTCTCAGCATCCTGACGTAGGCATGGGTGTTAGAGAGAGCGTTGTTAGTATAGAGTTTTATTACTGAGCAGCCGCCGACAGCGAGACCCACCACCGGGCGTCAGGTAGCAGAGTCTTCTGTAGCTAGAAACATACTGGTGTCACAGACTCCCAAGATGACTATACCTATAGTTGGATGACCGCAGGATTCAGGGTCGGTTGTGCGGGGAACCCGATATAGAGCTATTCATGTGAGGAGAAGGATGTGTTACACATGCAGCGGGCGGGGTCACATGGTTCGTGACTGCCTAACCCACCATACAGATGATCAGAAGATGGTCGAAGGACCGCCCAAGAAGAGATAAAGGATCATCTGAGGAGGTCCGCAGTAAGCAAGAGGACGTGGCAGAGGAGTGGGCCATGTAGCTGGTGGTGGGTGAAGATTTGATGTGTTATTTGCACTTCCGCCAGATGGTCCACCCCGACCACAGGGAGCAGGTGGACAGGGGTGAGCTCAACTCCAAGCATCTGAGGCCTATGACCATGATTCTTTGGAGATGATACAAGGTACGAGCTGTGTCTACTCCATCTTAGCTACAGTACTTATAATCACAGGTTCTAGTCATTATTTTATCGCCACTTCCCTCGTTTGGAGCTTGGAGTTTACGGTGGATCTGTTGGCTCGTTCTATATGGCTAGATACTCATACGAAAGAGGATTCGACGATTAAAAACTGGTGTCAGCAATGTGAGATTACTCTAGGAGGTTAGAGATTTGGCTGGGATGTTCTAGTAGTGGCGTCGAGGCCTTACAACATCATCTTGGTTATGGATTGATTATCTAAAGTCCATGCCCTAATCGATTGCATTAGGCAACAAGTGAGGTGTATCCATGAGGATGGGACTAGGATTACCATCACTAGTCAGAAGGGATACTTTATAGCATAGGATGGACATACCTGGAGGAAAGTGTATCCAATCACTCATCAGTTGGCAAGCCTTACCATCAGAGAGGTTGATTTGGAGAGTCTGAGCTATCCTATAGAGGTGGACCAGTACGTAGATGTCTTCCCTAATGAGGTTCTGGATCGACCTCCTCGTAGAGAGGTGGAATTTTACATTGACATGTACCCCAGGACGGCACCGATATCTACAACAGGGTATCATATGGCTCCCACAGAGCTTCGTGAGCTGCTAGTACAGCTGGAGGACTTATAGGGGAAGGGGTTAATACAGACAATTTTTTCTCCTTGAGAAGCCTTGATTTTGTTCTCCAAGAAGGATGATGGGAGCTTGAGACTTTGTGTTGACTATAAGAGCCTGAACCAGGTGACCGTGAAGAAACAGTATCCACTACTGATGATTTATGACCTCTTTGATTAGATTAAGGGAGAACATTGGTTCTCAGAGATAAACCTCAGCTCAGGTTATCACCAGATCAGAGTACGAGATGATGATGTGTAGAAGAAAGATTTTAGATCTCGGTACGGCCATTATGAGTTTGTTGTCATGATTTTAAGCATCACCAACACTCCATTAGTGTTCATGGGACTCATGAATAGAATATTTCATCCATACCTTGATCGTTTTGTAGTAGTCTTAATCGACGACATTCTCATCTACTCGGCTACTGAGAAGGAGCATGCATATCATTTGCAGGTAGTTCTAGACACACTCCGAGAGCACCTTATTTAAGATAAGCTCTCAAAGTACCATATCTGGATATAAGAAGTTCACTTTTTTGGGACATGTCATCTCGATGGTGGGAGTTGCGGTGGATCCAGTGAAGATTGAGGCAGTACTTTCTTGGGATCCACCAGGAGTGTGACAGAGGTACGCTGTTTCTGAAGTTTGGTCGTATACTACCAGAGATTTGAACCAGATTTCTCTAGATTTGCAACACCTATATCAGCATTGATCATGAAATGAAAATAATTCATGTAGTCTGATTGATTCCAGCGGAGTTTTCAGGAACTGAGGTAGAGGCTGACCAGTGCCCCCATCTTGAGGCTTCCAGAGGAGGGCGTTGGGTACATAGTCTACTATGATGCATCAGGGACCGGGCATGGATGGGTCCCGATACAGGAGAGATCAGTTGTTTCATATGGTTCTCAATAGTTGAGACAACATGAGAAAAACTACATTACCCATGACATTGAGATAATAGTTGTTAACTTTTCATTGAAGATGTGGTGACACTATCTGATGGGCAAGCATTTTACAGTTTACTCTGATCACCAGAGTCTCGGGTATATCATTTCCCAGAAGCACCTGAACCTGAGATAGAGACGTTGTCTTGATTTCCACCATGACTATGACTTCGAGATAGTCTATATTCATGTATATGGGAACGTTGGAGCCGAAGAACTCAGAAGCAGATCTGGTATACAACTACTAGATGAGGTGAATGAGTCTTTTGCCACTTTACAGATATCCTTTTTCAATTGAGTTGGAGGAGCCTTTATTCAGTATTTTTCAATCACTCCCCCACTCCTTCAGTGAGTCAGGGAGGCATAGTGTGGGGACACGAACTGCGAGGCTCGACATGCTCAGATATCCAAAGGACAGGCACCTGATGGATTTTATGAAGGTGGGGAGCACATTATCGTTTTCAGAGGACGTACCATGGTACCAATGTCTATTCGGGAGGAAGTGTTGAGGGAGTTCCACATATCCCCTCTAGTGGTACATCCAGGAATGGAAAAGTTGTACCAAGACCACCGACGATAGCACTGGTGGCCGGGAATGAAGAAAGCAGTAGCACATTTCGTCTCTCGGTGGCTCACTTGTTAGTAAGTGAAGGTGGAGAAGAAGGTACTCACAAGATTAGTTCAGACTATAAAGGTCCAAATGTGGAAGTGGGATGGAATATCCATGTACTTCATGACAGGACTCCCATGTACATCTAGGGGTCATGATTCTATCTGGGTGGTCATCGACTGACTCACAAAATTGACCCACTTCCTACCGATTAGACTGCATGGTTCAGTAGAGAGTGTGGGGCGCCTATCTATATAGAATATTGTGAGGATATATGGAGTACCCTCAACGATTTTCTCTGATAGTGACGCATGTTTCACTTCTCGACTATGGAAGGGGTTGGAGGAGGATTATAGGAAGAAGCTTCATTTGAGCACCGCCTTCCATCCTCAAATGGATGGCCAGACTGAGTGGACCATACAGACCCTCGAGGACATGTTTCATGTTTGCGTCCTTGACATTGGTCATAGTTGTGAGGTTCACATTCCCTTGGTAGAGTTTTCATACAACAATAGCTACCACTCCATCATCGGGATGGCACCATTCGAGGCTCTGTACAATTGAACTTACAGATCGCCATTGTGTTGAACTGACCCAGGGGAGTCAGCACATATGGGACCAATGGTGGTACATGATACCATGGGTAAGGTGAAGATTATCCATGAGCTGATAAATACTGCACAAAGAAGGCAGAATACTTATGTTAACAGAAGAGAGACACCTCTGTTGTTTGATGATGGTAACCATGTCTTCTACGGGTCTCACCTTGATGAGGTTTCCTTAGATTTGGTTAGGGCAGCATATTAACTTCATGGTTCATCAGACCATTTCAGGTCCACAGAAGTGTTTTTGAGGTGGCTTACCTCCTAGCTCTTCTACCCCAGCTGAACCAGGTGCACGGCATTTTCCACGTATCCTAGCTGATGAGATATGTGAATGACCCATCTCATGTCATCAACCATGGAGAGATAAATAACAATGATGGGGCGACATTTATAGAGGTTCCAGTAGAGATTGAGGATCGACAAGAGTGGGTACATTGAGGGCGGTCTATACCATTATTTTGTTTCCATGGGTAACACAGGAACCTCCAAGAGAGAACGTGAGAGCGAGAGGCTCAGATTCATTCTTAATACCCCCACTTGTTTTCCATGTTTTTGTTATGTGGTTTTTGGGGATGCAAAACCCGGAGGTGGGGAGAATGTAATTACCCAGATATTCCATGTACTTTTGTTTTATATTATATGGAAATATTTGAGTCTGCATTTTCTGACGGTACTTGATTCCGAGCCTGGAGTGCCTAGATTGTTTTTCCGATGATTCTTAAGTACATTCATTAATCGTGTGAGGGGGTTTTTTTAAGTGATTGGAATTGAAATTTGAGGTCACCATTGATCTCGCAGCACCAATATTCAATTAAGGATAAATTCACTTCAACCACAGTGGTTTAAAGGTTGGTTTTTATTTTAGGAATTTTTGTGGGAGAAAATAAAATAAACTATCATTATTTTATTTTTAAATTTTAATCCTCCCAAATTGAATTTTGCGATTAGGAACACTAGACCCCTTGATTTCCATCTTTAATGAGGTAGGTGACTCTTGGTTTCTTTTCAAATTAATAATGATAAATAAAAAACTAATTAATGTTCCAACTGTAGTTAAATTGATAAAACATAATTTAATAAGTTGGATCTTAATTTTGTTGAATTTGGGGATTGTTGGAAAATGGTGACTTGGTGAAAACATTGTTGAAAAACTTCCTCCAAACTGTGAACATTTCTCCAATGAAGAAGTCCGTCGAAGGATCACCTATGTGGAACGTCTTCAATGATGACGAGCTGGCGTTCATCTTTCTCTCTCCTCACCATCATCAACAAATCTTTGAGGTAGGGATTTTTTCTTTTCTATACCACTAACATGTTCTTGTCGTTATTCATGATTAAAGAACAACTACGCCTCTTGCTACCATTCTAACGTGGAGAGTGCGGGCCAAAAGAACATGGCCCAACATCTCTGAATCCCATGTGGATTTTAGTGTTCTTCGTGGATTATTTTCGGGTTGAGAAATTTCCAATAGTGGTGGTCTTGAATCGATGATGATGTCCTGAGACGAGTGCAAGAGTATAAAGCATGAAGAACGGGCCACTGGGGCATGCCCGGTGCTTGAGGAATGTCGTCGGCAACCGATGTTGGAGTCCAATGCTGGAAGGGATTGGGAGCGGCGGCCTGCACTCCATCCGGATGAGACGGTGGTGGTGGTATAACCGTGATGGCAGCGGCTCCGCGACCGCGATGCCGGAGAAGGGTCGCAGCCCATCAGTCGCGGTGGAGCAAGGGCGGTAGCAGGCTCTCGGTTGGATTTGTGAAGGGGGTCGAAGCGTGCATCTGCGCCAATGGGTGTGCAGGGGCTGGGACACGAGGCTGCGGTGGTGAAGGATGGGAGGTCGGCTCGTTTCCTACCCCCAGTGGTGGTGTGGCACGCCACAACGCCACATAGGTGGGCTCTCTGTCCGACAAGCTTTGGAGCCAAGCGGGACCCCGGGTCCCGCGTGCCAGCTGTCGGTGCCACGTGGCACTGGTTGGTTGCCCACCCAACCCAATTGGGTTAGCAGTTCGGTTTACCTAGGGGTGCCTCCCCCTTGGGTGGCAGCTAGGGTGGACCCCACCGTGGGGCCACCCTGTCGTGGGCCACAGAAGGATGCTCTACAGGTCGGTCATCACCAGTGGGCCGGGTCGCTTCGATGGATCGGGCGGTGACCCAGCGGGCCGGGCCAGACCCAGCAGGCCGGGACGGACCGGACTCGGACTATCTTCGACCCTTTTTCACTCTTTTCCACTATAACATGACCTATTAGAATCTGTTTGACGAATAGTCTACGGTGTCAGAAACCTTGGATCAAGAGAGTCCTTTTGGTATACCCCAATTCAGTTTTATATAATGTCTGTGTATGTCCGGTTTGGATCAAACACGAACCCAACCGGGCCTTCGGGACTAAAGGGCCAATAACATACAGACTGTGCGTCTCATTGATACAGCGTTTTTTGCGTTGAGACCCCTATTACGTGGTAGTCTATTGGGATACTTCTTCATGGTACATCTTGGAAGTTGAAGTAACGACTTGTGGTATGAGGATTGGACCATCCCTAAACCATGTGATCTTAGTTCGAGAACCCTGTGGCTGGATGTAACATGAGAATGGGATCCTATGTGGGTCTGTGCTTTGGGATCCTACATGGTTCTGTGTTCCATTATCCCACATGGATCTTCTCATTGAATCCATGTGGGACTACTCTAGGATCCTACATGTTTCTGTTGTACTAGGATCCTAGGTAGGTCTAATGATTTAGAATCCTATGAGGGTCTGCCTCTCAACATAGTAAGATGATTCAGTAGTTGCATCTAATCATCATTACTACCATACCAACGTTATACCTGGTGTGAGATGAGTCCTTATATTTGTGGTAAAATTATGTTTGATGATGCCTTTATGGTATTTTTCTATGTGGTGTTGCCTATGTGGTAATACCATTGTTGTACTCACATTCGTGGTATTCCTTCCATCATGGAATAGTTGAGATTTGGGATTTTAGTTGGGCCCCATTTTTCCTCATGATTGTGATGGGTATACTTGACAACATAGCTATATGTATTGGTATATACCTATATAGGGTTATCAGTTGTTTTTATGCTTTTTGGTTTATCCTTTGATTATTTTGTGATACATTAGAGGGTCTCAGGTCCCTACTATGTATCGTTATACTCACCCCCACACGGGCTATACCCGAACCTTTTTGTGTTTTATCTAGACGACAGACAGTAATGACTGAGGAATAGAGTACCAGGACTGGAGGTAGCTCGATATGGACATTAGACGAGGTTTACCACAGAGATGAATATTCGAGAGTTGTACCTACCCTTCAGGTAGGATCCTTGGTGGGTATTCACAAGAGCTGAATTTTATTTTACTTGTACTTTTCAGGTGGGCTTGTATTATTTCCCCTTTTTCATTATGTGCACACCTTGTTTACTATATAATTTAACTTTGTGATTTTATCCTTCATTGTGCTTAGTTTTGTGATTTTATAGTTTATAAAGTCAATGCCTTCCTAGTTTTAGGGAATACACCTTTTGGTGATAGTCACCAACCCATGTTGTATGGGAGGCTGGCTTGGGGTAGTCACGGCTTGGGCCTCGGGGGACGGTTCATTACAAAATCAGTGTTTTATAACTTTTTCAGATCAAGGAAAGTCGGTTACAAATGGAAAGAGGAGGATCTCAAACAACATTCCTATCTATTCATGATGACATTCATGCAATAATTATATCATATTCATGTTCAAATGATTGTGAAAAGTTTTATATCATACAACTCACAAGAAAGATGTTGTTTGAGATATCAAACACCTCAAATATACCTCGATATCATCATGGATCATGTTTTTTTATTTCAGCAAATAATATTTTCAAAAAAATTATCATATTTTCATGAAATGTAAATATTATCAATGAATTTTAAAATATTTTATCTTATCATAAGATTTTGAAGAATATTATGATTTTGAAAAAGGTGATAAAGAAGGAGACACTTGAAAAACCTATTTATATTTGCATTTACAATATAGTCTGTCATCACAAACTTATGGTATTTTCAAAGGAACATTGATTCATAGTTTCAACTCAAACTATGTCTGACTGTTTTATAGAAATCATGCTTTATCAAATGTTTTGAAATTATATGTCATACATGATTATTTTCAGAAAAAAAAATTTCGCGAACACCCATATGACCCATGTTGAACAATGTGTATTTTGATGATGGAAGAAAATGATTTTTAAGGATCTATATATCATTGTCTCGGTGCATTGGCCTTATAACTATGTGAACAATATGATTATGAAACCATATGGACACCATGATCAAGGTATGATGTTCTTTCTATTGGTAATAGTTTTATTTTATCATATGGAGGTGAAAAAATAACAATATATAAGATGCTGAGGTCTTAAATTATTGGGATGAAAATGAAATGTATAAGAATAAATTTTATGATAAAACATGTTAGGGTTATTTTTGACTTTCATAAAAAGGAAAACAAGAAAGATCGGTGAAAAATCGTCTCATCTGGGAAGGCTGTTGCAATCAAACCCACAACTGAAGGGTGACAAGGGTGAATCGCCTAACACAGGGATACATGATGTCCCTGGTTAGTATGACTTATTCTTTTTAGTTAAATTATTTTATGGATCAAGAATAAGTTTATTTTGGGAGATAATGTTTTATCAAAGGGATATACTTAATTTAGGAAAATGATTTTTTTATTAAGTGATAAGGGTTATTTTAAAATATGTTATCTCTTTCAGGGAATATTATATGCTTAAGGGAAAAAGAATACTACGGGATCTCATTTATGCAGTAATGGTTTACATTCTTTAGGAATAATATTTGTTTTTTATTCTATACATATAGATATTTGGTTTATTTATGGAAGTAATTAACCTATCATAGATAATATGTGATAGGTTAATTACAGTTCAGTATTAACCATTAAAAGTATTCGAATTTATTTGGAGATAAATATTAAGATTTATCGTGGAAGACTATGTGATCAAATTTTTCCATGTTTTGTTTTTCAATCTTAGTTTATATTATATTGAATAATTTTAAGGACAATTGTGTATTGAATGGTAATTTTTGATCTTTTTTTATTGTTTGTTGAATTTTGGAGATTAAGAGTTGTATTAATTTTTATAAATGATTATCCATTTTTAAGGATTATCTGATCTCTTACTAACCATTTTTGTTTTGGTTGATTTCTAAAGACAGGGTAAATATATAGTTCATATTTTGTAGATTTTTTGATTCTCTATATTTTGATTCTAGTGCTTCAGATGCGACCATGTAATCTTGAATGCTCGTTGATTGGAGAAAATATGAGTTTTTTGTAGAAAAAAATTAAAAGATGAAACTCTACCTGATATGTAACTATATATCATTATGTACTTTTTCAATCTCATAAATAAATTATCCAACTTTATGAAATGGAACATAAAACAAAAACATTGTCCGATAACTTTTCCTACTGAGAATCTATTGGCTATTCAACTCATCATATGTTTTCGGGTTTCTTTTTATTAACTTTCTCTTGGTAATGTTTTCTATCACTCTCCATCAGAACATAACACTTATTTTATCTTCAATATCCATGTTTCCCTACATAGAATCCTAATATGGGTTATCTTATGAGACCTTTGTAATTATATTTATTTCTTTTAAAATTATAGTTTTATGGACTCCTTTTTTTGATTCTGGACTTTCAATGATGTTTCAATGTCCAAATTTAAAATTATGAAGAAACAATTTCCAAAAGTGGGGATCGATGTAACATCCCAGGTAAAAAAATAATATGAAATTTTATTATTTATTAATATTTCTGAATTATATATTAATTTTAAATTCAAGGGGATTATATGTTATATAGCATACTAGACATACAACAATAAGTTTCTTTTAAATCCTATGTTGCACACAACTTTGAGTTATACCAAAAAAATAAAATATTATTATTATTATTTTAAATGGTAGTTAATGCATAGCAGTTGTATTGGTGGGAATGAATATAACTGACTAAAATAGTATTATACATGTTTTTTAAATGTATTTACATTTATCCAATAAATTTTAGATCCATAAAATAAGAATGGATCCAATTTTAAGCATGAAATACTATAATATTCTATCAAAGGTTGATTATCCACCTTTTGATGGAGAAACCTTCTTAAATCTAGTTTCTTTTACTTTCATATGACCCATTTTACAAAATAAACTTATTATATATAATCGGGACATAAAAATTTACTTTGGGAAATTTTATGGTATTTTTATTATAACGTTCCTTTTTTATGAATTCTGAAAAATACAGCATATTAATTCAAAACTTTCATTTATTCTAATTTATTTATATAGTAGGATTATTATTTTTATTTCTTTTAAAGTGTAATTGGATTATAGTTTTACCATTTAATCGTATTATTTTTATTGGAATTAATTTTACCCTTTAATTAGACATAAAAAAAAGATCAATCATTTGATAGGTATTATTTCATTAAAAAATGCTTTTTTGTTTTAACAACGAGAAATAATATTAAATTAATTTATGAAAATTCTGTGTTTTGAATTTGGAAAAATTGATTCCATATTTGGAATCATAAGTTCCAAATTGTGTAAATAGGTTACAGTTATTTTTAGACATTATGAATATTTACTTCAGTAAATATTTTATTTACCTTGGTTAAAGGGTAAATCTGGTAAATAAGGGTAAAAAAATTATATTATAGTAATATTAAATTACCATTACACTTTTCCTAACCCTATTTTATGTTATATGGATGACCAATGGAATCCTTGTGTCATTTTTTGGACCCCATGGAGCAACTTCAGAGTGATAACGACATTTTATATTAATTAATTAAATATAAGGAAAAAAATAACATAAACATTTATATTTTAGTAAAACAATTGTATATGGGGTTATATAAGTGATATCTATGACTGTAAATACTAATATGAAATATAAAAGTATTTCATATATCATGATAATTTATTTATAATTTTTCGTCATTAAATAAATCAATTTTATTATGACATTATAGTGATGTAGTAATTGCTTCATTAATAAAAGATTCAAATAAATGATTTTATAAATATTACAATAAATTTATTTTTCATAATTTTATGCCATCCAATAATTTCATGGATTAGTATATCTTTTTATATTTGAATTAATGTATGTTATTCTATATAATCATGTTGTTATATATTTGTTTAAATGTATTGATATGAATAGTTTATAAATTGACATAAACGAGTTTCTAAAATGAATACTATTTTATTAAACGATATAATAATACGAAAAATCTACAATTCTGAAAAATTACATAAATAATGTTACAAATGTCAAAAATGATCAATCTTGGGTCTCTTGGCATTTTATTATAAAAGTAATAACGATATAGTACGAATATACAAGAGAACATGGTAAAAGATAAATAAGTTAAAAATTGATT
Source organism: Viscum album (assembly GCA_963277665.1). Classification (NCBI taxonomy): domain Eukaryota; kingdom Viridiplantae; phylum Streptophyta; class Magnoliopsida; order Santalales; family Viscaceae; genus Viscum; species Viscum album. Next base: position 408,656,782 of record OY728153.1, on the reverse strand, counting down.
AAATAAAAAAGGTAAGGATTAAAAAATAATAAAAACCTTTCCAATTCTTATTAGATGATTTTATTTATTCTTCTATGTACCTTATATTTGAATTAAATAAGTTCTGGACCTTATGAAACTGAAAATAATTTTATAATAAAATTGTACATTCAAACAATCATAAAGATCCCATCATTCTTCTTATAAAATGTCACCACCTCTATCCCATTAAAAAAACTCTCAAACCCATTAGATCGTACAAAATCTACCCAAATAATTGTACAAATTTTCTTTTTTTTTCTTCATATAATCCTTCCCCTAGGCTTAAGTCAATTCACGAAAGCCTTTTGGGTTAAACCAAAGGGAGTTACCCGATTTAAAGGTAACATCATCTCTCATGTTTTATTCTTTTATTTTACTTCCACACACCCAATTCTCTTATTATTATTTGTTTAAATTAAAACAAAAGTATATATAATAAAATAGGTTGGTTTTATTATAGTTATTCAATCTACACATTCACACTCCTCCATCTAATTAACTTAGAACATACTGTCTCCGTGGATGGAAAACTATTGGCTCATGAAAATATGATTGTTCAATATTCTCCTACCACCTCTTATGGTGGCCATTACGATGGAAATGTAATTATATATGATAAAAAAATATATTTATTTTATCTTTATTTTTATTAATTTTTTATTTAAATCATTCATTTATTCTTTCTATAACGCGTAGATACGATAATTTTATTTGAGGAAGTGTAGACTACCGGCCCCTCAAAGTGATATGACTCGTCAATGCTATAAATGAAAGTAATATAAGATGTAAATTATGAAATTATGTAACATATTTAACATATATATATATTATACTTTAATTATAATATACCTATGTATAATTTATTTTTCATTCCTTAAAAAATTAAAAATAAATGAATGTAGCATTCTTGTGTACGTACGGCTTACTACCTCCATGAATAGTGCATTTCATTTCCTATTTACAAATGTTATATGCTATTATAAATAAATATATACAGTATATATATTATATTTATGATATCTAAATCATTAATATCATTATGGAGGTAATTTTCTTTTGACTACATGAACAATTTGTAATTATAACAAGTTTATTTTTTTACTCTTGTTCCGAACATCAAAAAATTGTCAGAAATGAACATAAAAAATTAATAATTATTATTTTAATGTAATAAGTGATATAAAAGAAATAATAAACTTTAAAAATGTTATGAATCAAGGATAAATAAACATATTTTTATTATTCAAGAAGAACAAGGAACAAATGGGTCAAGTTGAACACGAGGTAAGGGGACTTCTTAACCCAATTCAAATTCATTTGGTTAAACTTCTACTTATTAATTATGTCATTAAATCAATATGTGTGAATGAAAAATGATTGTTTTAAACTTAATATCAACATATATTGTGTGTATTTATATTTTCCACACATATTTATGTCATTGATTTATCCTTAATGTAATGATATTTTCCATGTATGGGAACCTTTCACCCTCCTCTTTTAGTCAAAACCATATTTTATGTTACGTCCTTTAATTTCCATTATACATTGTTGGGACATGTTCTTCTATATCCGTATTGTGGTACATTTTATTTCCATGTGATGAAATACCCTTTTCTCTCTCATCAACTCATTTTATGAATTTTAAAATTATGTCATTACGCTGCCAAATTTTCTTAAGGAATGTCATCTCAATCTCCTTTCATTAATTCATATTTTGATTTACACATGACATTATTTTATATGATGTATTAACCCCTTTGAATATTAATTTCATTCAAAAGGAATATTTTTCTACATAGCGTTTTATGAGAAGAAAAGGGTAATGTTTCATTTTAATGTATGCAGTGACAAAGTCTTTTTCGTTGCTGTGGGAATTATTTGATATTTGGTTTCCATAACAAGCCATAATGTTTTTAAAGTAAACTAAATACCATATACTCATTTTATGTATTTTGGTATTGAAAATGTTTTTGAGAAATAATTGGTTATTTAAAAATCTTGAAATGATATATTATGATTGAAATGTGGAAATTTTATCTTTCCTTTAAGTTTATTTTATGTGTTATGAATATGTTATGGTTCTTGGGATTTTTTTACAATACTGTTGGTGACATGATAAACCTAGGGTGAGTGAGCTCGAGATAGCTCTCTAATGCATTGGGTAACGTGAATGAGGTAACTGTTAATGTTTCTCCTAATATATTTAGGGAATATACTATGATGATTATAGAAAACATAACTCCCTATGTAGCTGTAAAAGCTACATTGTAATTTTGATATAGTTGAAACAATTTAACTTTATGGTTTATTATTTATGTGTGTTATTAATAATATTATAATTTCATGTGGTATTTAAATGAACTCATGTTTTTTATGTATTAATGAACTAACAATTTCATTCATTATTTTATAACCATTACTGATCTTTTTATGCTCATCCCAAGTTTTTTTTGAAATGATTTTCACAAGGATTAAGGAATGGTAAGAGAAATGAATAATTCAAGAAGATTTATATTAATAAAATAATTATTGTTTTCTTTTAATAATTTTATATAATGAAAAAATGGATACTAAGTATAAGTATCTACTTTGTAATATTTGAGATGTAATGTAATAGTTATGGACTAATTCACTGAAACACTAAACCAAAAATGATCGTCAATGTTAATTATTGAATTAAATCAAGAATATGTAATGTTTACGGTTGTAGACTTGTAGACAAAAACCTTTGACTGAATCTATAATTTCACTGTATCATTAGATCATGAAATATAGCTATGACTTTGAATAGTGTGTGGGGTCGTTATTCTTATGAGGGTGAATCTGACACATACTATAAGACACTACATGATTATAATGTAGTGTAAATTATCCAAAAAATGATCTAGATTCATTATAGAATACCACAAATCCAAACCTAAATTCATGAAGAATGAAAATTTGATTGGGTGTCAAAAAATAATTCAAATAATCAAAGGAATCATAATAATTTAAATACTATATACAATGTACACCCTTATGACAATTCAAATTCATTGGATAATAAATCTTTGAGAAATCCTTCAAAAGAATGATTTAATATCCATCCAAACCAATGAACCTGTAAATCTCAGAGAAATCTCATGGTTCCTAACATTTCATGCAAAAATCACCATCTCAAGATCAACATAAATACCATGTTCAGAAAGTAAATGTAAATGAAAAATTACATTACAAATATAAAAATATCATTTAAAACATTTTCATATATTATGTGAATTATTATGATATATATATCTAATATTAGTAGATTCAAAAAATACTCCTCAATCATGGAGTAGTTAAATATTTCATCCACAAATCCAACAAAAAATTAATCTAGGGACTAAAGGGAAATAATGTTCATTAGCTTCAAAATAACTATAGGAGAATTAGTTAATAAAAATGAAATATAAATGTACATATATTGTCCTAGATTCTTCTGAAGTCTATCTTAGGGTCTCAAACTCCTTGATCCTAAGAAAGTGATATCAATAAAAATGTTCATTTTTCGAGAAACACTTCAACCCTTTAATCTAGTAAAATAAATCATAAATTTTTGAAAAGGATATTTATTATTAACTATAACTCGACTAATTGTTTGATAAGATTCACAATTTGATTAGTTTTTTTTAACTTCTTATAAAAAAATAATTGAGGATTAAATAGGAGGCACATTATGGATAATCAATCAGTTGGACATCAAAATTTCAAACAAAGTCATTAAATCCATCAATTTTACATGTTTTATTAAGTAAGTGAAAATAGAAAAGGTCTAGGAACCCAATACCTTGTTAATAGTGAAGTCCACTTCATACACCAAGGAAAAACCTAAAAATTAAAAAGGAAACAATTTTTGAAATTCAACTGATATGGGTGGAAGATCACCGAAAAAATAATCCTACTAGACTTCAAAAGAAACCACATATTTCCTTCAACCAAAAAATTGAATAACATGTTTGAAATGATATGACCATATTACCATTATCCCAAAAAAAACATCACATCCCATCATGGGTTTAAAAGTATACTCATTGAAGATAACAATTGATAGTACTATTACAAGAGTTCAACAATTCCATCCATAGAATTGAATCTATAGAATTCATGTCCAGAACTTAAAATATCTGACATGATTTATTTTTAATAATGAAATTATTAAAGAGGGGAAACAAATACGTTACTCTATATTCATCTTGAGAGGAAAATAAAACAATATAAAATAAGTCATGAGCACCATGAGAAGGTTTAACATTTCACCAATATGGTAGATATGAAGGAATGATGGTCACCAACATCATGTAATATATTGAGTAATTGTTATGAAATACTTATTATACATATCACTATCATGGAATCCAAATAATCACCCATTGGAGACTAATCCACTACAAGGAGAATAATTTTCCCAAATTCTTGTGTATGAAATACTATTATTCTTGAAGCATCTACTTATACCATACATTATCCATGTACTTTTGAAAATATACCACTACATAGATTAGTAAATAAATTGAAAAATATATACATGTGTGATGAGAATACACATGATATAAATATCATTATTTTATTTGTTAAGGTTATATTCAAATTCCAAGCTTTCTACATTGGAATGATGGTATTGGTACTTCAGTAAATAATAGTAATGATTTGAATGAATTCGACTAATGTGATCATCCACTATAGACTACACCATAATACTCATAAATTTTCCTATTCACATAATAAAGAACCTCCATGGAACCACTAGGAGTAAGATAAACTCCCTTTAAACAATACTTACTAGCCAAGTCAAGATCCTCCCTCAATTATCCAGCTGGAAAATATGTAGAAGAGTCAATAATAAACAAGAAAACGAGTGATATAATTTCTATTCAAAATACCATCTCAAACCTCAGAGGGTTTTGTTTCTCATTTGATTCCACCTTGGGCGAGTAGTGAATATGATCAATGAAGATGTTGGCATACGGAGTCATAGTTTGATCACCTGGACCGTGATAAAGAAAAAATATTTAATTTTCCAACACTATTTATTCTATAAAGAATAATTTCATGAATTATTCTCTAATGAATTTCCAATCCAAGCCCACTTTCTTCTCCTTATGAAAAATAATATCCCACAACACTCTATTAATCCTATATTTTTCTAAGGTAGTAATTTTCAACTCTTTCAAGTCATATTTCTTTAAAATTTCAATGTGATTCATTGATGTATTTATCTAATCCATTGAGTCCTGGTGATCATTGGTATCCTGGAAAGATGGTCTCTTTAGAATAATTAATTCCATAGAATTGTCTATATGTTATCCCACTATTATATAACCTATGTATCCAATACAAGAATATGTCAAGTTACCTAACCCAATCCTTATATGACACACAGAAAAAATTCCATAGTGTTCTAATCAAAGCGGGGGATCATTTTTCATGGTTCATCGGTACCAAACACATGAGGTTTATTAAAACATCTTATTAGGGAATAGAACTACACATCATCAATGGATAAAAAAGGATTCCTCAATCAAGATACACGTGATCACTAACACCATCAATCAAAAAAACTGGGAAAAATGAATTGTTAAAAGTATTGGATTTGATATTAAAAGTATGGTATGATGAATTTTACAAATTTCTAATTGTAACATAACACTCATTATGATAGGAGATTTTCTAGAAATTTCTCATACCATACACCTTAGGTCAGTATTGTTTTCCCTATATCTACCAAGGTATCATAACTACAAACCAATATCAATGAAGTGGAACAATAACCATTGATATTTTTTTTCAAACCAACACAAATTACCTACCTAAACGGTACCCAAATAAGTCTTGAAATAGCCTGAAGGGAGTTTCCAATTAGTATAGGATGGTGAATAGTTATAGGGAATCATTAAAATCTAGAGTAAATGATTTAAAAAACTCATCTGTGTAAAATAGAAGATATAAAAAATAGACAAACAATATTAATATCAATAAACATTGGATAAAAAGTAAATAGAAATAAGTCTTAAAAATTGGTTCATCGAACCATGTTATATTAAAAGATAATCCAGTGATCAACTCAACAATTATATGTGACATGTAGATAACACATTCCGCTGATTACCACAAACTCTTAAGGTCTTATAATAAATTTGATCAACCGTCTCTAATTGGTTATTTCCATCCTCATAGAACTAGTAAAATAAATACTATGAATTTCTAAATGTATTGGTATGGTGTAATAAAAAAATAAAATTATGATATCAGTAATAAGTTAGTAATACATATATTATAAATAGACTAAATTTTTTAAATTTTTAAGAAATTGGAATTTAAATATTTTATGAGTTCAAACCATAACCTGATTTATAAATCATTTTCATGTATAAAATTAGATTTGGATTAATGTGAATTTTCAACAAATGAGAAAAAATAAGAATCTTTATGAAAGATATCATGAATATGTATTCCTCTTTAAATGTACATGAGTAATCAATTTTAAATCAATAAATTATATTTATATAATTTTCATTCATAAAACCATTATTAAGAGACCTGGGGATAGATTGGTTGTAACACCCCGAGCTTCCACGATACGCCTCTCTTTCAGTAATGCAATAGCTTGCATTGTACGCATGTTCGAGTTCTAAAACACCGCGACTAATCAAAGTAGTCGTTATGAATAGTAATAACCACCTTTTAAATTTATAGAAATTTTATATTTCAAAATGGACTTCATTTTTGTATTCCTAATATTGAAATTAGCCTATGTTGAATTTTTTGTAATTTTCCGAGAACTTCCAAATTATTATGAATAGTGAAAAATACTTAAAACAACTTTTTTAATAAAAATAATTAATAGTGATAAATTATACTATTTAGTGGTTTTAAAGTATAATTGGAATATATTTTTACAATTTTATCCAATGGTGGTCATTAGAATTAATTTGACATTGAAATTGGACATAAACAATTGCCAATCTTTTGATATAAATTGTTTCTTAAAAACACGCTATTTGTCGTAACAGCGGGAATTAATTGTAAAATTAATTAATGCAACTTATATGTTTGGAATTTTGTAAAATAGACATCATTTTTGAATTCGGAATATCAATTATAGCTTAGGGTGAAATTTTGGCCTTATTCTGAAAAACTTCAATTTTTGATGAATAGTGAAACCACTAAGTGGTAGTTAAATAACTGATTTTTCGTTTAAATGAAATATTACCACTTCTGTGATTTGATTTTCAAAAATCCGACATACATGGTTGTCATTAAGAAGTAAAATGTGGTTCAATGAGATCAAAATAATTTTTTGGTGAATAGTAACTTTTAAGTTTTTAATCGCGATTAGTGGTAATTAGTGTGGTTTAAGGTATAAATAATACTTTAATAATATGAAATGACCTAGACACATGTCCCAACCTCATTGGTTGTGTCATGGCCGACCAAGAAAAGCCATGGCCTAACTTGGGGACCCCATGGATCCACTTTTGTTGGGAAATAACATAAATTACTTTTTATTTAATGTTAAAGTGAAAATGACACTAACATAAATTGTTTTACTAAAACAATTATTAAGTAGGGTTACACAAGTCCAAATTTTGACTATAAATATTCATTAGAAAGCTAAAAAGATTTCCTACATCATAGTATTTGTTTTATAATTTTTAGACATTAAATAAATTAAATTATTTATGACATCATTATGATGTGGCGATGACCTCATTATTTAACGATTTAAATAAAATGAGAAGATAATACAAAATCCAATGCTTACACTTGTCCAAAGCCTATTGGATGAAGATATTTCGAAACCTTATCACCTTATCCTCGAATTATATAAGTGTGGGACCTTTAGAATCCGAAAAGCATTGTGAAATAATGTAACATTTCAATCTTTCCAAAAGTGCCCCTCCTCTCCACTTATAAAAGGCCCCCACCTCTCCCACCTCATTTACACTTTCAAGCCATTTGTCTCGGCCAACCTCTGCCCAAATACTCTCCCAACATTCCTCCCTTACTCATAGAAGCCTCACATTGGGCAGAACGCTTCCCAAGGAAGCCTTTAGCTCAAATCAAAAAGAGTTACCCGATTTTGAGGTAATGTCTTTTCTAATGTTGTTTTGTTTTATTTTTCTTCTCCAACCCCCTAAACTCTTTTTATTCATTTCTTTTGTAACAACACCAGTATCCTCAATATACTAGGATGTTGTTATAAGAAGTATTCGAGCTACACTTACACACACCTACATCCAATGGTTAAAGAACATACGGTTTCTGTGGATGGCGAATTTCTGCCTCACGAAACGATGATTGTTCAACACTCATATAACACCTTCAAAGGTGGCCATTAAGATGTCACTATTTTTATATATATAATATGTTTATGTTTTACTTATGATTCTGTATTTTTCATTTATGGCTTACTTTATGATTTCCATTATGGGTAAAATGCGATAATTTCATTTTAGGAAGTGCGGACTACCGCCCCCTCAAAGTGATTTGAATCGTTAATGCCATATGTGGGATGTATAAAGGATGGAGTAAATGGTATTATACACTATATTATACTGGAATTATATTATACATTTATATCATTATGACTTCGTTCCATTAAATACGAAATAGAAATGAAAGTAGCGTTCATGCGTACGTACGGCTTACCGTCTCCATGAACGGTGCATTTCATTTCTTACCTCTAAATGTTACGTAATATTATAAATGAATGTATATACTGTATATATATGATATATATGATATCTACATCATTAATATAATTCTGGATATAATGGATATTTCACCACATGAACAACTTATAATTATAAGAAGTTTATTGTTGACTCATGTACCAAAGATCGACAAAACGACCGTTATTAACTTAAATAATTACATAATGTTCATAACATTATAATAAGTGATATAAAAAGGATAATGAAATTTAAAATGGTTCTTAATAAGGTAGATATTAACTCTAGTTTATTATTCAGGAGGTTAAAGAACGGTTGAGTCAAGTCGGACACAAGGTAAGGGAACTTCTTAACCCAACTTCCATTCTATGGGTTAATCTCCTACTTTCAAATTATGTCATGATGTTATTATGTCCTATTTTATATTTTTACTTTATGTATGTGTACCTATAGTGAATACACATAATAGATCTATTTTATTTTAAAAATGATCTTTTTACGGACTTCGTCTCAATCTCCTTTCATTGAGGCATATTTGGTTTTATACACAACTTACTTTTATACGGTGTATAAACCCCTTTGACTTTTACGTTTATTCAAAAGGAATCTTTTTTATATGAAGCGTTTTACTAAACGACAAAAGGGAATGTTTTTATTTCCGTACTTATGCGGCGACAACGACTTCTCCGCCGCCGTGACCTTTATTTGAGTTTCGGCTTCCTATACAAGCCATCATTTTTTTTAATGAAAAATAAATACAAAGTTTTAACCATCTTTTATTTTGGTATTGAAAATGGTTTTGAAAGCGTTTTTATTATATCAATGTGTTGTATTGATATCTTGTGATTGAAATGTGGAAATTTTATGTTTCCTTTATGTATGTTTTATGTGATATGATTATGTTATGGTTTATGATATGTTTAAACCTATTCATATGAGGAATGTATTGGACTTAATAAGTGACGGGTGGAGCCCGCTATAGCTCCTCGATGCATCGGTAGGTCTCATGAGACAACTAGACGTGGAATTGGCTGAGGCCCTTTCCCAATTTGATTTATGGTTTTGGCCGAGGCCTTAATCATTTTAGATGTCTTGGCCGAGGCCTTGACAAAATGTTTCAGAATGTCCGGCATTATACATTCCCTCATTATGAAAGTGGTTATTGTTATTGCATGTGATTATTCGACCAGTAGAATATCCATGTGAAGAAGTGAATGGCATTATCTCATTTTACATTTGCCATATTATGTTGAAGTTCATGTTTAAAAGGCTTTTGTTTTACTTATACATTGCCTTAATTGTTAACGATTATTTATGAAAGCTTCCGCATTATTGTTATCCTTACTGAGCATCTGAGCTCACCCCTTTCAATGTTTTAATATTTTCCAGGATGTGAAGAAGTATTTTATGAATGACCTGCAGGGATAGTCGGAAGAGGATATGAGTGTGGACTATGGAGACTTTGTTATTGTAGTTTTTCACTTTATGATGTAATGTAAGACTTATGAGTGTATCTAGTGTTTCCAAGGCTACTAAACTAATCGGTCTTTCGAGACTTGATCTTTTGTGATCATGCCTATGTTACGAAGTAATGCACCGACTCTGGGTAGCTGGGGTCGGGGCGTTACAGTTGGTATCAGAGGCAGTTTAGTACTAACCTTGGAAGCTAGATTTAGATAAACTCTGATTAGAGCACATAGCCCAAAGATAGACTTTGAGGATTAGTATAGATGAACTTCCTAGAATTTTGTTATTGTAGAGATTTTTTGAGTTTTCCGAGCAATACATCCCTGTCTGGATACGAGCAGGTAGAGGCGGCTCTGGCACAGATGTACCTAGGGGTAAAACCCGAAAACACCGCTTTGAGCTAGACTCGAACGGGAACTGGTGCACGACAACGGGCCTTGCTGCACTCTTGGTTACGACACTCCCGGGGGATATGCTTAGGATATTTCTCATTTTACTTACAAACCACTATGAAGGGTTATGAGTACATACTTACTCAAAGAAAACATTTCTTTTTATGATTATGGATTATATCCATAAATAGTTCAATTTATGTAAAGTGTTTTACAAGTATGGAATTATGTATTTTGATTCATAAACTAACCTAGTTTATGCCATTGTTTAGAAATGGCACCTAGTGGAAGGAATGGAAACCGTATCAATGCACGAACTCCGTGTAGGGATTGCCCTCCTGATCAAGATAATTATTGTGGATCTGGAGATACAACTAGTGCTGATCAACTTATTACCATACTGGGACAACTCACTCAGGTTATGAATAATAACCTTACTCGTATGGAGCACCCTGATCCGCAACGTGGAGGATCAATCCTAGATCGTTTCATGAGGCAACAACCACCAACCTTTAATGGGAGTACAAATCCTATAGTAGCTGAGCAATGGATAAATTCCTTAGAGAAAATATTCCATGCCTTGGGGAGTAGTGAAAGGGAGAAGGTTGTCATGGCAGTTTACCGCCTCACTGGAGATGCCGATCAGTGGTGGTCGCTGATTCAAAACACAAAGGAAGATGATGACGTATCGAATATGGAATGGAGGGAGTTCAAAGATCTTTTCTTAGAAAAATACTTTCCTCGTGACCATCGAGTAGATATGGAAAGTCAATTTCTGAGTCTGAGGCAGAAGGAGGATGAGAATGTCGCAAAGTATGAGGCTAACTTTACAAGGTTAGCGAGGCATGCTGCCGACTATATACGTAACCCAAGGAGTAAGATTGATCGTTTCTTTGATGGGTTAAAACCATTTCTCCGTCGAGCTTTGGTATCACAATCCTTCTCATCATACGAAGATATTGTCTCGTGTGCTATCAAGACAGAAAAGGAATTCTCTAAGTCTTATGACAACAAAGTAAAGCAAGAGAAGAAGAGAACGGTGGAACAAGAGACAGATAAAGGGAAAAAGGGAAAGAAGGATTTTCCATTATGTGATAATTGTGGGAAGAATCACCCTGGTACTTGCCTAAAAGGAATGGGAGTTTGTTATAAATGTGGAGAAAAGGGTCACCAGGCTCGTGATTGTAAGGGAAAGAAAGAGGCTGTCAAAGTTGAATGCTACAATTGTAGAGAAATGGGTCATTATGCAAATGAATGTCCTAAGCGTCAGGGAAACTTACCTCAGAAAAGGCCAAGGGATCAAGGACAATCTTATGCTGTTACTACGGTTGAAGCAGAATAACTAATGTATTGGTGCTTTTGGACTCAAGGATTATATTCTGGTTATAAGAATAATGTAATATATATATATATGGATTGTACTGCAGTACTTTTTGATTTCAGTAAGGTTTTAATATGATTAAGGTAATCATATTTTTAGTATGTGACAATAAGAGAAACTTTTCTTTGTTTGGGGAATCTGATGTTACAATTGATTTTGGAATTTAGAGACCTTTTAGAGAAAGTCTGGATGAAGGTATTTTGGATAACTATAAAGGTTGGAGTGGATTAAGTTGAACTATGGATAGTATTGTTTAAGGTTAAAACATTTATGAAGATTATTTTTGGAATAGTATAGTACTATATTTTTAGGAAAAGGACAACCTGCAGGGTGGGGAATAACCCGTCGCGTCGGACAAAGCTGTAGGAATCAAACCCACAATCATAGTGCGACAGGCCTTTATTTCCTACCACTAGCCTACAGGAAGTCCCTGGTTATTACAAAATAATTTTACTAATCTAAATGGTATGTGTTAACATTTGAACCTTATACAATTAGGATAAGTATAATATTTTTGAGTTCTATTACCTTTTTGAGTAAAAGATGAGTTGAAGGTTGAAACTCTAATTGTCAAGCATAAATATATATATATATACCTATCTCTTATTCAATGAATAAATTAATTCTTAAACTTTAGTAAAGGGATATTAAAACAAAAAAAATGTGTTATCCTAATAACTTATGTTTTGTTGAACTGATGATATTTTAAATCAACATAGATTGAAGGCTTTGAGGCCCTCAATTTGACAGTTGATTGTGATTGATGACCTCAATCAATCCCTACAAATATTTACATTTTTCCTCCAATTATATGTCTCTAATTTCCACCAATGTTCTCCTTATCGAGATCATGATTTGGTGGTGACTTTCTTATTTCCATTTCCCTCTTATTAAGGCTAAATTTTATTTGCCTTATTTCCGATGTGGGTTTTCCTCAAAGGTATTTTCTCTTTTCAACCTTTTATTTTCAAAGAAGAATTTCAAATTGCGAGGACGCAATTTATTGAAGGAGGGGAGAATGTAACACCCCGAGCTTCCACGATACGCCTCTCTTTCAGTAATGCAATAGCTTGCATTGTACGCATGTTCGAGTTCTAAAACACCGCGACTAATCAAAGTAGTCGTTATGAATAGTAATAACCACCTTTTAAATTTATAGAAATTTTATATTTCAAAATGGACTTCATTTTTGTATTCCTAATATTGAAATTAGCCTATGTTGAATTTTTTGTAATTTTCCGAGAACTTCCAAATTATTATGAATAGTGAAAAATACTTAAAACAACTTTTTTAATAAAAATAATTAATAGTGATAAATTATACTATTTAGTGGTTTTAAAGTATAATTGGAATATATTTTTACAATTTTATCCAATGGTGGTCATTAGAATTAATTTGACATTGAAATTGGACATAAACAATTGCCAATCTTTTGATATAAATTGTTTCTTAAAAACACGCTATTTGTCGTAACAGCGGGAATTAATTGTAAAATTAATTAATGCAACTTATATGTTTGGAATTTTGTAAAATAGACATCATTTTTGAATTCGGAATATCAATTATAGCTTAGGGTGAAATTTTGGCCTTATTCTGAAAAACTTCAATTTTTGATGAATAGTGAAACCACTAAGTGGTAGTTAAATAACTGATTTTTCGTTTAAATGAAATATTACCACTTCTGTGATTTGATTTTCAAAAATCCGACATACATGGTTGTCATTAAGAAGTAAAATGTGGTTCAATGAGATCAAAATAATTTTTTGGTGAATAGTAACTTTTAAGTTTTTAATCGCGATTAGTGGTAATTAGTGTGGTTTAAGGTATAAATAATACTTTAATAATATGAAATGACCTAGACACATGTCCCAACCTCATTGGTTGTGTCATGGCCGACCAAGACAAGCCATGGCCTAACTTGGGGACCCCATGGATCCACTTTTGTTGGGAAATAACATAAATTACTTTTTATTTAATGTTAAAGTGAAAATGACACTAACATAAATTGTTTTACTAAAACAATTATTAAGTAGGGTTACACAAGTCCAAATTTTGACTATAAATATTCATTAGAAAGCTAAAAAGATTTCCTACATCATAGTATTTTTTTTATAATTTTTAGACATTAAATAAATTAAATTATTTATGACATCATTATGATATGGCGATGACCTCATTATTTAACGATTTAAATAAAATGAGAAGATAATACAAAATCCAATGCTTACACTTGTCCAAAGCCTATTGGATGAAGATATTTCGAAACCTTATCACCTTATCCTCGAATTATATAAGTGTGGGACCTTTAGAATCCGAAAAGCATTGTGAAATAATGTAACATTTCAATCTTTCCAAAAGTGCCCCTCCTCTCCACTTATAAAAGGCCCCCACCTCTCCCACCTCATTTACACTTTCAAGCCATTTGTCTCGGCCAACCTCTGCCCAAATACTCTCCCAACATTCCTCCCTTACTCATAGAAGCCTCACATTGGGCAGAACGCTTCCCAAGGAAGCCTTTAGCTCAAATCAAAAAGAGTTACCCGATTTTGAGGTAATGTCTTTTCTAATGTTGTTTTGTTTTATTTTTCTTCTCCAACCCCCTAAACTCTTTTTATTCATTTCTTTTGTAACAACACCAGTATCCTCAATATACTAGGATGTTGTTATAAGAAGGATTCGAGCTACACTTACACACACCTACATCCAATGGTTAAAGAACATACGGTTTCTGTGGATGGCGAATTTCTGCCTCACGAAACGATGATTGTTCAACACTCATATAACACCTTCAAAGGTGGCCATTAAGATGTCACTATTTTTATATATATAATATGTTTATGTTTTACTTATGATTCTGTATTTTTCATTTATGGCTTACTTTATGATTTCCATTATGGGTAAAATGCGATAATTTCATTTTAGGAAGTGCGGACTACCGCCCCCTCAAAGTGATTTGAATCGTTAATGCCATATGTGGGATGTATAAAGGATGGAGTAAATGGTATTATACACTATATTATACTGGAATTATATTATACATTTATATCATTATGACTTCGTTCCATTAAATACGAAATAGAAATGAAAGTAGCGTTCATGCGTACGTACGGCTTACCGTCTCCATGAACGGTGCATTTCATTTCTTACCTCTAAATGTTACGTAATATTATAAATGAATGTATATACTGTATATATATGATATATATGATATCTACATCATTAATATAATTCTGGATATAATGGATATTTCACCACATGAACAACTTATAATTATAAGAAGTTTATTGTTGACTCATGTACCAAAGATCGACAAAACGACCGTTATTAACTTAAATAATTACATAATGTTCATAACATTGTAATAAGTGATATAAAAAGGATAATGAAATTTAAAATGGTTCTTAATAAGGTAGATATTAACTCTAGTTTATTATTCAGGAGGTTAAAGAACGGTTGAGTCAAGTCGGACACAAGGTAAGGGAACTTCTTAACCCAACTTCCATTCTATGGGTTAATCTCCTACTTTCAAATTATGTCATGATGTTATTATGTCCTATTTTGTATTTTTACTTTATGTATGTGTACCTATAGTGAATACACATAATAGATCTATTTTATTTTAAAAATGATCTTTTTACGGACTTCGTCTCAATCTCCTTTCATTGAGGCATATTTGGTTTTATACACAACTTACTTTTATACGGTGTATAAACCCCTTTGACTTTTACGTTTATTCAAAAGGAATCTTTTTTATATGAAGCGTTTTACTAAACGACAAAAGGGAATGTTTTTATTTCCGTACTTATGCGGCGACAACGACTTCTCCGCCGCCGTGACCTTTATTTGAGTTTCGGCTTCCTATACAAGCCATCATTTTTTTTAATGAAAAATAAATACAAAGTTTTAACCATCTTTTATTTTGGTATTGAAAATGGTTTTGAAAGCGTTTTTATTATATCAATGTGTTGTATTGATATCTTGTGATTGAAATGTGGAAATTTTATGTTTCCTTTATGTATGTTTTATGTGATATGATTATGTTATGGTTTATGATATGTTTAAACCTATTCATATGAGGAATGTATTGGACTTAATAAGTGACGGGTGGAGCCCGCTATAGCTCCTCGATGCATCGGTAGGTCTCATGAGACAACTAGACGTGGAATTGGCCGAGGCCCTTTCCCAATTTGATTTATGGTTTTGGCCGAGGCCTTAATCATTTTAGATGTCTTGGCCGAGGCCTTGACAAAATGTTTCAGAATGTCCGGCATTATACATTCCCTCATTATGAAAGTGGTTATTGTTATTGCATGTGATTATTCGACCAGTAGAATATCCATGTGAAGAAGTGAATGGAATTATCTCATTTTACATTTGCCATATTATGTTGAAGTTCATGTTTAAAAGGCTTTTGTTTTACTTATACATTGCCTTAATTGTTAACGATTATTTATGAAAGCTTCCGCATTATTGTTATCCTTACTGAGCATCTGAGCTCACCCCTTTCAATGTTTTAATATTTTCCAGGATGTGAAGAAGTATTTTATGAATGACCTGCAGGGATAGTCGGAAGAGGATATGAGTGTGGACTATGGAGACTTTGTTATTGTAGTTTTTCACTTTATGATGTAATGTAAGACTTATGAGTGTATCTAGTGTTTCCAAGGCTACTAAACTAATCGGTCTTTCGAGACTTGATCTTTTGTGATCATGCCTATGTTACGAAGTAATGCACCGACTCTGGGTAGCTGGGGTCGGGGCGTTACATTGGTACATTTATTTTCATACATCATAGTAACGTAGGGATATAAGTTTTCAAAAATTCCTTATATGGAAATGTATTGAGGATGAATGGACAAACACAAATGATAATACCTCTGTCCATAATATATTTCACTTAGTGTTATCATCATCAATCCAGTTTTTATGTTAATATAATAGATCCAAAACAAGTTTCGTTAACACATATATCTAAAAAAATATATAACGAAAATTAATCTAAATAAAAAATTTACAATCATATAAAAAAATTTATTAAATAAAAAACATTTCATATAATTAATTCAATCATCCCCATGTTCAAGATTCAAAAATATTCCATTAATTTCAAAAAACAAGTTTTAAATGAGTTAAATAAGCAATTCATTCTTCTCAATTTAAATAATCAGGTTTTAAATTATAAATTATTTCATTACAATAAAATCATCAAAATATTGATCAAATAATTAATTAAAAATCAATACCATTAATCTAGAATTATTAAAATCAATTAAAATTCCATTTTCTTTGAAATACATCACACACAAATAGACACCATTCCATTTTACCCATTTTCAACATAATAAATTCATCATTTATAAATGAAATGGAACCAAAATTTGAAATACAGAATCATCAAGGGTTTTAATGGAATCATATTTAATTACGAGATGACAATCCTCGTTTTATGATAATCAACATCCAGAAAAGTATCTATAAGGAGTTTCAAAATATGGAATTATCAAGTGAGAATACTAGTCCCACTAATCAATGAAGAATGATATAGATCCATCAATTACATGAGGATTTATCTCACTCAATGTAGATAAGAGAAGAATAAATAGAATCCAAAACCAAAGATATTACACATATCAAAAGAAATATTAAACATCCACCAACAGATTGATCTGATAAGAAAATTTGTTTGTGTAGTCAAAATAACCTATAGAGAGTATCCAAAAGTGAGAGGGTGAAATTTGTTTTCATTAAGTCTATTCTGTTTTGTAAAAAGGATTTTTGAGACATTAATTTATAATTTTTTTTAATTAAATACTCATCACATTTTTTGGACATGTAGTTTGACAATCCGTGTGTTAATCTTGAACCTATCACTATGATATTGGAGAGATTCTAAAACAACATGATATTGCACAATTTTTTTTAAATTAATATAATCATTTCAATATTCTATATTTCATGGAACACTAAATATTGATTATGTTATATGAATGAAATATTTTTGGATTCTATTTCAAGGAAAACCATGTTAATATTACACTACATGAAATAATTAGATTACCTTATAGTACATGAAATACTATGTTTGGATCTTGTTATACACAGTGTCGAGTTACTTCTATACCATGAGCTACATGAAAGACTGAGTTTTACCGAACAATAATATATTAAAAATATTGTTATTAATATATTATTATAGTTAACATAGAGACATTGAAATTTATGTTATGAATAATAATTACTATGTATTGAAAATATGATATATATTTATATATAATGCATATATTGGTTACTATTTAATTAGTAATAAATGTAATAACTATTTGAAAATAGGGAAATTCATTTTCGAGGGAAAATATTCTTATATAAACAAAAAAAATTGTATGTCAAAAAAAATTAAAATAACCACTATTGATGATTATATTTAATAAAATTTATATATTAAATATTTAATCAAATTTTTTAATTCTTACCTAACTTATTTGGTAGTTATAAGATAAAAACAATTCCATTTTTTTGAATAAAAAATTTACTGTTCAAAAAAGTAATTTTATGGCCTTTTAATGGTTCCCCTATTTTAAATCAAATATTTGAAGTAGTTAATATTTTTAATTAAAAAAATAAATAAATATTTTAAAATATGAATATCAAAAAAATTTGGATGAAATTTTACTATTTTTGCTTAGAAGTTTCATTTATTGATGAATAGTAAAAAATAATGAATATTTTTAAAAAAAATACTCTTTAAAAATATATTTATATAGTAAAAATATATTATAACTTTTCCTCTTACTATAATTAGATAAATTTTACAAAAGCTAATCAAATTTAGTTAGTTGGAATCAATTTAATGTTGAAATTGGACAAAAAAACATTTTAGTCATTCTAACATTTTTACATTAAAAACAAGATTTTCCATCACGTTTTTGGGGTTAAATCTAAATTAATTATATAAATGTATATTATTAAAATTTTAAAAAAATCATTATTTTGAATAAAAAAACATATAGTTTCTAGTAATGCCTTATTTTTCACCTAAATATTAGTGATTTGAATTAAAAATAATTACAAATATTATGGTAAAATGTGTTTACTTGGTTGTTAATCATTAACAAAAGGGTAAAATATCCTAGAAGCATGTCCAAAAGCCATTTAATTACCATATTTCGACCATAATATCCCTTTCATAAAAAATGGTCCAATATATTAGTAATATTACCTTTGCGATACCACTAAATTTTGGTTTCCTTTTTGTATTTAAAGGAATTCCACTCCTCCTCCACTATAAAATGAAAAACATACCCTCAATTATTTAAACATATAAATCCCTTAGAATCATCCATAAACTGCCCAAATAATCCCCCATATTAATTTCAATATACATTGAACCCTAAATTTTGTATTAAAGAATACCAAGTTAGTCCTTTGGTGCAATCCCAAAGGAATTACCAAATGACGTTGAAACATCAATCAATATGACAATTTTTATTATTTCATTATTCAAACAACTCAATTATGATTATTATATAATTTTAAAAATAACCTAAATAACCTAAATATAATTATATGTTGTTATGTTAATTGTCATATATACAATTACACACACATCCTTCAAATGGGATACACAATCATCGTTCGTGAGTATGGCGAACTACCACCTTACGAACCGCTGTCAGTCATTCTCCCATTAATAATTATCAAGGTTAGGGATAATTTTGGACGTAATATTTTTATATTGAATATAAAATATTTATTTCTTATTTATTTCTCTTTAACAATTATATAACATATAACTGTATGCTTTCAATTTTATAGGAATATGATAACTTTGTATGTAGACATGTAGAATATTGCCACCTCAAAGCGATGTGTTTCGTTTATCCTTTAAATGAAATATATTAAGGATGTGATTAGAAAAATTCTATTATAGATATGAAATAAAAATTATACTAGTATGATACTATATATATTTCATTTAATTTATCTCTTTCAATATGATAATAAAACAAAAACTACGTTCATGTGTACGTACGGCCTACCATCTCCATGATCGGATTATTAAATTTCATATTTATATATGATATAAATTATTATAAATAAATTTATACTGAATATATATGATATATATATATCATTTATTACATTCTGTAAGTATGTATATCAAGATCTATGTTATAGTAATAAGATTAAAAATAATAATCTTTATGAAAAAAATGTAGTTATTACCCAAAACATAAAAATAACAGTATATAATTAACAAATGAGTTATATATTGTCATAATAAAATAATATGTTCTATTATAAATAATAATATGGTTCTTTTTTATTTTTATCAAAAAATTATATTTATTAGACAACAATTTTGAACATGTACTATAAAATTCAAGATGTTTAGTATGGTAATTCCATCTCAAATTGATATATTCATGTGGTATATGCCATATTAAACACCCATTTATTTTCTGTGGTGTATATAAATCCATATGAAATGTTATATAATTAAATAATTTTAAAAAATTATTTTAAAAGTTTCAATTTATTTTATTCTATCATGGGGAACATGATTCAAAATTTTCTCATGTAGTAAGGTTTTCCTCATCTCCCAATTATTTCTTTGAGATTTATGTTATCTTCATCACATATGATTATTGTGTGGTCAGTATACTAATATATGAAATCTTATAGCATGAATTTATTTTAAATCGTGATATTACAATTTTCAGTTGATGTTATTCTTTCTGGGATGTTATGATTAAAATGTTATTCAAGTATTAAATAGATTCTTAGTATTTGTTTTATTTCTATAAGACTCATAACATATTCACCACTTTTTTATTTTGAATAGTGAATATAATTCCAATTAACTCATTATATTATGGTAATCATTAAATTTAGAGGTATTTACATATAAATTTTATGATATCCCTTTCATGAGGTTTATGGATCAAATCTAACCAATTCGGTAATGTAATTTTGTATCAATTTTCATTCATTGAGAAACATGCCATGAAAGGTACCCATATTATTCTACGAGGAGTATTTACTGCCCATTGATATATTATGTTATTAATATAATTGTTTTTATGATATATAATGTTTCATATGATTTCATTATTTGATGGGTATTAGGATTTAATGTTACCAAAGTGGTAATAGTTTATTTCTACAATCTCGTCATTTATCCGGATTATTTATCATTATGATATAATTGATGAAATCATATGATACATATCACTGGAAAATCATGTATTTTATTCTCCTCTAGTTACCCATGATAAATTTAGGTAATGGGACCATGTTTCCACTCTTTTGTACTTTTTTTATATGAAAATGTTTTTACAAAAAATCTATCTTTAAATTTATTTTTGGTCAGAAATATCTTTAACTCAAAAAACTTGTATTCCAAAAATGAATTCAAAATGGTGTTTGTTAATGAATAGGGTTTTGAAAATATTATATATTTGAAAATGTGTCCAAAATCGTTTTCATATATTAGTTATATATGGTTTCAAGGTTATTTTAAACTGAAATTCTTTTAAAAAATATTTATGTTTTCAAAATTATTTCTTCAAAGTAGAAAGAATATAATCATCATGAAATGTTTTAAGTGATATTTCAAAATTATTTTCATTCTAGGATGACATTTTTTGATGTTACAAATTCTTTTTTGTATTTATTACAATTCTTATTCTTTATTAGAATGGTTTATTCTTATTTATGAAATGTTTTTAATTAAAAATATTTCTCTTCAACCGGTTATATACTTAGGAATCCCAATTCATTCCATGGGTTATGCATTGTTTAAATGATTAGGAAACATATATTTTCTTCATAGGTTATGATATGATGACATGATATTGATACCAATTATATTTAATGGGTTATGATTTAATGAATGTTTATTAACTAGTCCCACGCATATGTATGATTTCATAATGGGATGGGTGGGACCAATATCGTCATCCATTGAGTTGGGTAATGACGTATACCTCATGAGATATACATGGCTAGAATTATGAGTGAAATTGGTTCAGCAATACTGGTCTTGAATGAGGGGTGAACTCAGTTCAGAAAAATATGGCTAGAATGATGAGTGAACTTAGTTCAGAAATACAAGACTGAAATAGGGAGGGGACCCAGTTAAGTAAGGGACATTTTTCACTACGATCATCTTATGAGTGATCCTTGACATATAAGATAGTTTGGGGAGTGAACACATTCCACTATGTTGGACATGGAAGTAATCAATTACTACTATGGAATTCGAGATATATTTTTTTGTGTCTACCACAATCCCATGTGTTATTATTATGTTATGATTTTTATGTTATTTTCATCATTACCATATGATTCATGTCTTATTAACTACCAATATTTATTCTATGATTCGTTTTATTGTGTTTTATATGAATGGTATGATTTTCCAATGTTATTCCCATGATCTCACACCCCTTTGTTCATGTTATTCCAATGTATCTAATTTATAAACCAATACTAAGAATACGATGTCACCATTTATTATATTTTTCTCCATGTTATGATGAAATGATATATGTAGTATTAATAATGGGATGATATTTGCCTCGTTATTTTTGAATATCTCCCACCGTGTTAAATTATTTTTTCTCAAGTTTCTTGGGACAGTAACTATTATTTTCCTCAAGAATGTAATTATTTAATAAATTGAATATTCTTATAAAATGATGTAATATCCATGTATGTTATTTCTAGGTCGCGTTATTTGGTTTCAAAGGAATAGATTATTAAACCTTTGGAAAATTGGATGGAAAAAATATACTCATATCCATTGGGATATTTCTATGTAATGTTTATGGATATATCTAAGGATAATTATACGGATGATACATTGTATAAGAAAATTTCATGGATTTATGGAAAAGGATGGATCATGTTTTTTCCATGAAATAAATCCATATATGGATAATATAAGTGGATGTGGTTCTGGAACAGATATACATTGTGGTAAAACCCCTAAAAATTGTGTATTGAGAAAGAATCGACTTGGAAGAGGTGCATGACAATGTGCCTTTCTACACACATGGTTTGACATTCCCAAGGAGATATACCTCAGAAATTCACAAAACAATTATAAACCAATATGAAGGATTTAAATTAATGTTGTCATTGAGTAACCAATGATGAACCTAGCGTATTATAGATTAAAAATGATGTGTTATGATTTAGCGATTTTATAAGTGATTTTTCATTGTTATTTTGTTTTCCATTATGATAATTATTTATCAAACTAATCTTTCTGGTTTTATTCAATAGTGGGAACTAGAAGAATCTTTGTTAACATTAAATGTTTCAGATTTGGAATCTATAGAAATAATGAAAATCAATTAACTTTTTATATATCATTTATGGAATCTATAAGGTGGTATAAGTATTGGTTATACTGATAAAGATAAAGAGTCTGAAAAAAAAATTAAATGTATTGGATGCCCTAAGAGTATTTTGTACATTAAACCTAAGAATCATGATTAGATTTAGGATTCAAGAACCTTAATACATGATTCATAATATGATTTTTACATAGGGCTATTATGTAATAATATGATGAATCCTGAGTAATGATTTACGAATAAATTTGGATAATATAAATATTATATTTTTTTACATAAAATATTATTTTCTACGAATCATGATATATATAAGCATATTAAATATACATTTTTTCATAAATGATTTAAATGGATATGTAAAACGGTGTTCAAGACATAGAAAAGTCTTTAATAGAAAGTTATTAATCGTGAAAAAAAAATATTAAGGGAAATATTACACTTAATATATTCTTGATATTGAGATAATGTTGTCTGAATAATGATATGTTGGATATTAAAAAGTAAATTTGATAGTACTGGTTACCTTGGAATGGATTAATAATCTTTTCTAAAAATAGTTGTATACTATAATTGATTTTATTTACAGAATTTATAAATTGAAGGGATATGTCCAATATTCTATGTTTTATGTAAATAATAATGAAAAATGTGTGTTTTCAATAAGGAATCAAGGTGATTCATGTTACTAATATTTTTAAAGAGAATACACAATGACTGTTTTCAGATTTTTGGTTTATGACTAGTAATAGAAACATTATGATATATAGAAAATCAATGTAAATATATTCTTCATGAATTTATTGAAATTAATTACAATTTTTTGGATTACTTAATTTTATCGGGTTATAAGGTTAACGCCAATGAGCCCGTACCTGAGTGGTAAGGTCTCCTACTTGTAATCGAAGAGACACAGTTTCAAAATGCGGTGGAGGAGAATTTAAGGGTTAATGTAGCAGAACTGTAGTGGTAATAGTAATAGTATGGTAGTAGGTACTATTTCGTACTATATCAGGTACTATTCGGTACTATAGAAGGTACTGTTAGGTACTGTAATAGTCAGAACTATTCACCCAGTTTGGGCCTTCAGGCCACTAGTTTGGGCCTACGGGTCTCAAGAACTTTAGATCATCCAAGGCCTTCGGGCCTTAGGGCCTCCAAGAAACATAGACGATGGATTAACATAGTTCACATAGATAAGGCCTTTGAATAGGATCAAAAAAATGGTAATAGTCACTAAAAGAAGAGTTAATCGGACAAAAAGAATGAGAGGGTATGCAAACCACCATTGGGAACAGGCACCATGCAGCTTTGTAAAGGGAAATTCTAGCTGATTAGATCTTTTAACTTTAAATGTTTAATAGAAAGTCTCCCTCTCACCCAGCTCTCCCCCTCGCTTCATCTAGGGTTTCTCCGAAACCCTAGTTTTCGGGGATGGCGGTGCATCTGAGCACTGTTTCCTCTCCTCCTCTCCTCCATCTGTCTCTCTTATTCTGGCATATCCTCTCCTTGTTTCCTCATTGTTTGCTCTGTTTTCTTTCTAGTATTATGGTTTGGGTGCTTTTTTAGGTTACCTTCGATCTCGATGATGGCGGTGTTGCATCCCCCGATCGGTTCGTCCCCTCTCTGAACACGCGTTCCTTCGCTCCTATCCAGACCGGATTTAGAGATATGGTTACGCAATGGTTTTGGGATAAGTGGAACTTCGGTCGAGGTATTTCTAGATGCTCTTATGTCAGTGTATTCATGGTTTTGGGAGCGAATGTTTTTTAAGGTTGGATCAGTGATGTTTTTCTCTTCTTCATCTGGCATGGGTTTGTTCTGGATTTCCTCGACGATAGTGCGGTGTTCAGATGTGGATGTTGACGGTGGTGTTAATCTGGTGCTTTTTCCGCTGGTTCCGGATGATAGTTGTTCTTTTTAGGACCTTAGCCTCCCAAAACATGGCTCTGACCCCTCGTCTCCTCCGTGACTCTCCATGTCGGATCTGGAGCGGCAGTTACATAGGGGTTTTCGGTTACGAGGTTCGGAGGTCTTCAGTTATCCTGGAACTCTTGAATTAGATTCAGCGTGTGGAACTACGATGTGATTTTACGGAGTTTTGGGATGTGTGTTTGGGCATTATTCAGCTTTCCAGGTGGTATCTCTTGTTAGGTCTTCATCATGGTCTTTGGTTAATGTCGGGTTTATATGTTAGTGTGTTTTGTTTGGTTTCTCTAGGATGGTGGTTTTGTCTTCTGGTGGCAACACTGTTCTCTGGCAGTTGTGGATGTTTCAACTTGCCAGAAAGAGCTAGATATGGTGATGATGTTTTCTACGAACGACGATGGTAGTGTTGTGATAATGATGAAGGGGTTGTGGTGATTATGGATGTGGTGCGATCACATAGTTGCCTCAACAATGAAATATTTCTCGGACAAATGCGGGATTTTTCATCGACGCGATGGTCCTGGGGTGATGCTCTGTTTTTTGAATGTTGTTATTGTGCCTTCATTTTGAATTTTAAATTTAATGTGCGGTTCCCACTCTATCATCAAAGTGGATTTTTTGGAAATAAAAAAAGGATTTGGAGGTGGAGGCTAGCTGATTAGAAATGCAAGGTGGGGAACTAGGTGATCAGTGATGCAGAATCTAGGGAGGCGACGTTCTAATGGGTTGGGCCTATGGGTCATGTAATGGGAAAAGTATGATTATGCGCCTTCAGGTCATGTATTGGAATTTCGGAGGTGCCGAGCCTTGTTTCATGGGCCTATGTGTCATGTAAGGGTTCCCCTTAAACACTTAAAATAATTATTATCAATAATAAAATATAAATAAGTCCTTTGGGATATTCGTGTGTTATAAGGTTAACCATTTATTAAAATATTATGTTAAACGTTGAATGAAGTTTGTGAGATTAAATAATTATATAACTATATGTGGATTTCATAATGTTGTATCACCTCTACTAAAGATTTTAATGTGATATTAATTAAATATATATGGAATAACTTATCATTCTGCCTCATTATATATTAGTACCTTATGATTCCAAAATTCTCCTTCATTTCATATGGTGAGATATGATGTGTAAATTGGTCAAGGAACATCCCGTTAGTGATATTGTGCATATGAAATAGAATAAATTATCATTATTATATTTCAATATTTTATTAGACCATAAAATAATTCCTCAACTCTTGGAGAAGGATATTGGAAATTATTTTTCCAAATCCATTCATTTCTGTTGAACCTATTGCCTAATAAATAATCACAAATTTATTGTTTGAGGCCCTTAATGTTCTATAGATCATTCATTTTTTGGAGATCAATGATCATTATCACTATATATAATTATTTACTCTTTTCTTCTAGGTCAAATATTCACTACCAACATATTTTCTCCTGGTTGTAAACCTAGTTATGAGTTACATTGGGTCACCGTTATTGTTCAAAAATTACATTTTTAGTTGAAGTTTTAGTATTTATTTTTACGATTTGGGTTTCAATGAATGGAAATCTCGAGTATTAGTTATTTGATTACAAAAAGAAATCATGAGAGGAATTCAATTTTAGGGACATAGATTGTATAAATAAGATTTTTTTCTGATTATTTTAAAATTAATTTAATCTTTTCAATATTCATCATTTTTTAAACACTGAATATTTCTTGTGTTATATGAAACAATTATGTGTGGATTATGTTTCATTCAACACCATGTTAATCATTCATTATAAGAAACACTTATATTATCTTTTGTTACATTCAACACTATGTTTGTCATGTGTTAAACACAATACCATGTTTCTTCAATAGTTACTGTTACAGTTAAGGTTGAGTTTTACTAAACTATAATGTACAATTAATATTGTTTTTAAAATATTATTATAGTTAAAACCTAGCTATTAGAATAGTTACTATGAATATGAATAAATAAATTTTGAATATATAATTTAGATATTTATATAAAATTAATCCTTTTGTTTTCAATTAGTTATAAATCAAAGTAAGAACAAATTGAAACTGAACATATTCATTTTCAATGAAAATAATTTTATATGAATAAAATCAATTTTATATCAATAAATTAAAAAAAAAATTGATGAATTATTCTACTAACATTTATATGGTATAAATTAAATAAACTATGTGAAACTTATAAAATAGATTTTATAAGAATAAAATAAGAATAAATCTTATTTTTTGAATAAAGGAAGTAATTTTCCAAAATAAAATTTTATCATCATTTAATGGCACATAAATTTTAAACCTATTTTTTTACATTTTTATAATTTTCAGTTGAAAAATAAACATTAATTTCTAGATTAGAATATCAATATTAACATTGTCTTAATTTTTTTTGTTTTTTAGAGACGATTCAATTTTTTACGTATAGTGAAAAACATTACACTTTTATTGAGAAATTATTTTTCACATTATTTATTATCAATGATAAATTATATATTACATTTTTTTAAAGTATAATGAGTTAAACTATCAAACAATAAATGAAACTTAGGTTATTGGAATAAATTTCACTTTCAAATTAAATATAAAAACATTTCAATCTTTCGATATTTTTTCTTTAAAAACATATTTTTCTTTCATGGATATGGGATTAATTTTAAATTATATTATTCCACTTATATGATTTTAATTTGGAAAATATATTCCATATTGTAAATATGTATAATGTATAATTTATATTAAGGTGACCATGTTTTTTTAAAAAATATTATTGAAACTAATTAAAATTTATTACAGTGATTTTGGTACAAGAAAGTTTACATAGTGGTTGAACATTAAATTCAGTGTCCAAATAACCTAGAAACATGAAAAAAATACATTTTATGAACATATAAGGACAATATACTACCTTAGATAATATATAATATATTTTTATGGTGAAAAAATATAAGGAATACCTCTCAATATTGATCACCTTTTTATATTTACAACAATTATCTACTATTTCAATATAATAGGGAACTCACCCCCCCCCCCCTTTATCACACATATCAAGACATTTTTATTGTTAATAAATTTAAAAAATATCCTCCAAAGTTCTTTAATATCATCTTATAATCCCCACTATTTGTTTAATTAAAACCATATTAGACTTTTGGTGCAAACAAAAACGCAATACCGAAATAAGAGGTAACATCCTTCAGCAAGAACTTTTGATTTATTTCATTCTATTCCCCATAAATGTTTATTATTAAATAAATTAATATTAACCACAATATACAAAATATTATAATAATTTTTTATGTTAATTTTTTACCTGCACTCAAACACACTTCCATTAAAAGGGAAATGCAATCGTCATTCGTGTGTACGAGATACTAACATCCCACGAACCGATGTTGTTTATTCGTTCCATGCCACAATTAATGGTTAAGAATATTGATGGACACAATTTTTTATATTATATATATGAAATTTATTATTATTATTTTATTATTTTATTATTACATAACACATATCATCATGGCTTCCATCTTTTGGGAATAAGATTAGTTCGTTTGTGGAGGTGTGGACAACCATCTCCTCAAAGCTTTTTGATTCGTTCAAACATCACATGGAATGTATTAAGGATGGTTTTAGTAAAATTATTTGATATATATGACATAATAATTTTAATTTAATAATACTATATATATACATATATTCTATTTACCTTATCTATCTCAATATGATAAAAAACTGAAACAATGTTAATTAATACGTATAACCTATCGTCTCCATGAAATGTGTATTCCATTTAGTATTAACAAAATTTTCTAGATTATTATAAATATAAATATAACGAATTTGTATGAAATATATATCATGTATTAAAATCTATAAATATTTAAATCATGATATAAGTAAGAGGAGAAATAACAACATATCAAAACAAGTACGGAAAACAATGTGGTGATTACCTGAAATATAACATTAACATGTATTGTTATTAAAGGGGAAATATAAACTAATAATAAAATAATATATGTTATTATATATAAAAATATGTTTTTAAGGTAGTTTTATAATAATAATATATTTATTTTATAAGAGTTTTGAATGTGTATGATGAAAGTGAAGACTTATGATAATGGAATTTCACCTCACATCTTAATTCCACAAGATACATTATATATTCACCAATAAATTATTTTATAGGGAGTATATACATACATAATCTATTTTAGATCATTAATTTAATTTAATTAAGGAAATTAGATTCTTAAATTTATATGCTTATGTAATGGATATCTTCATTAAAATGATACTCACATAGTACATGTTTTCTCATATAACTTTTATTTCTATGAGATATATGCTATATTCACCACTTGTACTTATATTGTGGTGAATTTACTGACCAATGACATGTTATTTAATTAATTATTTTCATGTTATTATATGTTTAAGTTTATTTTATTCTTTTATGTATTTCATGATTAAAATGTTACTCATCTAGTTTGTGGATTTCTATTTCTAGTTTTATTTTTTAGATATCATGCGATATTCACCACTGGTTTGTTTTATGTAGTGTATATATATCCCATGAATTTATTGTAGTATTATTATATATAATTTTATAATAATTAACTATATATTTTATCATATCTATTTCATGGGGTATATAGTTCAAAATTTACCCAATTGGTAATGTAATTTTTCCTCAATTTTCATAATTTGAGCCACAAGCCATGTTATGCATCTATATTTTTCTACAATGTCTATATAATACCAATAGTCATGTTATATCGTTAATATAATTATTTAAATGATATATTATTTTTCATGTAATTTTATTAGTTCACGGGGATTATGAATCAACATTACCAAAGTTGTCATAGTTAATTCTTATAATCTCATCGTTTATCAATATAGTTTTTGATTATTCTTCCATTGATGAAGTCATATGACCCATATTTTAATAACTAACATAAATATTCATGTTATAGGATTATTAATTATATAATCATGTGATGGATCCATGTTTTCACTCATCGGTACTTAATATAATTAAGAAAATGTTTTTAATAAAAATATAGATTATTTCACTTTTCTATCAGAAATTAATTTTATTCAAAAACCATGTCTTCTAGAAATGTTTCAAAAACATTATATTTTCAAGGAAAATGATTTTATAAATGTTTTATGTTTTCAAATGTTTTTAAAATGTTTTTCAATGCTTCCTGTATATATTTTCATGTCTATTTTTTAAATAATGTTTTTCAAAATTGGTATATGTTTTTAAAAACTGTTTTTCAAAGAAAAAAGGATGCTTTACATAAGAAATGCTTTAAATAATATTTCAAAATTATTTTCCTTTTATGATGACATATAATGGTGTTACCTATTCATACTAGGGTTATTTTCCAAGGATACCATTCTTATTCTTCTTATAAATGGTTTATGATTTCGATGAGATGTTATTCTGGAAACATGTTTCTCGTCGATGCAGTATAGGATTTAAAACCTTACTCGTTAAATGGGTTTTGATTTGACGAAATTATTATTAAAAATATATATTTTATATAGGAAATGATATGGTGAAATATTTTTGATTTGTATTAGATTTATTGGGTCAGTATATGATGAATTTATGAGATCTAGTGGAACACATATATATGATTTGATTACGAGATTGGTGGGATACATATCTACCCCTAAATAATTGCATCAGTATTTATATATTATGAGATATAGATAGATAGAACATGTATTCAAATCGGTTTATTAATACAAGGCTAGAATGAGGAGTGAACCTGGTTCAATAATACAAGGCTATAATGAGGTGTGAACATGATTCAATAATATAGGGTTAGATCCGATGATGAAATTGGTCCCGTAAAGGACTTTGTCTAATAATATAGTCTTGGGAGTGATACAACACTGAAAATATATCACGTTTAGTAAACTCATTCCACTAATATTTCGTTTTTTATAATAGTTTACAATTGTGGAAATAATTTTATAATTTTATGTGTTTGAAACAATCCCATGTATTATGCTTATGTTTTTATTTTATGGATTATTATATTGATTCCCTTATGAATAATTTCTTATAAAATACTAATTTTTATTCCGTGATTAATTTTTATAATATTTAACATGAAGGTATGATTTTACAATGTTATTTTCATGGTATAATACCCATATATTCATGTCATTGTTATGTATCTACATTATTTACCATTATTGTGAATATGATCTCACCCTTTCTTATATTTCCATTCCCCAATATATGATGAAAGTTTTTAGGAAGAAGTAATAATAGGTAGATAATTATTAGATATGTCGAAGATCATTCACCATGATAGATGATCGTGTTCCCAGTATCTAAATACACTATACTATTATGGTCCTCGGGCATGTACTTTTGTGATGTTCTAAATATTCATTCATAATTTTTTGATATACATGTATTTTAATCATGTGTCTCTATTGACAGCTCGGATGAATTCATGGTTTTAAAAACTATTCACTTACACCAAAGATATTTTATGAGGTTTTACTATATTACCTCATATATGGAATAATTTTTTATCTAATTTCTTACCCACTATTACCCAATGTGGCATATTTTGTGGGGGAGGTAAAATCATATTCACTAACTGTGCACCCCCAATTAAACTCCAAAAAAGGGAACAAATTTTTTTGAGATATCCATAATTGTTTTACCTAAAAATTTTCCTAACATTGACATTCCATAAAACATACATAATATTTCATACATCTCACAACACCTCTTGAAAAGATATCTATACAAAATATTGTTCAAACCAAGGGATGTAGGTGCTTAAATTCTGTAAACATTATGTTACACTTAGATTATGATGACATATATATATATATATATTTGTAGCTTTCTATATATTTCACTCTAATTTTACTATATTTTATATTATAATTTCATATGGTTGTAATTGTTTGCATGAATGGGTTAAATGTATATTATGTGTGTGATTCATTTTGATAGGAATAAATAATGTTGAATTTTAATTTTGTTTAGTAACACAATAATTGAGACATATAAAGTAAAAAACATATGTGATTATGGAATTTTTTTTATTCATATTAAATATAATTGATTTCAATTGTTATATTCTCCACAATGTAATGATTTCTCTAAAAACAAAACTGGAATAGATTTCATTACACACATCAATGAGTTTCTACAAAACATGTTTTTATTATTAAATTTATTTAAAGAAGGAAATTATAACCTAGTAAATATAATGTAATGTATGAAATAGTTTATAAGAATTTTTAAATTATGGTTTACACTTAAATCTTGGAGAAATTATTTATAAATAAATGTAATCCCCCTTTTAAAATAAAAGAAAATGTTGTTCTGAAAAATTATTTAAATTTGCGCTTGTGTGTATTATAATAATAAATGATCGAATGAATCTTATCCTAATAATATTAATTATATTAATAATTGATTATATCTATATATAAACATTAATATTATTTTTTTCTAAAGATTATATAAAAAAATTCCACTTTTACCCATAAAAGTTTTTTTTAAAAGGTAGTGTTGCAACCTTTTGATGGAACAATAATTTTGAACATATTTTCCATATTTTTGTAAATATTATTTTATAAAATAATCTTCTTCTTTTAAATTTGAATTTGTAAATTTACATTTGTTTTTTTGGTATTTTTAGACATGTTTAATGTTTTGGTAAATATTAAAAAATGCAGAATTTTAATTGAAAATTGATTTTTAAATTTATTAATTAATAGATTTAGATAATATATATAATTTGTTTTAATGTATAATTAGATCTTATTTTTATCATTTAATGTAATTTAGATCATTATATTAAATTTCAAAATTAATTCAGAGGTAAAACATTTCTGTCTATTGGGAATTTTCACTTTAAAAACCTATTTTCCCATTATATGAATGGGAATAATTTTCAATTAATTTTATAAAATTATGTGTTATGAAAAGTGAAAAATGGATTCTATATTTTGAGTCACAAATTAAAAATTTAATAAAAAATTCCTATTAATATTTCGAGAATATGAATAGTAACTATAGTAATTTTTATTACCATGGTAGTGGAAAAATTGGGTAATTTAATTTAAACATTATGTGATATGGACAATAAAATTACACAAAAACATGACCAAACTGTATTTAATTAATTTAAATCAACACTTAACACCAAAGTATATAAGATAAATACTTTAATGGACATGTTTATTTAAAAATTACAGTCATTTTATTAAAATCAAATAGAAACAAAATATCACACTCTTACTTATAATAAGTATAATATATTAAATATAGGGATAATTATGACCAAATATATATTATTATAAAATATGAATGATTTATATACATCTTGGAAATAAATTTTTATATATTATTATAGAATGAATTTTCTAGAATAATTAGACAATGATGATGCAATAATTATTCATATAATGAAACAATCTATTAAATGATATCATAAATATTAAAACAAAAATTATTTTATATAATTAGGGTCATACAAGAATTTTTTTGGTGAACATGAAATATTAGAGTTGAATTAAATTAATTTTTTCAATGTTATATTTCTTTATTTATTTTTTTAAATTCAATGTTTTAAACATTAAAAATTGACAGAAATGATATTTCATGAAACAAATATTTTATTAAACTATTTGAAAGTAAAAAATTCAAAAATAATGAAAAAAGGGTATGAATTATGTTCTAAAATATCATAAATTTACAATTTATGTTTCAATTTACATTTTATATATGAAAATCATAACTTTTTAATGTTAATTTGTTTTACCATAGTTAAAATTAAAATAGGTTATATAGAGGTTAATGAAAATGATTTTTTTTAAAGTATCCGCAAAACATGTCTATTTTTTTATGATTTTAAAGCCTTATAATATCTTATCCTAGAATACATTTTTAAATTTTCAGTGTTTGGACTGAGATTTTTTTATTATGAATTATGTTTTTGAGAAATTCCTAAAGTTCCCTCCCCTCCCCTATAAATGGTCACATATTCTTCTCTTTTATTTTCACTTCAGAACCTATTTGGTTCAGCAAAGATATATAATAATTTCCGCCCAAAATTCCCTAAATTGTTCGTAGAATGTATTCATTGGTAAGAAATCTATCAAAATAGTTACTTTTAGGTAAATGAAAAGGACGTATGAAATGTACTAGAGGATTGAACGGTTACGAATAGAGTCAAGACATAAGGTATGGGATCTTTTTCACACTTTTATTTCTATGGGAAGCATGCTTTATATACTAAAATTTTATTTTTTGGTGTTTATAATAAATGTTAATGTATTTTATGAGTCTTATTATATAAATTTATTTGTATTTACATATCCATTTAATGATCTCTCTTTCATGGGGTTTACGTTACAAATGTTAAAAAATTGGTGAAGTAATTTTTTCCAACTTTACTTATTTGAGAAACATGTTATATTATGCACAAATAATGTTCTATAAGGTGTAAATAATACCCTAAAATATTTTTTTATCACGATTATACTTATTTTCATGAAACTATATGATTCATGAATGTTTTTCCCTCTTCAGATATAAATCTGTGTTCATTAGGAATAATGTTTTCTAAAAATGTTTTAAAAGTATTCTAAATGATCTTATTAGAATTTTTAAGGAAATATTATTGAAAATATATTTATCTTTGTTATAATGGATTCCTTTGTATTATTTAATGTATTTTATAAATAAAATAGGTTTTCTAAATTTTTTTATTATATAAAAACAATATTCCTAAATAGAAATGATATTTTAATTATGATTTATTTCCTTTGATCATTCAGAAATATTTTTTTATTAATGTAGAAATTATTTCATGTAACCTATGATTTAATATGGTTATGACCCAAGGATTCTATTCTTATTATTTCTGGGAATTTTTTATGTTTATTATAAAATAATACATATGAATCCTATTTTTTCCATGATTTATGTCATGATGAAGTGTTTATTACACTCATTTCATTATAAGGGTTTTGATGTGGTGAATTATTTATGATTCAGTGCAAAATATATATATATATATATATATATATATTTCATTATGTGATGTGTGAGACATATATCACCTTAAAATTAATTAGGTAATGATAATTTTTCTACAAGATCAAAGGTTACATGGGAGGCCATCCTAAGCCCACAACAAGAGGGTATACAAGAGGTTACATAATCCCACATCAAGAGGGTATATGGGAGGCCATCATAAGAATGCAACAAGAGTGAACCAAGGTGGTCATACTAAGCCTAAAACTATAAGGTACACAAGAATTTATCCCAATCATGAAATAGGTACATGTGTTATTAACCCAATCCAAATATAGTATGGATTTATTTATAGGTATCATTGACATAAGATATTCTATGATTTAACGTAAGCTGAAAAATCAGGGTCTTTTTAATTTATTTTAATATCTTTTATATTGTTATTTAATTACATTATGATTCATGTAATGTGAACTACCAATATTATTTCCATGACACATGTATATGATATAAAGGATACACCTTCTTAAATTACATAATATCCAATTTTAGACAAGACCTCACATCCTTTCTCATTGAGGTTCATGTAATGTTTTGAGTAATGGAGAATTGGTATATAATACCAAGATAAAATTCCATATTTATATATAGCGGACGACAAAAAAATGGTGTCCATTTCTTCAAAAAAAATAAATGTTTTCACATAAAACATTTTTTCTATAAGAAATATTTATAACATTTAACATGGGTTATTTCATTATCTAACACATCACGATAACCGACAAAAGTCATTTAAATAGATTGGATAGGCACATAAATAACAGTAAAGGGTATAAAAATATTTATAGAAAACTCTAGTCCATGAATACTTATAAATGTATAATATCATTTTAAAACAGTCACACTTGTCAACCGTTCATACACACTTTTTGAAACATGATATTTCCATGATATTTTAAAATAACATAAACAACATAAATATAATTATATAGGTTTATTCATGAATTAAATACATAATGTTGTAAACCTCTCTACTACCTTGTAATTTGTAACCCCAACAACTTCCATATAATGTAACCCTCACGACTACCTTATTATGTAACCATCGTAGTTACATTTGGAGTAACCATATGGTCATCCTCCAACATACACAGAACCAATGCATTATATGGAGATATAGGTACCATAATTTATAAAAAAACTCCAAATAACCATAACATGGTCATAAAACATGAATAACTTCCTTAAAAAATTGATTTTGAATTTTCCTAATATAGAATTTTATAAAGAATTTTAACACAGATGTCACATAAAAATATAATATAACTGAAGTGAGACTTAATCGAGTGGATAGAATATGTATATACAATATAAATACAGACATTAAACATAATATAAACAAAATTCACTATAAAAATAGTTCTAATACCACAAAAATAATTAAGTACAAGGTTAACCCAAAGAATGGATATTGGGTTATGAATTCACTTACCTCAGGTTCATCGAAATTCAAATTTGTTTAATCCTAATTTATAATAGCTAAAAGTGATTTATTAACATCTTAAAGAGATATATTCAATTTTATAACACGTTATATGATAATTTCAAAACATGATTTCACCCTTTAATTGTTAGTATTTTGTTTCTTCCATTGTTTAGGGTGGTTTCATTAAACGATTTCCAGGGACGTGTTGTATTTGATTTTATTGGATTATGGAAATGAAAATATAGAAGAGTGATGAAATGGAATTCATATGTTTCCTAAATACTCAGTGATTCCATAAATGAATTTTTTTATACGGCATGATGATGAATCGTTAGATAAATCTTTAGTGATATCTATTTATATCATTGTGGCAGTTCATTGATAATGATGAAATAGTTTCATTATATTACATAATATTATTTATATAAGGTTACTATAGAACATGAAAGAGGATAAATAATACACCTTAAAATCTGTTTCAACTCTTAAAATTGTTTTATAACCAATTTTGAAGGGTATAAATGAAATCAAAGACACATCATACATGATGTCAGTCAATCAACACATCATAGATTGTGATTTTATTTTTAGATTAAGAGGAAAAGAAGATGAAAAATGATTATGATTTTTTTCGCATAAACATGATAAAGATCCAGAATAAATATACTAATATAACTTTCATGCCTATTGGACAGTGGGATGATAAAATATTATAATAAAAGAATTAATTGAAAAGAAAACACAATAAAATAAAGATGATATTTACCTCTGAATCGCTTCTCCTTGAAATCCTCCTTAAGGCCCTTTGTTTTTCCCTTTTAGTGATACCCATAGGTATTGGACTTAGAGGGCGTCCTTGAGAAGATTATTTTTATGATCATATAAGATTTTCAGTTCATTAGTGGTGTGAGAGGAAGTGGGGGTAAAGGTGGCATTTATAGTCGTGGAGAGGAGGGGTTTTACATTATCATTATCATTAGACTAATATTATTTCCCTAGAATATGACTTTTCCTAGATCATGTGACCCAAAATAGTATTGAGTGAATGTGATTTATAAAAAAATACAATTCACATCATCCATGACTCAAGTATGATGCATTAATTCATTTAATGTGCATATTTTTTTAATAAATGTATTTCACAGTTCACCAAAAATTCATGCATTTCAGTAAAATCCCAAAAATTAACCCTATCCATTTTTTGCTATGTAGAATTAAATAAAGAACTCTATTTTTTAAAAATAAATTTTCTAATATAATTACTTTAATTTTTAATTAAAATCATATTTTCTTCCAAAAAAATATTTTATAATTATAACTAATTTTATATCACTTTGAAAAATTAATCGAGATCTCATTATATTATAACCTTAAGAATATAATATTATTATATGATTTAATATTCATAAGGGTAATATTACAATTGATATTACTATTAAATAGTGTATGTTACTATTAAAAAATATCTATGTGGTTATATCAGACTCCAAATAATTGACTGATAGCTACCATAAATGTCTATTTATCGAAATTCAAATCATTGAAGTAGAAAAATTATTTTTAATGGCTAGTTTATAACTATCTCCTTAAAAAGATCCACTATAAATTGACTTAGTGTTTCAGTAATTTAATTTATTTTTTTATAAACCCATTGTGTATTACATTCTACCCACCTTCTAGAAATTGTTTCCCTGTAATTTTGTATTTACATATTAAAAAATTGAGGGTACCTTTACATCAATGGTTTTTCATATTCCTGTGTTTCTTATTTAACCATGTTGTTTCTCCACAAGACATTTAATTTTTGGATTATCTAATTTCTCAATACTTCCTCTTGTTATCAAAATTTTGAACAGGTTTCCCATCATAAAAAAGGTTCCCTTCCAGCTAAACTCTTTTTGGACTCAAGATATGAGATGAATCTAGACATACATTCTCAACATTGAAACATTAAAAAAATTGTGTACCTAAGATAAAAACAGAGGAAAAGGTTCTTAGTATGCGACTGATCCAACATTCTATAGAATTTCATAAGGTCTAATGAACCTTGGACTTAGATTTCCATTCTTACCGACAATCATAACAATCTTTTTTGGTGGATAATAAGAAAAAATTCATTAGCTACATCGAAATAAATGTTATTCCTTATGTTGTCAACATAACTTTTCTACTTGTTCTAATATGTCCTCATGTGTTACTGGATCATCTTCACTTTCTCTGTAGCTTCCTCTACTAATTCCAGTCTGATAAAATTATTTTCCCTGACATCATAAAAAAATCTAGTGTTTGACAACACTTCTCCTATAATACCTCAAATGATTCCACCTATATTCTATAATGAAAACTATTATTATAAGAAAAGTCAACCAAAGAAAGATAATGATCCCAACTTCTTTGGTAGTCTATGGAATTAGAATGAGACATATCCTCTAATGTTTGAATCATTCATTATGACTTCCTATCTGATTGAGGATAAAGTTGTACTAAAATTTAATTATGTGCCAAATGACTTCTGAATTCCCTTACAAAAAATAGAAGAGAACCTTGAATAATGTTCAGATATAATGAAAAGGGGAACTACATGTAACCAAAAAATTTCACTCAGTTAAAGTCAGTAGAGCTGATCCAAAGACATTGTATCTTTAATAGGAAGGAATCATATTGATTTAGTCAGTTAGTCAACAATCACCAAGATTGAATTGTTATTTATATTTGTTTTTGGTAGTCCCACAACGTAGTCCATGGGTATATTTACCTTTTTCCACTATGGAATTGGTAAAGTCTAAATTATCCCATTCGATAACTTCTACTCTTATTTAACATATTGACATGTCAAATATTTAATGGTAAAATATGTTATGTCTCTTTTCATTCCATCCCTCCCATAATTCTCTTGAAGGAATTTGTATATCTTAGTACATCCAAGATGAACTAGAAATGGATAACTATGTTCTTCAAAAAATAATCATTCTTAAACATATAATCTCAAGGAACACACAATATTTTTTCAAATCATAACATACAATCTTTATCAAGGTAAAATTATAGGAACTTACCCATTTTAACTAATTCTACCATTTTATGTAGCTCATGGTCTTACATTTATGATTTCTCAATTCTATCTTATAATGATGAATGCACTAAAACCTGAAACAAAATAGAGTTATTTCATTCACCAACATCTTCTATTTCAAAATTCCTCAAAACATTAATGTAGGGATCATGAACCAAATGTTATGTGGTTAATGATTCATTATTTTTTTTACTAAAGGCATCCACCAATTTGATTGTTTTTACTG
The DNA here is from genome assembly GCA_963277665.1 of Viscum album. Classification (NCBI taxonomy): domain Eukaryota; kingdom Viridiplantae; phylum Streptophyta; class Magnoliopsida; order Santalales; family Viscaceae; genus Viscum; species Viscum album. Next base: position 408,616,687 of record OY728153.1, on the reverse strand, counting down.
GATGACAATTGATCATGAAATCATAATCCTTTATCAGTTCAATCCATCTTCTATGAATCATTTTTAATTAAATTTGTGTGAATATGTAATTCAGAATTTTACAGTCATTATATATATGACATTTTGATCTGTCTATTTGATGCCTAAAATTTTTCTATTAAAAAACCATAACTTCTAATTTCGAACCATGTTTTGGATAATAAACTTCATTAGGTTATTTTTTCCCTAAAGTATATGAAATTACCTGATCATTATGCATCAAAACATAACCATGTCACTTCAAATAATCATCACTATTAAAATAAAAATGACCACTTATATAAGTCAGATCCAAAACTGAGGAATTCACCAATATCATCATTAGTTCCTAAAAAACATTACATTCTTTTTTGCAAATAAATTTTCCCCATTATCATGTTATCATAGTTAATAGTCTAGATAACCATGAATTTATTTTAACAAACCATCTATAATAACATAAAAATCCAAGAAAACAATGAATTTTATTAACAATTTTATGTCTTTTCAATTTATTAGTGACTATTGTTTTTGCAGGATCAACTGTTATTCGATCCACATTTACAATCTTCCCAAAAAAAGATGTATATTGCAAAAAAATAAAAAATTATCATTTTTAATTTTAGTTTTCATACTTTATGATTTTTAAAACAACCCTTAGATGTTTTTCATGCCTCTCTTTACTTTTCAAAAATTCCAGAATGTCATCAACAAATAAAACTACAAACTAATCCAAGAACTCCTGAAATATTTCATTCATAAAATCAATGAATACAGTTGGATCATTAATTATCCCAAACAAAATATCAAAAAATTCATAATTCTCATATTTAATATGGAACACAATCTTCTGGATATCTATTTCCTTTACATTCAACTAACGGTAACCCAACCCCATGTGAACCTTCGAAAAATACTATGCTCCATGGAGCTAATAAAAGAAGCCATCGATATGAGGAAAATGACACTTTTTAAAAAAAATTATGTTATTCAAGTATATATAGTCATTTAAAGGTATCACATAACCATAATTTTTATTAAAGAACAAAATAGGATCACCCCATGGTGAAGTTCTTGGATGAATTAAAACTTTATCAAGAAACTCTTACAACTGATTTTTCAATTCAATGCTGTCAATTTGATCTATTTGATAAGGTCGTTTTGAAATTGTCTTTGAAAACGTGACAATGTCAATTGTGAATTCAACTTCCTGATCAGGTATAACACCAGGAATTTCATTTTAAATAACATCAAGGTATTCGTTTACCACTAGAACAACATTAATATGAATAGTTCCCTTGTATTAAATAATTTGATCAATATTACTTTTATTTCCATCATTAAATAGTTTCTCATATTCTTGATTTGTTATCAATTGTATGGGTTCATTCTTGAATAAAAACTGAAAATATTTTTGAAAAACAACTTCATAATCTATATAATTAATATTAGAATGATAAACAGAAAGTCAATCCATACAAAGAATGAAATCAATCTCTACTAAGGAAAAAACAACAAGGTTTGGATATACAGTCTTTCCATTATCCACAATATAACTATTTTTATAATTACTATTTTCTATAATATTCCCCTAGGGTTTCAACAATATGTACTGACCTATTTTTTGAGGTGATATTTCAAATTTACCAAAACATTGTTCAGTAATAAAGGAATGTGTAGACCCCGTATCAAACAATACATTACAAATATCTAAGTTAATAAAAAAGGTACCAAATAAAACATCATTGGATGGACCGTAAATTGCTGACATGGACACAAAGGATATCACTAACACTTTCTACCTATAATATAGATTTTCTGAATCATTCAGATCTCTCTTTTGGAAGGCATATTCATAATGACCAATCTCACCACATTGAATACACTTTAACGTTTTATTATCAGAATTAGTATTAGGTTCATTTTCATTAAAATTTATGGCCATATTTCCAAACATATCACATTACAAACACTTATAGGTTATCGTAAGGATTCTAAATTGTACTTTTTCGACACTTTTCATAGACTAGAATCTTGAATTTTTAACCACTATATTTCTATGATTGATTCGTAACCATCACATTCCATCTAAAAAACTTTTTATCCATGGTGTTAAAGTGGTAATTCTGAAAAAAACTATATTTCTACCTATCAACACATCATAAAAGTTTCTTGTAACTATTTAATTCATTGGAATCCAATGCCCTTCAATATATTGGCTTCAATCTTGATAAAAACCGTTAATTTAGCTATCAAGATCCAGAATAAGATTTGTAGAATACCTCACATGTTGAGTGATGTTTTCGTTACACACAATAATTGAATCTTCAACCTTTGTCTTCAATTAAAGTACTGGATTATCTATCCTAGGTTGAACCACCTTTGGAAATCATTTTTCAAGGAAAAGACTTTTAAATTTATCCCACTTTATGGCTTCAATATCCTCTTTATCCTTGATATCTTTGACCATTTACCACCACTGATCAGCTTCACTATCAATATGATAAATTTAAGTACATACCTTTTTATTATCTAAAAATTCCATAACATCTAATATGTTTTCAAGGGATTTAATCCATCCTCCAACCATTACAAGGTCACTAGATCGAGTGAAAGAATGAGGTTTTTGCTTCATAAAATGTTCCACTATCATGATGTTCCATTTTTTGTAGCTCTAGTTGTTCTATTGCATGGATTCAACAACAATTTATTGATTGTTTCAGTTTATATATTACTATCAAAAACCAATCACTTCCTATCTCTACCATTCTATGCTTCATTTTTGGAAGTATATCATTTTTTCAGTTTCTTTCTACTTCATCTTCAGTGTTTCATCGGCAGAAAACCATTCTGAACAATAATTTCATAATTGAAGCTACATGGTAATATTAAAATTCTATAACATTTCAAATTACCCATAGAGTAAAAATCATTTATTACATTCTTTTAACATCATACTAACATGTAATGTTATCTATACCAAATTCATGATGCCAACTATAAAAACCTTACATTATGAAATTACTTATTCTTGAATTTAATCAAGAACTGACATTCATTCACATTATGTATAATTTCATGTTATGAGTTTTATATAATTGGGATATAATATATACATAAAATTCCAGGCACATACAGAGCATATTCCACAAATATTTAATCCACTTATTCCAAAATATAAACCATTTCAAATAAAAAAAGTTTTCTTTAAAAAAAATATACCTAACATTAAACGTGCCTTCCATATTTGCATTAAAAAATCTTATAACCTATGAAAATCAATTAAAAACAATATATGAGCATAAAAATCTCCGTATGGGATATAAAAATAAGGAAATAAAACATTAGTCCATCTATACTTGTAAATGTATGAAATAATTTTCAAAAATACATACTTGTCACCCATATATATTAACTTTGAGAAACATGAGATTTCGTTGAGATTTCCAAAAAACAAAAAGAACATAAATAACACAATAAATTTATCTTTGGGCATTACTTACATAATCTTGTAACCCTCTTGGATACCTTATAATTTGAAACCCTCACAACTACCATACACTATAATACTCACAACTATCATATTTTGTAAACATCACAGTTAGACAAGTAGTAACCATACAACAGACCTACAACATGAAACTTCACATTGAATTGGAGGGATATATTGGTCTAAAACGACATTATAAAAAATTCCCATGGACAAAAACATAATCATACAATGTGAATAAATGCATAAAAACATTTCTTATTAATTTTTTAAAACAAAATTTTAAAATTGGGTTTTAATGAAAATCCCATTACAAATATCTTTTAGTTGAAGTGAGACATAATAGAGTTGATGAAATATGTATATAAATACTATATACACATAATTAAACGTAATATAGAAAAATAATTACACAAAAAATATTAATACCACATTAATAGTGAAGTATATGGTTTTCCCAATGAATGGAAGTGGGTCTATGAATTCCCTAAAATTGGGTTCATATCAAACAAAACATGATTAAAAGTCCTATACAATTGGTAAAATAGTGTTATTAATATTTAAATGAAACATATTCATGTTTATTAATTTTTATATGATCATTTGATCATTTATATATTATTATATTGTTCCTTCCATTTTTCAAGTGTGTTTTTACATGATTTCCACTACCAGTTTGTATTTTATTTTCTTGTCATATAGAAATGAAATTACAGAAGATGATTTAAATTATAATAATATTGTTATAGAATATGAAATTATTAAATAAATCATTTTGGATATATGGTATTTGGAGGAATCCTTTGATTAATCTTTAGTTATATCTGTTTAGAAGATTTTGGCGGCCCTTTGAAAATCACAAAATAGTTTATTATATATCAAAACATTAAGTATATATTTTAAATCCAGATCACAAAATAGGATATATATAATCCACATTAATATATGTTTGAACCATTTAATTGATTTTATACCATGATTTGAAGGAGGTAAATAAAATTTAATAGATTTTGTCCATTGTTGGTAAGTCAACACATCACGAACGATGTTTTAATTTTTACTATAAGAGAAATATATTTGGAAGAATGATGCTGATTTTATCCATAAACATGATAAAATTATAGAATAAATATAATACATGTGATTTCATTCCACTTGTATAAGGGGAGGAGAAGAGAGTATATAAAAAGAATGAATTGAGATGAAATCATGAGAAATTAATGAGGATCTTTACCTCTTTATCTCTTCTCCTTGAGATTCTCTTTAAGGCCCTTTGTTTTTTTCCTATTGTTGAGACAATACAGTCTTCTTCATGGGTAAGGGTTTTTGGAAGAGTATTTTGAATAATTTAGAAAAGGATAATGTATTGAGTTGTGTGACATAAAGAGGTGGTGATTGTGGTATTTATAGTTTATGAGAGGAGGGGTTTTACATTATTTTTTCTCATAGACTAATATTATTGATAAATACTATGAATAGTATTGATTCATATGACCCAAAAAAAGAAATAAATGTATTTTATATCGAACCAATGTCCATTTACATCATCCATGACTTATGCGTGATGCAGAAATTCATTTATTTAGTATATTTTGTTAATTATAGAATATCAATATTCACAAAAAAATCATGTATTTTAGAAAAATCCCAAAAATTCACCATAACCATTTTTCAATGTGCATATTTAAAAATTGAAATCCATTTTTTCAAAAAAAAAATCAATGAATGATTTCTTTAATTTTAAGATAAATTCAAATTTTATTCCAAAAATAACAATTTTAAATTTATAACAGATTTTATATCACCATGACAATTTATCCAAGATATAACTATATTATAAAATTATGAAAATAAATTTAAAATATAATTTACTATTAATAAGGGTCTTATTGCTATTCATATTACAATTCATAAGGGTATGTTACTATTCACCAAGAAATCATGTTAATTCTATCAGACTCCAAATACCATACTGATCACAACCGTAAATGTCCATTTCATGATTTCCAAATCATTGAAATGGAAAAATTATGTTCAAAATTTAGTTTATAATTATATATTTAAAAAAAATTCCATTATGAAGAGACTTAATTTTTCTTTTATTTCATTAAATTATGTTGTAAAACCTTGTGGTGTTACATATGATCTTTAATATGCAAGGTTTTATCATCAAATGTTATCCTAATGTTTCCATAACCTTATAATCATGTTATTCTTATGTATCTATAGTGTTTAATATTATTGATCATCTGAGATCACCATTTCTTATGATTCCATTCCTCGGGATATAAAGAATTATTTTTAAGTAGGAGTATTAATGGGAAGATCACTATGGGAGACATTGAATATCTTTCACAATATTAGAAGATTGTGATCCATGTTTCCAAAAGAAATAATATTTTATAGTCATTGGGGATTTTCTGTGTAATATAATGAAAATTTATCTAAAATTTTGTAACTTCCATGTTTTAAAATCTTAGTGAATTATAGTTGGAATCAGAGAAATGTTTTAGTTAACCATTGAAAATTAGGATGTGAAAACATTATGGATATCCCTAGGTATATTTCAAAAGATATTTCTTTAAATGACACTATGTATAGGATATATGATTCATATATTAATGAAGGTGTCATAATATATACATACAATAGGTTATTGTTCATATATATGTTACTATATACTATGATATGTAGTACTCACAATATATTTATTAGTTTTACTCGATGGAAGGAACTAGAAGAAACTCCAATATCATTGAATTTGAACGAAAACTTGCAAATGATAAATAAAATGGAATGATAACTAGATTAAAAACATTATGATCATGCATAATCATTTTTAATGAAATATGATTAACACAATTTTCATTGACATAATATTAGAATCACTAAGGAATTGAAGTAATGTTTTTGCTAAAAATTATTGTAATAGATGCAATAGATGAAAGAATATTTACATTCCTTTGTGTGATGAATGTGGGATGAAACACCCATATGGATGTATTATAGGAATGAGAAGATGATTTGACTATGGAAAACAAGGGCACAATTAAAGTAAATATATAGGAAAAATGAAAAGTTTAGTTAATTAAATTGATGAGAATATTTTCCACCCTAAGGTACCATCACATGATGATTTCTTCAAAAGTTGGAAAATATGAATTTTTTCAAATCAAAATACTATGATAAATGATCACTAATATAACCATAAATGTGGTATAAGTAATGATTATATTTCTGATAATGTTGAGAATATAAGTGAAATGTGAAAGGAAAGAGGTATTAACTAATATTATGAGGTATCGTTGTTAATGGAATAATGATGAAGTGAAATAATTATTGTGTTTATATATTTGGAATTTATAATTATGTTATGAAAATTATTAAATATATAAGGGTAGTACAATTTCTATTTTTTAATAATGATTTAAAAGAATATGGTGAATTATTCTGATGGAATAAAAAAAATTGATATTGAAAGGTGGAATCTATTTTAAAAACTTACTAAAATATGTTGGAGGATACCCCATTTAATAAAAAACAAAAAACCCTTTTTAGATGGTATAAGGGAGATCCCCTCACAAGCCTGATACCCTAGAGGCATGTAACCTAACCTTTTTTTCTCTAAATATCCCACAATTACTCATTAAAATGGGTAGAGATGTAAACAAAGCATGATCTGAATTCCTATAGATGTTTAAGACCAATGAAATAGGTATTGAGGGTTAAGAAATAAATAAAATAACCCTAGAAAATAAACTGATATGTGCTAGCGCAATGTAGTATCTTCCTTACTACCACAAAGCCATAAATCACTATTGACGAATTCCAATAAAACATACCAACATGCACTTTACATCAACTAGTAAATCACCATGTAGAAGATTATCCTACCCTATATCATTGATGATAGGTGGTAAAACCAATCATCACCTAACCTCATTGACCAACCACTAATGATAGCCTAAAACAATTGAAATAGATCTTGTCAGCAAGAAATTCTCCTTTTTTGCAAGCACGGGAACCATCATCCATCAAGATGCTCACCATCATCAAAATTCCCCAATTTTTTCAAGAACATCATATCATGCCAGGAAAAATATTATATTTCAATGATAAGACAATCTGATGTGAATTTTTGTTTTAAAAAAATGCCACAAGTTACTTCCAAGGATATATTTGGGATGAAGAATCCATTATCATGAATATATCTATAAAGGAAAACCTAAAGTAAGTGTATATCTAAGCATCCGCTTAAAGATCAAAATCATCTCGATACTCCATCTTAATAAGTCTAGGCATGATTTATGCAATACATAATGTTTATCATCAGATAGGAGAGTGTGAATTCAATGCCAAAAATTCTGTAAGTTGAGAAATTCATGAAGATGTATATAGTGATACCACTTAGAAGATCATGGGTTCTTTTTAGAGTAGAGATCTCTCATGAAATCTTATGTAAAATATATGATCAAGGGAAGGATAACTGATAATATGCTCATTATTTTAAGATAATGAAATATAGATATTTTTAATTGCGATAAAATAAATTGGATAGTATTGATGAACTTGTGGATAATAATATCACAAGGTAGTTTATGATATTATGGATTGATTTTATAGATTTTTTGGATTAATTTTATGATGAAATAGTTAATTTTCTAATGTATCCTTGTTTTAGATGAGGTTTTATAGTAATTCGGGTCATTAACATGTATCAATAGAAAACATGATAATGGTCCTCACCTATTTGGTGAGTATGTACATAATGATTTTGGGAAATTAATTAATTTTTTAGGGACCTTATTTGGAATATATTGGATTTTAGTATTTTAGATTTTCCCCAAGTGTAACTACATATTAAATAGTTTACATTTAAATTCAGATAAGTGTTTAGAGATTAATATTTTAATCTATTAATACTGGAAAAAATATGATAAACATTTTTTTATGATGAAAAGTAGTGACATAATGAATGACTTATCATCTCATTATTGATCTTTTGATCCACTAGTTGTTAATGCATTAAAATTTAAAAATAATTTATTGGATAACGATACGAAGTATAAACTTATCATGTTACAGTTTATGGATGAGGTTGTGATTATAAAACTGATTGAAATCATGTAATTATATCTTCTTTTGACAATTATTCATCAATAGAAAAAAAATATCTGGAAACAATAAAACATTCCTAGTTACATAAATTTCAAAGAATTATATTATCCCTTTAATAGTCAATAAGGTATTTTTCATTGATGATTAACATTTTAATAACCATGTTCACTATCACTCTCAATCAAAACATATTATATTTAATTCTTTGTTAGGTCCGTGATTTCACTTTCAACTGACCCTTATTATGTGATTATCTTCAAATTTTTTCCACTATATTTAAGAGGATGTTTTATTGACCCTTTTTGAGATGTGGGTTTCCAACAAAGAATTTCTAAACATTCCACCTTTGATTTTTTAATTAAAAATTTAAATTTCAAGGATGATATTTCTTTTTGAAATTCTTTATCAATTTTGAATGGTATCCTATCTATTATAATTTCCAATAAATCCCTATTATGATTTTGATGTGTTCAATTATCTCTTCTTAGTATGTACATACCTTACCCTTAACATGTAATATACTCAATGATTTTACCACTGGAGTAAAATCATTATTATGACTAGAATACCATATAAATTTTGGATAATAGATAAAAACTTCAACAAAACCAAACCATATTCAGATTAATGTTTTGTGGATAAAACCCCTAGTTTAAAGAACGTAGTGGTAACTTGAGGATAATATGTGTTATAAGTATCCTCATTTGACTGTCTTTTAATGATTAATTTTGAGGAAAATATTCATCTAATATGGGGTAGAATATATCACCTTGAGTTATAAGAACCATTTTTTCAAGTAAATAAAATTTAATTGATGTATTTTTTATACATTACACTAGGTTAAGCTTCGCCTACACACAAAAATGAATTAGTATTCGTTAATCACAATATTGTGTTTCTACACAACATCATTTTATTATAATACTGATATGAAAAAAGAATTTTTAACCTAGTTTCAAAAATGTAATTTATGAACCGAATTAACCGTATTTTGAAATTTTGGATTACAGATAATTATTTAACAAACTATTTTTAAATTAATTTGAATCCCTTTATTAAATAAATGGAAAAGTTATTATGAAATATTATTTAAATTTCCGCAATTGAGTTTTAGACCGATAAATAATAAAATCAATATTATAGGATAATTTTAAAGTAATATATATATATATATATATATATATGTTATAATTTGAAAAATTAATTATATGTGTTTCATAAACATGATATAAGATCAACTCAAATTTTACACATAAAAGAAGTTTGTTTCTTATAAAAAGGCATTCATGCCACCTTTTGATGGAGCACATCATTTAAATATATATTTTCACAAGTTTAAAAATTATATTTGAATCAATATACTTCATATTTTAAAGTTTAATTTCACAATATTTTTTTATAATTTTTTATATTTTTGTTATATGTTTCATGTATTGATGAATTGTGAGAATACTGAAATTTTAATTGAAAATATATTTTTCATCTAATTAATATATAGTGTAAATAATGTATTTAATTACTTGTAATGTATAATTAGACAAATATTTATCAGATAATCAAACTTATGTCATTGAAATCAATCTAACATTGAATTTGGATATAAAAAAATTCAATCATTTTGACATTTTCACATTAGATATTCATTTTCATATTCATTCAACATGATTAATTTTAAATTATTTTGTGACATTTATTATTTTTTATATTAGATTATTTTTTCCATATTTTTAATAATATGTTCTATATTTACAATTTAGTTCACTTTTTTAGCTAATATGAATAATAAATTAAGTAATTTTTATTACCAGGGTCAAGAGAAAATATAGATATTTTTATAATCAATGAAATGAACAAGGCTTTAAATTGACACTAAAACATTACAAAACATCATTGTATGATTATAATTTCACCCTTAACATAATTGGATCTAAATTTTATAATTTAATTGGTATGTTTCAATTAAAATTACTTTGATATTACTAAAATGAAAGAGAATGAAAAAATGTAAGAGTATTACTCTTAACAAGTAGAATATTATTAATATGGGGGAAAATATGTTTAAATACATATATTATTATAAAACCTAAATGGTTTATATACATCATAAAAATTTATTTTTAAATTTTAATGATGATATATTTTTGAAAAATTATTACATAGTGATGATGCTTAAATTATTAAATTAATGAAATAATAAATTATATTATATTAGAATATTAATATAAAAATAATTTTACATAAATACGGGTTTCATGGAATTTTATTGGTGATAATGAAATATGGTTTAGTATTAAATAAATTTTTTTGAAGTTATCTTGTTTTATTGATTTTATTAAATTCATTGTCAGCATTAGTGTCCAAATTGACATTAATGACATTTTATGTTAATAATATTTCATTAAACTATATAAAAACCAAAATATGATAAATAATGAAATGGGGGATGTTGTTGGTTCATCAATATCATAAATTAACCTTTTATAAATCAAATTAAATATTATAAGTAAAAGTCTAAGCCTTTTAAAAAATCTGTTTTTACTATAGTTAAAATTAAAATAACTTATCTATGTTTTAATCAAAATGATATAGTCTAAAATGACTCCAAAACATGTTTAAACTCTTTTGAATGATGAAAATAAATCCTTATAATATATTATAATTGAATAAATTTTATTTTTGATGTATTTAGATTGACATTGATTTTCTTATAAATTAAAATTTTGAGAAATTTCAAAATTTCCTCTCCCCTATATTCTAAAAGGGATCTTATTCATCACTTTTATCCACACCACATAACATATTTGGTTCTAAAAAAATTAGTCCAAATATAATCCCAACGTCCCTAAAATCATTCAAGAATAATTACTTTGGTCATAAATCCAAACAAATAAGTCATTTTTGAAAATAAAAACGGTAAACCTATAAGAGTTCAGTATTTAATGAGTGTGAAGAGATGTGAGACATATATTAAATGATTTATGTAACATTTTTATTTCTAGGGGAAAAATTCGTTATATACTAATAATTTCTCTTGTGTTTTTTATATACTACCAATTAATTAATTTTGTGAGTCTTATTCTATACATTTTTTGTTATTTACATATCAATTTATTTATCTCTCTTTCAGGGGATTCATGATTCAAAAGTATCAAAATTAGTGAGATGATATTATCTCAATATTCATTCTTTGAGATATATATTATATAATGAAAATATATTATATGATGAGGTGTATATAATTACAGTTGACATGTTATATCATGAATATAATTCTTTGAATTATATTATAAGCATCATGTAATGTTATTATCTATTCTTCCATTTATCTATGATCCATAAAAAATATTATTTAAAAATTAATTATAAGTGTTAATAATTAAATTTTTATGAGTTTTTATGGAGAAATTATTTATAATATGTTTTAAAAAAAATTAAATTATTAATTTATAATATTTCAACAATACATTAAATAAAAAATGTTTGTAATATGTTTTATGATTCAGAAATCATTTTTTAAAATGTAAAGGAAATTTTCCCAAAGAATTATATCAACCGATCTTTGAATAAACATTTTCCATCAAAGATGAAATTTGATGACGTTACTTATGATTTACTATGGATATGACCCATGGATTCCATTATTATTATTTTTAGGAATGGATTATGTTTATAATGTGATGTTACATATGAAAACCTATTTTTTTCCTTGAGTTATGTTAGGGGGAAGTGTTTATGAAAGACATTTCTTTACATGTGTTCTAAGGTGATGAATGATTTATAGTCATTTTCAAATATATATATATATATATAGTATTCATAATATAATCAATGGGACCTATATCACCCTCAAATGTATTAGGTACCAATAAATGATATATGATTTCAACAGTTACAAAGGAGGTCATCCTAAGCCTACAATAATAGGGTACATTATAGGTTATCCTATGTGTACAAAAATAGTGTACATGGAAGGGCATCATAATCCCAAAATAATAGGGTATATGTGAGGTAACCCTATGAATGAAAATATAAGGTATACTTCAGGACATACCAATTTCCAAGTAGGTACAAGTTTCAATAGCACAATCCCAGCATACTATGAATGTATTGGTAAGTATCATTGATTTATGATATTTTATTCTTATTTATATACCAAAAATTTCATGCCTTATTACCATATTATAATCTCATTGATAATTTTTGTCGATTATCTATTGATTCATATAATTAAAAAATCCAATATTAATTCCATTACTCATGTATATGATCTTTAATAAGAAGGGTTTTATTTTTAATTTTTATGATTATGTTATCAAACCCTTATAAACATGTTATCCTTACGTGTCTTCCTTGTTTACCCTTAATGAGTATCTAAGCCCACTATTTCTTATGTTTCCATTTCTCATTTTTATAAATAATGTTTTAAAGTAGGAATAATAAAGGTGGATAATATTATAGGAGATATTCAAGATCCTTCACGATATTAGAAAAATTTGTTCCATGATTCTAAAAGAACACAACAATTATAGTACTCAGGCATGTGTTTTTTTAATGTGTTGAATATTCCTATAAAAATATGTAATTTAAAATTTTAAAAATAATGAGTCATTTTTTGTAATTAGTTACACATTTATTTATTTTAAGAAAATTGAGTTTTTGTTATGAATAAGGATATAAACCTAATAATTAAAATCATGTATGCATGCTAATGAAATTACATTAAAAATTACTGTGATTAAGTACATTTTAAAAAGGATATGGGTTAGATTAATTATAAATAAAACATTTCTCAAGACCAAATTTGTTTATTATGGGTGACCTTAACATGTTAGTGCCCATAGATTTTCATATAACATCTAGGCCAGGGTGACACACACAGGTTCCCTAGTCCACACATCCACATGACCTCAGGTGTGCCTCCCCATATTCCATATGATGCCGACATGTAGGGAGGGTCTAATATCTATCATGATGATACTGAACCATCTTTTTCTGTTTATTTTCAAAAAATTCATACACAAGAAGAAATAATAAAGAAATTACAGAAATGATATAAAAGATCCAGAAAACTAAGAATATCTCAAGATGAAAAAAACTATAAATAAAATATCAAAACTAAATGGTAGTTGTTCCTTGCTAAATTATGTTCCATGTGTCAAAATGAAAACCCAACTATAATTTATCTATAAACACTTAAATGGGTTATGAACCACATCTTGTTCCTGTATCCATGCTCTATCCCCACACACTATGTAACACACGGCCCATGCCATTAACCTATCTTGAAATAATATAATCTATTTGGGTACTGATATAATAGCCTGATTATAGTGTGAGTACAAATTTGTAAGAAACCACTAATGACATCAAAAACCACACCAGTTAATAACATTTTATGTAGTTTTATACAAAATTATAATACAAGTGACAAGTAAATAGTTTACATTTATTCAATCATTATTTATTTAACAGCATAACCCTAGAGTTTTTAAGGAAAACCAAACCTAAATACCTTCATTGTCCCATGATAATGTATGAACCATTTAAAATTTTCAATTTAAAATTGATTTAACAAATCAGACTTCATGATCCATTTCATTTTAGTTCACTATCTTGTCTTATTGAATCCATAATCCACTTCCAAATACTTTGGGCATATATCTTCATGTGTAGTGCCTCATGAGTATTTGGAGCTTCTATAAATTTCACGTAGATTATGGTTATTTGTATCATCAGTACATAGCATATAGATCATGTGTACTTGGAGACTCAGACAATTTCCCATATGATTTTCATGCATTCACATTTACATATATGTGTAATTGAAGCATCAGTCCATAACCCACACTCATATATCAATCAACTTAACAATGGTATTTAGAGAATCAGTATATTTCACATTCCCTCATATCAGTCAATCACATGTCTCAAAATATCGCATTATTCTATATATAACTTCAATAAATATTAAACAACATGAATCTAATTTTCTCTATAACTCCCATTATTTAATAAAACTATTAACTAGTAACATAATTCCATTAATTAATAATAAAATTAATAATTCACATCTATAACATTAACTTATTCATGAAATAACTAACAACAAATATTGTATTAATTAATTTAGCAATTTATTGTTCATATTCAACTCATTAATTAATTCATTCATTAATTAATTACACTCCTTTCATTGAAAAAAATAGTCATGGAATAATTAATTTTACAATTATATAATCTTAATTCTAAATTAAACGCTTTTAATAAGTAATTTAACATTTAATTATTCCCAAATACCAATTCAATGTCACAAAATTGATTGTATAATTATTTATTAAAGGTTGTTATAAATATTATTTGATTAGGATGGAACACTAAAATCATTAATTAATTGTGCTGATTCAATTAATTAAGATAGAATAATTAATTAATTAAATAATTAGAGCTATTGAATTAATTGGGATTCAATAATTAATTAATGAATAAATCAGGGACATTTAATTTTTTTGAGAAGGAATTATTTAATTAATGATTTAATTAATGGGTTTATGGAGATTATTTAATTATTGAATTAATTAATAGAATTAATAAATCAATGAATTAATTCATGGGTGTATTATGACTATATAATTATTGAACAAAATAATGGGATTAATTAATTAATTAATTAATTAGTGTGAGTAGTGTGATTATTTAGAGGTTGAGGAAAATAAATGGATTAATTAATTAATTTATTTACTAATGTTAGTAATGTTATTATTTAGTTGTTTAATTAAATAATGTGATTAATTAATTTATTAATTAATTAATGCGATTAATGTTATTATTTATTTTTTAAATTAAATAATGTGAAAAATTAATTGAAAAACTAATAAATGGGATATAAGATATTATATAATTTATAAATTAAATGATTGGATTGATTTGATAAATTAGTTAAGGGATTGATTAATGGAAATAATATGATTAATTAATTGGAGAATTAATTATTGGAATTGACTGGAACAATTAATTAGTGAATTAATCGATGGATGATATTTTTTGAATGTTGATTTAGATCGTCAATTTTATTATTAACTATGAGATATTTAAAATATTTTTTCTATTATAAATGTTTGAATTATTTCAAACAAACTAATATTATAGATTTACATAATTAATTTTTCAATTAATTATGTGATATTTAGATTCTTTATTTTAGATAATTAATTGTCAAATTAATTATTGGATATTGAATTTTGTTTTGAGGGTAACTAATTTTTGAATAAATTATTAACATTATTGAATTGTTAATGAAAATAATTAATTATTGAATTAATTATTGGAATATAGATATTTCTTAATGTAAAGAGTGTGATTAATTATTTTTGAGTTAATTAATGAGGTTAATGGGATTAATTAATTTATTAATTAATTAATTTGATATATGGGATTAATCAATTTTTGAATTAATTAATGTAATTGATGTGATTAATGAACTTTTGATTTAAATATTAGAGTTTTGTGATTATTTTATTATTAGATTAATTAATGATATTATAGGGATAATGTTTCCAATGCTTTATTTGGGGGGCGTGTGTCCGTCTGTTTCGAGGATGACTATGTTGTTTGTTACCCCTCATTCCCACTTTACAAAGGTGGGTGACATTCGTCACTTGTTCAGGGGCATTTTCTCCTTGATCGAAATTTGATGATGGGATTTCGGTTCCTCCTTCTGTGAATTCCTCCTCAAAACGTGTTACCTAGTCTGGGTCTCCCTTATAGACATAAGACGTTGTTTGTGAAACTCTTCCCTATTCCATATCTTTATGGACGCTAGTTAATTACACTACTTCTGTCGGACATTCCAAGAGCTCTTGATAGGGCAGAAACCTTTGGCCGGGGGAGTAGTCAAGTTGGACATCACTGGCGTGTTTGGACACTAGAACACTAGCATGTATGGGTTTCATCCCCTTATTATAGGGCTTCTCGAGATCATGGAACCCTGAGGCATCCCACGTAGAATGACTGGAATTATATTCCATAGGAATGTATATGAGGTTTTCCTCAACTTCCCATGTTTAACATGGGGTATGTTGTGAGTTTAACGTCTAGCAGAGAAAGATCGTACTGATCTGAAAACTGACTATAGTGGATCAAATCGGTGAAACCCATAGAGGGAACATTAATGTCGGGGCTAACATGTGGTTAGTTACCCGGATACTGCTAGGAGCAGCGAAGAGGTGAATTGGCATGATCTCACTGGGATGTGGCAGCCCGGGTAAGAATCAGGATAGATGATGGATGGTTAAGTGAAGAGGATGGGAAATGAAATAGAGTCGACTCTAGGGAAAGAGTGATATTGGGATCGAGTCTCGAAGAGACCTCCTACGTATCCTCGTGGTAGGGAATAAAATTACACATATTAAATGAGGGGGAATAGGATCAAGGTTCATGCAAAGGACATCGACCCGATGATATATTGGGGCTGGGGTCGGTCTGAGGCCTAAGGGTGGGCTATAGATGTGGTTACTATCAAAGGGGACTATAACAGCTTACCGCTGGATAATAAACACAACTGCTTACTGCTGGTTAGGATTTCCAACATTTACCGTCGGTCGGGGTACACAATGGTTTACCATCAGTTAGGGTTGAAAATGTCTTACCCTTGTATGGGTCACAACGGCTTACTGTTGGATGGGATTGAACTTCATTGAGGGTTCCTATTTACCCTACCCTGTCAAGGATCTATGTTTATGGAGTTTGTAATGGTGAGAACTGATCTATAGGGGGTCGGAATGAATAGATGGTGTGTTTGACCCTCTGGGAGGCTATCTATATAACTTGCCTTAGTAAATATCAAATTCCACGTAGTTCGGGATGGTGTTGGTGAACCGACGTGAATAGGGCCGGGACTAATGGATGGTGGCCTTGAACCACAGGGATGCTTCCAATGTACCTTTCCTTGGAAAGGATTAAAGTCCACATCATTCATCATGGAGTTTAGTGAACCGACATGAAGATGGCTGGAAGGAACAGATGGTGGGCTTGAACCTTAGGGAGGCTTCCTACGTATCTTTCCTTGGAAAGGATCAAAGTCCATGTAGTTCGGGTTGGTGCTCGGGCATATACTCTTGGATTCCCAAATAGGACATCACAGTCAATGCTTAATCTATGATAAGGTGATTCATTCTCAGTGTGAGAAACAAGAGGCAGTGAAGACCTGACAATCACATTGTGAAATTTGCATTTGTGGAAAGTGGAATGGGGATGACACATATTTATTGGCACAAAATGGAAACATGGGATTTTGCGTGGTTAACATCTTTAAAAGGAAACAATGGGTAATTCATGGAGAGGCCTTAGGGAGATGGAGACTGTGACTTACTCTAGGGTGGAGGCCCAGATAGAGACAAATCCTAAAGGGATAATGATTTGGAACTGATGAAAGGAGAGCTCTGGTGCCCATCCACCCTCTCTGGTCTTCGGCCAAGAAGAATATAGGAGGATCATGGATGATGCCTCATGCAAGAAAAGATAGGGTCTCACCCCATGATGGTTTCCATTTCCCCACAAACAGACGATGCTCCCCTAAAGCGGATCTCATTCCATGTGAGGAATGATCCCACTACTATATAGACCAGTGGTTGCGAGAATTTCAGATGTGGGGAACCCCATGTGAGATGCACGAGGCATGGTTACCATATAACGTCATTTGCTAAGGACGATGAAACATGGCAGTTTGACATCTTTTATCTCAGATGAGGTGGGTGCACTCTTCACCACTAGGACTTACATGACTCATACCCACCCGCCACTAGGGAAGTGAAGGCATCAACAATGCCATGGAGAAGGAGTGTCATGGAGTGATCCACTGAGGGGTCCATGTTATCGTGGCTATGCGAAGAAGCAGTAGCCATTAGAGTTCATCTGTGAAGAAGCATGAGGCGAATCAATGAAATGGGAAGTATCATCCAAGGGACTTTGAAATTGATTCATGCAGACCTATAAGGTGGCACAGAAAAAAGAATTGAAGAGAAAATGGGTTCATTGATATAATCCTTGTGATGCATTGTTTCTCTATGAGGTGTAGGGTACCCGCAAAGGGGTGTGCCTCATGAGGTGGATGGGGCTAGCGTAGGCATAGGGAATAGGTGCTTATGGAAGGTGCTTCTTGAAGTGGAAAGGCATTCACGAAGAAATTCCTCATGAAGCCATGGTGCCTTGCGAAGTATAGCACTGCGAAGCAATCCCCACATTAACATGTGGGTCTCATGTGCATGAAATGTTCTTTATGAAGCAAAAACACTCCGTGGCGACCTGAGACCACTTGGGGATCCCCTTCATTCACGGAGGCCAGTAGGATTAGTGAAGGGAATCCCACTTCAAAGAGGGGACAAATTCATGCAAAAGGGAAGGTAATTCATGATGAAAAAGTACCTTTAAGAGCTCATGGTTCATAGAGTAGGGATTGCTTTGTGATTTGGGAGCTAAGAAGGAAAAAGGTCAGAGGATCCATCCATTGGGATAAAGGGGAGCCTACTATTTATAGGTAAGAGGTTCCACGAAGTAGGGCCCGCTTTGAGTGAAGACAGCGGTTGCTTTTCATTAGGTTCACGAACATCAAAGGGGTTCGCAGATAATCCCAACTCCTTGATCCATGGTGGGTCACAAACGTCAAATCGGTTCTTAGTGCTTCCCGCCCTCTTGCTCTGCAGTGGGTTGCGAACGTCATATTGGTTCGCAGTGCATCCTGCCAACTTGCTCCATGACGGGTCGTGAACGTCAAATCGGTTCACAGTGCATCATGCATGCCATCTCTGTGGTGGGTCATGAATGTCAAATTGGTTCACAGTGCTTCCCGAATCATTGATCCACATTGTATTTTCGGTGGGGGAGCTTGATGTTGGTGGCGGGGCTACGGGGCTTTTTGCTCATGCTTTGCGAGGAAGCCCATAATGCTTTTCGTTTGTTCTGTCCTTCCATAATTTTGGTTCCAACAAATTCCCCCCTTAGATTTGAATCTGAGGAGAACGTGATGGTCAAATTATAAGGTTCAATCGATAAAATAACTTTAAAAATCATGAATCTGTCTCGTGATAAATTCTTCTGATGCAGAGTGACGGAGGGGGGCTGAGAGCACCGTGAAGCACACCGCAGACAGACGTGTCGTGAAGTGCACAGGAGCCAGACGCACCGCGAAGCGCCAGGGGTCCTCACCTATAAATTGGGGAACTTAAATCTCTATTTCCATTTCTATTCTCCATGATTTTGTCTTTTATCTCTATCAATTTGTGAAGATCCGCGTAATCCACGATTTGTCTCCATGAAATGATTCTTCTTCTTCGTGGTGCACATCAAGTCTTTGAATTCGTGTCGGAGTGCTTTGCGACTTTTGTTTGAAGGATGGGGTTGGGATTTTGGAATATGATTTGTGAACGGGCTCCACGCATTGTCTCAATGAATGAGAATCACAAACCAAGACAAAACAATATGCCTAAATACAAAGGTTGAATGTCTCATCATGAATCTTCCAGGGGGTACTTGTGGAAGCTACCAGAAGGGAGGATATATAGAATATATTGGGTTTAGGGTAGTTGATACGGATCCATTCAGACCATTAGTCATTGATGGAGCTGTTTTCTGTAAGGAAAAAGAACTATCTGTTTTGCAAGAGGTTTCCTTTGTATAGATTTGGACTGAGGGATGATGTCTTTATCCTTGAAGCAAGTAGTGAAGATCCATAATACTAGTTCAGAATCACGTCGTTCCAGTGCCAGTGGTTCAGTGTAGTTGACGACCATGCTCAGGAGGATATAACGCCTATTGATTTCAACTGCCTATAAAACCACCTGAACAACATTGACGGGAAGGGGCTGCAGCCGGAGACCTCCCCCCTCTGTACCAAACTATTTTGAAGGAATCTCTGAGGAACTCGGGGGAAGGGGTGGTCTGATAAGTGGGACCTGAACCAGGGAAGAAATTTCACATATGATTGGGCCTAGGCCTATTTATTAGGTGAATCATGTGAAGATTTTAGGGATGAGATGAGGAGAGTGGTCATGTATGAGGTGGCTTGGGACTCCCAATTACACTTCTATCAACCAAATAAACTGATTCCAAAGTGGTTTAGTAGGTGGTTGTTGAAGACCAATACCTTCCACTGAAACCACGGGGAGGTCGGCATCATTTTATGGGATGTGCATTAGATATTGGGGGCCCCAATACTGGGGGAAATGTATGATGAATTCCTCCCCATTATTGGTGTGTGGGTGGATCTAGAGTAAATGCTTCCGCTGATGAAACTAGTGCCTTGAGAGGATAAGGATGTAGTGTGGGACGTCTATTTCAGGTGATGGTTCACCCATTTTTGGAATATTTGGGAAGAGTGGTAGTTTTCATTGTGGCCTCAGACTTTCCTAAAGGGGGATAAATGAGTGAAGGAGCACTCATACTAGTGGCTCTTGGAGGATAGCCAGTGGAAGATGTGGGGGTTCAGCGTCAGTACGAAGCATCAACCGGTAGTCAGGCTGGAAGCACTCATTTCCTCTCTCATCTATGGTTCGATCTGGAAAGTGAGGGATAGGAACACGGGCGTGAAACCATGCACATTTATCATGGAATCCATGTTGGCGATAGGAGGATGAGTGAACATCGAAATCTCGATGCTCTCTAAGCTATACAAGATGTTATTGCATATCAGTGAGGGGAAGAGGCCACAAAGGATATGAGGGCCATTCCCCCTCATGTATGGGTGGATAGAAGCACACATCAGATGGGGTATGTGAATATCAAAACCCCATTTCCCCTCCAAGATTGAACTTCCACCCATCGATCCTGAATGCCATTGGGAGCTTTCCGGCCACGCTCACTGTGTTGTCATTGCTAAATAGGGTGTGTAAGGTAGATTAGTTCAACATTCATCTTTTTCTACTACCAACGAGTGTTTTCACATATGATGGCCAATGAATTCAAGAGTAATAGTCTTATCTCCTAGGTTTTTTAGGTGGATTCCTGGTGGAATGTGTGGACTGTTAGCCTCTCTGTGAGCCATACACCCCGCACCGATTGTCCAGGAAGTTTCAGTGCATGCAGTGACTAAACCAGTAGGTCTATTTGGGGGTGAATTACGAGGAGAATACATGTGTGATGAGGAAAATGTGGCTCATGTTCACACGAGAGGATGGTAATATGCAGAACAAGCTGCCTTCGCCCACATCTGTCTTCGGGTTGGGGAAGGAGTACGCCAAAAGTTGGGAGGCGGCTTACCCGGGGGAGATTTTGAAGTAGCCAACCGTTCGGGTCATTGATAGTGTGTCTCCCCAACCTCGAGTAAGGGGGTGAAAGGTGGAATGGACATCCCATGGTGGAGGGGCTGCAGTGGTAGTGAGACCCACATCATTTGAGGGTATTGTAGCGTTGACAGATCCAACAATGACAGCGTAACCGATTTTCCCTGAGGAGTGAAGTTATCTGGAGGGGAGGACACCACGAGGATTCTGTATAATATCTACCCAAGCCTCAGGGAAGCGGTTGTGCCTTATATACATTCCAGAGAATGTTGCCTTCCCAGAGGCCTAGGATATATGGGGTGTCAATAGGTAATTACTCTACCCGTAGGAGATGTGGAAACATTTGAACCCTCTCGGGATGGACTAGGTGGTAATTGGACCTGTTAGAGCTAGCTTTACAATATCCTAGGAAGAGGATGAGCAATACCTGGAAGAGTTGGAGGAATTTGGGCTCTCCCTGGGGGCCCGCATCTAATGCCAGTCCAGGTGAGGGTGATGTTTGATCGAACAGTCATGTCGTAGTTGTCATCTTCTAAAATATGTGAGCGCATCACTTTGCCGGAATAATCGTCGAGTCATCCTGGGGGAAGAGGCTGGCATAGGGAGCCCATCAGATGATGGAGTAGTTAGTGAACAAGACTCATACCATGAAGAATTCGCAGATTCCCTTGAGCTAAAATCCCAATCCCCTTCCTCAAGGTCTACTTCTAGGTAATTCTGGACTCCTTACTAATACTTTAACTATGTAGGATGGTATCATACACAGAACCCATTCTCTCCCCTTTTCAAATTTTGATGCGGGGCCTTCATGATCTACACCAATGGTTGCATCGATTACCATGTCCAGTGGGGCCAGGACACTAAATGTGACTCCCCTAAATCTTTCAGACCACCTAACAATATACATGGGGCCATGCCTCAAGGTCCCGATGGCATCAACCCAATAATGAGGCAAAAAAATTGATCTCTGAAAGTATCTTCTACTAAATTCATGATTTTAACCCATTGACCATGTCAACTGATATCCAAGCCCCTTTTTAGTGGCTACTGTTCTCCAACTATCATGGGCTGCCTTTGTGAGCTTGGCCGGGACATCTAAAGACTCCATTCCCAGGTGAATGTTGGTGGTCGTGGAAATAGACATCCAGACCGACCAAATTGCGGCGCTCCCGATCACTGGTGGGACCGTTAGCCAGGCTCAGCCCGAGATTTTTGTGGTGGGATCTGATGGTGAGGATTGATCATATAGCCCAGGTCCTCCCATACCTGATCAATGACTAGATTTAGACCCTTCTGATGACTTCCTACGGGTGTTTCCCGCATATGAGCCTACCAACCGCTCCGACTAGGACGAGACGAACTTTTTTGAAGAGGATAGAAAAATATTCCATCACTGATTGTGTCACATGATCAAGAGCTTCATCAAAGACACCCCCAAGTGAAATGGATGGATGAAATGGATAGTCTACACTCACAGTTGCGTGAACTATGTGCTGGGGGAGTGGATGCCCAGCATACATACATGCTCGTACGAGATCTTATGGTGGATAATATTTGGGAGTATGACCATGGCCTCGGTGTGGGTTGGAAGAGGAGAAAAGTGGCTCACATAGAGAGGCTCCCGGAGGCTAAAAATGAGGGTCACCAGGTGCAGGTCCGGGCTGATGATCACTCAGCCTCCCTCAATGCGCAATTAAAGCTAATATTGCGATTGAAATCCCTACTGGAAGAGGATGAAGAGCATATGATGCAATCCTTTGTAAGAATGACCATCATCCAGAGAACGTAGAGGTCCCTCAGATTATGACTGACGAATTGCACCTCATCACAGCCAAGGAATAACGAGAGCTTAAAAGGCAACAGAAAATCATGATTTCGACAAGCCAGAGGGTGGCGGATCTGCAACGCTCTTTTGACGGGGTCATCCAATCCGTGGGAGGGGTTGATCCTCAGGTGATTAAATGCATGTAAACATTGAACATACTATCATGCTTTGACCATTTTATGCCAGATGAATGCATGAACTCCTTTATTTGTGTTGGTTAATTAAATTCTTGTTATATTTGTGGAGCGTCCAGCGATCAATCCCTAAGCTCACGTGGGTCAGGACCGATGTGAGAAACAAGGGACGACCACATTATTACATTACCCAAATATAATAGAGAGAAAAAAGATTCGAACATTCAGGGGTTTGGGCAAACAACCCATATTTCTAGTTAGAAAGGAAAGATGCCTGATAGAAGAGGAAGGCCTGAGAATAGTTGATTCACCATTTTCACAATGTGATTTGACGCACGAGCGATGTAACACCAGGGGTGTCGGGAATAAATCCAATCATGGGGATAGACTCATAATTTCATACATTAGTATTCCAAGACGTTAGACCGTGACAGAAGGTGAGCCATTGGTTGAGCATCTATAATATTAGGGGGTCCTTTTTGACGTGAAAGAGGATGAGGGTCTAAATAGAGGGAACATAATTGGTGGAATGTGGAGTGGTGTCTTGTTCGACTAGATTAAAACACCCATGAAATTACGCAACCATGATGGAAACCCATTAGATGGGTGTATCTATCCGATCAGGGTTCATACATACTTCTGAAGGTGATAGACACGTATTTTAATGTTGTATGGTAAGGACAATGCACATAGTTTTAAGTTCATACTGCCTGGACCATGATTGGGCCTGAGGGGCCAGAAGGGTTAATGACCTTGGGGATAGTTCCAAGGAGAAACACTTGGGAATCACTTTGTATCCCATAATGATGAGAATCAAGCCAAACATAGTTCTTAAAGCATATCATGGTAAGACACCAATGATGGTAAGGGAAATCCTCTATGGCAAGGGATCTGGTGCATCCCATGATTAACATAGAGCATCCTGAACTTGTTCAGGGTAGGAACACAGTTTAGTGTCATACATTGAGGACATATGGACTCATGTAGTTTAACGTCATATGATAGGATGATGAGTTAAAGGGGGGATCCCATGAAGTGATTATGTGGTGCGGTGAGTATAAACCCCATTTGAATGAGGACATATGGTGGCCATGCCACACCACGCATCCTCAGAGAAATTTCTTTAGGTCAAGGGACCAAAAGTGAAAGTTAGGTTGGGCCCGAAAAAAGGTGGTCATGCTTCCCTACATACACCATTAGGATGGGAATCAAGCCGTATGTAGTTATTTGAGTTCTGTTTAACATCATGCGGGAAGATGAGAGGCATGTGTGGCATGGTTGGACCAGTACACATCACACTAAAACAACTAAACCCACATGAGTCATGCTCGATGTGGAAAACATGAAGTATTGTGGGACTTTCCTGACATGTGAAGGAACATGTTAGGGGTGACGGGACGCTAGGTGAATGACGTCGCAATGATGTTGACCCATCTATATAGTTCACCCAGATGCATGAAGGAGTAAATTCATGTATGTTTTAATTCAACTTAAACATAAAAATTTGGAAATATGTTAATCATGATTCCCATGATCTGGAACACAATGATGGCCACATGAAGATAGGGGATTTTTGTTGACTGTGTTTGAAACATATCATCTGTATCGCTTTATCCTGTTATGGGGAAAAATAGGCGAGGGTCAACCACTAACCATATTTGAAACATGGGACCTGTCACAGAGGTCGTTCGGGGTCTTTAGGGAAATTGGACCAAGATGGTTGGTGAGCCGATGAGGCATGAGACCAAGTTATGAAGGTGGGTCACATAGGATGTGGAAGAGGATGAGGATCCAAATAACGGGCTAACGAAGCATGTACATGGAATTAGGGGAATGTCCTCATGAAAATTCCACATTTTGGGATCATTTTCAAAACTCATCTAAGTACGACTACAAGATGAATCAAATAGAGGGAGTCGAGTCCTTTACCAAGGATAAGGGTCCTGGGGTCGCGCGATTCCAACTTAAGGTCCTAAGGGGACCATTAAAGGGGGCTTTATTTAATGGAATATGCACAGGGTGGAGAAATATCCAAACGTGACGCATTGTTCCTATAGAAAGTTCTTAGTTTAGGATCATAGAACTCGGAACAAGTTGGGAGAATAAATGGGAGACACATTGTGCGACCATTGAAAACCCTGGCGTAAATGAGAACCTAGGAGGTACTCACCACATCACATGTTCCTGAATGAGTTTGGGTCTAGGGGCCAAGCAGGGAAGAAGGATTTTATATTCCTTGGACGGGTCCTAGAGACGAGATAAATGGGTCTTCCTAAGTATCCCATGATTATTGTAATCAAGACATAAATAGTTCTAGAAGATGTCGGGTGGTTTGACGTATTTTGGTAAGGGAGTAGAGTGATCTTAGTTTATGGTCATAGATCTCAGACCAGAGATCGTAAGGAATGTGGGAGACATATGGTGAGGTAATTATGAAACCCGACGTGAATGAGGACATGGATTCCCTATCACCATGTGTTCCTTGTGTGGTTTTTGGTCAAGGGATCGAAAACTAAAGTTGGGTTGGGCCGAAGGTGATGTTCATTGGAATTCCTATATATCTCATGAGAATGATAATTATACCACATGTAGTTCTAAGAGTTTTCATAGTAAGGTACCCGCGCCATAGATAATAAGGTCGTGTGGGTTTTTCCCTCACACCAAAAGAAGCGCCATTTGATAGGTCTTGTTTTTCATTAGGATGAATGAGTGCCGTTTTTTTGTGATGCGATGGACCTAGGATAAAAATTCAAGGTATTTACACAAGAATAAATCTATGTGTAGGTGTTCACAAATTGTATGGTGTGTGACAGATACCAAATATGATGTCCACTCAAGTGAGGAAACCATGATGGAGTACCGATTTTTCAACATGCGGCCAGGATGATAATGTCACAGTTTAGGGTCATGCGATTGGATCAGGCGACATAGTTTAATGTCATATGGATTAGACCTATATAAGAGAGATGAGGTTCAAGAGGGAATATGGACGGTGCTATAATGCATATCTGACGTGAATGGGGAGGAGTTCCTCATCACACCCGCATGATTCCAAGAAAGAAACCTCAAGCCAAGGGGTTAAAAAAGGTTAAAGGATATTGGATAGGAGAGGCAATCTCTCAATTGAGATGGACCCGAAGATGAGATGTCTGAGTGTTCCTACCTATCCCATGAGAGTGGTAATGAATCCATACTTAGTTCATTAAGGTTCTATTTAACGTCATTTGAGACAAGAAGTTGGAGGGACTAACTCATGGAAAGAAGTCAAAACTAATGAAAGGAATCATAAAGAGATCATAGCTTAAGATCATAGAGCTCGGACCATGGAGAAAATGAACTCTTACAAATAGGCGGAACCCCCTGTCCAATCCCTAAGCCCACATGAGTCGAAATCGGTGTAGGAAACGAAGGCGGAGGTGATATTTGCAATACATGGAATGTGTGTAAGGGGGAAGTCTGTGCGGAGCCCCGATGAATCCCTTACCATGGCCCTGTCCTCCTAACGTGAAATTGTGCACTGAGGGATATCACCAGGAGTGTCGATATTCCACTTGGACATGATGGGGTGGAAAATTATGTGAATCATGCAACTAAAATATTGAGCTTAATGTGGTTGGTGTGACGATGGAGGATGACTGTTGACCAAGTTCAATACACAGTATTCATATCTTGTGACCTGAAATGGAGATGGAAAATGATCGTTGACTATTGAACGTATTCGCAACATAGGTCTTGTATCAATTTTTTGTCTAAACCCCTCGAGGACGTAATCCATTAAAGGTGGGAGGGCCATTAGGATTACCATCTATGCCATTTGTGTGTCCCTTTGGATTTGAAAGATGATGTGATCCCTAATTAAGGGGAACAAAAATCCTAAAAGGTGGGTCAGAACAAGTGTGGATAGAATTTGACACTCTAGGTGCTGGACCAGAGTACAATTGGACACATTGGAAAATCACAGAAGAGGGTCAAGGGACCAGACTGAGAGGTCGCCTAACTCAAAAATATGAGTAGGGAAAGGTAGAGAAGGCCAATCCTGAGAGAAAGGTATGTGGCATGGTTGTTATAAACCCACCGCGAATGGGTATATAAGCCCATATTCCTATACCATATACCCTTTTCCTAGAAGGACAGAAGCCAGGGGAAAGATTATAGTGATGTTTCTATGTGAAATGGAAGGACCCGAAGACAAGAATTTTGGGCGGTCCTATGTATCCCATAAGGATGGGAATCAAGCCACACATAGTTCTAGAGGATTTCATGCAGTTTATCGTCTTGCGGCAAGGACACAGAGTAAGGGAAAGATACCCCAATTAGGGTTGTATACGGCATGATGAGTAACCAGACGTGAATGAGGAAATAATCCCATACCACACTATACAATCCTATGTGAGACGTTCGAAGAGACACCCAAGAAGGTTGAGGGATGTTGGGGATGTTGGCCTAAAATGGTAGGAGAGCCCTTAGGCCCATTATCTATATCATTCGAGGATCCTTTTGGACCTAGAAGAAGATGGAAACCCAAATGATGGGGCTTGTGAAGCATGGTGGGGCCTTTTCATGATAAAAGGACTATAAATGGAGGGATGACTCAGATGGGGGATGTGAGGCGTGTAAAAATATCCCAACGTAAATAAGGACGTGAGTCTATACCAAACCACACACTCGAAAAGGTGGACTAAGGCCTAGGGGCTGAGAGGGTCCAGGGACCATAGGCTGGGCGTCCTAGCCAGCGGTAGCCATATGGACACTCATGCGGGTATCACCTTATAATATCTCATAATCTCACAAGAGAAATGCATGATGTTGGAAACTAGGAGTATGGTTACGCTCTCCCCATCAGATTAGGTACCACCTGCTGGAATCACACTCTTTCCCAAGGAAGACCGAAGCATGAAGAGACAGCGGGACAGAATGAACCACTACACTCCATGTATGGGACATATGGGGGTAATGACAATGACATTGGATGGTTGTTGACCAAATTCAAAACACAACATCTATATCATGTGACCCAAAATGGGAACAAAAAATGAGCATTGACCGCTGACCATGTTCGCAACACATGACTTGTATCTATTTGTTGTTTGAACCCTCAAATACTTTGGCCTGAAATGGTAATAGATCCCTTGGGCCAATGATCTATTAAATTCAAGGGTCCTTTAGGATGTGAAAGATAATGGAGTCCCAAGAAAAGAAGTGAGTGAGGTATAGATGTGCCCGTGCATTTTAATGTCAAGTAGGGAGGTGATATAGGTGAAAGTCTCCAGAGGGTGGGATGTATGGAGGTGTCATGATTAACTCGATGTGAATTATGGAGGATGCTGACACCACACCATGTGTTCTTACCTAAGGGGATATTACAAAATTTTGGTTTTTCCAACAAATGAAATGTCTCAGCATACCTACATATCCCTTGAGGATGGGAATCAAGACATATGTAGTTTTTCACAGCCATGCAGTTTAACGTCGTGCGGTGAGGACGGTGAATAGATAATAGTTGTGAGGGACCAGTTACATTTTAACGTCATGAAGGATGTCATAAATTTCAATGTCATGTGGGATGATTCACAGTTTAAGGTCGTGAGGGACCAAATAGTTTAAGGTCATGTATGACAGTATATAGTTTAAGGTCCTATGGGGACCAGGGAGTTTAGGGTTATGTAGGACCACACTTTTTCAGGAAAAGTATTTCTTGAGGAACATGACATTGGTGAGAGGAGGTATGCACTCACTATCCATAGTCACCAAAGTGTATGTTCCTTTGGAGTTGAACTTGTGAAAAACATAAGGTCCTTCCCATTTTGGATCCAACTTCAGTGGTTTCCTTCCAGGTATCATTGGCATACTAAGGTCCAATATCAAGTCGCCTTACAAGGATCGGAGGCTAACTTTCTTGTCAAAAGAGCTAGCCATATTATTTTGATTCCTTTCTAGATTGGGTAGGGCACGAAGCCTATTCTCGTCGAGTGCTTCCAGTTCAGCCAGTCGGATTACAGCTACCTTATTTGGTGCTTTCCGATCGTATACAACTATGTGCAATGAGGGAAACTGAATCTCGATGGGCAGGAAAACCTTCGTGCCATACACCAGGTAATATGGGGTCACTTGAGTAGAATTACGAGTCATCGTCTGATAATCCCAGAAGTAATAAGGGAGATTTTCTGGGAAACTCTTCTTATTCTGACCAACCATTTTCTGTAGAATATTACAGATAGTTTTTTTGAATGCGCCGATCTTTCCATTTTCTTGGACATGATAGCAGGAGGTATGGTTGGAACAGATGTTGTACTTCACGTACAGTTTCTTTACCTCAGTTTCACTAAATTTCATGTCATTATTGGAGAGGAAAGTGTGAGGGACTCCAAATCAATAGATGATACTAGAGCTCGCAATGTCAACAATAGAATGGGCCTTGACCTCCTAGAGCAGAACCGCCTATGCCTACTTATAGAAGAAATATGTAGCAGTCATGATTAACCTACACCTATGAGCTATCGTCATTGGTTATGGTCCCACGACATCGAGTCCCCATAGTGAAAATGGACAAGAGTACATGGTGGATTGGAGAGGCTCTGGAGGACAATGCATGAATTTATCATGAATTTGGCACACATGGCATCTCTTAGAGAACCTGATGCAGTCGTGGATCATGGAGGGCCAAAAGTACCCCAGTCTATCAATCTGGTGGGATAGTTTCTGCTCAGTTTGATGAGCCCTACATGAACCGGTATGATCCTCTTGCATGAACTGATAAATCTCGACTCCTTTAATGCAGCGGAGGGGAACACCATTGAACCCGCGCTTGTAGAGGATCGGCTCATGGTCAGGGCCTTCCCGGAGGGTGAACTATAACGCACAACATCAGAATCGCTCGCGCCTAGCCCGATCTTATAGGAGATAACCGTTTTGGAGATACTCAACAAAGAAGGTTCTCTAATCCTAATTCACTTCAATAACTGCATCCTGGGGACCTTGGGGTCCTAACATGGAGGCGCCTGTGGTAAGGTGGCTTACCTGTGGGCTGTCATCGTCATCTAGGGAGATGTGAGAAAAGAATCTTCTGTGTGCCACGTGGATAATCAAATAATCAGGTTTGGGCACTGATTAGCCACTAAATTAGGATATTATTCATTTTTAAGATATATAATAGTCATGTTCTTTATTATTCATAGACCCCATTTTTAGTTCATTTTACACATTGAACATCATTTCACATTATGATTGTAATTCCTTCTTAAAATGAACTATTATGTGGTTCATTTTTTAACATCACTTAATGTACCAAATGATATTGATTTTGTTTTCATATTTAATTTTCAGGTTTATAATTATACTGCGAACAATTCATACTTATGTAGTGTTGTAAGATTCACATTGGAAGACCGCCAAAATGGGATTTCATGCAAACAATTCTGGAGAAGGAAGATTGGACACCAACCCACTGATGAGAGTGTGGGGCCCAACATATATGCCCAATGAAGCCCAAATTTCGTGGGATGATATAAGACATATATAGGAACAAATAATTATTCAGAGGTCAGTGCTAATGCATCCTCCATTGTGGTTATTCAGGAGGCCCATGTTGAAGATAAAAGTCTAGCCCGGATTATACGGCCCAGAAAAACAGCCCACCATTTTACACATATCTCATTAACCATAAACTATATTGGGATGAAACATTACAGAAGAATAGGGGACATCCGGAGATACATTTTAATATTGTATGGAAAACTAAAATTCATCCATCTAGATGGTATTCTAGGCACATTTGTTTGGTGGATGCAAGGTGGATTCCACCTCGGGTCAAGAGTGGAAATGTCCAATTTCCACAAGCTTTCCACCACCCTAGGCCTACCATAATCAAGTGGGATGATTTGTACTATCGGAGACTCAACCCAAGGCTCCCAAAATTCCTATTTAAGGAAGTGGTGGTGGATTATTTTATCATCTTTGGATCTTACTTTCATTGTAATGTTATTCTGCGATTTTGTTTTCTCATGTTTTTCTTTCACATGTATGTTGTTCAATTCACTTTAGATTCCGAATAAAAGTTTTTCCTCTCCTCTTATTCTGTTTTTCTTCATATAACGTTGATAACTTTGGTTCATGGTGTGAATTTAGTCACACCAAACCTTGTGAAATTATCACACAACGGTGGAGTGATCGTTATTTCATTGTGTTTTTTACTTCTCTATTTCTTCCCTCATGAGTCTACTTTCCTCTTCCATTGAAACTATAGAATCAATTGAGGGAGAACCCACTTATGGGATGATCCAAGGGAGTATCAAGGGGATGGATTGGATGTTAATTATCACCCCATTAATCTATAATCACTTATTTTAATTGAGATTTTTATTTGATGGTTTGTAAACTTCTTTGTCCTTGTTGTATTTTAAGGCCACATATTTCAAGTGTCAATACAAACCATTACCTTGAAGTGCTCAAAACATTGATCGTTCAAGTGTACATGTGATTATTATTTAAGTGTTTAGGTATTAAATCATTAAGTGATGATGTTTTTTGATCTCCTTAAATGAACTCATCTCAAATATAAGAAATTGAAATAATTGAAAAGGGAATACGTCCAATCCACCCTAGGTGATAACCTAGGATCAACTCATTATCTTAATTTGAATTAACATAAATCTTTTAGTGATACCTTAATACAATATAAAATCAACCCAAGTAGGCAACTTCATAGAAAAAACATTACATAG
The DNA here is from genome assembly GCA_963277665.1 of Viscum album. NCBI lineage: Eukaryota > Viridiplantae > Streptophyta > Magnoliopsida > Santalales > Viscaceae > Viscum > Viscum album. The sequence goes on along the minus strand of OY728153.1, from coordinate 408,584,111 downwards.
AATGTACGTGTATGTAGGTTACTTCATAGGTCTTTGAGGATTTGATAACCCAAGATAAACTACAAGGACCGTTCTACCTTCATCTCTTGGGTAAAGTTTATCATGAATAAAATTTTGGGGCTGTTGTCGGGGACCCAAGTATTTAATCTCAACACACATTCTATTCTCCCTCATTTCTATTATTCTCACCCAAATTCTCTTATCATGTCCATTTCTCATTTTTTTCCTTTTTGTGCTTGTTCGCATACACCTGCGATCAATCAAACCGTCTAGTTAGGGTGGATAGTAATGGGGTTGGGGAGTCAACTACACCAATTGAACTATTTCCATTAGATCCTAATCTTCCTAATACCCCTCGAGTCAAAAATCGATCACATTTTAATGGAAGGTCTTCAATGAAACACACTAAAAAACCCAGGTGGGAAACAAAATGGAAACCCAATTGAGGAAGCCCCAAACTTGGGGAATGCAATTGATCAAACCATTAATGACTACCTCACTCCTTCCTAGACCAATTCCCCCTCATGCATTAGACAAAATTCCCTAAGATATTCCAACTACATATTTAAACCCCATGTCCTAAACCACCTCCCCACTTTCCATGAAATGGAGTCTGAGATTCCATACCTTCACGTTAAGGAGTTTAATGACATTGTAGAAACCGTGTGTCCCCCACCTCAACTAGAATAAGCTATGTTGATGCTATTTCAGTTATTAAATGATCAATCTAAAAAATGGATAATTAATTTGAGACCATCATCCATAAACTCTTGGGACCAATTACAATGATATTTCTACAAAAAATACTTTCCCTACCACAAAACAATTGCACTTACAAAGAGTATCCAAAACGTTTTTGAAAAAGTGGTAGGGTCATTCTATAAAACATGGGAGAGGTTCAAAGACACCCTAAACATGGTTCCACATCATGGTTTTTCTATAACTGAACAAGTTCAAATTTTCTATGAAGGGTTGGGTTCGTGGAACAAACAATTCATTGACATGATGTGTAATGTAACCTTTAAAAACAATGTCCCAAATGATTCTTATGAGAATCTGGAAATCCTTTCTGATGAAAACCAAACATGGGGAACGTCACCTTATTCTAAAAAATCACAAAGAACTACTAGAATTTATACACTTAAAGAAGAGGAATCCCTTAAGGATAAACTCGCAGCACTCTCTAGGAAGGTTGAAGAGATAGACCTTAGGAAAGTCCATGAAATCCAAACTATAGTCCCTGTTTGCACAATTTTTGACATACATGACCATAAGACAGACAACTTCCCAAACATTCCATCCATCAAGGATGTTCTTTTAAGAGGACCCCCAGTAGAAGTAAATTCATTGAACTTTAAAAATCCTCAATACCAAAACAACTTCAACCCAAGGTATAATGACCACCGAGGATTCCACTAGAAAGATAAACAACAACCAAGACAACCACAGGGACACAATCCATACCCCATCAGAACTACCAAACCCATAACAAGTTCCAACCCCAACCTATCAAATACCAACAACCACCGATCCATTTTCAGAAAACCATCCCACCTCCAAAATATCCCCTTGGGATAAACCAATATTCTCATAAACCAACCCAAACAGTTCCACACAGCCTACAAGAACAACTGTGCAATCAAATGGAAAGGATGAACTCGAAAGTATCTTCCCTTAAACAAGAAGTTCAAACCATCAAAACTGGAAAGGCACCCATGCCAACTCAGGCGGTTCCATCCTCAAATTTATGTGGAGAGTCGAGTTGTGCTCAAACAAATCATGTACAACTAAAGGATGTGAAAATTTTAAGAAGTGGGAAATCAATTGAGAAACCTGAAAAAATAAGTCAGAAACCATCGAAAGATTCATCCCTGGATGAAAATTCAAATAAACGAAATGATCAAACTGAGGAAACTGATAACATTGTGAAAGAAACAACTCTTCAACAAACAACCCCACAACCTGCACTGTTTTCTCAACGCTTGAGGGGGAAACCAATCCTGAATTGAGTGAAAAATTGACAGAAATCATCTCACAAGTCAAGTTGAAAATTCCCCTTCTAGATGCAATCCTAACAATACCTACCTACTCAAAGTACCATAAGGACTGGTGTACCTTTAAATGAAAATTTTCACATAAAACCCAAGTCCTTTTGGCTCAAAATATGAGTACCACCATTCAAGGTACCATTCCTCCTAAGCTGAAAGAACCGGGTTTCCTTTACATCAATGTTGAACTATGAGAGAAAAGTTGTAAAGGAATTGTGTGACCTTGGTTCTAGTGTCAATATCATCCCCTATTTTGTGTATTACTAGTTAGGCCTAGAATAAATCCAACCCACATTTGTCACACTTCAACTTGCGGATCATATCATTAGGGTTTTTGAAGGCGATTTTAAATGATTTTTTGGTAAAGGTTGAAAAATTCATCTACCCTTCTAACTTCATTGTCCTTGACAATCATCCAAACTTAGGAAATAAGGAACAGACCCCAATCATCCTTGGTCATCCCTTCCTTGCAATAATAAACTCTGTTATCTGAGTGTGAAATGGGAACATGACCATCACCTTTGGAAACATGAGTCTAGATAAGAACATCTATAATGAAAGGTCACAAATAAGGGATGATGAGGACATTCATGAAGTACACATGATAGGAATAATTGACAAGGAATCCATAGAACATCAAGGAATATTTTATGGATGTTTAAGTCTTTATGAGACTGAATTACTTTGTTCACATGAAGGATGTTTATCTCCTTGGCTTGAATCATTTTCAAATTTCTCTTATGATGAAGTCATAGGTCCAACAATCAGTGAAACCTTTTAGGAAAACACTTTCATGGGGACCACTCCAACTTCCTTCCCTAAATCTGATCAAGACAATCTAGTAGCTGAAAATTATATGTATGGGGAATCAATCCTATCTAAAACTCTAGGAATCAAAATTGATCGTGATCCAATTTCCCAATCTTTTGCTGAAATTATGAACCAACCTGGTCTTGAATTAAAGGAACTTCATGTTGCACTAATGTATGCCTTCCTAGGGGTCAATAAAACGCATCCTATTATCATTTATTATTATCTTGAAGCCAATAATGATAGGAAGCTTCTATATGTCCTTAGGAAACATAAGAAATCCATTGGTTGGACCCTGTATGATATTCCTAGGATTATCCCACTTATCAAGACTCATAGGGTTGTTCTGGAATCTGATTCAAATCCATGTCGTCATCCTCAACGGTGACTCAATCCTAATCTCATGGAAGTAGTGAGAAAACAAATACTAAAATTGTTAAAAGCCAGTATCATATATCGCATATATTAGAGTGAGTGGGTCATCCAAATCCAAGTGGTTCCCAAGAAGGTAGGAATCACAGTGATAACCAATAATGATGGAGAGATTCTTCCAATAAGGGTGATTAGTGGATGGAGGGTCTTTATTGACTATAGGAAGAAAAAACCATTCACCAATAAAGACCATCTCCCTTTACTATTAATTGACCAAGTCCTTGAGATAGTGGTCGGTCATTCCTTCTAATATTTATTAGATGGGTACTTGGGGTATAATAAAATTGAGGTCTCTATAGAGGATCAAGGGAAGACTAAATTCACATATCTATTTGTCACCTTTTCTTTCAAACTCATGCCCTTCGGGTTATGCAATTCCCCTGGAACTTTTTTGCAGTGCATGATTGGAATCTTCTCAGACATGGTAGGGGATTTTCTTGAGGTCTTCATGGATGACTTATCTGTGATTGGGGATACATTTGAGGGATTTATTAAGAATGTAGAGAGAGTTTTGTTAAGATGTGAAGAAATGAATCTGGCCCTAAATTGGGAAAAATGCCATTTCATTGTTAAAGAGGGACTAGTTCTAAGCCATCTGGTCACAGGTAGGGGGATTGTAGTTGATAAATCCAAGGCTGACATCATTCGTCACCATCCATCATCCAAAACTATCATGGAAGTGAGGTCTTTCTTTAGGACATGTCAGTTTCTATAGAAGATTCATCAAGGAATTTATTTCAATCTCCCGTCCCATTTATGTATACTAGTAAAGGATTCTCCATTTGTTTGGACAGAAAGCTATGAGGGTTCATTCTCAACACTCAAATTCTGTCTCACCTCTCCTCCCATCCTGAAATCTCTAAATTGGAACCTTCCTTTCTAACTTATGTTTGATGCTAGTGAATTTTGTTGTAGGAGCTGTGTTAGGACAACACTGTGATAAAACTCCTTATGTCATTGCTTATTTAAGAAAATCCTTAAATGATGCCCAAATCAATTACACCACAACTAAAAAGGAGTAAATTGATATTGTGTTTTCCGTAGAGAAGTTTAGGTCCTACCTCTTAGGATCCCCAATCACTATGTTTACTGACCATTATGCACTAAAATACCTCTTCCAAAACAAGACGCTAAGGATAGACTGATTAGGTGAGTCCTTATCTTACAAGAATTTGACCTCAAAATAAAGGATAAAAAGGGTGTTGAAATTTTTTAGTTGATCATCCCTCTAGGATGGAATTAAAAGACAACTCAAATCATCTTTCTGTGTCTGATTCAATCCCTGATGAACAACTATACTCTTTAAGTGATTTCCCTTGGTATGTCGACATATCCAATTTCTTAGTTATAAGAGTCATTCCAAAATTCATAGGGACTGATGCTCAAAGAAAATTCATTTCTTATGTTAGGAACTATGTGTTTTATGATCCATAACTCTATAAGTCTTTCCTTGACCATGTAATTATGAGGTGTGTCCCAGAATCTGAACAAGAGTCCATCCTTAAATTCTGTCATAGGGAAGCATGTGGAGGTCACTCTCCCTGTAAAAAAATGTCTGCAAAGATTTTTCAGTGTGGTCTATTCTATCCCACCACTTCAAGGGATACCTACACATTTTGTCAAAGTTGTCCTAGGTGTCAACAAGTAGGGTCCATCCGAAAAAGGATTCAGATTCCACTCACTCCCATATTAGTGGTTGAAATATTTAACTATTGGGGAATCGATTTAATGGGTCCTTTCCCAAACTCTAAGGGATATAATTACATTCTATTATCTAATGATTATGTCTCAAAATAGGTTGATTCGATCCCCACAAAATCCAATTATCATCAAACTATGATCAGATTCCAAAAATAAAACATCTTCTCTAGATTTGGAATTCCTTGGGCTATCATTAGTGATCGTGGAACTCATTTTTTCAATCATCCATTCTCATCACTCAAGGGAAAGAATGGAATTTCTCACAAAGTTTCCACTGCTTACCACCCATAGAACAATGGTCAAGTTGAGTTAGCCAATCATGAAATCAAAAAAAATCATTATAAAATTGTTAATCTATCTAGAAAATAATTTTCAACCAATCTATTAGAATCTCTTTGCTCCTATCGAACTAAATTAAAAACCAATTTAGAAATTATCCCATATAGGTTGGTTTATGGTAAAGAATTCCATTTTCTAGTAGAGATTGAACATAAGGACTTTTGGGAAATTAAGAAAATGAATTACGACCCCTTATTGGCTGAAACAAAAAAGGAAATTAGATATCAATGAACTTGGGGAACTTAGGATGGAGGCTTATGAAAATTCAATGATCAATAATGCTAATGTACAAGCCTAACAATCTCGAAATCATAAAACCAAAAACATTGTACCGGGTAAACCGATTATTTTTTATAGTTCTAAACATCATGTACACCTGGGAAAGATGAGGTCTAGATGGTCATGTCCATAAATAGTGCATAAGGTGCACCCTCCTGGGGCTGTTGAAATTCAAGTTCCACCAATGGTCAAATATTTAATGTTAATGGTCATAGAGTCAAAATATTCATAGAAACGTACCAAAATCACGATGTTCATGAAGAATTTTGTAATCCTACCTTAGATGACGAAAATAATTAATCAGTTAGGGGTTTATGTCAGGATAACGATGTTAAAAAAAGTGCTACATTGGAGGAAACCCATGGTTTTCATGTTTCTATTCATTTTGTTTTTTAATAAAATTTATATTTTAAATAGGATTAATGAATCATTTTGATATTTTAAAAAAAAGACAGTTTCCCTATTCTTCTATTATGAGTATGGATGGGTATGAAAGGGGAGCACCATATTCATCCATGTCATGTAGTGTAATCCTTGTGTAATAACTTACAAAGAAATTTAAAAAGGAGACAATGTATCATCAGTTCATTTTATTTTTATGTGTTTTTGGTTTAAAAATAAATATAATAATAATATTTAAATTCCACATCACAGGTTTTGGGGAAAACCCTGTCACAACCGGTGAAGCCATGAGGACTCGAACCCGAGACCGAAGGGAGATAGGGGCACGCGCTTACCACTGACCTACAACTTATTGTGATTCCTTTTTATATAATTTTTATATATATAGTTATATTTTAATTTAATTAATATATATATATAGTTTTTTTAGTTTTTTTGTTTGTTTTTATTTTTTCCACTAGGAAATTCTTAGAGTGACATCAAGATGATGGAATTAAAAAGGAGCAGCAAGAATTTGAACTTCAATTACCAGGTGACTTCATTCCATGATCCTAGTTTTCAATTTACTTTATGAACTATCATTCCAATCGTTTAACCCATTCTAATTTTCTTTTGATTAAACATTGGGGACAATGTTATTTTATATTGGGGGAGATAAAATAAAATTGCTTTTGTTTTAATAAAATGAATGAATTGAAAAAAAAAAGTGTGCCAAAATGGAATGAAAAAATTCTTTAACTTTGAACATGGTAATACACATTGCACACCTAGAAACTGAATATCAAATAATTTAGCATGCCCCAATTCTGATTTTAATCCTTTTATAATTTCATGTGAATTTATTTTGGAACGTGTGGCTGTCTAATGTGATATTTCATTATTTATATTTTCATCCAAATAAAAAAAAGAATCACAGCGCACGTACTTTGGATAGTGGGGTATTAGTTTTATTTCATGTGGTCCCCCAAATAAACAGCATAGGTTTTGTGATCATTTTACTTTTAATGTGAGTATTCAAGTACAAAATTTAAAAAAAACAATAAATTTGCATGTAGAGCAATTAAATGACCTAATGCATGGCTTTGGGCACTTGAGGATCATGAATCCATAGTTTTCTGGCCCAGAGTTAGTAATTTTATCTCTATTTTTGAAAATTTGAATTTGTTTTCGACTGAGTTAACTCGATATGATGCTTGAGTATATGGGATTCACTTGGTACCCTATGGTCTTTTAGCCTGGGAGTCATGATCAAAGTCTCGCTAAAGGTGTTGACTCTTTTGAGTACAATTTCAATTACAATAGAAAAATTGAAAAAAAATACAAAAAAAACAACAAAAAAACCAAATTGAATACTCATCTTAATATTGAAATGTGATTCCACCTAGAGCTTCCATCATTTACCTCTTGAATAAAGATGAACCCCCATGTCTAATGTGATGCACAACGCATCATCACTCTTAATTTATATTGTATGGAATATGGAAATGAATTTGAAAAATTGAATGAGCATGGGATTGGGATCTGATTATGAAACTATCATGTATTAAAATATTTTTATGGGTTTCATGATTGTTTTGTATAAGGTTTTTTGGTGATCATTGTGTATTAAAATGTTTTGGAAGAGGGAATTCGAATTTCATATTGTTGAGATATATTTTTCTCGGGACTAGAAAAACTCAAGTTGGGGGGTATGATTAGACACTAAATTAGGATTTTATTCATTGTTAATATATAAAATATTCATGTGCTTTATTATTCATCAACACCATTTTTAGTTCATTTTACACTTTGAACATCATTTCACATTATGATTGTAATTCCTTCTTAAAAGGCAATATTATGTGGTACATTTTTTAGAATCATTTAAAGTACCCAATGATCTTTATTTTATTTTCATATTTTATTTTCAAGTTTTTAATTATATTGGGAACAATTCATACTTATGGAGTGTTGGAATATTAACATTGTAAGACCACCAAAATGTGATTTCATAAAAACAATTCTGAAGAAGGAATATTTGACACCAACCCACTGATGAGGGTGTGGGGCCCACCATATAGTCCTAATGAATCCCCAATTTCGTGGTATTATAGAATAAATATAGAGGAACAAATAATTATTCAGGAGTCCACACTAATTCTACTTCCATTGTGGGTATTCATGCGGCCCAAATGGAAGATAAGATTCTGGGCCAGATTCTGCTGCCCAGAAAAACAGTCCACCATTTTACACATATCTAATAAACCATATACTATTTTGGTCTGAAACATTACAGAAGGTTATGGGAATCCGATGCTTCCTTTTTTCCATATATGGAACACTCCAATTCATCCATCTATAAGGCCTTATAGGCGTATCTCTTCGGTGGTTGCAATCTGGTTTCCACCTCGGGTCAAGAGTGGAAAAGTCCAAGTTCCACAAGCTTTCCACCACCCTAGGCCTACCATTATCAAGTGGGATTATTTGTACTATAGTAGGATAGACCCAAGGCTCCCAAAATTCATATTTAAGTAAATGGTGGAGGAGGAATTTATCATCTTTGAAGATTCCTTTCATTGTAATGTTATGCTGTGATTTTGTTTTCTCAAGTTTGTCTTTCACATGTAAGTTGTTCAATTCACTTTAGTTTCCTAATAAAAGTTATTCTTATCCTCTTATTATGTTTTTATTCATATCACTTTTATACCTTTGGTTCATGGTGTGAATTTATTCACACCAAACCTTGTGAAATTATCACACAACTGTTGAGTGATCGTTATTTCATTGTTTTTTTTACTTCTCCATTTACTCCCTCATGAGTCTACGTTCCGCTTCCATTGAAACTATAGAATCAATGGAGGGATAAACCACTTATGGGTTGATCCAATGATGTATCATGAGGATGGTTTGGATTTTATTTATCACCACATTAATGTATTATAACTTCTTTTAATTGAGATTTTTATTTGATGATTTTTAATCTTTTTCGTCCTTATTGAATTTAAAGGCCACATACTTCAAGTGCTAATACGAACCTTTACCATGAAGTGATCAAAAAAATGATCCTTCAAGTGTATATGTGATTAGTATTTAATTATGTAGGTATTAAATCAGTATGTGATGATTTTTTTGATCTCCTTAAATGAACTCATCTTAAATATAATAAATGGAAATAATTGAAAAGGTTATACATCCAATCCACCCCAAGTGATAACCGAGGATCAACTCAGTATCTTAATTTTATTTAACTTAACTCTATTAGTGATACCTTAAAACCATCTAAAATCAACCCAAATTGGACGCTTTATAGCCAAAAACAATACATATAATGTACATTTCTGTAGGTTACTTCGTAGGTCTTTGAGGATTCGATAACCCAAGTTAAACTACAAGGACTGTTCTACATTCATCTCCTGGGTAAATTTTAGTGCGAATCAAATTTTGGCACTGTTGTCAGGGACCCAAGTAATTCATCTCAACACACATTCTATTCTCCCCCATTTCTTCTATTCTCATCCAAATTCTCTTATCTTGTCCCATTCTCATTTTTTTTATTTTGCCGCATGTCCTCCTACACCCTTGATTAATCAAACTGTCTAGTTAGGGTGGATAGTCTTGGGGTTGGTGAGTTAAGTAAACCAAGGGAAATCATTCCATTAGATCTTAATCTTCTTAATACCCATGATTCTAAAATTGATCCCATTTAAATGGAATGTCTTCAAAGAAACCAACTCATAAACTCAGGTGGGAACCAAAATGGAAACCCAAATTAGGTAGCACCAAACATGGGGAATGCAATAGATCAAACCATGAATGACTACCTTGCTCCATCCTGAACCAATGCCCCCTCATGGATTAGATAAAATTCACAAGGAGATTTTAACTACCTATTTAAACCCCATGTCCTAAACCACCTTCCCACATTCCATGGAATGGAGTCTGAGATGACATACCTTCGTGTTAAGGAGTTAAATGACAGTGTAGAAACAATGTGCACCCCACATCAACTAGAATCAGCTATGTTTAGGATATTTCCATTTTCATTAAATGATCGAGCTAAAATTGGTTAAATAATTTGACACCATCATCCATCAACTCTTGGGGCCAATTACAAAGAGAATTATACAAAAAATACTTCCCCACCACAAAAAAATGTACTTAAAAAGAGTATCCAAAACTTTTTTGAAGAAAAGGGAGAGTCATTATTCGAAAAATGGGAGAGGTTCAAAGACACCCTAAACATGGTTCCATATCATGGGTTTTCTATACCTGGACAAGATCAACTTTTCTATGAAGGTTTGGGTCCAGGGAACAAACAATTAATTGACATGATGTGTAATGTAACCTTTAAAAAAATCCCCAAAGTATGCTTATGAGTATCTGGAAATCCATGCTGAACAAAGGAAAACATGGGGAACTTCACCTTATTCTGAAAAATCAAAAATAACTAGTGGAATTTATATACTTAGTGAAGAGGAAAGCCTTAGGTCTATACACGTAGCACTCTCTAGGAAGGTTGAAGAGATATCCCTTAAGAAAGTCAATGAAATCCAAACTGTAGACCCTGTTTGCACAATTAGTGAAAAAAATAACAATAAGACATACAACTGCCCAACCATCCCATCCATCAAGGATCTTATTTTAGGAGAAACCCTAGAGGAATTAAATGATTTGAACTTTCAAAATCCTCAATACCAAAACAACTTCAACCCAAGGTATAATGACCACCCAGGCTTCTACTGGAAAGATAACCAACAACAGAGCCAAACATAGGGACAAAATACTTACCCCCATCAGAACTACAAAACCCATAACCAGTTCCAAACCCAACCTATCCAATACAAACACCCACTAGTCCATTTTCAACAAATCATCTCACCTCCAAAATATCCCCCTTGGATAAACCAATCTTCTCAAGAACCAACCCAAACTGTTCCAAAAAGCCTATTAGAAAAAATGTGCATACAAATGTAAAGGATGAACTCTGAAGTCTCTTCCCATAAACAAGAAATTTAATCCATCAAAACTGGAAAGGAACACATGCCTACTCCAGAGGAACCATCCTCAAATTTAAGTGGAGGGTCAAGTTGCACTGAAAACGCTCAAGAACAACTAAAGGTTGTGACTTTTTTACGAAGTGAGAAATAAATTGAGAAATATGAACAAATAAGTCAGAAACCATCGGATAATTAAACCTTCGATGAAAATTAAAATGAACCAAATGATCAAACTAAGTAAAATGAGCTTGGTGTAGATACTACATGATTTCCTCAAATGCAGTCTGACATTCTTCATCCCAATCCTAGATTTTTCCTTTCATTATGAGCCAAGAAAAGGTATTACACTTGTCATCTAGATTTGAGATGAATCGGAGTATGTAGGATATGTGTCTTGAGAAACATTGAAGCTCCTGAATGTTGCTCTGGGGAGGCATCTGGATAATGGCCTTGATCTTTTCCAAGTCAATCCCAATGTCCCTGTTCCTGAAAATGAAGCTATGAAACTGACTTGAGGTGACTCCAAAAGCACACCTCAATGGGTTCATCATCAAGTGACAAGAATGGAGGAATATAAATACTTTCTCAAGTTCTCTGAGATGATCCTAGCATGGGAGATATTTTACAAGTAGATCTTCCACATAACATTCCACTACTGTCCTGAGGATTGGCTTAAATATGTGATGCATGGTCCACTAATAGGTGGCTCATGCATTCTTTAAGCCGAAGGGAATGACTTGGTAACAGAACATACCTTGTGGTTCCATGAAGTCTACAGACTCCTTGTCTGAGTGGTACATTTAGATCTGGTTGTACTCGAAGTACCCCTCCTTGAAGGAGAGGGCTTGGAACCCAGTGGTATCATCGATCAATAATTCTGTCATAGGAAGGGGGAAATCATCCTTCGGATAGTGACAGTTGAGATCCCAGAAGTCAATGCAGACTCGAATTTAATTTTTCTTCTTCCGGACTAGAACACTGTTGGCTATCCATTTAGGGTACTTTAACTCCTTAATGAAATTGGATTTGGTGAGCTTATCAACTTCTTCCCCGACCATGGCACTATGAGAAGGGTCCATCTTCCTGGGAGGTTGCCTGAACCTGCGATGCTTTGTTAGGAGATCGAGGCGGTGGACGACTACCTGAGGATGTAGTCCCGACATCTCATCATAACTCTAGGAAAACACAACACAATGTTTTTTAAGGAATTCTACGTACTTCTGTTTCTCCTTGGCGGGCATGACGCCACTGATCAACGTGGATCTCAGGTCATCCTCGCTACCGAGGTTCACTTGTACCAATTCGTCGACCATGGAGGAGACACCCTCTTCAATGGTGGGAGGGGAATATTATAAATCATTTCTTTAACTTATGGATGAGAGGTCCTCAGTAGGAGGAGTTTCTTCTGAGTCAGCAGATCCTGATGGATGGCTCGTACCAGCCTGAGCGGCAGTGGATACTGCATCAAGGAACTCTGATGCTTCTACAACCATAATGATGAAGGTTGTTGATCTGATCCCATCTAGTCTTCGGCCCAAGGGGGGACACTTGATGATTTCAAAGAAATAATGGTGTGTCGTATTGAGCCAGTTTATCCCTACCCGACAGAATAAGAATGTATGATGTATTTTTGTTTCAATGGGGTGGACATCCCGATACCTTATGGGAGTAGGAGGATCTGGAATCACTCAAGCCCAATTTGTATAGGATTAAGAGGTGATTTTCCGTCATCTCTTAGACATGGGAATGTGTTACCCCTTGTTCCAGATAATGATGTATTGTCCCATGTTTGAGGTTGTAGCAACCAATCGGTGGATTCGAAAGTTTTAGGAATCATCTAGATCTATCCACGGGTCGATCGCAATCTATGGCATGCTTGATCTCATTGGTCTGAAACTGCTTGTACTTTCTCGTGTAGTAGTTGGAATCCAGATAGAAGACATAACAAGAGGAAATTGTAGATTTATCACCACAAATCACACCTACTCAACCATTGAGGGAGTACATGAGGCAGTAGTGATATAATGAGGGAACTTCCGCATGAAGGTGGAACCACAACCTTCCCATCAACGCGTTGTTGGTGGTGTCTTGGGAGACAACCATAAATTTGGGGCTGCCAACAATGCCACCAAACTAAATCTTTAAGAGGATCATGATGACCGTTGTCTAATTAGTCCTCTCATAACCTTGGTTTATTAGGTTAGAAGGACTCAAATCATCTTCATACAATCACAATTTTTGAAGTGTCTAAGTCAAGATTAGGATAATCTGAGAGCCCGTGTCGACGAGACAACAGCAGACCACCATGGAATTGAACTGGATTGTGATGTAAAGTTAGAAAATTTCCCCTATATGGGAGAGCCTTAATATTCTCCATAGAACAAGATAATTTCCTTGAATTCATCATTTTCGACTACCTTCGCGTGAAAGGCTTCTACGGCTACTATTTCCATCTCAAACTGTAGGGGGCCTCTTAAATCCTCAACCAGAGCCTCATGAATGTCTGATGATAGGATAAGGGCCTAATGGATGGAGAGCCCTGCTGGAATTCTAGAGAGGATCTTGAGAATTCCATACTTTTGTTCCAGGAATGATCTTCTGGTTATAGGAGGTCGCTCTATGACCTGAGCTACAGTGGGTCCTGCCGGCTGGACCAGCGACTGACTGGTGCTAGGACTGTCCCACTGCTCACGAGTCAAAGCCTGCAGAGTGACTACCAGATGAGGGATAAATGACTAAGACTATCTTGTAGTAGGGCATGGATGGTCACAATGAGGTCAAGGTGACTCTTCTTCTTCCAACAACATGAATGGTGATGAAGGAGGACCTGATGACACTATATGAGAAGGGTGCATGTGCTGATCTTTGTGCTGGGCCTACTGCACGGTTTTAGTAGCATGCACAACCTAGCTTGATGTACTGACCGAAGAACTCTGATGACACATAAATCAGCGGCTCTACTGACACTGATGATGACTGGGGATGTTGGGAGGATCCGTCTGGCACTCTCCATCATCAGGAATCATATAGGGGTTTACCATCTCTACGGTATTAACCGATGTATACCCTTGACCGTCACTTGAAGATTCTTCCACTAATGGACATATTCTTGGAGGGATCTCAATCTCTGGGGGCATGAAGTTTCCGTGAGTATGGGATGACGATGACACCAGCATGGGACTTTGTTTTCCTTGCATCGTTGATGCTTCCTCTTCTTAGAGGATGATGGTTGAGACCATGATTCAAAAGTAGTGGCTTAAGTGTCTAAAGGCTCTGGTCGATTCAGGAATGCACAAATAACATCATGGTCACATGAAACCTTTATACGAGCCATCCAGTCGTCATACGTCTAGGACCCGCAGTTAGAATCCTGATGCCACTCGCCCTCACTGTCACTGCTGTTGTCCGGCCTCACGTAGAAACATACCACCTATGCCGGGGTTGGGACGGATCTGACTATGTTGTTATCTAATATGTTTTGAAGCTAGTCCTTGAACACATAGAACCTCTTGAGATTGTTCCCCAGGATCTAGTGATATGGGAAGTAGTTAGGGAGATCAGTGAGGTTACCCTCTTCTAGACTTATGCACTCGGGAAAATGTACAATACCCGGGTCCAAGGCACTGCAGCTATAATCGGGGACCTGAGTATCGTTGAATGAGTAGGTCCAGTTTCTGCTATCCAGAAATTGGACCCTTGGAGCTTGACCTTGACGAGGAGCATGTTGAGCATGTTGAGGCAGCAACACTTGGTTATCCCACCTTGGTGGAGATAGCGCATTACATAGGGTAACCTGCTGATTATGAGGTTTGTGCTACTAGGACAGAGTCCATGCCGTAGGTGGAGGGACATTGCAAGGATATGGAGGCGACTCCACTATTAACAATTCTAGTTCCCTTGGGGCCTCTATTTGGGCCACTATGGTGGGTTAAGCCCTGGCGGCCCTTCTCGCAGGGATTGTAGGAGGCAACTGACATGCCAGATTAGACTTTTGTAAGGCTTCCTTTAGGTGCTTAGCCTTATCGGAGAAGTCTCTGAATCCCCCGAGGTAGTTCTGGGTGATCAAAGAGGGGACTAGTCCCAACTTGACATTCCCTACATACATTTTCAGTAGTTACTCCTAAGTTAGCGGCATGTTAAGAGATTCTGTTAGCCCTTTCCACCGGGCGATAAAGTCTTCAAATAGCTCATCAGGCCTCTGCTTTCACTTGAAGGGGTATGCGATACTCTTCTTCCAGGTGGTGGAACTAAACTGGTACAGGAATTTCCTACATAGGTCTTCCCATCTATCCACGGATCTGATGGGGAGTTGTCTGTACCAAACGAACATTGGTCCCTCCAATGTATACAAAAAACACTAGATCTTGGCGGCTTCTTACTGTGTGGGGGTTCCCAAAATGGGCACACACCTTGAGATGATGCGGTCCAATTAATGCGGCGGGTCCCCTATCCCATTGAAGGGGGGAAAAGTGGGATATATTATACTGGGGGTGGGGGTTGGCATATCATCCACCCATGCTGGATATGGCTTACCATTAAGAGGGATTTCCACCTATCGTGTCTCCAACGCCTTAAGACGGTCAATTAGTGCTTCCATTGGGTCATCTTGGTGGGGTTCACTGTCTTGAAAAGGATCTCTATCCACCAGTGCATTGGTTGGATCCTCAACACAATAAAAATACCCATCGGCTCATGGAGCGCCGTTTGGAACTACTTGGGGGAAGATGGGGGACATGAGATGGGTCCCGAGGATTGTCACACTATACATGAGGATTTGGCGATACATATTGCGCCCTCTGGCTGTACTTTTCGGCCTTAACCCTGTCTGTGGGAGTACGATAGTCAGGATCACTTGGGGGTAGTTCGTTGAGGGGATGTTATGCATGCCTCTGCTATCCAGACCTATAATTATCATATTCTGGCCTACGTTCTGTAGCAAGTTCATCCAGGAGGTCGTCGACCATCTTCTTTTGTTCAGCGAGTTTCTAGAACAACACGGATTTTTTGGATTCATCCTCTGTCTTCTGCACTGAGCCGAATGGGTCAGAGGGGTTTGAGGATCCAATATTCTATTTAACCTTACCATGATTTTGGGTAAGGTTTAATGACTTGGTGGGTGCAGGGAGACCCAGCATGATCATATGTTCATGAGTAACCCTTCCAAATGGATCCAATAGTTGTGGAACGCCTTCAGGGGGTAGGTCCCCATCAAGGAGATCCATCTCATTATCTTCTTCCGATAGGTTGTCCATGTTGACACTGACTCGACCTGTGGGCATGCCCTCAATATCACATGTCATGTTGGGATTTCGCCAGATAGTACTAAAGAGGAGGGAAGCATACTTCCCCTAGCCACAGATATGCAAGTGAGGAGAAACCTCTTTGAAAATCCAGAAGCTTATTTTGAAACTCTGAATGCACCAATGCTGGAGGGCCCTACGATGGCCTGGATTCTCAGGGAGTTGTTCCACGGGGAGTGCGGCTAGATAAATCAGACATAATTTCTCTCCAATGTCCTTAAAATGTTATTGGTTCTTCGGATAATCCATTCGCTGGTGACGAAGGCAGAAGTGCATCGCCCATTAGGTTTTATGGAAATACACATCTTCCTATAGGGGAGGGATCCCGACATGCATAAATTAAGCACTAAAATAGTCCAAAACATATCATGAATGTGGCCCACTGGTAGGATATCCCATAAGATCCCCGGCTCAGATTCACAGTTTGGCACTTCATTGCCCCACTTGTCAATCAGAGGTGGCTGAGGAACTGACAACAGTACCAAAGCAGATCGTTAGGACATCAGGCTGGATAGTGGAGAGTACGACGAGTGAGCTGACAAACCATCGCATCTCCAGCCATCCTCCAAAGAGTGTTGTGGCTTAGCCACCACAACTCGGTATGACGGGCTGAGGTCCACAATTTTTTGCCTAGGTACTACAAATATGGGAAATGGACCAAGTTTCTTCTCGTCTTACATTTCTCCCTATAATATCTCTTTGTAATCTTTACTTGAGGTAGAGAGTGCTTCTGGTAATGATGGTGGTGATTTCATGGTCGTAACCTGTGGAGTTTCCAAACATTATTCCTCGTAGATATACCTACAGAGGGAGGAGAGGATCCAATGGACCTCACATTCTAGAAGTACGAGGCTGATTTTCCATTTTCCTTCCGCGGCCCTTGAAACGGAGAAACTAGGTGAGGGTTCTATTTCTAAGTCATACTCCACCTCAGATTCTGAGAAGCAATCGAGTTCGATCTCAGTCTGAATCTCTTTAGCGTTATTTTTATTGTGGCGAAAACCTACCCTTTTACCTAGGAATGGCTCCTCGGGATAGGTTAAATTTCTAGCATGAGGAGGACCTTAGGCCGTACTGGTGATGGGACGGAGAGGACACCCACTTGAGTAAGCCGGGGTGCGAGGAGCACTGGGACAGATATCAATGGGGATATGGTGTGGACCACCATAGGAAGTGCTAGAGTGGGTAGGACCTCTGCTAGAGCCAATATGAGCACGGGTAGAACCACTGTGCTTGTTTCCCTTGATAGTGACAGCGTGAGGAGGATCCTCATACTGATCAAGCCGAGCACGGGTAGGACATGCCGGACTGAGAGCTAGTGAAGTGAAGTTGTCCTTCACCACTCTGATTACTTAGGTGGGGACCTTCGGCTGCTATCTTAATTACATGGGGATGTCCCCCATACCGGAGATTGATCGTATGCAAAACATCTCCAAATCAGATGTCATTTTCACTAGTAAAGACCTCGTACCTGATGTAATGAGAATGGGAGAGGCCTCCGTACAGAGTGTCACCATTTTGGGGAGGTCCCTCATTCAGAATGAAGGTAGCATGGGGCGGACCATCATGTCGAGCCTGGAATTGTGGATGACATGCATTCTCCCGTGGGGAGGTACGATGAGGACCCCCCAAAAGGGTGTCATTGTCGCGGGGTTGACCACAACGGCTACTACCTGCGCCGGCGGCCCAGAGAGTCGACCCAGCCTGTTCGTGGGGCGTTTGGGCCCTCAATCATGGCCGGGTATACATGTTTCCCTTCTCAGAAAACATTGGGGCTGATTATACATGTCAGTGGTATTGTGTACCACAATAGTTGTTGGCATTGATGCCCCTCAGAGGACGTCCTCCTCAGCTTGTGTTAGACACTGGCACTGAGTCAACCGGACACGGGCCGACAATGAAGGTATGTAGCTTACCTGCTCTTTAGTTTGGGGGACCAGGTGGCGCCGCATGAGAGGCCTAGTGGTGGCCCTCCTTGGGGTCCCCTTTAACGAGATCCCAGTTAGGCTGGTCCAAACATCCTCTACCTCATCGGAATAGGGGAGAGATTCATAGATTCTTTCCAGGGAGAGGCTCCCGAAACAATTGTAAATTGGGGTGGGTAGCAGTGTCTCCCTGCGCGGCCCTTGGGCGAAGCAGTAGTGATGAGGCATAGACAGCTCTAGATCCTGGAGGGCCATATCATGGGTCAGGATAATCATATCCTCCTCGTATCAGCATAAGAGGTTTCTTATCACCCTTGATGAATGAATTCATAAGGGGATATTGGGTGTGGGCGCACAACAACTTTAGATATGGTGGTCATCACAGAAGCATTCGAGCCATGCGGGATTACCACATTTGTGTTTCCCCAGCTTCTCCATTAGTGGGTGGGTGGCGATAAGTTTCCGGGTGCATCAGCTTGGTTCTTGCAAAGCATGGAGATTAATCCATTAGTGATAAAACAATGAAATCAAGGTCCAGCTCCCCAAATCCATTTCGTCTTCCATGTCTGGTAAGAGGGATCCACACTAATAGTGTCGTAAACTGAGATGCCCAACGTTTGGACTGCCCCAAATTTTGGTGAGTTTCACGCCATGCACACTATTTTCTTGGTGGGACCCGGTGCTGAATAACTGGATCCTGTTACATGATATTCCATTTATGTCTATAATTCTACTAATATTTACATTGAACAGAAGAATTAACATCGGGTTCACTATTTCGGTTTCCGACACTTTCTCTGGGGTGTGTGTGTCCGTCCGTTTCGAGGATGATGACATTGTTTGTTGCCATAATTTCCCTCCTTCCAAAGGCGGGAGGCATTAATCACTTGTTCAGGGACGTTTTCTCATTGATCAAAATGGTATGATGGGATTTTGGTTCCTCCTTCAGTGGATTCATCCTCCAAACTCATTACCTAGTCCGGGTCTCCCATATAGATTTAAGATGTTGTTCATGAAACTCTTCTCAGTTCCATATCTTCATGTTCTCTATTTAATTACACTTCTTATATCATGACATTCCAAGGGGTCTAGCCAGGGTAGCAACCTTCGGTCAGGGGAGTAGTCACGTTGGAAATCACTAGAATGTATGGATGCTGGAACACTAGCGCATCTGGGATTCTTCCCCTTATTATAGGGCTTCTCGAGGACGTGGAATCTTGAGGCATCTCACATTGAATGTGGGGAATTATACGTCATATTCATGTATATGAGGATTTACTCTACTTCCCATGTTTCACTTGGGGTATTCCGCGAGTTTTACGTCTATAGAAGATAGATCAGACTGATCGGATAACTGACTAAAAGGGATAAAATGGGTGCAACCCATGGAGGGTACACTAATTTTGGGGCTAACACATGGTTAGTTACCCAGTTAATGCTAAGAGTAGCGAATCGTTGAATTGGAATGATCTGATCGGGATGTGGTGGCTCGGGTAAGAATCTGGATCGATGATGGATGATTAAGTGAAGTGGATGGAAAATGAAATGGAGTCAATTTGTGGGAGACAATGTTGTTGGGATTGAGTCTCGAAGAAACCTACTATGAATCCTCGTGGCGGGGAATCAAAGTTTATGTAGTTCTTTAGGGGGAATAGGTTCCGGGTGTGTGCAAATGACATCTAACCGATGATATACTGGGACCGAGGTCGGTCTGTCACCTAAGGTGGGCCAAAGATGTGGGTCACAAAGAAGGGGACTACAATGGATTACCGCAGGATTGGAAATACAATGGCTTATCTCTTGTTGGGATTGAAAATGGATTAATGTCGATCGGGGTACAAAACATCATACAGTCAGTTATGGTTAACAATGTCTTACCACTGGATGGGTCACAACGGCTTAATGTTGGATGGGATTGAACCTCATGGAGGTTTCCTATGTACCCTGCCTTGTCAAGGATAAAATTTCACATAGTTCCAAATAGTGAGAACCAATGTGAAGGGGGTCGGAATGAATGGATGCTGGTCTTGAACCTCAGGGAGGCTTCCGACTCACCATTTCGTGGAAAAGATCAAACTCTTCGTAGTTCGGAATGCTGCTGGTGAGTCGACGTGAAGATGCACAGGATTAGTGGATGCTGGGATTAAACCTCAGGTAAGCTTCCCACAAACCTTTCCTTGGAATGGATCAATGTCCACGTAGTTCAAGATGGTGTTTGGTGAAACGATGTGAATGATGGTCAGAACGACTGGATGGTGGGCTTGAACATCAGGGATGCTTCCTACGTATCTTGCCTTATAAAGGATCACAGTGCTCGTAGCTCGGGTTGGTGATTGGGATTATACACTTGGATTCCCATAGTAGATGTCATGGTCGATTCTTACTCTAAGCCAACACCAGTCATGCTGGGTGTGTGAAACAAGAGGCAGTGAAGACCTGACGATCATATTGCGAAAGGCGTGTACGAGGAAAGTGGAATGAGTCTTTCACATAGTTAGAATCCCAAAATGGAAATATGGTCTTATTCATGGTTATCATACCAAAATGTAAATATGGGATTATGCATGGAAATGCCCTAGGGAGATGGAGACTGCGACTTACTCCATGGTGGAGGCCAATATGGAGAATAATCTCAAAGGGAGAGGGATTTGGAACGGAAGAAAGTAGTGCTCTGTTGCCCATCCCCCCTTCTCTAGTCTTCGTCCAGGAAGAAGATATGAAGATAAGGGATGATGCATCATGTAAGAAAAGTTATAGGTTTACATTAAAATGGTTTCCCTTTCCCCACAGACACATGCTGCTCTTATAAAGTGGATCTCATTCCATGTGAGGAATGATCCCACTCTCGTGGAGACCAGTGGGCATGGAGAATGTCCGAGGTGGGGAACCCTGTGTGCGATGCACATGGTGAGGCTATAGTTTAACATCATGTGTCGAGGAATATAGAACATAGGAGTTCAATGTCCTGAAGCTCAGACAAGGTGGGTTCACTCCGCACCCCTAGGACTTACATGACTGATACCCACCCACCCATGGGGAAGGGAAGACATCAGCAACGCCATGGAAAAGGGGTGTCATGGAGTGATCTAGTGAGAGTTCCATGTTAGCGTGTCTATGCGAAAAGGCAATATCAGTTAGTGTGCCTGTGTGAAGACTCGTGAGGTGAAGCAACACAATGGGTAGTATCATCCAAGGTAATTTGAAATTTCTTGCAAACCTAGAAGGTCACACAGTAAAAACTATTCAGAGAAAATGGGTACATAGATAGAAACCTCATGATGCTCTGGTGCTCCATGAAGTGCAGGGTATTCAATAAGGGGTGTGATGTTAAGTCAAAACTCTTCTTTTGACTTCTATATCATGTTTTGGAAATCACAAATGTATTCTATCATATGTTTGTAAATTACAATTGTCTTTTATCATGTTTATCGTATCGTACGATGTTGATCGTACCGACCAAATCGTATCGTACTGACTATGTCAAACGTATCATACTGACTCTGTCAATCGTATCGTATTGACTCTGTCAATCGTATCGTACTGACTCTGTCAATCGTATCGTACTGACTCTGCTATTCAGATGATCACTATTTGTTTTGGTACTTTGTCAAAAACTCTCTCTGCATATGAATCGTACTCATGTTTTACATTTCTATATATCTCTTGTCCTAACAAAACGATGTCTTTGAGTTAGTTACAAACTAATAAAAACGATGTCGTTCTTTCTGTTTCAATATGACCGTTGGAGGCAATATGACCGTTGGAACCCGAGGCCTATAAATAGGAGGTCATTTGAAGCTGAGAGAACAACGATGAACGAAGAGAACGAATGAAGAGACTCTGTGAACTACGAAGATTCTAGAGAGAGACACTGTGACTTATCTCATCAGCTTTGTGCGTCCGATCATCGTATCGAGGGCTTTCAAGTAATTGAAAGACAGAGGTGCCGATTACCTGCAAAATCGAGGGCTGCCGGGGATAGGCAGACAGACGTGCCGATCATCGTATCGAGGGCTGCCGGGGATAGGCAGACAGACGTGCCGATCATCGTATCGAGGGCTGCTGGGGATAGGCAGACAGACGTGTCGATCATCGTATCGAGGGCTCACCAAGGTGTTGGTGAGACAGACCTTTTATCCTAGGTGAAAGGATAACCCTTCTCTTTGGGTTAAAAGAATTATAATACTTTTACATTTCTGCTGTTACTTGTATTAGAAAGGGATTTGTATTGTTTCCTTTCTTCTTTACATATTCAATTGTAATTGTTTCAATTACAATCATTCTATTACATATTGTATTGATTGGTTCTATACTCTTTAAGGTAGAATCATTCATATTTGTATTACTCTGATTATTGTGTTCATCTTGAATACAATTGTTTTACTTTACATTAGTATTACAATACATCATACCTTTTATATTCAATACAATTGTGGGTGTTTATATTTGTATTAGTTTAACATCATTTAAACTAATCTCTTTGTTGCAAAAACTCAAAGGTTTTTAAACCTACAATTCACCCCCCCCCCCCTCTTGTATTGTTCCATGTAATAGACATATATATCTACTATTCGATCCAACAATTGGTATCAGAGGAGGTTTCCACTGATTTGTATTACTAGCTTTATTTCTTATTACTATCTTGAATACTTACTACACTAACGTGTGGAGTGGAAAAGTTGTTTTTGTTATATTAGATGGCAGGAACGAATATCGGATCAATAGATAATCTGAATCCTTCTAGACCACCAATCTTTGATGGGAATGATTATGAGTATTGGAGAGATCGTATGAAGACTTTCGTCATCAATACTGGTGTAGACAATTTTATTATGCTTACTGGGGGTTACAAAATTCCTGACAAAGAAGTTAGCACTTTCACCAACCAAGAGAAGCAAGAATATCAACTGAATTACAAGGTACGCAATACTTTATTATGCTCTATGACCAGGAATATATATAGTCAGATATCTTCATGTGAAACAGCCAACTGTATTTGGAAGAAATTAGAAGTCACTCATTTTGGTACATCCAAGGTTATAGAAACAAGGAGAGCAATGCTTCGAGCAGAGTATCATGGATTTGTTTTTCCTTATGGAGAGCCAGTATGTAAAGTGCAACAAAGGTTTATGACAATTGTCAACAGCTTACAATCTATGGGAGAAAAAGGACTTGATGATGAAGCTCTTGTTGATAAGATTATAGATATTATGCCAAATGAATGGGAGTCGAAAAGGGCAGCTATTGATGAAAATAGAAAAGTTTCCCAGATTACTCTTGATGAACTCTTTGGAACTCTTCTACAGCATGAGACAAGAATGAAGAGAGATGCTGATAAGAAGAAGAATGGGAATGGAAGTGTAGCCTTTGCATCTAAAGCTAAAACACCTGAAAGGGTTACAAGGTCTAAATCCAAGAAAGTTGTTGTATCTGATTCAAGTGATTGTAATCTTTCAGACAATGAGTTAGCCAATCTTGCTCGGAGGATGAACAAGATTGTGGGAAAGAAATATTTTCAATATAGATTCAAAAAGAAAGACAGGAAAGATAGGAAAGATTCAGAGGTAACTTGTTATGAATGCAAGAAAGCAGGACATATAAGGCCTGATTGTCCTTTACTGAAGAGGAAAGATAGAAAAGAGAAACACTCTGAAAGAAACAAGAAAAGGTTTTATAAGACAAATAAAGTCTTGAAAGCAAATGATACGTGGAGTGCAAGTGGTAGTGATTCCTCAGATGATTCTTCAGAATATGAGACATCAGGACAAAGAAATATTGGACTTCTAGCCAGACTACCAATTGAAGATCATTGTCTCATGGCTAAGGTACATAATGCTGAAGCTGTTACAAATGTCTCTTTAAATGCAAATTATGTTGATAATAGATATTATGAATCTTCAAATGATGAACCCTCATCATCAGAAGATGATACATTACCTTCTTTTGAAGAAGTTTCTAGATTTGCTAAGTTACTTGAAAATGAAAATTCTAAACTCAAAAAGAGATTTGAAAAAGAAAATTCTAGAATTTCTATTTTGACTAAAGAAGTATCAGATCTTTCTAAAGATCGTGATGGGAAAACTTAGGATTTTGAAAGTATTTTGAAAACCCTTGATAAAGTCAAATCTGATAAGGATAAACTTTCTAAGGATCTTGAAACTGAAATTTCAAAGAAAAACATTTTAGATTCTAACTCTAGTTCTAATTCAAATGTTTTAGAAAACAAGAATTTGGTTTTAAAACTAAAGTCAGAGATTTTATCCTTGAAAAAGTGTTTGTCAAACTTTACTCATGGAAAAGAAAACTTTGATAGGATGTATTCTCAAATTAGACCGTTGAGAAATCATTCTGGTCTTGGTTATACTTATTCCAAACCTGTTTTTAGTAATAACTATTTTGTTCCTCAAAAAACCATTTTCTGTTCCAAGTGTCAATGTGGTGGACATTAGAGAAGAGATTGTTCTCTTAATAAAACTCAATCCTTAGGATTTCATAAAGCTCATTTTGCAAAACAAATGTGGATTCCTAAAATTCTTTTATCTAACCCTTCTGGATCCAATCAAATTTGGATTCCAAAAATCTAATTGTTTCTCTTTCAGGAAAACGAGAAGTGTATCAATAAGAACATTTGGTACATGGATAGTGGTTGTTCTCGACATATGACTGGAAACAATGATTTCTTTGAAAAGGTTATCAAAACAAAAGGTGGAAAATTTACCTTCGGAGATAATGCTCAAGGAAAGATTGTTGGTATAGGTAATATTGTTTTTCTTGGAAAAGTTCTTATTTCAAATGTTTTGTTTGTTAAAGATCTTAGGCACAATCTCATCAGCATAAGTCAATTATGTGATGAAGGTTACCTTGTGAATTTTAGAAATGATAAGTGTCTAGTTCACAATTCCAAGGATGAATTCATTCTATCTGCCCATAGGCAAGAGAATGTTTACACTATTAACTTAGAAGACCTTAGGAACCAAAACTTACCTTGTTTAAGTGTAATAGAAGAGCAATCGTGGCTATGGCATAGGAGACTAGGACACTGTAATTTGAGAAACCTAAGAAAACTCTCAAAGAAAGGACTTGTAAAAGGGCTACCGGATCTTAGATATGATTCTTCAAAAGTCTGTGATCCTTGTCAATTTGGCAAGCAACATAAAACTAGCTTTAAACCAATTAATGAAGTTTCAACTTCTAATGCATTACAGCTTGTGCATATGGATCTGTTTGGTCCTTCACAATCCGGAAGCATTGGAGGCAAATACTATGTATTTGTTTTAGTTGATGACATTACTAGATTTACATGGGTCTACTTTCTCACAAAGAAATCTGAAGCCTTTTCCTATTTCAAAACTTTTAGAGCCCAGGATAAAAATGAGAAAAACCTACCATTGATAACTATTCATAGTAATCATGGTGGTGAATTTCAAAACTCAGATTTTGAAACTTTTTGTAGTAAGAAAGGTATTACTCACAATTTCTCATCTCCAAGAACTCCTCAGCAAAATGGTGTTGTTGAAAGAATAAATTGTATTCTTCAGGAAATGACTCGAACCATGTTGAGTGAATACTCAATTGCTAAGCACTTTTGGGCTGAAGCTGTTAGTACTGCCTGTTATACTATAAATCGTGTTTTAACTAGACCATTTCTTAATAAAACTCCTTATGAGTTATGGACTGGCCGAAAACCTAAAGTTTCATACTTCAATGTTTTTGGATGCAAAGTATTCATTCTGAATACAAAAGACAATCTTCACAAATTTGCACCAAAATCTGATGAAGGAATCTTTGTAGGATATTCTACAACTTCTAAGGCTTATAGAGTTTTCAATAAAAACACTTGTACTATTGAAGAAACAGTACATGTAAAATTCGATGAAACTAACCCTTTTGTTTTCAACCAACCCAATCCTACATCCTCGGATGTGTTTTCCAAAAAAATGTTTATCAACCTTTATTAGAAGACCATTCTGATAAGGAAAATGTTCAAGAAAGTATTCCTGAAACATTTACCACAGAAGATTTTCTACCATATGTTGATGAACAGGTTTTACAAAACCCAAATCAATTGTTTCTTAGGAATCATCCCAGTGATAACATCATTGGTGATATAAATCAACCTGTAAGGACCAGAAATTCCTTAAGAAATGAAATAGAACATCTTGCTTTTCTTTCCCAATTTTAACCTAAAAGTCCAAGTGAGGCCTTAGGTGATGATGATTGGATCAAAGCAATGCAGGATGAACTAAATGAATTTGAAAGGAATCAAGTCTGGACTTTAGTTGAAAGACCTAAAGAAACAACTGTGATTGGTGTAAAATGGGTTTTCAGAAACAAGTGTGATGAAAATGGAATCATTGTAAGAAATAAAGCAAGACTTGTTGCTAAAGGCTATAATCAACAAGAGGGAATAGACTATGAAAAAACATATGCTCCTATAGCTAGACTTGAATCTATTCGTATTCTATTAGCCTTCGCAGCTTATTTTAATTTCAAACTATTTCAAATGGATGTCAAATGTGCTTTTCTAAATGGTTTTGTTCAAGAAGAAGTTTTTGCCGAACAACCTCCTGGTTTTCAAGACCCAAAACATCCTGATCATGTTTTTAAACTTACCAAGGCTCTATATGGTCTTAAACAAGCCCCTAGAGCATGGTATGATAGACTCACATGATTTCTTTTACAAAACAATTATACAAAAGGTACAGCAGATCCAACTCTTTTTATCAAAATGGAAAACAAAAATGTTTTGATTTTCCAAATCTATGTTGATGACATCATATTTGGATCAACTCAGAAATCTTTAACCGATTCTTTTTCAAACTTAATGAAATCTGAGTTTGAAATGAGTACGATGGGTGAGTTAACATTCTTTCTAGGTTTTCAAATTTCTCAAAAACCAGAAGGTACTTATATATCTCAACATAAGTATATTAAATACTTACTCAAAAAGTATGGATTTGACAAAACTAAAAGTATTAGCACCCCAATTGGTACCTCAAATGCTCTTGATCTTGATGAAACTGGGAAACCAGTAGATCAAACAATTTTTAGAGGTATGATAGGGAGTTTTCTATACTTGACAGCTAGTCGACCCGACTTGATGTTTTCTGTGTGCTTATGTGCAAGATATCAATCTAATCCAAAAGAGTCTCACTTAAAAGCCGTAAAGAGAATCTTTCGATATTTAAAAGACACTATGGATTTAGGTCTTTTCTACTCTTCTGGAAATGATTTTGTTTTAAAAAGATTTTCAGATGCTGACTTTGGTGGTTGTAGAATGGATAGAAAAAGTACATCTGGAACATGTCATTTCTTAGGAGACTCTTTGGTTTCTTGGTCCTGCAAGAAACAACACTCGGTAGCACTCTCCACTGCTGAAGCTGAATATGTAGCAGTTGGAAGTTGCTGTGCTCAAGTATTGTGGATGCAGCACACACTCACTGACTATGGTTTGAGTTTTTCTAAAACTCAAATTCTTTGTGATAATACAAGTGCCATAGCTCTTAGTAAAAACCCAGCACATCACTCTCGTGCAAAACACATAGATGTTAGGCATCACTTTCTTAGGGATCACACACAGAAAGGAGATATTATTTTACAATTCATCGGAACGCAAAAGATAAGTATTTCTTTTCACATTTATTTTGTGGGTTGTGCTTTCCAAAAAGGGGGAGATTGTTAAGTCAAAAGTCTTCTTTTGACTTCTATATCATGTTTTGGAAATCACAAATGTATTCTATCATATGTTTGTAAATTACAATTGTCTTTTATCATGTTTATCGTATCGTACGATGTTGATCGTACCGACCAAATCGTATCATACTGACTCTGTCAAACGTATCATACTGACTCTGTCAATCGTATCGTATTGACTCTGTCAATCGTATCGTACTGACTCTGTCAATCGTATCGTACTAACTCTGCTATTCAGATGATCACTATTTGTTTTGGTACTTTGTCAAAAACTCTCTCTGCATATGAATCGTACTCATGTTTTACATTTCTATATATCTCTTGTCCTAACAAAACGATGTCGTTGAGTTAGTTACAAACTAATCAAAACGATGTCGTGCTTTCTGTTTCAATATGACCGTTGGAGGCAATATGACCGTTGGAACCCGAGGCCTATAAATAGGAGGCCATTTGAAGCTGAGAGAACAACGATGAATGAAGAGAACGAATGAAGAGACTCTGTGAACTACGAAGATTCTAGAGAGAGACACTGTGACTTCTCTCATCAGCTATGTGCGTCCGATCATCGTATCGAGGGCTTTCAAGTAATTGAAAGACAGAGGTGCCGATTACCTGAAAAATCGAGGGCTGTCGGGGATAGGCAGACAGACGTGCCGATCATCGTATTGAGGGCTGCCGGGGATAGGCAGACAGACGTGTCGATCATTGTATTGAGGGCTGCCGGGGATAGGCATACAGACGTGCCGATCATCGTATCGAGGGCTCACCAAGGTGTTGGTGAGACAGACCTTTTATCCTAGGTGAAAGGATAACCCTTCTCTTTGGGATAAAATAATTGTAATACTTTTACATTTCCGCTGTTACTTGTATTAGAAAGGGATTTGTATTGTTTCCTTTCTTCTTTACATATTCAATTGTAATTGTTTCAATTACAATCATTCTATTACATATTGTATTGATTGGTTCTATACGCTTTAAGGTAGAATCATTCATATTTGTATTACTCTGATTATTGTGTTCATCTTGAATACAATTGTTTTACTTTACATTAGTATTACAATACATCATACCTTTTATATTCAATAAAATTGTGGGTGTTTATATTTGTATTAGTTTAAGATCATTTAAACTAATCTCTTTGTTGCAAAAACTCAAAGGTTTTTAAACCTACAATTCACCCCCCCCCCCCCTCTTGTATTGTTCCATCTAATAGACATATATATCTACTATTCGATCCAACATGTGATTCGCGAATTGGAGGGGCCTACCCTAGGAATAGGGCATAGGTGCTTATGGAAGGTTTTTCGTGAAGTTGAAAGGTATTCATGGAGCAATTCCTCGTGAATCAAGGGTGCCTTGCGAAGTGTATCATTGTTAACCAATGTGATTCACGAAGCACAGTGACCCCGCATTAGCATTTGGGTAATATGTTCATTAAGGGTACTTCTTGAAGTATAAATGCTTCATGACGACCTGAGTCCCCTTGGGTATCCACATCCTTCGCAAAGGCCCTTGGGCTCTACGAAGGGAATCACTCTTTAAAGAGGGGTCGAATTCTTACAAAAGGGAAGGAAATTCGGGTTGAAAAAGTACCTTAAAGAGGTCATGATTCATATAGAAGAGATTGCTTCGAGATTTTGGAGCTATGGAGGTGAAAAGTCAGTGGATCCATCCGTTGGGCTCAAGGGGATCCTTTTATTTATAAGAAATAGTTCCCGCGAAGCAGGGCCCAATATGCGTGATTACAGTGGTTGCTCCGTTGTGGGATGATGAAGTTCATAGTGGTCCTCAAAGCATCTCGCCTCCTTGACCAGTGGTGGGTCGCAAACATCAAATATTTTCGTGATGTAACCCGCCTGCTTACTCCGCAGTGGGTCGCGAATGTCAAATCGGTTCGTAGTGCATCCTTCCTGCTTACTCTATGGTGCGTCGCAAACATCAAATCAGTTCATGGTGAATCTCTCATCCTTCCTCTGTGGTGGGTTCATGGATGTGGAGTTTGGATTTGGCTGTGAGGCTACAGTGATCCGCGCTCAGGCTTCTCGAGGCCGCCCCTAATTCATTTTGTACGTTCTGTCCGTCCCGAATTTTGGCACCAACAGATAAAAAGATTAATATTGATTAATATTGAATGATGTTCTATACAGAAGAATGTTATATTTTTATTCTTATAAATTATTTATATTTGAGTATAAGAAATGTACTAATTCTACAAATACCCATGTGAAATTAATTTATACATGAGTGTGAGAGATGGAATGATGATCTAAATACCCTTATAATGTAAACATTCATTCATGAAAATTGTATGGGACATGGAATGAGACTCAAAATACACAGGATTTTTGGGATATTTACTGATGCAGCAAATACCCACAATGCATGAGATATGTACTAAAGCTATAAATACTTGTGGGGTACAATAGATGATAATATACACCAAGAGTTATTGAAAGAGGATTATGGATCAAATTACACATAATAGTGAATTGAAAGAGAATTGATAATGAAAACCCCATTGTTAAATGAATAGTGAATTGAAAATGTAAAATGATTTAAACTACAGGATAGGGTGAGACATGTGTTGAGGTTAGGGTGTAATTAGGAACCTCTGGGTTATGTAGCTAAATAAAATCTAATTAAATAAATGTAAACTATTTACTTTATAAATTTTATTTTTTCTTTATATAACATCATACAATATTATTTAATGTATTTTTAGACACTGTTTGTGGTGGATACTTAGTTTTTGTCACAACCTACCAAAGCTGCATGATCTGTACCTAAATAAATTACATGATTGAGACACTGGTTAAGGGAAAGTCCTTATATTAGATTACTGACAAGGATGGAGCACGGAGGAGGGAACCAGAAATGGTTTCGGACACGCATAAGTGTTTTCTACTTCATTAATTTTGGTTTTAAATTTTGAAACATGTCTCATACATTAACATGTAATATCTAATGGTCAGCATCGATACTGCATTTCATGCTTTAGTCATCTTGTTATATTGGGGATTTTTTTGGTTTTGTTATAACATTTCTATTATTTCTTTATTATTTCCAATGGGGTTTTAATGTGTTGAAAAAAATAAAAAAGAGCATATATTATCCACATGATCTAAATTAGACACTTGGTTCTAGTAAGAATCTTTTGTATACGGTGATCCACTCCTGAGGTATTACTGTAATTTGTCTGGGGAACCAGTGTGTGGCACCCGGACCCATACGTTACAAAGTGGAATCAGATCCAAGTTTTCTTTTTTTCTTACTATAGGAAATGGTATACAGGATTATAGGAATATTCAGGCCTTGGTTATGAGTACATGCATGGAAATAGATTCCCCATGTAAAGGGGAAGAACTCAAGCACCCATGGTGAGATTTTTGTTATTATTTTTTAACACTAGAGTTGAATATTATTTTACATTTGGTGGAAAAATTTTGGTGTGATGTGATTATTTTTGTTTTGTTTTTATGTGGTTTTACTCATGAACCAATAAGGAACTGTGTTTTAGTTTTCAGGAATCATTTTAGAAAATCAAGACTATTGTGTCTTTCATCATATATTGTCACCCATGGGAATACATGATATGGGTAGGTTGATGAATATTAATTGTTTTACATTATTATATAATTTAAATGAAAATTTTCCCATTGTGAATTGTGAATTTTCTTAAAATTATACTAGATGTGAATAATTGGGTGTCTGATGAGAAAATTAAATTGAACCAATGCTTACCATTTGTTAAACATGAACTATATTTATTATGGTTAATGGTAGAGAGAGTGAATCCATTTTAACCTTTTCGATGGAAAAAGTGGTAAATGACTTGTTATGGAGTTTTATAAATCCATTTTGTTAACTATGTTAATTTTTTAAAAGGAAAAACCTATTTGTTGTATATTTTGACCTTGATGTGGGTGATTTTGGTAGTTATAATGACCTAGCATGAAAACTCGTGGTTAGGTTTTGTGATGGACCATCTGGTTTTAAATAATTGTTGTTACATGTTGAGGGGTTGGAAACCAGAAGACATTCAACAGATTAAGTTGTTTCTATAGTCGGAGGTATAATCAGTGATGAATCATTTTTATTTTGGTCACTGAAGACATCTAGGTGTACTCTTAATTAGTGGAGATCGTATACCCTAAAATGACATCATCCAAAGTATATTGAGAATGATCTAGATTTACACCTAGCTACCTGAATATGTTTTGGTTGGGATATGGCCTCTTAGTGGTTGTGCTTATGAAGAGGGATATGTATACCTGGATGGTGATTTATACTTCGCCAATAGTTTATAAATAAGGACCATATAAGGAGTATGTTTTTATTTCATAGGAAAAGTCTAGGTGGGCCTTTGATGGGGTGGGTGTGAATCCCTTCAAGGTAGTTTTTAATGGAACAGTTATGTTCCATTGTTGGATGGTTTGTTACGATTTTTAGAAACACTAAATTGCTAAATATGCCAGGTTTTTTGATGAGTTTTATCATGAGACTAATGCGTCCTAATACGTGCATCTGATATGTGTGATATATCATATAGAGAATTTTTTCTGCTAAAAGACCATGCCAAATTTTGGATTTGTATGGAGACATGGATGGCTACCATATGACACTTTCGAAAGGGATGCAGATTAGAAGGATGAGTGTCCTGACAATTTGACATGGAATCATAGTCACACTTGGAAGTGAAGCTTAAGGAACATATATTTTATTGAGGGTATATTTCATGATATCAAGATTTTATATAGGTGTCTCGACCTATATCACAGTTTTTAATTTAATCTTTTTCTATTACAAATTGTTTTTTTCTTAACTTGGATGAATTCATGAGAAAATTGGAGAATTTTGGAAGGATGATAAGAATTTTCATCATCTATAAATGGTACCTGATTATTTTTTACATATTTAAACAATTAATGGAAGGGGTTTCATGGTTTCTAGATGAATTAAGCATTGTTTGAACATAGTTGAAAAAAGTGTGCAATGGGTTGAATAGTTTTCACATGGTTAAAACAAAGTGTGAAACCAATTCCCTGTTTTTCGCATGGTTTGTGTATAGATAAAAAAATTGTATGACCTGTTCACATGGTCTGATAATTGTTAAACAATGCATACAACCTATGTGTGCGATGTTGAATTGTTACAGTACATGGTTTATACAAACTGTGTGACTTGGACAAACAAACCATGAACCCAAAAAATAAATATAATAATTTTTTTTTTAAAATTCCTGAAACCCATTTATTAACGACATGTCGGACCTAGATCGACCTAAATAAGTTTCTCTCATTTTTTAGGCTCTTAGGGGGTTTCTTAAGGCTCTCTACCTCTATTTTTGGTGAATCAATGCTCGGTTCTTAGATATGAATCTCTACAGATAGGTGGTTTCTTCTTAAATAATTTCCTATCTCAAATATTTTATAGTCGCATCCTTTGAGATTGTTTTCTTATTGTTTTGGGTCATATTTAGATCTATTATTGTGGATTTAGATATTGGATACTACATCTAGATCTAGAATTAACTGTTTATGATTTTATTAGATCATGGACTTATGTATTAGATTTGGATCTCATTCAGTGATGTTATTCTACCCAAATTGGGGAAATTAATTGGTGATTTTCGTCCCCATTCTTGATGTAGGTGGTCTATTATTAAAATAATATAGTATTTACATGAATTATGTGTATGAAATTGTTCAATTTCTATTAAATATTTTTCAATTTTGTTCTTGATTATATAAATTTTGTTTAACACTTAGTTAAGGAAAATGTGAAATAAGGATATTAGGATTTTAGATCATGATTAATTAATTATTAAATTAATAATGTGACATTGATATTGTTGAATTTATATAATTAATTATATATTTACTTATGGGATATTGACATTATGAATTGAGATAATTAATTGTGGAATTAATTATGGGATATTCAAGGTTAGAATTAATATAATTAATTATTGAATTATATATGAGATATAGTTGTTATGAATTAAATAATTAATTAATTAATTTATTATGAGATTAGAAAATTGTAATATGGATAATTAATTGTTCAATTATCTATGGAGTTAGTGAGTTTATTGAACCTGGTTAATTTTTTGTATATTTAATTAATGGAACAGTTGGGATTATGAAATTGTTATTTGGGATAGTTAATTGTTGAATTAATTAGGGAGAGATAGATATTGTTGGTATTGAATAATTAATTGAGGAATCAATTATTTTAATATTGAATTTGTTGAATAGAGATAATTAATTATAGGGTTAATTATTAGAGATTACTATAATTTTGAAATTAATTGATATGGAACAATTTAATGAATAAATTAATCGCGGTGATCGAATTAATTGAGATAAAACAAATAATTGACGAATAAAATTAGGTTATTGAATTAATTGAGCTAAAAAATTATTTGATGATTTAATTAGGGTTGTTGAATTGTTTGAGATGAAATTAATTAATTGATTAATTAATAAATTATTCTATTAATATTATGTACTTATTAAATTATATATTGGAATAAATTAATTGAATAACTAAATAAAGTGTTTATTTTTATTATTTAATTGTTGAATTAAATAATGGGTTTAATTAATTAAATAATTAATTTATTTGAGTAGTGTGATTATTTAATTATTTAATCTAATAAAGAGATTGAAAAATTGAATAATCAATTAATGTGAGTAATGTGATTATTTAATTATTATAATAAATAGTGGGGTTAATGATTTGAATAATAAATTAATGTGCGTAATGTGATTATTTAGTTTTTGAATTAATTAATGGGAATAACTAATTGAAAAATTAATTTATGTGAGTTATGTTAGTATTTAATTATTTAATTAAATAATGGGATTGATGGAACTAATTAATTGAATAACTAATTAATGTATTTAATGTGGTTAATTAATTATTGCATTAATTAATGGATTTGACGTGAATAATTAATTGATAACTGATATGACTTTATTATGGATTTGGATAATCAATTAATGAATAAATTATGAGGTATTGATATTATTTTTAAGTTATTCCATTATCTATACTATATCTTGTCATCATCCCCTCCAAGTGTCTCTATCTCCTTCAGTCTCATCCTAATTTCATATCATAGTCCCCACTATGTACAAATTGATATAGATACCATTCATCCCCATATTATCTAATTGACTATCCTAAAAATTTCTCTCCATCTTCATTGATAGGGCTTCGTTAAATCTCATCTCCCTCTCATTGACTCACTGTGGTAACAATTCCAACTCCTCTCATTCCACATATCTTCCCCTTCTATTCAGGATCCCTCTTATCCAATTGTTCCCATATCTCAATCCAACTCTTTATCTCCCCCTATAATAACCTCTTCAGTGCCCCTCTACCCCCTTCATCCAAATTCCTCCATTATTATTGTCTCTACCATATTCTCTCTAGGTCACCATCTGTTATTTTTATTGAGGTCCCTCTACTCCTCTGATCCTAGTTCCTCTTCAATTCCCATTTCTATCGGCCACTCTCTATGTCACCATATCAATGTCTTCTCCATGTACATATGCACCCCATTCCACATTACTACAATCCCTCCATCCACTCCATGTATACCTAAAAGATCTATCCCTCTATTAGGTCAATAATATAGTCACCCATGGATGTATTTTTCAATAATTTTTAGGTTTTTTCATCAAAAAATTAATGAATTAACTCCCCTGCTCTCAGAAAAATTCTTATATATAATGTTGTCATAATTTTTTCATGAACACAAGAAGTTGATGGATTTTCACTGATGGCTTGAAGTCACTTCTCTACTACCGTAAAAAAATTACTCTTTTTAACTAATAATGTCTGCACAAGTTTGATAAATCAGTGGATATACATTCCCTTAACTTCATTATATGTATTCTATTACATTTAGCAACATTAATTCATTTTATGTTTTTCTTAACATTTATTGATTAATTTTATCCTACATGTTACTATTCCCTCTCTATGGATATAGAAAATTTCCACCCCCTTCAATATATAGATCAATTATTCAAAAAAAACGTTTTTTTCTTATCATAATTGTTTATTATAAAATTTCCCCTATTATTTTAATTATTGATGGTTGATTGTGATTTTCAATTTCTAGAAAAGGAATTTTAGTCGCCACTCATATTGCTTTATAATTTTGAATTTGTTGATTAAAATCTCTTTATTCTTATTGAGACTTTCCAAGAATTATAATTTTTCCTAACCATTCCTCTTTCAATTGACCTCCCTCAATGCAGGGTTGAAATTATTTTCTATAGATGGGTGATGATTTCTAGGAGGTAAACAATATTGAAATTTATCAAGATTCTATATATAATATTTTTTTGATATATTCCTTCTTTTCTTATTTTCAGCTTAATGTATGTAAACTCCCCCTCCTCTCAGTATATTATTCATCTTTTTCCCATTCTGCTCATATTTTTCTATTTTAAATCTACCATTATGTTTTTGTTTCTATGTGATGACTACCTATTGAGTTTTGTATTATTTAAATTAATCAAACATGTATATTATAAAACAAAAAAAATATTTATGATGTAATGTTAAATATGTGGTTGATTTTTGACTGATTTTCTAATATTTTAATCTATCATTCTTTTACTATATTATGAAATAATATCACTTTTATGGGTAATATTTTATAAAAAAAATAGTTTATTACAATTTAATGGAGTTATATTTCATTATATTCACATTGATCAATTCATAATCTTGTTTTATTTTAGATTTTATTTTAATTCTTCTACGAATTGGTCATAAAGGTGTTCTTACGGAGTTTTAATTCATCTTAGAGTTAGTACATTATATGTTAGAAATATTTTATTGATTAATCCCATGATATGAAGGAAAGTATTTTTTAATGAATCTAATTCCATTAAGGTGTTCATAATAAATTAACAATAATTTATATATATTTATATCTTAAATTTACCGCTATATTTTCTAAATGTTTATTATTTAATTTCTGATAGTCATATTATTACTTGATTTTCTTTTCCAATATGATCTGGATGATAAATTAATAATAAAAGAATATTGAGATATCATCAAAATAATAAGCATCATTTTGTATGTATTTATAGTCATTCTTAAATTTAGTTCTCTATATGTATCTATTTCATTTATGTAACTTAATAAAAGTTCGTTACATATTTCACCAAACCCACACTTAAACCATCTACATTACATATTTGTGTAATCATTAAATTTACATAACATTGATATGATATTGATAGATTATTTTTATCTGACCCTTAATAAGGCCATCTTGATGAGTTAGTAAAATTGATTTTTTTTTAATATCAACTGATTACATTTCATGGTTTAATATAATTATCATATTTTTTAATTATCTCATATTTATATGTTAATTAAAGAATTTAAAAAATAAAATTACATTTTGCATGAATTTATATTTCCATATGATTTCATTTTAAATTATATATTTTAGAAAAACACTCTTATAACCCACTATATTTCATCTCTATATATGTATTACATTCAAATAACACATATATCATAATGATAGACTATTTTTAACTATCACCCAGTAAGGTCATTCTCATATCAGATAGTTTTTTATCTCTCATGAATCATGTTCATGTCCCTTTTAATATTCTCTTATTAGGTGGTGTTTATAACCTCTATTATTATCTAATATTGAGAGATGGATGTAAATTTTTTTTACTTAACTATTTCTATAAAGTATTTATCAGAAATCAACATCCTATAGTAAAATTTTATCATATTTTTCTAGTTTCCATGTGATCTATAATCATCGATTTATTTTCTCATTATTTTATTTCCTTGGTATAATTTTTTATATAATATTATACATGTCACTTCATTTTTAGGTTACTTGTGATCTTTATCTTACAACCTTCATATTTTTTCCTTCTAATTTATCTTTTCATTTTTTTTATTTATTTTCACATTATTTGATATAACTCATAACATTTCCATGAAACTAGACCTCTTATTCAAACATTGACATTAAAATAACCATATTTATGAATACTTCACATGCATAAGTATTCCACAAAAAAATTGAAAATACATACTATTTAATTTTATCCAAGGATGCCCTGGGACAATTTAAAATTCGTTGGTATCATAATTTTTTATTATATAATCTATTTGAACTGTTTTTCCCAAATTGTATTATATCAACATGTATACAATTCTACAACATCTTGCATGATGATAGAGGTTAAGTTGTGGATATTTTAAGATTTCAATGGAAATGTACTATTTACATTTATTGTTTCTTCCCAATGGTATGATTTATTAATATTTTGTGATGCCCTACAAATGGTAATTTTTGTGGATGTTATTAGCATGAATGTTAGTGGAATTTGAAAACTAAATTAATTTTCCCCCATTGATTGTAGTCGGTTGTCAAATTCACACTATAAGGAGCCGAAAAAATTATATGAAAAGTAAAAATATCTTGGTCTAGGATTTAAATTTCAGTTCTCTATATGCATATACTTCTTATTAGGAACTCAATACATGGGGGTTTTATATTTCACCTAACCTGATCTTATAACCCTCAACATTACATCTCTTTATACACTTTACATTTATATTTTCTCGGTATGATATTGATATATTATTTTTATCTAAAACATATTCTGGCCATTCTATTGAGTTTTTACCATATATTTTTATATCTTAATCTGATTACATTCTGCAGTTTAATATAATCATTATATAATCATCATTTTCAATTACATATTTTAGAAAACCTACTCCTATGTTTTGGTTCATTAATATTCTATTGAGGACTAAATGATTGGATTTGAATTTTCCAAACCAATATGTTAAGAACACAATGATTGTGAAACCATTTGGTTGAGGTTAAGGGAACTGAAATTCACCATTGTTCAAATGAAGCAGATGGATTTCCATGGTGAGCTTTGTATTATAGGGGAGATGAATTACTGAGAATTTACGTGGTTCATTTGCAATGAGTGATCCCATTTGAAAATGTAAATTGATGATTTATTTATTGATATAAGGTTGAAATAATGAATAATAAAATTATACATGTTTTCAAAGACATATGGTGAGGGATTCGACATGATTTTTAAGAATTTTAGGGATTTCAATTTCGGTTCCAATGTTCAGAAAATTTATAATGGATAATGTTGTGCCTATCAAGATAGACACGATGATAATTGACAATGAATTTTATTAAATTCATCATTTTAGAAACTTATTACTAATCGTTAGTTTCATATAATATAAAAATTATGTTTGAATAAGATGATTTTTAAGAATTGTTCTCGAAATTAACTATTATTCCTGTGAGATTTCAATTGGGAAAACATATTATTGATGTTCATATGATATTGTTATAAATTTTTTGTGAAATAATTTTAGGAGTTTTAGTTTACACCAAGGTAGTTAGAAAACAAAAAATTAATAGACGACTTGTGTTAAGTTTTAGGCAAATATGTGTTTCATATAATTCAATTGTTTCTTATTAATGGGAAAAAACATAGAGAACTTGGGAAATTGTTGTCTTTATCCAACTGGGAGACTTCAGATTATCATCCAGAAGAAATAAACTCATCTAAGGAAACAAATTAAAAAAATTAGAAGCCAATTTTGTTCTCTTTGATCATACATCTTATAGAAGTGACTCATTAGAATAGTTATGATTATTAATTGAGATTATAACACTTATAATATGTCAATTACATTTTGAGATTAATTTATTTTTCTTAATCGATCACATTCCATATGTATCCTCAGTAGTTTTTTCCTAAATAACATGAATTAATGTGTTAGATCCTTGATATAAAACGTATTAATATTTATAACATAATATTTCTCAATTATTATTTCACACAATGAGCACCAAATATTCCACCAGTTCAATTTACTTTTTTCATATGTGATAATATTGAAAGATATCTTCAACAACCTACCCTCCTACAATTAGATTTGTTACTTCACTATTATACCAGTGTATGAGTTATAAAATTAAACATTGAAGGTTGTAAAGACCATCATCCTATTATAAATATAACACCATTTTTGTGGAACATTTGTGATTATGAGTCTTAGGGTCTTTGAAATAAAATACCATGTAAATAAAAATAAAAATGATATTGTTCCATAGACATGAAAATATAAAATCTATTAGATAAGTATCAAAATATTATATTAGATGTTAGTTCCGCTAATATGTAAAAAATAAAAAAGTGTAAAATTTGAGGCAAATAACTATTATGGTGTTATAATATTCAAGGATTAGTTTTAACATTCTTTAACATGTTGCTTAACATGTTATTTTTATATTTTTTAAGACATGAAATTGATTTTGTTGAAGTTGGAGATCAATTAAATGGGTCATGAGCAAACCAAATTTGTATGGATTGTGGTCAAAGGTTAGTTCCACTATAAGTAATATTTTTTTACAAATACCGTGTTGAGTATTGATGTACTGATTTTTTCATGGACATAATCTAAATCGATTTCGCCTCTGTAAATCTTTTATTCATATTCTAAAACACTCCCATGTTGATTTCACATGGGATGAAATAAACATTGTTTACAATGGTGATATTGATTCTCATGATACAAAAATATTAAATCTAACTTTATATATTTTCATGATTCAATATCATGTTTTCATGCCTTCAGATTATATTGATGTCTCTCTG
Organism: Viscum album; assembly: GCA_963277665.1. NCBI lineage: Eukaryota > Viridiplantae > Streptophyta > Magnoliopsida > Santalales > Viscaceae > Viscum > Viscum album. The sequence goes on along the minus strand of OY728153.1, from coordinate 408,543,496 downwards.
TTGAAGTTAAAAATCATGGGTGACTATCTCCAATCAGGGAATATAAATATGGATGCCCCTACAATTACCCATGATTTGTATATTCAATTGATAATTGAAACCCACAAACTAGTTATATTGGCAATTAGTGAAGAAGGTACACATTCGGATGATCTGGAAATGCCCTTGATGTACAAAACAATGGAGAAGTCGTAAGCTGGTGTAGCTTTTGAAGAATGTATGATGAAACTCCTATTACATTTTTAATTTTCCAGAGATTTTTTCAGATGTAACCATGAAATCCAATGTGTATCTTCTTTAATGAGGTCACTTGGATTTGATTGAAAATTCATTGAAATATATCTATGGTCTGAATGAACAAATAAAGATTAATTTATAGACCTTTAAAATCATTTAACATTTGTATTTTGGTATTGTGGACACCTCTCTAGCCATCAACATGATTTTTGTTATCAATACCTAAAACTTTATCAAGGGAGAGTAAAATAGATTCCAGTTTAACAAATCATGTGGTGGGGATGTATATAATATTCTACATGAAGGTTATATTCATCACCATTGCTATGTACCCTACACATATATTCATAAAAAATTATATTTAGAGTGGTTTTGTACAATTTTTTAGTCAATTGACACATTTATTTTATTTTTATATTATCCCTTTGTAGTTTTTATGTTGCCTTTTTAATTAAATTTCTTATTTATGTGTTCAATCTATGTATATAACCATCAGTCTTCACTCTATTTCAATGTGTCATGAGTATTCTACTCACATTACATCTTCTCCAAATTTCTTCCCACTCCCCCTATGATTGAAACAGATTTCATAGATCATCATCATTTTTTTAGGCCTATGAAAATTTGTAATTACATGATTATGCTATGAAAAGAGTGTGTTGGGTAATAGTTAATTGTTCATGTATTTCTGAGATAATGTGATTATTGATTTATATAATTAATTATGTAATTGCTTATGAGATATTAAGATTATTGATATGATAAAATTAACTGTAAAATTAATAATGGGATATTGTATTTTCTTTTAGGTATAATTAATTGAATAATTAATTATTAAAACTATTAAATTGTGAATTACTAATAATAAACTATTGAATTAATTATTGGAATATTGATGTTTTCCAACTAAATTAATGTGATTAATTAATTATTTAATTAATTAATGAGGTGAATGTGATTAATTAATTAGTGAGTTAATAAATGTAATAGACATCATTAAATAATTGCGGGATTAATTAATGTGATAATTGTCATTAATAATTTATATAATTAAATAATGTAAATATTGGATTAATTAGATATTGGATTAATTAATGAGAGTTATATAGAAATCAATATTGATATTGATTAATCATTATTTAATTGATATAGAGAATCATATGATATTTTGATATATTTCAATGATTGATATGTGAGTATGGGACCTAGATTGATGCCCCAAATAACCATGTGAGATTGATTGATACACAATTGTGGGACATGGATTGATGAACCAAATACCCATAGAGTGTAAAAGTTCTTGCATGAAAATTTTATGGGGCATGGGCTAAGGCCCCGAAGACCTATGATGTGTGGGATAGTGACCGATGCTCCAAATACCCATGATGTGTTAGATGGGGAATGAATCTCCAAATAATAATTGGGATCCAGATATGAAAATCAATACCCAATGTTATTGGTATTATATTATGGATAAAATTATCCATTATTGTGAATTTAAAGGAAATAGATTATAAAATACCATTTTATAATTAATTCAATAACCCCAAATAATTATATTATCTCATTTAATTTAATCACCCCATTTTATTCCATAATTAATTGTTCTATCACAAACAATTTTTAAACTATAAGAAAAATCAATAACTACTTATACAATTATTAATTCATATTAATCATTTTCTGAAAAACAATAATTAATTCATCAATTAATCATTAAATTTCAACACACTCTATCTATCTATAAATAATTCCATAATTAAGTATCCAAATCACAATTTCATAAATCCTACCATTCAAATTTATTAATTATAAAATTAATTTATCATGTTCTAGATTCTCTATAAATCCATAAATCATTCAACAATTAATTACCATAATCTTAATATCATAATCTAATAATGTATTCACTAATCAATTATTCAATTCATTGCATCAATATCCAATTATTAATTCTACAATTAATTATATCAATTCATAACGGCAATAACCCATAATTATTATCACAATTAATTTTCCTAATTCATAATGTCAATATCCAATAATTAAATAAATATTTAATTATCTAAATTCTATATTTTATATATCTCATTATTAATTATCCAAGATCTAAATTCTCAATAACCAAATTTCCCATTTTTCATAATTAGTTAATGAGAAAAATTATTTATTTTAATGAATAAAAAAATTTCTAAAAATGTAATAAAAATTATATAGTTTCATATATATAATTGAAATCAATACTATGGTATTTTAATTTTATACCACCTTATTTAAGAATAGTGATGAACAATTGCAAATAAATATCATCAATTTGTGTGGAATAATGTCATAAAATGACATCCAAATTTAAATCCTAAATCCATAATTGGAAAAATAATGATCATTTAATTATAGGTCTAGATAAAATATACATTATCTATATAAAAAATCTAGATATAGATATAAACAATAAATAACTCAAAAAACTCTTAAAATTATGGGAGAAGAACTCAAGTGAGACCAAAAATCAATTCGGATGAAACCACATACCTGAAGACATGAATACCTAACAACCAAGCTTCGAATTTCTATGAACGGAGCTTGGTAGCCTTATGATACTCTATGAGATCCTACAATAACTAAATAAATTTATTTATAGATAGTTAGTCTTGATAAATGTTTAATATAATTTTTTATGAAAATTGAAAACTATAATTAATTCCTTTAATTTTCACATGCACAGTTTGATGGCCCATGTAGCACAATTAGTACAAGATATGAAAATTTACCATGAAACAATTCACACTTATTTTAACAATTTTAAAACCATGAGACTTTGGCTAAAACATAGTATAACCATGAAAAAACCATGTGAAAAAATGAAATTGGCTTCATAGTTTGTTTTAACCAAGCCCAAGCCATGAAACCCTTTAGGCACGTTGTTTTACCTTTGGAAAAAAAAGTGAAAACAATGGTAAACCATGATTCCCATTCCACACTCTATTTAACAACATTAAAACCATGATTAAACCATTCACCGACCATGAAAAGACTCTCTTGTATCCAAAATTTTTATATTTTCACCCAAATGTAACAATGTTAATACTCAAACTTGTTATACTCAACCCACATCAAAAGAGTACTTGTTAATGGGGTCAAGACACCATCATAAATGGTTAGGATCTTCCATATCTTGTGTTATGAATGAATATTGCAGTTGGACATTCACAATATGTGTGTATAATTGATATGATATATGGGTTCCACATAAAAGGTAAACCCTAATAAAATGTGATACATGATAAATAGATTTGACTGAATTGATTTATTAGATTGAGGTAAATGGTTATCCACTCAACTATAAAAGAGTCATATATGATATGATCAAAATGATTTTACACATGATATAGTAATGTATTATATGGGTTATTAGTACTTAAGAGAAAATATGGATCTTTTACTATTATTTAATATGGTGGATTTATAGTGTCATCATTTCGATGGTAGATTATTTAAATAAATTTCACATTAAATTAATATAAATATAAATAATAAAATGAGAAAAAAATGTATTTTATATAAAAAGAATCACAATATTAAACTTTAAGTTGAGGTAAATCATATTGAAAAGAGGATCTTAATGTAATAAATATCATAGACCTTGATTATTTTTATTATTTCATAAGAATGAAAAGTTCTATGAGTGGGAGAAAAAACAAACTATGTAACTAAATGTTCATTTAGTTCAGTAAAATTAAACAAGATGATTATATAAATAATATAATAATTCAATAATGGTTTCTGAGTCATTATAATTATAATTAGCTAAATATATTGTAGTCTATGAAAATATGTTAATGATTTTCATTGTACAAATGACATAGAGAGGAATAATGTAACTTGTAATGCTTGATAAACATAATGAAGTTATTTTATAATCATTATTTGATGTTTTTTGAAAGTATGAATGAGTTATTTAAACGATTATACTATATCAGAAATATATTTTTGATTGAATAAATTGGAATGTGATATCAAAATTTTAGCACAATAAAGAGAGTAAAATTATAAAAATAAAAAAATATGAAAATGATAAATTAGTTGAGAATTATAAAAATGTATCTTATACAAATCCCACGGTCACTGAAAACCCTAAAGAAATATCATGATGGAGGATTAATGAAAACTATGATGAATTTTTTTAATAAATGAATGATTGTTGTAACTCGAAGTACACTTCATATTTGGTATCCATGTACTATAAATAAACAGTTTTATTTTAAAGGGAATATAATACTAATAGTACGTTTTCCTGAGGCTATAAACATAATGGAGTCAAAATCACGGAATAAAATGATTAATATTGTTTTTTATCAATATATAAATAAAAGGGTTTCTAAATCATATAAATGAGATCAATGAATAATATTAAGGTTATATAGATCTTTATGAACAATAAATATTATAATATTATTTTGATTATATAAAAGGGATTTTATTTTTAACAATAAATTTGTAATAATTAATATTATATAATTTATTCAATACATATGGTTTTTTATTCATGAAATTCTATTACATTTTCTGAAAAGGACAGAATGATTAAAATACAGGATTAGTGATCATCCCATTGTTTATCAGAATATAATAGATATAATCTCTCCACACCTTAATGGAATATTATAAAGAAAAATATATTATTTCATGAAAATTACCTAAATTATATAGAATTAAAAAAATTTATATGTAAACAATATGAAAATTAATAAACATTATCATTTTACAAACTAATTGTTCTCAATTATAGAAAGGATTATTTGTATCTAATATTTTTATAATAAGAAAAATATAGTTTATAAGATGATATTGCGAGTATTTTTTGGACTTAGATAAGTTTTATGTTACTAAATAATGTCACACACTTATATTAAAGATTATATACTATATTTTTATTTTAGAAACTTAGGTGTCTTATAGCTTATTATATGCACAACACCGAATAAAAAATGAACCGCTGAATTATCTATGATCATTAAAATATTTATGTTGAATTAGATGGTTAAAATAGAAGTAACCATATAATATATTATATTTTTAAATAAAAAAATTATTGTTAATTTTAATAATATGTAATTTAAATTAGTGTTTCTATGCAAATAATAAGGATGAAAATTATTGAAAAAGCAACATTTCTAAGAATTATATTATGAGTTTTTAGAAAAATAATTATATTTTGGATAAACTCTTTTGTTGATATGAATCATATTTTAAAACTAGTATGCTTGTTTATTGATATGAAATATCAAAAATTTATAGTTAATATTTTTTAAAAATGTTATTTTCCTGCAAAAGCAATTTTCATTACATTTTTATGAAATTATTTTCAAGTTAAATACTAAAAAATTTTATTTTTTATTTTTTAAATATAAATTTTTAAATATGAAATTCATTTTTGGATTCATCATATCAATATTATCTTAAGATTATTTTTTATTTTTCTAAAATAATTGATATTTTATAGAATATGGAAGAAAAATGTTTTTATTAATACTATTACTTTTAAGGTTCTATCACTATATAATTAGGACCAAAAATGCTGTTAAATAATTTAATTGATAATATATGAATTTAATGTGTAATATTATATTTTTTAAATACCATTCTAAATTTATAGAACATATGTTTAACATTTTATGAAAATATGTAATCATTTACTCTAAAAACAACCATTTATCACAAATATTAAAAATTAATTTTCTTCACATGTAGAAATTTAATCTAAAATAATTGAGATAATATTCTATATAATAATAATAATACTTTTTCATATGGTAAATTTAATTTTCATCCATAAATTTATGATTTCTATGATTAAAATTAAAGACCATGATAATCGTGAAAATGTCTTTTACAAAGATTTATTCTATTAATGTTTCAAATTTTTGATGTAATAAAAAAACTGAAATATTTTATATTATTATCATTAAACATAAATTGAATTATATTAACTCAAATTTAATTTTTAATCAATGAAAGTTATGATTATTAAAACATAATGGTAAAAATAAGATTTTTCTTCAAAAATATGATTTTCCTTATATATAATTTTTTAATTTAATAGAAAATTTTCTTTTATTTATATATTAATTTATATTAAATAGTTATTATTATATTGACCATAAAAGATATATTTGGTAAGGTGGTAGATTTATATGACTAGTAAAAGATAATATCCATTGTTAAACACTAGTTTCCATGGTAAAATGAAAAAATGTTATAAGTAAAAATATAATAATAAATAACATACAACATTATTAAAACATGCATGGAAATTAATTTGAGGATTTATAGGGCCAATATCATCCCAAACTGAATAATTTATAACATTTTTAAAGTTTTTCAGCTTAATAGTTTCATTCCATTAATATAAAACAATGGTTGTTCACAAACCACATTTTTCTTAATTTATAAAAGGGGACACTTAAAGAAGCCTATGATCCTAATTATATGTCATATACCTTTCATTTCCATGAAGACTTCCCGGAAAATTATCAAGTACCCAATGTGAATATTATTTTATATTTATCTCTATCTTTATATTTTTTTCAATTAATAACATATCCTATCAAGGATATATAATATTATCATTGAATTTATTTTGATGATATTTAATTATTTTAACATAAAATTAACATGGATTCATTTCCATCCACATAGAAAAAAAACCCATATTTACAGGAAATTGTTTGGACTATTGTCTCTACAATGTAACATTCTCTTCTTTTTTCGTATTGATTTTATATCGTAATAAAAATAATGTAAAATATAATTAAAAACAAAAAAAACATCCAAATAATATCCTAATTCTTATATTATAATAATAATATTTAAAAATGAACAATTTCATAACCATACTCACCAATCAAATAAAGGTATGTTCATGTTTGGGTCAGTTTAACTACCTTCTTTTAAAATTCATTAAAAATATAAAATAGATAAATTTGGGATCTATATTACTAAATTTATTGTAAGTTAATTTTTTCATTATTCTTAAATTTTAATATTATAAATTTAACACATTATTAAAATAATTTATTCCATCAATAAAAATATTGAAATATGCTGACATTGATTCCATTTCATGAAAAATAATTAATACAGTAGTGGAAGATCCTCCAAATTAAGTATGAGTTATTTATAACAATAGCTCAAATTATCTAGGAAAGAGAAACCTTATGAGAATAATGATTAACAACAATTCTTTTATTAAACTAGTTCAAAACTACCAATATAACTCTCAACTAATATTTAGAATAAAACATAACTATATAATATACTTGTACTTAATAGATATAAATAATTTTTTTAATTATTTTATATTTGAATAATGTTAACATATAGAATATGAGGATATTTTTTTTTTACAGAAGAGTTTTTAGTGATTTTGAAAAATCAAGGCAAATAATGTAATCATATATTTTTTAAAAAATACTCCTTTAGAAACAATTCTTATTATAAAGAATGCATTTATTTTAATTGTGAATCTATATAACAATAAATATTGTGTATAAAAAATCTAAAATTATTAAATATATTTAATGATAAATTTGAAATTCTAACCACCATGGTTTTTGAATTTAAAGATTCTAATTTTATAAGGTATTTCTTGGTATCAATTTTTATTCATTAAGACATGTTACATTTGTAATCGTATTTCCATTTTGTGGTGTCTATTGATTTAATATCCCATGAGTGTGATATACTTAATTTTCAGGGAATTAATAGGATATAGTAATCCAAATCAATTTCATTTCATCAAATGACACTTAAATCAAGTTTTACCTTATTCATATCTATGAAAACCAAGGTAATTCTGAAAGTATATAAAATATTATGATTTATAGGAATTAATTTTAAAGAATTATATCTATAATTTTTTTTAAAATGATATAATAAAAAATTTTACTAGAAAAATGAGTAGTTTTATTTACCAAAATTGTTTTCCAATGGGTAAAATGAGATTATTTAAATATTATATGTTTTTATTTTATAAACTAATTTTTAAAAAAAATTACATAAATTTTGGAAATAATGTAACAAATTTAGCATTGGATGAAATATTTTTTTGATTTTTTTTAAATTTTGATATTATATTGAATAGTGAATATTGGAAATTTTTAAAAAACTCACATTTCATTTCATTAAATAATGTAATTTAAAATTTCAATTAAATTTATGACTTGATTTAAATGTAACATAATATCCATTTAAATAATAATAATATAATTAATTACCTAAGTAAAAAACCTTTTATTTAATATTTATAAAATATCATTTTTTAATTATAAACACACTTTTCCAAAAACAATTTCTTTTGGCATTTTTTTATAATTATATTAAATGTAATTTTACACACTTATTAAAATTTAATTCAAAAAAATTAATTCTATTTTTTTATCATGAGGATAATTTTTTTTAATTATTTAAAATGTAATTTTCATCATTATGAATAATAAACATGGTAACAATATGTCACTGTGGTAAGGGGAAAACCAACATAATTAAATTTTAGAATAATAAAAAATTCCACAAAATCTTATATAAATTCTTATTTTAAGATTTTATTTCAACCCTTAACAACATATAATTGATATGTTATAGTTTTTCAAACACTTTAAAATGATTAAGACATTATAATATTTAAATTATTATAGAATTTAAAAGCGTGTGACTCTTGTCACATGTAAAAGGGTGCCTCATCTAATCAATTACTTACACCGTTTGATCACTCCAGTTCATCCTATACATAACCAAAAACCTCTCCAAATTCCCTCCAAATGTCATATATGTCTTCTTATTATCAATATTCCAATCCATGAAAGATTATGGTGTAATAAAATGGATGATATCTATGGAGATTGTATGGTCATATCCAAACTATTAAGCATTTAATTATTCTTCACCTCATTAACATCTTTTCAATGGATGTTGAAGTAATAATATAATTTTCTTAAATATATATATATAAATATTATTATTATTATGTTAAAGCCGTTTTAAAACTCTTTTTCCATCTTATGAGAAATGAATATTTTTCTCGTACATACTATTGGAATTCTACCACTACAATGTAATGCGATATTTTCATAATCATATTATATGGATGGAAATAATTTTTTAACAAATTGAATATATAATATATTTATTCTATAATTATGATTATATAAATATAACATGTTACATACATTCATACTCTTTTTTAATGTTGTAGTTTTATAGTCTTTTTCATGTGTATTTTTCGAATACTATGTCTACTAAGTGATGTGATTCTTATTTCAATTTCACAATATAAGTATGATAATAAGGATTTTTATTATAAATAAATATGAAACATACAACATATTTATTATTATGAGAGGGTAAAATATTTTTAAAATCTATATTTTTCCTCCCATTTTAATACTAACACTGTTATTTAATAATACACATGTATTACCATCACTATAGAATGATGGGGTCAATTTTTATTGATAAAATTATATGGTTAGATATACAAGTGTGTAGAATATATAAAAAATTTAATTATTACATGTTTGAGGTGATTTTGATAAAATAACCACATACCATTTAACCATAGTTAACACATTTATGTTTTGATAAGGATAAAACCTGAATGACCCCAGAACATCCAACATGAAGTGAAATATTTCAGAAAAAAAACATAGTAAAAAATACATTTAAAGTATTAATATTAAAAAATGATCACTTAAAATGATCATAAAAAATTATAAAACAAATTTTATTTTATCATTTAGTATTTATATAATATACGAATCTATACGGGACATAAGGCAAGATATGTTTATATAAAACCTTATTTTAATGTATTCTATTAAAATGTTTTTATTCCATGTCAATGTTCATTAAAATTATGCATGAATTTTGATATTTATAAATAAAATTATGTGAAATTCCATTTTAAACACCTTATAAAATTTCATTTGTTGATTTAAAAAAGAAAAATTTAAATCAAATGTGTATTTTTGATGTTTTCTTCACCAAGGTGAAAAATAATTTTTGTTATTATATGAATATTAACTTATTTCTCATCCATTATAATCATTATTAATTATTAATATTCATTTAAATTTTCCCATGGTTATTATCCAGTAAATGTTTTTCTCAATATTATAGTAATTTATAATTTTAAAACATATTTCTATGGAAATATATTATATTTTTCTCAACTTTATGATATAACTGAAAGTATTACTTATAGGATTCAATGACAATGAAATTGATTATTATGATAAATGATTATATTAAATGTGTTTTATTCATTTAATGGTTATTATAAAATTTATTTTAACTAATACTGAGCCTGATATAATATTGATTATGGTTGAACCAAATGTAGATATTAAATTCATTGGGTATTGTGATATAGTTTGTTGATTATAGGTTACCCCTATGAGATATAAGACATATCCAGTTAAGTGATTCCATTGTAAGGGTTATTATAAGGGATAATGTATGTATAATCTCTTAATTTACGTATATGAAATTAGTTTGAGTTTAAGTAAATATTTAATACAAATATATGGGATTGGTAAAATTTGGTTTTAAAAAATTTATTACCATTTATAAAACAATTGAGAAAGTGTTGTTTCAATTATAAGCTAATCACGAGTTTTCGTTTAATCCATGAAACCCTTTTAGATTATTAATTTCCTTAATTATTGAATATGTAATGTTTCCTAAAATATATTACGATAGTAATTTGTTTTCAATAAAAAATATATATATATTTGAGGTAAATTTTTTATTTTGAAAAAAAATTCATATGAATTTTCATGTTTACAATTCGAATAAAAATATTCTCTAATTTTATGTCCCTTCCAATTATTTGTTTATCCCATTTCATCAAATGATTTTTCACAGATCATAAGAATGGGTAGAAATTTTAATAATGTCAAACTTCCAAATACGATAGTGACCATGAATTGTGAATATAAATCTTTTTAAGGAACTTTGATTATGAAAAAAACTGATACTCTATACAAATTTACATTTTATTATGTAATTTTTCAATTATGTATCGAAAATAATAAACTAAAAATATCATAGATACGTATTAAATTGTATATCTTATTATAAACCATTAGGTATTTTTTTCAATGTATGAGGTATAAAAATTAATACAAATTTAAATGTATTGATAACAATATAGGTTTTAATGATGTCAAAATAATAGTTAAAGATATTATAATTTATTATTATATTATCATGATATATATTTTTATGATATTCAAGTTTTTATATCCAATAAATATTATTTAGGAATATTTTTTCAGATGTAAAATGGGGTAGATGAGGTAGAAAGTAATCATAAGGATAATATTCTTATGAACCTACAACCTGGAAGGGATAGAATTGGAACATAGAAGTTTTTTGGTATGTTGAATCATTTGAAGTATGATATTATTGGAGTAAAAAATAAAAAAGTGTGACATAATTCTCTATACAAGAACATTTTTATAGTTTATTATTACATGTATTTGAATTGTTCAACTTTTGGTAGATCCTAGGACCTGGTGAAATATAATGGATGGATAAATGAACTAAAAAATATAATATAATTATTTAGTGTTAAAATCATAAGAACAAAACCATTATTGTTTATAATTTTAAAGTTGGATCCAATAAAAACCCATGTTGGATGAAGAGAAGAAACGAAAAGGAATAAATATATTATAGGAATGTAATTGTATTTAAATAAATTTTCTTCGAAATGAATTTTCATAATGTTATTTATCATACAGATGAAATGAAATTCCTAGAAAAAAGGGAAAACGTAATGCAATCTATTTAATCCATTGAATCTAATTTTACTTTTTTATCCATATATATATAAATTATCAGTGTGGACAATGAATGAAAATTTTATCATTTTTACTAAATATTTAATCCATGTTTATATATTGATATTCTATCTCAAGAGTTTATAAGTTATGATGAAATATTATAGATTACTGTAAATGTCAAGATAGATTTTGTGGTATTTTATAATAATAAGGATTATAAGACTTATGGGTAGTATTCAATGGGGATATATTTATCGAAAACACCCAAAGCTAATAAAATTCAAATGCCTTCTTTATATACGATCATAAAGATATATTATAGAGAATGTGTTATGATATCTATGTAGTTTAAATAATTCGGTAAGAATTGAAACGTGGATTGGGACTACAAAGAAATGAGTAATTTAAATTTTAAGGCTTCTAATGAACATCACGTTGTTTGATGTTTTAATTTAAATGGGTTACGTTAGTGTGGAAATACATGTATAAAGACAGTGACTCCAAGTTAAAATCATCGTGATCCGAAACAAAAAAGTTGATTTAGTATATTTTCTCACTAATATGGCTTATAATGGACCTCAAAATGATGTGTTTAAAAGTATATTATTAGTTTTTTAATATTATGATAATGATTTTTTTATTCAAGTTATATGAATTATTTTATATCAGGGAGATTTTAATGTAAAATAGAAATATTATATCAATAAAGAAACTCATAATTCTTTCTGAAAACATCTAGGAGTATTATTACGGAAAAAAGAAGCTATATTAATCAAATTTTTATCATATATGGAATTATTTTTCATTAACACCTTATTATAATTCCCATTACAGATTTTGATGATTTTCAGTGTGTCGATTTGAATTCAATTTATCATTATAAGATAGATTATAGAGATAGTATGTTTTTTTGAGAGAGATTTAATTTGAATATAAGAACAAATTCATATCACTGATACAATATCTAGAATATCAGTTAATGATAAATGATCGACGTGATATTCATATTAGAAATATTTTTTAGGAGAAATAGACTATTCAAATGGGTTATTTTTTCCCATAGACAATGAATATATTGATGTTTATCCTTGTGATTTTACTAGACTTGTAACTAATCAAAAGTATGATTTTACAACTTAGTTCTTCATGATAATAAAAATTCAAAAACTCCTCAAACATTCCTTCAGATGAGTTGTTATTGTTAATAAAACAATTAAAAGAGTTTAATGACATGATTCTCATCCATCCTAAAACATCACCATGGATTTATTTTACTTTATAATAAATTAAGGATAGTTCTAAGAGTTTTTTCATTTATTATTTAACACTATATAACATCATTGTTAATAATATGAATTATTTTTCTTATATAAATGACCATTTCAATTAGATACATGATGAAAATTATTTTTTAAGGATTTATCTCAGGTCTAGGTGTAAACTACTGAATGTAAATGAAAGATATATTCCAAGGAAGCTTTTCTATATGATTTATCCTCATAATGAGATTCGGTATGCTCTATTCAGGATTACAAACTCATAGAATGTATTCATAGATCTAATAAATGGAGTGTTCCATGGGTAATTGGATAAATTTTTTGTTTCTTTTATCAATGATATTTTATTATAGTCTAAAGGGTTTAAAATTTGTATAAGAACCTAAGGAGACTTTGTTACACATTAATAGAGAATAATTGAAAGTAAAATTAAATTAATGTTAAAATATAATCAAGTATATTTATTTTATTGGGAATTTTTTCCTAAATATTTCATAATTATTCATTATTCTAAAACCATAGAGGTTGATGAGTTGCTGAGGCAATTAAATGTAATTGTGTTTTATGTTTTCTTATATTATTTGGTTAATTAAAATGGTTTGTTGATAACTATTCTTTTTTATCTATAACACTATCTACGTTAAATATAATAGTATTTCAACTCATATGGATAATGTAATGTGAGGATTGATTTTTAGAATTGAACATTTGAATTGTAAAATATCTAGTGTAATCCTTTCTAACATGAAATTTTGAATTTTTTATTCATATTGAGACTTAATTGAGGGGACATGGTAATTTAAATATTAAGAATTATTGGGTTAACACATATTTATCTCATCAATTGAAACCACATGAGACAAACAATCCCTCACATGACCATCAAACGGTTGTATATGTTTTTTGGTTTAAAATACGTAAGGATAATTTATATAGGGATAAATGTTAAATATATAAAGATTATAAAATATTAAATTATATGTTAACTCAAAACAACTAGGGAATTTGTTAAGGAATATGGCTATAACTAATTAAATATTATGATTTCACAAATCAATGTACTCTAAGTAAATAAAAAAGGTAGATGGTACATTATGTCAGGAAGATAATGTATCATTTAAAATGTTTCATCTAGAACAACATCCTTTAATTAATGATTTAATGAAATTTCAGTTTAAAATGTGTTTAAATATAATTTTATTTTATCATGGATAAGGAATATCTATTTGTATATTTGTCAACAAAAGTTATGGACATGATGATGCAATATTTTACATAGTAATAAAGAGTCAAATTAGTCAACAATGGTGTGATTCCTAATTACAATTTAGATTATTATTGTGTTATCAATTTTGTAAGGAGTTTGTGTGTTCCCATTGAATCAATTTTGATAACAAAATTATGTGCATCTTACAACCCTCTATTTTTTCCTCTTAAATGAAATAAGACGTATAGAGATCTTTGAAACTATTTTTTATTGGATGTTATAAAAAGAGATATAGGTAATTTTATTAGGAAATGATCGAATTATAAGAAGGTTAAATCTAAATTACAACCACCAAAGTGTATTATTCTACCTTTTTAATGCTATAATTGATATTAGAGAATATAATCATGTGAATCACGTTGGAATTACTAAATAAATATTGATTTGATAATTCCAATTGGGATATTATTGACTAATTGACTAAATATACACAATTTCAACCAATATGAGATACTATATATTTGGATCATCTTTAATGTAATTATCTTAATAAAATAGTGTTGTTATATTGATTTATGCTTTATATTTTGTTTTATCATGATGCTCAGATTAAATCAAATTTTATTGAAAGGACATCAGATGTTGATGTGTAATGAATTATATTTTAGTAAACCATTTCATCCTTAATTTAAGGGGAAAATGATGAATTCAATTCAGACATTAATAGAAATGATTCATTCCTTTAATTTCAATTATTATATAACTTGGTATCAACATCTACCATTAATTGAATTTTCTTATAATAACATTTTTAATTCAAGTATTTTGATGACCCTTTTTGTGGAATTATATGAAAAATTTGTCAAACACCAACATATTCGGATTAAGTCAATGAGAGGAAATGTACATGGCCATAATTTCTAGAAGATAATGTTGGGAAGTTAAAGGTGATTTATTGAAACATGAGGATAACTCAGAGCATGTTCGAGAACTATATAGAACATATGAGAAATGATCTATCACTTGAGGTATGTGATCTTTATTTTCATAAAGTATCTTCCTAGAAAAGATTGATGAATTTAAAAAGAAATAGATATTGATGTACATTTTATATTGGTTTGTTTTAAATTATTGAAAAGTTAGGGTTAGTTACAGGTATTATATATTTTACACTGACATTGTCTCGGGAAAGTGACGTGTTTCATTTTCTGTTACAAAGAATTTTTGTACTTTATGTAACTCATGTTTTGATCCCTAAAGTGGTATTGATAAAGTTAAATATAGATTATAAAGAAAATATGTCATATATTTTGAATCATTAAGGGTATGAACAGTGAAAAAATTAAATTCCCGAGGTAATTGTTTTATGTGAAATCCCATGACTGGGGAAGCAATTTGGGAATAAAAATATGTTTTATGGATTAATCTTCTTACCATTTTATATAATGAATTAAATACAGAGGAAAAATTTTCCAAACGGTGGATAATGTGAAATATTATGTAATAATGTAAATAGTTTAATCTTAGGATTTATGAGTATATATTTTTTTGAATTATATTAATCATAGTTTAATAAATAATTTTACCTGATTTTTTCGGTTAAAAATGAATTTTTTTTAGTTAACTATGTTAATTTTCAAATAATTACCTAGTATTATTTAAAAGATAAATTTTTTTATTTTATATATTAAATGAGATAAAAATAAAACCATTTTGTGTAAAAATCATTTAAAATATAACTTCTGATGTTGTTTTTTACTTCTCTAAAATTAAATATTTATGTGAGAATATTGAAAAATTATAAATTTTATAGAACAACTATTTAATATAATTAAATAAAGTATCTTAAATGTACCATTATTTTTTTAATTTGGTTTCAAATTAAAATAAGGTTAATTTTTTAAAAAATAATATAATTAATTCCATAATAATCCACTTTAAATTTTAATTTTTTTACGCTAGTTTTTTCTAAAAACTAAATTTTCTAAAAAATGATTTTTCCAGTTTTTCACACATATATTAAAATTAATTTAAATTGAATATGAAAATTGAATTCTTAAAAATAAATTCCATATATTTAATAATTAGTTTTAAATTATGTAATCATTTCTCATTATTTTTCTTTTACATTATTATTAGTAACCGTGATAAAAAAATTTCCCCATGATTATTGGTAATTCTGGTTAATTAAGGTTAAATTGTTTAGTAAGTCCATTAAATATTTTCTGCATTATTATTCTATGATGTTAATTATAAAATTTTAACCCTTTATTCTAAATTGAATATTTTCGGATCCAGAATCCCAATATTATGAATTTATAATATGTAAATGTATCAAAATATTAATAGTGTTTCAATGCACTCACAAACAACGGGGTAGTTAAATTCATCACATAATAACATTTTTTATTATTAAATTTCATCAAAGGGATACCAAATCCCATCACCATAATCAATCCCTACATATTAGATGTTTTTGTTTTGTTCATCCCCCTTAGAATATTCTTTTTCATAGTGAAATAACAACATAAATATATTAAATATAATGAAGTGGTATTATTATTATGGTACAACAATGTTTTCAACTCCTTTTCCATCTTATGATAAATGAAAACTTCTCTCATTATTTCATGTAGAGTACCACCTACATAGAGAAATGTGTTTAACTATTCATAACCAGATCATGTAAATTTTAATAATTATTTAAAAATGAATATATATTATATTTCTGAAATAATTATGATTTTATATTGATAATATTTTAATTATCATATTAATATTTCATTGTGATGGAAATTGATAACATCGAACATGTGTTCTTGAGGAATACCAAAACCGGAAAGTGATGATATTCATTTAAATTTACACATAATAATGATGAAAATAATGAATAAAATGAATATTTTAAATTATTAATAATTATATAAATTTAAAATAATATTTAAATTATTTCATTTCTGCTCGTTAGAGAAATTAAAGTGTCATTCATGTATACATTTATACAACCTCCTCCATTAAATGATGTGATTCATTTTTTATGACTACATTACATTCTTTTTTATGTTCATAAAATCTATTAATGAAATTATGATAAAATTTTATTGTTTTTTTTTAGATATTAATACCATATCCTATTTAACCAGGGTCAAAACACTGATGTTTATTGTTGTTATATGTCAAAAAACCCCAAAAATTAGAACATGAAATTAATCATTTTTGAAACCAAATAAACCAATGTAATAAATGAAATTAAAGTAATAATTATAATTAAATTAACATGAATATTTTTATGCTATTATAAATAGAATATAATTTTATTATTCAAGATTAAGAGAATGTATGATGCTAGATGAAATATATGGTAAGAGAATTTTATTTTAAACCATCTTTTAAATTATTTCATTCAAATAATTCTCTTCACATTAATATATTCTATAAATGTGTCATGAATTTTTTATATATACATAAAAGGATATTAAATTTCAATTATAACTACTTTTTATTTTCTTTTTTAAGGATTTAAAATTTGTTTATTTAAATTTACAGATTAACACATATTAATATTTTACAAAAGTTAAAACAGAATGGATTTTTAACATATATGTCTTGATAATTTTTCAAAAAATCATAGTCACTATATAATTTTAAGATTCATTTAAATGTTTTAGTATTTACTTTTAAACTAAATATTTTTTTCAACATGTTGGTAATTTTTTGTTTAATAATTTTTCTCATCTTTGTGATATAACTAATAGTATTATTGCATATGGGACTGAATTCCAATTCAAATTACTTTTATAACAAGACTAAAAGATATCTATGATTTATTCATTGTATGGTTTTTTTGATAATTAATATGAATGATGGGTTATCCTACTACATCTCTAATGACTTGTGATCTTGATGTTTTTCTCAAAACAATTTGGTAATTTGATAGATTTTACCAATTATAGGATACTGTTAAGAGGTTTGAGAATTACCTGGTTAAATTATTCCATTGTAAGGGTTCTTATAAGGGTGAATAGTACTATAATGTCCCATGATACCAATATGATATACATATATCATTAATTAAACAACAAAAATAATGGTGAAAAATGACTTTATGTATTTATATAAATATCATTACATTATACACCAAATAGAGATATTATACATAAAACCATACTTCATATTCTTGAGAAGAGAAGTATAAGAAATGGTGATCACAGACACAGTAATGGTAAACATGGTATATATTTTTTTATGATCATAAATAATACTATAATTGGTTCAGAACATCTGATTAGAATTTTAATTTTATACCCAACAATTCATCAATCATTATAATGACATTAAGCTCTGGTAGAACTTATGACATGAATCATAATTGAATCATCGATGAAGAGTCGTGAGATTAGTTTATAATCATAATAACATGTCATAGAAGGTTCTATATTGTTCATAAAATATAATTATTCATATAAATCATATATCAAATCTACCCACCAAGACATTCATCACATGGTAGTCATAGGATAAAAACCATTTTACCTTTATTGGGCTTGGTATAACCTTATGTGTACCTTATTTTGGGAATGAGATACCTTCCAATGTACCATATTTCTATCTTAGGATAACCTCCCTTATAACTATTGAGATAATAATAATTACTAATTACCCAATGAATTATTGGGATATTATAGACCTAACAATCACATAATCAATTCACGTTCAAGAAACAAGATTGTGAAGAGATATATCTTTTAACCATATCTTATCCCATGGAAATGAAAATGAGTTTTATCATTATATCCTCCTCCTAATCATAAACAATAAAGATTGTGAATAAAGAATATACTACCAGATCATCACCCATGTTAATAATACATATCAAATGGATGTTTTCATAGCTAAAAATACAAATAAATATCATAAGATTAATTTTTAAGAAGATATCAATTTTTTGAAATAATTTATTTTAAATATAAAAAAAGCCAAATTATTACCAGAAAAATGTAATTTAGAAACAAACATTGATAATTTTAGTGTAATATTTGGATAAAATATGATTCAAGATAGTTGGAAGAGATATTCGTGTGATGTATTTCAAAATAATAGTTTTATTCAGACACTTCGTAAAAAGTACATTGTTTAGAAAATGAAAAAAACATTCATTATTAATTTTTTTTATAGAAAGTAGAACATGGTTTAAAATAGTATTATTTTTTATTTAGAGAATAAAATAACTATATTTAAAACATTTTAGCAAAACTATGTAGATTGAAGAAATTATTACTAGTTAATGATAGGAATAAAGTTTGATTTCATAAAAACATTATTTCATAATTTTGAGTACATTGTGATAGAAATATTAATAGAAAAAATAGTATCTAGATATAACTTGATTAGGATAATATAAATATGATTTGTGATAGATATACCATATAATTTTATAATGTAAAGTTTTAAGTTTAAATAACCTAAAAATGAGAATTTAACATAAAACCAAAACTGCATTGGTAACATCTAATCCATATCCCCTATAAAGTAAATATCATCAAATGAAATAATAAACACAATGAATATAAAGATATTAATGATATATCATATCAACATGGATTGTATACACTACATAAAATACTAAATTAGTTAATATATAATATGTCTTAATAAAAATATTTATGAGAAACACATTCCTCAAATATGACTTTCCACAAAAAATATCTAAATCCTCTTCATTAAGATAACTCTACTATCAAAAATATTAATCCCCAATATAATTGTTTTATGGTATGTCTAAGAGATCAAAAATGAAGTAAAGTAATTTAGGAATTTATTAGTTTAGGGATAAGATAATATATAGTGTTTAAAACTTTTGGATAATGGTGAACAAGAGGTTCCCTTTATCAGTAAGGGAACTGTCACACATAGAATCAATTAAAATATTTAACATTTACTTATATCATAACAATATCAGAATAACCAAATACACAAAAATTTCATAAATAATTTTTATATGGTATAAATAAACTCAACAAATATTATGTTTATATATGTTGTTGACATTTTTATCCTTATATCTTAGTTAAACCAACTTAAATCAATTTTATCCTTAATAAAAATATTGTATATTTCTAGTTTGAAGACATAATTTTATGATGAAAAATAATATATATTTTAAAAATATATATTAAAATAATATTCCATGTTTGAAATATATTTTTTCATATTCAATTTCTATAGTTTAGAGAAATTATAATTAATAAAATAACACAAAATAAAATAAATCAATTTTCTAGAAAAATACATAATTTATGCATAATAATAATTTTACAATGAAATAATGTAAAACATTTTATTAATAATAATTTTTTTTCTTATTTAATAAATAAAGGATTGTTTTTAGTCTTTTTCATCTAGCTAAAATTGAATAGGACCTATCAACAACCATTAATTAAAAACACCAAATAATAATTTCTAATTTTAATAAAATACATCTTCTGTTCAAAAAATAAAATAATTGGTTATGAGATAAAAAATAATGTTTTAAAATAATTAGTTTACTCAATAAAATAGTATTTGGTTGAAAAAAATGTATTAATGTTTATTGATTCCTGCATTAATTATAATAATTTCATAAAAGAAACAATAAATAAAAAAATGAAATTTTAACTAACAAAATGATTACTATTTTTAGAAAAAAAATATAACTCTATATACTATTAAATGATTATTTTTAAAAAATAATTTCTATTTTTAACAATAATTTTATTAAAATTGGTATAAATTAATTGCAACATCCATACAAAAATGAAATAAAGAACATATTTAAGACTGTGTATTTTTAATCCATAAAATAATATTATTCCCATTCCATTAATAATATCCATAAATAAATGAATTATAATATTTTTAGTAAATATATAACATAAAGATATCATTTAAATAACTCATAAATACTAATTCATTTCATTTTATATGATAAAGGCACATTGATCACATAAAAACAATTGTTTTTTGAAAAAACATTGCTTCTAAATTTCAAATGGTTTTATTTTAATTTATATACAATTGATAAAAATGAATTAAATTTATTCGTATGTCTATAATAATTTTTGAACAATTTATTTCTTTCTTATTCATGTCCTCTAATCCTATGGTTAGGTGTTAAGTGTCACATTAAATAATAAAACATCAATAATATATCCATGTTCATTTAAATATTGTATTTCATGTAAATCTACATATCAAATAAATAAAATTTATATTAATATAGATATATCATAAAATAGATATGTTTTTCATTAAACAAAATTTAAGAAAAATAATCCTTGAAATTATATATCTATTTTGAAAACAAATAAGGATGCATTTACTTCATTTCAACCTTAGGTTCACTTGTAAGTTCCTCATATTTATGATTAATCTAATTAACATAAACCAGGTGAGTATCCTTGTGGCATTGAAAATTATCTCTACAATCCCATTTTTCCTCGAGTTGTTCCTCATATTGATATAATTATCCAATGGTATAACCTCTGTGATTTAAACAAGTGAAGGGTTTCAATTAAAATATGTAGGAGAGATACATGGGGAAAATTTATAAAATGATGGAGATTTAATGAAATAACTAAAAAGTAAAGAATCAATCTTAATATGATCAATAATTTATATGGGACTGATATATCTAGGGTTCAACATTTTCTTCCTCCCAAATATCATAACCTTATTCAATGTAGATTTTCATAGAAAAACATTGTCTCCAAAATTAAACTTGAGATCTGAATAATGATTGTTAATTTATGTTTTCAATTGACTCTGAGCATCCCTAATGTTTTTTTTTAATTGATGTGGAATTGAATTATATTTCCCTAAAATGCCTTAGTCCTAAGAGATGTCTTTCTTCCTTTTCATCCAAAAATGTTGGAGTGATGTAAATTATTCTATAATGGGGTTCATGTGGAATCATATATATTTTTTGAGAATATATTTTTTAATAATGTTATACCAATGGAATGTGTGTATCCAAACAAAAATTAAAATCGACAGAACATGATCTTGATAACTCTTCTTGTGTTTTAGTATTCCTCTCGGGTTTACTATCAATCTGAGGAGTATAACTACATCTAGATCAAAAAAAAATTAAAAGATATTGGTGAAGGGTTCTTCAAATCCTCATTTTTAACCATGGATCTGGATCGAATTCAATAAAACATAGGAATATGTGTCACATTAACACCTATTTAATGTATATATAGTAATCTTTATCAAGATATAAATATTATATGGTAGTAATGAAAAGTGTTATAATCAAAATGAAATATACTAAAACCCAAATTTAACTATTCCATTTAGTTGTTTTGGGTAGTCTTATGAAAAAAATTCATAGAGACATTTTTCCATTTCTATATACATATGGGTAATGATTGTAACATACCCTTAGAAGTTTTCCACTCATAATAATCTTATTGGAACAACATGAACTGTGATACATACTCTGTAATAAATTATTTCATGTTATCAAACTGGAATACAATTTCATATCTCTACACATCTATATAATTGCGATATTAAATAAAATAATTAACTACGAGTAGTATAAAAAAATTATTTACCATGTTTTTTATTGAATGTTCAGATCATATGTTCATGAATCTTATACTTCCTCGATAATAAATGGGAAAATTAAGAAAATTTCTATATTTTTTTGTAACTATACATCTCCATTATGTGTCTCTTTAATAATCACATGGATATATGGTTGAACAATCATTTTTGAATGATAAAATTTAACCAGTCCTTAAATATATCATGTTATATGCACTGAAAACCCATTAATATTTGATATTTTGTGATCATTTTCATAGATGGGCCAACATGATTTTTTTCACTCAGTACATCATCTAATATTTATTTTTTCTTAGGAAAATCCTTATTTTCTGGATAATATTCAATAATATTTGTGTAAATATATAATTTAAAATTAAATTATCATTATATAAACCTCACTTTTCACACATAAACAAAATTCCTCACATTATTCAATGAAAAAAATCATATCTATTAACTCTAAGACATTGGTTGGGTAATGTTTCTCAATAAATTTCCATGTGAGAGAGGCATATAATATCATCATATCATTCTATGATATAACATAACCCAATCCCATATTTGATTCATCACTAGAGATCCCACACCATTCTCCACAATAGGGTAGTGTGATCTCATGATCACTGGCCATCCCTATATTCATATCCTTGAAATGTTGATCACATTTATAATTCTAATGTAAATTGAATCCCTTACATTTGAATAAGGTGTGGGGGTAATAAATATATGAGAATTTATTCACAAAGAATCAATAATACCAAACAAATCTAACAATACAGTCAATACCTATCACATTTGTCAGTTTGGTCATTTTCTAGATAACAATATTCTTTTAAGGATCCATAATTTATACTTTTAAAATATGAAAATTAATTTATCTTTCCTCAGAGTCTTAAATTAAATTTTTATGTGATCTTTATGATCATGTATTCTCCTAGTGTATATAATAAATATAATTTATAATGACTCGTAGAAATGGATGTTGGTAGTCATTAAAGCCTCTATTAATTAAATCTATGAGATATTTGGTGGATTAGTATGTCAAAATAGAATCACTCAAAATTCGTAGTGTTTGTACCTAATATTAAAGGCTATCATAGTTATGTATTCAGTTATGAGCATTAATTTATATTAACTAGAATATTTCTTAATAATTTAGATGTTTCAAATACATTATAAATGGTCAAAAAATAATCAATATGTGGGTAATGATTCATATTATTGATAATGACCAAGTTACCTTCGTGATAATAATTTCATTATTTCATTGATCCAACATTATTGAAAAAAATGAATAGTTTCATTCAATATGGACTCACATAAGAGAATTAATATCTTATAAATATTCTCCAGGAGTCTCTTCTTAAAATCTGATAACTCAATCAAGAATATTCTATATATCCTATTAAGAATAAGTTATTCATAAGGCATTCATTCTATTGAACACAGATCTTCATTATTCGAAGTAAGACTAAGTAACTCTTCTATAATGAAATCAAATAACACTTTAATCATAGGAATATATTTGATGATGATTCTCTGCCTATCCATATGGGATTAATACCCATTATAAATACGATTCAATACCCATAAATATTAATAATTTCCATTGGAAAAACTTATTATCCTCATTCTGATAAATTATCATAAGTGAATTAATAATATGATATGGGAATTATCTTCCTCATAAATTGTTATGAGATATATATAAAGTGATCCATTCCTAAAATCACATAAAAGGCATCTATAAGGTAATAATACAATTTTTGGGATCTCATACCCACATATATGAATAATATATGTACCATAAACATGATTTTTTAATCATTGTACCATGTTGAGGTTTTATAAAAACTCAATATCTGATCATTGAGGATGTTAAATTACATTCATGTAGTCATTTAATGATATAATAAAATTTATATGATTAAGATAAATAATATTCCTCTATATTTAAACATACCTATCACCAAAACTACTTAATAATTCTATCTTCAATCCCTTATTAGAACAAAAATGGTTCACATATCCATCACAGAAAGATAAGAAGTGTGATCAATCATATACTCAGATAATAATTCATACAATGTTTGTAATTAGGAGACCTTATTTAAACACATTAATGTTTATGAACATATCATGTCATTATGGATTAACATAGGTTATCATATATTCCATAATATCATTCATCATATTTTTTTATATAAAAAATTGTAATTAACCAATGCATATCCCAAACCAGTGACTTTCAAGGTGTGTAATCTTAGTCCCACTCATCATGCATCAATTAAGATCATGTTAAAACAAAAATTTTCCATTTAATAGTTGTTACATTAGGTGAATCTATACCATAACTACATCAACATTACAATAATAATATAGTAATTTATTTTATATGAAAACAAAAAAAATACTTTAAAAAATCCAAATATTATCTTACACATAGATTAATAACTATTATTTTCAATAAATTTCTCTAATTGACATATCCAATAAAAAATAGGGAACCACTTGAGTGACCCTAACATTACATACATAAATATAACATCATTTTAAATGAATATTCCATAAATATCACAATTATACACACTAAATGACCATAAATATATATTGTGTTCGGATAATAGAACATAATATTACTTTTTAATGAAATATCTTTGATATCTCCCATAATGAACTTCTCACATACTGTACTATATAGATATACCCTACATGAAACCATTATTTATAACATATAAAATGAAAACATAATAAATGGTGATCGTCAATACCCAGTAAGGTACAACCTGAGATATATCAATCAATGATCATATTTAATTGCATAAAGAGAACAAGGGTACGGGAATTTGAAACTAACATTTTACGTTCATACCACAAAATTCATAGATTGTAGTCATGATATAAGTATTTGGTACATGAAAAACATGAATCATAGAACAATCAATGATCATGCACCTTGATATAATATCATAAGAATTAGATCATTTAATATAAGTTATCATAAAACATGTTTCATTATAATTATCATAGAAATATTATATCAAGGATTCCCACCAAGACATTAATATTGTGTTATAAATCATATCACAACCTGTGTACCCACATTAGTTTTGGGATAAACTACCATGTACCCAATTTAAGGCTTCAGATAACATCTATTGTAACCTTTTTTTGGATTGGGATAACCTCTCATATTACCTTGGATCTGATAATCATTAATCATTAACCAATGCATTGGAGTGATATAATGAACCAACCAGTCACATAATATATTCATATGTAAGACACAAAAACATCAAATAATTCATCATTCCATTATAACATAAAAAATTTAATATTAAATAGATTTCATCAATCTCTTCTCATCTCTATCAATTACCCTCCTGATAATGAATAAATATTATATAATATTATAATATCCCTTGATAATAATAAGTCAAATAAATTGATGTTTTCATAAATAATAAAACATTTTGATGATAACAAGAATATTTATTGGGTAAAATACACATTTCATTTTGAAATAACTTATATAGTATTTAAAAACATACAATATAATTTGAATAAACATATATTTGGAAATATATTTGGAAAAATTTCATGAAATATTTGATTAAAATAGTATTCATGATTGTGTGAAATACCATTTGTGTGGTGTACATTAAAAAAATATGTTTTTCATGACATTGGATTAATGTAAATTATTAAAAAAGTAGATTAAAATTAAATCATTATATAAAAATTCAAACATGAATAAAACCAAAAGTAAAAAATATTTTTAAAATATTAAAATAATTATTGAAAACATTTTGATGAACATATGTTAATAGAATAATAGATTATTGGTAAATCATAAATAAATTTCAGTTTTCCTAAAAAAAATATTTTATACATTTTAGTACATATAGGTATAAAAATAGAAGGAAAACCATAAATACCCAAAATAACTATTGGATAAGGAAATATAAAATATTTTTGTGAGATAGATCATATAAAATCATCATTATAAATTTTAAGAATAATAAATATATGAAAAAAAGATAGATTGTGTTTCAGAACCATCTTGAATTTGGTATCTTTTTTATTATAACCCTAATGAAACAAATTTCATCAATTGAAACATTAACGAAAATGAATATAAATGTATACATTATATATCATTTAAAATGGGTAGTATATTCACAACATAAAATAAACATGCCTTTGAAATGGTATATTACTCCAAAAAATTTTGAAAAACCCTTTCCTTATGTTCGACTTATGTCATTAGTTCTACAGACCTTACATCATTGAGATTCCACGTTTGAATAAAATCTCAATACTTATTAGGATGGTCTTATAAAAAGACTATAATTTCATTAATGGTTCAATGGAAGGTTGGAAGGTATTAGTGTACTTATTTTATGGGAAGAGTGATCAAAATTATTAAATAGTGGAGTAGATGAGGCGCACTAATATATTTAAGGGAAAAAGAACACATGGAATTACATAAAATATTAAATTATAATATATATCATACTCATTTAAACTCAAATTATGGGACCCAAAATTATTATATAATATTTTATAGTGCCTAAAAAATTCAACAATCGGATTTAGACAAGTGTTATAGATATTTTTGGCCTTATCAACCAATGAAATAACTTTAAAAACATTTAAACCATAATCGTGCTAAATTTAATTTTTACCATGAAAAAAATTTTATATGATGTAAAAGAAAAGGAGGATTATAAAAAAATTGGAAATTATAATTGAAAATATCGAATATTGTTTATCATAAACAATTTCAATAGGTGTAAATAAGTATATTTGAATTAATGAACAAAAATAAATGAAATTTGTTTTAGGAAAATAATCGATTTAAGAGTAAAAAATATTATTACATTGATATTAATTAAAAATTGTGTTTAGAATTTTTATATAAAAAAAATAAATTATTTTTAGACGATTTTATCGATAAAAATCCTAATGGAAACTTAAAACCAAGTCATTATATGCAATGTCCAAAAATAGTTTTTAATTTGAATAAAAACAAAACTTATATCCAGATTTTTTAATTTTTTGCTCTAAAAAAAACAATCTTTTAAAAGATATATTTATCTCCATATACATATATTTAGAAAATTGTTTTCAAAAAATATATTGATTAATTCTTAAATAATAACAACATCATAAAATCTATAATATTCCCAAAGGTAACATTTTTCATTTTTCACCCAAAAATATATAATTATATAAATTTGTTAAATATTAATTTTAATCCTATAATTAAATGATTATATCATTTTTAATAAGAATTTTTTTGAAAAAATATAATTATTTTTGAAATGGATTATAATATTTGTTCAGAAAATGAAATAAAAACATTTGAAAACAGAGTTTATTTCAAAAAATTTGTAAAATTGATCTAACACCGATTGAAACCGTAAAGCATTTCGAAAACAGAAATATAAGATCGATCATTGGCGAAGTGAATTATTGAGAAAGAAATAATTGAATTTATTTATGACAATTATAATGGAAATTGGAAATACAAATACAAAATAAATACAAGATTTAGAGAACACAATGTAGAGCCAAATGTCCATCTCATTTCATTAACATATCACCATATTTATAGAGTACATGTGATCTGATCCAACAGTGAGAATATAAAAGGTTGTCCATTAAGAGGGGAATTAATTGGGAATTGAGGAGTCGTAATTATTATCATAATTATAACATCCATTAATAACATTTCATAACACTCCCCCTTGGATATCATAATTTCATGGAACCTTATTTAATCATCAGATAAAAAATCATGTGAGAAAAATAAGTGAAGACAAAATAAATGAATTCCATGTCATGGTACCTAATTAAAAACCTTATCAGGAAAACCCAGTGGGAAATCCTGATGAAGGGGAAAAGAGTGCAGCATTCCCAAATCCCCCTGATTATATCATTTTGTTATGTCTTCAGGACTTCAATTAATAATATTATTTAATTATGTCTCTAGGACATGGGAGGAAGACCATAGGTAATAATGAATGGTCTAATTAAAAATTACAACTCATGGGGATAACCAAAATTTCCATTAAATTTAGATATCCATAATAATTTATAACATTCCCCTAGAAATATGTTTATGATGTATGATTGCCTCATTAAAAGCCTCATCAAGGAAAAACCCTTCAGGGGAAAACAATTGATTAGGGAAAAAGAGTACGATGACATCAAGTCCCCAAAGTGTTGCCTCATTAAAAACATTATTACGAAAACCTAGTGGGAAAAACCTGACTAAGGGGAAAATAGTACAACAATTACGTCTCCAATTCATAATAATCATCATTTATCTCATAGAATGTCCATGATAAATTCATAACCAAAACATTCAGTTTTGAATTTTGGAATAATAATAACTTATACCATTTAGATTTCATTGAATGGGTATGAACACTAATATGCATTATAATATGATTTATTTTCATTTGAAAGGTACATATGCACATGTAAATTAATATCCTTTAGGGATTAATAAAATGCACATTTATATTTAATCCTTCTAGGATAAGTATGTTCTTCATCAACCCCTTATGTATGAAATATATCACTCTTGGAAACAAGAGATTTAATTATTAATTAAGGGTAAAACCATTAATAATTTAACATTTCATCTTCAGGATGATTAATTCAAAATACGAGGATATTCCATGTAATTTCATGATCAAATAATTCATTGGTTTTAGAAAACTCTTCAAGAGTCTAGATGTTTTTAAAAACACCTTAATAATATGATGAATACAATGATTCAAAAAAAATTATGAGATGATAAATTCAATTCATATTCTTCCGTAACTTAATATGGATAAATTTTATTTATTTCATCGCATAATTTATCAGATTGGGTGATACTTCCATAATTTTGAATATGTTTTAGGCATTTAAACTATTTTTGAAATTCATATAAATATCCAAATATAAAAGGAAGAATATTTCTTATAATAAGATCATTGATATTCAATAGTTCTTATACTTTTGATAATTAATCCATAACATTATATATTGAACATTCCATAAGTTATTTTAATAATTTTTTCCAATTATTATGATGTCCACATCTGTCAAAATCCATTTCCATTAATGAGTTTTAAAATCATTCATAAAAAATATATCATCAACAACATTTAATTGAGATCTCATAATTTTTCTGGTACTAGTGTCACTTTAGGTACAATATCGACAAAGATATAATGTTGTCTATATATTCAATTTCCTCATCAAGGGAAAATATATATATTGATTTCTACTCATGATGAAAAATGATTTTTAATGATCTGTTCAACCATACTTCAGGTGTGTATAACTATACTATTGATTTCCAACACATTACATTCGTCTAAGTATTGTGATCATATTCTCAATGGTTCTAAAGGACCATATAATATATGATACTTAGTATTTCATTTAATCAACATGCATAGAATGCAATATATACTCACCAATAGAAAATAAAAAATGCAATCATTTACTGGATGCATCTTTCATATAGATGAATCACATGGTGGGTGCACCCCATATATACTTCTTCATAAGAATATGGGAAATTTATTTCCATAATAACTACAAATGATATAAATAATTTACCTCAAAAATGGTTATCTCAGGTTAAATTATTATACAGGGGGAATTCATAATGAATTAATGATAATAAATTCATTGATAATTTTGTAGACATGCATCCATTAAATAAATTCATCATTCTCCCCCTGATGGATGTCTACTATGTTATCAATAAATTGATGATCATGTATAAATGAATCAATATCTTTAACTATAATTGATCTCATATAGCCTAAATCATCATGTCATATATATGAAGTTCCAGGATCAGTAAACTTCTGGTTTACCATTATTGATTCAATTGTACACAACAAATTCATTATAATCACATTTATGAATTATTGTTTCAAATTCAGGTACCTCTATTGTCTCCATATGATATTCATTTTCAAGAATACCATTCATATATCTCATTGAGACTTTAGATATAACAAATCATTACGAATTTGTACTACCATGTTCTAATATATTCTCTCTTCTGGAGTCGTTTATTAATTTTCACTACCAATAAATGTACTTATATAAGAATATAATAATGAATATATGAGTTCTTCTGAAGTATTTAATCAAAATAATATCTTTAAATATTTTACTTCATGGTCGACACATATAATATCTCCAAGATCTTTCACTATGAAAACTCATATTTGTCGTCATAATTTCCACTTACGGTGGTTGATGAATTCATAATATAATCATAATGGTTTTGTCCCATCACCAAGTGGATTATTTCATAATTTAGAAATTCTGGCCAAAATATTTTGGAACATCGGGTCAAAATATTATTTTACAATACACTTACCTGGGATAGAAGCCCCCGCATTTTTTTAAAGCTGGTGAATGTGGTAGAGAGAACCAATGTGGATGAATCTTCTAGATTCACAACAGACACCTCTTCTCCATCCAAAATTATAAATCATTTAACAATATTCACTTTAGCAGATGAAGGCTTAATCATTCGATAAAACCTCATCGACTCTCAAATATTTATGATATCACAAATATATCAACAATTTTCATGAATAATTTCATTCACTTCAAGGAATGAAATATAACAATTAATACTACATTTACATAGGGGAATTCATTCATTCATGTGATTTCATTATCTATGAATGAAAATCTATTATTTATCAATAATGATCATCTTGTATAAAATATAAATTTTATTAACTATGGTGATCATTGTTTTAACCACTTCAGGTTGTAAAATCATTTTCATAATATATATCTGATTATCAAAAATATGTAATTCAATCATTTCATTTATGAATTATATGAACAAAAACATCCACTTCATGGGATAGATGAATTACATGATATGATATTAATAATACATAAGAATATGATAAATAATAATGTTTCCCGTGATATTTTGTTGCGAGAAAAATAAATGATAAATAAAGATATTATTCCATATAATGTAAATGTACATTATATTCATATCATCCTTCAGGGATGTAATATTTTATAAATATAAATAAAATTCAATGTTCTATGTAAATATTTACTATCATCAAACCACTTCTGGTTGTTAAATTTTTATGATTTGTTATAAAAAAATACAACACAATGATCATTCGCAAAACATCATATTCACCTCAAATGTGATTTATAATAAAATCATTTATATTTGCATTAAATTTGGGGAATTAAATAAATCATTTTCAATAAATGTTCTCATTCACTCAAGGGAACATAATAAAAATATTTGTTCGGGTTTTATAGTGTCTTCAAGAAAATTGCTTGAATATTCAATTCATCAATTTCATCAATTTCATCCACTTCGGGGGATTAATATATATATATATATAATATTTATTCTCTTTCATCAAGAATATTTAATTTCTCTAAAACATTTTATAAGAAATAAAATAAATAGAAAATAAATAAAACAAATACATACAAATATTTAAAGTAAACATCGTCGCCACCATGAACCTTTATATTGTATAATCAAACTTGACACCTTTAGGGTGAACAAGAAATAAAAGATATGAAATTTCATAGTTCATGGAATAATTAGAGAACCTCATATCGACATACGACATATAACTGATGATCATCAAACATCGGCTCGACGTATGATGGGTATGCGATGTTCATCAAAATTCAGCTCAACGTATTAGGGGTACATGATATTCATCAAACTTTTGCTTGACGTACGACGGGTATGCGATGTTAATCAAATTTCATCTCAACAAATGATGGGTACAAAATGTTCATCAAAATTCATCTCGATGTACAATGTGTACATGATGTTCATCATTAAATGGATTGATGTACAATGGGTACATGATGTTCATCATTCAATGGCTCGAAGTATGATGGGTACCTGATGTTCATCATTCAACAGCTCATCGTACGATGAGTATGTGATTTTCATCATTCAACGACTCGACGTATGACAGGTACATGATTTTCATCATTCAAACACTTCTGGTGTTGTAATTTTTTTATTAATTTGATGAATGATGTTTTCCTCAGCATCTACTACATCTGTTATTAATCAAACACATTCTCTCCAATGAATGAAGTGAAAGTTGTCAACCGTGAGTCATTACAGCTCTTCAGGAGGTCATTATTTTTCCTATAGCAAAATATTAAGAAAACGATACATTATTTTCATATTTATCAAGAGGGGAAAAATAAACATGAAAATATTTTTCATATAAAATAAAACTCACCTTTTGATGTAGCTCCTCGAATGAGTGAAGTTGATGCGCATGCGATGGAGTTTTTCAAAATTAGAATTTTTATAAAAACATGTGACATACCATTTTTCAATGATGTTTTTCTTATGTCTATGATGGGGATGAAGGTAGTGTCGTAACGATGCACAATTCAGATAAGACGATCATGCTGATAATGTGTTGTTAAATTGATCAAACACCGATTGAACCCGCGAAGCATTTCAAAACCAGAAATGTAAGATCATTCACAGGCGAAGCGCATCATTGAGAAAGCGAGTATTGAATTAACCTATGA
The DNA here is from genome assembly GCA_963277665.1 of Viscum album. Taxonomy (NCBI): domain Eukaryota; kingdom Viridiplantae; phylum Streptophyta; class Magnoliopsida; order Santalales; family Viscaceae; genus Viscum; species Viscum album. Next base: position 408,509,747 of record OY728153.1, on the reverse strand, counting down.
AGATTATAATGGAAATTGGAAATACAAATACAAAAGAAATATAATAAGTAGAGAACACAATTTAGAGCCAAAATTCCATCTCATTTCATTAACATATTACTATATTTATAGAGTACATGAGACCTGATCCAACGGCGAGAATATTAAAGGTTGGCCATTAAGAGGGGAATTAATTGGGAATTGATGATTCATCATTATTTTCATAATTATGAAATCCATTAATAAAGTTTCATAACATAAATAATAATATAACATTATTCTCTTTACTAATCTAATAACTACTATTAAATAAATCTTACTATATTTTATTTAGTATATTACTGAAAATTTTCATTGAAATCATTCATAAATTGTGATTAATTTAATTTCTTTATATAAGGACACATTTCGCACATAAAATATTTTTATTAGAAAAACAAATTTTTTCATAAAATGATTTCTATTTATTTTCTAATCAACTAATAAGAATTGAATTAATTAATTACTAGAGTAAAATAACAATAATTTAGTTGGTCATATTCAACCCTCTAATATCATGGTAATAAAGTAATAATCTAATTAAATAATAATATTTTAGTAATATATAATCATTCATTAAAACTCTATGTTCTTTGTTTATCATGACATGAAATAAATTAAATTTATTAAATGATAAATATATAAAAAAAAATTAAAAGTGTTAAAAAATGTTTTTGTGGTGAAATCCTAGTGGCAATTTAACATTTTATGGTATGTCCATACCGAGTCAGAACTCTGAGGTGGGGTTGTGACAAATATTTCCATCCTGATCAATAGTAAGGGATGTTTTTTGTTATCAATGTGATTTTATGAATAAAATAAGATTATATTTTTTATACACATGGTTTATTATTCAAAAAATACTATAACATTTTCAAGAAGAAAGTTAGTATATAAAGAGATTTAACCATGATAAATATTTTATTTGAGGAATTTTGTTAAACATAATAATTTACTTATTTTAATGAATAATGACTTCTTTTTAGAGTGATGCAATTAAAAATATATAATATGATATATTATAGGAATATTATATTCCGTTTTTTAAATTTTACATCAAATTACATAGGAATGATTTTCTAACATAAATGATTTTATATATCATATCCTGATATTCTAATGGGAATATAGTGTCTAAGAGTCCAATTGGAATATATTTTTTACATAGAAAAGTCTATAGATAACAAGTAAAGTACTATGACAATCCAAATAATAAATTAAATTCATTAATTTCCGAGAATATTTTTAGAATTTATTGATTATGATAAAATTAAAGAGTTATTTTTAGTTTCCATAACAAGTTCAATATCAATTTATATCCTAAAGGACTATAGGATATAATTGAATAGAGAAATTTAATGAGTTACAATAGTTACAAATTTTATCCAATGTAAAAGTTTGATGGAAATGTTCAATGATTTATTATGATGATGATTATAAAAATAGTTCTGTTTAGGAATAAAAATATATTTTTGGAAGTAATGTATTTGAATAATTGTTCAAAGGTTTAAACATTAGGAATATGACTCATATGAGTCAAAATTATTCCATATTTCATGCATCATAAATGATAATATCAAAATGAGTTTAATTTAATATTTTTAACCAGTTTTTTACATGATGTGGTAAATGAGTTACATACATATGTACACAGATTATCAGGATAAAAAACAGGTGTATGAAATATAAAACTTATATTTAATTGTTCTATAAGTAATTTGGTTAGATATGAATTATTTAATGGATTTGTTAATTATTATTAAAATATTTTATGCTTTTTAAATTTAATATGTTTTATAAAAAATAAATATCCAATTTACCATTCATTCATGTTATCCATATATATATATAATTAGTTAAACGATAATTGATATATTAAAGTATGACAATTAAATCTCGCTAATGATTATTTTCCATGGAATATTATAGGTTTTATTTAAATTTTCTAGTTAGCGTGTGAAGGATTATTTTAATAAAAGATAGAATATTATTATAATTCATCAAACGGGTGTTATGCATGGATGATCTAATAAGTATATATCTCATTACGGTTTATACAATATTTAATTTGTATAATAGTGGTTAATGTTTCATATTGAATCATTAGACATGATGATGGATAGATAACTAGTATTGGAAAATTCATACATTTTTACTTTTCTTGGAAAATTCTTATGTCATTATTAATCATGAGATGGTTTGGTATATTGTTTATTACATGATTGATTAGATCATAACTTTATTGGGGTTTATACTCTTGTATAACAACTATGAATTTGTGGTCATAAATTAAAATATACAAAGGTATGTTATAGTCATGAAAATATTTTATATATAAATGTACTTACTCCTTTATATGATAGAAAGATGATATTCCCATTTTGTAATATGAATAAAAAAATTATAATTAATTTAGACAACATATACTTAGATAATTGTGATGGTGTGAGTTGGAATATATGATTTTTATACACAATTTAAAATTTTGTATAATTCTCATAGGAAAATGGATTATATGATTATGCATACATGAATATCATGAAGTTTGTGTATATTGTATGATGATACACGTGTTTGACATAGATCACACCATATCTCTTTATAGCTATAGAATAATTCCAATATTTCTAGAGACTTCTATTTACATACCATTAGGAATTCAGAAATTAATATATGTTTGAAAAACTAAAAATACTTTTGGGGTCTTATATTATGTTCATTAAAATTATGATTAATTTTATGATATGTTAATAGTTACATAAAAAGATTTCATTAGATATTTAAATGTTATAAATAAATTTTATCAGTCGATTCATATGTTTTAAAATGTTTTTTAAATATATGTTAACATTTCTGAAAATATTTTTCAAAATATCCAATGTAATTTTGATAAATGTTTTCTTAGGTTATTACATTTCATGGGAAATATGTTAAATGTGTGATATGTTAATGTTTCATTAGGGATGTTGGGAGAATGATGGGTTTGTGAACAAATAGAACAACCATGACATGGTGGATTGGAAAATGTAATTATTTTTTATTGAATACACCATTGAATTGTATAGAGAACTATGTTATTGTGGTTCTTATATAAGGAAATCACATTTTGTGATTTATCTAGATGATTAACCTGAATCATCTATAAATGCTATCATGATTGGGTTTTAAACATAGGATTGTTATACTGAGGATTTTTAATGAATAACATGAATGGTTATAAATTTTCAATTACTTATTAGGATGAATAAAAAATTTTATAGGGTGTGGGAATGTTGGAACACTTTTTAAATGTCCTAGTTATTATTGGACTATTGTTTATATTTAATGATAGCCTATATAAAAACTTTAATCAACATTTATAGTTATGGAGATCAATACAAATCCTCATGACAACTTTTTCCATACTAAAATTATATCCCATTCCAAAATATTTTTATAGAATAATTACAGATTGAAAAAATTTATACTTAATCATTGAGTGATATCCATTATACATGGATGCCTCTAGAATAAGAAGGATTTTAGTTATTTCTTACTATTTTTGATAGAATTATTATAGATATTTTTTAATGTTCTAATAATCTAGTGTATATTAAACCATCATTATTTATCTATGTATATATTAATTCCAAATGTATTGATAGATTCTATGTTTAATCAATTTTATAGATTATATTACTCTATGTTAAAGATTTTAATTATAATTTCAAAAATAAACAGGTGTAATGGATTAAATTATTCCAAAACATTTAATTTCTGTTAAGTTCTTATTAAAACATCACATCATGTGTTGAAATTTGATTTTTTCCCATAGAAAGTGTTTTTTAAAAATATCTAAAACATATATAGCACTATTCATTTCTATTCTCCCTGAATTTACAAACCGTTTTGGTTGATTATTAATATATTTTATCAAAAATCACTACCCAATATGATTGAGATGATATTTTGTTACAATCCCATGAAAATATATTCTTCCTTTTTACAATATTTTAATAATTGGGAAAAATAAGTTATTTTACATGTTTCTATCCCAGTTAATATAATCTCTAAAATACTTGAATATTAAGATAAAAAACTCTATGTTTATTATATCATATATAATTCTAGGATATTTTAGTAAATAGTTTCATTCCCAATTTTCACATGAATATGCTCGACACTATCCCTCTATGTAAAAATATAATATATTTACATAGTAAAATATAGAATGATATTTATAATAAGTTAATAGATATCCATTCAACCTAACCCCTTATAAATCATTGATTATTGAGAAATCTATTTGATTGATCATGGTTTTGGTGAATACAATTCATATTATAAACCCTTAGACATTTATATATATTTAATACATAATTTTATATTATGAAGCTAAATTAACATTATACGTATCACATACATATTGTAAAAGATTATTTTTATAATTATAAAATAATATGTAACATATACCTACATTGTGTCCCTTATAAATGATATGTTTTTATGTTTTTATGCATGTATATAATATAATGATCATTAATTTAATCACCCTTAATAGAATAAATCAATGTCACCGCATTGATATTAATATGATTAAATTATATATATTTACTCATGGGTGTATTGGATTAGATCCTAGGATATGTGATATTTCACATGTGTTCCATATAGAAACCAACTGCCTAGAGTTATCCATAAGGGTAGAAACCACAATATTAAGAATTCCTTCAATATTTAATGTGTGCCTTAAATGAATTTTATGTATTTTTAATGTAAAAAACTCAGTAGCATGGATTCGATGCCTAAATTTATTAAATTTTGATACATACAAGAAATGTAATCCCAAATGACTGAATATTGTTGTTTTCTTGGTAAAAATGATACATATTTTTAATTCAAATTACAATTTTATCATAAAATAAAAATATGTTTTTTCTTTGAGGAAACCATAATGCCCATTAGCAAAACTCAGCAAGCTAGTCAAAATATAAAGAGTTTAATCCGAGGGAAAACTATAAAATAAGACATGGGTGAGGTAAAATAATCATTAATGGTAATGTAAATTGGAATATCACTTGAAACTATGAGCATAATCAGCATAAAAAGGTAAACAATTGAACATACATGTCATGTATTAAATAAATTTTCAATGAAAATGCATCCATGTATTTTATCATTGCTAAAATAATATAGATATAAATAAATAATATTAAGCAAATTTTTAATCTAGGATGTCTAAAATATCATGATATATCATCTAGATAGTTACAGTAATAATTAATAATCTTGAATTTTTTAGTCTATGGGTTGAAACCCATCTTATTATGCATGGAAATAAAGTCAAAAGGTTTTTTGATAAATGAATTTATCTTAAGAGAATACTGATGCATTTATTGGATTTAATTAACCTCTCCACAACCCATGTATTTCATGTCCTAAGCATTCCTCTTTTATCCAATCATTTATTTAAAAAGGTAATTTTTAAATCAAAGTTTCTCATACACCTTTGAAATGTTTGAATCATATGACTCATAAAATTTAATAATTATAAAATGAAACTGTGTATATAATGAATATAACAAGATTCATGATATGATATATAATAGGTGTACCACACCACACCAAATAAATAAGTTCTAAATAACGCATATCACACCAAAATATAAGTGATACGAGAAAATCCCCTACCTTGCTCATCCTATTTGTTTTATATAGTTTTAACTCCTGTATAATTTTTAAATACAGTGTATTCATTTATAATAGAATAATATTCATATTTATTATTTAATATATGATCCTATTATGTCATATTATTACTCATTTCGTAATAAAAGATCGTTATTATAAGGCCCCATCCTTAATCATTTCTTATTATTGAATTAAATGAATAATTCACATTGAGGATCTTTTCAGTTTTAGAGTTTTAGAGAATTAGGACATAACTATTACATCTCAAAGATTACAAAGTATACACTTTTACTAAGTTTCCATAAAATAAAAACTCTTTAAAAGAAACATTTCTACTTCCATGTTTTAGATAGCATGTCTTTCCTTGATCTCATCCTTGACCCTATTCATATTTAAGTCCTATGGAAAACATTTCAAAAACTGGGGATGAGCATAAAAAGCCCAGTAAAGGATACATAAAGAAGGAAAACTATTAGTTTTTCAAAACAACAAGTAAACCAATAATACTTTATCAAAGTAATACTTTTCAACTTTATGAAGTAGTAAAAAAACTCTTCACTAAATAAAAGATCATTACTTACCCCTTTTTTAAACAAAAGATTACCATAAAAACCCATATAAAGAACACATAACATATAAAGGTAACATGGGACATAAACATACTTAAATGGAATAACCATACGGTCTACTTCCACACATATCACTTAATGGAATAGTCATATGGCCGACTTCTATACCCGATGCATTGGAGGTTATAATGTAACCACCCGTCCTTGTATTCACGGCCCCACCCGTCATATGGTTTATCACATAACCACCCATAAAATGTAAAAGTAACATCATTACACATAAAATATTGAATATATAAACATTTCAATAACAACATTTCATTAGCAATCACAATAAGTAATTCCGAGATATTGAATTAATCAATCCATTTTCAAAAACCATTTAAAAAATATTTTTGAATCAAAGTGTCCCATACCACTTTGAATCTTTTAATGGAATTATAATTTTAAAACATTAATGTCCATATAAATAAATACTTAAAAACATTTTTAAAACATGGACATTAAATCTAAATATTTAGAATAATGAATCTTTAAAACTTTTAAACCGATATTTTTGTTAAAGAGTTTTTAACAAAATGAGAGACTCTTGAATACAAATAATTGCAGACTAAAGTTTAATCCGAGATTTATAATATCATGAGAATAAATGTATTCGTGATATAATATGTCAATGGACAGTATACACACCATATAATAGTGAATTGCTGCATAACAACAATGAAGTCTCAATGGAAATGTATATTGAGATGAAATCCATTATAAAGATGGTATCCTTAAATTAATGATAAATCTATCACATAATTATGTGTGAGAAATAAAAATACACCTAATATAAGTGGATATTATGTGTGAAAAAATAAGAGGTCATTCACACAAAAACTTGGAAAAGCAAAACCAATGACATAGATATTTAACTCAATGAAATGAGATTGAGTTATGATTTCCCATACAAGTTCATAAGAATTTATCAATGAGATGATTATGTGTTGAAATAGTATATCTACACAAAGGTTTGTTGAAATTACAACATAGATATTCCACACATAATCTTGGTATAATTAAATCAAGATGTAGAGGTTTAACCCAAAGAATTTAAAGTGGGTTAAGAAGTTCCCTTATAGAAATCAGACAGCCTAACGACGTCACTTTAAAATTCAGAAAATGAGTTGATGAGAGATAAAATGGTATCTCATCACTTGGACATAAATTTACATCAATAATTATATTTAAGAACATATACCAACATAATAGGATGTTAATTAAAATACATATCAAAATAAGTCCTTTAAAAAGAGGAGGTTGAAAGGTTCCCTTACCGACTTGGGTAACTTTCAAAACGTACACCCCATGGAAGAAGGGTCATAAAATGAAAATGTAAATACCCATAAATGAAATTATACTAAAGAAAGTGTATAATAATGGGAAGTACATACACCACTCAAAGTAAATAGTGGAAAACGTAGTATAAATGTCACAGGAATAAATGTGAGATGAAAAATCCCTTACGAAAACTCGGCAGCCTAACGACGCCACTTAAAACATCCAAAAATGGATTGATGATATCAAATAGGGTCTCTCATCATATTAACATAAAGTGTAAAGAAAGATAAATATAAAAGAACATCCCACAACATAACAAAGAGGAGCTTAAAAGAAGTGACATAAATGGGAGTACTTAATAAGAAAGCGAGAGGACAGATCTCTTACGAAAATTTGGCAGCCTAACGGTGCTACTCAAAACGTCAAAAATGGATTGATGAGAGAAAATAGGGTCTCTAATCATATGAACATAAAAATTATATTAATAGTAATATAAAATAATATCCCAATCATAAGAAATATGAGCTTAAAAGGAATGACATAAAAGAGTGTACTTAAAAAGAAAGAGAGGGGTAGGATCCCTTACTTCGTGTCCGACTTGTCTTGTTCGTTTCTTTATATTACTGAATAATAAACTTTGGTCAAGTTATAATTTCTTAAGGACCTCATTTAAATATTATTATTCAGTTAATTTCACATATTATAAAGTTATAATAATTGGTTAATAATGTGAGTTCATATCAGACGTTTTTGTCGATGCTTCGTACATGAGTCAAAAATGAATTTGTTTGAAAATGATTTTCCATGTAGTTCTAAGTAAATCATTTCTAGAATAGTATTAATGATTCAAATATCATATATATCCAGTAAATATTCATTTTATACTATTACATAACATTTGCAGATAAAAAAAATGAAAAGCACCATTCATGGAGAAGGTAGGCCGTACGTACACATGAACGCTACTTTAATTTTTTTTGTCATATTAATGGAATTAAAGATAAAAGAGAGATATATATATTATAGTTCCAGAATTATATCCATCATTTATATGTAATATATGACATATATATCTATTATTTATATGTACTTATAATAGTACATAACATTTGTAGATAAGAAATGAAATGTATCATTCATGGAGACGGTATGTCGTACGTACGCATGAATGCTACATTCATCTATTTGTTATATTAACGGAATTAGAAATTATTGATAGATATATATATTATAATTCCATTATAATATATATGTTATATAGGTCATATATGTTCATTAATTTCATTCTTCATACATTCCATGTATTGCATTAACGAGTCACATCACTTGAGGGGGCGGTAGTCCACACTTCCTCATATAAAATTATTGCATTTTCACAACGTGAAAAGAATAAAGGTATGTTTTAAATATAAAATACATAAGCATAGAAAAAACATAAATACCATATATATCATATATAAAATACAGTTACATCATAATGGCCAACTTTAAAGGTGTTAAAAGAATATTGAACAATCATAGTTTCATGAGGCAGTAATTCGCCATCCAATGAAACAGTATGTTCATTAACAATTACACGGAGGTGTGTGTAAGTTTAGATAGAATACTTCACATAACAAAATCCTAGTATATTGAAGATACTGTTTTTGTTACAAAATAAAGGAATAAAATGATTTGAGGGGTTTGGAGAAGCAAAATAAAAGAAAAGAACACAAGTGAAGACATTACATTTAAATCGGGTAACTCTTTTTTATTTGAGGTAAAAGGATTCCTTGGAAAGACTTCTACCAAAATTGAGGCTTCTAAGAGTAATATAGGGATTTTTAAAGGCAAAATGGGCACGAGTTTGCCGAACCAAAGGCTTGAGAGGTGTGGGTAAGGTGGTAGAGGTGGTGGCCTTTTATAAGAGGAGAGGAGGGGCACTCTTGGAAAGTTATAAAAGGTTACTTTATTATAAAATTATTTTCGGATTTTAAAGGTACCAAAATTATATATTTTGAGGATAAGGTGATAAGAGTTATAAATTCATCCATCCAATAGATTTTTGACATGTGTAGGTCTTAGATTTTATATTATCCTTTCATTTTATTTAAATCATTAAATAATGAGGTAATCACCGCATCATCATGGTGTCATAAATAATTTAATTTATTTAGTTCTAAAAATTATAAAACAAATATCATGAAGTATGAAATAATTTTGGATTTATAATGAATATTTATAGTCAAAAATATGACTCGTATAACCCCATATAAAAATTGTTTTAGTAAAACAAAACATGTTTGTGACATTTTTATTCTAACTTTAAATAAAAAGTTATTAATGTCATTTTCCTAAAAAAGTGTCTCCATGGGGTCCCCAAGTTGTCCCATGGATTGTCTTGGTCTTCTATGACTCATCCAATAAGTGTAGGACATGTGTCAAAGTCATTTCATATTATTATAACATTATATTTACATTAAATTACACTAATTACCTTTAATCGCGATTAATAAAACTTAAAAGTTATTGTTCACCAAAAAATTAGTTTATCTCATTGAACCACATTTTACTTCATAATGACAACCATGTATGTCAGGTTTTTGAAAATCTAAACACAGAAGTGGTAATGTTTCATTTAAAAGAAAAATCAATTTCATTAACTACTACATAGTGGTTTCACTATTAATAAAAAATTGATGTTTTACAGAAATATACCAAAAATTCACCCTAAGCTATTTTTGATATTCTGAATTAAAAAATGATTTCTATTTTAGAAAATTAAAAATATATAAGTTTCTTTAATTAATTTAATTTTTAATTCCCGTTGTCAGAACAAATAGCATGTTTTTATGAAATAATAAGTATCAAAAGATTGACACCAGTTTAAGTCCAATTTCATAGTGAAATTAATTCCAACAACCACTATTGGATTAAATGGTAAAAATATATTCTAATTTCACTTTAAAACCAATTCAAAATATCATCTAGTAATATAAATAAATTATATTAAAAATACGGTTTGAATTAAAATACAACATTTTTCACTATTCATTAAAAAATGAACTTTATCAGAAAAATATCAAAAATTTACACAATGTAAATTTTGATGTCCCGATTCAAAAGAAAAATTTTATTTTGTCAAATATAACACATAAAATTTTCAAAACGTGGATTTAAAAGTGGTTCACTATGAAAAGGTGGTTAATCAACCTTTTAAATAATATTAGAATATTTACGCATAAAATTGGATTCATTCGCATTTTTAATCCTCAAACATTTATTGTAAAAATTAAATATATTTGACAAACATAAATAATCAATTTTTAGTTAGTTCTGTTCTTTTCCACTATTGCAATGGCTATGCGTTAACTACTATTTAAAATAATATTATTTTATTATTAGAGTGCAACGTTGAATTTCAAAGGAACTCGTTGTTGCATATTGGGTACATCATTGACCATGGAGTTCCCTTTAAATTAATATTAACATTTTATTCACAAATATGGATAAATATAAAAATTTCATATTCTTTATTTACCTGGGGTGTTACATCCTTCCCCCCTTTTGGGAATTGCGTCCTCGCAATTTTAAAATTTTGCATGGAAACTTCTTTGAAAGTCCCACATTGGAACAAGAGTCGGTAAAACAATAACTTTAAAAGAAATAAAGAGAAGTACAGAGGTCACTCGAGTTAACCAATACTAGGATTCCATGTTGGAATACATGGAAATGGAAGAGAAAACAAAGGGTCATGTTCTGAGGGAGAGTGATAGAAAACATGATCAGGAGAAAGTTAACCACAAGAAAATCACAAACTTGTGGTGGGTTAAACGGTATTCGATTCCCCAATAGAAAAAGTTAATAGGAAGCATTTTTGTTTTGAGTTACTTTTCATTGAGGAATTTATTTTTGATCTTAAGGAAACATACGTACTTGTCATGTTGACTTTCAACATTTTCTAGATTTCTTACACGAACTCATATTTTCTCCAAAAGACGAGTATTTAGGATGCCTTTTTCACATTAAGAGAGATATAATCAACTTCTAGAGAACCACCTAATCCAAAAAAGAGAACTATATACTTCCCATGTCTTTAGACCATAACAAAAACTAAAACCAAAAAGTTTAGTATGAGATCAGATAATACCCAAAAAGTATAATCATTTATAAAAAAAATTCTATTCTTAATCTCCTAAATATGTCACAAAATACCCAAATTTCATCTAAGACCATTCAATAATTATCAATCCATAAAATTCTTCAAAGTAAACCAAACTAATATTGAAACCAAAATATTTTAAGGATTTAATCACATAGTCTTCCAAGGTACAAATTAATACTTATCTCAAAATAACATCAGTTGCTCTTAAAATCTCATATTGAAAATTAATTAACCTAATCACATATCCTCCATAATAGGTTAATAATTTCTAGAGATAACCCAAAATAAACTTACTCTTAATTAATATAATCATCTAACTAAAAAGAATAAGTCATACTAACCAGGGACTTCACGTATTCCAGTGGTAGACAATAAATACCAGTCGCACATTGGTTGTGGGTTCGATTCCTAAAGCTTTGTCCGACGCGACAGGTTGTCACATGGTCTGCGTGTTGTCCTTTTTATAAAACTCCAAAAATAACCCTAACATGTTTTAACCTCAAGTTTATCTCAAGTCGTTCATATTCCATAATAACATATAGTAACCCATAATTACTTCAAAAGTAAGTATCATATAAACCCTAATGGTTACCTTTATAATTATTACCTGAACTTCCACATCGATTAGTCATCTCGTACATGATGCATTACAGAACATACCAAGGTTAAAGTGGTTGATCATGACTCCATGATAGTTGTTTTAGAACAACCACGGGTTTCCACATTGAATCCCCCATTTCATCTGGTCTCTTAATCAGAGAACCACCATAGTTTCCTTCATACCAATTGTCACATTGGTGCCTGCTAGATCCATCCATTTACTAAAACCAGAAATGTCAGTGTGAGTATATCAACAAAATTATCATGTAATAATGAGGAAGATAAACATTAAGATATACTTACTCATTCACATTATATAAAAACTATGAGACTTTATGAAATCCTAGCCATTATGGTAATGTCACTTATGCTTAGAGAATACCCTAACCTCTAAAGTTATCTAAACCGAACTCTGATACCAACTATAAGGCCTTGGCCTTAAACATTACTTATTATTGAATTAAATGAATAATTCACATTGAGGATCTTTTCAGGTTTATAGTTTTAGAGAATTAGGACATAACTATTACATCTCAAAGATTACAAAGTATACAATTCTACTATGTTTCCATAAAATAAAAACTCTTAAAAAGAAACATGTCTAGTTCCATGTTTTAGATAGCATGTATTTCCTTGATCCCATCCTTTACCATATTCATCTTTATGTCATGTGGAAAACATTTCAAAAACATGGGATGAACATAAAAATCCCAGTAAAGGATAAACAAAGAAGTAATACTGTTAGTTTTTCAAAACAACAAGTAAACCAAGAATACTTTATCATAGTAATACTTTTCACCTTTATGAAGTGGTAAAAAAACTCTTCACTGAATAAAAGATCATTACTTACCCCTTTTGTAACCAAAAGATTACCATATAAACCCATATAAAGAACACATAAAATATAAAGGTAACTTGGGACATAAACATACTTAAATGGAATAACCATACGGTCAACTTACACACATATCACTTAATGGAATAGCCATATGGCCGACTTCCATACCCAATGCATTGGAGGTTATAACGTAACCACTTGTCCTGGTATTCACGGCACCACCCGTCATATGGTTTATGACGTAACCACCGGTAAAATGTCCAAGTACCATCATTACACATAAAATTTTCAAAATATAAACATTTCAATAACAACATTTTATTTTCAATCACAATAATTAATTCCAAGATATTGAATTAATCAATCCATTTTCAAAAATCAATTAAAAGATATTTTTGAATCAAAGTGTCCCATACCACTTTGACGATTTTAATGGAATTATAATTTTAAAACATTAATTTCCATATTAATAAATACTGAAAAACATTTTGAAAACATGGACATTAAAGATAAAGATTTAAAATAATGAATCTTTAAAACATTTGAAACGATATTTTTGTTAAAGAGTTTTTAACAAAATGAGAGACTCTTGAATAAAAATAATTGTGGAATAGCATTTAATCCGAGCTTTATAATATCATGAGAATAAAGGTATTCATGATATAATATGTCAAGGGACATTATAAACAACATGTAAGAGTGAATTGGTGCATAACAAAAAGTAAGTCTCAATTGAAATGTAAATTGAGATGAAATCTATTATAAAGATGGTATCCTTAAATTAATGATAAATCTATCACATAATTATGTGTGAGAATTATAAATACACCCCATATAAGTGGATATTATGTGTGAAACAATCAGAGGTCATTCACACATAATCATGGAAAAACAAAACCAATGACATAGATATTTAACTCAATGAAATGAGATTGACTAATGATTTCCCAAACAAGTTCGTAAGAATTTATCAATGAGATGATTATGTGTAGAATTTGAATATCTTCAAAATGGTTTGTGGAAATTTTAACATAGATATTCCACACATAATCTTGGAATAATAAAATCATGAAGCAGAGGTTTAACCCAAATAATTGAAAGTGGGTTAAGAAGTTCCCTTACAGAAATCCAACTGCCTAACGGCGTCACATTAGAATTTCGAAAATGAGTTGATGGGAGATAAAATGGTATCTCATCACTTCGACATAAAATTTACATCAGTAAGGATATATAAGAACATATCCAGACATAATAGTATGTGAATTATAAGACATAACAAAAGAAGTCCTTTAAAAAGAGGAGGGTGAAAGGTTCCCTTACCGACTTGGGTAGCTTTCGAAACCTACACCCCATGAAAGAAGGGTCATACAATGAAGATTTAAATACCCATAAATGAAATTATTCTACACAAAGTTTATAATAATGTTAATTACATACACAACTCAAAGTAAATAGTGGAAAACTTAGCATAAATGTCACGGGAATAGAAGTGAGATGAAAATCCCTTACGAAAACTCGGCAGCCTAACAACGCCACTTAAAACATCCAGAAATGTATTGATGATATCAAATAGGGTTTATCATAATATTAACATAAAGTTTACATAAATAAGAATATAAAATAACATCCCCCAACATAACAAATAGGAGCTTCAAAGAAGTGACATAAATGAGAGTATTTAAAAAGAAAGATAGTGGTTGGATCTATTACGAAAATTCGGCAGCCTAACGGCACCACTCAAAACTTCCAAAATGGATTTATTAGAGAAAATATGGTCTCTCATAATATGAACATGTAAATTAAAGTATTATTAATATAAAATAACTTCCAAATCATAATAAATATGATCTTAAAAGTAATGACATAAAAGAGTGTACTTAAAAAGAAAGGGAGGTGTAGGATCCCCTACCTCATGTCTGAATTGTCTTGTTCGTTTCATTATATTCCTGAATAATAAACATTGGTCAATTTATAATTTCTTAAGGAACTCATTTAAATATTATTATTCAGTTCATATATCATATTATAATGTTATAATAATTGTTTAATAATGTGAGTTCATATCAGACGTTTTTGTCGATGTTTGGTACATGAGTCAAAAATGAACTTGTTTGAAAATGATTGTCCATATAGTTTTAAGTAAATCATTTCTAGAATATTAATAATGATTCAAATATCATATATATCCAGTAAATATTCATTTTATATTATTACAATACATTTGGAGATAAGAAAATGAAAATCATCATTCATGGAGACGGTAGGCCGTACGTACGCATGAACGCTCCTTTCATTTTTTTGTCATGTTAATGGAATTAAAGATAAAAGAGATATATTTATATTATAGTCCAATTTGATATCCATAATTTTTATGTAATATATTACATATAAATCCATTATATATATGTACTTATAATAGTACATAACATTTGGAGATAAGAAATGAAATGTACCGTTCATTGAGACGGTATGCTGTACGTACGCATGAATGCTACTTTCATTTCTTTGTCATATTAACAGAATTAGAAATAAATGAGAGATATATATATTATAATTAAATTATAATATATATGTTATATAGGTCAAATATGTTCATTAATTTCATTCTTTATACATTCCATGTATTGCATGAACGAGTCACATCACTTGAGGGGTGGTATTCCACACTTCCTCATATGAAATTATCGCATTTGCACAACATGAAAAGAATAAAGGTATGTTTTAAATATAAAATACAGAATCATATAGAAAAGATAAATACCATATATGTCATATATAAAATACAGTGACATCATAATGGCCACCTTTAAAGGTGTTAAAAGAATATTTAACAATCGTTGTTTCGTGAGGCAGTAATTCTCCATCCACAGAAACAGAATGTTCTTTAACCATTACACGGAGGTGTGTGTAAGTATAGCTAGAATACTTCACATAAAAACATCCTAGTATATTGAATATACTGGTTTTTTTACAAATTAAAGGAATAAAATGAGTTTATGGGTTTGGAGAAGCAAAATAAAACAAAAGAACACAAGTGAAGACATTACCTTTAAATCGAGTAACTCTTTTTGATTTGAGCTCAAAGGCTTCCTTGGAAAGACTTATTCCAAATGTGAGTCTTATAGAAGTAATAGAGGGATGTGGAGAGAAAAAACGGGTAGGGTTCATCTGAGCCAAAGGCTTGAGAGGTGAGGGTAATGTGGTAGATGCGGGGGGCCTTTTATAAGACTAGAGGTGGGGCACTCTTGGAATGTTATAAAAGGTTACTTTATTATAACATTCTTTTTGAATTTTAAAGGTCCAAAAATTATATATTTCGAGTATAAGGTGATAAGAGTTCTAAATACATCCATCCAATAGGTTTTTGACATGTGTTGGTTGTATATTTCACATTATCTTTTCATTTTATTTAAATCGTTAAATAATGAGGTAATCGCTGCATCATCATGGTGTCATAAATAATTTAATTTATTTAATGTATAAAAATTATAAAAAAATATCATGATGTAGTAAATATTTTTATCTTTCTAATGAATATTCATAGTAAAAAATATTACTTGTATAACCCCATTTAAAAATTGTTTCATTAAAACAACTCATGTTTGTGACATTTTTATTTTATCTTTAAATAAATAGTTATTTATGTCATTTTCCTAACAAAGTAGCTCCATGGGGTCCCCAAGTTGACCCATGGATTTTATTGGTCGGCCATGAAACATCCGATGAGGGTAAGACATGTGTCTAGGTCATTTCATATTATTAAAATATTATATTTACCTTAAATTACACTAATTACCTCTAATCGCGATTAAAAACTTAAAAGTTACTATTCACCAAAAATTATTTTAATCCCATTGAACCAAATTTTTCTTATTAATGACAACCATATATGTCGGATTTTTGAAATTCAAAACACAGATGTGGTAAAATTTCATTTAAACGAAAAATCAGTTTCTTTAACTACCACTTAGTGGTTTAACTATTCATCAAAAATTGAAATTTTTCAGAAAAATATCAAAAATCCACCCTAATCTATATTTGATATTCCAAATTCAAAAATGATGTCTATTTTACAAAATTCAAAGCATATAAGTTACATTAATTAATTTAATAATTAATTCCTGCTGTGAGAACAAATAGCGTGTTTTTATGAAATAATAAGTATCAAAAGGTTGACAATAGTTTAAGTCCAATTTCAAATTGAAATTAATTTCAATGACCACTATTGGATTAAATGGTAAAAATATATTATAATTTCACTTTAAAACCAATTCAAAAGATAATATAATCATATAAATAAATTATATTAAAATGAGGTTTTGAATTAAAATACAACATTTTGCACCATTCAATAAAAAATGAACATTATCGGAAGAATATAAAAAATTTACACGAAGTAAATTTTGATGTCCCGATTCTAAATTAGAATTTTATTTTGTCAAATATTACACATAAAATTTTCAAAAAGTGTATTTAAAAGCGGTTCGCCATCAAAAGGTGGTTAATCGACCATTTAAAGAATATTAGAATATTTACGCATAAAATTGGATTCATTCGCATTTTTAATTTTCTAACATTAATTGTAAAAAGTAAATATATTTGAAAAACATAAATAATCATTTTTTAGTTAGTTTTGTTCTTTCCTGGTATTACAATGGCTAGGCATAAACTACCATTTAAAATAATAGTATTATATTATTAGAGTGCAACATAAGATTTCAAAGGAACTCATTGTTGCATATTGGGTACACCATCGACCATAGAGTTCCCTTTAAATTAATATTAACATTTTATTCACAAATATGGATAAATATAAAAATGTCATATTCTTTATTTACCCGGGGTGTTACAGTTATTACCCTACTTTCAGGCGTTAAATGCATCATTTTCTTATGCATTTTTTGTCATGTATATCTGGGTTCTTATGCATAAGATATCATACAATCATATATAGAATTATAATACGTTCATATATGTATATATATATATTTTATATTTATTAAAGAAATAATTTTTTATAATAATTCCAAAATTTCGAACAAGGATAACAAATCGCATTGTGTCATGACGACGGTCGGTTGTGCATACACACGTGGGAAGCTATTATTCACTAATTATTTAAAGGATAACAAAGTGGATGGTATAATGAATTTAAATAATAAATAATATTTATTAATTATCATATATATATATTATTCATCATTATAAAAATCCATGCAATGTAGTGATGACAAATAGTTTACACCATAGTTGGGAGAAAGTAATTTGTACGTACGCACACACAGTGATTTCATTTTTTATTTGATTTATAAAATATTGAATCATGCTGGTTCATAATAACAATAACATATAATTATATATATGATACTTAATTTATTATTTTATCATGGAAATGACACAGTAATTATAATTAAAAAAGAAAAATGAACATAAATGAGCTAGTAAAACGATTACTTTTTCTTCGAATAACTTCCTTTAGATATCTCATTATGGGATCTAGGGTTGGTATTTTTGGAAGACTAGGAATTATAGAACATTAATAATGTTTTTTTATAAGATATAATGTCATTTGATAGTAAAATTATGAGGCTAAATGTTTTGTTATGAAGTTAGGGAGGAGGTTCCCTTTTATGAATGAGGTAAGGCACGCATTTTGAAACCCTAAAAATATTAAATTAATATAAATTAATTTTCATTTAGAAATGAGAGAAAACTATGTTGTCCCTATGAAAATATGAGTTTGGATATAAATAGTTTCATTTAATCAGTTTTAGAGAAGTTTAGGTCATATTGTTTCCCTTATATCTTTGTTTAATCCTTATTTAAACTGTTTAACTCTTACCATGAAAATATGTATCGCGGCTCATTAAAGGATAAAATATTTATTATTAAATTAAAAACTAACCACAAATGATTAATGGATAAAATTTTAAACATTATTCCAATAATTTGGTATAATATTAAAAATATTTATGAATTTATTATCATTTTATATAATATAATTTATTTTAAAATATAAATAATGTCAAATTCAACAACATTCATTTCATGAATTTTTTAAAAATATAAATACACATGATAAATATGAAATAAAATCATTAAAAACTATATAATTTTTCTATAAAATGTAGAAAATTCTTTTATGATAATAATTATCAAAAAATATATTCATTTTAATATTTTTGATATTATTCATTTAATATTTGAATGAACTAAAAAAAATAAATGCCTCATCATTTTATATGACATTAAGTTAATTATTTATTTCCTAAAAATTAAAATTAAATTTCTATGATGAGGATAACAATTATATATTTAAATAAATATTTATAGTCAAAGATAACTTCGGAATAATTTCATTTTAAAAATCTAATATTTATTAAAAAAATATTATTCCATATTTTAAATTTCATAGAATAAAATATTATAAAACATTAAATTCATCCATGTACCTCCAAGAGGATAAATAATATGTCCAAGGCTGAATTAGATTGAAAATCACTCATCTAATAAAATTATAACTATTTTTATGGTTATTATCTAATATTAATAATAATATTTTTTATCCTTAATTACCTGATTTTCCTTTAACCAAGGAAATAAAAATTATCAAGGCCACTATTCATAGTTTCCAAAAATAGAAGTGCCCTATATAGAAAATTTGGATCATATAACTCAAAATATGGAATCAAATTTTCAATATTACAGAATCATAATTGGCTAAAATTAATTTAAAAATAATCTAACTGACTGAATAAGAAAATAAATTTTTGAAGTGATAACATTCAAAATATTGAAATGTTTTTATATCGAAATTCAATGTTAAATTTATTAGAATGATATAAAATAGATTAAATGACAAAAAATTTATCTAATTTTACTTAATCACCAAAAAATTATATAATTTATCAATGTAAATTATTTATATGAGAAGTCAATTTACATTTAAAATGTAGTAATTTTTTGATATTCATCATGAAATGAAACCTATGAGAAAAAACCAAAAACATCATCCAATGTTAATTTGTATATTTATTTTTCAAAAATGTAGTGTACGTTTTCAAATATAATTTCAAAAAGTGTTATAATACAGTTAAAAACGTGGTTACTCAAAATTTAAAAAACTTCCTTTATAAAGGAATATATTTTCTTCATAAAAGTGGATTTATTTTTTTCATGTGTAGAAAAAACAGAATATAGATGTAAAAAAATATGTTGATCACATAATATATACATTTCATAATTTGGTTATTATTAATCATTCATTAAAATGTACTATCTAGGTTATAATAAGATTATATTATGTGGTTAATTTGTGTATTATGTTTAATATAATCTAAAAATTAAATTGAATATAATTAATATGATGCATACCATAAATTCGTGGGGTGTTACATTCTCCAATTAGTAAATAAATTGAGTCTTCGCAATTCAAAATATATCTTTGAAAATATATGTTTGATACTTCAAAATTTCTTAATGGGAAATCCACATCAGAAATAGGGTCACTAAAATACCCCCTTAATATGTGGGAAACAGAAATATGATGTTCACCACAAAATCATGCCTTTGAATATTATAAAATTAGTGTTAAGTGAAAACTAAGACATTGAGTAGAAACAAAAATATCATGTTATGGTTGATATTGGTATAAAATATTGTCAGTATAATGCTAACCAATATAAAACTGTAAAAATTTTATCAGTAAAAAACAATTAATTTCTCAAAAAAAAGTAAACGTATAACATTATTTGTTCTAAAATCAATTTAATATAATTTAATTATTATTTTACTATAAATATAATTACATAATTGGATTATTTTAATTTCATAATCATAATAAAAAACATTGGTTGTTCAAAGATCAATTTTAATTTTATATATTACACTTGGAAATGAATGTTCATGATGAGTTTTTTTCATGCATCAAGAAGTTTTATGAATCATAAGATCAATGATTAATTCATTTGGATTTTAAAGGAATAATGAATAAAAAATGGAAAGCACAATATATCCAATATGTTAAATCATACTATAACCAAAAATAATAAAATCCTATTTTCAGATGAATCCATTCCATATGTAACTACCTTAAGACTTATTCAAAATACTTTTATATACATTCAATTTCCAAAAAATTATAAAGAAATTAAATAAATTTCCAAAATAAATATAACATTTGATTCCAAATTAAACATATTCTACTCTTATTATCACATAACTAATATATTATCACTATAAATACCATAATGAGAACATTCATACTTACAAATCCATAAATAATAAGTACTTCAAAAGAATAATTTTATATTTCATGATTCTTATGACCAGAGCACCATTGAGGTAATAACGATTAAAACCAAACACAAAATAACATTATACATTCTAATTCATTCTTACAGCATTTGCTATTATTAATCAACCTCTTCATTAATACCATCATCCTTTCATTTTTTCTTCTGTAGACTTTTCATATTCAATAGTATAATCATTTCATGTATAACCTTATTGCTTCCAACCATTTAGGAAATCCCTAATCACAATGTGAGAGATACTAATCATAGTGATATAGTCATGAAGAATAATTTATAGGATGTATAAATCATGAAAACAACTTCTCAATCTATGAGTCCATAGTTTTAACATAATTTATCTATGGTATTATCAGATCTATAGGATGATCTCCTATAATTAGAATTATCCTCAAATTCAATCATAAGGTATTTTTTTCAATTAATGATTTACTAATTGATTATTCCAAAGATTACACTAAACATTATCTAATACCAAATATAACAAAATATACCCCATTATATCGATGTTGGTACCAAAATTTATTACAACAGTATATATATAAAGAATCACAATCCAAATGACTGATTAGTTTAGTAGTATTGGAAAACAAGATAAATATTTGAAATTCAAATTAAATATTAAACATACAATATAAAATGCTCTTTTTTGAGAAAACTGTTATTCCACTTAGTGTAACCCTATAAATAAGTCATAATAAAAAATTAGGAATCCAAGGATAAAATAAATCATAATAAATGGGTAACATAGAATGCTCATTAAGGGTGATGTAAAATACGATCTAACTTGATTCAATGATCATAATTAACATTATGAGGTAAATAACTAAACACGCATACCATATAATCAATAAATTGTGAATGAAAATGAATCCATATATATTTTCATATTAAGTAATATTTTTATAGTAATAACATAAATTAGGTGAAAAAATGATTTCAGATATCTGAACTATCATGATATATAATATAGATAGATATTTTCTAGATCATTCCTCTAACAATATTGAGTCTATGGGTTGAAACTCGACTGATTCTAGTAATATACAAACATGATGGGGTTTTCACCAATTTATTTCATACGAAGAGACTACTAATTAATCAAGGGAGTTTCATTAAATGATCCCCAAACATGGTCTTTCATGTCCAATGTATTCATCATATATCGAATAATAAATTTAAAAAGATATTTTTATCCATGTTTCCCATAGATTATCGAAATATTTGAACGATAAGTGGCATAAATTAAAATAATTAATAAAATTAATTTTTAATATCATTAAGTTAATGATATCCATGATATGTTATATAAAATTTAAATTATACCATGAAAAATATATAAGTTGTGACTAAGGAATATGTGAGATAAATATATGGGTGATGATAAAAACCCTAACCCCACACTTACTCTTTGGTTTATATGGTTTAAAATCATGCATAATGGTTTAATGAATGTGTTCCATTTTTACCAAAACCTTATTCAAATCTATGATATCAGATATGATCCTAGTATATAATGTTATCACTCGTTTGTTAACAATATTTCTTTATTATAATTTTTTGGTTGTTAATTGCGTCATTTTTATATGCATGTTTCGACATGTAAGTCTAGGTTATTATGAAAAGGATATAGATCCATCATATCCAGGATGATATTAAGGCCATATATATTATTTATATTCATTTAAAAAATTTATAATCATTATTAAATCTTTATCATGAACAATTTATTGCATCTCATCTGGAGATAGTAGGTCAGAAATACGCATTAGTGAGGGTGTCTGTCCCTTATTGGTAAAAGGGTATGAAAGTGGATTTCACATTAAATAATATAGAATCAATATCATTTTTTAATTATCATATATATATATATCTCCATTATTTTTTTCATTATACTAATCTAAGTTAATTGGTGACTAAAAACAGAATACACCGAGGCGTGGAGATAATAAGTCATATGAATGAACGCGTAGTGCTTTAATTATTCAACGGATTGATAAAATATAGAATATGGTTTTACCATAGTCAATATAAATATCTAAATATAAATTATACTAATTTATTATTTTAGCTTGTAA
Organism: Viscum album; assembly: GCA_963277665.1. Lineage (NCBI taxonomy): Eukaryota > Viridiplantae > Streptophyta > Magnoliopsida > Santalales > Viscaceae > Viscum > Viscum album. The sequence goes on along the minus strand of OY728153.1, from coordinate 408,486,195 downwards.
GGAACACATTGAGATAATGAATAAGAAAGCAGAACATGAACGAGTTAGTAAAAACGATTACCACTTCATCATTGAAGTTCATTTAGATCTCATATTAGGGGTTATAGAGTAGTTCTTTTCAAAATAACATAAATTATAAAACATGTATAAGTAATTCAGTAAGAGAAATGGAAATCATTTCATAATGAGGTGTGAATTTGTGACGTAATATGTTCTCTTCTATAATTAAGATGAGGGGACTTTTGTTAACTATCAAAATATTAACTTAATATAAAGGAATTATTATTAGACATATCATAATAGTGTGTTTTTATATCCTAAGATGATTATAGGTTTAAATAATATCATTAAATATTTTTTGATAGTTTTAGGTCATATATATCCCCTTATATCTCGCTTTTAACCCTTTTTTAAAACCTTTACCTCTTACTATGACAACATGCGTTTATACTCTGTGAATGTCAAAAAGTTACTAACATTTTCCAAAGAACAAAAAAATGATTCATGGATGACAATTTAATATTTTTTGAAATTTTTTTCTATAATTGTAGATATTTATCAATATTATATCATTTAATAAAAGTTTATATATCATAAAATATCTCTAATGATAATTTTAAAACTATTCATTACAAGAATTTTTCAAAAAATTTAATAGAGAAGATTACATCGAACCCAAAAGATTAATACATCTATAATATATATATTTCATCTTTAAAATTCATGTATGACATTAATTATCTTGATTTATATTTATTTTAATACTTTAAATATCATTTATTTTATATTTTCATTAATTAATAATTTATTCCATCATCATTGTATATGACTTTAAGGAAATCAATTGTTTCCAAAAAACTAAAAAACTACAATGATAAATATAAATATTTTTAACCTAAAATTTTTATTCATAGTTTAAAATATCTTTTGAAAACCACATATTAAAAATTTAATACTTATTAAAAACATGACTATGACATATTGATTTTCTCTTTGAATAAAATACTATAAAATCTGTAATGTCATCTGGTTGCCTCGAAGAGGCCGAAAAAATTTCACATGGATATATCTGGATAAAAAATACTCATCACAAAAAAAAATTTACTTGTGTATTGGTAATATTAGAGTATATATATATTTATTGTTTACCCTTAATTACCTAATTTACCATCAACTATTGTAATAAAAATACCAATGTTAATATATATATAGTCCCAAAATGAAATTTAACAATTTAATAAATAAGGTATTTTAGATTAAAAATATGGTATCCTTTTTAAAAAAATTCAATAGTAAATTGGATAAAATTAATTTAAATTAATCCCCATTTATAGAATGAGAAAATGAGTTTTTAATGTGGAATCCTTCAAAATATTGACATGTTTTCATATCCAAATTCATTGTGAAATTCATTAAAATGAACTAAAATGGAATAAATGTAATAAAATGGATTTAATTATAATTTAAAATTACTCATAAATAAAACTTAACAGTATAAATTATTTAGATAAAAAGACAGTTTACCATTAAAATGAATTGTTTTTTACTATTCATCCTAAACTGAAACTTATAGGAAAAATAAAAAAATCAAACAAAGTAAATTTTGATATTATAAATTCAAAAATTATGTTTTCCTTTTCAAATATAAATTTCTAAAGTGAGAATATTTAGTGTGAAAACTAGTGAGTTATAAAAATTTAAAAAACTTTTCTGTAGAAAAATACATCTTTTTTTGTGTAAAAGTGGTTATATTCTTATATTATGTCTAGAATACTCATAATATGAATTTGAAAAATTATATTGAACATAAAATATATAAATTTCATAATCCATTAAACTCTATTCATTTGTTCAAATTTTACATCATGGTTATTATAAAATTTTATTATGTGGGTAAGATCAATATTGTGTGGAATGTAAGCTATACAAAAAATTGAATTTATTTAAGAACAAAAATACTGTAAATTAATATGGTGGTACAATAAATATATCATCTATTTTCATAATATAAATAAATTAAATTAGGTATCTTTTATTTATCAAGCAATCCATTTATACCATCACAAGGTGGAATTTTTATATACATCATAAAAATGTGTATAACTTGAAAAACTTATTTACTTATAAGAGAATTATTTTTCCACATTTCATTGGGATATAAAACATGTTTCATAAAAAGTGTATATATTCAAAGGGGAGAATCACATATTCACTCATTCATGAATGGTAGTTTCTATGAATCTGTTAGCATTCACTCATTACATTGATACCACTACTAGGTTTCAGAAATTATACAAAAAATCAACAAATATTAGAAGTATTACTGTAAACTATATATGATAATAATGAGAATATGAAAATATATATGAAATAATAAAATAAAAATAAATTTATTATAATGTTTTTGATATTTTAATGGATATTAAATAATTGAATCCCTGAACATTCTATATCCATAATAACGATAATCATTTCCACCTTTTTAAGATCTTTTTTCTATACTGTTAATTCAATTCACTACAAAAGAAAATTGATATAATATTGATGTAAAAATACAATTCAAAGAATCATTGACAATTAAAACTGGGTGACACTCTAGAATGAGAAAACTAAGTAACTCTTTCTCATATGAGGAAAGTATATAATACAAAGAACCACCCTTAATTTCATTTAATGGGATGAAGAATACATTTAAAATACCAGGATTTTTCTATGTATTCATAACATAATTTTTTCCCATTATTTCATACATTAAATAAAAAATCCCAAGGAAAATAATAGTTTATATCCTTTGAAAACCGAAATCCCAAACATGTAGTATAGTTAATAGTCTTATAAGATTCCCACAAAGATCTTCTCATCTACTATTACTTCCAAAAACATTTCGATATAACTTAGGGTAAAGAATCATATTAAAAGGGTGATAATAGATTCCTAGAAAGTGTTAAAATAATCATAAATCATAGGTACATAAATTAATTGAAAACTAATATCCTTTACATTAAATTTTATGATATCATGTCATGGAATATATTATAGAAATCTATAAGAGAAACCAAAACCATATTCCATGATATCATAACATAATTAATTTAATTATGGTCTATAAAAAAGGAATATAAAAACATTTCCAAATTAGTCAAGTCCCACTCACACGACCATTATAGCGAACAAAGTCATTTACAGAACATGGTTCACTCCCCATTTTATCCATGTGTTACTAAACTAGTTCTAGTTCATGTTCCATGATTTTATTACAGAGTCAAAATGATTTCCCATTACAGTAATGTATGTCTCATGAGATATAAATATTTACAAATTAAATTTGAGGGAGATATATTTCCAACACTTCACATAATAAAACCCATAAATATGTGTTCCAATAGAACGTAATTCATTCACCACATGAGTACCCATAAAAAATGAGTTTAATAAAAATCATTCTATCATAATATAATCCATTGAAAATATATTATTTTCATAAATATAATTCTACCATAAACATAAAACAACCCTATAAAAAAATTGGATTTTATCCTTGAGAATTATACCAATTGAAACAAAATTATCATCAAATAATATTATCATATATGGAATATAACCATGAGAGATAAATTGAAAATAATTATTAAGCAAAATATCCTTTTTAATTCGAAAATATATTCATTTCAAAAAATATGAGGAATTTAAATATAAATAATTTTCATTGAAAATTACTTTATAAGATTGTATGTGATCCCTCATAGAAAATATGCATCATGAAAGAGTAAACATCCATTCATTCCATATAATTTAAAAAACATTCCATTCATTGTTTTTCCATAAAATTCAAAAAGTACCACTTTGGGGAAATAGAAAAAAAATTACATTAAAATTGTATAGTAATGATTAAAATATTGGTAAAAATGAAATTATAGTTTTATAAAAATAGTGAAAATATTTTGGGAAAACATTTTAAGAAACATGGACACAAATGATAAAATTTTCCCAATATATACTTACATATAAACAATCCTGTATAATGATGATATTATGTAATAAACCATTACCAAATTATAATTAATATAATCAAATTTACCCTAAAAGTAATAGAATTAAATTGAAATAAGAATACCAAAATATTTTACATAGATTCAAAATACTATTCCTGGGAAGTATATAATGACAAGTAGTGTATAAGGAATGTGTCCAATAGAAATAAATGATAGAAAAAAATCCCATACCTTTTTTCTCGAATCTCTTCATACGCATGAAAACCTCATGTTTAATAAATATAATTTCATGATAAATATAAAACAGTACCTTACTCAATTATATCATATCATGTATGATTTCCTTATGTCTTTCTAGTACCCATTTATTAACAATTTCATGTTAATGATAATTTTCTGGTAATAACTATTTTGTTTTTATAATGTGTATTGGTTTTTTATATTATTGGTCATCTTAATTATATATTTATCTCACCAAATTCAATAATATAATAATGATATTAATATCATATATATTAATTATATAGGTATTTATAATAAACTATTAAATATAGTAATAAAATACACCATTCATTGTGATGGTATTCCATACAAACGCACTAATGTTGTTTTCATTTTTCTTATCATATTAAAAGATCGAAAAGTATATGATATATTATCATCACATAAATTATTTTATTTCATTAATATGATATATAAATTCTAAACCCATCATATTTATCACTCCTAAATATGGTGGTGTAAAATGAATTTTATTGGTGTGTAGAGACTATAAGTCGTAAGTACTCACAGGAAATACAATCAGTTCTGGATTTAAGGGAGATGGGATATTTAGTTGTTTTATAATAGTCTTAATAAAATATTATCATATTGAGTAAGAATAATTTATTATTTTATGATATATTTCATAGATTTATATTAGGTATAAAATAGTATAAAAAGAGTGATCAGTTGGAGCGATTACCTCATCATCGAAATAGCTCAAATAGATACTTTCTAATTGAATAATGATATTGTATTTTGGGAAGAAAAATAACGTATATAATGTATCCAAGGATGTTTATAAGATAATTTTTTTGGGGATGGTAGATATTTAAGGCTTAATGCTATGTGAATAAGCAAGGGAGGATATCCTATTATATAATTGAGGTGAGGGGAAACTATTTAATATCTAAAAATATTATTTTATAATAAATTCAATCACAATAAAAATTTATCCAAAATGATATGGATCTAATTATAAGATGAGATAATTTTGTAATATCATCAATATATTTTAGAAAAGTTTTATTACTATTTTATATTGTACAATATTTAAAGGATTTAATTTTTATTTATGCAATGAAAATTAAATCACAAATGAGTAACATATATCAATTTCAACCATATAATATTTTTTAAATTTTTAAATAGGTTTTATATATTGAAATATATTAATGAAATTTTATTTTGATAAAATGATGTTACTGTCAATTTTGACACTATTATATATATGGGTTTTTAAATTATCAAGATAACATAATTAACAAAGAAATAAATATATTATAATATTCATTTGAGGAAAGGGTAATATATAAAATTCATAGAACACATTAATTATCTAAAATTGTATTTATTTTATTATTATTACTATAATTTATTTCATATTTCCATTACAAAAATAATAACTACATCATTGTGGTGTAATTACTTAATATACATAATTACATTATAAAAAATAAAAAAACACCATGACGAAGATAAATATTTTATATTTCAAAATAATGTTATATTTATAATATATATTTTTGGAAACCATATTTTTTAAAAAAAAATATTATTTAAAACAATAATATGCCATCATTACAATTTTATTAAATAAGATTTTAAAAATACCATAATCTCATCAAAGTGACCCAAAAAGTGAAAATAAATTTATATCATGGAAATATTCTTACCAAGTGAAAAAAATATAAAGATATATAAGTTAATAACATAACTATTTACCCATTGTTGCACATAATGGATTTTAAAGTCCATGAAAGTGACATTTTGGGGATATTATTGACCAAAACATTATATATGTCATTTTCATGGAAATGATTCCATTAAATTACATAATATTGATACTCAGGTGATAAGGGAATAGTTTTATTCGTAAGATAAAAGATTTTAATGTGTTAGAGTCATTTTTTAGTCACTATAATTTCATTTTAACTAGAATTACTAAACCTACCCTTCATTGTTGTAACAAGATTTACCAAGTTTACTATTCATATTCCCTCAAAATAAAAGGTAACTATTTATTAAATATGGGCCTTCTGGATCCAAATTTATTATTTATTCATTTAAATTCAAAACAAAAAAGTTTGAAAATTAAATTTAATATGAAATCAAAAAAACACCCTAACAAACAGTTTTCAGAAAAATTCTCATTTAAAACATTAGTTTTTTTTTAAATAATAATTTCATTTATGAAATAAATTTCAAAAAAATAATTGAAATATTTAGAATAAAAATTATGTAATTAATAATTATAAATAATCAAATAAATAATTATTCTATTTAAAAATATTAAAATAAAATACAATTTTCAATAAAAATTAGTATTTTAACTATTCATAAAAAAGATTGAAATTTAATGAAAAATATTAAAAATTACTCAGGAGATAATTTTAAAATTAAAATTCAAAAAATGCAATTTATTTTTATAAATAGAATTTTTAAATATTTAATTAAACATTCTAAAATAGGTTCAACATTAAAAGGCATTTAAAATGCCTATAGAAAAATATAACTTCTTACAAATAAAAATATATTTATTCTTATATAATATATATCAAATTAGTTTTATGAATGTAAAAATATTTTATTGAATATATATATGTATATATTGGTATAGATATTATGATTCATTATATCCAATTTAATGTCTATGTTATAATTGTCTTGATTAAATAATAGAATAAAATGTTATTTTATAGAAACTCAGTCTTTTGTGAATCCCAGGATAAAATACTATTGCTTGTAATGAAATCTATTTATGAAATATATGTCCTAAAATTCACGATTTTTAACATTCTAAAACCAATAAAATTAATTTCTCACACGAAATTCATCGGGGTCAACATAGGTTTAATACTTGAATGTTTCTTCCATAGAAACACACATCGTAAAAATGAATACTAAAACCACTCCTTAATAATAGATAGTTGGAAACAAAATATTTACCCAAAGGCACTCATAATTTTATTTCTACATATAATAAAATTGGATGAACTTGAATACAAGTACAAGTCATATAAATCTAACTTTCAGGTTCTGATTGAGAGTGATATAGATAATTTTTAGGATAAGATTAAAATCACAATGATATATATATATATGATGATATAAGGATCAATTTTATTCACCAAAAAAATATTTAACTCAGATAGCATTTTTGGTTTCAATATGTTTTCTGTATTGTTGAAAACTTTTAATTAGAATAAAGACATACATTATTACATTACATATCAGAAGTATAATCACATCCTTTTGTTGTGTCTTGATAAATTTATTCTTCATGTTCTATTCCATGAAATGAAGTTAAATTTCACATTCTTGAATAATTATATGATCATTAGCTATATAAATAGTATGATAGGTTATTCCATCTATATTTAATTAACATCACTACAAAAAGGTTAACATAATTTATGAAATATGCATAAATTCTCACAAAGAGAGATAATGAATTAATCTCTAAAACCAAATTCAAATTTTAATATATATATATATATATATCATAAATGTTTACCAATATAATCCTTCCAATGGAATAAATTCTAAAACATTCTAAATAAGGTAACTAATGTTAACAAAATCATATTATCATTCATCTCCCAAATAACATGATAAATCTCTTAATTTCCCAAACTAAAAATTTGAATACCATTATCATGTATTCTCTTGAAATATGGTAATATCCTGAATTACCATAAAACCATTGTGAAAATAAGCATGAATTCAAAAATAAACTCTTTCCATAGAGCATAAAACCAAAATTTCAAAAAACTTAATCCATGATATCATAAACCACCTTATCATATTATCATCCCCATGTTCATAATTACTATCACTTATATTTTATCACAATAAAACATCTATGTATTTTATTATCCAAACTCCATGCATATATGAAGTTTTATATATCAATTAATAAGGTGTCTTCTAAAAATACCACCTTAATACATCAATCACTTTTCATGGTTTCAATACCATTCATTATATGATCTTAAATCCTTATGTAAAAACTATAGCAGTCAAATAATTAAAATTTTCATTATTAAATAATACCATACATGTACATCTAAAAAATTCTTCTTGAATTACAATACATAAACACTCAACCATTAAAAAACATCATTGTCATACTCTACATAACCAATAGTGATCTCATGTGATTTTCCTTTGTCTTTTTCCTTATGAGGTTTCTGATGTCGATCATCAAAAATTACACATTTTATATGGTATTGGTTAGAATAACGCCCATTTTCATTACAATTCAAATGTTTATGTGTGGGAGGTCAATTATAATCGTTAGTTTTATTTTTCTCGTCCCATTGGAAGTAAATTTCTTGATTAATTTTTTTACAAAAATCCATACATTATGAGTCTCCTCAAGACCATTTCATCAATGATTCATTACACACATTGATCATAAATGAAATATCATCTTCTTTCCTCCATGTTTTTTTGTACTTTCATTTACTCTCAATATTTAATTTCATATCAAAACCCTATGATTGATATTTTACTCCAACATCCATTTCAAACATGATAGAAAAAGACACAATATCATCAATATTTCTGAAGTCTCATATGGCTAACTCCCTTTAAGGAATATGTTGAAGCCACAGGATAATTTATCAACCTTAGGTTTAGGATGGATGACAATGCCTTAAGTGTACTATTACTGTCTTTAAATATTATCCTGATATGTACCAATAGATTCATTGTACATTTTCTAAGATCAAGGGACTCATTTTCAATCATCATATGTATAATAAGAGGATATTAATTATTGAAAAATAAGATCTTGAACTCTTCTCAGACACTAATTCAATTTCATATTATTTCCCCATATTATTGATTATATTTAACCACTAGTATGACTCACCATCTAAATGATAGAGATTAAAAATGACATTTTCATGTTTGAGACATTATATAGTAAAAAAATCATATTTGTGGTATTGATACATTTTTTATAATTAAGTTGATCAGAAGACCCACTGAAAGAATGTGGATTTTCACCCTAAAGGTCTTACACAAATATTATTCTCTCTAAGATCATTTTTGAGTCTATAGGTATTCCTAAACTAGTCATGTATAGCGATAATATTTTTTTTCATCCCATAACATTCAGTTTTTTAGGCTGAAAAACATTGCATTTTACATTTCCTTCATCATTAAAATGGTTCATTCGGGTTCCACCAATTAAATAAAACTAGAATTCAAAGTGTCTTCATCGTTAATTATAGTGATATAACATCATAATAAAAGGAAACTACTTATAATATTTTAATATAAGAAACCTTATGATTAGTCATAGGTTGTTCATGATTATTATCAAACCCTAATATTGTACCTTATTCATAGACTTATCCTTAGTGGATTCCATAGAAATATTTGTAGAAATATTTCTAGAGATCTCACTATTGTTTTATCATCATAGTTTCCAAAGGATGACTAAACATCTTCTCTCATACAAAATATAAAGTCCCTTTCAATTTCAATATATACATTACTTTATTTTAAAAGAATCATTTAAACATCACATTAACACTAGACCAAGGATGGTAATATTTTTCTTCCTTTGGAATATAGGATGAAAAACATAGTCTAGTGAACGATCTTAAATATTTTGAAAATATATCTGACCATTTTGTATTCCTACCTAAAACCATACATTAAAAACTGGGGAGATACATATGTAAAGTTTGAGATAAGATTACCATTAAGGGTAAACATAATTATAATGAAAAATTAAATAAAAAAACATTTGAAAATTACATCCTGTATATAAAAGATCAAGATATCGTATCATGTAACATATCATAGAAATCCATAAAATAAATCAAAGAACATATTCTATGAGATAATAACATATTACATGAAATTATACCATACACATAAGAGTTGAATATATTTTACATATTTTTTTAGGATCACATCCATGACAATCACATTAGACAAAGTCCATTACTGAATCTTGTTCACACCCCATTCCATATTTGTGTTACTAAACCAGCTGTACGTCCCAATCAAGCCATGTATTACTAAACCGAGACCATTTCATGTTTTAGTACTATCTATATATTAATATATATCTCTATAGACATTTAATTGGAAGTAGATATTGGTCCCACTGAGTACATAATGAACTCTACACATATGTGTAGCACACGAGCATAATTTATTCATCACATTAGAAACCATAAATATAAATGGATTTTATAACTAGCATTCTATCATAATATAACCAATAGAAATTAATAAATAAATATCATTACATCATAAACATAAAACAACTATAGAAATTATATGGATATTATCCTTGAAAATAATTCCACATAAAATAAAAGTAACATCAAATAATGTTATAATAAATTTAAATTAATATTGATAGAATACTTGAAATTATATTTTGAGGAAAATATACTTTATTCGATAAAATCATTATGTTTTTACAAATTAAATGAAATTTTAAATGAAAACAATGTCATTTAAAAAAACCCTATAATATTTCAATAGAATATTTAAGTAATTTTGGAATTCTGAGTGAAGAAAAATCCATTCATGAGGTTTAAGTTAAAAAATACCTCTTATACGTTTTCTAGATAGGTACAATGGACCTCTCTTGGAAAATGAATATAATATTCCATTTGAAAATTTATTAAAAATTCACACATTTGTAAAAATGAAATTAAATAATTTTAGAATAATATAAAATCTATATTGGAAAAAAATTCATAAATGATGGATATGGAATATAAATCTTCCCTCGTAGATACTTACATATAAACAATCCTTAATAATAATGAGATTGTGGATATAACCCTTACCATTTTATAATCAGAAAAAATGTATAACCCATGGAATAAAAAAATATATTGATATGAAAAATACCACAATATTATGTATAATAATTATAGAAACATTCCTGTAATTTTTACACACAACACAAAATAAAACAAGTATTGTATAAGTCATGAGTCCCATAGAATGAAAAGTGAGAAAAATATCTACTACCTGTTATCCTAACACTCGTCATACTTATGAAAAACTCTAGTACAATAAGGATAGTTTTAGTATAAATATAATGAAGAACCATATTCAATAATATCATATCATATATAATGTACTAATGTCCTTATATAAACCATTAATTTACAAATTTATGTTATTACTTCGTTTCAGGTGATAACCGTGTTTTTTTTTCACATGTGTTTTTATTTGTCTTATTTTTTATCCCTATAATTATATCATTATTTCATAATATCGATATTTATAGCAATTATATAAATATAATACATATGTAGTATATAATTTTTTATAATAATCGTTAAAATATTTAAATGAAATACACCGTTAATGGAGATGGTAAGCTATACGTATTCATGAACTTTATTTTAATTATTATTTTTCTATTAAATGATGTAAAATTATATGATTTACTATCTTTCTAGAAGTATAATTTTTTCATTAATATCATATATAAATAATAAACTAATCATAATTATCACTCATAATTTATGGTGATGGAAAATGAATTGTATCGCTATGTAGAGATGGTAAGTCGTACATATGAAAGAGCAATGCTTTCATTTATTATTTGATGTGAGTGGGGATTTATAATGGTGTGTTGAAAATATTTATTAAATTTTATCATATTTATAATGATAAATATATTATTTTTTGAATTCTATTCAAAATTTAAATGATCTATAAATGAATACAAAAAGAGTGTGGTTGGCTAGACCGATTGCCTATTCTCTAAAACGTTTCCATTAGGTCATCTCTAAAGGACTCTATAGTTGGACTTCTTGAAGACCATAACATCATGAAACTATATAAGTAATTTGAGATGATACATTGGTAGGGTAATTTTAATATTAAAGTCTCAATGTGAATTTATTATGTGACAAAGGAGGATTGATTTGATAAATGTAGTGAGGGGAAATTTTGTAATTTGTAAAAGTATACAATTATAATAAATTCATTATCAAATCAAATACCATCAGAAATATATGTATTTAAATATATGATGATTTAGTCTTTTAATATCATCAACCAATACATTTTATATATGTTTTAGTGTTACTGTAAACCTTATCATTTTGATAAAACCATAGTTAACCCATTTTAATTTCAACAATGGTAATAAATTGTTCAATAATAAATTGTATTAATTTTAAAATATGTGAAGTAAATTAAATAGTAAATGAAAAATTAATAACATTTTGGACCATATAATTTTTTTTATTATTTTTATAGATGATTAATGATTTTTAAATAATTTAATAATTTATTATTTTGATAAAATTACATTAGTGCCAATTTAGACACTGTTCATTATTTTGATTTTAAAATATCAACACATCATGTAAACAAAGAAAAAAAATATTTTATTATATCTCTATGAGTTAAAGTTCATGTATAAAATTCAATTATCACATTATCTAAATTAAATTATAATTATTCAAATATTTTGAGAAATATTTATTATATATTTCTATTAATAAAATAATTACAACATCATCATTGTGTAATTATTTAATATACTTATTTCTTTATTGAAAAATAAAAATAAAATTACCAAGATTAAGATAAGTCTACTATATTTCAAGTGGAAATTTACAGTAAATTATATCCTTTGAGTAGACATATATTGAAAATGTTATATCTTTTAAAACATAAATGATACATATTTAAATCAGTTTTTAAATAAGTTGTTATAAGTACCATAATCTCATTTATATTAATCAAAAAGTAAAAAATAAATTCATATCATTAAAATATGTTTATGATTTTATATATTTATAGTATATTAGTTCTTAAAATAACTTGTTACCCTTGTGGACACATAAGGGATATTAATGAAAAATAAAGTTATATTTTAATACATTCATTTATATAAATATTATAGTAGTTTTGTAATGGAAAATTTTCTATCAAATGACATAATTTATATCATTAGGTTTTAGGGGACTAATTTTTTTAATCATATTAAATTTTGTCATGGGTTAGGGTCATTTTATAGTCTTTATAGTTTTATTTTGAACATAATATACTAAATTTAACCTTTATCGTGGTAAAAATATATTCCATTGTTACTATTAATAGAGGCTAAAATAATAAGGAAAATTTTCTAATTTTTTACATTCTGAATATAAAATTTTCTTCCATTTTTTAAATTTCATTAATACAGATGTTTCAGAATTAAATTTAAAATAAAATAGATAAAACTCTATTAAAAATCGATTTTTCGAACAATTTTATTTTATAACATAAAATATATTTATACTCACCCCTGCATTGGAAATTTTGTGCTTTTGCAGATGTTATCTTGCTGGAAAATGGAAAAGGTAACATTTACCATGTTTTTTGAACTACCTCGTGATGTCTAGGTTTTTTGGATATTGTGGACCATGGGGTTTGTGGATCATGGAGTCATGTGATATTTTGAGAGTCATATGTCTTTTATCCGTTGTGTACTTTAATACTTGGTTATTCTTCCGATGTTGCGTACTTTGATGTGGTTTTTATATATATAAATTTGTTGAGTTGACTTTTATTTGTTCATGTATCATATATTGAATGATTATTTATGTTTGGTTGGTTTATTTGTTTTCTTATTAAAGGGTAAATCACCCCCACATATATTTGAAACCATTCATCATTTATTTCCAGCCTTTGGAATCTTGGGGATGTCACTTAAGGCCTAGTAATGAATCGTTTTACTATCAAGACAATGTGAATTGGAGGGTCATTATAAATTATATCAGTATAGTCCTTACCTTTTGTTAAAAATAGTTATTGTTGCATTCATTTCTACAAAAAATATATATAAATTATTTTATTACACCAATGAAAACATATAGGGTAATTTTATCCCATTACATCTTATGGTATCCATATCATTTCCCAAAAAATAAAATTTTACAATATATATTTTACTTGTTCAGTTAACATATTTTGAATTCCTTTATTTCTGTGATTTGATAACTCAATTTATTATTCCTCATAAATATTTTTCCCTACTTTCGTAAAACCTCTTAGATAAAATTATGTGTGGGATAAAGTATATAATTCCTTAAAAGTTCAACATGGAATATGTCATGCACCTATCGGATGTTTGTTGTAGTTGTACTAAATATGTTACTACCTCCACATGACACAAAAATCATTATGGGGCTAATGTATTTAGGTATGGACTGTGCTCCTTCCAAAATCCCGCAAACCAATTATACAATGAATTTTGGTGGAATTATTTATATAAAAATTTATCATTGTATTTGGATGTTAATTATCAATAGAGATATTATGTCTGATTTATATTTCATTAATTAATAAATAAACGGTTTTAATATCTTTGGCCACCTCAGGAAATATGTCTAATACTATAAATTTTTTTCCCAACTCTGTTCTAACATTCCATAGTCCCAAAACACACACAATAAATTGAATTTTATATTAATATTTAAATTATTTATGGGAAAGTATCATAACATGGGAAATAAAATAATATTAAATACTGATAATGTACTCATATTTCATTTATCTTTTTGGGTCACAAGAAATATTTCAATGTTCATTTGGTATATTTAATGTATTTTTCAGTTCGAGGATTATAAGTAGAGTTGTCTTTTAGTTCATATTAAATTATTTTTGAGGACATATCATAAATAAATAAGTGAGACTTGGGAATCATGAATATATAATTTAATTTGTTATTCCATGATACTATTATAGTGTCTTTTTTTATTTATTATGAATATTATTGAGTGATAAATGCACTAAAATAAAAATAAATTCCACAAACATTTAATGATAATCAACCAAAATAAACATGTAATAATTTAAATTTGATATTTATTGAACACCCATGATAAAATGCATGGTGAAGTTCAATTATATCAATATCTGTATAGTAATCATTTCAATATCTCCAAGGTAATTTGAAAATTTGACTTATATTTCAAGCATACTGAGAATCATAATATATATTAAAAATTGTTTTTATCATTCTCTTTATGTTGTCCCATTAAAATTTATATATAATATGTTTATATATATTTTTTAATCCAGGGGAATACAAATAATGAAGTACTATATATATTATAAAACATATCTTTATCAAAATCTGAAATTGATAGTCTACATAATTTTGTTTCAAATAAAATTACACTAATTTTTGTAGGATGAAAAACAAAATATTTAACCAAATTTTCTATTTACCCATATCCTCTTAATGTGGAGGTTATCAATTCAAAATCATTTACAACTAACAAATCACTTGGCAGAGATGTGAATATTTCCATTTAAATATGATTTTGATTTATATTTTTCATGTATCCATGAATATTAGATATCCTTCATCTATTATCCGTGAAAAGGTATCATAATCATTTATATATATATAATCATCTACAATTTTTTCCTTCCTGGTTAATATTTTATTGAGGAATAATAATATTTTATCAATGATGACCATATCCAATGGAACATTTCTTATTGCATTCAATGTGAATATACCCGTCATGAACTTTTGATCAAAATATAAATATTATATATCAATCATTTTAGATAGTGCATCTAAATAATTAATACAAATATTAGTGTTGTTAACACTAAATGATACTATAAGTAATCATTATTTTAAACCTTTAATTGATGTGAGGAAGAAGGTACAACATTTTAATTTTTCATAAAAACAAACTCAAGTACTATCTATGAGGGATCATTATATATAAAGAACCACTACTAAATTTCTAATATATATAATTTCATTGACTAAACTGACCTTAATATCCTTAAAGTATTGATATAAATTTTCTGTCTATAAAATCATTACACCCTTCTGAGTTAATATGGTTATTTGATTTGAAAATATTATTAAATTTCACAGAAATCATTATATATCTAATCTAATGAACTGAATATACTTATTATATTATTTTTTTAATTTCAAAAATTATATTAATATTGTCCTAGAAGGGTCTATAGTTTCAACACTATATTGATTACATAATACAGGAATGATACTTCCTAGAGAAAATCCACACCTACTACATTTGATATATAATATATCCTTTTTACTTATTTTAAAAATATCATTTAATGATCATTATGTTCTTTCATTCACATTTGATATATTATAATATTGTCGATATAGAATACCAAAAATATTATCCATGTGATTTTTGAAGGCATTATTTTTCATTTCCATGATGATATTAAAGAAATACATGTCCAAAAGAAATATCTATAAATTCATAATGTATATATTTTATATAAGGTTCCCATAGGTATATACCACCTTTTTACCCTTATTTAAAGATATAAATATCAAATATCCAATATTATGAAATATGGGGTCCCTTGAACTTGATTAAATAAGTCATTAATATGTGGTAGAGAATAATTTTTCCGGATAATAATTTTTTTGTGATCAAAGTAATAAATGAAAATGATCATTGATCTATACATTACCAAAAAATGGGACTTGTCTACCCCATTTTAAAGATAATAGTTTTTTAAACCCCTTTTCAGAACTATAATATGTTTCTCCTACTATTCTTCAAATTGAATCAATGTGTTTCTATTAGGAATAATCGATTTAGGCATGCAATTATGATTTCAGCTGAAAAATAAAAATATTAGTCTCGTAACACAATTTATATGACTAGAAAATATAACAACATATTCCTAAAATAATTATGTATCATAAATTTTGAGATAATCCGCATCTATTTGAACAATATATCCCTCATTATTGTATATTATGTTCAATATCTAGGAATTATATTCTATTATATTTTCAATATAATCATTCAACAGATATATAATCATGGTATTATTATGTATTTGAAATTTTATTTCACTATCATTGTAATTAATAAGATATCATTGTATAGATATTCAATCCATATTCAATATCACATCAATTTCAACTAGAGAAATAATAAATATATTAATAGAATATATCTTCCAATATACAAAAATCAAAGAATATTTATAGATGTGGGATGAAATAATCTCACCATTGTGTGTTGTATTTGATAAAATAATATCAATTTTTGTAAGTTTGGTACAACATTCATTTAAAATTTTAGAGATACAAGTGAACTCCAAGAACTAGAATAAAACAATATTTTTTCAATTCATGAATAGACAATAAGAATACAAATCTACACTAAATAATCTTGATCATATGTACAATGAAATAATCAAAAAAATGTTATTTATTATAGTAACATATAATTATATATTTTTAAATTATATAATATTATAATATGAGAAATCAATCCTAATATGCATAATCTAAGGAATCCATAAGATTAATTTCTTATACATGTGTTGTAAAATTGGTTTCGTTTAAAATTATCATTTCACATCTCCAAAATTAATTCTCAAAATTCTTCTATGATACTAAAAGACATGAACCAACCATAAAATACATATTTTTAAAATAATAATATATAACTAAAAAACTTATAGTAAAATTAAAATGAACTCCCAAAACACAAAGCCTTATTTTCATGATAGATAAGGTTTGTATAAATATTAACACATCATAAAAAATTCCCTTATTGTATAATATTATATACTATTGATTTCATTCTTGAAATCATATATATAATAAATTTAGTTATTTCATTGTGGATAATGGGAAGAAAAGAAAATGGTGACTTCATATACTTACAAAGGAGTAAAAAACATGAGATATCAATCAATGTAAAAAAATAATTATAAATGTAGCCATAATAGATTACAAATTATATAAACATGTGTATTTGGGAACATATTTATGGTAGTTGGAAATATAAATAGAAAATATTACAAATTTTAATTAATAAATAAACATGAAACATATATTTACGATGAATCATCATAGAATAATTAGAAAAAATTATGATCATTGGATATTGTAAACAGATTCCCTAGAAACTATCCATGAATAATATAGAATTATAGAATGGGGTAACCATCTATTCCCCATAACATATTGGATTACATTTAATCCACATTCCCATAAAAATCACTTTACATATAATTATTTACCCAATGCATTGATGGGATATATATTTCTTTTTCAACTATACATAATTTTACTACATGACCATTAATTCTCACAATATTTGAATAATCTTGTCAATAAGGGAAGGAATAAACAAAGTATGGGTATTATTTCTTCTCCAAAATAAATAAAGGGAATGTGGAAATATTATTCCGATAATGTAAACCCCAATAGGACCCATGATCGCATGACAATAATGATTTCATATGAGAGGATCATGTTTAGTGCATGATGTACATTTAATCTCCCAAATATCCTATGACAATGACATACTTTTATTGTGAGTGTCACTTGACATGAATTGATCAATAAATAGGATTCCAGACCAGTTCCTCTGAATCATGAATCTTTTTAATCAACAAAAGGAAAAAAAACAGATGGAACCCCCTTATAAAATACAAGTAGATATATATGAAAACATTCTATGAAGGAGTGCATTTTTATCTTCTTATGACATACTTGTGGGAATCATAATAACTCAAAATGGACTTAGTTATATTTAATCCTTTTCACATGAATGAATTTTGGGATGAAACCTTCATCATGGGAAGGTCCCCAAATACATTAAATCAAACATATGATGCCCATATAGCTCCAAAGATAATCATTTGGGATATACATGGAAATTATAATACATCAACTTCAGATAAATTATTGATAACACATTGTATCATAGACAAGGAGAGTGATTTTCCCCAAAAAAATCATTCACAACTTTAATAAATTTCATAACCATATAGAATGTGGATGGAAATAAAAAAGAGAAAATGAAGAATCTTTTTTCGAAGGGAAGATAAGTTATTTATTATATGAAGGGGTCATACTCTAGGGAAATCATTATTGATCACATATATAGCCCTCAACATAAATCTTGATCTTATTGAGCCCCCTGGAAATATTCCTTTTATTCCTGAAATACCACTTACAATGAGTACCTTATCCCATGAAGTCCCCAAAAAACAAGCTTCCTTTTGTCTCGTGAGGAACCCCAAACATGAAACCTTCAATCATATGAAATCTTTTCCATGGGCATCATGATCTTGAGAAAACTCCTAAACAATTTACCCTAACCATGTGAAATCACATTGATATATCATCATTATTAGGTGAAATACCTTTGATTGTGTGGGTCAAAAATACATTGAAATGGCGTAATATTCTCAAATTTACAAATCCTCACGCGACATTATTGATGGAAAATTATAAGCTCATGTGATTCACATGATAGAAAAATACCCGACCAACATAAGCTAACATTTTTGAGATATATTATTTGAAATTAGTTGTATAATCATGGTGGTGATGCATATAAATCCACCCCCTCAGTAGAAATATACAAACACGATTAATTTATTCTACACATGAGTGTAAAATATGACTTCTTTGAGGGGGCATGAAGGCGGTCAAAATATTCTTCCACTAGGTAAATTACATAAGGGATCATGTGGTATGGATACATGTTTCACATGATCCTTCTATAGATCACACAATGGACTTTTGGTGTGTCCGATAGAATATTGGAATGAGTTCCAGTATGTCAACTGGGTCACACAAATCCTAAATTACGCTAACAGTAATGATATCATGGGGAACATATGCAATAAAGGTTATTATGATGTTTGTAAAATATGGATACTCATGCATATATCAGTATGATAATCTTTGTGATCCTTTCATGCCCCACCCATATCATGTGATAATGGTAGTAGATTTTTCCCATGTCATGTGACACACTCTCAACATTCCATTTGGATCATATGATATCCCATATAATTTTTATGAAACTCATTCATCACCCTATAGGAAAACCAACCATGTATTGAGAATCCATGAAACCTTCCATCAAAATATTTCTTCATCCTTCAGATATGTCACCCATGTTATGAAATAGCACTTGGACATGTCATCCATATATCGTGATGTCCCCTAGATAGCTCAGTCATGTCATGTAGTTTCTTCTAGAAAAGACAGTGACATCATACAATATCCTCCGAACATATCATCCATATCATGAAAGATCATCAAGAAATATCATCTACTTCATGATGAAAACTCCATAAAATGTCATATAGTTCATGAAACAACCTATATACATGTCAAACTGGATCTCGTGATTCCCTCTAGTCATTTCATATAAATCATGTGACATCCTTAGAAACGATTGATAGATAATATAGTTGTCTTCATCCAATTCCACCAGGAAGCTAGGGTATGTTCGGAAATCCTTTACATTCCATATAGCCACCCAAATAATCTTAGGAATATAATCAGGATATGTCACATTAAAAATAATGACATGTTAGATAGACTTCTCGGGACATGATAACCTTATCTAGTGAACATATATAGGTATACCCCTAACTAAACTATTATGACAACAATTCCCACCATAACCAGGATAGGTGGGATGCCATTATAAGGCCCAATATAAAATGGGAATCAAGTTTGGTGTAAGTCCCTACACTTTATTAAAAGTCACACTTGTGGGATCCAAATTCTCATATGAGTTCATTTCTCTTCAGCATACATCATTGGATAGAGATTTAAACTAAACATTGATGAATTTTATTCCCAACATAACCAAGATACAAGAGATTTCTTCATGTCTCTTGAACTCAAATGCCCCCCACTTCGGTGTAAGTGCATTTGTATCTCTGATATTCACATCCATTCGATCCAAACTCTCATATGGGTGCAGTTATATTCCTCATCCATCAGTGAAATGGGGAGTTATATTAACTACGATTACATTGATTACATGAATATATATGACACATATTATACGTACCTATAGAAAGATCTCAATTTGGAATCCTCGTCAGATTATCCCCCTCTATGTCTTCAACATTTACACCAGTGGGATCCAAACTATCATATGGTTACATTACTCTTCTCCATCCATCACCAAACTGATAATTTAACTAGACATTGATGACTTTGGTTCCTTCGATAACCATGATATGTCAGATGCCTTCCTGTGGCCTATGATTCATATCAAACACCCCATAAGGGATTCCGCAATGCGTATGTAAAGTATCCATATATAGTGAGAAATGTTACTTATTTCCACCTATTTCCCACACCGAGCATGGATTTTTGGGATTAGTAACTTAAAAAAGTGGCATCATTCACATCATTAATATTCATCATCCAATGAAACCTTTGTTTGTAAGAACCGATTAGTTCCATGATATCTCTACCCCAATATAAGGGAATTGGCCATTAGGTACCTTCCATGGGCATTAATTAACTATGATTACTCTGATTGTGGTCATATGTAGGACACATAGGCCACCATCTAAAGTCTCATGAAAAATACATATTTCCCATGTCCCATCATATATGTACATTTCTCATGACATTATACTACATGGTTTCAACTAAATCCATCGTTTATGATTTCAATTAAAAAGGATACATATGATGCTTCATAAAGGATTAATCCCATCCAATATATATTAACCAGACCCCTTTATGGAATTTAACTCTAGATTTCCTCGTTATATTGATTAAAAATATAAAACACAACCCAATAACATGGAAAGGATGATGAACCCATCATACATGCATATGGAATCATTAATATTCCGCCCTCTTACATAGAAAGGGTCAATACAAAATCATTATTTATTGAAGACAATCTCATAATGGGATTATAAATAGATTAATCAACATATGATAAATCATTAAAAGATTCCCATAGTAGGAGATAACCCCCCCCCTAAAGAGTGTGATAAGAATTATATCTAATCCGCCAACCAATGTGAGTTCTTAAGTATTGTTTGGTATGAAACACAAATTAACTACCTATATTTTGAAATAAGGTATTCAAATAGTTATTGATGAGGAAACCATTTTGATTTTTAATTATGAAGACAAAGATTCCACTGATAATTAATGACTGAACAACAGAAAAACATAAATATCGACCCATTCTCCTAGCCATCACTCTCATCCCTTGCTCCCTGCATCACCGTCTCAAAGGGTTGGAATGCCTCTCGTCCCTCCATAGGATTCATCGAAATAATTTTCCAGGCTCTTTATCCTCTTCTCTGCTCGGGTCCCTCTCGGTATCTCTCTGGCATTCTACTTCTTTATTCAGAATTTCCGCATTTACCTACTTCGTCCCCTGCTCTGCCAGCCCGGTCTGACAAATACAACCCCATACTGGTCGGGTGTGTGGGTATTCAGGTGGGTTTTTGATTGTGTCAGCGGGAGTAAAGGCAATGCAAGCCGATTCGATTAGTATGTTCTTCCACTAAATTCTCTTGATCTGATGTTGCGTTTCATCAGGTTTGGTGGTCTTTTAAGGGTTTCATCCCCAGGTTCTCGTCTCTTGGTTTTTTCTTGTTCTATCATCGGCTTTGGTTTGTCCCTACAAAATTGTTCCTTTTAGGGTTTCAACCCCGTTTTCCCATTTCTCAGGTTCTGTTTGATGTTTCCCCCTGTTTTATGTTTTTTTTTTCTCCTTCAAATGCTATGTCCGTTGTCCCTAAAAGGAGGGTTTTAGTTGCAGTTTTTTTTATTTTTGGTCGATGTTCTGTTGGCCCCGTTATTGGCGATGATTCTGAGTTTGGAGAAGGTTTTTTGTTGCTTTCACGAAGGATTTGAACCCAATGATGGTTATGTGCTGAGGATATCCATGGCTGCTCAACCTGATATCACCTCATGTTCCTACACGCTTCTCCTAGTTGGATCTGGTGTAATGGAATCTACATGGTTTTGGGATTGTGGTTCATGGTTCGTCCAAGGGATTCAAGGTGATTCCAGTGTTGAGGAGGGATTATGTTTTGTGGAATCAGTTTTCTTTTACAGCTACATTGTTGTTCGGTTTTGATTTCTCTTTGTGTTGTTTATGGTTTCTGGAGTTTTTTTGTTAAAGTGATTCTGGTTACAGTGGTTTTTCATTGTCAACGATGATGATGCGGGAAAGTGGCAGTGCTTTGGTGGTGTTTGATGCATTTTGTGGTGGTGGATGTCGATGTCGTGACAATGGAGAGGTGTTGTGTATGATGGTGACTATGTGTTTAAGACATGACTTCCTTATTTCATTCGATGCTTCTCAGTCGAATCACTGGATGTGCGCAATTTTGCAGTGATGTGGGTATTTTTCAACGATACGGTCATGGCGGGGTGAATGGTTATTTTAAAATTTTAATTTTTTAATGTGTTTTTTGTGAGGGTTTAAATTAATGTTGGATTTTTTTTTGTTCCCACTTACCCTCAATGTGGATCTTCTATAAAATATAAAATTGATTGTGTGTGAATGATTGTAAAAGACATTAAACCCCTATCAATCCACTATTTGGAGAAACAACATGTCGTACAATTTATTTCAAAATGGAATTGGTGATGTTGAAATGAATCACTCATGTAATAAAACTTATCAGTTTAAAATGAATCAATATATATCATTTCTACCTCCTATAAAAATTAAAATAACACACCCAATGTAAAATCCTCATAAATTGGGCTCCTCATAAAATGTGTTCATCCTCGTTGAGATAAGTCCACATAGGAAGAATTAAAAAATCGGGTATAAGAATGAAAAATTATGTTACAAGTTAATATATATATATATGATTGTACAATGCCTATATTGATTCTCTAGTATTTGACCTTGTTACTTGTTATCTTTAGGATTGGAGATACTTCTCACACAAACAACACCCTGACCCGAGATCATGCCTTCATCAAGATTTTTTTTTTTGGAATTTCATCTACAACTGCAACCACTACGAGTCACAAAATAACCTCTCACACACAAAACCTTCATCATTAGGTGGAAATTTAAATGATCCAGTAATACCATAGACATTGTATGATCCCACCCCTTAAGGATGCATGCAATGGTCTCCATATGATGAAACTAACAATTCAACATGTCCACCAAAATATGTAGTGAAACCAGGGGTACTCATAACCACCAATGATCACTTAAAATATATTTTCCAATTGTGAGACAATAAATACATTTAGTTTGTGACAAAGGAAAGTCAATGATCGGACTATCTAACTATTCCAATATAGGATCCTCTGTGATGGGACCTTTTCATCCTCGATCAACATATCCATACAACCAATGCCCTGTATTTACTTTCTATGGGACACACCAAACAAAATCTTACCTCTAGTTCTAAGGAATGATAAGAACAGAATACACATCTGGGGTGCAATGATATAGATAATCGAATATGGGATCATATAATCACTTATTATAATGAATCATGTCGTCATATGCTGATTATAACCATTGAGAATTCTCATATCTCTAATCACTCAGAGCAAGATTGAGGGAACATTCAAATGGAAACTAAGGGGGAGCCTCATATACCTACCCCAATTCATGAATTTCATTCACATATTTCAATGGAATTATAAGTATATATGTGTTCTAATTTACATTGTATAATTGATGATATCTATAAGTATATATTTGAGATATAAAATCCGCTAGACTATGTTCTATTACGCACTTTACAAAAGTGTCAGTAAATTTAACTTCTAGTGAAGAACTCTGCTAACTTATTTTGAAACATCATTAGACAATGTAAAATGTTTATATTCATATCTGTAAATCTAGGAAAGTACACTTCTCTGATCAACATGAATGAGTGGCTTCTTTGGAGTAAGAAAGCATACATTTTGCAGAATAGGAGTATTATTGGCATATTCCGGTAAAGGGTGATGCATCAGAATGAGATCGTATTCCTATTCGAAAAGAGGTCCACTATGGGAGAGAAGCACATCCCTTGTGAAAGTAGCTCATTCCTTTCAAAAAATACTAATGGTCCACATCAATGGAATCGTACTAAACTCATATTCTCGTTCCAACTAGTGCTTACTAATTGAGAGTGTTACTTACCTTGAGATAGTATCTTATCCATTTAAAAAAAGAATCGAATATATTTCAAAAGGTAATGGATCATCTCCATATCCACACAATAAAGGGGGCCACAATGTGATAGTGCGATATGCCTCAGGACATGAATAAACTTCATTTAGTGAAGCTACATTGAATATCTGAGTATCTCACAAATTCCAAGATCATAGCCCTACATTCTTCGATGTACCGTTATACTGGCATCCTTCAGAAGCTATACATGATGAGTCTAATATACCTTATCCCATTATAGAGGACGTTTTATATATTACACTATGGAATGAAACTTATAATGGGATCATATCCCTCCTACAATAAGTTTTGACTGGTATATTCCATCAATCACCCAATGGAAGGCTCATACTCCAGCCAAAAATGTAGAATCTCACATACGTACTCCAATAACTTATCAAACAGAGGTACCATATTCCCATAGAATGATAATGCTATCAAAAAAATTATATAAACCTAATATAGGTGTACAATATCCCAGTGAAACACCAAAAGGTATGTTGGCATATTGTAGCTGTAGAGCCTAAGTACCTATTAGGTTCCACTGAGAAGGGGTGGTGCAAAATAGTGGTACCCATCTTTTTTGAATTTTTATCATTTTAAATTCATACTAATGAACTTTTTAGGTTTGTGATCCACTCTATAATTTTTAACAATATAAATTCATGTGAAATAGTAAAATAATACATATAATAACACTGTATTTATAAGGTTTAGCATAGAATTGCCACCACCATGAACTGTTGGTTCAACACACCTACATGTATTCTACTCACTATCTACAGAAGTGAAAAATTAGTAGATAGACATAATAGTTCTAAAATTGGTTAAATATCACCAATTTAACTCTCCACATTATTTTAGACACCCCAACTGCCCTTCATCTATTATTGGTTATACACCCCAACATAAGCCTCCATTTATTATTGAGACACCCTGTCTAGGATATTACACTTTAATTTATGGAGTGATAGATGGATCTTCTGTACATATAGTACCCCACCAAAATAATTATTAAGTCACCTTCCTTGTTAAAAAATATTAAAGATAACAAATAGATAAGTTGATCAATCTTGATGGTAATCGATGCTCTTTTAAGATATTTAATGATCCATATTATTTATTTTAAATGCATGGGTAAATTAAATCACCATATCAATGATCTAACCCAATTTGGATGACCTTCATAACTCTTCTTGTAAAATGGATTCATTGAGTCTCAAAATGATCATTCAATTTAGTAAAATTTCTCATCACCTAACTGATCATATTTCTAGAAAACAAATGTAGTTCCTGGGGTCTCAATTATTATATCTATTTAATTGACATCAAAACCATCAATTTAATTTTTTATGAATTTAAACACAATTAATATACCATATTCATTAAATATTAATACCCAAATATTCACGAGTATTATATTTATGAAATAATAACTACCGTAAATTATGGGCTTTATTTCACTCCTCGTGAATACCCCATAAACCATGGGCATCCCTTCTCACTATTTGAATACCGCATAAATATAGGGTGCTCATTTTCATGAAACAATTTTTGGACACCCAATGAGTTCTCATATTCTTACATGGATCACTACGCATGAATCATTATGGAATGAACTCATTATGAAAATTAAAATCATTAATGTTGATAAATGAAATGTATCAAATACCTAATAGAATCATGTTCATCATTATACACAAGGTTGCTTCATAAAACACTTGATGAATTTAGGTGATATTCTTTCATTTTAAAACCCATAGAAATCCACCTTGTTTACATTCATTCATAGACATATACAAAAATATATGAAGGATATCCTATTTAAAACTGATGAGAGGATTAGGATCATGGTTTCATAACATGGGATAATAGTTAGGAAATACATGTCTCTTCCCATTCACATGAAATTCTCATTCAATTTTCCTGTATGGAATGTGAAGATGCACACCTGACTTATTTAAATAGTCCCTGTGAACTGATGATGTCATTTAAATCATCATCCAGAATGGATTCATTATCATATTAGATAAATTATATTCAAGAATATTTATACATGAATATAAAACATAAGGTGTTCTTGTATATCTCCTTTATCACATGACATCAATGATGCCACCTAAATGCAATCATGAAATTCTGTTTGGTCTGAGGAATCACATTTGCTGCTCATGAATGGAGGAATTACCGAGTGGGCATAAGACATTGAATGTTGATAGAAGAAGAGGACATTTAGATTCAATCATACATAACAATTAAGTTGCTTCATATATCCATTGATATATATGTAACGTTTTCGCATAGTATCAATACCATATACCATTACACCCCACATAAAATTCACCATTAGTTAAGGCCATGGTTTTTCACTCAACATCTATATCTTAGGGATCATAATACTCAACTCATTCTTCCATCATGCCACCCACAATATGGTACTAATTCTCTTTCCATGTGCCCCTTGTGGCGTTCTCGCATAATCATCCCTTATACGCATGCCCAATCTCCTAACACTGATGGGTTTTTCTGGGTTGGTTCCCTTTTGATGAAGTTGAACTATGGGTCCCTAATGATCCCTTGTTCTAACTAGACATGCATTTTTCAATGGGATGGACACATTTTTGAAGTCCATTTTTAAGAGAACTTTTCTATGTACCATCAAAAGTAATACCAAATACATTCACAATTTAAATTTCATGGCCACTCAAATATGATTCACGAAAAATTTCTATTTATCTTCCATGAAAACTACTTCTGAACTCTTTTTCATAAAAGTATTGATTTTCATGGTATTTATTTGTTTTTTCAATGTGAAAACATCTTTAATAAATTTTTTTAATCATTAAAGACAAATTCAACAAGAGACATATTTCAAAATTTAGATTTCGCCAATAGTGACATCCAATACTATAAAATCACTCATTAACAATTATTTATGCATCACCACCTCATCTTCACTGAATTATTGATTCCTCATAAATGAATGAAACACTTGGGAAAAAAAATTTCCCCTTTGTATTTTGATTTTAATATCTCGTACCTAATAAATGTATATTAATGTAAATATAAATTATTATCCCCTAATTTTATAATAAAATGAAAAGGATATGTGTGAGGTTTTATCAAAAAATATTCCTTCCACAAATATTTTCCCTCATTTTAATATAAATTGATGATATCATATGATTCAAATTAAATAGTATTTTTCTAATCAACTCTATGTTTATGTCGGACAACCCGATGAAAAAAATTGTAAAATAACCAAGGTTGTCTATGATCACCATAACACATATTTAGATGTGATATCAATCTCATTAATACCATATTCACAATATGATGTTTCTAAATTTCAAAAATTTCAATGAAATGAAAAACCATGAACACATCAGTAAACACATTATAATGCTCTAGTGACCATGCATAACTCTCCATTGTCAAATTTTCCCTTCAACCATTCACTCCATATTAATGAATATAATTATGAAAAAATGGATTAATGTGTGATATTAAATCCTAATGTCTCTTAAAATACCCCCTCAAGGGATTCACTTATCATTATTTTCATTAAAATTAATGAATTCACTAAGGAAAAAAACTTATCATCCAATTCCATAAATGGAAGCTCATCACAAAAAAAATAGGGAATACAGAGGAACAAATTATTTCTTTAGAGGAAGCACTCAAAGTGACAGTTTTATCACAACCTTATATTATTCATGTTTGAAAGATAATAATATAATTTGATAAAATAAATTACATGATTTATGTATTTTGAACATAAACTCATCCAATGATATTATTTATTTTGTGTGATATATTTTCTACATCCTTTATTGCTAGCATAACAACCTTTTCATTGCATCGGAAATATCATTATTGTCTTCCAATAGTGTTGATATGAGTGATTGAATTTTGGAGCTTGATACACCCTTTATTTAGGCTAAATTTAATTCTACATAAAATGAATCCAATTTTACATCTTCATAGTATTTTTACTATGACAATTAATATTTTGGTAAGTAATAAAAGTGGAGTTTCCTTAAATTGATTATTTACCATTCCATGAATTCCTCTATGTGAAATTCCTTTCTATATGATCGAGTTTAGAACTACTGAACCACTAAATAGAATATTCATACATAATTTGATCTATCCTTCATTGAGATGTTGTCATTAATGGATTTATTTTAACATCACTAGGATTTTTTGGGTTTTAAAGACAAACACAGTATGTGTCACAATAATCCACTATATATACCCATAATTGATTTTATTTTTTATGGGACCACTATTGTTGATTTTTAATCAGAAAAATCATTACTTCTATATTGATGATCTGGAATCCCTTTTGTTACAACAAAATGGTTAATTTATTAATTATATGTTTTTATGGAAGATGATTCTATTCCATGAGTTATACCATGATAAATTCTTATGAAACCCACATCCTTTCAGAATTTATTATAGGATGAAATGATTATGAAATCTATGTCATTTGAATAGTTTATGATATTTTGAAATTTTTTTATATCCATTTAATTTCATGGATTATGATATGATGCTTATCAAACTCATATAATTTTATGGTTCTTGATATAATGGATGTTTTATTATCTTATGGCAAATATATTTATGATTTAGTTATGTAATTGGTGTGACCTATATCTCCCTACAGTGTTATGGGAAATTTTAAATGTTCTATGATCTAAAATGGTATAGGGGAATGATCCTCATGACCATAAAAATAGGTTTTATGGGAGTTAATCTCATTACCATAACAACAGGGTACACAGGTTCTAACCCAATCCGAAAAACAAGAGGTTGTATGGGTTATATCCCATGTCTAAAAATAAGATGGTACAAATGTAGTTTCCAATGATCAAAAACAATATTGTACCCATGTTTTATCTCATCACTAAAAAAATAGAGTACATGTGTTCTTTTCCCAATCTCCATGTAGGTACATGAGTGATTAGAAAAATCCTAACATGTTTTGAAGGTCTTTGTAGGTATCCCTGGAATAGGTTTTTCTATGATTATGTGTATGAAAAAATTCATTATATTATTTCTATGTTATGCTCCCATGTATTATATTGACATTTAGCATATGATTCATGTATTCTAAACATTCAATAATCATTGAATTACTATGTTTTATGGAATTTTATGTGTTGGGAAGGATCATTTAATGTTATGTTTATTTTTTCATGACCTTATATTCAAGATCTGATTTCATATCTTCTTTTTACCCTTTTTGAGCATCTTAGCTCACCCCTTTTTATCTTTCCATTCCCTATGTTGTGAAGATTGGTTTTATGTCAGATTAATAATGGGGAATATCAGCAATAAGGATGTTGAATATCATTCATTATGTTATAATATTATTTTTTTCATGTTTCCAAAGACACTAAACTATTATGGTCCCTCGACATGTATTTTTTTAATATATTTAATATTCATCTAAAATGATGTCATAACTGTGTATGCTATTCCTATGTCATTATAGATGGTATAAAGGGAAAGGATTACTGAACCATTGGAAACTAATCTGATTAAAATATAATTAGATCCCTAGGAATATTTATATCGATATGTCTTGGGATGTATCTAAAGAAAACACTATGGTTTAAAATAATTTTAGTAATGTGTAATGATTTGGGCATCCTATATATGATTTTTCATGATTATGTTGTTTTTTTCTTTTTTCTGTATTTATCACAATATAGTTTCTGGAATAGTAAATAATGGAAACTAGAAGGAACTGGGTTAACATTGAATATAACAGATATGGAAAGTAAAAGTTGTATGAATATAGATGTCAAAATTAGAAGTATCATGTAGAAAATAATGATGTTGGTTCATGTATTGATTATACATCCAAATATAAAGAGACCATAAAGAACATGTGAATGGTATTGGATATTTTGACATTATTAGTTATATTAACTATAAGAAGAATGAATAAATTGATTATGAGTAAACATAATACATTATTAATATTTGATATTGTAAGAAAGTGGTATTAATAAATAACATAATGAACCGTGAGTGATTTTTAAGAGTATAGTTTAATTATTAATGTATATATATTTTGGAATTAAAAGATTATGTTTTATGATTCTAGAAATATTTTAGTATTTCCTGTAAGGTTTTTCATTACGGATTTTAATGAATATGTTAAATAATTCTGATGACATAGAAAGTGATTGAACAGAAAGGTTTCATTAATGTAAGGTAAAAATTAATTTGTTATTGAGGATGATAAAATTATATTAATATGGATAAAGATATGATAATACAGATAATGTAAATTGGATTTAATTTATGACAACATAATTGATAATGGTTTTGGTGATAATGTGGTTTATCCTATTGTTGATGAAGTTTACAACATCATTGGATTTAAGGAATATATCCAATAATTTTAAAATAAGGAAGAATTCATGTTTTCAATAAGGATTTATGGTAATACATGTTATTACTATGTTTCAATAGAATACATGATGATGTTATTCACATGATTGGTATATGATTGATGACAAATACTTTTTGACATATGGGGGATCAATATTTAGTTTATTTGGAAAATATTGGTGACCATATTTATAACATTTCGAACTTTCCTCCCATTTACGGGTTAACTGTTTAACCATTTATTGAAATATGAAGTAAAAAGTTTCAACATATTTTAGTGTTTAATGTATTATCTAACCACAAGTGCATTTTTCATATTTGAAAACCTACAATAAAAATTTTATTAGGAAGTTAACTATAGACTTATGGAATGATGAATCATTCAATTAATGGGTGTCATAATAAATTTGTGTTTTAGGGGTTAAAAATTTAAAAATCCTTTAATATAGTAAGAGATAATTTGGAAATTGATCAAGGAACAACTATAGGGTGTGATTTTGGTTATGAAAAATAATTAAATATTTTATGTAAATTATCTTGGTTTTTTTATCAATTTTATGAAAATGATATTGAAAAAATAATCATCATTTTTGATGATATCAATGACCGTTTTAAAACCTATTTGGATTTTGGATTTTGGATTATTGACATACTCCTAGCCATGTTCTATATCACTCAACACAAAGATATGATAAATAGATTTCTCTTTTATGTCCTTTTTTTCACTTACCACATATGTACTCCTTTGTGTAAACATACTTTTGATTTACATTGGGTAACTTTTATGCGATCAAAATTACTTTTTAAAGGATGCTCAAGAATTAAATTTTATATTTTGGAATTCAATTAAAAGAACTTTAAAGTATAAAAATATGATGACACATATCGATTTTGAGAGAGATATTCATTTTATGGGGGTATAATGTAACACCGTGAGATTTTTTGAAATATATTTCATTAATTAATTTTATAATTTTAATATTTTTATATCAGAAAACACTGAATATATATTGTATCATATTAGAGGAATAATTTTGAATTGTGTTTCATGCAACACCATTTTAATATTTCACTAATAAGTTCCCTTATATAATCTTCCAGTACATTCAAAACTATGTTTGGATTATTTTAACCACAAAACTGAGTTCCTTCAATATCATTCATTATAAAAAAGGATGAGTTTTACCAAACTACAATATAATATTAACATTATTATTAAAATATTATTAATGTTTCAATCTAGTTGCTGAAATGTAAGTTATTAATAAGATTTAATAAAGTATGAAAATATGTTATACACATGTATATAATATGATTTCATTGGATACAGTTATTTAGAAATTAATGTGAAAACTATTTGAAAATACTGAAATTTGTTTTCTATGAAATATTTTTTCAGTGTACAAACACCATTTTATCTCATTAAATTAAAAAAACATTTTTGATTCATTTTTATATTATAATTTATTTATTATAAATATAACAAAAAAAATTGACACTCATTCAACATATTTTATATTTATAAGATAGGAATATAACCATTTTTATGAATGAAAATATAAATTTTTATACAAGATAATTTTACCACAACATGATAGTAAACCTATTTTAATTTTTTTTTTAAATTTTGAATTTATATTTGAATAAAATAAAATAATTTTATGAAATTAGTATATAAAAATTTAATTACAGGGTATTTTGAGTATTTTCTAAGAAGTGTCATTTTTTTATGAATATTGAACAACAATGAATTTTTATTGAAAAAAAATTCATCTAATATTTTTAAAAATAGAAATTTAATTCTCTATTTTCAAGTCTGCATTGATTAATGTTTAATATATTAATCAAATTTAGGCTACTTTAATTAAATTGACATTTAAATTGGATACAAAAACATTTCAAACTTCTGTACTTTTAACTTTAAATAGCATTTGTTACATCTCGTCCACTGGATAAGTTTTATATTAATTTCTGGAACAACAATGACTAAAATTTAAAACTATTTATTCCAAATTTGGAATGGG
Source organism: Viscum album (assembly GCA_963277665.1). Lineage (NCBI taxonomy): Eukaryota > Viridiplantae > Streptophyta > Magnoliopsida > Santalales > Viscaceae > Viscum > Viscum album. Next base: position 408,452,544 of record OY728153.1, on the reverse strand, counting down.
AATAATTTATAATGTTTTCATTTTCAAATTTGTATTTAATCAAATTAATTTGTGAGTGTAATTAAAATTAATTACAATGATTAAGCTAAAACATTGTTTACATGGTCATTAAACATTAACATTAGGGGCCAAATACACTAGAAATGTGTTCAAAATCATTATTATATCAATATTTCAACCATATAATACCTTTTATATAATATGGATAATTAATGGAGGTAGATTTTGTTTGATAGAACTCTCAATATTTTTTCCTTTTCATATTTTAAGGAATTTCGCTGCTCCTCTACTATAAAAGGACCGCCACAACCTAATTTCATCACACCTATAAATCCATTTTGGATCACAAACCCCATCCACAAAATAAGAATCTATAAGCACTTCTATCAACCTATAAGACAAAATTATTGAATAAATTCAACCATGGAATTCCATTGGTGAAAAAAATGGAGTTAACCAAAGAAAAGACCACATCATTAAACAATTACTATTGATTCATTTATTTCTACACCCCTTAAATTATTGTTTTTCAATGATTATATAATAAACTAAGTATAAAAAATATAATGATATTATTTTATTTTAGGATATGACTTACACTCTCACAAATATCCATAAAATGGGACACACAATAATCGTTCTTGTGAATGGTGAACTATATCCTCACAAACAGATGTCGTCCATTCTTCTATTACCAACATTCAATTCGTGGAATAATGATAGAATTATTTTTTATATAATTAATCTGATATTTGGGATTTACTTGTTATTTTTTAATAATAATATAGTTTTTATCTCTGTGATTTCCATTCTATAGGAATACAAAAACATCATTTTTGGGCTTTTGGATCACTACATCCTTAATGAGATGTGGTTCATTCACACTGTACATAGAATGTATTATGATTTTTAGTAAAATTATGTGATATAAATGATATAATAATTCTAATAAAATTATAATACATATTCATATATACATATTTGTAATACTTAGTTTCATTCAATATGATGAAAAAAATAGATTCAATGTCCATACATACAGAAGGTCTACCATCTCTATGAATGGTTTCATTCGTTTCATATTTCTATATTTTATAGATTAGTATGAATACTTATATAATAAATATATATGTTTTTTAAATAATCATCTAAATTATGGATATATGTAAATCATGATTAATGTAATAGGAATAAGAATAATAATTCAAAACATAAATATATAAACTAACCGGTTATTACCCAAAATATAAATTCAATATCAAATTGTTAAATAAATGGGTAATATAAAGTCATAATAATATAATATAAGGTATTATTCATAATAAAATTGTTCTATGGTATATTTATAATAAAAATATATTTATTATACTTGAGTTTTGAACATTTAAATTTAATGTCAAGACTAAAAGTAAGGGATTTCCCACCTCAAATTTTATTTATATAAGATATATATTATATGAACCACATAATCTTGTTTTTTGATTTGTATACTTACATATGCAATTTTATATAATGAATTTTATTATTGGATTTTATTAAAATTTTCAGTTTATGTTATTCTTTATTGGATCTCATGACTCAAATGTTAGTCAAGTAGTAGGGGATCTCTAGTCTCAATTTTTTTTGTGAGACTTATTCCATATTCACCAATATTTTCATTTTTATAGTTTATATACAAACAATGAATTTATTATATTATTTTTATACTAAAATTATGATTATATAAATATCCATTTAATTATCTATCATTCATGGGGTGTTTTGGTTCACTTGTTACCAAATCAGTTTTGTAATTTTATCAAAATTTGCCTTATTTTGAGATAAATGCCAAGTTATGAAAATATATCATTCTATGAGTTGTATATACCAAACTTTGAAATTTTATATCATGAATATAATTATCTTAATAATATTTAAATATAAATATAATGTTATTTTTATTGGGTATTGAGATTTGTAGCTACCAATGTGGTAATATTTTATTACATCAATCACATTTGTATCGGTATCACTTTTGATTATGTTTTTGATGGATAAAATATTATTATTCATATCACATGAAATATTAGGAATTTTATTATCCCATAGTTACCCATGATATGATAATGTAAGTTTGACATTAATTCCTCTCTTTGGTACTAAAAAAATTATGAAAGGGTTTTTAAGAAAATATTACTTTATCACTCTCTTTGGTAAAAAATATGTTTCACTTTAAAGTGTTTTCTAAATAGAATATAAAAATGTCTTTTAAAAGATATATCAGAAATATTTTAATGAAAAATATTTTATGTTTATTTTCATCTATAAAAAATTCTTAATAATTGTTTTCAAAGGTTCTTTTATATGATTAAATGGTTATTTTTATTGAATCATATATTCAAAATGTTTTTTGATTTAAAGAGTGATTAGAACGTGGAAATGATATTAACAAAATATTAAAAAATATTTAAAGGAATAATTCAAATAATTTCAATGTGGGTTTAAAATTAAAGAATTTTTAAAAATGTTTTACGATTTTAGATGAATCGTTATTTTCTTTAGTAACTATACCAAGAGATCATTCAAAATCCTTCTCCATCCATGATGATATTATTTGATATAGTTTATTATTTTATCAGTATATGATCCTATGATATAATTTATATTATTTATATGAATGGTTTATGTTATTATGGAATGATTTTTATGAAATCAGTTTCTCTTCCATGGGTTATATAATTATAAATACATAGGAAACCTGATTCTATTCAAGGGTATTCTAGGATAAAATGATTATGAAACCTATCTGTTTTCCATAGGTTATGATATCATTAAATTTTTATTATAGACATATAATATAATGGGAAATTATATTCTATTCATGAAAAACATCTTATTTTAGAGACCATGATATGATGAATGTTTTCTTATCTTATTTGATAAGTATGTATGATTTCATTTTGTGATGGGTGGAGTCTATATATCAATCTAGTGCATTGTGTAATGGTAAATTCTCTATGTGATAAAAATTTATTTTGGAGGTCATCACAAGACCATAATTTTGATACACTTCCTATTTTATTCTTCCCCGAATAAGAATCAGATATCTTATTCTCCACTAGTGAGGAAAATCTTTACATTAACATTATAATTTGAAAAACATTACAGAATGAGAACTATATATAATGTGAACCATTCTCATGAATTCTTGTTCGAGTGTAATGAAACCCCTTTTTTTAGAATCCTATATAGATATCCATTGCTGGAAGACCACTATATTCATGATGCCTCCATGCAGCATTGAATCGATGATAACTCAACCACTCAGTATTCTTTTGTCATAAACCTCTAGTCTTTTGGTGCTAACATGAAACCTGGATATAGCTCCATTGACATATATCATCCACATGGATCCTTGTCCATGTAATACAATCACAGTGGATACGTTCCTCATATGGAATGTTCCCTCTCTTCACTATGAATCATGCACCATAATCCATGAATATGACATTAACAGATAGTCCCACTCTAGGTAACAGAACACATCGCAGGACCCCATAGTGGTTATGCTCGTGCATAAAAATGGAGCTTCCTCCAAAACTATCATACAGCCCTTCCTTGAAACTTTTATGGAAGTTGAATACAATAGATCCCATGTAAAGGACCTCCCATCAACATGAAAACCATATGAGGTGCCTTGATAAAGAAAATACTTATCCATTCACCAATCTACTAGGGAAAATTTATTACCATGTGGTCGAGGCATAATCCCACTGAACATGATTCTCCAAAAATATGACATTGGAGATATCATAAACCTGTTTTTAAGACCCCACTATTTTACTACATTAATATCACATGATCATATGATTATTTAATGGTATTTTTTTTGTATAGGTAAATCTGGAAGTGTCCATTTGATCAACACATACCATAGAAACGTCATTTTTCCATTCAAAAGGCCTTGGACAATTCATGTTGACCGTGCGATGGGTTATCTCTATGTGGACATTTTCTTCTAATAGTCCCTTAAAATGTCCCAAATATCATGTAACATCACAATGGAGACATAGGGTTATCATGAGACATCACATAAATAAGTAATATGATCATCAAAAAGATATTTTACATGTCCTCTTTCATCATGGAATGACATCATTGACAAGTAACATTGATCATGTGATTCCATCTTGGACAAGTCACTTTGATCATTTCAAAATATCCCTGAGAATTCTCATTGATCAAGTTAAAAGATAACAGAAATGTCAGTTGATCATGTATAAGAACCCTTATATTTCTTCATCGATCATGTGAATGATGCTTTATTTGTACAATTTTATCATATGATGAAATTAAAGATGAATCAGTTGATCATGTAAAAGATCATGGAAACATCAACTTCGATTATCTAATGTATCTGAGACATCATGTAGACACACCTAGATGTTTCATACATGTCAGAACAAGACCCTAGATATTTTTAATTGACAATAAAGACATTCTCAAATTACAATCAAGGATTTTCCAGTAGACTATCCAAAATCACACAATAACCAACCAAGTCATGATATGTAGAAAATTAGGGTAGGAAAAGAAAATCCCCCATGAAATGATTACATCATCCACTAGACACAATTATAATTTTATTATGTGGACCCCTAGTCATTTACCTATGAATTAATATCCCCTTTATAAATGGAGTGTGATTAATGGGTTATGGTAACACACTCATTGGACCCTATCTATGATGTTCTTTTAGATACGATATCAACGTCATACCATTGATCTTAAATATAATATGGATGACCACCATATATCATTATCTGTTGGAAGATATATATTAAATATGTCAATGGGAATATATTCTATTATAATCCACTAACATTGATAAAAACTCTTAGATTACCATAATGTATCATTATGTCTTCACCCACCTAAACCCATCAGCAGTTTTGGCGGCCATGGAAATATAAGAAATTCTATTCCAATACAAACAGGATATATTGGGAACCCTCCTAAGGCCCAATCACCAATAAGAATCTTTTTTGAGGCATATACATTCATTTCCCAATAATAAATGCCTTGAAGAGTGAATTCTCTAATAAGTATATCATCCTTCCTCATCCTCAAGTTGATGATAAGTGTCCTCACACATGATAATAATTATAAGGGTACAACCATAAATTTCCATCTAATACCCTAAACCTTTGAATGGGTTAAAAAAATATAATGATTATAATTCATTTTATAAATAAGATATGTATAGAGACTTCTTATGTCCCATGATTTGTTCCATATTCTACATGAGACTAGTAACCATTCAACTTTATGGGAAACATTAATGTGTGTGGACAGTGTGAATATTATAATTTTTGATGTGTCTATTCATCTGATTCCTCATTCTTCTCACCCCAACCATGGATCGTGTGAGAAAAGAGATTAGCAGTGATCATTCCAATAAAATGGAAATGATGATCCCAATGTGCTCCCATCATTGAGATGTATGTACGATTATATTTATCATTTATTCGTTGGGATCATAATACAAATGAATCAATTCCATATAGTCTTCTATTCATAAGACCCACCAAAGGAATCTATTTTTGCATCATTCATGAAATATACATGATGTATGTGGACTTTGATTTATTTTATAATAGGATACATAGGATTCCTCCTCAAGGCTTGAAACTGATATTTACTTCCTTACAACATTATGTTAAACATCATGGATTGGTCCAGTCACATGACCATTAACTATATTAAAATAACTACATGGGTTTGGATTATAATTGTTATTGAATTCCCATGACACCACAAAGGGGTTCCATCCCATCTCCAATCCGCCGACCGCTTCTATAGAATTAAATAAAATCTAGAGTTCCTAAACTTGGATATAGAATATATCAGCATAAATAATTAAGAGAATGATGGAGAACCTATTATATTGAAACATTAGTTTCTATCAATACATTTTTAAATAAATTTATTGACAAAGAAGTAACCAGTCCCATATTGAGTCTAAGGTATGACTTCAAAAGAAAATCTTAAATTGATTAGAGATTCCCAATGTCTGTACAGATTTCCCCCAAAAATGTTGTGATGATCCCGACTTTCGGTCATCATGACCAATGTGAGTCCCTATGTGTAGTTGGGTCTGAATCCCTAGTTGAGAAAATATCATTGTATAGATGGATAGTGATCAGTTATAGATGGGTGAAACATTGGAGATTTCTATGAAATATGAAAATGGATAACCCAACCTGAATAATATTGTAGTAGATTCAACCACCCTCATAATAACTCATTGGAACTCTCGAAACACCTTCTATCCCAAGAATAAAATAGTGTTCATGATGTGTATTTATTTAAATATTTAACCCATTTCATGAACCAAATGGATAGACTATCTAAATCCATTTGGTTGATTTATTCCACGTTTTATCATGAAACGAAATTGTAATTCCAAAATTAGTTGAATCATGCATAAAACATATGGACCAAATATTTATCAATTAACTATTAAATTAAATGATATAAAAAGAAAATTTATATATGATGCATCACTAGTATGAATCCTTGAAACCTAAAAGGCTACTAACATTCGATTTAATAAAAATGATATCGTAGAATGTGACAATGTGTTCCATGATTGCTATAAAAGATTATTTTTTCCTCTGGCCTTGACATAAATTTTTTCCAATGCAACACCTATAGTTCTAGTTGGTGATAATTTTGATCTAGCAGTACCATATCCTTGGTTCCATCCTGAATATGAAATAATCTAATTAAATACATTAAAGGATAAATCATCATGTCCCATCATTCCCACGATAGGCTGCAGAAGAAGAAGTGGTAATTATTTTTACATTCCATGGCCTGGAAATTATATCCCTATAGTGCCGCAGTATACACCTTACCTATATTAGGGAGGTTGATGAGGAATTTCAACATGTCAAATTTATCCCTCAAGATCATCCAAGGATGGATCCCATATCATTTAGTCACCATTGAATTATTTTTTAAAAAACATCCCAAGGAGTAGATGATGATGTTTTTCCTACCAAAAGATTCAAATTTGAGAATCCAGTAAGAAAGGCCACCATGCGATTCTAAATAATGAATCACCTAATCAGCCTCATATCTCTATCACCAGAAATATGTTTGAGTTAAACTAGTCCCACTTTATTAAAACCCATAATAAATCCCATATTATCATTATCCTAGATCCTTTGACATCAACAATTTTATCCATGGTGAAATTAGAATCACTGGGAGCACCATAACCCATAGAGATAGGGTAAATTTTACCATATTTATCCATGAGATCATCTTCACTATTGAGCCTAACTGACAAAACATTACTATGGGAACAAATCCCCCCAATGGTAATATGGTCATAGTCCCCTCAAGTGATATATCATGAACTATCCTACAAAAATTCATATCAGTAACCAACCACAAAAATGTGATAAATCGATAAGGAAGATAACCATCAAATTTTGTATCCACCAATATGAATTAAATATGATATTAGTAATTTTCATTGGATATGGATGAGAAATCTTCATAATTATAAAATCAAACCCACATCCAGTTATATGAGTCATACTATGTTGGTATTCCTTCTCCCTAGATCATAGGAAATCATGGAATTTTTTTATCTCTCACATATTTATAAAAGTTATTATTGACCATGCTATTATTTCAAAGATAAATGATTATAGAGCACAAGAAAAGTTGTTATATTCAATTCAATATCTATGGTCCACATTGAGACTCCCCCCATCACCAACACACCCTACCACCGACAGAGGAAAGTGTGTGGTAATGGGCCCTAATAGTTATCTCGTTAAGGGATAAAATTGAATTTCAATAGATGAACACATAACATATATCAAATAAAAGAATTTGGATATATTAAAAATAACTCTAATAATTCTCCTTAGATCTATACCACCGGAATGATTTACCCACACATTCATATTGGATACCATATTCCAGTGAAGTATCCCACCCCAGAAGGTGAGGGAAATTTTTTATATTAATTATCCGCTCATAATTTGAAATCTAAAAATTTATCCAGATACCCCCAACCCACAATATTGGGGTAATTTTTATATTTTATGACCCCTATACCATAAGAATTGTGGAATTTCCATATTTTTGACTTCCTCATTGATGTTATTCTGGAAAACATTCAACGTCAGTAGGTTCCACAAACCCTCCATGAGTGTTATGACCTATTTTATAATGGGAATGATATCTCTTATATAATTCTCCTAAACCCTCAAAAACTACCTTACAACCACCAATATATGGGGATTATCACCCACGATTCCAAACTCAGCTATATTCCCACGCCAACATTGAAGTTAGTAATATACATGAGAATCCTCATTGTCACTCATCCCACAATCAAAGAATATCCCCTTGAAATTTAATTAATCTAGAAAGAATGAAAGGTTAAAACTCCAAAAAAATGAGGAATACATGTAAGGTGTGGTTGATATGCAGTGATAATTACCGCCCCTAAAACAGAAATCTTAGGAATACAGTGGAGAGTTTCATTAGAATTAATGATTGTTTAAGGAATCATGTGAATGAATGATTTATAGTGTTATAGGATCTTTAAACTGTTGAAATATTCATAAGATTCATACAACCACCATAAAAAAATTTATCCACCCTCCGAGTATCTTTCCATGTAATGTAATGAATTCGCATGATGTTAAACTACCTGGTATGTCCTAGATGAATGTCGTTAAAATGAAAGGACCTCATCCTTTATACATGACATTAAACTACATGAGGATTTCTATGATTAAGAAAAGTATATTTCAATGATCATTTTCAATATGAATGACATCAAACCAAATGAATATTTTCTATTCATAAGGCGTTAAAAATTATAGACCCCATCCATTATGCATTATGGTAAATTGTATGGGAGAAGTCCTTACATCATGAATTTAAATTGAACAATGTCCCAACATCATGTTCACATGAAAAAAAACCTTATGTAATTTTTACTCACCACATGTTTGTAGACTATAAGAAATAAATCTTTTTTTTCATGATGTTAAACATCCCAATACATCATAGTTTCATGAAATTAAACTAAATTAAAAGGTCATAATCACAAGTCAATAAAATGCAATTATTATGTCCTAGTACCATGACATTAAACTGCAGGAATGTATCCTAGTTGGATAATGTTAAACATCCTGATGACGTTCTAGTCTATTTATATAATATTGTATGGACCTCAACCGAGCTACATGATGTTTAAATACATGAAGATATCATATTTTAATAATATTATAATATGATTAACTCATCCCAACCACATTATGTTAATCTATACAAAATAATTCTTGTAAAATACATGTTAAATTACTCATAATCTCATTTCCCGACAACTTTTTTTAGAATTTATTGAAGACATATTAGAATAAATACATTGAACTACAAATTGTATCACATCTATAATGTATGAAATTAAACATTATGCAACATATCCTCATTACATTAAATTAAATTTCGTTTCATATCCATCACCGCAAGATATTTATCTACATTTGAATAATTAGCTCACTGAGAAATCAACATACCTGAACTAGGTCATTTTTATAGTTAAATGAAGTACCCCATCATTATATGAGAGTAAAATAAAAATAGGAAATATCCTTATAAATGAACTACATGTTTCTTATTTCATGTAATCATAGGATAAATATTTAAAATTAGATCTACAATATTGGGCCCAAATGAAATATATTTCTTTTTAGTAATAAGTAATCATACTGGTTGAAAATGTGAAATCCATCATCTCCACATCAAGTGACCCTCACCATTACCACATGACATTAACCAGCATGGTTTATGTCCTCTCTGCATGTCACTAAAATAAATGGTTGTTTAAAACTAAATTTGGCTTGATTCATTGCATAAAAACAAACATTTGGATGCCTAAACCTCTATTATTGTACTTAGCGCCAATATTCCAATTCTCTCGCATTGAGTGACCATAGTCTTTGATTCAAAAATAGATAATAGATCATGTTGGATTAGGAACATTGGTAAAACCTCTCCCACATGATTAGAACCTACTACTTAATGTCACGGTTTTGATGATATGGGATGAAAGTCCATAAAAGTTACACTATATGTCCATTATGCATAATTTTAAACTGCATGGATCATTTACCACGAATGATAAAAAAAATAAACATTACCAAGTACATTTATTGAGAGAACCACTGTCATTGGGGATGATCTTACACAAAACCTCCTTTCAAGAACTATGTGCATATGTATTATTATCATTACAGAATATGAATTGACACCATGATCTATAGTATTAGGTCCAACCTGAATATTCATATTTCATGATAGGGAACCTATATCATTTCCACATGGAATTAAACGTCATGTTTTATTGTTATCTATGTGTGACTTTATTATTGTCATTATAGGATTTGAAGCGAAAAAAATATCCCAAATACTATGCCTAACACCAAAATAAAACTTGATGAATTCTCCCTCTGTGTACGGGTCATACCTATACAGATATTTTCTCATGCATCAAATATATTTGTCTTGATTCATATCATCACAAGATATGTAGTGATTCTATGATCATTATTCATTGATTTGGTAAAAAAAGAATAATTCCTCCCATAAAAATATGAGTTTGAACTGTACAGAGTGTTTACCATGAAATATCTATATGTGTCCTGATTGATACCAAAATAAATATGTAGTGATGCCTATGTCTCTAATTTCAGGTTTATATGCAACAATCATTGGGAACAACTCCTCCTCTATATATGTGTCAGACCAACGTAAAGTGTTTACTGGTTCAAGAAATTCCTATGGATTTATTCTTACATTCAAAAAATATATAGTGACGCATGGGTCTACAATACTAGTTCTATCTACAACAATCAACTTTAAAATACCCATTCCTTGTGTATACTTCATACCTACTTATTTATGTTTATAAAAATATTATGTATGGCTTGGTTACTACCATCATAGGACACCTAGTGACACCCTAATCATCAATCTTTGGGTCTTACACAATATATAAAATGATAAAAAAATTCCCCCCTAACTACATTGAGGATTGAACTATGAAACAAGCTACCTGAGGCCCAATCTTGTGAATCATAACCAATTTCCATGTTACCCCTTTTTTCTCACATCATGATTATCTCATGTGATCTTAGAAAAATTTGAAACCGAGTATTTATGTTGTAGCCATGAAATATATCATGTACAATAATCTAGACATTAAACAACATAGAATATCTATGTCCTCACCACATGACACTAAATTGTAAGGAAAACAACCTAGTCACATGATGTTAAAATGCATGAAAATGGATCATAACAATGTACATATAATTACCTCTAATTATTGTGTCTAAATGAATCATGTGTATTATTTCATCTCCATGAAATGATTTTAATACACACTAGCATACCCTATATGGTACATGAAACCTTCATTAGTATTATGTTTTCAAATAACCAACTTTATATCACTGATTCCTGAGATAATGAAACACATTCTTTGAGTTTATATCATTATCTTGGAACCCTATGGACCTTGGTATTCCATTCTCTCAGATCATCCCCATAGAATACTAGTAATATGTAATATCTCATCTGAGAAATCACTTGAATCATAGTAAGGAATCCTTAATCCCAATAGTTATTTTCCTATCAACATGGAACATTATTTTCTCACTCCATTACTAATTGTCGACGTGTATCCATAGCTTCCCACATTAGTTAACTTAGATATATTTGAGGTATGATATATGCCAATAACAACCTAACTATTAGTGTGGATTTTAATTTCCTAAATGTTACACATATATGCATCATGCCTATTTTTAGTGTAGGATTCAGACATCATATCCTTATCAAAATCTATTTTGGGGTTTTCATATTTATGGAAGACCCAATTCCTCTAAGATAATCACCCCTCTCCCATGAATATGAATCATGTTTACAAAGTTATATCTCCTTATAATACACTAATTAAGTCATGATTCCACCCCTTACAGTATGAATAGGGAATCCAGGGAATCACATCCCAAAAATAAGAACATAAAACCTTTTAAAACCATTTGATTAATACAAGATCTCTCTGTCTATGAAAAATTTATATCTGTGTATGGATTACATTTTTCGGAGCTATTTTTTTTGATAGAATGAATTCAATATATGGATAGTCGTAAATAATTTCATGTATGGTTTAAAGGTGTTCCACATATATATAAATCAATAATGTGCTATTTTTCCATCATATAACATTCTCAAGTTCACATCAGTTCCCACATCCTTACCATAACACATTAAAGTGAAAGTAAAGGGTGTATGTGCATTCATACCTTAAACTATTTGAACATTGTATAAATATGTGAGACCTTAAATAATAGTCGTTGTTGTTCCAAATCAAAAACCCAAAAACAACTAGTGAAAATGACATATAATTTCTCAGGTTGAAAACCCACAAATGGATTCCTGAAAAACAAATCATGTCTATGTTTGGTAAACACATCTTCTACAGAGTTTTGAAAAACATTAGGGAAAATGAATGATTAATATAGTTCATTGAGATTAATTTTTGTCCCTATTAATATATATTATATGCTCAATAGATCCCCTGTTATAAGAATAATATAGTGTAATGATTTTTCACATCTCATCATCATGATAATGTGTTTATGAGGTGGTGAACCAACATGTAGTGTGAACAGACCCTCATGAATATTTCAATTATCATAATCCAGAACTATGCATTTAATGTATGAGCTGACACAACTAGTTCAATGGGTTGATATCATCCTATAAGGAATCAATTGATCATGGTATTCATGGATGTTTGCTCTTTCCTATATTAAATTGGTAACATGTAATAGCTAATATGAATTGAACAATGTATCCTATGAATGGCCCACTTAAACCCATGAGTGTTTATCCTCAATGTGTGGAACATTATAGTATTGTTCCATTACCAATTGTTAAACTATGACCACTGATTCCCACCTATAATTAAATCATATTTTCATATACTATGATTTATGATTCCCATAACTAGCATATTCAAGATGATTCAACGACATCTATGTTATGTCACCATATATTTTACTCTTCAAATATGGAATGAGACACTCTAGGCATGACCATTTTGATTACCCACACCATGAGACTTGAAGCCATAAGGTGTGGGGGTGTGAGTCATCTTATGAAACTTATAAACTACCCTATGGTGACAGAACCCTTCCAATAAATATTTTGATCCGTATCCCACATTATATTCCTATAAATTGAGTCATTCGAAAACATACATAGTTGAAGGAAAAGACTAGGGATCCCATTTACATTACCATTAATTAATTTTCAATGAGGAAATACATAAGTTCTTCTAAACAACCAAATATTGATATATACTCCTTATAAGTAATAAAATTTGATCCTCTTGAGCATCAGAAACACTATAGTTCGATATGACAACTTAGGTTATTATGATTGATACATGGAATAGCCTCCTCATTTCATAATCATCGTTCCAATAATTTTGTTTAGGAATAACATAACACTTATTAAAACTATCCATGTGGACTTGTTATCCATAAATTTTAACTATAAAATACCATCATTTAAGGTTAGGATGGAGGGTTTCATGAATAATCATGAATATTAATCCCTCATGATTTATTTGATAACATAGTGTTCCATAACCCATGATGGAAATTGATTCATCATAATATCATTTATGAATTCAGGATGTCATTACCCTTTATGGACACTCATTAATTTGAATCAAATACAGGATGAAGGGTTCTTTAACCATTCATAAATAGACATCATTCACACAAACAGAAGGACTAATCTAAATAACCACAATGTAATGTAAAAGAATGTTTGATCCACAATACCCTAGACTGTTGTAATAGAAGGTCTATGCCAGAAGACCATAAAATACAACAATATAAGAACTGATATAGTATAACCTAAAATATAAAATGAAATGTCTAAGTAATTGGTCATTAATCTATAGTAATATATGGTCTGAGATAAAAGGAAATATACTAAACCAACAAAAATTCCATGATGAAAGACCCTAAAAACATCAATAGAAACTATGTTGTAAAATATTCTATGACGCCAATAAAAGAATGTCTAAGCTAGAAGAACCAAAAAAGTAGAATAAATATAGCATAATTTACATGTTCATAACAAAAATCCACCTGATGGATAAAATATTCTCCCTAGGATGGAAACCGAGAAAGGGAATTCATGGAAAAAGTTGAGTTTCTTCTTGATGGACATACACATTATGTGATTAGGACAATATTTATTGTCAATAAATAAAAAAAATCCACAAATAATGTTAGGTTGAAGACCCATAATTGGGTAGCCTAAGAAAAATTAACATACATTCCCACTAATACTTCACATTTATGAATATTAGGGAAAGATATATGGGTATATTAATAATGAGTTACAAATATCATGGGGCCTACCTGTGGCATCCCGCCTTTTTAATACATAAATTTTCATTACATTTTACATACAAAGGATCTTTAAAGTCTAGTGTCATGGAAATATGGAACAATAAAAATTGAATACAACACAAAAAAATATTCCAATAAACTTTTAAGGATTCATCATAATATCATCCTAAGTACAATTACTACCTTTCATATCCTAGAAATATACATCAAAGTAAAGGGTGAGCAGAAGGCCCAGTAAGGGTAAACAAGGGAATCAGTGTAATTGTAATATCAATAAGAACTTCAATAACAACATAAAGATATGATAAATGGAATTATAGGCATATAATAATGAAAAGAACTTGAAACATAACTTTAATATGTGGCTACAACATTTCATTTATACATTAATGATCATATCACCAAGGTCTATCCCCATGGCGTCATAAAAATTACCAAGGTTATTCACCAAGGTATCGTGAAACTTGTCATCTCTAGAGATTAAATCTATACCAAATGAATTGGAGAGATATCAAGGTGAACCATTAATATGTCTTTACATACATGTGAGACACATATATCATAATCAAATATTTCATAAATAACCCATAGAGAATAAAATAAATTGTTTTCCTGTCAAAATTGTGATGTTTTAAAAGCTCTTAAAAATAAGATCATTATATCATTTATAACCCATGGAAAGGGACTGAGGGTTACATGTATGTCAATTCCAGAATCAAATATCTCATCTTTATATATTTAGGAACATCCATTGAAATAAAATAGGTATGGGTATTCAAATAAATAAACAAGGGGATTTCTTGAGAGAAAGAAGTAGAAATTTTGAGATGAATTTCTGCAGCCTAACGACTATATAACATGGTTTTAGAAAACATAGAAAAGAGAGGGGACAAGGGTAACCCACTCATTAATAGTTCATAATATAGTATGGGTACTAAAAAATATCATGGTATGTATATTTTAATGTCATACCACAATAAAATGAAAAATGAAAGAAAAGAGAAGATATGATTCCTTTTACGAGAAATTCGGCAGCCGAACGACATCACATAAAAATTCAGAAAACAAATTGATGAGAGAAGAAAGGGTCTATCATAATTTGTAAATTAAATGGAAAGTAATAAGAACATATATGAACATACCCTCAACATAAAGAGATGGAAAATATAAGACACAACATAAAAGAAGTCGTGACTTAAAAGAAGAGGGTAAAATAATCTCTCACCTTAAAGAGTAACTTCGAAAGATTGAAGTTCGAGACCTTGGGAGGATTGAGGGAACCTTGGGAGGACTCCATGGGAGGTAAGGAGACCTTAAAATCGTTTATGAGTATTTGTAAATAAAAAGGATGAGGGACATGCTTGGTATTTATAAGAGAAGTGATGGGACAAGTCATTAATGGCCAAGGGACACCTCATCAGTGGTATTGGAAAAACCATGGGCATGACCATGGTATTTGCCCATGGTATTGGCCACTTGGGACACCTCATACCTTATATTAATATTCATAATTAAACTAGAATTATTGCATAATTATTACATCCTTAATGATGTCATTAAACACCCGAAACTAAAAACTGTATTTTCACTATTCACCGAAAATTCATTTTTTTCAGAAAAAACCCTAGAAATCACCTTAACCTAATATCGATGCTCTGAATTTTAAAATGAACTCCATTTTACTAAAATAATTTTCTAGATATTTTAAATTTAATTTTTAATTAAAACAACTATTCACCTGAGAAAACTAATACTTGGCTAATAATTTCTTAAATAGTTATTTACATATTTTATTGAATCAAATTACTTAGTCAAGGTGCCTAAATTATATTAATACTTTATTTAAGTGAGATTACTAATCAATTTGGTCACATTACTAATCTTAAGCGTAAAATCACTATTCATAATTTACAATTCACATAAAATTAAGTTGATCATATTAGATTATAAATTTCTTACTGAACACATTTCCAGAAGACCATTTTCTGAAAATAATTACACATCATTATTTATTTAATGTTTACATAAATATTTTAAAATATCACCTTTTTCCAAAATTCATTGATATAAATCCTATATTTATTCAAATATCTGAAAAAAAACACAAACATCACCATCAGAAGAAATCACATTTTTATTTATCTCAAAGGATTACACATAGTAGCTACAGTCTAATTACATAGCCCTTTATTAAACCAACATAAGACCTAAGTGTAAGTTCTGCTAAGGTGTGAGAATCTGAGGGTGGCTTGGCCAACATTTCCCGAGTAGTGATTTATATAAGCATGAACTTCTCCTGAAGGCAATTCCACTCTAGTTCCCATGATGAAGTTCGGCTTGGGATTGGTCTAGAGAAAAGCCCAGTAGTGATACCTCCTTCCCATGTTTCCTCAGATGGGCTTGGATTGGCCCGAGACTACTAGACGAGGCCATCAAATCTTTTTTCTGTATTTAATTAACCTTGATAACTTGCATTTAGAGACAACAATCATAAAATTTAGTATCCAACTTTCATACTGACCAACGGTCATATCAAAGTCAAAACCCAATGATATAATTTTAATTTTACTCACATCATTAACTAAATAATATAGTTTTGTTGAGTATAATCTATGATAACACACAAAATTAGGAGACAAAAATTCTTTCAAAATATTGGGTCGTTACATTCTTCCCCCCTTAAGAAATTTCGTCACTGAAATTTTAACTCGTATCATCAGAAAAGAAAAGGTGTGGTTACTTCTATGTCATAGAATCATCTGGTTCCCACATGGCTTCTTCATATTTTTGGTTTCTCCACAACACCTTAATAAGGTGGGTAGTCTTAATGCGTAAAACCTTGTCTCTACGATCCAAGATCTCCACCAGCTGCTCCTCATAAGAGCATTCATGTTCCAGTTGTACCACCTCTGGGTTTAGTACATTTGAAGGGTCAGGTATATACTTCCTCCAGAGGGATTTGTGGAAGACATCGTGAAATTGTTCTAGATTTAGAGGAAGTTCAAGATGATTGGACACTACTCCCATGTGATCAAGGATTTCATAGGGGCCAATGTACCTAGAGATGATATTCCCTTTCTTCCCAAACCTCATGACTCTCTCCCATGGTGAAATTTGAAGAATGAACTTGTCACCAACATCACACTCCGAGTCCCTTCGATCGTTTTCAGCATAGATCTTTTGCTGACTCTGAGCTGCCTTAATGTGTTGTTGGATGGCATGGAATTTTTCCGTCATCTCTTGCACAAGATCAGGCCCAAGAAGCTTTCTCTCACCAGATTAATCCCAACAAGTAGGAGTTCTACATCACTTCCCATATAGAACTTTATAGTTATCCATTTGAATGATCGAGTGGAAGCTGTTATTATAAGAGAACTCAACTAAAGGGAGATATTGATCCCATAAACCATTAAATTCCACTGAGCACATTGTCATCATGTCCTAAAGTGTTTGAATAGTCCTTTCAGATTGTCCATCTATTTGGGGGTGATAGGATGTACTGAAATTCATTTCAGTTATCAGAGCATGTTGAAGACTTCTCCAGAATTTTGATGTGAACCTTGGATCAGGATCAGATACGATAGAAAGTGTAACTCCATGTAGCCTTACCACATTCTTCACGTAAATCCTGACAAGTTGATCAAGAGAGAAATATTCCTGAATGGATATAAAATGGGAAGTCCTGGTGAGATGGCCCACAATATACCATATCACATTGTTTCCTTTGGAAGTACTTAGAAGACCAGTGAGAAAGACCATAGTGATATTGTCCCACTTCCATGCTTGTATGGGTAGTGGTTGCAATACTACTTTAAGAAGTTGTCGCTCTACCTTCACTTTCTGACATACTAGGAATCTTGAAGTATAGTCACCAATATTTCTTTTCATATTATCCCACCAAAAAATAACACGAAGGTCCGTATACATTTTTGTGCTTCCATGATGTATAGAGAAATTAGAGCTTTGAGCTTCATCCATTAGCTCCTTGTTTATTTCCGAAATAAATGGAACACATAGTCTTGTATGAAATCTCAGTACACCTTCTTGATCAATATTGGACTCAGGAAACATTCCATCATTTACAGCCTCAAAATTCTCTGGTAATAAAGGATATTCATTCTGAGCATTATTGATATTCTCTAGTAATGACAGTTGAGAAATCATTTGGGTTAGGGTTAATTATATAACTTTTCTTATAATTCCATGTCAAGATTTACCAGGTCATTGTTCAAAGGATATTTTTGAATCCTCATCATGGAAAGAACAACTAGTTCTTTCCTGCTTAAGGCATTATCAACTTTGTTTTCTCTTCCAGGGTGATAATGAATTGAACAATCATAGTCATTAAGAAGTTCCAACCATCTCCTTTGTCTCATGTTCAATTCCTTTTGTGTGAAAATATACTTTAAACTTTGATGGTCTCTGTATATATCACATTTCTCCCCATAAATATAGTGCCTCCATATCTTTGAGAAAAAATGACTGCATCCATCTCCAGATCATGTGTAGTATAATTATTCTCATGAATCATCAACTATTGAGATGCATAGGCAATGACCTTGTCGTTTTGCATGAGGACGCACCTAGGCCCTTTTAGAGATGCATCACAAAAAATAACAAATCCTTCTCCACTTGAGGGAAGAGTTAACACAGGTGCAGTAAACAATATATTCTTCAGCTCTTGGAAACATTCCTCACACTCCTTTGACCAGATGAACTTCACCCCTTTTCGAGTTAACATGGTTAATGGATTAGAAAGTCATGAACGTTTTTTCACAAACCTTCTATAATATCGTTCTAATCCAAGAAAAATATGAATCTCAATCATTGGTTTAGGTTGAGGCCACTTCTCTACAACTTTTTTATTTGTAGGTTCAACTGTGATTTCCTCATTGGTTACAATGTTTCCTAGTAAAATGACTTGTTGTAACCAGAAATCACATTTACTGAACTTCCCAAAATTCCTCTCCTTCCACAGAGTTTGCAAAATAACCCCTAGATGATCTCCATGCTCCTCAAAACTTTTGGAATATATCATAATATAATCAATAAAAACTAACACAAAGTTATCAATGTAGTACTTAGAGGATCTATTCATAAAATACATAAAAATAGAATGTGCATTAGTCAGTCCGAAGGGCATAACAACAATCTCATAATGACCATATCTTGATAAGAAGGAAGTTTTTGGAATATCTTCTTTCTTCACCCTCAATTGATGATAACCATATTGAAGATCAATATTAGAGAAGAATTGAGCCCCAAAAAGTTGGTCAAATAAGTAATTAATTATTGGAAGAGGGTATCTGTTCTTCACTGTGATCCCATTCAGTTCTCTATAATCAATGCATAACTGCATTGATTCGTCCTTCTCCTTCACAAATAGTATAGGTGCTCCCCAAGGAGACACTTTTGGTCGAATAAACCCATTATCCAAATGATCTTGGAGTTGTTTCTTTAATTCCTCCAGCTCCACATTGTCCATCCTATACGAGGTATTTGATATCGGATGAGATCTAAGTACGATTTAAATTGATAACTCTGCCTCTATTTCTGGGGGAGGTCCAGGAAACTCCTCCCGGAAATACATCAATGTATTCCTGGACTATGGGTTCGTTTTCTATCATAAAACTCTCATCTCCTTCTTCTTCATCACCGATCAACTCCCTAATGAAGTATATAGGGGGTTATTTTACACAAATATGAGGTTGTGATATCTCCCTGTGGAAGATAAATGTAGGTTTTCCATTCAAGACTACTTATATTTCCTTGCTTATGAAATTTACCTTCACATTATACATTGAGACCTAGTACATCCCTAGTATAATGTCGAATTCCATCATGGGAATGACTAATATATTCATGATAATATTTTTCTCCCTAAAGTAAATACTTGAGTTTCTAAACACTGACGATGCTTGGATAGTCCCACCAGGATTCTTGTCTGAAAACTCCACTTTTAGCAATTCATAGGTTGATTCTAAATTCCTTGCAATCAGGGAGGAAATAAAGGAATTTGTAGAACCAGAATCAAACAAAGTAATTTCTAGCTTTGAGAGAACAACAAGAGTACCTACTACCATATCATTCATAGAATCGACTTCAGCTGTCACGAGAGAAAAAATACGGCCTTGATCCATTGTCCTTTGGTGAGGTAGATGGTTGTTCCCCTCTACTGCCCTTGGATTTGGACAGTGATTGGAAAAGTGAGCATGTTTTCCACACTTGATGTAGTGGACATCAGGTTGGGCCTACACCATGTTCCCCTTCTCATTTGTGTTGGGAATTTGAGGTTTCACATCACCATGACAATTCCTCGTAATGTGTCCATCACTGCCACACTTGTATCACTTCCCACTCCCGAGAAGGTAGTTCCCTGAATGCTTCTTTCAACAATTATTACACGTGGGAATTTGCACTTGCTTTCATCCTCTTCCCTGATCAAAATTCCTCCCTGTGATGGTATCCATCAATCTCTTCTTATCATTGGATTTATGAGACCACTGTATCTCACCAAAATCTAGCTCAACATTAATCGCACTCCACACGATCTCTTCATAGCTATCATAATCTCGGTTGGCTAGATTCTTCCGCAGATGAGGTCTTAGTCAACCGAAGAATCTATCAACCTTAGTGTTTGGATCCATGACAAAGATATATTTATATCCTTAAATCCTTGTGAAATACATCTCGTAGATTCCCATAGATTCATTCTCCTTCTTCTTCAGCTCGAGAAACTGCTTCTCCATTCTTGTTCTCATAGAACGAGGGAAATAATTACTGAAAAAGATCCTTCTAAACTCTTCCCACTACATATGTAATAGAACGAGATTTTATAAGATATATTCTTTTTAATTTCATTCGTATCATCTATTGTACGCTACAATAAAGGAGTCTTGCACTACATGCAACCCAGAATTGGCTTGCATTACACGCAATCGCGACCTTTCTCGATAGGATGTGTTGTACGCAATAGAGGGTTTCACTAAACAACGATATATTGTTATAATATGAAACAGATGTTATAAATAGTATTAAATAAATTTTGAATGATATAACATTATTATTCTTCTTACACATTTTCTAGAACATCGTGTGAGAAAAAAATTAATTTTTCGAGTAAAATAATATTTTTCAAAAAATGCAGTTTTGCTGCCTTTGGATGGCGCAACCACATTAAATCTAGTTTTTGAAATGTTTATAAGTTCAATTTGAAAAAAATAGAATTCTTCTTTGGAATCAAGATATAAAAATTTAGTTCGGATTTTTTTTGATATTTTCCTGATAACTTTCAAAATTTAATGAATAGTAAAAACACGCTATAATCTAATTAACAACAACTTTTTTCATCATAATAATTTATATGGATAAATTATAATATTTATTGGTTTTAAATTATAAATAGAATATATTTTTACCATTTAATATAATTTATGTCATTTTCATTTCATTTACATTGAATTCGTAGGTTAAATCAATTCAATCTTTTGCAATGTTTTAAACAAAAACCGGTTTTCTTTCGACAATGGGATTAATATTACATTAATTTCTGCAAATTATGTGTATTGAATTTGGAAAAATGGATTCCATATTTGGAATCAGTGAGTCCAAATTATATTAATAGACTACTTTTTATTTTTCGGCATTATGAATAGTAAATATGGTAAATTTCATTTACTATCATTAAAGGTAAATCGGGTAATTAAGGGTAAATATAATATTATAAAATTACCCTAACACCTGTCTTAATAAAATTTGATGATTATATTTCGTCCTAAGTCATATTTTGGTCTAAATGTAATCCATTAGAACATACATGGATGTGATTAAGACCTTTAGTTTATTTTATTTAAAGGATTGTGAAATATGTCTCACTCAAACTTTAATAATTAATTTTTTTTTAATATAAAGTTATACGGAATATATATTCGGTTATAAAAACTCATTTTAAAGCTAATTTTTTTTTCATTATCATGGTAATTTATTTGTAATTTTTAAGAGTTATTTAATTACCTTATTAGCTTATACATTAATGATGCAGAAATTATTTATTTAGTAGAAAAATCATTAATATTGTTTTTATTGAAATAGTAATACATATTAAAGGGCCCAAAAACCTGATAAAAACTTATTGTTAATGTATATCTACACCCTAAGAATCCAATTACATAATATATGACCGTTTCAAGTCTTATAAAAGTGATTATGACACTTATATTATTTTATTTTAAATGATGTCAAAGTTTTCACCTTCATAATTTAATAAATATAACATCTTAAAATTTGGGTGTTCTAGAAGATAAATCCTCCTAAATTTATTCTTATGAAATCTATAAGATTTATCTTCATCCTAGTATTTTATTTTTAATTTTTATGTAACAAATAATTATATTTAATAATTATACAAAAATGTTGTAGTAATTATTTTATTAATAGAAATATCAAATAAATTGTTTTACAAATAGTAAAATAAATATTATATAAACTATTTAATGTACTCAAATACTCTTCTAGATTACTATGACATGTTAGTAACCTATTAAATATTTTAGTTCGAATATATATTATGTGTGGATTTTATTCAAATTCAAATAAATGAATAGTGTCCAAATTGACACTATTGTTATTTTATAAAAATAACATATTATTAAATTGTTTAAAAATCCCAAAAATAATTAAAAATTAAAAATTGAAATATATATAGTCTAAAATCTCATAATGTATCCAATTATGGAAAATTCACAAAACATAAGTTATTATTTATAACTATTTAAAACGTAGAATTTTATAACCACAAATAAACATAAATAGATTAAATGAGGATAAATCAAAATGATAAGGTTTAATATGAGATCAAAACATGTCTAAATTTTATTTTTTGATGATATTACAACCCTATCTCATCTCAACGTCGAATTGAGTCTTTTTTGGAGGTTTTTATGTGGGTTTTTAATTTATATTAAACAAATATTTTTTAGGATTCCAAAGGTGCGCCTCTACTCCTTTATGAAAGGGCACCTCCTCCCTCTCCTCTTTACACAGCATTGAGCCTTCATTAACGGCCAAAACCTACCAATTTCCCTTATAAACATGACCATAAACATACTATAGGTCCTGATATTCTTCAATGACCATGTTTAGTATCGTAATAGGAGGTTTTGAAGAGGCGTGTCGAAGAAGAGTTAATATCCTTTACCGATTCATTAAAATTAATTTCATCTTCTAATTCCTCTTCTTTTGTTGTTTCTTAATAAATTAATAACATAAGTATCACTAATATACTGGTATATTATTATAAATATGAAACAACTTCATTTCACCTTCTATCCATCCTACGGAAAACATAATCACCGTGCGTGCGTACGTACGGAATATCGTCTCCACGCTGTGGTATAATATGTTTTTCCACCACCACCTTACTTGGATGGGTATAATGATGTAAAGAATAAATACATATGGTTATTATAACATAATACTGATTCTTAGATATTATATCTTCCACTCCAATTCCATTCAATAAATATGGGAATGATATCCTTGCTCGTGCGTACATACGGATTACCGTCTCCACGACACGATGAGATTCATTTTCCATGTTAACAATTCAAGAATGATAATAAAGTATATCTAATAAGTAATCATGAAATATATGACATAGTAATTCTACTGGATTTATGTATATATATATGTATGTCATCTACTTAATTCCATTCAATTCTATAAGGAAACGAAAACAGCGTTCATGCGTACGTACGACCTACCGTCTCCATGAACGATGTATTTCTTTCCATTTATTGATCTATTATATATATGTATATTATTAATATATATTATATATAAATCATGTTTTATATTCTGGAATTATTTAATCATGATCTAATTAATCATATTAATAATTACAAGTCAAAACACGGATGATAAATGAAACGATTTTACCCAAAACACCGCTTTAACAAAGAATTTACAAAAGAACGGGTAATATAAAGTCGTAAGTGAATAATATATGATATCATAAATATTATTATGGTTATGTTACAAGTTAATAATATGTTTAAACCAACTATAAAAAATTCCCAGACACATATGGAAGAAATTTTACATAAGGTAAGGGATAATTTTTCAATCTCATTTTTATCCGAGATTGCATATACATAAGTATTTACTGGGGTTATATTTTTCATCCGTGTCCATAAAATGTTTTTCATAAAGTATTTAATATTTTTCCATGTATGTTTAAAGTAATTTTTTACCTTATTCAAATTTTACTTTGTGTTATGGATGGAATCATTCTTTTTTTTACCGTACGATGAACTTTTTGACTTTTCCAGCAAAATTACGAGGACAATGGTTTTTTAACTTACACGGCATGAATGTTTTTTTATGGTTTTCATAACGCATTATTTTCTAGAAGCTTAATCTAAATGTTTTAATGAATATTTTCAACAAAATACTCTTCTTTTAAAATTTAATGGCATTTTGTGAAAAGAAAATGATTTTTAAGAAGAAAGGATATTTTTCTCAAGAATTCATTTCAAGTGTTTTGTCAAAACTATTTTCCATATAAGATGACATTATTTAGGATGATTATGTTTCAATTATAATTTCTCTATGATTTAAATGGTTTAATTTTTCTTATGATTAAATGATATCTATTTGTTTTACATGGATTATCTTATGATGGGATGATGTTTATGAAACCCATTTTATTCTTTGGGTTATGATGAATGATTTCTGTTTACATTGTGGCACACATAATAATGATTTCATTATGAGATGTGTGAGACCTATATCTCCCTCTAATTCATAGGGTAACTATTTATATATCATGAGATTGACATGGCTGGAATGGTAAGTTAATCTGGTTCAGTGTTACAGGACTGAAATGAGGAGTGAACTCAATTCAGAAAGGGACTTTCTCCACTAAGATGGTCATGGAAGTAATACCTTGTCTACTATGGAAATCATTACATGTGCATAATGGATTCCGTAATTATATGTGTTATTCCCATTAGATTGTATCATGATTAATGTTCCTTTATGATCTATTCCTTATGTACTTCCAATATTTATGTCATTTCTCATGATTTTGATGTTTAGATTCTATGTTCAAGTT
Source organism: Viscum album (assembly GCA_963277665.1). Lineage (NCBI taxonomy): Eukaryota > Viridiplantae > Streptophyta > Magnoliopsida > Santalales > Viscaceae > Viscum > Viscum album. The sequence goes on along the minus strand of OY728153.1, from coordinate 408,426,915 downwards.
TTTGCATTCAAATGTTTATGGATTGTTTTATGTTCTTTATGTTTACCCTTACTGAGCATTTGATCTCACCCTTTATATGTTTTCATTTCCCCATGATTTAATGAATGGATTTAGGTAAGAAAACAAAAGGGGAAGATCTTTATGGGATATTTTGAAGATCTTTCACCATGATTAGATGATTATATTATGAGTTTCCAAAGACACTGAACTATTACGGTCCTTGTGTGTCTGTTTTTGTTATGTATTAAGTATTCCAAAAAAAGTATTGAAATGTCCACTTACATCACGATTTGGGTCTCTACAGTTGGTATTAAAGGAATGGTTTAGTTAACCTTTGGAAACTAGGACGCGAATACGTTAGTGAGATCTCTCGAGATATTTCTAAGGCATGTCTAGGGATGTCCCTAAGGTTAAGTATAAGTATAGGTTATAGTGCTAGAATTATGATAACGATCTTATAATTAAACCAAATATGTTAGATATTGAAGGTAATCCCCCTTTATTATGTTGTTTTACCTATCAGTATTTTTGCCTCTCACACAATACTTTTTGGGTTTTAGAAAATGGCTGGAAATAAGAAGATTCACGATAATGGAGGATATGCTAGACAATGGAATGATATTATTCATTAGAAACCAAATGAAATTGGATCTGGAAGTCCACATATTGTTATTATTCCTAGTCATAAATCTCATAATATGATCAATAATATCAACTTTGGTAAGTTTCCTGACTCAGCTAATAAGAGTAAGATGGAGTTTCATGATGATCATAGAGGAAATAATGTTCAATTTCCCCCATGTACATCATGTGGGAAGAGGAATCAAGGAGAATGTTTCAAAGGAACTGGAAGATGCTTTAGGTGGGGAAAAGAAGGACACAAATCCAGCAAGTGCAGAGAAAAAGGTTTAGTTAACACCATGGACAAGGATAATGTTATTGCTATGACATCAACAATGGTTAACTGTTTTAAATTTGGGATGTACGGGCATTATGAAAACCAATGCCCTAAGGGAAAATCTCATGAAGAGAATCATCATGGTCGTATGGGTAGTATTTATATTGATGGTGATGAAGAGACCACAAATGATATATGAGTTGAAAGATGTGTTAAGTAATAAAATGATGAATCTCGATCAATGTTTTTAGAAGGTAGTTGAATGATTTATGTTTTATAGGTAATGGTAATATGGAATAAAGGAACATCTAAGGATTGTTACACTATTGTTTTTTCTAAAGTATTTGAATGTATATGTTTAATGGTACCAGTAACCATGAAATGTTATTTATATATTTTTGGAATGTAGATGATATGTGCATAATGAAGGGATATGGAGATAATGAGATGTTTGATAGTATTAATGAGCTCATGACTGATATAAGGACATTGTGATATCATGGTTTGTGTATATATAAATTTTGGGATTTTGGTATGTGTAAATAGTTAACTTTTGAAAACATTCATGTTTTCACTAAGGTTCAATGGGTATTCATTTTTCAAGAGAACACATGATTAATTTATTCACATATTTAGAATGTGACCAACAATATATATATCTTAAGATATATGGGGAATAAATGATGGTATTCAGATGCTTGGTTGATGACATTTCTTGTAATCGTCTTCTTTATACTATAAGATTGGACAAAATTATTTTGGATAAGCCTAATGATAGGAATGGATTAAGTTAGACATCCGAAAGTATTTTTTAAGGATAGAACTTTTTTTGATATTATTGTAGGAATGTTATAATATTGTTGTTTTAGAAAAAGGACAACCTGCAGGATGGGCGACAACTGGTCACTTCAGACAAGGATGTGGGAATCGAACCCACAACCGAAGTGCGATAGGCCGTTATCTCCTACCACCGGCCTACAGGAAGTCCCTTGTTAGTAGAAACTACTTTTATTTTATTAAGCAGTATTTTAGATGAATTATAAGTCCACTTTTGGAATCATATATGATTAACCTCACCATAGATAGACTTATGTATGTTTGATAACTTTTTATAACCTTTTTTTTGAGATAGATTGAATGACCTATCATTCGATAGCTTGATCCTCTAACAATACAAGTAAGAAAAATTTAACTTCATTTCTTTAACAGATGAAGTGGAAATTGTTCAAGACACGAACAATAGTGATATTGTACCAAAATCAAGTAAGTATTTCTTCTATTTCAAATTTTTCATCATTAGGGAAATGATATTGAAAACCAAAAATGCTGTCCTAGTGCTCTTATATATGATGAATTAGATGGTACCCTATATCATCACAAATTTATGGCTTTGTGACTATTGGCTTTATTATAGCCATGTCCTCTACCACTCTCCATCAAAACATGATGATTGAATTTCTATTCCATATCCATATTTTCACCTATGTTATCCAATGTGGGATCCCAGTGATTAGTTAATTTGGGTAACCTTTACATTTTTTTCTTTAGTTCTTGAAGATAAGTTTTGGTATTCCTTTTTACGATGTGGGTTTCTATGAAAGAAACTCTCATGTTATAAACAATTTATAACCCCGAACAATTTCAAGGGTGAAATTCATTTTAAGGGGGGAAGAATATAACACCCCGAGATTTTATGAGATACATTATTTTTAATTTATTTCATATATTCTATTATACGTTACAACAAAGGAGTCGTGCACTACACGCAACCCTGACTTGACATTCATTACACGCAATCACGACCTTTCTCGATAGTGTGTGTTGTACGCAATATCGGGTTTCACTAAACAACGATATATTGTTATAATATGAACTAGAGGTTATGAATAGTATTAAATAAATTTTGAATGTTATAACATTATTATTCATCATACACATTTTCTAGAACATTGTGTGAGAACAAAATAATTTTTTCAAGTAAAATAAGTATTTTTCAAAAAATGCAGTTTTGCCGCCTTTTAATTGCGCACCCACTATAAATCTAGTTTTTGACATGTTTATAAGCTAAAATTGACAAAATAAAAGTCTTCTTTGGAATCAGGATATAAAAATTAAATTTGGATAAATTTAAGATATTTTTCTGATAACTTTCACATTTTAATGAATAGTAAAACACGCTATATTTTAATAAAAAACAACTTTTTTCATCGTAATAATTTATTTGGATAAATAATAATATTTAATGGTTTTAAATTATAAATAGAATATATGTTTACAATTTAATATAATTTATGTCATTATCATTGATTTTAAATTGAATTCGTAGATTAATCAATTCAATCTTTTGCAATCTTTTAAACAAAAAACCGTTTTCTTTCGACAACGGGATGAATTTTACATTAATTTATAAAACTTCTGTGTATTGAATTTGGAAAAATGGATTCCATATTTGGAATCAGTGGGTCCATATTATATTAATAGACTAATATTTATTTTGGGAATTATGAATAGCAACTATGGTAAATTTTATTTACCATCGCTAAAGGTAAATTGGGTAATTAAGGGTAAATATAATAATATAAAATTAACCTAACACTTGTCTTAAAACAATTGGATGATTATATTTCGTCCTAAGTCATATTTAGGTATAAATGGAATCCATTATAACCCATTTTTATGTGATTAAGACTATTAGTTTATTTTATTTAAAGCAAAGTGAAATATGTATCACTCAAACTTAAATATTTAAATTATTTTTAATATAAGGTTATAAAGAATATAAATTCGGTTATAAATACCCACTTGAAATATAAATTTTTTTATTTCTCATGGTAATTTATTCATAATTTTTAAGAGTTATTTAATTACCTTATTAGCTTATACATTAATGATGCAGAAATTATTTATTTAGTAAAAAAATCAATTATATTATTTTTATTGAAATAGTAATACATATGAAAGGGCCCAAAAACCTGATAAAAACTTTTTGGTAATGTATATCGGCACCCTAATCATCTAATGACCGAATATATGACCGTTTGGAGACTTATAAAAGTTATTATGACATTTATATTATTTTATTTTAAATGATGTCAAAGTTATCACCTTAGTAATTTAATAAACATATCTTTTTAAAATTTAGGCGTTTCAAAAGATAAATCTGACTAAATGTATTCTTATGAAATCTATAAGATTTATCTTTATCCTAGTATTTTATTTTTAATTTTTATGCAACAAATATATATATTTAATAATTATACAAAAATGTTGTAGTAATTATTTTATTAAGAGAAATATCAAATTAATGGTTTTACACTTAGTAAAATAAATATTATATGAACTATTTAACATGATCCACTAATTTTCTAGAATACTATGTCATGTTATAAATCTATTAAATATTTTAGTTCGAATATATTCTCTGTGTGGATTTTATTTAAATTCAAATAAATGAATAGTGTCAAAATTGACACTATTGTTATTTTAAACAAATAACATTTTATTAAATTGTATAATAATCACAAAAAAATTTAAAAATTATAAATCGAAATTTATATAGTTTAAAATGTCATAATGTATCCAATAATGGAAATTCAAAACACGACAGTGATTATTTATAACAATTTAAAATTTATAATTTTATTACCGCAAAAAAAATTAATTTGATTAAATAAGGATAAATCAAAATTATGAGTTTTAATATAAAATCAAAACATGTCTAAATTTGATTGGTTGATGAGATTACAACCCTATATCATCTAATATACGAATTGGGTCATTTTTGGAGGTTTTTATGTAGGTTTTGAATTTATTTTAAACTAATATTTTTGAGGATTCCAAACGTGCCCCTCTCCTCCCTTATAAAAGGGAACCACCTACCTCTCCTCTTTACACAACTCTGAGCCTTCAATATCGACCAAACCCTGCTCATTTACCTTCTAAAATTCCCAAGAAACATACTTGAGATCCTGGTCTTCTTTAAAGACCAATTTTAGTATCCTAAGAGGAGGTTTCAAAAAGGCGTGTCGAAGAAGAGGTAATATCCTTTACCGATTCTTTCAAATTCATTTCTTCTTATACATCCTATTATATTGTTGATTCAAAATAAATTAATTACATCAGTATCAATAATATACAGATATGTTATTATAAATATGAAACAACTTCATTTTACCTTCTATCTATCCTATGGAAAACAAAATCACCGTGCGTGCGTACGTACGTAATACCGTCTCCACGCCATGGTGTAATCTGTTTTTCCACCACCACCTTACTTGGATGGGTATAATGGTGTAAATAATAAATATATATGGTTATTATAACATCATACTAGTTATAAGATATTATATTATCCACTCCAATTCCATTCAATAAATATGGGAATGATATGATCGCTCGTGCGTACGTACGGATTACCGTCTCCACGACGCGATGAGATTCATTTTCCATGTTAACAATTCAAGAATGATTATAAAGTATGTATAATAAGTAATAATTAAATACATGAAATAATAATTGTACTGGATTTATGTATATATATATGTATTTCATCTACTTAATTAGATTCAATTCAATAAGGAAACAAAAACATTGTTCATGTGTACGTACGACCTACCGTCTCCATGAACGGTGTATTTCTTCCCATTTATCGATCTATTATATATAAGTATATTCTTAATATATATTATAAATAAATTATGTTTTATATTCTGTAATTATGTAATCATGATCTAAGTTATCATATTAATAATTACAAGTCAAAACACGGACGATAAATGAAACGATTTTACCCAAAACACTGCTTTAACAAGGAATTTACAAAAGAACGGGTAATATAAAGTCGTAAGTGAATAATATATGACATCATAAATATTATTATGGTTCTGTTAAAAGTTAATAATATGTTTAAACCCACTATACAGGAGTCTCAGACACATATGGATGAAATTGGATGGGATAATTTTGCAATCTCATTTTTATATGAGATTGCTTATACGTAAGTATTTACTAGGGTTATATTTTTCAGCCATGTCCATAAAATGTTTGTCATAAAGTTTTTAATATTATTACATGTATATTTAAAGTCATTTATACCAATATTTGAATTTTAATTTGTGTTATGTATGTAATGTTTTTTTTGTCTACCGTACGATGAACTTTTTGACTTTTTCGGAAAAAGTATGAGGAAAATGTTTTTTTAACTTATATGACATGAATAGATTTTTACGGTTTTAATAACACCTTATATTCTAGAAGCTTACTCTAAATGATTTCATGACTATTTTCAACAAAATCCTCTTCTTTTAAATTTGCATGGAATTTTTTGAAAAGAAAATGATTTTGAAGAAGGGATATTTTTCTCAAAAATTCATTTCAAGTGTTTTGTCAAAACTATTTTCCATCTAAGACGACATTATTTAGTACGAATATGGTTCAATTTTATTGACTCTTTGATTTAAATGGTTTCATTTTTCTTATGATGAAATGATATCCATTTGTTTTATATAGATTATGTTATGATGGGATGATGTTTATGAAACCCATTTTATTCTTTGGGTTATGATGAATGATTTATGTGTATATTGTGGAAAATGTAAGAATGATTTCATTATGAGATGGGTGGGACCTATATCTCCCTCAAATGAATTGGGTAATGATTTATATCTCATGAGATAGACATGGCTAGAATGTTAAGTTAATCTGGTTCATTGTTATAGGACTGAAACGAGGAGTGAAGGCAATTCAGAAAGGGACTTTTTCCACTAAGATGGTCATGGCAGTAATGCCTTGGATACTATGGAAATCATTACATGTGGTTAATGGATACCACAATTAAATGTTTTATTTCCATTCTAGTTTATCCTGATTAAAGTTCCTTTATGATCTATTCCTTATGTACTTCCATGATTTATGGCATTGCTCATGATTTTGATGTTTAGATTATATGTTCATGTTTTTGCATTCAAATGTTTATGGATTGTTTTATGTTCTATATGTTTACCCATACTGACCATTTGAGCTCACCCTTATATGTTATTTCCCCTGGATTTAAATAAGGGATTTCGGTAAAAAACAATTAGGGAAGATCTTTATGGGAGATGTTGAAGATCTTTCACCATGATAAGAAGATTATATTCTGAGTTTCCAAAGACACTAAACTATTACGGTCCTTGTGTTTTTGTTTTTTTATGTATTATGTATTCCTCAAAAGTAATGTAATGTCCATGTACATAATGATTTGGGTCGTTACAACATAGCTTCAACTACCACTCTTTGCCTCATGTTTTTGATAAGTTCCCCCCACTGATGATCTTCTCTTTCTAAGCGATAGACAGCCAGGGTGACCTTCTCTTGCTCTGAACAACGTAGCACAGAAAAGATCTTCTCTATAGAGCTGATCCATTGCTCAACAATCAATGGGTCAGTCAATCCACTGATGTTTGGTGGTCTTTGGCGCATAAATTACTCAATTGAAAGTCTTTCCCTTCATGGTGAGATCATCCTCTCATCTTGATTCAAGTTATTACTCATAACTTGAGTCGGTTAGTTCATCATTCATATAAATGTTTCAATTCTAACTTCCATTAGAGGGTTGTCAGCGTAGGGTCCATTGCGGTCACCATTTGTGCGGTTCCTCCTATTTCCCACCATTTTATAAAATAATAAAATCTTAGTGAAAAACTTGTTTCATTTACGAATCTTTTAACTATAAAGGATTCTACATCTCAAAACATCATGCTTAAACAATTACATTTCTCTATAATTCCTTCATAATGATTCATAAAAAGCTTGCGATAACCAAACATATCCCACGGGAGTGTCATAACCAAGAGTGAAGCAAGGCTCATTGATGTGCACCAGTTCCCATTCGATTCTAGCTAAAAGTTGTGTTTTTTGGTTTTACCCCTACGTACATATGTGCCAGAGCTGCCTCTACCTGATCGTATCCAGACAGGGATGTATTTGTTTGACAAACCACTTACTCAATACTCACCAAAATACCAGGATGATTTCCCTATATTTAAAATTTTCTATAGTGTACTTTCTAATGTTTTCATATCCTAATTTCCATATATAACTAAACTACCCTTTTATACCAACTATGGAATCCCACCTTTTAAATACATAACTTTTCATTACATTTTACATACAGAGGATCATTAAAGTCTAGTGTCTTGGAAATCAGGAACAATAAAACATGAATACAGAATAAAACATTCTTCTAATCCACTTGCGAGGCTTCATCATAAGATCATCCAATGTAAAAATACAACCATTCATATTCTAGAATCATACATCAAAGGGTAGGGTGAGCAGATGGCCCAGTAAGGGTAAACAAGGGAATCAGTGCACTTGTGATATCAATAAGAACATGAATAACAACATAAAGATACGAGCAATTGAAGTATAGGAATATCATAATGAAAATAACATGAAACATAACATGAATATGTGTATACAACATTTCATTTAGAAATTCATGAACATATCACCAAGGTCCATCCCCAAGGTTTCATAAAAAGTACCAAGGTTATTCACCAAGGTATCATGAATCTTGTCATCTATAGAGATTAAATATTTACCCAATTCATTGGAGAGATATCAAGGAGAACCCTTAATATGTATTTAATTACATGTTATATACATATATAATAATAAAACATTTCATAAATAACCCATAGAGAACGGGTTTCATTTCAAAAATTGTGACGTTTTAAAAGCTCTTAAAAATAAGATCTTTATATCAATTACAACCCATGGAAAATGAGTGAGGGTTATATATATATCAATTATAGAATCAAATATCTCATATTTATATATTTATGAACACCCATATAAATGAAATAGGTTTCGATATTCACATTAATAAACAAGTGGATTTCTTGAGAGAAAGAAATAAAATTTTGAGACGAAATATCTGCAGCCTAACAACTATATAACATGGTTTTAGAAAGCAGTGAAAATATATGGGACAAGGGTCACCCACTCATAAATAATTCATAATACAGTATGGGTACTGAATAAGATCATGGTATGGATATTTTAATGACATACCACATGAAAAGGAAACATGAAAGAATAGAAAATATGTGATTTCTTTTACGAGAAATTCTGCAGCCCAACGACGTCACATAAAAATTCAGAAAACAAATTGAAGATATAAGGAAGGGTCTATCATTATTTGGAAATGAAATGGGAAGTGATAAAGAAATATAATAATATACCATCAAAATAAATAGATGGAAAATATAAGACAGAACATAAAGGAAGTCATGACTTAAAAGAGGAGGGTGAAAGAATCCCTTACCTTCAAGAATATCTTCGAAAGATTGAAGGTTGGGACCTTGGGAGGCTTGAGGGAACCATGGGTGGACTTCTTGAAAGGTAAGGAGACCAGAAGATTGTTTAAGAGGATTTGGAAATGAAAATAATGAGGGAAAGACATGGTATTTATAGGAGAAGTGACGAGACAAGTTATTAATGGCCAAGGGACACCTTATCGGTGGTATTGGCAAAATCATGGGTTTGCCCATGGTATTTTCCCATGGTATTGTTCACATTGGACAACTCATACCTTATATTACTATTCATTATTCGACCAAAATTATTACATAATTATTACATCCTTAATGATGTCATTAAACACCCGAAACTAAAAACTGTATTTTCACTATTCACCGAAAATTCATTTTTTCAGAAAAAACACCCAAAATCAACATAAAATAATAACGATGCTCTGAATTCAAAAATAAACTCCATTTTATGAAAATAATTTTCTAAATATTTTTATTTTAATTTTTTTTTAAAAACACTATTCACCTGAAAAAACTAATACTTGACTAATAATTTCTGAAATAGTTATTTACCTCTTTTATTGAATCACATTACTTAATTAAGGTGACTAAATTATATTAATACTTACTTTAAGTGATATTACTAATCTATTTGGTAACATTACTAATCCTAAGCGTAAACTCACTATTCATAATTTACTATTCACATAAAATATAAGTTGATCTTATTAGATTCTAAATTTCTTACTAAACACATTTCTAGAAGACCAATTTTTTAAAATCAGTACACATCATTAATTATTTATGGTTTACATAAATATTTTAAAATATCCCCTTTTACCAAAATTCATCAATATACATCTTATATTTATTCGAATATCAGAAAAAAACACAAACTTCACTACAGGAAGAAATCAAAATTTTATTTATCTGAAAGGATTACACAGAGTAGCTACGGTCTCATTTCATATCCCCTTATAACCCCAGCATAGGATCTAAGTGTAAGGTGTGCTATGGTGAGATAATTTGAGGGTGGCTCCGCCAACATTGCCTGAGTAGTGATTTCTATAAGCGTGAACTTATCCCGAAGGCGATTCCTCTCCAGTTCACATGATGAAGTTCATATTGGGTTTGGTCCATAGAAAATCACAGTGGTGCTACCTCCTTCCCATGTTTTGTCAGATGAGATTTGATCGGCCCAAGACTACTAGACGAGGCCATCGAATCTTCTTTCTGTATTTAATTAACTAAGATCACATGCATATAGAGACAATAATTGCAACATTTAGTTTCCAACGGACATATTGACCAACGGTCATATAACAGTCAACACCCAATGATATGATTTTAATTATACTCACATCATTAATTAAAGAATATAGATTTTTTGAGTATAAGCTAAAATAACACACAAAATTAGGAAAAAAATTCATTCAAAATTTTGGGTCGTTACACTACCACATGGTATAATTAAAAAATAGGCTATGCTAGATATGTACAAATTATTAGAAAAAAGATATTGGATTCCACCACATGAAAATATATTATACCCATGTTATCCATATAAATCAGACGATATCAAGAAAACTAGAGTAGGTACATCAATGTGGACTCTCATGTTGGTTGGAATTAATGAATATTTATCAAGAGAGATACTATAATTTATGCACTCAAATTTAGTAGTTTGGTTGCATTTTGAATTACACATAGGATGGTAATAGTAGATGATCTATCTAACATCTTCACTAAAACAAGGGACCCTACCCTATGTTTTATCCTAATAAAATTACAGTACACTTTATACATACAATCTATATCTATGTAATGACATTAATAATATATTTCTACATATGTGAACCTGTGTTTATAGTTCATTAGTTTTATCAATATAGAGGTATATTTCAGAACTACAGAAAACATGATTACAATTATCATGGGATACAAAGTGACATCCAAATACCTTTCATTTGATGAAAAAGTTATTTTCACTAAATCACTTTTTCATTCATGAATTTATATACATTTTGGTTTTAGGGTATCTATTCTACAAGACGAAACTCTTTCCCATCATGGATACATTTAAGCAGTCATGTTGATGAGTCTCCTCTTTATAACTCCTAAATACCCTTATATGACAAATCTATAAACTCCTCTTATAGTGGTAAATATAAAATACCATCAGATATTTTGATTTATAGAAATATTAAAAATAAATTAACTTATAAGTATATTCATTTTTATCCAAACTAATCCGATTCTATTGGAGAGAATTTTTAGGAACCCATAAATGTGCGCAATTATGTTTTCAAAAAATTATTTCCAAAGTGTGAACCAAAAAAATAGATATATTTTTCAGGAAATACATGAAAATAGTATTCTTAATGAATGATATATAAGGGAATATTTTTTGGCCCATTTTTATCAACATCTTTACTAAGAATATTTCTCCAATGTTTTATGGGATCTATTTAGCCAAAACAAAATCCAGGTTTTCTAATTGTCCATCCAGCTCAACTAGAGAATGTTCCAGAGATGCCTCAACCACACCCAGGGATCCATCTAGCCAGCCAACTGATAGGTATGTATCTGGTTGAATGGAATAATATTTTTTGGCCATGGGTATGTGAAGGTGTGCTTATGAGGTTCATGAAATGAGAGGGTGTTGTTGGGTAGGGTGTGTATGATAGTGTTGTGAGTGATTAGCAAGAACTCATCTCGATGAAGGAATTCCATGATATTTTTTATATCAAGATCTCACCAAGATGATTCTAGTCCAATGTGGGATGTGGAAGGATGTTGTAGTATTCATCTATATAAAAAGAGTTCCCTCCCAATCAAACTGGTCATTGGAAACCAATCGTGTTCCCATGTCATCTTCAACTTCACACTTTCTCATTCACACACTACACTCATAAAACCATTGTTTTAAACAACAAGGAACAAATGACACCATCTGGATGACCACATCAGTCAAAGACTACCATGCCTTTCTTCTCCAATTGTCAAACCATGAAAATATATATTCACTCAATGTATATATGGAATCAATGTCACTTTGTTTCACATTAATTTCCTTTATATAAGAATCTAGAGTCTCTGCATGAGGTCTGAATTTTGATCCCTGTGAATCCCTCATTATAGGCACAATAGATCAAGTGATTGTAGTACAAATGATCTTGCAATGTAGTCCTAACAGTATATATATTTCATGAATATAAATGATGCAGGAATGTGACATCATGTTTTTTATAAATCATTCATTGATGTGATCATATTGCCACCATGAAAATGAATGATCATGCATGGGATTATGAAAAGTGATCTAGTGATCAAAAAATTATCCTGAGTATGCATGAAGATTGATGGATATGTAGTATAAATGCATTGGATGTCCAATGCACTCGATCCTTTGAAATGTGACTATCCACCTAAGTATTAGATGACCCTGAAAAACATGTTCTCATGAATCCAATCATTAAAGGTCCTTTATGATGCCATTGTGATGACCATAAATCATGTGGTGGAACCCTGAGAATAAAATGATGCAAGGAGAGTGTCACCAAGGGTTTACATGAAGAGTAAAATATAAATTACTCATCAGAAACACTCGTATGAGGATCATATTAAGCATAAAATACCCTCATGTTGTGCATGTTGAAACTATACTATAAATCAGGGTTCCATCATTGGGCCACCTCTAAAAATTTAAAACATAACTAACCTATAAAAATATAAAAGAGATTGGGGAGAAGAATGAGAGTTGAAAAAGAAAAAAGAATAGAAAAATAGAATCTAGAGATCATTATATTCTTTTATTGGAGGATTATTTGAGGTAACCGATGTAAAATACCACAAGATCATTCTGACGGATTAAACTGCTAGAATTAATCATTTTATCACCTTAAGATCATGTGATCACATGAAAAATATAACATCATGGTAACTATATGTTACATAAAAAATTATCATGAATTTGTATTCATGAAGGATTCCATCCCTTATTTTAGACATCTAGATAGATATCCACCAACACTTTATTAAATAGTGTATTATTCGTCTTTGTAGTCTTGAATATGTGATCTTAGAATCCCTCAATCATGAGATGTTACAAACCCCTAGTATTCTGGAGAAAGTATGTAGCCCTGGATGTGACTACCTCAATCCTCATGGGTCCCCATCCATGAAATGAAAATATTATGGAAATTTTAATCACATTCCATGTACCACATCTTAAATATCAAATGGGAACCCTCATCCACCAATTGGTATCAATTGATATTTCCACACATGGTTTCAGATACTATAATAATTCAATATGGAGGACATGTGATTGCATAATAAATAGGGTATCATGGGACCCCTTCATGCGGAAATTCCTCAACCCATGTGAGGACTTTTCATACATGATATACTATATAAAAAACTTCCATCACCATAAAAACCCTAGGTGGTTCAGTTAGGAATAAAATCCTTATCAATGTACCACTTTTCTTAGTAAAATTACATCCCACATGGATGAGGAATAATCCAATTGAAATTATATATCAATCAAATGGAAGGGGAAAATCATAAACATGTTCACATTACCCCCAACATGTTATTAAAGTAACATCATGTCATTGAATTATTATTCACTGGCATTGTGATTACATTAGGTGAATATGAATGTATCAATTTTTTCTAGATAGAACATTCACAATACATATTGGTCACATGATATTCCTTGGACCATTCAGGTTGATCATGTGATAACTTTTTAACACGTCGACATTATTATGTCAAAATACATTGACTTATTTCCACAGTCTTGTGACAGACATAGGATGTTCCATGTTGATCATGTGTTATCATATTAAATAATTAGATAATCATGTGAAATATCATTGACATGTATTCTTTCATCCTGAAAAGAAAACATTGACAAGACACTTTGATCATGTGAAGACAACCCAAACATTTCACTTTAATCATGAAAAGACATCCCAGAAGAGTCACATTGATCATACAAAGACACCCAAAACAAGTTATTTAATCATAAAGAATAACATAGACATGTCCACATTGATCATATGTAAGCCATAAGAAATGTATGATTTTTTCATTGTAGGACATTCAAGATGAGTCATTTGATAATGTGGAATATCATGGACTAAGAAAAATTTTAATATGTGAATAATCTATTAAATATTAGGAAAAAACATGCAAACATAATACATGGAGTCCTCCTTATAAGAAATTTTTTCCGTATGCATACTCTATAATTGGGTTGAACATAATGGGTTAGGTTTACAGACTCATGAAAACCTATCTATGTTGCGCTATAATAGAGGCCCTCATTGTCATTCCAAGAATATAATCCTAACCATTCATGGTATCCTTATATCTTTTATGTCATATGATATAGAATGCAAAATACGAAAGGGAATATATCTTGATATAATACCCTAATATTCCTCAATGTTTTGGGATAACCATATTGTATCCAAGTTTGATCACCCACCTAAACACGTCAGTAAGTTAGGGGTATATTGAAGAATGAGAACTATAATTCATGTATAAATAAGATATTATGAACTCCTTCCTATGGCCTAAGATCCAATAGGTATCCACCTTAGTCTAAGTACCTTCTTGTAAAAAATATCCATGACTTATTAGACCGAGTTCTCTAAACAGATGACAAGTGGGCTTATATATGGGAATCCATTTATGTGGGAACCCTGACCATTCCCTCTGACACCATAAATGCATCAGTGAGTTAGGGATGAACTAAAATGTGTTGTCTCAGATTCCTATTATAAATAGTATACATTGGATTCCTTCCTATGACCTGACTTTCATATCATGTTCTTCATTAGATATGTAATCATACCTCTCAATGGGGTAAATTAATTTGTAATCCTCGTGAGAATATTCTCTTATATGATGTGTCCAAGATTACCCATTCTATTGTTTCTATAACTAAGCATATATCATGAGAGTTCAGATACTATAGAATATTGTACCAATTAGTTGGAAATAATATCCTAAATACGGGCCTTTAATTAGAATATAAGTCTAATAAAATATAACCATCACTCATAGGGTTCATACTCTTAATAAGGAAATTTAAGGCATCCTTATATTCAAAAACCCCACTAAAGAACACTTTTTCACATCTTTTATAACATACACACAAATAATGACTAATCTAATTTCTATCTTAATAGGGTGCGTAGGATTTGTCCTCAAGGATGAAACCCAACATTTAACTCCATACATAATAATTTTAAACAACATGGATTGGAACAATCACATGAACATAAACTATGTCAAATGAACTATGTGGGTTTTTATTCCAATTCTTAAAGGATATGGAGGATGAATTATAGGGCTTCAATCTCATCACAATAGAACCAAACTCATTACTATAAGGAAATAAATTCCAGAACATCTATATATGGATATGAAATAAAGATTCATTATTAAAGAAGAGAGTGATAGTGAACTCATGATATGCACATAGGATTTCCTATCAATACATAGTCTTCGTCTTGTGATTCACATAGTTGTAAGAAGACCCATATCAGGGATTGAGTTATATATCATGCATACATCATATATAAATAATATTTTCACATATTATGGAACAATTTCAAATAAGATTGGTGTAATGAGACTGACCCCACATCCACTTGGTCTGTGTGATAGCATATGTTTCATTGGGTACTAAAACCACCATTTTACCACCTTCTTTTATAAAGAAGGTCCATACTCATGTATCTATGGGAAAAAAATGGATATTTTTTGAAAGAAAAATGTGTAAATAGACATGAATAATTTTTTATCATGTACATCATCTTTCATAATGAATTATCTAGAATCTATAAAAAATTTATTCCCAAAAAACCCTCATCGAAATTTTACATACCAATTGTATCATAAAAAGAATAAAATTGATTAGGACTGTTAATAACACTTGATTAATTCTTTAAATGTTTTGTATAGAAACAATAGGTCCCAATAAACACATTCCTTAACATGTGTTAGGAGAAATACCTAACTACATGTCAATATCTACTATAATTCAAGAAATATAAGTCAAAATAATAGTTAAAATTTCATAATTTTAGTGGATGGATTCACTAATATTGTGACATCTCATACCATTGGGATATAGAACAAATATTTTGATTATTTACCATTTTATAAAACAATAAAACCTAGTTTTTGTAATTACATAACAATTCCATTATATAAAACATGTTTTATTTTGGGATCTTTGACAATTTTCATTTCTAGATATTCAAAAATATTATATTCTCTATTTTAAGGGAAATATTGGTTTTCCACGATCTTAATATATATTTTTTATGATCAATCAAAAAAAATTATTTTCCCTTATTATCAAGGAACTTGTGTAAGTCATCCTTTATTATTTTTAGTTTCATCCTCATTTTCGCACTTGAATTCTATGTATCCCTTGTAATCTAACTACTTGATTTCATTCCAAGAGTAAAGTGTGCGTTATGATCTGTATTTTTTTCATAGAAAAAAAATTTCTCTTTTAGTTTCCTCAATGTAATTGAGTCAATAATTCAGTATTCCCACCAATATATCAATGATTTGGGTTTTTCTACTATATTGGTATCTTACTCAAGTAAAGTCTATGGGATTTCCCATTTTTTAGATTTTATATTATCAATTTCATCCTCTAAATCATATTTATTATATTCATTATTTAATTTTTATTGTTTTTATTCACATATTATTAAATTATAATTAATAATTTTATCATTACAAGAAAACTATATATTCCACTTTAGAATCTGTATCCACATAACATTCATTTATTCCATCAACATCGATATCAAAATAACCAGTTTAATTCAATATATATGGAATTTCTTCAAATGACACATCAAAATTTTCCATAATTTCTTTTCAATCCTAAATCTTATGCATTGATAATCCATCTAGGATATTATCTACTTTTGAAATAATGTTTTTATTTTTAATTAAATCCTTATTAGTACTCTATATCCAATTCCTGTTATGAAAATATTTAAAATGGTTAATTTATCATAGTCATAATTATCTTCATCATCTTGCGATACATAGCATTTATGTATCCACCCATACAAAACTAAAAAATTCAAGTTGAAGTTGACATTTTAAAATTAGTTTTCCACTTTTCAAATTTGATGAAATTAATAACATAAAATAAATGAATTTCATTTTTTAGGTTCATCTTCCATGGATAGATTCGTTATTTCCTTAATATAACTTATAAGGACATCCTCTTTTATAAAGTACCACTATCTATATTCCTTATTTCATCTGATTGTATATTGATATGGGAACTATCAAATGTTATTTCTTTTTAATCATTATCATTATGTAGTAACAATTATTGGTTGATTCTATGGAGAAATAATCGCATGATTATATTTTCAATTTTGGGACCATTAAAGGATTCTCTCAGTTTTCAAATTCCCTCTACAGACTTGTTCCTCCAATAAAAAGATGCATCAATGGATTCATCAAGGTGAATCCAAAATTCCTTACAATTTTTAAATATAGATTTTAGGTTTGTATCATATACCACATTGTAGTCTTCATATATATTTAGAATCAGTTTTTTACATGCAGTGAATGGGTTTTCATGACATCACCATCAAGCACATAGAAATTATAAGGAACCCACTGACATGTTAATTATTTTGGCATCATCATTATACTACTTATTGTCTCCTTCTTATAATGAAACATTATACTAGTAGTTTAAAAGTACATGAATATTATAAATAAAAATAACTATTCCAATATATCATATGTAGTTTTGTATCCAATTTGTTAATAACTAACAATTTTTTCCCCAAATGATAAAAAACCAATTATGAACCACTAATACCAATAATGTAGTATTTATTAAGTCATAATATTGTATCATAGCTATGATACCACACATTAATACCACACTATATAAAATAACAAGACTGATTGGTGGATCTATGTATGTATGTTTTAAAAAATAACATAGTAATATTGAACAACTATGAGATAAATAAACATTTATATATATGATATAGTGATGTTAAATTAAAATAAAAATATTCAACAAATGAAATATTTTATAAATGAGGTTCATTAATCATTCAAAACTATATACTTCATGTTTTGGTAAAAAAAATCCATGAATTCATGAAACTCTATCTTGCATCGTTTGAATTGTATTCACTAACCGGGAATCATATTATATTCCATCACAATAGAAACCTGAAATACCAACAACCCTATTCTAAATCAATCATAGTGAAATCACTAACACCGCTATTCATATCACTTTTCATCCTCCCATCTTATGTATAAACCACAACCACAAACCCGATCCTCCCTACTATTCAAAACAAACCATTAGCCACTCCAAGATCACATAAATTTTAATCAAAAAAATAAAACATAATAAATTTATATATGGAATAACACCAAAAAAAAAATTAAATATGATATATATTCCCTAAAAAGTAGGAATCAAACCTTTAATGTAAAACAGGAACACCCAGTCCCAAATATTAATCATTATTAAATAAAATGTATATTCCTATCATAAAATAATAGATTCAATTATTATATGTAAAAACCATAAGAATATAAGGGAATATGTTATAAATAACTAAACGTTTTGAAAAAAATTCCATCAGGAATCACTTTAAATATCATCAATCTATAATGAAAAAACGAAATTAATATGAATATTATTACATTTAAAAAAATCCATTTCATGATTGATAATTATTTATCCAATAAGAATTACCATATTTTTGTTATATAACTGCTATAAAATATAACCAAAATGTATAACCATACAATAAAGGGAATCATTACCATTTAATAAATAGAAAATATCCCACTATCTAGAAAAATAAGAGGGAAAATAATTTCATTGAATAAACACATCCAATGATAAAAAAATATAAATGATCCTCTTCATTGTTTTGGTTAAAATATTTATTAGGTTTTTTTTCACCATTACCCAAGACGATAATGCATGTTAAAATTATTATTAAACCTAAATAATAATAGGATAATCAATGAACCCCACAACATGATTTATAAAATAAACATTCTTCGCAGAATAATGGATATTCATTGGATATCTACAACAGCAATAAGCACCACTAAACAAAATGAAATCAACATGAAACCTGAAATCTTTAAACAGTAATAAAAAATATTTGATTTCCACCCCAAGGATACATGAATTACCATAACAAACACCCTAACAAAGATAAGATATGTTGCAAAAGATATATATGAATGAAAGATACCCTAAAAAAGATATTTTAATCCTTATGAACTAAGGGTTAGAATATTTAGGAATCCAATGCTAGTTTCTAATGGATATAGAAAAAAACACAACTACTATAAATATAAATCAACAAAACCATAATTATATAAATTAAACAACCATTAACAAGGTTCACTAGAGTTTCCTTAAATTAATGGAATTACTCTATATGGTTTCATAGAATAATTAATAATTGAAAATAATTTCAATCACTTTATAATTCAATCATTTAAATAACCAAGGAAGAAGGTGTTAATTTCAAAAATCTCAAATAAATCCCAATTTCCACCAAAACATTCTATATGAATTGAAAATAATCATGGAATTATTTAGTTTTTCATCCTAAAGTAGTGTGCATTAGAGAATCCTACATGCACTGAAGACATTTTTCCTTCAACATGACTTCCAAAAGAGCCTCATAATCCATATAACCAATCCTTATTTCAAGTAGGATAACACATGGGAAAAAACTACTTGATCCAATATGTAGTGTATCCTATTCTAAAATAATGAGTGTTTATTTTCATCTAAAATTCTCCATATTCCTTCTCAACCCTACATATTATTGAGAAAACAAAGGGGATATACCTTGATGGTCCATAACATTATAGTATTTATTACTAATGAATGTATGTTAAATTATTTTATTTTATATGTTATCAATACAATTCCATTTTAAAAAATATTTTTCTATAATATTAACTACTTCATAGTTTTTGAAAATACAATTTATAGTAAAATATTTTTTCACACCTAAAACTGTTTTTTATTTAATTATAAGGAATACATTTTATTAATATATTAGTATGAATAAAATTAAGTTATTTATTTATATATATAAATTCACAAACCAATGTATTTTCCCTCTATTTAATTGAATATATTTTAATAGTTACATAATGTTCCTCCATTTATTTTACATTATAGTATCAGGTGAATAATGTAACTGAACACATTCTACATTAAAGGAAAATATGAAATTTAAATTAGGGGTAGTTACAATCTAGCTATTTTTCCTTCAATAATAATTTATTTTATTCTTCACTATCCCAAAGGTATTAATATTTTTTAATGCTTGGTGAAATAAAAATTATTACTGAAATAGGTAATAAATTATAAATATAAAAAATGAACGCAGTGTATGACATAGACATTATATCATCTATTAAACCAGAGAAATATATATTTTTATATCCTAATAACTCTAGTTGTGATGTCTCATTATATGGAAAAATAATTTCCACCATTCCAATATGTCAAATTATTATTTTACCAGCATGTATATGATTTTACTTTTGAATACCCATGATCCAAATATCTGGATATGTGTGAATTTTTTTTTATCCTTTTTCATTTTATGTGTCGTAGGCTTCTTTTGATCTACCTGTACACTGTAACATTAACCAATCTAATATAAACATAACATAACAATTCAATCTACGCAGAAAAAAATGTTTCCATTTACCATACTCTAATAAAAAGCATTTTAGAAACTACATGACATGTTCATATTGTGAGATTAATGTTCTTTTTGTTACTTATATGACATAAAATTCATGCAAATTGGTCAACTATCAAGCCATCATCATTTATTACTTGAACCTCATATATTAAAAATATTTATTACCCACTAAATAATTTTTCCACCACATGTTATGTTTATAATATATATTAGATTCAGTATCATTAGATTTCCACAAATTTTAAAAATGATATTGTGTTCAACTCTTCCATGTTTAAAACCATATATCTTCCAGAATTGTTCTATATTGTAATATCTTTACAATGATAAATTTTTTTCACATAATCACATTATTGAAATAAAATTGTTTTCATCATCATATATACGGAAATAATCCAATTTTATTAACATGGATATCGTCTTTAACAATCATTATCAAATGATGATTTTACATATATATGGAAATCCTTGTCCTTTTTACTTCTATGGAAAAGAAAAATCATATTTCTTATCACAAAGTAAAAGGTGAATGTGTGTCATCTATATTGACACATTTAATATTTGAGTTTCCTAGGATCATGAGTCATTTCATATTCTGAATCAGTAGGCCTTTTTTAATTGGTTGATTGTAGAGAAACAATTTGGCCTTAATGAAAATACAATATATTACACTCAAAAAAATATGATGTTTATTCATTTTATCTTGGTCGTGATAACCATTCATTTAATTTACCCAATTCAAATCATTATAATCTTTTTAAATCACATTGTCTCTTTTTATTATTAAAGTGATGTTTTTTTGAAAAATTCATTATATATGTTTGAAAGCCTAACTTCATTTTTCTCACCATAAAGGTGTTCCTATGAATCAATATCAAAAAAAAAATTCACCTAGGACAACCAACACATGCTCACTTTCCTTCATAATTTTATCAATAATTTAAATATTATTTCATTTATATTAGACCAAAATGTCAAATTTTATTTTCAATATCCTTCCATTATCTTTTTGAAACACTTGTATGATTTATGTTTTACCAAATCCAGATCAAATACATTCATATCCAATGGATTCATGATTCAATTATTTATATTTGTTAGAATAAATCACATAATTTAAAATATTTAAAAATAATTCAATGTTTAATTACTTCAATAATAATTATATAATTAGATTATTCATCTCCAAATAAAATAAAAACATTGTTATGAATATATATTGTATTAATAACTTCTTCTAATGGAAAATTATATATATGTTCTTTATAAATTAGAAATATTTTTTATTTTTTTAATGATATGGTTTAGCTTATCATTGATATTGATTTTAGAGGAGTTGTCACTGGTTAAACATCATGCCTTTTCTTATAGTTCTGATAATAATCCTCCACCATGTTGTGGGTACTATCAATTCCATTAAAAATTATGAACTATAGTATGTTTACCCAATAATATTTTCATCCATCCTATAATAATGAGAAGTGAAATTGAACACTTGATAAATGTGGGTGGTCACTATAAACCATTAACTCCTTCTAAAATCATCATAAAAATTAAATAGTTTTTTTTCATCAAGTAAATTTTTTTTGTATCCAACAACATATAGAAAAATGAAATAATTATATAATTTTTTTGATTTAATATCATCTTCATTATATCTCTTTTGAATGATATTTAATTTCTTAAAAAATAACAAGTATGAATATAATCACATAATGGTCTTGGGAGATCTTGAGCAACATCAGTATTTATAAGATCATACCATGTTTTTTTGACAAAAATTCCCAAATATTTTAATTCAATACCTATTTTATTCATCCCCTGATAAGAATCACATATCTTATTCTCCACTAATGATGTAAATATTACACATCACATGATAACATGAAATATATTAAATCATGAAAACTATTGATAATGTTAACCATTCTCATGAATCGTTGTTAATGTGTAATTCCACCCCTTGTTTTAGAATCCTATACAGATAACCCCAAATGGAAGACCATTGCATGTATGATGCCTACATACGATATTGAATTATATATAACACATCCAATTGGTCTTCTCCTATCTCAAACCCCTTTACATGTGGTGCTCACATGCCACCCAAACGTAGCTTCCTTGATATGTAGCATCAACAAAGAACCTTGTCCATTTAATACTATCATAGTGGATATGATCCTCATATGGAATTTTTCTCCTCCTCTCCATGCATCATCCACCATTATCCATGAATATGAAATTAAAATATTGTCCCACTTAGGGTCACATAACCCATCGTAAGACCCCATAGCGGTCATGTAAGTAGAGAAACAATGGAGCTTCCTCTAATCCCATCATTCATCCATTATTTGACATCTGTAATGCATTTGAATAAAATAGATCCAATGAAAATTCCCTATCATCACCATAAAACCCATATGAGGTTAATTGATAAAGATAATACATTTCAATTCACCCCTCTACTAAAGAATCTTGATTCCCATGTGGCCAAGTCTTAATCTTATTGATCATGATGTTCGAAAAATTGGACATGAGATACATCATAATCATGTTCGTAAGACCCCACTATTTGATTAAGTTAATACCACATGATTATAATATTATTCAAGGGTATTTTTTTGTCTTTATTTCAATCTGTACGTGTCTATTTGATCATCACATACCTTGTAAATGTAATGTTTTCATGTGAAATGGCATGGACAATTCAGGTCGATCATGCAATAGGTTATTAAAATGTCAATATTATCTTGAGATAGTCCCTTAACATGTCCCCAATGTCATCTAACATCCCAAAGGAATCCTAGGGTTATCAGGCGACATAATATAGACATGAAAGATGTTCATAAAAAATATCCTTTACATGTCATCTTTTAACATGGAATGACATCCTGGAAAAGTCACTTTGATCACGTGAATACATTCTGAACAAGTCACTTCGATCATTTCAGCACATCAAGGAGATTTAACATTGATCAGGTGAAAGGATATTTTAAAAGTTAGTTAATTATGTTGAATACCCTTGAGATGACTTCCTCTATAATGTGAAAGATTATGGATATGTACACTTTTATCATATTAGGAAATTAAGGATGACTTAGCTAATCATGTAAAAGATCATGGAAATGTCATATTCGATTATCTGAATCATTTGGGACATGTCACGTAGGCACACATAGACGTGTCGTCCATGTCATACCAAGACCCTATACATGTCCAATGGAGAATAATGACATTTCCAAAATTCGGTCATATATTTTCTAGTATACTATCAAGGGAAGGGCATTAATCAATCAAGTCATTTCATATAGACAATTAGGATAGGTAAGAAAAATCTACGGACAAAGGTCCTCATAATCCAATAGACTAAATTAGAATTATGTCATGTAGACCCCCAGTCAGGAATCTATGGACGAATACACCCTTTATAAATGGAGTGTTCTTAATTTGTTACGTGAACACACTCATGGGATCCTTAATATGATGTTATCTTCAACTGGATTTCAATGTCATACCAAGTATGTCCAATATACTATGGATGATCACCATATATCTTTATTTATGACAAGATATAAATTTAATATGATAATGGGAATATATATTAGTATAATTCACTTACATTTCTAAAACCTCATGGATTACCATAATGTATCATTATGTGATCACCCACCTAAAAACATTAGTAGTTTTGGTGGACACTGAATTACACGAACTCTGATTCTCATCCAAGCATGATACGTTGGACACCTTCTTATGGACCGAGCACCAATAGGAATATTCTATAACATATGTCTATTCATTTTCCAAATATAGATTCCTTGTGTAATGAATTAATCCATAATTATATCATCTTTCCACATCATTCAATGGGTTAGAAGTGGGATCGTACATTAGAATCCATATAATTGTACAACCAAAACATTAACTCTAATACCCTAAACATGATAACAGGTTAGGGAAAAAACAAAATTTGAAAAATTAAAATTTCGATTATAAATAAGATATATAGAGATACTTCTTATGTCCCAATAACTATATGATATCTTAAATGATACTACGAACCATAACACTCGATGGGAAACACTAATGTGTATGGATAGTGTGAATATTATCTCTTGTGATGTGTCTAATTTTGTAATATCTCCCACTTCTCAAACCGAAAATTGATTATGTGAGAAGAGAAACTAGTGGTGATCATACCAATAACATGGAAATGATGTTCCCAATGTGTTCTTATTATTGGGATGTAAGTATGATTACATTTATCCTTTACTCATAGGGATCATAATCTTAATAAGGAAATTCCCTGAAGTCTTATATTCATAAGACCCACCCAAGGATTATATTATTGTATCATTCATGAAACAAGCAGGATGTATGTAGACTCTGATTCACTTTGTAATAAGATAAATAGGATTCCTATTTAAAGCCTAAGACTGATATTTACATCCTTATTACATGATTTTAAACATCAAGTATTGGTCTAGTTACATGAAGATACACTATTTAAAATTAACAACATGGGTTTGGATTACTAATATTATTGAATTATTTGGATACAATATTGGGGTTCAATCCCATCTTGAATCTACTAACCAACTCTATAGAATGAAATAAAATATTGAGTCCATGAACCTGGATATGGAATAAATCTTCATAAATAAGTAATGGAATAATGGAGAACCTATTATGCAGACACATTAGTTTCTTCAAATACATTTTGATATTAAATTTATCGACACTGAAGTAATCAGTTCTATATCAGGGACTATGAAGGATCTCACAAAAAATCATAAATTGATTAGATATTCCCAATATAGGTAACAATTAACCCCAAAAATGATGTGATGATCTCGACCTCCAATCCACATGACCAATGTGAGTCTCTATGTGTCATTGCATCTCAATACCTAATTGAAAACATATCTATGGATATAAGTATGGTGATAAGTTATAGATTGGGTAATGATTAGGGATTTCAATGAAAGATGAAAATGGAGAACCCAACATGAATAATTTTTTTATTGTTTCAACCACCCCTCTCAATCAAGCACTGGAAATATCCAAAGACCTTATGTACTAAGGAAAAAAAATTTTGGCCCTGATGTGTAGATATTTAACTATTTTAACCCATTAATGGGTCAAAGGCATAGTCTATCATTATCCATTTTGTCTATTTATTCCTGAAATTTTCACTAAATAATAGCATAAAATAGAATTATTTAAAATATGGAGAATCATGAAGAAAAGTTATAGTCAAACTATTTATCCATTAACTATTAAAGTAAATGATAGAAAAAGTACAATTATATATGATTCATCACTAATAATAAGCCTTGTTTCCAAAATGGATCCTCATATTCCTTATAATAAAAATGAAATCCTCGAATTTTCCATTATGTTCCAAGATCACTGGAAAATATTATTTCATCTCGAGTCCTTGACATACATTTTTTCTAATGAAACACAAATAGTTCATATTGGTGAGAATATTGATATAGGAGTACCAAATCCCTGGTTCCATCACTAATATTCAATAAACTAATGAAATCCTTTCAAGGATATATCCTCATGGCCCATCTTTCCCAAGAAATGATGCATAAGAAGAAGTGGTAATTATTTTTACAATAAACTATATTGGGATCATATCCCTATATTGCAACATTATAATCCTTCCCTACATCAAGGAGGTTGATGAATATTGTCAACATGTCAAATTTATTAGTCATGATCAAGAATGTATTGATCCCATCTCTTTTAGTCACCATTGTTGTGTTTTGAAAAAAAATCCCCAATGAAAAGAAGAGGGTGTTTTCCCTACCCAAAAGATTCCAATTTTGGAATCCAGTAGGGAAGACCACCATGGGATTACAAATAATGAAGAACCAAATTGGTATCATGTCTTTATCACCCAAAATATGTATGAGATCAACCATTCCCTATTATCTAATACCCATAATCAATCCCATATTATCACTATCATGGATCCTTTGACATGAACAATGCTATCCTCAGTGAAAGTTGAATCCTAGGGAGAACCCTAACCCATAGTGATTGGGGAAATTTTATTATATTTCACCATAGGGTCATCTTCACTATTGAAATTAACTCACCAAATAGTACCGTGGGAACCAACCCCCCCAAAAGGTAATATGGTTATATACCTCTCAAAGGATTTATGTTGAACAATCCCACAAAAATTAATTTCATGCACCAACCCCTCAAATGAGATAATTCAAGAAGGAAGCGGACCAAGCAATTTTTTCCCACCAATATAAATTTAATAATATTTGAGGACTTCTCATTGGATCCAGATGAGAACAATTCTTAATTATATAATCATACCATCATGTAGTTATATGAGTCATAAAAGATTGGTCTTCTGTCTACCTCTGGCATATGAAATCATGAGATTTTTTTCATATCTCACACATCTATAAAAGTTATTATTTACCATGATATTATATAAAAGGGATCATTTAATGTCTCACAATCCAATTGGTAGTAGTGAATTCAATCTCCAGGGTCCACATTTAGACTCCCCCAATCATTAAGTCACCCTACCATCGACGCAGGAATGTGTGTGGTCATAGATCCTACCGATCAACTCCTTAAGGATTACAATTAAATTTTTATAGACGAACATAGAACATATATCATATAAGAGAATATATATATCAGAGATATAATTATGGGCATTCCCCTAATATCTCTACCCCCGGAATGATGTACCCACACCTTCTTATTGGAGTCCATATTCCAGTAATGTTCCCCATCCCACAAGGCTAACAAACGCTTTTTATTTATCATTCCCCTATAACGTGAAATCAAAAAATGTATCCACCTAACCCATACCCACAAGATAGGGGGAATTTTCATATTTTTATGACCCCAATATCACAGGGATTAGGTAATTTCAATATTTTTTACATCCTCTATGATGTTATTACAGAAAACATTCAATATCTCTGGGTTCCTATATTCCTCTATGATAGTTAGGATATATTATTTATGGGGAATAATATCTCTTATTTAACACTCCTACATCCTCAACATCTACCCTCAAACCATTGATTTATGGGTCTATTCACCCCAGAATCCAAACTCAGCTATATACCCATGCCAACAATGACATTACTAATATGTTTGAGAATCATCATGGTCACTCATCTCTAAATTAAATAATATACCATTTTCATTTAATTGGTCCAAGTAGAATAAATGGATAAGACTCCAAAATATGATAAATACATGTAAGGTGTGGATGACAGGAAATTATAATTACCACCCTACCACCGACATCTCAGGAATACAGTGGAGAGTTTCATTAAAATCAATGATTGGTTTGAGAATAATGTCAATGAAGTATTTATAGAGTTATAGGATCCTGAAACTCATGAAATATTAATAATATTAATACAACCAGCATTATAAAATATATATCCAGCCTCCATTTATGTTACTGAGTGATTTGTTTAAGTCACATTAATTTAAACTACACAATACATCCTATTTGCATGGTGTTAAAATGAAGGGACCCCATCCTTTTTACATGACATTAATCTACCTGAGGATTTATATCTTTCATGAAATTAAATTGCGAGGATCATGTTAAATATTAATGAAATTAATCCACATGAATATTTAATATTCATATGACATTAAACTGTAAGGACACTATAATGACTACATGATGGTAATTTATATAAGAGTATTCCTTTCATGAAGACTTTAAACTAAACAATTTCCCCACATTATGACCACAGGATAGTAAAATATATGGATGTTTCACTCACAACATGTTTATAGAATAAGAAATATATATTTTTCACGATTTTCAACATCATAATACATAATAGTTGCATGAAAATAAAATACATGAAAACATCCATATCACGTGTTGTTAAACTAAAATTATTATGTCCTATTATCATGAAATTAAACTGCATGAATTTGTCCTAGTTGGATGATATTAAACATCATGAAGACATCCTATTCAGTTAATATAAAATTGTAAGTACCTCATCCTAGATTAATGATGTTTAAATACCTAAATATGTCATAGAATCCTGATGTTCAACTGTTATGAACTCATCCCAACCACATGATATTAAACTATAAAAATCAATCCACGTACAAATTATATTAAACTAATCATAATTTCATGTCTTGACCACAAATATAAATCTTTATGGAAGACATATTGGAACCAGGACAGTAAAATTCACATTTTCTAACATCTAGACCATATGAAATTAATCATATAGAACACATCATCAATGTATGACATTAAAATACATGTTATATGTCCTCACCGCGTGATATTAATCTACATGGGATGAATTATCTCATCAAAAAATCAACATATATGAACTAGATGAAAGTGATGAAGAAATAATGTATCTCGCTATTATATGAGTTTCAAATCCACATTGGAAATCTCCTTATCCATAAACTATGTGTGTATTTTTTCATGAAATAATAGGATACATAGTGAATCATGGATCTACAATATTGGGACCACAAGAAATATATTTTGTCTCAGTAAAAAGTAATCCGACTTGGTGAAAATGTGAAATCCATCATTTCCACAACAGGTTCCCCTCATCAATACCACATGACGTTAAACAACATGGTTGATTTCTTCTCTTCATGACTGACCATCATTCATACTATATAATGTTTAACTTCACGGATAATTTCATCACTACATGACACTAAATTTCATTCCTTTCTAGAAATATTTATGAAATTATTCTCATTATAATTAGATATATATAGATTCCATGATCCTGTATCTTATCCCAACCACCACAAAATAAAAAATTCCCTTATAAATTATTTTAATATCATCTATTTGTTTAATGTATCCATTGAAATTACTTGATTATCACATTCAGAATAGATAATGTTGGACTATGAACATTGATACAATACCCCCCACATGATTAGGGCATATTGGTTTATGTCATGATTTTGAATATATGGGATGAATGACCTTAAAAGTAACACTGTTAGTCCATTATGTGTAATTTTAAATTGCATGGATCATTTCCCATGAATTGAGAAAAACTACGCATTATCCTGGACATTTCTTGACATAACCACTATCATTGGGGTTGATCACACACCAAATC
This sequence comes from Viscum album, assembly GCA_963277665.1. Taxonomy (NCBI): domain Eukaryota; kingdom Viridiplantae; phylum Streptophyta; class Magnoliopsida; order Santalales; family Viscaceae; genus Viscum; species Viscum album. The sequence goes on along the minus strand of OY728153.1, from coordinate 408,396,797 downwards.
TCCATTCAAGAACTGTATGTGTCTTGATTTTTATCATTATAGAATATAAAGTGACACTATGATCTCTAGTATCAGGTCCAAACTCAATATTATTATTTCATGATAGGGATCCTATATCATTTCTACATGACATTAAAATTCATGTTTTTCATGAAATATGTGCGATTTGATTATTGTCATCACAGGATATGAAGTGACACCAAAATCCCAAATATTGTGTCCAGAATCAACAATAAACATGAATATTTTTTCCTCTCTATATGGGTCATACCGACATAGATATTGCCTCATGAATAAAATCCATGAGGCTTGATTCATGTCATAACATGACATGTAGTGATTCTCAGAACAATTTTCTTTAGCCTAGTAATAAAAATCAATATGAATAATTCCTCCCTCAATATATGTGTTCGAACTGTATATAGATTTTCCCATGAAAGATATATATGTGTCTTGATTGGTACTATCATAAGATATGTTGTGATTCTCGGATCTCAAATTTTACGTCTATATGCAATAATCAAAGGGATAAATGCCCCTATATATATATGGGTCAGACCATCATAAAGAGTTTTGTGTTCAAGATATACAAGTGGGTTTATTCTTACCATCATAGAATATATAGTGATGCATGGATCTCCAATCCTATGTCCATCTACATTAATATCCCTTAAAATACAACTCCTTGTGTACAGTTCAGACCTATACATTTATATTTATAAAATAACTATGTAAAACAAGATTCCTACAATCATAGGACACCTAGTGACACCAAAATCATCAATATTAGTTTCATCCACAAAATATAAATTGATTAAAAAATTCACCCCAAACTGTATCGAGGATTGACCTATGAAAAAAGCTCCCGGAGATCTAATCTTATGAAAGATATCGAATTGCCATGTTACCCCATGTTTCTCACATAGAGCATGACTAATGTGATTTTAGAGAATTTGTAAAACAAATCTAGATAATTAAACCAAGTCCCATTTAATGTAAAATTTTCAAAACATTAAAAAACATAGATCATCTATGTCCTGGCCACATCACACTAAAATGTAAGTAAGACGACCTAGTCACATGATATTAAAGTACATGAAAATAACTCATCACAATGAACATGTCATTCCTTATAATTATTGTGTATACATGAATCATATGTATTATTTAATCTCCATTTTTTTTAATACACAGTAGAATAACCTTTTTAATACATGAAACTTTCATCATTATTATGTATTCAACGAACCAACTTCATAACATTGATGTCTGGGATGATTCAACATGTTCTTGGAGTTGATATCCTTAACTTGGAACCCCGTGGAACATGGGATCCCATCCCCTATACTCTTCCCCATAGAATACTAGTAAAAGGTAATGTATCCTCTAAGAAAACCCTTGAATCTGAGGATGGACTACTTAAACCAGTGAGGTTTTTTCCTATCCACATGGAATATTATAGGCTCATGACATTACTAATGGCCTACCTTTACCTATGGGATCCCACATCAGTTAACTTAGATGTTTATGGTTTATGATATACACCATTTATAACCTAACTATTCTTGTGGCTTTTAATTCACTATATTTTACACATATATGCATCTTGTCTATTTTCACTGTCAGATTATGACATCATATCCTTATACACTTCCTTTTTGGTGTTTTCATATTTTTTGAAGACACAACTACTCTATGATGATAACCTCTATCCCATTCATATGAATCATCTTTAAAAATAGAGATCACTATTGAATAATCTATTTAATAATGACTCCACCCCTTAAAGATCAAATAGGGGGACCGAGAAAGCCCATCCATAAATGAAGAACATACAATTTTTAATGAGGGTTGAGTATTACTAGTTCACTATGTCTATGAAATAGACAAATCTTTGTATGGATTACATTTTCATGAGATAAAATATGTAAAAGAATGAAATCAACATATGGATACTTGTAAATAATTGTGTGTATGGATTAAATGTGTTCCATATCTTAATACCTATATAAAGTTATATGATTCCCAACATATATCATTATCAATTTCACATTAGTTCCCATTTTCCAACCACAATAAGTTAAACTGAAATAATAAGGTCCATGCGCATTCAAACTATAATCTATATGAACATTGTTTAAATATTTGACACCATAAATATTAGATGTCGGTGTTCTAAATTGGTATACTCTAAAAATAGTAGTAAAAAAGATATAAACTTTATCATTATGAAAAAAAGGGCCGTTTGTGTAACACCCCAAGCTTCCATGATAGGCTTCTCTTTGAACAATAAAAATATCTTGTGTTGTATGCTACTTCGAGTTCAAACACACCACAACCAATCAAACTAACTGTTATGAATAGTAATACCCATTTTTTAAATTTTTTAAATTTTATCTTTCAAAATGAAATTCATTTTTTGGATTTTTAATATCTTAATTAGATTAGGGTGATTATTTGGTATTTTTATAAAATCTATAAATTTTTGATGAATAGTGAAAAACACTACATTATTGATTAAAACAAAATTTTTATTAAAATAATTATTTATTTTATTTAAAAATATTTTAGTTCAAAATAGATACATATTACCTATATAAGTTCTATGTAATTCAATGGGGTCATTTTAAAATAGTTTTTTATATATAAAAATTCTATTGAACTTGTTACCATCTTTTACCCACCTCCTAAGCGCAATTTAAAATTTTCATAAAACATAATTTTACCACTTATGTGAATTGAATTTCAAAAAATCTGAGAGAAAATATTGATATTTTTATGTAAAATTATGTACAATAAGATGAAAATAATTTTTGGTGAATAGTAACATTTTACTTTTATTTACCATGATTAAAAGTAAATAGTGTAATTAAAGGTAAAAATTATTTGATTATTACCATAAAACATGTCCTAATTCTATTGGATAAGTGTATTTCGACAAAAAACAACCTTAGGAATAAAATATGATTCTTTAGGTCCAATTGGATTATATTAGGACATTTATTATTATTTAATTTAAAGAAGTGTTAAAAGTGTTAAATTCAAGTTTTCATAACAATAACATTTATAATATAGTGTTATAAATAAGATAAATTAGAAAATAAATATTCATTAGAAACATAAAAATATTTCCTACATAATATTATCTTATTTATAATTTGTAGACATTAAATAGTTAAATTTATTTATAACACAATGATGATGCAGTAATTAACATATTAATGAAAGATTAAAATAATCGATATTATAAATAATAAAATAAAAATAATTTGAGGATTATTTTGATGTATTACACTGATTTTATTGGTTAATATGAAATTTTATGTTTGATTAAAGGAATTTTTTTCGATGTAATCATGCTTTTATGACTTTCACAAAAACAAAATATCAAATAGTGGAAAAATTGACATAAAAGAGTTTTTAAAACAAATATTATATTATTAATTGATATAATATTTATAAGAATATAATGTTAAGATAAAAAACTTATATCATAATATTTATATCATTAATGAACCACTTCATGTTATCTTGGCATTTTATTGTATGTTTATTAAACAATTATTATAATAATACAATAATACATGATAAAAGTTAAAATATTTAACTAAGTGTTAATCCCAAAAGATAAGGTTAATATGGAGACCCAAACCTATATAAAATCTATTGGTTGTGATGTTTTGGACCCATCCCCACCTTATCCTAGAAATAAATTATTTTGGAGCCATTAGAAACCGAAAATAGTTTTATTATAAAATAACATTTCAATCATTTCCAAATGTGCCTCTCACCTCTCTTATAAAAGGGAACTTCCCCATCTCTAAAAATCACACCTCCAATGCCATTTTCCTCGGCCAAAACCTGACCAAATATCCTCCCAAATTCCCTCAAATCAACCTATAGACCTTAGTTTTATCAGAAATCCACCCTATGGGGATCTTTTGATCTAATCAAATGGAATAACCCGAAGAAGAGGTAAATATTTTATCACCTCTTTCAAGTTGTTTTCTTCTTCCACACCCCCTTTCTTAGATGTTTCCATCATAAAATAATAACTCTAGTATCTTATATATACTATGATATTATTATAAAAATGTTACAACCAAATTCATTTTTCTATCCATCATATTAATGACAAAGTCACCATACATGCGTACGTACGGCTTACCGTCTCCACGTCATGGTATAGTTTTTATTCAATACATTATTATTTGGATGGGTATAATAATGATGTATAATTGATGTTAATAATAAATATAACATGTTAATTATTCTTTATATATGATATATCATCTATTTACATATGATTTTAAATCAAAATAATGATATTGTCCCTCGTGCATACGTACGAATTACCATCTCCAGGAACACGAGGAGATTCATTTCCCCATCGTAACCATTCAAGATTAATTTTAATTTTCTGATTAAAAATAATGTTTAAAAACTTAATATCATTATAGATATGAATCAAATACATCCTATCCAAGACAAACATGACTTATGTAACAAAACATATAAAGGAAAACGAATCAGTTAACACCTGAAACGACGATAATACTGAAATATTTTAACAAAACAATATTAAGAGATCATATATGATATCATATGTATGTATATGGTTATTGTAGAATTTAATAAAAATTATTTAACTATCATACAGGTGGTTAGCATACCCTCTACCAAGTAGAAGTTCATGGTAAGGGTTAATTCTAAAATATCTTCATTATCTGAGGTTGTTTATACTTAATTATCTACTAGGTCCTTAATATCATCTACATCCATGTTTCTTAAAATTTAGTTCCAAACATTTTTACAATTTCCTAGATGATGGGTTAATTCAATTTAAACCCTATTTTAAATTCTTATAAGAGTTTTATAAAGGAATTTTTCCATTGTTTCCGAAACAAGTTACTTTACAAACTTATCAAAAAATTGAGGAAGGAATGTTTTTTTAACTTATATGGCGGGTGCATATATTTTCGGCCATTATAACACCTTTGAATCATCCCTTAAAATATTATAAGATTATTTTCAAAATAAATGTCTTATTTTATAATTATATGACTTTTATATGATTTCAATATAGAAAGAGATATTTCTCCCAAATTGGTTTGATTTCATCTATGTCAACATCATTTGATGGATTTTACAATTGTTTGACATTGATTTGTTATGATACAATCTACAATATTTTATTGAAGGTTTTGTGATATGTTTGACTATTGATGTGTTATTTTTTAAAAAATTAATGGTTTATGGTTAATGTATTAAGATTTTGAATGCATGTTTTTATACGAATGTTTATGATATGTTTAAACATTTTCATATGAGGTATGCATTGGACTAAGTAAGTGACGGGTGGAGCCTAATATTATTCCTCAATGCATCAAAATTTATCATGAGACAAACTAGTGTCTTGGAACAAGTCTTTGATAAAATATTATTTTTTTTATTCGAACAAAGCCTTCACTATGTTGTTATAAATTCTAGAATTCTGCATTCCATCATTATGAAATTTGATATTGATATTGTATGTCATTATTCAACTAGTATAATTTCCATTTTAATAAGTAAATGGAATTATTTAGATTAATATTTTTCAAATTATGATTAAGTTTATGTTTAAAAGGGTTTTGTTTTAGAATTATAAATTTCCTTAAATGTTTATGCTTATTTTTGAAATTTTCCGCTATATTGTTATTCTTACGGAGCATCTGAGCTCACCCCATTCTATGTTTTATTTTTCCCAAGATGTGATGAAGAATATTATGACTAACCTGTAGTGATGTTATAAGGTATATGAGTGTGGTCTATAGAGACAATGTTGGTGTAGTTTTTCATTTTATAATGCAATGTAAAAATTATGAATGTTTGTAGTACTTCCAAGGCTACTAAACTAATCGGTGTTTGGAGACATGATGTTTTGGGATCATGCCAATGTTATATAATAATGCACTGACTCTGATTAACTAGGGTCATGGCATTACAGTTGGTATCAGAGGGTGCTTAGTACAAACCTTGTAAGGCAGAATTAGAAAAACTCTTACTAGAGAACATTACCCTAAGATAGACTTTGAGGATTAGTATAGAATAACATCGTATAATTTTGGTAATGTAAATATTTAGTGTATTTTCCTAACAATACATCCATTTTTGGATAAGATAAGGTAGAGGGGGCTCTGGAACAGATGTACCACGGTGTGAAAACTCTAACAAGGAGTTTTGGGCTTGACCTGGTGTATCTTGGTACATGACAACGAGCCTTGCTTCACATTTTCTTACGAAAATCTAGGGGGATTTGCTTAGGATAATTCATATTTCATTTACAACCCATTATGAAAGATTTATGAGTATAAAATTCCTTAATTAAAACACTTTTATTATTATGGATTTTATCAATAAACTGTTCAATTTAACTTATGTGTTTTAAAAGTGTGGTATTATGTATTTCAATTCATAAACTAATCTAGTATATGACATTGTTTAGAAATTGAGATTAGTTGAAGGAATGTAAATTGTGTCAACACATGTAATCCATGTAGGGATTTCCCTCATACTCGATATAATTATAGTGGAGCTGGTGATACAACTGGTGCTAATAAGCTTATCACTATACTTGGACAAATCACTCATGTTATGAATAATAACCTTACTCTAATGGAGTAACCTGATCCACAACATGTAGGATCAATGTTAGAATGCCTCATGAGGACACAACCACCAACATTCAATGGGAATAAAAATCCATTTGTATCCGAGCAATGAATATATTCCTTAGAGAAAATATTTTATGCCTCGGGAGTAGCGAAAGAGAAAAAGTTTTCATGGACATTTATCGCCTCACAGGACATGAAGATCAATGGTGGTCATTGATTTAAAACATAAAGGAAGATGATTAAGTATCAAATGTGGAATAGAGGGAGTTGAAAGATCTTTTATTATAAAAATAATTTCCTAATGACCATCGAGAAAATATGGAAAGGTAATTTATGAGTCTAAGGAAAAAAATGATGATAATGATGCAATGTATGAGCCTAAATTTACAAGGTTACCATGGCATGTTCCAAATTATATACATATCCCAAGGAGTAATATTGATCAATTCATCGATGGGTTAACACCATTTCTCCATCGAGCATTAGTCTCACAATCCTTCTCATCATACGAATATGTTGTCTTAAGTGCTATCAAGATTGAAAAGTAATTCTGCAAGTCTTACGACTTTAAAGAAAAGAAGGAGAAGAAGTGATTTGTTGAACACTCTGGAAATGAAAATAAGGGGATGAAGAGAAATGTTGAATATCCATCCCGCAGTAAATGTGGAAGGAAACACCATGGTATATGCTTGAAGGGAATGGGATTCTGTTACAAGTGTGTTGAAAAATCCCACCATGCTCATGATTACAAAGGAAAGAAAGAGTCTGTTAATATCGAACGATACAATTGTAGAGAAGGAGGGAATTATGCAAATTAATTTCCTATGATTTAGGAAACAAACCTCAGAAAAGGACAAGGAAGAAGGCCATGATTATGTGATCACTACTACAGCGGCTGAAGCTCCAAAAGACATGGTGGTAGGTAATTTAATGGTTTCCTCAAGTTTATCCAATGCTTTATTTGATTTTGGATCATTGCATGGTTTCATATCTTCACTATTTTCTAAGAAAATTAGTTATTTCCAATTGGATTTAATATGGGATTTGATAATAAAATCTCCTACGGGAATTATAATTGCAACAAATTTTTGTGAATCAGTTCACATTAGGGCATATAAATGTTCTTCATCTGCTGATCTCATCGTCATACCCATGATTGAATTTGATATAATACGCGGTATGGATTGGATTTCGGACCATGATGTTAAAATTTATTTTATGAAGAAGGAGGTGACAATTTTCGATGATGATATGGAGTATATTTTCATTAGAGCAGAAACATGACCACATGATTCTTATCTAGATCCACCCCCAGTAGCTCAACTAAATTCAATTATTAGGGAGGAAGAGAATGAAATAACTATGGGTGAGGAAAGGAATGTTAAAATAGGGGATTTACATATTGTGAAAGAATATGGAGATGTGTTTCCATAGGATTTACCTGGATATCCTCCAGAAGAATAAATTGAGTTTTCTGATGATTTAATTCTTGGTTCAAGGCCTATATCGATGAACCCTTATATAATGGACACTATGGAATTATTATAATTAATGAAACAACTAGAGGAGTTGAGTAATAAAGGATTTATTCTCCCTAGTGTTTCTCAATGGAGAGACCTTTTCTTTTTGTTAAGAAGAAAAATTGTTCAACGAGGTTGTGCATTGACTACATGGAGATCAATTCTATAACAACAAAGAACAAGTATCACGTACCTCACATTGATGATTCATTCGGCCAACATCACAGGGCTCAATATTTTTCAAAGATTGACTTATGATCTGTATATCATCAGTTGTGTTTGATGAAGGAATACATTCCTAAAAAATTATTTGGAACCAGGTGCGGGCATTACAAGCTTACAATAGTGCCTTTTGGGCTGACTAATGCACCATATGTTTTCAGGGATCTAATGAAAAGAGTTTTCAAGGATTATCTTAATGACTTTGTAGTGGTATTTAATGATGAAATCTTGGTATACCCCAATATCTATGAAGAACCTAAAGTCATGTGCGCATTATCCTATGGAATCTTTGAAGATATAAATTATATAGGGAATTTAGCAAGTGTGAATTCTTGATTTAGGAGATTTATTTTCTTGGCCATATTGTACCTAAGGATGGAATCTATGTTGATCCTTCAAAGGCCAAGGCAATCCAAAAATGGTCATCACATATAAGTATAACTGATGTATGTAGTTTTATTGGTTTAGTGGGTTATTATCAGCTTTTTGCCCAAGATTTTGTCTTATTGGCTAACCCATTAACAAATATCATGTGTAAAGGGGTTAAATCTGTTTCAACAAAAGAGTGTAGATAATTGTTTGAATAACATAAGATAAAACTAGTCAATTCGTTTATATTGACTCTACCATCGGGTAATGATGGGTTTATTATTTATAGTGATGCTTTAGAGAAATGACTTCTTTGTGTTCTTATGCAGAATGATAGATTTATTACATATGCATCAGAATGTCTAAAAATTCATGAAAAGAACTATACCACTCATGATCTTGAGTTAGTAGTTGTAATCTTTGCTCTGAGGATATGGAGACACTATCTATATGGTGAAAAATGTGAGATTTATACTGATCACAAGATTTTAAAGTATATTTTCTAACAAGAAGAACTCAACATGAGGCAAAGGTTATGGCTTCAACTAATTAAGGATTATAACTCCACACTACACTACCACATGGGGATGGAAAATATGGTGGCAGATGCTTTGAGAAAAAATTATCATGGAGTTTTTTTATCAAGATGTGAGTTAAAAATGATCCTATATAAATGGATCTAGTAAAGATGGATAATGGAATAACCATAGATGTTGAAATATCTATTCCTTTTCAAATGGTTTCCAAACCATATTTACTATAAAGCAGAAATAGTTCTCAGACTGATGATGAGGAATATCAAAATGAAATTAAATCTATGAATGATGGGAGCTTGATCGACATCGTATATGAATATGGGATTCTGAAATTTGGGACAAGACATTGTGTTCCTAATATACCTGATCTGAAAAAGAAATTTTTGGATGATGATCATATCTCTAATTTCTCTATACAGCATTGTAGCACTAATATTTATATAGATTAGAAAGAACATTTTTTTGGGACAACACGAAGAGATAGATTACTGATTTTGTGTATAGATATATGGTTTTTCAAAAAGTGAAATTTGGAAGACAACATCCTAGAGGATTCATGAAACCTCTTCCCATACCTAAGTAAGAATTGGATGATATTATGATGGACTTTGTCATGGGGATACCAAAGACTCCAAGAATGAATGATTCAATATAGGTCATTGTAGATCGTCTTTCCAAGTCAGCATATTTTCTTGCTACAATAGAAGATTTATCACTTGAACGTTTAGAAAGACTATATATTAATGAATTTGTAAGACTTCATGGACTACCGATTTATATTGTTTCTGATCATGATCCACATTTTACATCAATATTCAAGAAAAAGTCTATAGAATTACCTGGATATTGAACATTGTTTGATCACTGTCTACCACCCTCACACTAATGGACAATTAGAACAGACTACTCAAACCATAGAAGAGATGTTGAGATGTTTCTCACTTAGCTTTCAATGTATGTGAGATGAATATTTACCTCTGGTAGATATTTCCTAAAATAATAGCTTCCATTAAAGTATTCATATGGAACCATTTAAAGTGTTATATGGAAAGAGATTTCGCACACCAACTTGATGGGATGATGTTGGGGGAAAAAAACTTGTAGTCCCAGAAATTTTTGAGGAAATGATGGAAAAGGTGAAGGTAATCCAAACCCACATCAAAGCTGATCAATGTACACAGATGAGCGATTATGATAACAGAAAGAAGGATTTGTAATTTCACGTAGGAGATCATGTTTTCTAGAAGGTATCTCTATGGGAGGGAATTATACGATTCAGTAATAAGGGTAAATTATATCCCAATTACATCAGACCTTTCGAAATTATAGAACAAATTATGGTTTTATCTTACCATTTGGAAATGCCGCCAAGTCTCTCCAATGTTCATGATGTGTTCCACATACCACTATTAAAAAAATACATTCCTAACCCAACACATGTACTCACCAATGAAGAAATAGAACTGGAACCCGATCTATCTTATTGTGAATAGACTTTCATGATTCTGCATAACATATAACAAGTGTTGAAAAACAAGACAACCCGTTTGGTAAAAGTTCTATAGAGAATCCATAAGATGGAATAGGCAAGTGGGAAACTTTAAGAACATGTGATGAAGAACGACCCAAGTATTTTTATGTAATGTTATTCTAGAAATTTCAAGGATGAAATTATTTGAAGGAGGGAATAATGTAACATCCCATGTTTCCATGGTATGTTTCTCTTTGAACAATATAATAGCTTGTGTTGTACACAACTTCATGTTCAAACACTCCACAACCAATCAAACTAGACCTTATGAATAGTAATACCAATTTTTTAATTTTTTTTAAAAAATATCTTTTAAAATGGAATTTATTTTTGGATTCGGAATATCGAAATTATATTAGGGGGAATTTTGGATATTTTTTGAAAACCTTCAATTTTTGATGAATAGTGGAAAAGACAACATTATTGTTCAATTTAATGAAAATGTAAAGGGGATACCCACTCTGTTTCTTTGGCCATGAATGATTTCCAATGACTCAATTTATAGGAATATATTGTGATTTATAGATAAAACTCTATATAGTAAGGGTTTTGGAACCCTAGGGTAATTTAGATATTCCATGGGGAGACTCACACCCCCCACCATGTGGCCTCACGTCTCTCGTGTTGGCAATCAAAATTGTTATGAATGGAGTGTCTCATTCTATATTTGATTATTACAATATATGGTTACATAACATTGAGGATGTTAAATCCTCTTGAATATACTAGTTATGGGGATCATAAATCATAGTCTACGAAAATATTATTTAATTGGATGTTGGAATTAGTGGGTACATGTTATCCATTGGTAATGGAAGAAGCAAATAAATATCCACACGTTGAGGACAATCACTCATGGGTTTATGGGGGCCTTCATAGGATATATTGTTCCATTAATTTGAGCTATTACCTGGTATTAATCTAATATAGTAAAGATCCAAGATCCAAGAATACAAAGTGTAATTGACCACTTATTGGAGGATATCAACCCATTTAACTAGTTTTGTTATCTCAGACATTATATGCACAACGTTGGATTATGATAATTGATAAATTCAGGAAGGGTAAAACCACCAAAAAAGTTGTTTAACCACATAATGAACACGTTATCATGATGATGAGATGTGAAAAATCATTACACTCTCTTCAAACAATACTAGGGGATCTAGTGAGGATATATTGGCTTTTACTAGGGAAAAAATGTATGCTATATGAGCTTTATTCATCATTCATTTATGATCTAATGTTTGTATAATTTATAAAAATGAGGTTATCATCAAATATAGACATGATTTAATTCATAGTCTGTAATGCCCCGACAATAGTTTTCCAGAGTTTGTGCATTATTACATAACATTTTCATGATCACAAAAGATCATGTCTCAAAAGACAGATTAGTTTATTAGCCTTGCAAGTACTAGATACATTCAAAAGTTTTACATTACATTATAAAATGAAATACTAAAAAAATTGTCTCCATACACCACAATCATATCCCTTAAAATATCCATGTAGTTCAGTCATAGGATACTTCTTCTCATCCTAGTAAAAATAAAACATAGAAAGGGGTGATCTCAGATGCTCAGTAAGGATAACAATATAGTGGAAACTTTCATAAATAAGCCTAAACATGTAAGGCAATGTATAAGACTAAAACAAAAGCCTTTTAAACATAAAAATAATCATAATATAGAAAATATAAATCAAAATAATTTCATTTACATATTCACATGCATATTCTAGTAGTTCAATAATCAAATGAAATATCAATAGAAAATTTCATAATGATGGAATGAATAATGCAAGAATTCATAACCTCATAGATAAGGTCTAGTGCCAAGACTACAAATAATATTTTTTCAAGGCCATGTGTCAAGACACTAATTTGTCTCAAGAAACCTACCGATACATCAAGGTGCTATAGCGGGCTTTGCCGGTCACTTACTATGTCCAATGCATTCCTCATATGAAAAGGTTTAAACATAACATAATCCTTCATAATAAAAATAGCATACAAAATGTTAATACTTTAACCATAATCCATGAATGGTATCAAAATAACACATCCATATTCAAACATATAACAAAACCTTCAAAACAATATGGAAGATTTTATCATAACAAATCAACTTCAAACAAGTGTAAAATCTATCAAAGGATGATTACATAGATGAAATCAAACCCATTTGAGAGAAATATATCTTTATATTTTGAAATCATTTAAAAGTAACATAATTATAAAAGAAAACATTTATTTTGAAAATATTCTTATAATATTATAAGGGAATATTCAAATTTTTTATAACAATGCAAAATAGCTGCACCTTCCATATAATTTAAAAAAACATTCTTTCCATAATTTAGTCGGAAAGGTTGTAAAGTAACTTGTTTGGAAAAGGACAGAAAGATTCCATTATAAAAAATCTTATAAAAAGTCAAACAAGGGTATAAATAAATATAGCCCATAGTCTTGTAAATAGTTAAAATGCTTTGAAATATATTTTAATAAACATGGATGTGGATTATAAATAGGGCCCAATAGATAATTACGTGTAAACAATCTCAAATAATGAATATATTGTAGAAATAACATTTACCTTGTACTTATCCATGGTCAAGGGTACATATACCTCATGTATAATAGTTAAATAATTATTATTAAATTATACAAGAACCATATAAATAAATATTATAACATATATGATCTTCTAAAATTGTTTTGTTAAAAAATTAGTATTATCGTCGTTTCTGGTATTAACTGGTTCGTTTCCAATTATATGTTTTATTACATAAGTCATGATTATTCTTGATAGAATGTATTTGATTCATATCCATAATGATTTTAAGTTATTTAAAATTTATTTTTAATCATCTAATGAAAATTATTCCTCAATGGTTATTATGGGGAAATCAATCTCGTCGTGTTCGTGGAGATGGTAATTTGTACGTACGCACGATCGAAAATATCATGTATTTGATTTAAAATAACATGTAAATAGATTGTATATCATGCATAAGGAATAATTAACGTTTTATATTTATTATTTTTATCAATTATATATCATTATTATACCCATCCAAATAATAATGTATTGAATAACAACTACACCATGACATGGAGATGGTAAGCCGTACGTACACACGTATGGTGACTTTGTCATTCATATGATGGATAGAATAATGAATATGGTTGTACCATTTTTATAATAACATCATAGTATGTAGATGATATATTATTTGTTATTTTAGAATGGAAAAAACAAATAAATAGGAAGTGGAAGAAGAAAAACACATGAAAGTGGTGATGAAATATTTACCTCTTCTTCGGGTTCTACCTTTTGATTTTATCAAAAGGGGTTCTTATGATAGCTTTTTGATAAAACTAAGGCATCTACGATGAAGTGAGGTATGTTGGGAGGATATTTGGGAATGGGTTGGCCGATCCAAATGGATTTAATGTTGTGATTTTTAGATAAGGGGATGTTTCCTTTTATAAGAGAGGTGTGGGGCAACTAGGGAAAATGTTGAAATATTATTTTATAATAAAACTGTTTTCAGTTTATAATGGATCCAAAATGATTTATTTCGATTCTAAGGTAGAGATGGCTCAAAAACCTCACAAAAAATAGGTTTCAGACAGATTTTTGTCACCATATTATCCTTATCATTTATATTTAACTCTTAGTTTAATGTTTTATCTTTTACAATGTATTATTGTAATATTATTATAATTGGTTAATAAACATACTATAAAATGCCAAGATAACCTCAAGTGGTTCATTAATGATATAACTATCATTATATAAGTACTTTGACCGAACCATATATTTTTAGGATTATTATATCAATTAATAATATAATATTTGTTTTAAAAACCCTTTTATGTCAATTTTGACAAAATTTTTTATTTTGTTTTTATAGGCCAAAAGAGCATGATTACATTGAAAAAAACTATTTTAATCAATCCTAACATGTATTATTAACCTATAAAATTAGTTTAATTCATCAAAAGTCTCAAATTAGATTTATTTAGATATATATAATATCAATTATTTTAATCGTTCATTAATATGGTAATTAATGCATCATCATTGTGTAATAATTAAATTTAATTATTAAATATCTAAAAATTATAACTAATATACGATTATGTAGGAAATCTATTTACCATTCTATTGAATATTTATTGTTGAATTTATCTTATGTACATCACTATGTTAAAAATGTTTTTGTTATGAAAACATGAATTTAACACTTTTAACTATTCTTTAAATTAAATAATAATAAATGTCCTAATCTAATCCAAGTAGACCTAAAGGATCATATTTTATTCCTATGTTCATTTGGACGAAATACAATTATCTAATATAATTAGAATAACTGATAGTGTAATAATAATATCAATTTGATCTTTAATTTCACTATTTACTTTTAACCGTGGGAAATAAAAGTCAAAATTTACTTTTCACCAAAAATTATTTTCATCTTATTGAACCACATTATACATAATGATATCAACCGAGTCTCTCATATCTTCTTCCACTTCATCTTTATTTGTTTCATCGATTCTAAAATAACAACTCCAATATCTTTTACATACTATGATGTTATTATAAAAATGGTACAACTATATTCCTTATTCTATCCATCATATGAACGAAAATGTCACCATATGTGCGTACGTACGGCTTACCGTCTCCATGTCGCGGTGTAGTTGTTATTCAATAAATTATTATTTGGATGGGTATAATAATGACGTATAATTGATATAAATAATAAATATAACACATCAATTATTCTTTATACATTATATAACATCTATTAACATATGATTTTAAATCAAAAGAATGATATTGTCACTCGTGCGTATGTACAAATTACCATCTCCACGAACACGACAAGATTGATTTCCCCATCGTAACCATTGAAGATTAATTTTCATTTCATGATTAAAAATAATTTTTATAGAACATAAAATTATTCTTGATATGAATCAAATACATTCTATCCACAACAAACATGACTTACGTAACCAACCATATAATTGAAAATGAATCAGTTAACACCCGAAACGACGATAATACTAAAATTTTATTACCAAAACAATATTATAAGATCATATATGTTATAATATTTATTTATATGGTTCTTGAATAATTTAATAATTATTATTTAACTATTATACATCAGGTTAACATACCCTTGACCAAGGATAAGTACAAGGTAAGGGTTAATTCTACAATATCTTCATTATTTAATATTGTTTACACGTAATTATGTAGTGGGACCTATTTATCGTCCACATCCATGTTTATTAAAATGTATTTCAAAAGAATTTTACTATTTACAAGACTATGGTTTATATTCATTTATACCCTTGTTTGACTTTTTATAATATTTTTATAATGAAATCTTTCTGTCCCTTTTCAAACAAGTTACTTTACAACATTCTCGAATAAATTATGGAAAGAATGTTTTTTTAAATTATATGGATGGTGCGACTATTTTTCATCGTTATAACACATTTGAAGCTTCCCTTACAATCTTATAAGAATATTTTCAAAATAAACTTTTCTTTTATAATTATGTGACTTTTAAATGATTTCAAAATATAAAGATATATTTCTCTCAAATGGGTTTGATTTCATCTATGTAAACATACTTTGATATATTTTAAACTTGTTTGAAGTTGATTTGTTATGATAAAATCTTACATATTTTTTTGAAGGTTTTGTTAGGTGTTTGAATGTGGATGTGTTATTTTGATACCATTCACAGATTATGGTTAAAGTATTAGCATTTTGTATGGTAGTTTTATTACGAAGGATTATGTTATGTTTAAACCTTTTCATATGAGGAATGCATTGGACATAGTACGTGATCGGGGAAGACTACTATAGCACCTTAATGTATCAGTAGGTATCCTGAAACAAATTAGTGTCTTGACACAAGGCCTTGACAAAATCTTATTTTTAGTCTTGGAACTAGACCTTAACTATGTGGTTATGAATTCTTGCATTATGCATTCCATCATTATGAAATTGGCTATTGATATTTCATTTGATTATTGAACTAGTAGAATATTCATGTGAATATGTAAATAGAATTATTTTGATTTATATTTTTTATATTATAAATATTTTTAGGTTTAAAAGGATTTTGTTTTAATCTTATACATTTCCTTAAATGTTTATGCTTATTTATGAAAGTTTCCACTATATTTTTATCCTTACTAAGCATCTGAGATCACCCCTTTCTATGTTTTATTTTTCCTAGGATGAGAAGAAGTTTATTTTGACTGACCTACATGGACAGTCTAAGGGATATGAGTGTGGTATTTGGAGAAAATGTTGTTGTAGTTTTTCATTTTATAATGTAATGTAAAACATTTGAATGTATCTAGTACTTAAAAGGCTCCTAAACTAATCTGTCTTTCGAGACATGATCTTTTGTGATCATGCCAATGTTATGTAATAATTCACAGACTCTGGAAAAATATGGTCGGGGAATTACATAATATGAAACAAATCATGTCTATGTTTGATGATAACATCATCCCTATAAAATATACAAACATTAGATCATAAATGAATGACGAATAAAGCTCATATAACTTACATTTTTTCCCTAGTAAAATCCAATATATCTTTACTAGATCCCCTAGTATTGTTCAAAGATAGTGTAATGATTTTTCACATCTCATAATCATGATAACTTGTTCATTATGTGGTTAAACAACTTTTTGGGTTCTTTTACCCTTCCAGAATTTTTCACTTATCATAATCCAACGTTGTGCATTTAATGTTTGAGCTAACAAAAATAGTTTAATGTGTTCATATCCTCTACTAAGAGTTCAATTACACTTTTTATTCTTGGATCTTGGATCATTACTATATTAAATTAATACCAGGTAATAACTAAAATTAATGGAACACTATATCCTATGAAGGCCCGCTTAAACCCATGAGTGATTTTCCTCAATGTGTGGAACCTTATATAATTCTTCCATTACCAATGGATAACATGTACCCACTGATTCCAAAATCCAATAAAATAATATTTTTGTAGACTATGATTTATGATCCTCATAACTGATATATTCATGAGGATTCAACATCCTCAATATTATGTAACCATATATTGTACTCATCTAATATGGAATGAGACACTCCATTCATGAAAATCTTGATTGCCCACAGTAGAGACATGAGGCCACATGGTGGGGCGGGGGGGGGGGGGGGTGTGAGTCTCCCCATGGAAAATCTAAATTACCCTATGGTGCCCAAACCCTTACTATATAGAGTTTGATCCATAAATCACATTATATTCCTAAAAATTGAGTCATTGGAAATCTTTCATGGCCAAAGGAACAGAGTGGGTATCCCCATAAAATTACAATGAAATTATTACCAATGAGAACATAAATAAGTTCCTCTAACCTACCAAATAATTACATATCCCCTTTACATTTAATAACCAATGGTCCTCATGATCCACGAAAACACTATATTAGAAATATACACATTATGGTATTATGGGTTATCCCTAGAATATGGTCCTTATTTCAAACTCATTGTTCCAATAATGTTGTTTATGACAAACATAACCCTTATTAAAAGTATCCATGGGGACTTGGAATCTATAATTTTTCACTATACCACAAAATTGTTTATGGTTAGGGTGAAGGGTGTCATTTATCATCATGGATATTCATCCTTCCTGATTTCTCTGACAATATAGGCTTCTAGAACCACTTATAAACATTGATTATTCATAATATAAATTCTGAAATTAGGGAATCATAACCCTTTGGGGAAACTCATTGATCTGAATCACAATAAGGACGAAGGGTTCTTGAACCCTTCATAAATACAAATCCTTCATAAAAACAGAAGTAATAATCTAATAAACCACAAAGTAAATCAATATAATGTCCGAGGCATAATACCCTAGACAATAGTAATAGAGGGTCTGAGCCAGAATATCATAACATATGATAATAAAAGGTTTGATATAGAAGAACATAATCTATAAAATAAAATTTCCAAGTTAATGGACCTAAAACTATAGGAATATATTGTAGAAGATAGAAGACCATAAACTAACCTAAAAAATACCTGATAAAAGACCCTAAAAACTCAATAGAAGATATGATGTAAAATATTCTAAGACTCCAATAAAATAATGTCAGATGTAGAATACCCCAGACAATATAAATAATATGGTATTGTCTACATGCTCATAAAACATTCAACTAAGTTGGATAAATTCTAACTAGTATGAAAACCTAAAAAGGGTTTCTTGGGAAAAATATTATCCTCCTTTTGATGGACATACACATAACGTGATTCAGAAAATAATGATCATTTATAAATAAAAAACTACAAAACATGTTAGGTTCAAAATCAATAAGATTCCATCCTAATAAAAATCAATGTCCTACACACTAATAATTCCCTTATATGATTTTTAGGAAAATATATAGGGATATATTAATATTGAGATACCAAACTCATGGGTCCTTCCACATGGAATCATAAAAAAATAGTCTATGTTGGCTATGGACAATGAATTATAAAAAATTTATTGGATACCACCACATGGAATGATACTATACCCAAGTTATCCATATAAATTAGGTTCTCTCAAGACAACTAGATCATATACATCTATTAGGAATCTCTTGTTTGAGGGAACTAATGAATATTTCTCAAGATAGATCTATTATAAGTTAAGAAATCAAATTTTGGAGTTTGGATCCATTTGGAATTATACATAGAATATGAATAAATTTTGATTTTTTTAAAATCTTAACTAAAACATGGGTCCCTTCACTAAATTTGATCCTAATAAAATCAAATTACCCTTCCAACAGACATTCTAGATCTACTTAATGATATTCCTAATATATTTATACATATGTGAACCTAGGATCACAATTCATGAGTTTGATCTGTATATTGGTATATTTCAGAACTATATGAGACATGATTCCCATTATTTAGGGATACATAGTGACGTCCATGTTCCTTAAATTGGTTCTAACCACAATGTTATTTTTGATTAATCCGAATTTAGGGAATCAGTTTATACACATTTCGATTTTGGAGTATCCATTCTTCAATACAAAATAACTTTCCATGTTGGATTCATCAATGCAGTCATGATGTGGAGTCTTCTATTGAAAACTACGGAATCCCCTCAGTTTACATAGTTTTGAAAATCCTCTTATAGAGATCATCATCAAAGAGAATCAAATATTTTCATTCATAGAAATCTGAAAAATTATTTACATTATAATTAGATTCATTTCGACTCAAACTAATGTCATTATATTTGAGGGAATTTGTAAGCACCCATAATTTAGCTCCATGATGTTTTCAATCAATGATTTCAAAAGAGAAAAGTATGCACAAAATATAGATATATTTTTCATGAAATATTTGAAAATAGAATGATTAAATAATGGGATATTAGTGAACAAATTTTGGAACTTTATTTTCAAAATAATTATTTATAGAATTTCTCATATGTTTTTTGGGTACCCTGGAGCTAACACAATTTTCCAACTAAGACAACTATCCATCCTATTTTATTAGATCATGTTCCAAAGATTCCTCAACTAGACGTAAGGATCCAGCTAGCTTGCAAACTGAGTGGCATGGATGTGGGAGAATGAAGTACACATGGATCATGCATGAGATGTTTGGAGGTATGCCTAGGAGGTCCATGAGATGAGAGGGTGCCGTTGGGGAGGGTGTGTGTGACAGTATTGTGAGTGCTGAGAAATAATTCATCTTGAATAAGGGATTTCATTGGATTTTTTTATTAAGAGATCCCAAATTTTTTTTGTCCAACATGGGAAGTAGAAGGATGTGTCATTATTCCTATATCTAGAAACATACATAAAAATTGTGATTGCCCGATCAAACTGATCATGAGAATCCAATCATATTTCCATGTCATCTTCAACATCCCTCTTTCTCGCTCACACATTACACCCATAATACCCTTGTTTTAAATAGAAAGCCACAATTGACACCATCTGCATGACCACATAACTCAATGAATACCATGATGTCCTTATCCAATGTACAAACCATGAAAATATAGACACACTCGATGTATATAAGGATCCAATTTGACGTTTTTTCACATTAATTATTTTCATTGAGAAAACTATACTCACTGAATGAGGCCAGTCTTGTGAGTCGTTTGAATCCTCCATGATAGGCTCTAGAGATCATGAGATGGTAGTGGCGATTATTAGTTGAATAACTCCTAACACTGAATATATTAAATGAAAATCACTGATGAATGAATGTGAAATATTTTTTTTAATAAATCTTTCATTGAGGTCATCATATAGAAACCATGATAATGCATGATCATGAATAATTTTATGAAAAGTGATCTTGCGATCACACCATTATCTTGAGGATGCATGAAGCCCCCAGGATTTGGAAAATGAATGCACTGGATGTCCAAATCACCATATCCTTAGCAATGTGACTATCCACACGAGTCATAGACGACTAAAAAAACATGATATCATGAATCAAATCATGAAAGGTACACTGTAATGCCATTAAGAGCACCACAAACCACGTGGTGAAACCATGACAATCAAATGAATCTAGGAGAGTCACCAAGGCATTCCATTAAGAGTACAATATACATTAATCATGAGAGACTCTCATATGATGATCATATGAAACATCTATTACCCTCATCTAGTGCATTCATAACCTCCCCAAATATTGGTGGTTTCATAATTGGTCGACCTCTAACTATATAAAACCTAACCCCCCTATAAAAATATACAAGGGGTGGGGAAAAGAATGATAGTGCACAAAGATAAAGGAAGAGAAGAATAGAGGCTACAGAGTATTAGATGCTTCCATTTGTGTAATATTTTAGTTAACTGATGTAAAATTCAACGAGATCCATTTTTAGGATGCCACCACTAGAATCAGTATTGTGATCAACTTAATATCACGTGATCACTTAAAAAATTAAACATCATGATAACTCTTTGTAAAATGAAAAATTATCATAAATATTTATTCATGTAGGAGTCCACCCATTGTTTTAGAGGAATTTATTGATATCCCCTGACACATTCCTACTTTATTTGTGATTCCTCCATGTAGTCTTGAAAAGGCGACCGTTCAATTCCACAGTATTGAGATGTCACAAACCCCTGGTATTATGGATATTTTATTAATCCCTAGATGTGTCTACCTCCACAAGAAACATCCCCATGGATCCACATCCATCCAATTATAACATTATGGATGTGTGCCTCATATTCCATGTTCTCCATCTTCATTATGCAGGGGGAACCCTAATCCACCAAAAGGAATCAACATATATTACCACACATGGAATATGATCCCATCATAATTCCCTACAGAGGTCTTATGATCGCATATGAAATGGGTAATCATGGGACCCCATCATGTGGGAATTCATCAGTCCACACAATGTCATGAATTTCAAATGAACATATGTGCAGACCTTTCATCACAAAGGAAACCCTAGGTGGTTCAGTTTGGATTAAAATCCTTATTGATTCATCCCTCTTCCTAGTAAAATCAAATACCACATGGGTGATGAATGATAACATTGGAATTATATATCCAACCTTTGGAATGGTAAAAAGCCATAAATAGGTTCACATGAACCCACCTTATTATCATTGCAACATAATGTGATTGAAAAATTACTCACTAGCAATGTGATGAAATTTGGTTAATTAGTAAGTATAAATTTTTTCTAGATAGACCTTTCACAACACATATTTGTCATGTGATATGCCTTGGACCATTCAAGTTGATCGTGTGATAACTTTTGAACATGTCGACATTGTTATGTGAAAATCCTTTGACAAGTCAACACTATCATGAGACAGACATAGGATGTTCCATGTGGATCATGAGATAACATATTAACTAGTCTGATAATTATGTGAAATATAATTAATATGTTTTATTTCATCATGAAATTAAAACATGGAAAAGTAAATTTGATCATGTGAAGACATCCCAAACATGAAACATTGATCATGAAAGGACATCCCAGAAGAGTCACATTGATCATTCAAAGACACCCCAAATAAGATATGTGATCATAAAGAAGACCCTAGAAATGTCCTATGTGATCATATAAGAGTCACTAGACATGTGATATTTGGAAATTATAGGACATTAAAGTTGTGTCATTTGATAATGTGTAAGATCATGGACTTGTAAAAATTTATTATGTCAAGAATCTGTGACATTTCAGGAAAATAAATTCAAACATGTTAAATGTGGTCCGCCTTCCAATAAATTTTGTATGTATACTCCATTTAAATGTGGAGGGACCTTAATGGGTTATGATTACACACACATGTGATCATATATGTGTTTTTTTCCCATTGAGTCCCTCCTTTTCAAATCAAGAATATTCAACTAACCATTCATTGTATCCATATCTTGTTTATGTCATAAGATATAGAATGAAAATACCAAAGGGAATCTATCTTAATTTAATCCCCAAACATTTCTAAAATCTAGGGGATAAGCATAATGTCTCCAACTGTGATCACCCACCTAAACAAGTTAGTTTGTTAGGGGTATATTGAACTATCAAAAATCAAATTCAAGTATTAACAGTATATGTTGAACGCCTTCTTAAGGACCGAGCTCCAATAGGAATCCAACCTAGTGTAAGTCCATTCAAGTACACAATATTCATGACTTATGGAAAAAAAGATCTTTAAACAGATGATAAGTGGGATTATAGAATGGAATAAATTTATATGGAATCTCTAACCATTCCCTCAGATACCATAAACCCATCATTGGGGTAGGGTTGAGCTGAACTATGATGTATATGATTCCTGTTACAAATAATGTACATAGGATTCCTTCCTAAGGCTCGAAATGCATAACATATTGTTCATGAGACGAGTAATCATACATCTGAATGGGATAAATTAATTTTTAGTCCATCTGAGAAAATTATATTTTGGTATTTGTAAAATATTCCCCAATCTCTTATTCCTCAAATTGAGCATAGCTCATGAGGTCATAGAGACTAAAGATTATTGTACAAATATTATCGAAATAATGTCATGAATATGGGCCCTTAATTGGGATATATGTATAATTACATATGACCATCTCTCAAAGTGTTCATAATCCTAATGTGGACATTTAGGGTATCCTTATATACATAAAACCCACATAAGGCCTCTTTTCCGCATCATTTATAACATACACACAAATAATGTAGACTATAATTCCAATATTAATAGGATAAATATGATGCCTCCTTGAGGCCAACAACCAACATTTACCTCCATAACATCCAAATATGGATATAAAATAAAGAATAATAACTAAAGAAGATAGTGGTAGATAACTCATGATATGCACATAGAAGTTCCTATCAATATATGGTTTTAATCATGTTATTGACATAGTGCTATGCAGACCCATATCAAGGATTGAGTTGGATTTGAAAAAGATATCATATATAAATATGAAATTCATATAGTATGAAAAAATTTCCATCAATATGGGTGAAATGATCCCGAACTACCATCATCTTGATCAATGTGAGAGCCTATGTTTCATTTGGCATTTAACCCCTAATTGACTACCCGACTTTTTAAAGAAGGTTAATACTATGGTATGGATGGGGAAACCATTTTATATTTTTGTGAAATAAAAAAATATGTAACATACATGAATAATTTTTCATCACATTTGTCCCCATTCACAATAACTTTTCTAGAATCTCTAAAAAAATTCATTCCCATAAAAAACCCTCCTCATAAATATGACATACCAATTGTATCTTGAAAGGACCAAAATGATTTGGAATTTTACGAACACTTGATTTCTCATTTAAATATTTTTTATTACCACATTGGGACCCCATAGGCACATTCCTCAAATTATTTAGGATAAATAACAAACTATTTGTCTATATCCACTATAATAGAAGAAATATCGGTCAAACTAATAGTTAAAATTTGGAATTATCTGATATTGATTAGTTTTTATTGTGACGTATCATAACATGTGGTTTCAGAAAAAATATTTTTATTCTTTACAATATTTCTAAAATAATGAATCCATAATTTTGTAATAATATTACAAGTTCATCATAGAACACATGTTTTATTATGTTATCTAAAACTATTTTATTTTTTAGATACTCTACAATTTTTTATTCTATATTGCGTGGTGGATATTTTTTTCCACGATCATAGTAATTTCTTTCTGATCAATACAAATATGATACATTCCCATATTATCGAGTAATTTTTTAGGTCATCCTTTTAAATTTTCATTTTAATCATCATTTATAGAACTTGAATTCTAGGTGTCCCATATAATATAACTTCTTGATTTCATTTAAAGAGTCTTGTGTCTCGTGATCTTCATTTTTTCATAGATAAAAAAATTATTTTTTGTTCATAAATGTGTTTGAGTCATTCATTCATTATTCCAACCAAACTGTCAATGAATTGGGTTTCTCTACAATAATGAGTTCTTACTAAACTAAATTCTATGGGATTTCATGTTTTTTAAATTTTATATTATCAATTTAAACCACAAATCATATATATTATATTCATTATATAATGTTTAGATTTAATAATATCATACTATTACACTTTCATTCTTCATTTTATCATTACAAGAAAACTATTCATTCTAATATCGACTCCATATCCACAAAAAATTCAGTTATTCCATAAAAAGTGATATCATAATCATCATTTTATTTTAATATATATGGATTCTCTATAATTGAAACATGAACAGATTCCCTAACATCTTCTCAATCCAAAATCTCATGTAGTTATAATACAACCATGATATTATGTACTTATGAAACAAATTTTGTATTTTGAATTAAATCCTTCATAGTACACCTATCACAATTTATGTTATGAAAATATTTGTAATGGGTAATTTATCATTTTCATTAGTATGTTGAAAATCTTGGGATATATATCATCTAATTATCCACCCATACGACCCAAAAATCCTTCAAGTTAAAGTTGACATTTGAAAATACCTTTCCTATATTTAAAATTTGATTAAATGACTAACATAAATTAATATAATTTCCTATCATTAGGTTCATAATCCACAGTGAGATTCTTTATTTCCTTAAATATGACATTTTTTGACATCAACATTTTCAAAGTACAATTATCATTATTCCTTGTTTCATATGAAAGTGAAATGATATGAGATCTATAAAATGTGAGTACATTTTAATCCTATAATAATTCAATAAAAATTATTTATTGCATCCATGGATAAATAATATCATGATTCTATTTTCAATTTTGATACCATACATGGTTTCTCTCTCTTTTTTACATTTTTTCTATAAAATTGTTCCCCCAATAAAAAAATGCATCAATGGATTCATCGAGGTGAATCAAAAATTCCTCACAGTTATTATATATTGATTTTAGATTAGTGTCATATACCACATTGTGGTCTTCATATATATTTAGAATCATTTTCCACATGTAGTTAAATGGATTGCATCACATCACTGTCATGTACATAGAAATTATAAGTGACATGATGAAATGTTAATTATTTCACCATCATTATATGACTATTTATATTATTCTTATGATAACGATAAATTATATTAGTAGTTTAAATGTCCATGAATATTATAAATATAAATAACTATTCCAATATATCATAAGTATTTTTGTATCCAATTAATTAATAAAAAAAATTATTTACATCAAATATAAAAATAACATTATGACCCAATAATACCAAGACTATAAAATTTAATAATTATGAATATTTTATCACAGCTGTGATACCACGCAACAATAACGCACTATAAAAAATAACATGTGTTAGGGGTGGGGGGGATCAGGCTATATATGTTTTAAAAAAATCCAACAATAATATTGTTCAACCATGAAATAAATGAAACTTTTATATATATCATATAGTGATGTTAAATGAATATAAATATATTAAACATTTTCAATATTTTATAAATGGTTAAAAAATGTTGAGATATGTCCAAAAAACATGAAAAAAATGATTTGACACTATAGTATAACTTAATAAATTCCACCATTTATAAAACTTTGAGAGAAAACGTCTTGTCCCCTGGTTTATAACCACATACCACTAAGAACAACCTAGTATATAAAATTATGAAAACTCACTAATCATTCATATTAATCCTTTAAAGATTTGAATCCCATATAAAATGGGTTTCACTATAACTAGTTTTATATAGGACCCTTTTCTGTATTTACATGAATTCATCTTACCATATGTTATTTTCTCTTTGATTATTACTTATCTATAAACTATATCCCATATAAAATTTATAAAATAATACCTTTAGGAATGAAAGGAAGAGAAATAATTTATATTTTTTCCATTTGGGTAGTTTTGTTCAGTTATCTTATTTCTAAATATATTATCTATGGTACTCAACTATCCATGTAAATTCATTATGTTCTACTATATTCAACATTGTATCATTGGAAAATCCCAAATTATGAAATTCATGTAATTTAATCGATCTAATATTTCTTCATTTTTTTCTTCTCGAACTAATGAATGTATTATTTATTATTTATTGAAATTTCTCAATAAAAAATATTATTTGTCTAAGATTACATTTATTTCCATTTTAATAATACCAGGGTACCAAAAATTATATTTGTACATCCATGCTTGGAGGATTCCACATTAAATTTACCTTTCACTGACCGTGATGACATATACCTCTATTTTTAAAATGATACAAACTGTGTATAATTATTTAATGAATCCATAATGACCCACATGATCTATTTAAATACTATTCACAAATGATATCCATTTAATTATCCACATTTGGTTCATCGTTCATCACCATATATTACACATACAATTACTTCATAGTGTCTCATAGTTATGTTATAAAACTTCTTCCTTTACTATGATATGTCCTGAAAATTATTCCCATATATGTTAGAATAATTATTTTATAATATTCCATCATTTTCAATAAAATTTCCTCTACATTAATCCTATGTTATTCCTCAATGGTTAGAAAGGGACATATAGAATGGATATTATTGGATTATTAAAATATAATTAGGATATGTAAAATAAATTATAATTTTTTCCTAATTAAGTAGTAGAATTATTTCATTCAAAAAAGGATTTACACCAATTCACACAATATTGGATGTGGTGACTATATATGAATAGAGAATAGTAACGGTTCATTCACAAAAAATGGTTATTATAGAATGATACATACATTGATAATATGATACCAAAAGTGAGGTTATTCATTATCAATATAAATTCCATTTTTTCATAAACATCAAATGACAGAGAGACATTGTGGATATTGAAACCAAAATGATGATAAAATTATTGTAGTTAGATAATTGGGGTCTGAAGACCTATGTATTCTGAGTTCTGAAAGTTTTTATGATATGTATATTATTATTTTATTGGTATTGATTTATCTTTTTAAATAGGTTTGGATTAGAATTCAGATAGTTTTAAAATAGAAATAAAATTTTTTGAATGTTAAGGGAGGCCTAGATTGGGTTGTAGGTTCTCGAGTGAGTGATAATGTGTGGTCAAGTGGACCTATACATGATTTTTTTTCAATAGTTTCACCACAACAGGGAGGATCATGCCATAGTGGACCCATGGTATTGGTGACAATGTATAAGTGATGGATGTTCCAAGTTGTTCTAGTGGTAATATTTCAATTCTTTTCTATAAGGACTGATGAGACTCTTGGTTGGAAATTTCCAGATTGAACACACCTATGGTACATGGTATTTTGGCTCCATCGACCCCTTTAGATCTAGGATAAAGCATTTTAGGACACATGATATGATAAAACATGATACAATAATCATGGTGAGAGTTATTGTGGTCTAAAATACATCTATTATGAGACGATGTTATTATTTTCACTATTTTGATCGACAATGTATAACATCACACCTTTGTGAGTGATATGGTCTATGGGATAATCACTATTTGACAAAAAATGTTGGATGAAACACCATGATTTATTTTTTTCATGGACATATTGGAAAAAGAATTACTCTATGGGAAACAACATAAAACACGACCACAATATTCATTCCTTGGTGAGGTCGAAAATAGTGAGGGAACCGAGTGTTCACTATAGTGGCCATTATGTTAGAGGTTCTCTATGGGAGCTTCAAACTTCCCCACTGTGTGATTAATGCCATTGTATGAGTTTTAATTATTTAAATACTATTGGATACCAATGTTATGAATCAAAATTAAAATACCTCTCCCCTCTTATCTACTCCATAGAATATAATAGAAACTAATGAGGTCAAGAAATCTACATCCTCTCCCTTGATTCCTTTTATCCCTTTCAATCATGTGTGGGTTTTTCATTGACTTCTAGATTGAATTTTAGTGGGAATCCATAAATCA
Organism: Viscum album; assembly: GCA_963277665.1. NCBI lineage: Eukaryota > Viridiplantae > Streptophyta > Magnoliopsida > Santalales > Viscaceae > Viscum > Viscum album. Next base: position 408,367,475 of record OY728153.1, on the reverse strand, counting down.
TCAGCCTTGTTTAATTAATCATGCCATAAATACAATATAGTTGATAAGGATTAGGGGTTTTTATTATTATAATAAATAATAGTGAATTTTATTGTTATGAAGGATATTTTCAGTGTGTTGGATAAAGGATAGATAATATAGATGCTTCCATGATATTTTTTATTGTCTCATTTAATGTAAACTACAAGGAAAATGATTTTATTGTTATTAAAATACAAAATTAAATTGTCTATTTGATGGATTTTTATTTTCATGTAATTTGGTTAATTAATTTTCTTGGAGGAAATCATGGACCTTACATGAGTGGTATGGAATATTTTTGTTGCGAAAAAGTCACCTGGTGTGATATTAATTTGTTATTCATAATAAATTATATTGTAAAATTAATTATGATTTCATAATTATGTATGTAAAGAACTAAATTTTCCATGTATTTGTTTTATTTATATGGAATTTTATATTTCCATGAATATTTAAGGTGCTTCAATAAGAGATCCGGTGTGCTTGGAATTTATTTCTGATCTTTTTTATGGTACATTTAGTAAACACATAACTGTATTTTCCTAAATTTGAACCGGTTCTCGGATTAAAAATTGGAGGGCACCATTGATTCTGAAGTGTCGGGAGTCTTTTAAGAGACAAATTACATTGACCAAAATAGGTCCCGAGAAGAAGCTAAGATTTGTGGCATTAAAAAAATGAAATAAAATAATTATATCATTTTAATTAGATTCGTTTCCACCAATGGACAAGCGGAATGTGGGACTCATGGTGAGTCAGGGAAATGAAAGGCTTGACTCGGAAAATCATAAGTAATGACGGCGTAAGGTAATTATGATGCATACTAATTTATGAGCCCCAATTAACAACATTTTTTGTTACATACTATCCACTCTCTTATAAATATAGAGCATAGGGAGGTGTGTCAGACAAGCTTCTCTAAGAAACAAAGTTCTGTTGGACTGTCGTATTGTCAAGCCCTTAGAATATGGAGCCGATCCTAGTAGGAGGTGACGTACGACACAAAAACCCCAAACCAGAGTTTCACATTCGAGTGGTGGTGAGGGTTGCTTGATGAAGGGACAATGAACAACGTGAATCCCTCAACCGCGAGTGCTCTCCAACATTTCAAGGTAGGGGTTATGTTGATTTGTTTTGGTTCTCTCTAAAATTATTCTTTCTAAATTGACAAGAATAAATCAACTCAATAATACGTTGATCCGTTAAATGATATCCACATGAAAGAGGGTGTGTATCTCTTTTTATTGGTTACTGGTTTTGAATTAAGGCATGAAATACTGTTGAACCTTTCCCCGAAACTCCCTGGGAATTATCTCTAAAGAAGAGGGCACACGCCGACATGAACAGGGCTCGAGCCCCTCCGTTCATGCATTATTTGTGACCACCCATTTAGAAGTTGGAAACAAACTGAATTAAGGCCTACCATAGAGAATAATATGATCCTTGGAAACCAAAGGTGCAGACGACATAGGACAGCGGGCCACTAGTGCGTGCCCGACGGTCCGACGAACACCCTGAAGCTGGCACGGGTGCCGGTGGCGGTGCACATCAGCACAGAAGCGGCACACGACGACTGAGTAGAAGAGGGATGTGCCCCCAGCAACGCACCCACGTGTAAGCAGGGTAGTGGCTTGTGATGGCCACAACGGGAGCAGAGACCACCAGTTCTATCGGCGGCCGGGGGACAGGGTGCGTGCTAGCAGTGCACCCGGTGACAGAGCTGCAGATCATCGGTCGTGGCGCGGAGGACCCGTGGCACAACACGGTTCCGCGTTGGGTCAACCCCCAAGGGTTTAACAACTTATGTGGCCCAATGAAATGTTAGCCAAACCCGGACGCATCGTGTCTGGGTGAACTTGGTAGCCTGTAGTGCAAGGATGACGACACCGCTGGGTGCGGCCAGTGGACCGACCCGCGGCCCAGCAGGCCGACCCGCAGACCAGCTGGCAGACCTGTGGCCCAATCGGGTCGGTTCGGGCCCAGTGATCCTGGTTAACTTGGGTCTGGTTAGACCCAAGTCGGTCCTGGTCATCCCAGGATGATCCGGGTTGTCCCATGCTGAATTGGTTTGGGTCGGCCCGACAGAGGCGGACCAGACCCGGATCGAGTAGCGAATTGTTACAGAAAAGAGGCCCTAACTTCAAAACTGGTCGTTTTTTTGACAAAATGTCTGCGGGGTTAGGATCTGTAGGATGAGGTGGTTCTTTTGAGATAATCATGATTAGATTTAGAGAAATTTAGGGTATGACTAGGTTGTATTGATTACAAATCTAACCGGGCCGTCGACACTAAAATGCCCATATCTTGCATACCACACATCTGATTGGTGACCTGTTTATGGATTTGGGACCCTCTTGTGGAGAAGGATATTATAAAATATCTTGTGGTGACTTATATGGATATCAAGATGTGTAGATTGGATTTAGGAGTGGTTCTCCAAAGCTCAGTACGTACGGAACCCTACGACTGGATGAGACTTGACGACTACTGACTTTTCGACTCGGAGTGACTCGACTCCCACGGTCCGCGAGGGGGTAGAGTATATCAGCAGGACACGGTGTGGTGGAGTACCTTAGTAGGCCAAGACGGGGTGAATCCATGGTAAACGATGTGGAGGAGAACCTAAGTAGGCCACAGTGGGGTAGGGGGATCTGTGTGACATGACAGACCCACAATACACGATGTGGAAGAGTGCCTCAACAGTTCCAGTTTAGTGGGAAGAGGCTCCATGTGACCCGGCTGGCCCACTGTACTCGTTAGGGGAATATTTTGTTAGCAACTATGGAGTTCGTTGATGTGATAACACTTCTATCATTGACATGAAGTTATACCTGGTGTGAGCTCACTTGTGTTGTGTAATTTTGCTTCATGCTTTGTGGTTTTCCTTTGTAGAATTCTATGAGACCTACGGGGGTGTCGGGGTCCCTACTGAGTATCTTTATACTCACCCCTACATTGGAATCACCCACACCTTGTTGTGTCTGGTGTAGAAGATGTAAAAAGTTGATCGAGGGTGAGGGATCTAGGATTGGGTGGTGCTTGGAGCTGGACCATTTTGGCATGATGTGACATGTGTACTACAGATCATGAGTTGTACCTACCCTTCATGTAGGACTCGTGGTGGATGATCCTGGAGATGCTTTTCAAATTTCAGAAATTTTTTACTTTCTCAAATGTACTTTTACTTTTTCTAGTTGGTCTTGTATTCTGGCCCCCTTTACTTTCAGCACCCTTTACAACAGTTGTTTACTTCACAATTGATTTTATTGTGTCCAAGTCTATGTGGTTACCTCTTGCAGCATTCTACTTTGTGAGTTTGTACTGCTTTAAATGAAATTCCTTCTCATTTTAGGGTTACGCATTTTCGGTGTTAGTCGCCGGCCCATGGCCTATGGAAGGTGATCTTGGGGTAGTCATGGAATGAGTCCCGGGCGACGAGTCGTGACAACTTATAATTTTTTGAAAATTAATATATTATTATTTTTTTGGAATGAAATAGGTCATTATGAATATTGTTGAGAGTTAGGTGGACTTGGATGATCTTAGGAAATAGTATTTTAGATTAATAGGGATTGAATCCGTAATTTTGGTAATTGTCCCCTTGAAGCTGGACATTTAGTAAATTCAACATGATATAAAATTTGTGATATGTTTTTTATACATTGATGGATGTTGAACATCTTGTTTGAATAAATATTTCCCAAATCATAAAATTGAATTTTATTTATCTTAATTACATGAAATGTTAAAATTGTCAAGGGTTAGGGTGTAACGTTGAACTGTAGATTGTTTCTTATTAATTAAATGGAAGATGGTTTTTTTATTAAAATTTGACATTAGATGTATGTCCCTTTATTGGTGTAATTTATTGAAAAATAATTGAAAATGATTTGGTGAACATTGGGATAGGCTCTTGTTGTGACTTATGAGGAGTGCACTGTGATGATGTAAAGCAATTGGACTAGTTAGTACATAACTGAAATCATATATTCCTTAGAGTCATTGGTCTAGATGAATTGAATCTAGTTAAAATATTACTCCAACACTACTATATGAGATATGGGTCAGTTTTACTAAGTTATACTAGTTATAAAATTAGTGATGGGACTGGAATAATATAACCTAGAAATAGAGATGATCCATATTTAATATCATTCGATGAGTGCAATTGATATTTTACTTACAATACTATCAAGGATATAATCTAGTAAAGAAGATATTGAAGTATTGTTTTTTCCTTTCAGTGATGATATTAGATAGAGAGATGATATTGTGACCATGGGGCCCATATTGGGAGATTGAGTAATCAAATGGAGTTGAGAAACCACAATGTTTTCCTGAGAGAAATGATGACCCTAGAGAGGTTGCATGAAATAATTTGTAGTAGTTATTGTGGGTGTCAACATTTATACCATATAAACGATGAGAGTATGATATATCAACATAGAAGTTTTTAGACTATGCACACAAGAGGGTAACCCATGTTATTTGACATGTGCTGATTGGATATCCAAGCCATATTATTTATATTGTGACATGATACTTAAGAGAGACACACATACCTTGATACAATAAGTGGAATAACCATGTTCCTTTCTATGATTCAATAGTTTTCATTAAATGGAATGCTTTGGGATGATCACATATGATTCAACCATTAAGATTAATCCAATTGGATACCTTGGATGTGATTCTATGATACTATTTTTATCCTAATATTGTATTAATTCCATGATCAATCGTCCTATATTATGAATTAATTTCTATATATAATTCCCCACGTAAAAGGATTAAGTCTTCATTATATATGATTCCCTTAGTTTATCTCCTTAGGCATGAACTTCATTCTATTTCCTATAAAATTAATAGGATTAACTGTTATAGACAACAATTTTATCCTCATACTACATGGATTATTTTAGATAGTTATAATAAATTATTTCATTAATATATAAATATATATTCATTAGGCCTATTTTTATTCACAAAATTATGTTTGGTGCTCAGAGACACTATAAGATTGACTAAAGTCAATATAGTCAATATTGGATTAAATATTAAAATTATAGGTTTTAATGTAGTTATTATTTTTATTCTTACACATTTTATTTATATATTTTATGAATATAACATAAACATAAATATCATTACATGTAAGGTATGTGACCTTATTGGTGATGGCCTACTAATTTATACACAAAACCTATCCATGTGACCATGAAACATGGTTAATAGACCAAACATCAATGTTCATCATATCGAGTTAGATAGATTACCAAATAATATTGATAAATATTGATCATGATTGATATTTCAAAGGATAATAGGGGAATTAGACGAGATTACAAACATTGATGGATGAACAGTCAGCTTATATTTAATTACTTTATTTATCTTTTGATTATGACCATCATTGTGGGTGATCATTGTTTGTATACAGGAATGAACATGGGTTTATATGAATTCATAGATTTTAAGGAAATTTTTATGACATGTTAGGTTGTATTTATTATATATTCAATGATGATTATTTAGTATATATTTATTTTGGTTGTTTCACTATTATTAATCAATTCAATTTGATTATACAATATCCTCATAGTAACACCAAAGATCCTTACTACTAGTCATCAAACACTATCATACATTGAGTTTAACCTATGGTCACATTGAATCCACCAATTTATAACAACTCTAGTGGTATGGGGTGGTAGAACATTACATGTAGAGAGTAAAAATGTATATATTTAATGGGGTTTTGAATAAATATTGTAATTAATTTTCAGGATAATTACCTATAACATCAATTTTTTTGTCAAAATTATAATGAATCAAACCTGAAATGATATATCCATAATCATTAGGATACACAACATGTTTACTGTAATTTTATCTACATGTATTTAATTGTGAAAAATTAATTTTAAATCAATTTACTTCAACACCATGACTGATTTGAATGAATTTATAGTACATTCAATTAGGTCAGGATGAACAAATGTTCCAGAATCACATGATTTATAAAAGGATATGTTTCGGATGGATTTATATTTTTTTATTTATAAAATATTATGTACCTTAATTATCAATCAATTTATATGTTTAATGATGATATCTCGTGGAAGTAGTTCTAAAAGGGAAAAATCCATTGGACTTGAGAAGGTATACCAGAGTTATAATACTAGTTAAAATGATAATATCTAATTAATAATATCTATGTAATATATACATTTATCAAAAAAAAATCATGTTTAATGAAGAAATTCACAGTGAATCTAGATAGTGGAATTAATTGATGAGTGAGATGATTGATTTTTTCATTTTTATAAAACATGGATGTAAATGGAACAAAATTTTGGGAAAAATTAACTAAAAATTAGTTATAATGGTTAAATTAATAATTGTATGATAATATTAATTACACATGATGGAATGTTCTATAAGAATTCAAATAAATTTATTCAGTGTATTTATAATGAAATATTTTCTATAGTGTTAAGAACACAAAAATCCATTTTTTCATTGAATAACTAAACATTAATATTTTTACTGTAAAAAATTATATATAATTGTATACTTACTTAAGTGTGGTTAGGTGGAGGGAAAATTCAAATGGAAACTAGTATGATTAAATGAATTTAGAAGAAATATATAGTGGAAACTCATGTAGTGTAGTATTTTATGAGCAATTTATCCAAGGTAATTAACCTTCAAATTTGATTCCTCCATATAGGATCATATGATTTCATACTAAAATGCAGATCCTTGTTACATTAATAATGATTTTTGATGTAGGATTAGTCATAATAAAAATCTAGTATATGGATGAAAAGATTTTATTGGGTGCAAGCATTAATGAGAATGGTGATTTAAAGTTATATTTTCTTATAAGGTATGAAATTATTGATCATAATGAATAATAACAATTATTATTAGAGATATAATTAGTATGGGTCAATGATGTAACCTTAATCTATGTACATGTATATTATAGTAGATTTTTTTTGAGTGTATGGATATAATAACATCTATACACTATTAGCTTATCATTTAAAACCATCCAATGTGAATGTTGTAAAAAAATAAAATAGCAGGAGTTATATATTTGATGGGTTATAAAATATGTAGTGAATTGAATTATGATGTTCGTAATTTTTTTTAGAATGTAGAAAATTTATCTTCTAATTGGACTAGAGAGTAGGTTTATGGAATATATGGAATAAAAGTACATGGAAGCGATAAAATTTATTTTATTGTATATGAAATGATTTAAATAAATGTATTTATATTTCTAAATGGATGATTTAATTAAATCCTTTGATGAAATTTATTTTAGTGGAGATATATACATGTTTTTAAGAAACACTAGAATTGTGTTTACTGATGGAACAAAAATGAAAACATGGATATCATGAATAAAAATATATATTTAATGTATAACAATTATTTGGATCATATTGATGAATAAATACCGGGAAAGTGACTATATGGTTGATGTTATTGTTTTAGAAACTCATTTGGAATTAGAGTTGTTACATTATAACTCTTTCAACCATGAACTTTGTGGTTTTAATAAAATTGAACATAATATAAGATATCGCATTATATATTATGTAATATTTTAGTTCACATGTTAGACTAAATATATATATTATTCTCACATTACATTTGAAAACCTAAAAAATCATAAAAAATAAATGAAATATTATTACTACACCTCAAATATCCTTAGATCATTCAGATTACACTTCTTGGTTTCATAGGGAAAAGTAATATGATAAAAATTTATGATATTAGATGGTCATTGAGGGATAATTTATAAGGTAATATATCATTGTATAATAAATGAATAAATATTATTTCATGAATTCACTATTAAATTTATATAAAATAATTATAATTTATCCATGTAATATGAAATAAAGGGATCAATGAATTTGGTTTATACATATTAATGAATACCAAATGGCGGGATGCATAATTACAAATATCCTAATTATATGATAAACGAATTTTCATAGTAATCCTGAAAATATTATCTATTAATTATTCCAATACATAATACCTAAAAGGGCATCCATACATCAAAATCCCCAAACTCGTTTGTTTAACTAGGACAACTGATGCATAGATGGGTTATATAATTTTGAGTATCATGAGTCACACAATAAAAGTAATGAATCTATCATATGCAATATGTTTTCTAAACATACATGTTATTGTTAATCACAAGGAACCACTTTCCTGCACATGTTCAACTGGTAAAATATTTTTATACATAGAAGTAATAAGTATATGAATTATTATTATTATCTTAGTCAATTGAGTTTCATTGACATCTAGGTGAATATACATATACTTTTAGAAAAAAGGATACTGAAAACACATAGAACTGTTTCCTTTTTAATAGTTGGGTAGTTTATGACACACTAATCATATATGGTTGTTAACATTAAATAATAAATTTAATGGTGGGAAACCAATGCAGTGAGGGAAAAATAAAAATTTCCAAATATTAAAATAATGGAATATATGGGTTTTATCATAAGAGGTAATGGTTTTATCATATTTTCAATACAATAATTTATTTTGAATAATGAAACATAACATCATTATTTATGTATGTGTAATATAATTAATTTCTATTTGGAATTAAAAATGACGAAAAAGGAATAGAAAACCATAGATTTTGACATCCCAATCGAAATATTGAGAATTGCCTCCATAGATTGTTATATAATGGTCTATAAAAAAAAATTATATATAAGTGTTTTAGGAACCATTTTTACACTAATTTGATAGAGAAAAACTCTTATGACCAGATTTAAGAGTGAAATAAACAAGTGCTTAAAACCATTATCAATAAAACCCATTTCCCAATGTTTTTGAGTGGGATTATGAGATACAAAACATGACCAATTACTTTAGAGTGGATAGAAATTGGGGGGGGGGGGGTTGGTATTTATAGAAAATAATGGGGAATTATTAAAAAAATTATGAACATAGGCCTTCCACTTTAGGTAGATGAAAAATTTAAAACCATTTACAATAAAATGGTTATAAACCCTATTATTTTACAATTTGGGATTTTTTTAATTTTAAATGACTAGAAACAAAATGAATTAAATTATTGATTTTTTGAAAATTATTAATGTATATTAATAATTTATTACATTTAAATTCATACAATATTTTTTTTGACATTGAAATAGAATTATGGTTTTGGAAAAATAATTTTAATAATTAATAATATGTTATTATTATAAATAGAAAATAATTTTTCATGAATGAAATAATGTTACATATTAATTTATCATTTTATTAAAAACGAAAAAATATTACCATATTAATATACTATATATTATCATTTAACCAAAAATTAAAAAATATTTGAAAAATATAAAAAATTCCCCATTGGATAAATTCATAGTTCTTATTCTAAATTTAAGGTAACAATTATGAAACAAATTCCAAATATATAAAATATATTTAAATATTAAATAAACCCCTTAGGGTAATTTGAAACCAAGATTTTTTCAATCAGTATAATATAAATATTTAATAACTCTTGTTATCATTCTAAAAATTATGCAAGATTTTATATGATGATTCAAAATTATATATAAATTATTAATAATTATAAATTATAATATTAACTTATAATTTTATGTAATGTATTAAAAATATTTATGTATTAAAATTATACTCATTTTATTGAAGTCTAATTCCTAATGATGATACACTGACTATCACCTTTCCCATATAATGGTCGTATTACCCATTATAGATAGATTACATTATAATATCAAAAATTATTCATATCATTACGTTTATTCCTAAAACCTATATATTGAATTTCATATTTTATTATTATTATATAAAAAAAACTATTGTTTTCAATTTTTTGAGTATAATCCTCTAGTGTTTATGAATTTTGATGTGCCTTATATTTTTTTAGTTCTTTATATCACTAGTTATGGGTATTTTTATGAATGAAAGTCTCTACTGAGATTTTTACTATGATTGGATAATCTAAGGGGTTCTGATTATATTAAGATGTTTATTTATTAAAAAAATCTCATGCTTTACATCGCACCCCCAAAATAATTTCATTCAAAAAATAAATGTTATATATCAATCCATTAACAAATTATAGTAATTTGTCATAATTTTCTTCATATGAAACCACTATTATTATTTTAACATGTAATTCCTCAAAATTACTTTCATTTACATATTTTTATTATTATAAAATATAGTCACTCTATTTTATGTAATCTGGATAGGAAAATTGTTATATAAAAAGATACACCCTAGATCTATTTCTTATATGGTTGGTATCTCTGTTAGGTATGGTAGGTACGACATCCATAGTGATACATGGAATAAATCATGCACATTAGACATATTAGGGGCATATATAAATTCTTAAAAAGAACATTGATTCTCTATAATATTATTGAAGGACCATTTTACCATGGATATAGCTTCTAATTCTTACCATTGATTATAAAACCATTTTATAATGATATATTTATGAATACATGATACTAAACATGGAATTGGATGCCCTTACATCGATTATAATCATTGTATTATATATTTTATGATGTATCATGAAATGATTTTGGATGGATTTTACAATTTCAGTTTTCTTTGGAATTACTTATAATCCTAGAAGTTTCTAATCTCCAACTTAATCAAAATATTTATGTTTTGTACATAATTTCCAAGAAAATGTATTATATGGTAACATTTATATAATCAAATTATACATATTATTTTTTGTATATTCACCAAAAGGTGGATTTTCATCCCATGCTCCTTATAAGGGACGTGGCCATGAAAAATATATTTTTTTAAACATGGATATTACTATTGGTAATGGTTCATTTTATTTCAGTAATGAGTTTTAAAAAAAATATAATTATAATACAAATTTTATTTTTAAAAATTCTGTCTCTAAATGTTTTTAGGAACAATTATATAGTCTTTTAAAATATAATAATATGGAAATATAATATCTTTTTGATGAAAATGAATGGTGGAAATTCCATGTGATATATTTATCTTTTAGTATCATTATTACAAACATTTATCTATTTGTTTCTACTACTTCTTTCAATATTATAAAAAATACAGACAATTTATAACTATTTTAAAATAAATTTTTATATAATATTTTTTATATGGTTATTAAAATATTGATTGTTAAACTTTTATATTATATATATTCATATTATTATATGTTTCATGTTTTTATTATATAGTAATCATAAAATTAAATCATATTAAACTAAAAATGAGGCTTTATTTGAAAAAAATAGATTAATAATGAAATAAATAACAACATAAAAACAAGTTGAAACCCTAGTAGAAAAACATTAAAGAATTAGGATGCCTATTACAAACATATTTGTTTCTCTCACTCATCTGGTTTCTCCATAATGGTAAACAGTTGATGTAACGACCCGAACCCAGCCAGCCACCCGAACATTACCAAACGGGTCGGGTGTTACTACCTTAGGTGTACCTCATCTAAATGCCAAATGCTTCCTACTAGTAGCGAGGGTCTGAAAAGGTATAGTGGGGAGGATATAACCTCTCAGAAGAATTAAAGGTGATGGTCCAAGTAATAAACTAAATTATGCAGCGAAAATAAATGACTCAACAGACTCGAACCAGACCCGCAGAGCGGAAGCACATTCAATAACAATAAACAGTGGAGGCAATATAGAAACAATAGCAGTAGTGAGTAACAAAACATCATGTCAGAAATCAACTGCAATAACTGCTAAAACAACCAAGAATGCATCCAAGAAAGTCATACAAATCAATACATATATAATGGCGTCAATGGCTAACCAGTAGTAGCTATAATATAATGTAAACAGGTTGATGCAAGAAAAGTATACTAAACAAGTAACTCCATTACGACATGACCTCAAGGTCCATGCCAGTCTCCAAGACAACAACACTAAAGTCCAGCTCCTGAGGCTGACCCTCTACCTACACACAATTTCATAAAGTCTACACGCGTCCTGAACGGCCCGTGTAGGATGTGAGACAAGTCTCAGTAGGATACCACCCAAAGGTGCGTACCTAATATAAGTGTTTAGGCAAAAATTCTTATATAAGAAAAACAGTAAACAGTGCAATGCCAAAAAGTAAACAAGGACTTCACTGGTGCTCAACAGCCACCAGGAAGTGTCACCTGCTTCGGCCAACGCTGGAAAGTCTGATCTGCAGCACGGCACCTCGTGCCACCTGACACCATGTGTCTCATGTACCGATATCCCAATGGAATGCCCAAACATCATAACCCAGCTCGAAAGCTCAACCTACCCATTGCACAACATCCGGAGGAACAATGATACCTTCCCTCAAAAGATAACCAGAGGGACAACGATGTCTACCCTCAAATCACGGCGAGCCTCTTCCCCCAACCTAACCGCCTCAAAGCTATCTCCCGAAGGCTCCTCACCTTCCACGTGGCTTCCTATAGCAAGAACCCCCAAACAAAAAATACCTAACCGCATCTACCGGGGGTCTCTACCAAGCGAGAGGTCATACCACCTCATCTCGGAGTCTATCTGTGTGCACACTACTCAAAAGTACCCTATGAGCAGTAATCACCTCAGTATGTCCCAAGCCACAACACCTATGACACCTCGTGTCCCTGCGAACCAGTCGCTCAAGTCAGATGGCCTCGCGATCCAAGTAACTCGGGCCAAAGCCCAACCTGACAGTCCAACTGCCTCAACCGACGTCCATGACGCCCAATACCGTGGTAGAAACCACCCAAAGTATCCCGAGCCAAAGCCCCAACCTGTGATCCCCATCACTTAACAATATATTCGGGCCACACCCAACACAACAAGAAGTTCAACAGAGGCAATATCACACATTGCATATTCATACTTGGAAGCATCACTTTAAACAGTCAATTACTAAATAGTCAAATTGCACTAACATGTGCTATCCCATACCAGCACTTAACTCATTCACGATTTAACAATTAAACTAAACAGATTAACTCTAGACATTAAATAAGTAGCATAACACAATAGTTTAAACAATGGTCCAATTCACACGCATTTCGGCACCCCCTTCCAAATTGCCCCAAACGAGCAACGACCTCTAACCCGGTCTCGCTCGATAGCAATAGGATTAGAGAATAACCAGAGGCATTCCACAATGCAGATAATTAAATAAAAAAAAATAAACAGGGTCCCGGTCAACACCCGACGTCGCGCCCAAAGGTCGCAACCCCAAATTGTCTACGAAAACAAGAAAGAAGGTATTCGCCACCCACCTCATACTTGTACGTTGACACTACTTTGATTTCAGCCTCTGAATTGGACTGAGTCGCAGTAGATCTGCGTTTCTGTCAAATCCAGAAATTCCATTCGGATGGAATCTACGGAGAAATAGGTGAGGAATCAAGGACGAAGAAGGGTGTGCACGGTTATCCTTTCTGATGCGATCCCGCTACCACTGACGGATCAAAGAACAGAGTTCGTTCAGAGATTCTAGAAGGGTTTGAGTTTTTCGGTAGTTATCGGATGAACTGTTCTTCCAAAGGTAAAGAAGAAGGTAAATCTAGGAATTAGGCGTGACGACGCCTCGATCGATTAAATAAAAAAAGTACACGACATGTATTTACTATGTACAGGCTGTGTATATGTGTTTCCGTACTACGACTTAAGCGGAGTCCAGCACACGGCCTGGACCATGTACATGGTCACACATGGCCAGGGTCTTGGCCGCTACATGGGGAAAGGGTACACGGTGTGTCAAGGAAGGCTACACGCTGTTTAGATGGAAATTTACACCTGGGCACCACATGACACGTACCTGGCCTCGCATGGTTAAGGGATACATGACGTGTCTATAAATACACACTGTGTAGTAGGAAAGTTCTGCATGGTATTCACACTACATGTACTAGGCGAGCACACGGCCGGTCACTCGGGTAACTCATACACGATGTGTACTTAAAGTACACGGCGTGTAGTCTAGAAATTTCCGGAAACTGCCCAGATTTTCCAAACTTCTCAAAAACCAATCAAAAGTTTAAATAGGGCTGGGTTTTGAACCGTTTCTAAAAACACGGGTTCTTACAAACTCCCCAACTTAACGTAGCTCATCCCCGATCTACCAAAAGAAACCAGGAAATGGAACCGAACACACCCATCCCAGTTAAACAACCCAGAATACCTTCCGTCTCAAGGTTCTGGATAAATTCCTAAAAAGGGCTCCACACTTTAGGAATCACCTACTCGGTCTCAACCCGAACAATTTTCAAAGAAAACAAATAAACAAAAAAGGACCAACAACCTATTTCACGGATCCATGGTCCTCCCGTGACGCATCGTCACCCCTGCACCTCCTCGGTGCTCACGTGTCGCTTCCGACACCCAACGTAACTCTCACCGCATCAGCGTCCGCCTCCCTGAGGTCCTGTATCTAATAGATGATCAATTCAAACCTGGTGCCATGCACCTTAAGTAACCCACATCCACGATGCCCCGATTCCCATGGCACCTCATGTAACCTACATCCTTGATGCTATTGATGCCACACATCTCAAATATATAAATAAAATATAAAATGCATCTGATATGATGCCAATCCCACTAACTACCATCTAGTCTATCCACAAGTATCCTGTGCAGCCTGTGCACTCAACTAGACATGGCTCAAGAGGCCATGCCAAAAGAAAGTAAAGAAACTCACGACCACACCCGTGGTGTACCTGCCGCCGTCTTCAACTCTCCAGCTTTCTCAATCCCTGGAAGCTCCACAGCGTGTACCTAGCCTGAATCCCGACTGCCTGATGCCTGACCTCCCTGCGGTTCTGTTCCAGCCACCGGCCACTAGCCACATAGCTGAATCCCACTGTCCTGGTCACGTCCTCAGCGTGTAGCTGAACCTCGAATACCCTCTCCTTGTACCGAACCTGAACCAGCTCTTGATGCCACAGTCTGTCCTGGTCCCTGCCTGCTGACTGTCTGAGAAGGCTGCCTGCAAAACCTCTCCAGATGCCTGACCTGTCCACAGGCCCGACACTCCTTTGGGGGCCTATCACACGGAGCCCGAACATGTCCCGACTATCTTCACTGAAAGCAAACCACCGCTGAACTGCCACGAGGTGGTCTAGCTGAGTCCTTGGCCTGCACCTCCTGATGGTACTCATCTCTCCCTCGCTTCCTGCTGTCAGAACCATCACCTGGGTTGTGACCCTGCCAAAACGAGATTTCTCTCTCTCATTGAACTCAGATATGAGCGCCTGATTCACTGCCTCGGAGAAAGAACCCAGCCTGAAGATGTTCACCTGGACCAGAATGGCGTGTCATAATCCATCCTCTAAGTTCCTCACCATAGCTGCACCATCGCTCACCATACCAGGTGAAAAGAGAGAAAAATCTGTGAAAGTAGCTCCGTAGTCCATGACGGAAATATCTCCCTATTGAAGACTCAAGAACTCCCGAGCTCTCTCTGCCCTCAGCGTCTATAGATAAAAGTGCTCGAAGAACCTGTCCTCGAAGTCCTTCCACGCCAGTCCCTCGTACTTACGAGCCTGTACCTGTATATCCCACCAACGTTTCGCCGGTCCTCTCAGCATGTACGTCGCCAGTTTGACCCTCCTCCCTGGAGGCGTCTTGAGCTACTCGAAGATCATGTGCATACTCTCTATCCAGTTCTCTGCCGCCTGTGGAACACCCTCGTCCTAAAAAAGCGGTGGGTGCTGCAACTGGAACTCTCGTGTCAGATATGCCATTGAAGGATCTGTACCCTGCGAGCCTCTGTCAATCCCATGAAAGACGCGTACTAGGCTAGCTCGGAGCTGCTCGTCAAGCCACGGTCTGAACGCTGCCAAACCCGGCTGCTGCCCTGCCTACACTGGATCCTGAACCTGATCATGTCCCTGAGCCTGTACCTACAGCTCATGCTCTGCCTGCACCAGATTCTGAACCTGATCCTGCGGTACCATATCCTCTCCTACCTGTCACTCCATCATGTCATAAATAATTAACCCGCTGAATACCATAAATGTCCAGACAGCACACATAAATCTATATAACAATATATTCTACGTAGATAAGGAAACCAATAAAAGGCAGTGCATAACAACTACCCTTACTCCCCCTCACCGCAACCCATGCCCCACGGTATCCTGACCTCATGGCCTCCTTACCTACCCTCAATAGATCCAAGTATCATTAGTACCTCTGGCCATGCCCGTCCTGAAAACCAACGTTTCCTCAATCCCGACGACCGAGTCTCCCAATCCTGACAGTTACACTACCTCAACCATAGTACCTGTCTGCTCTCATAAGAGCCAGACCCAAATATCCTACAACATGCAATTCTAAAAAAATAAAAAGCATGGCATATACATTTCCATAAACAAGAAATTCTATCAGGAGTTTTACCTATCCAAATTTCAGAGCATACATAGCACGGAAGTTGATTTTATTCACATGGTATTATCACTTCACAAAGAATACGTGCAGTTATGAAATTGAAATACCCTAAAATGTGCCTATGAAAAGCCAAGAAAGCAACCCATGCCATACCGGCCAAGGTTTACATATCATAATCAATAACATCGCACAACATGTGATCCATCGAGGTGGAAATCATATCACCTGTAATCTGAGCAAAAATCAAACAACAATTCCCACCCCGGCAACTCAATCCTTCCCTCGTACATGGGGCTGCAGGAACCCAAGCACAAGTTCAAAAATACAGTTCCAACAACAACCTACCTCCAGTCTACCATATCCCAAATAGTAAGACTAGACGAAAATGAAAAGAGAAGTCTCAAACTCATTAGTAGTCAGAAATGCAACGCTACTAAATCCTTGTCATGAATACCTCCTCTGATACCACTTCGTAACGACCCGGACCCGGCCAACCATCCTAATAGTGCCGAACGGGTCGGGTGTTACTACCTTAGGCGCACCACCCCTGAACGCCAAAGGCAGCCGACTAGCAGCGAGGGTCTGAATAGGCATAGTGGGGAGGCTATACCCTCTCGAGGAATTAAAGGTGCTGGTCCAAGTAATAAACTAAAATATTTAGCGAAAATAAATTACTCAACAGACTCGAACCAGACCCGCAGAGCGGAAGCACATTCAATAACAATAAACAGTTGATGCAATATAGAAGCAACAACAGCAGAGAGTAACAAAACATCATGCCAGGAATCAACTGCAATAACATCTAAAACAACCAAGCGTGAATCCAATAAAGTCATACATATCAATACATATATAATGGAGAAAATGGATAACCAGTAATATCTATAATATAAAGTAAACATGCTGATGCAAGAAAGTAATACTGAACAAGTAACTCCAGTACGACAAGACCTCAAGGTCCATGCAAGTCTCCAAGTCAACAACACTAAATTCCATCTCCTGAGGCTGGCCCTCTACCTGCACGCAATTTCATAAAGTCTACACGTGTCCTGAAGGGCCCGTGTAGGGTGTGAGACAAGTCTCAGTAGGATACCACCCAGAGGTGCGTACATAATATAAGTGTTTAGTCAGACATGCTTATATAAGAAAAACAGTAAACAATTGAATTCACAAAAGAAAACAAGGACTTCACTGGTGCTCAGTACCCACTAGGTAGTGTCACCTGCTTCGGCCAACGCCGGAAAGTCTAATCTACAGCCTGGCACCTTGTTCCACCTGACACCATGTGTCTCAAGTACTGATGTCCCAAAGGCACGCCCAACTGTCGTAACCCAGCTCGAAAGCTCAACCTGCCCATAGCACAACATCCGGTGGAACAGTGATACCTGTCCTCAAAAGATAACAGGAGGGACAGTGATGTCTTCCCTAAAATCATGTCGAGCCTCTGCCCCCCAACTTGACCGCCTCAAATCTGTCTCCTGAAGGCTCCTCACCTTCCACATGGCTTCCTATGACAAGAACACCCAAACCAAAAATACCTAACCACATCTACCAGGGGCCTCTACCCAGGGAGTGGTCATACCACCTCATCTCGGAGTATATAGGTGTGCACACTGCTCAACAGTACCCAGTGAGCAGTCATCACCTCAGTATGTCCCAAGCCACAACACCTCTGACACCTCGTGTCCCTAAGAACCTGTCACTCAAGTCAGATGGCATGGCCATCCATGTAACCCGGGCCAAAGCCCAACCTGATTGTCCAACTGCCTCAAACGACGTCCATGATGCCCAGTCCCATGGTAGAAACTACCCAAAATATCCCGAGCCAAAGCCCCAACCTGTGATCCCCTTCACTCAACAATATATCCTGGCCACGCCCAACACAACAAGCAGTTCAACATAGGCAATATCACACATTGCATATTCATACTTGGAAGCATCACTTTAAATAGGAAATTAATAAATAGTCCAATTGCACTAACCTATGATATCCCATATCAGCACCTAACTCATTCACGATTTAACAATTAAACTAAACAGTTTAACTCGAGACATTCAATAAGCAGTATTACACAGCATTTTAAACAATGGTCCAATTCACACACATTTCGTCACACCCAACCAAATTACCCCAAATGAGCAACGACCTCTAACCCGGTCTCGCTCGATCGCAACAGCGTTAGATAATACCCAGAGCCATTCCACAATATAGATAATTAAATAAAAACAAATAAAGAGGGTCCCGCTCAACACCCGACATCACGCCCGAAGGTTGCTACCCCAAATCTTATAAGAAAACACGAAAGAAGGTATGCACCACCGACCTCGTACTCGTACGATGACACTCCTTCGATTTCAGCCTCTGAATCGGACTGAGTCGCGGTAGATCTACATTTCCGTCAAATCCGGAAATTCCGTTTGGATGGAATCTACGGAGAAACAGGTTAGGAATCAAGGACGAAGAAGGGTGAACAGGGTTAGCCTTTCCGATGCGGTCCCGCTGCAACTGACGGATCAAAGAACGGAGGTCGTACGAAGATTCTGGAAGGGTTTGAGTTTTTCGGGAGTTCTTGGATGAACTCTTCGTCCAAAGGGAAAGAAGAAGGGACATCTGGGAATGAGGCGCGATGATGCCTCAATCGATCAAATAAATAAAAGTAAATGGTGTGTATTTAAAAATTACATGCCGTGTAAATGTGTTTTCGTACTCTGACTTAAGCGGTGTCCAGCACACGGCCTGGACCGTGTACACGGTCAACACACGGCCAGGTTCTTGGCCGCTACATGGGGAAAGGGTACACGGTGTGTCAAGGAAGGCTACACGCCGTGTAGATGGAAATTTACACCTGGGAACCACACAACATGTACCTGGCCTTTCACGGGTAAGGGATACACGGGGTGTCTATAAATACACGTCGTGTATTAGGAAAGTTCTACACGGGTTTCACATGGCATGTACTCGGCGATCACACGCCCAGTCACTCGGGTAACTCATACACGACGTTAACTTAAAGTACACGGCGTGTAGTCTGGAAATTTCCAAAAACTGCCCATATTTTCCAGACTTCTCAAAAACCAGTCAAAAGTTTAAATAGGTTTGTGTTTTGACTCATTTCTAAAAACACTGGTTCTTATAGTTGAGGTGAGGCCCAAACATGTAGTTTATCCACAAAATCATAATCTATCATTAATGGTAGTAATCACAAATAGTTGAATTTGTTAAAAAATATAAAAAATTTCATCTCCAATTCTCCATTCAAATAATACTCATATGTGGGTAGAATTATCTATTAATCAACACTCAAGAAAGATGATACCCTTCCTAAACATGAATATTAATGAATGGGTAAAGATAGTTAGTAGAATGGTAATATGGTACTTTGTAATAGATCAATAAGAATCCCATTGGTTGATATTATATATTGACAAGTAATAGAAAGAAGAAACAAAAATAGTCATAAGTTATCATATGGATAGAGAAAGAGGCATTTATATTAGAGCTATAAAATCAAAAACTATCTTGATAGGATCATAATATAAGAAAATTATGATTTATTAGGTATGTTCCTAGATATATCATGATATATAAGTCATGCAACACTTTTGAGAACTAATTTCCCATGTATGGTAAGCTATATTTTCTAAAATTCAAAAATCAATTTTTTCTAACCATTAAACAATATTATAAAAATATAACAATTAAATAAACACTATTACTCAAATAAATATATTTATTTCCATTATTTAAAAATATATTCAGTAGAATAACTATTACAGTGCATAAAACATTTTACATTCTAATATCAATCAGGTCATGGGACTAGTGAAAATGGGAAACTATTATTGTTGACATGGGCACAAACTATGGATTAGGTAATTCTTCTTATAGAGGCTCTATTGTGCCTTGTATCTAGATAGTTGAAATTTGTATTTACTATACATGTTATTTCAATATATTACTCATGGAGATAAATTGAAAAAATGATATTTGATGTTGTTTCATAAAATCTACCAAGGGATTTCATTGTTCCCTATTTGCTACTATAATGAATATATGAAAATCAACATCAAGAATCAATATTTGGAGAGAATATCCTTTCTCAGACAATTATTTTATTAAATTAATATAGGAAAAGTGAAATAAATGTCTTATTAACAGAAATAATATAAGGTGGGTTATTTTTCATTTTGAAATTCATAAAATTATATAAAACACTGAGTAAAATTTAAAAATAGTCATCTTTTTACAATGGACACAACAATAAAACTCATCCACACACAAAAAACTTTATAAAACCACATATAGATAAATAAATCATGTTCATAATAAGTGAATACCTCTAATCAAGGATAATAAATGGATAAAAATGAAATCATATTTAGGATCATAAATAGTAACATCTTTAAATCCATTATGGATGGATTTTTCATATTAGAATTAAATTACAGGATAGTCTTCCATAGAAACACATCAGGAATGATATAAATTGGAACATCATCATGTGTGATATATTCATCCATTTCAGGAGCTTTATCATCTTTATTCAAATCATTGAGAAAATTTATCAAAAATAAATATAATGAATAATTAGTTTTCAATAATGAATAAATTGATTTAAATAAAATAATCAATCTATTACCATGAATATATATACAAATAATTTCACTGATATATAGAAACATTATGAATTTAGGGAAATGTGTATAATCTAAATTATTATTTTGTTTTTGAGTATTAAATATTAAAAAAATGCGTTTAAGAAATTTAGAGGTAAATTTCCCATTAAGAAAGGTATAATTGTTATAGTTCATATAAGATAACTAATTATTTGAATCCCAATAATTTTTTCAAATATATGATATTTCAAATTATTAAACATTATATTTTCAACAATGATCACTACAAAGGAAGGAATTCTAATTGTGTGTCACATTTTTTCACGATTTAAGCACCCTAATAAACCATGTGTGACATTTATTGTATAATTTGAACATACAATATCAAATAACATTCAAATGGCATATAATCAAAAGATTCAATAATTCCTCATATAGACTGATTGTGATGAATTTTACGTTTTCATAAAGATATAGGAATATCATGGACCACCACTATCATATGTATTAATGATAAAAAGGATTATATTATTATAATGGTTCCCTATAATATATAATATCCCATAGAATTTATTGAATCTAGTTGAAATGCATTATAAAACAATTATCAATACAAAAATGAAAATATTGGGATGGAGATGTTACTATAGTGTATAAATAATTAATAACCAAAATCATACAAATAAATTATATACTTAAATAAAATTCATGGATAAAAATACCAGAACACATTTACAGTAAGATTTGAATTTAATATGAACCAAATGGTGAATAGATATCTAAAATTATGATGAATTAAACCCAACATTCTATATTCAGGGAAATATTAGTTTCAGGAAAATGAATTAAAATATGTAATCTAAAAAATACATGATATTTATTCGATTAATTCCCACTAATTTCATAGGTTAATATTTGTTGGATTATTCCATAAGAATATGGAGAAATAATAAATAGGTTTTTATCATTTATGTAATAAATTAGGAAATAAAAGACCCAATAAGTTGGTGTGTAGTGACTCACTGTTGTTTAAAAATTGAGCAGAATTGATTAAACATAAATAAGTCTTGTAATGAATGATAAATAATAGTTGAAAAAAATAATGATTTTTGAAAAAAACTATATGATTCGTCAGTTATAACTGAATAACCAATCTGAACACACCACAGTTTATCACCCCTTATTAATAATAGTTACATTAGTTAGGAATCAATGAAGTGAAATTTAACATATGCATATTTTATTCTAATTCATATATATGGTACATCATATTATTTATGTACATCACACAAGCAGAAAAAAAATAGTGGGAGATCATAACATGGTGCATCACTGTGGTATACATTGATATATTAGTGATAATTTTTTTCTATGTAAACGAATGGCAGCAGGAAATCATTGGTAAATTATGTAATTAATATTAATATTACTACATTAGGTGATATGAGAGTTAGGGACCATTGGATATAATGATATAGAATAATTTTTTTGTATTAACATATCCATGCATTTTATTATGAAAAAAAATTATATAACCAATTCATGTAAAAATAACAATTAACATTGAAAAAATCAAAATTTTCTTAATAAAACATTATACTCATTCCAATTGAATAGAATATAACTATTTTTATTTTATCAATAAATATTATGTCAATAATTTAATTTTTTGTGTGGTGTTCTTGATGTATCTGAAATGTAGTATATTTTTTACCACAAATAGAAAATTGAATATAATTCAGAGTAATGTTGATGGTTTATAAAATTGTATACTAAAACTTCCACATTTATGAAATTAATTAATATTTCATGTTATTCTGTTGTGAATGGAAACCAAATTCATTTCTATCATACAAGAAGGATATCAACTATTGTAATTCGTGTCACACCCGGTTTTTTGTCTTTGTATTGATCTGGTCCATTAGAAATCCAGATCTTTTTCATGGGTATTTGGTGAGTTGAATAATTAGTTTTTAAGTTTCATATATGTGTAATCACTCTAATTTGGGTTTCTCATTGCTTTTTAGGAGTATTTGAAGAAAGGGTGGTTACATCATGATTTGGGCCAACCGTGAGCCAATTTCCAGTTTAAAAAAATTGTTTCTTTTATATCTAATTCAATATTTAATATTTTTCATATATTTCACCTCCCCATAGAATACCATTTCCCTATACTCACCCTGAGTATCAATTTTCCCTCTTTAGAGCTCATATTGGGCTCAAAAAGGGGTGAAATTTCTTAAGTTACCTCAAATCTCCCAGAATTGAGAAGGTAAATTGTTTTATACATAACTCATTAAATTCGTTCTATTTTTCAAAAAAATATTCTTTCCATGGTTATTCCTGAAATTATGAGGCTCTCCAATAAGTTTCATCACATTTCCTTTTCTCTATGGGTGCAGATCTAGTGGAATACGAAGAGTTTTCTAGTGGAGAAGTTGATATTCCATCTCCTTTATCCGCCCTCTTCTTCCTCCATTCATTATTTCTTGGTTTTATAATCTCCCCTAGTCATTATCAACATAGGGTTATGTTATCCCTTGTTTTTTAAATTATTTTATATTAATTTAGGTATGTTCTTCATAGTTTTAGGGTTTATAAACCCGCGACTGGTGATTTCGGGTGTGTGTTTCCATTACGCCAAGGATTTGAGGTAGGATATCCCTTAAAAAACCCCATATCATTTAAGTTTCATCATTTTAATTCTTTTATAACATTATCTATATGATATTTACTACTGTGAAACATTGGTTCTAAAGGTTTTGTGTGCAAATTATTATTTATGACCTATTTTCTTAAAAATATAGGTGTTTTGGTATAAATGTGGACTCCTATTGTATGATAAATTATTACATTAGATCTTGCACTTGGTTTATGGTATTTTTAATTTGTCTCAGTATCTTTAATAACATTATGTTATGAAAATGGTGTTTTATCCCTTTTTAATTGCCTTACATAAGTTGTTTTTTTAATGAGTGCATGCCATGTGTTCGGTAAATTGCCTGGTTGGATTTAATGTGACTAGTGAAATTTTAAATAATTTGTTTGGATTTATAAATATATTGGAAGCACGTAATAAAATAATTTTGGGATCTATTTATGGTTTTAATATTTTTATTCGGTTTTTCAAACAAATTGTTTTTTGTTTACAACATGTTTTGGCCCGAGTTGCTGTAAAATGGCCCGTTTCACATTCTTATAAAAATGGTTGTGTTTTGAATATGTCAACTGAGTGTTTTATGGGAATTTTGAATGTAGTTTTATTCAGTAAATGGTGTTTACACACCTCTTCAATAAAATTGGAATGCATAAATTTTTCAAATGTTATTGTTGAGAAAATGTTTAATGCCCCGTTTGCCCTTTCCTAAAAATGAAGAATGAGTGTTTTACTTGTATATATCATGTAGAGAAATTGGGATTGTCTTATGGTCCATGAAATGACTTTATTAAATGTTTTTGGGGCTACCAAATATTTTTTGGTATTGTTTTTATGGGTTTTTATAATTTATAGATTGTTTTTTAATGATTTTTATTTGCAAAGCCACAATACACTCCTTGAAATCATTATACGAAAATATTTAGTGGATTGTTGATTCTTTAAATAAATGTGAAGAATGTTTGTGGGTGTTTGTGTGTTTATGGGTTGGTAGTGTAATTTTTATGTGAAATGTGTATTTTATAATATGTGTAACTTAAATGAGCACTAAAGGAATTCCCAAGTATCTAGGTGGGCATACATGTACTAGTATGCTAGTTATCCTGTGGGGTTTGGCCCCCGTTTCATGTATCAAGTTTGAAGATGACAAAACTAACTAAACTATGATGATGATAATGTTGGGGGACCACTAGGTTATGGGTATGCTCCCTACTAGTGGCTCGTGTGCACGAGAACAAATATTTAATATGGTTACTTTCACCGAGATACGAGGTACCTGGGGCTCACAACTGACTAGTGCCTAGGGGTGTTCCCGAGACTTCTGCTCATTGGATCTTTTGTACTCACCATCGGCATGCAATGTTTTTTTTTGTAAATTCAGTAGTGTTTGTGATTTATTTAAGAGTTAAAATTATTTAAATCAGCCCTCTTGAAAACTATTTTCATTTTGAAGTTTCACCGCTTTAATAGTTGTTAGTTGCATTCTTATTTATAAAAAATGCAAGTTTTTGTCTGGTAATTTATATATATCATGGGAACTTATTTGGAAGACATTAGATTATATTTTTATTTAAAACTTGAAATTTATGTTTTTTTATTTTAAAGGATGTTCATTGGGAATTGAATATCGGGCTAACCTATTTAGTTTTAATACTCATGCCTATAGTTTTCTTCTATTTTTAGCCCTTATGCAGGTTTCAACTTGTGTTTATCACCTTAAGAGATATGTCATCATTTTGTTGGAGAGTTTCCAGCGTGGTCACATGGATTTAATTGGTTATCTGGTTGGGTCTATTGAGTTGTTGGCTTAGTTGAACATTTAGTTTCTTTTACAAATAATGTATAGTTTAATTTTTATATAAATTTATTTTGGGCTGTCCATTTCTTTCTGTTGTTTTTTTGATTGTTCATATATGTGTGAAAGCTTTCCCTTTTGTACTCTATTGATGTCCTTGGTGCTTGTCGCCATCCCGGGAGGATCGAGAACACCTCTTGGACTTGTCGCGGGCTGTCCTTGTTGACCGGTTCCGGGTCTACTCAGACTGGTTCATTACAAAATCGTATCAAATGAGGTGGGCTCTTACAAGACCATTCTTTTTAGAGCACCCTTGTTACTTTGGGGATGTCAATATAGATGGAGTTGGATTATTGGTACTTGATGGGTAAGTGTAGGAAGAGTGTTGCAAACTCTTTCTCGTTCTAATCCTCAGTTTCCCATGGGATATCCGGTTTTATTAGTATCCTTTGTTCTTGTTGATTGTTTGGTGTTGGGATATTACTAGGGGAGTCTGAGTAATGGAATTCGTGAGCTCGTAGGGAATGGAAAGCCATATGGAGATGGGGAATGGTACTAATAAGTCTCCTTGTGTTGGTTTTGTGTTTGACATATGGCCGCGAAACATATGGTCAAGTCACCCACCGACACTAGTTCCTTTTTTTTCGGTCTCTCGAACGTTTCTTGAATTATGATTTTTTTAAAATCCTTGAGTGAGAATTGATTAAATGGGTTTAAAAAGAAGGTTTATAATGTTTAAAGTGAAAAAGTTTGTTTTCAAAATTTTTATATAAGAATGGATTTGGAAGGATGCATTTTTGGGGAAAAAATTGTAGGGAAGTGGAAATTATTTAACAGGATTGGATTGTCCATAATCTAATCTTGTGGTTTTTTGGAATAAAATGTTTTCAAATTTTGAATCATTTTGAGGTGATTTCGAATCTTTGTTTAAAATGGGGTATTTTGGGATGTTAAAAGGTTTTTGAATCGGATAAATTAGTTTTGAAAATTGTTTTTGATCAGTTGGTGTTTTCTTAGAAAGGGTATTTATCTCAATGGACCTCAGATTATGAAAATATGCCTTTTTGAATTTTAAAAAAATGGGAAGGGGTTATTTGGAGTTGCTTGGTTATTTTAAAAGTTGTTAAAAATGAAAACGGGTAGGTTTTTAAGAAAATGGTTCTTAATTTGTTGTGGTTATTTTGGGAAATATGAAAAGGGTTTTTTGACTTGGTGGTTAGTGTTCCTTTTGAGGGTACAAGATTTTTGGAATGATGTTGTTTTGTTTTAGCCTTTTTTATTTTCACGGGTGCTGACATGCATGGTTTTATTTATATCTTGAATGATGGACTATATGGCATGGTGGTTGGGTGAATGGGGTGGAATGGAAATGTGCATGTGGGTGAGACTTGATGTAACACCATTGGGGAATGTGGAAACCCACCATGTTAGTTTGTTTTTCAAATGTGTTTTGAGCTGAAAAATTGTGGCCTTTTTTTTAAAAAGCAATGGTTATGTGTCTTGATTTTTCTATGTCTCAGAAGAGTTGTTTATTCAGTAAGCCTCCTTCTGATCTAGAAGTCGTACTCTTGTTGTATCTTGAGGCGTGATCTTGTTGGTGGATCGGTTTTTGAGTAATGTTCATTTGATTCTTAATGACGTGTTTGATGTTGTAATGTGGCCATGTATAGTTCTCCGTTGGAAATATTTCCTACTGACCAAACTATGGATTCATTTAAAATGTTAAATACACCCATTTGGATGATGCCTCAACCTATTTGTTGGAATAGAGAGCTGCTTGGGATCAATTAAATGTGCATCTAGGTCGTGATAATTCTTTTGGACATAGAAGTTGTGTTCAGTGATTTTGATGTGTTTTGCGGTATTCCTTGTCCATTCTTGCCCTCGTTCGGAGTGAGACTGAATTTTGATGTGTATATATGATTTCCTATTTAGATGAAGGTTTTTTGGGAGCATGTGAGTTTTTTTGAGTGGTGTGATCCTTATCACCTGACTGTGGTGAAACAGATGATTCAATATTTAGGTCTCCAGCCATAAGCCACAGACTGAAGCTTTTCATGCAGTCAGGAAATCGAAAGAGGTGTGGAGTGCTTGATTAGGATCTTGCCGCCTCCATTTTGGTATGTCAGTTTCTATGTCAATGTTTGGTTCCTCATTACTGTGAATTTCCCTTTGTCGCAACAAGGGTGGTGGACTTACACCTCACGCAGTGTCTATGGTTATGCCTTAATGGATATAGGTTTTCAATCAATGTCCATGTGTGGACCGATTGTTAAAATCAGGTGCGGTCATGGTGTTACCTATTAATAGGTGGATAGTTTTGGGAAGTTTGTTTGTTTATTTTTTGTTTTAGTGGAAAAATTATTGGGTACCCTTCCCTCCGATCCCTGAGTGGCGGGGGTCCTGATCTATGATGAAAGTGTTGGCTCAGTTCTTGTCCCCTCCCTTCGGGAGTTGGTTGTTTATATGTTCATGTTGTAACCCTATTAGCTTGGTATTTTAGGTTTTTTTATGAGTGTTTTGTTGGTCTTGTATGAGTGAGTATCAATTCTAGCTCATGTTGAATTCTTGTCAGTTCGTTTCTAGTTGGTTTCTAATGGTGGGGAGACCCACCTTGGGTCTCATGGATTTTCATCCTAAAAACGTCTCAAATACTAGTTGATTCGTAATGGTGGGAAGTACATTATGTACTCCACTATAATATTTGGTTTTTGTGAGTGCTCTTTTTTTTGGGTGATGGTTGGGTTCATTGGGAGATGGCCCAACAATTGGGTTCTTGGCTTGGTTGTGGAGGTGGTGGCCTGATATTTCCCATGATTTTCCAAAAGTGGTTGTGAGTAGTGTGTTTTTTTAGAAATAGGATTAACATCCATTAATGGTTGATTATATTTCATTTTCATTATAGGCTCGATCATGTTGATAGGTAATCCTTAGGTGTTGATTTTTCAGCTGGAAAGTGTTATGGCTTTTCAGGGGCAGAAAGCTTTAACGGTGGGGAGAATTGTCACACCCAGTTTTTTTGTCTTTGTATTGATCCGGTCCATTGGAAATCCTGATCCTTTTCATGGGAATTTGGTGAGATTTATCTTGAGTTTTGAAGTTTCATATGTGTCTAATCACCCTAATTTGGGTTCCTCATTGCTTTTTTATAAGTTTTTGAAGAAAGGTTGGTTACTTTATGATTTGGGCCAACCGTGATCCAATTTCTAGTTTTAAAAAAATAATTGTTTCTTTTATATCTAATTCAATATTTAATATTTTGTGGATATTCTACCTCCCCCTCCAAGAATATTCCCCTTTACTGTCCACCATTATCTATTTACCATCTTTAGAGTTCATATGGGTCTCAGATTAGGGTGAAATTTCTAATGTTACATCAAATAACCCAGAATTGAGAAGATAAATTGTTTTATACATAAGTCATTAAATTCTTGCTCTTTTTCAAAAAAAATTTCGTTCCCTAGTTCTTCCTGACCATAAAATACTCTCCATGATGTTTCATCACATTCCTGTATCTCTATGGGTGCAGATTTAATGGAATAAGAAGAGTCTTCTAGTGGAGAAGGTGAGATTCCATCAACTGTATCCTCCCTCTTCTTCCTCCTTTCATAATTTCATGGTTTTATAATAGCCCATAGTAATGATCGACCTATGGTTCTGTTTTTGTAGAGACCCGTATCTTGACGTACATTGACATTACATTACTTTTGCGGAATACTTAGTACATTAAAAAAAACACACACACAAGGACCGTAATAGTTTAGTGTCTTTGGAAACTCGGACTATAATATTCTAATCGTGGTGAAGGATCTTCAAAATCTCCCATAAAGATCTTCCTTTTTTTTACCTAAAACCTTTCTTTATATCCTGGGGAAAAGAAAACATAAAAGGGTGAGCTCAAATGCTCAGTAAGGGTAAACAAAAGAAATATCAATCACATCATATTCATAAGAACATAACATTTTGGAAATCATAACCTGCAAAAGAGAGCATAATTTCATAATCATGGGATAAATCATGGCAGTGAAAAAGTAATCCCAAAAATCATAACATAAAACATGAAACTTTGTGGCATACACACATAATCATAGAGAATCATTTCTTGTTAGTCAAGACTAATTGCCAAGACTATCTTAGTGGACAAAGTCCCTTTCTGAATCGAGTAACCCTCGTTTCAGTCCTGTTTCACTGAACCGGTATAACCTACCGTTCCAGCCATGTCTATCTCATGAGATATAAAATCATTACCCAATGCATTGGAGGGAGATATAGGTCCCACCCATCTTATAATGAATCCTTTCTTATGTGTGCCACATAATCATAAACCATACATCATAGCGTAACCCATGTAATAAAAATGGGATTCTTAAACAACATGACATCATAAAACCATTCATATAAGATAAAGGAATTCATAAACATAATTCCATCACAACATAGTCAAATAAATGTAAAAATATGGATAGAAACAGAACCCTTTATTATCTTAGATGAAAAATAATTTTGATAAAACACTTGAAATGAATTCTTGAGGAAAATATCCTTTCTTCTTCAAAATCAATTTCTTTTCAAAAAACGTCATGAAATTTTAATAGAAAGAGATTTTATTGAAAATAGTCATGAAATATTTTTAAGGAAGCTTCATGAAAATAAGGCTTTATAAAACCGTAAAAATCCATTCGTGCCGTATAAGTTAAAAAAAAAACATTCTTCGTACTTTTGTCGGAAAAGTCAAAAAGTACCTCGTACGAAAAACGACAAAAGATTCCTTTCATACGTATTACTAAAAACTCACCGAAGGGTAAAAATGGATTTAAACAATTTTAGGTGGATGGAAATAATATTACATATTGAGTAAACATGGATGTGGATGATAAAATACACCCCAGTAAATACTTACGAATAAACAATCTCGGATAAAAATGAGATTGTGATATTTCCCTTACCTTAGGTCCGATTTGCTTCGTATGTGTCCGAACCTACTGTATAATGATTTAAATAATGTCATTGACTTATTAAAGAATCATATTCATTGTTATGATATCATATATGGTTCACTTATGACATTATATTACCCGTTCTTTTGTAAATTCCATGTTAAAGAAGCGTTTTGGGTAAAATCGTTTCATTTATCGTAGGTGTTTTGACTTGTTGTTCTTGACATCATTATTACTTATATCATGATTTACTTACTTCCAGAATATAAAATATTATTTATATATCATATATATTCAGTATATATATATATATAATAGATAGATAAATGAAATGAAAAACACCGTTCATGGAGACGGTAGTCCGTACGTACGCATGAACGCTGTTTTCCTTTCCTTATTGTCTTGAATGGAAGTAAGTAGATGACATACATATATATACATAAATCCATATATTTCATTATTATTTCTTATATATTATTTATAATCATTCTTTAATGGTTAACATGGAGAATGAATCTCATCGCGTCGTGGAGACGGCAGTCCGTACGTACGCACGAGCGATGATATCATTTCCATAAATATTGAATTGAATTGGAGTGGATTATAAAATATATCAGAATCAATATGATGTTTTAATAACTATGTATAGTTATTATTTACACCATTATACCCATCCATGTAAGGTGGTGGTGGAAAATAGATTACACCACGGCGTGGAGACGGTATTCCGTACGTACGCATGCGCGGTGATTTCTTTTTCCTTAGGATGGATAGATGGTGAAATAGGGTTGTTTCATACTTATAATTACATATCAGTATATGAGTGATACTGATGTTATTACTTCATAATGAAACAACCTAAGAAGAAGAAGTGGAAGAAGAAATAAAGATGAAAGAATTGGTAACGGTAATTACCTCTTCTTTGAAGCGCCTTTTGGAGACCTCCTCTTAGGGAACTATACTTGGTCTTTGAGGAAGACCAGAACCTCTAGGATGTTGCTAGGGAAGTGGAGAATAGATTTTGGCAGGGTTTGGCCGAGCTTGAGTGCTCAAATTGGTGTGAGGAGGAGGGGGAGGAGGTGTCCTTTTATAAGGGAGGAGAGGGGCACCTTAGGAATATCTCAAAATATTATTTTATATTAAAGTCAAAATCGGTTTATAATGGTTCCAAAGGGTCTTATTTCAAAGATAAAGTGGGGATGGGTCTAAATCCTATCAACCAATAGGATTTAGACAAGTTTAGGGTATTATTTTAACCTTATCAATTTGATTTAACTCTAAGTTAAATAATTTAACTTTTACCGTGTCTTTTTGTT
This sequence comes from Viscum album, assembly GCA_963277665.1. Classification (NCBI taxonomy): domain Eukaryota; kingdom Viridiplantae; phylum Streptophyta; class Magnoliopsida; order Santalales; family Viscaceae; genus Viscum; species Viscum album. The sequence goes on along the minus strand of OY728153.1, from coordinate 408,335,703 downwards.
TTCTTTCACTATATGGTTAATACACTTACTATAAAATGCCAAACGAACCCCAAATTGTTTATTATTAATATATATATCCTTATCTAAGTCATTTGGCCGAACCTTAAATTTTTAGGAATAAAATAACAATTAATAATATAATATTTGATTTAAAAACTATTTTGTGTCAATTTTGACACTATTTGATATATGATTTTTGTGAAAGTCATAACAGAATTATATGTTCGAACCAAGTTGATTAAATCAACACTAATATATCATAGTAACCTATAAAATTAGTTTAAGTCATAAAAAGTCTCAAATTACATTCATTTGAGCATTTATAACATCAATTATGTTAATATTTCTTTAAAAGGGTAATTACTGCATCATCGTTGTGTCATAAATAAATTAATTTATTTAAAGTCTAAAAATTATAAATAAAATATCATTATGTAGGAAATATTTTTATCTTTCTAATGAATATTTATAGTCGAATTTATCTTATGTATAACCCCATATTAAAAATGTTTTAGTTATTAAACATTGATTTTAACTCTTTTAACTCTTCTTTGAATTAAATAATAATAAATGTCCTAATCTAATCCAAGTGGGCCTAAATGGTCATATTTTATTCATAAGGTTGTTTTTGGTAGAATTACACTTATCCAATATAATTAGGACATGTTTTAGGGTAATATTAATATCATTCTTACCCTTAATTACCCTATTTACTTTTAACTGTGGTAAATAAAAGTAAAAAGTTACTATTCACCAAAAATTATTTTCATCTCATTGAACCACATTTTACTTACTGACATCAACCGTGTCTCTCGGATTTTTGAAATTCCATTCACAGAAGCGGTAAAATTAAGTTTTATGAAAAATTCAGTTTTTTTAACTACCACTTAGTAGTTTCACTATTCATCAAAAATTGATGTTTTTCAGAACAATGCCAAAATTTCATCCTAAGCTATATTTCATATTCCGAACTCAAAAATGAAGTCTATTTTTCCAAATTCATAACATAGAAGTTGCATTAATTAATTTTATAATTAAATCCCGCTGTTAAAACAAATAGCGTGTTTTTAAGAAACAATATCTATCAAAAGATTGACACTAGTTTATAACTGGTTTAAATGTGAAATTACATCCAATGTCCAACATTGTATTAAATTGTAAAAATATATTATAAATACACTTTAAAACCACTCTAATTAATAATTTATCAATATTAATTATTTCGATTAAAAAAGTTGTTTTTAATTAAAATTTAGTAATTTTCACTATTCATCATAATATGAAAGTTATTCGAAATGTACCAAAATTTCACCTTAGGCTAAATTCGATATTCCGAATCCAAAAATGAAATCCATTTTGAAAAATAAAATTTACTAAATTTCAAAAAGTGGTTATTACTATTCATAACGGCTAGTTTTAATAACATTTTAATAGCATATCGCTGTTTAGTGAAACTCGTTATTGCGTACTACACACGCTATCGAGGAAGGTCGCGATTGCGTGTAAAGCAAGGCAAGTCAAGGATGCGTGTTGGGCAAGATCCTTTTCGTGTAGCATACAACACAAGACATTAGTGAAATAAAAAGAATATTTTTCATAAAATCTCGGGCTGTTACATTCTACCCCCCTTAAAATGAATTTCGCCCTCGAAATTCGTCGGGGTTATAAATGGTTTACTATTCTAAAGTTTCTTTAATAGAATCACACATCGTAAAAAGGAATACCAAAACCAATCTTTAAAAACAAAAGTATGAAACCTAACGGTTACCCAAATAAACTAATCACTGGGTTTCCACATAGGTGAAAATATGGATATGGAAGAAAAATCTAACCATCATGTTCTGATGGAGAGTGGTAGAGAACATGGCTATGGAAAAGCCAGTAATCACAAAGACATAAATTTGTGACGATCTAAGGTACCATCCGATTCATCAGGTATAAGATCACTAGGACAACATTTTTGGTTTTCAAGATCATTTCCCTAAAGTTGAAAATTACAATTGGAATAAATACTTTCTTTATTTTGGTACAATCTCACTATTGTTCGTGCCTAGAACAATTTCCACTTCATCTCTTAAATAAATGAAGTTGAATTTGTTATTCGTGAAGTGTTAGCAGATCATGTGATAGAATGACGGGTCATTCCATCTGTCTCAAACAAAAGGTTAGAAAAAATTATATACATAAGTCGATCTATAGTGAGATTAATCATATATAGTTCCTAAAATGGACTTATACTTCATATATCATACTGCTTAATATAATAAAACTAGTTTCTACTAAACAGGGACTTCCTGTAGGCCAGTGGTAGGCGATAAAGGCCAGTCGCACTTCGGTTGTGGGTTCGATTCCCACAGCCTTGTCCGAAGCGATGGGTTGTCGCCCGTCCTGCAGGTTGTCCTTTTTGTAAAACTATATTACTATAACATCCCATCAATAATATCGAGAAACTTATATCCTTAAACAATACTAACTTATGTCTAACATAATCTATTCCAATCTTTAGTCTTAACCATAATACTGCATTCCACTCTAATAACATAGTGAAAACGATAACAGAGATTTAATACCATCATTGATCCCCATATATCATAAGATATGTTTTGTTGGTCACATTCCAAACATTTAAAGTCCTTAATGATGTATTCTCTTGAATACCCATTGAACCTTAGTGAAAACATGAATGCAGTTAAATGTTAACACTTTCCACATACCAAAATCCTCAAAATTCTATACACTCAAACCATGATATCACTTAGTCCTTATATCAATCATGAGCTCATGAATACTGTCAAATATTTCATTTTTTCATTTTCCCTTCATTATGCGCATATCATATTTTTTTCAAAAATACCTCAATCACTTCGAATACCACATTAGACCAATACATAAATATTCCAATACACCATAAAAGTACCTCAACAACATTATTCTTGAATACCAATACATAAACACTTCAGTCCATCCACTTCAATGACTGTCCTGGAATAAGTCCTTCCTTGATTTAGAAGTATCTTTTTAGGTCAGGGCATTGAGTTGGGTAATGCCCATGTTCTCCACAAATAAGACATTGAACTCCATAACAATCTGTCACTCTATGACCCTTTTCTCCACACAGATAACATCGGTCCCTCCATTTGAGGTATTCCTCAAGGTTCTTCTTCCCTTCTTTAGAAATCTCAATCTTTCTTTCTTTATGCTCCTCAACATGCGAACATGCATAATAGTTTATCTTCCTCTTCTTTGATGAATTAGTCATACCACTAAATTTCACCTTGTTAATCATATATCGCGATGACTGATTTGGAATAATCACAATATCTTTATCTCTAGGCATTACACAATTTTGTTGCTCATAGTCACAAATTTGTCCATTGGATTCAATGTTAACCGAATTCCTTCTGGTTCCCTCCATTAACTAAAACACAAAAAGAATTTTGTGAGAGGAGAAATCATGCTAGGGAAGAGAACATAGTAAAGGGGGAGCACCCTCAATATCTAACATCTTAGGTTAAATTCTAAGATCGTTACCGTAGTTCTAGGACTATATCCTATACGTATACTTAACCTTAGGGACATCCCTAGACATACCATAGAAATATCTCTAGGGATCTCACTAACGTTTTCGTATCCTAGTTTCCAAAGGTTGACTAAACCTTTCCTCTGATACTAACTGTAGAGACCCGTATCTTGACGTACATTGACATTACATTACTTTTGCGGAATACTTAGTACATTAAACAAAACACACACACAAGGACCGTAATAGTTTAGTGTCTTTGGAAACTCGGACTATAATCTTCTAATCGTGGTGAAAGATCTTCAAAATCTCCCATAAAGATCTTCCTTTTTTTTACCTAAAACCTTTCTTTATATCCTGGGGAAAAGAAAACATAAAAGGGTGAGCTCAAATGCTCAGTAAGGGTAAACAAAAGAAATATCAATCACATCATATTCATAAGAACATAACATTTTGGAAATCATAACCTGCAAAAGAGAGCATAATTTCATAATCATGGGATAAATCATGGCAGTGAAAAAGTAATCCCAATAATCATAACTTAAAACATGAAACTTTGTGGCATACACACATAATCATAGAGAATAATTTCTTGTTAGTCAAGACTAATTGCCAAGACTATCTTAGTGGACAAAGTCCCTTTCTGAATCGAGTAACCCTCGTTTCAGTCCTGTTTCACTGAACCGGTATAACCTACCATTCCAGCCATGTCTATCTCATGAGATATAAAATCATTACCCAATGCATTGGAGGGAGATATAGGTCCCACCCATATTATAATGAATCCTTTCTTATGTGTGCCACATAATCATAAACCATACATCATAGCGTAACCCATGTAATAAAAATGGGATTCTTAAACAACATGACATCATAAAACCATTCATATAAGATAAAGGAATTCATAAACATAATTCCATCACAACATAGTCAAATCAATGTAAAAATATGGATAGAAACAGAACCCTTTATTATCTTAGATGGAAAATAATTTTGATAAAACACTTGAAATGAATTCTTGAGGAAAATATCCTTTCTTCTTCATAATAAATTTCTTTTCAAAAAGCATCATGAAATTTTAATAGAAAGAGATTTTATTGAAAATAGTCATGAAATCTTTTGAAGGAAGCTTCATGAAAATAAGGCTTTATAAAACCGTAAAAATCCGTTCGTGCCGTATAAGTTAAAAAAAAAACATTCTTCGTACTTTTGTCGGAAAAGTCAAAAAGTACCTCGTATGAAAAACGACAAAAGATTCCTTTCATACGTATTACTAAAAACTCACCGAAGGGTAAAAATGGATTTAAAAAATTTTAGGTGGATGGAAATAATATTACATATTGAGTAAACATGGATGTGGATGATAAAATACACCCCAGTAAATACTTACGAATAAACAATCTCGGATAAAAATGAGATTGTGATATTTCCCTTACCTTAGGTCCGATTTGCTTCGTATGTGTCCGAACCTCCTGTATAATGATTTAAATAATGTCATTGACTTATTACAGAATCATATTCATTGTTATGATATCATATATGGTTCACTTATGACATTATATTACCCGTTCTTTTGTAAATTCCATGTTAAAGAAGCGTTTTGGGTAAAATCGTTTCATTTATCGTAGGTGTTTTGAATTGTTGTTATTGACATCATTATTACTTATATCATGATTTACTTACTTCCAGAATATAAAATATGATTTATATATCATATATATTCAGTATATATATATATATATATAATAGATAGATAAATGAAATGAAAAACACCGTTAATGGAGACGGTAGTCCGTACATACGCATGAATGCTGTTTTCCTTTCCTTATTGTCTTGAATGGAAGTAAGTAGACGACATACATATATATACATAAATCCATATATTTCATTATTATTTCTTATATATACTTTATAATCATTCTTTAATGGTTAACATGGAGAATGAATCTCATCGCGTCGTGGAGACGGTAGTCCGTACGTACGCACGAGCGATGATATCATTTCCATAAATATTGAATTGAATTGGAGTGGATTATAAAATATATCAGAATCAATATGATGTTTTAATAACTATTTATAGTTATTATTTACACCATTATACCCATCCATGTAAGGTGGTGGTGGAAAATAGATTACACCACGGCGTGGAGACGGTATTCCGTACGTACGCACGCGCGGTGATTTCTTTTTCCTTAGGATGGATAGATGGTGAAATAGGGTTGTTTAATACTTATAATAACATATCAGTATATGAGTGATACTGATGTTATTACTTCATAATGAAACAACCTAAGAAGAATAAGTGGAAGAAGAAATAAAGATGAAAGAATTGGTAACGGTAATTACCTCTTCTTTGAAGCGCCTTTTGGAGACCTCCTCTTAGGGAACTAAAATTGGTCTTTGAGGAATACAAGAACCTCTAGGTTGTTTCTAGGGAAGTGGAGAAGAGATTTTGGCAGGGGTTGGCCGAGCTTGAGTGCTCAAATTGGTGTGAGGAGGAGGGGGAGGAGGTGTCCTTTTATAAGGGAGGAGAGGGGCACCTTAGGAATATCTCAAAATATTATTTTATATTAAAGTCAAAATCAGTTTATAATGGTTCCAAAGGGTCTTATTTCGAAGCTAAAGTGGGGATGGGTCGAAATCATATCAACCAATAGGATTTAGACAAGTTTAGGGTATTATTTTAACCTTATCAATTTGATTTAACTCTAAGTTAAATAATTTAACTTTTACCGTGTCTTTTTGTTTTCTTTCACTATATGGTTAATACACTTACTATACAATGCCAAACGAACCCCAAATTGTTTATTATTAATATATATATTCTTATCTAAGTCATGTGGCCGAACATTAGATTTTTAGGAATAAAATAACAATTAATAATATAATATTTGATTTAAAAACTATTTTGTGTCAATTTTGACACTATTTGATATATGATTTTTGTGAAAGTCATAACAGAATTATATGTTAGAACCAAGTTAATTAAATAAACAATAATATATAATAGTAACCTAGAAAATTAGTTTAAGTCATAAAAAGTCTCAAATTACATTCATTTGAGCATTTATAACATCAATTATGTTAATATTTCCTTAAAAGGGTAATTACTGCATCATCGTTGTGTCATAAATAAATTAATTTATTTAAAGTCTAAAAATTATAAATAAAATATCATTATGTAGGAAATCTTTTTAGCTTTCTAATTAATATTTATAGTCTAATTTATCTTATGTATAACCCCATATTAAAAATGTTTTAGTTATTAAACTTTGATTTTAACTCTTTTAACTCTTCTTTGAATTAAATAATAATAAATGTCCTAATCTAATCCAAGTGGGCCTAAATGGTCATATTTTATTCATAAGGTTGTTTTTGGTCGAATTACACTTATCCAATAGAATTAGGACATGTTTTAGGGTAATATTAATATCATTCTTACCCTTAATTACCCTATTTACTTTTAACCGTGGTAAATAAAAGTAAAAAGTTACTATTCATCAAAAATTATTTTCATCTCATTGAACCACATTTTACTTACTGACATCAACCGTGTCTCTCGGATTTTTGAAATTCCATTCACAGAAGCGGTAAAATTAAGTTTTATGAAAAATTCAGTTTTTTTAACTACCACTTAGTAGTTTCACTATTCATCAAAAATTGATGTTTTTCAGAACAATGCCAAAATTTCATCCTAAGCTATATTTCATATTCCGAACTCAAAAATGAAGTCTATTTTTCCAAATTCATAACATATAAGTTGTATTAATTAATTTTATAATTAAATCCCGCTGTTAAAACAAATAGCGTGTTTTTAAGAAACAATATCTATCAAAAGATTTACACTAGTTTATAACTGGTTTAAATGTGAAATTACATCCAATGTCCAACATTGTATTAAATTGTAAAAATATATTCTAAATACACTTTAAAACCACTCTAATTAATAATTTATAAATATTAATTATTTCGATTAAAAAAGTTGTTTTTAATTAAAATTTAGTAATTTTCACTATTCATCAGAATATGAAAGTTATCCGAAATGTACCAAAATCTCACCTTAGGCTAAATTCGATATTCCGAATCCAAAAATGAAATCCATTTTGAAAAATAAAATTTACAAAATTTTAAAAAGTGGTTATTACTATTCATAACGGCTAGTTTTAATAACATTTTAATAGCATATCGCTGTTTAGTGAAACTCGTTATTGCGTACTACACACGCTATCGAGGAAGGTCGCGATTGCGTGTAATGCAAGGCAAGTCAAGGATGCGTGTTGTGCAAGATCCTTTTCGTGTAGCGTACAACACAAGACATTAGTGAAATAAAAAGAATATTTTTCATAAAATCTCGGGCTGTTATAGTTTTAACATGGTTTATGATTTATTTTATATTCATTTTGGTCTGGTCTTCAAAGTTTTATGGTTTATAAACCCGCGATGGGTGATTTTGGGTATGCATTTCCATTACGCCAAGGATTTGAGGAAGGATATCCCTTGAAAAACCCTTTATCATTTAATTTTCATCATTTTAATTCTGTCATAACCTTATTTATATGATATTTACTTTTGTGAAACTTTGGTTTTAAAAGTTTTGTGTGCAAATTATGTTTTATGACTTATTTTGTTAAAAATATAGTTGTTTTGATATAAATGTGCACTCTGCGTGTTTGAAAAATTATTCCATGAGAATTTTCACATGGTTTATAGTATTTTGAATATGTCTCAGTATCTTTATTAACATTATGTAATGAAAATGGTGTTTTATCCTTTTTTAAGTGCTTAACATAAGTTGTTTTTTAAGGAGTTCATGCCATGTGTTCGGTAAATTGCCCGGTTGGTTTTTATGTGTCCAGTGCAATTTAAAATAATTTTTTGGATTTATAAATATATTGGAAGCATGTAAGAAAATAATTTTGGGATCCGTTTATGGTTTTAAAATTAGTATTTGGTTTTACAAACAAATGGTTTTTTGTTTACAACATGTTTGGGGCCGAGTTGCCGGAAAATGGCCCGTTTCACATTCTTATAAAAATGGTTGTGTTTTGAATATGTCACCTGAGTGTTTTAAGGGATTTATGAATGTGGTTTTATTATGTAAATGGTTTTTACACCCCTCCTTAATAATATTGAAATGCATAACTTTGTCAAATGTATGTTTTGAGAAAATGTTTAAAGGCTCGTTTGGCCATTCCTAAAAATGAAGATTGAGTGTTTTACTTGTATATACCAAGTTGTGTGGTTGGAATTGTATTATGTTCCATGAAATGATTTTATTAAATATTTTTGGGGCTTCCAAATATGGTTTTTTAAGGTTTTGATGTGTGTTTAAAATTGAAAGAGTGTTTTTGAATGAGTTTTATGTGAAAAGCCACAATACACTCCTTGAAATTGTTTTACGAAAATATTTAGTGGTTTGTTGATTTGTGAAAGAAATGTGAAGAATGTTTGTTGGATGTTTGTGTGTTTATGGTTTGAGAATGAAATTTTTATGTGAAATGTGTATTTGATAATATTTTTATCTTGATTGAGCACTAAAGGGAATCTTAGGTATCTAGGTGGGCGGATGTGTACTAGTTTGCTAGTGATCCTGTAGGGTTTGTCCCCTATTTCACGCAGAAAGTTTGAAGATGAAAACACTAACTAAAATGTGAGGATGATGATGTTGGGGGACCACTAGGTTATGGGCATTATCCCTACTATTACGTCATGTGCATGATAATAGATATTTATTATGGTTACTTACACCGAGATACGAGTTACCTGGGGCTCACAACTTAATAGTTCCTAGGGTTGTTCCTGTGACTTGTGCTCATTTGATCTTTTTTACTCACCATCGGCATACGGTGTGTTTGGTTTGTAAATTCAGTAGTGTGTGTGATTTATTTAAAAGGTCAAATTCTTTAAATCATCCCTCTTGAAAACTATTTTCATTTTGATGTTTCCCATCTTTGAAAGTTGTTACTTGCATTCTTGTTTATAAAACATTCAAGTTTTTGTCTGGTAATTTTTTATAGCATGGGACCTCGTTTGGAAGAAAAAACTTTATATTTGTATATAAAAATTAAAATTGATGTTTCCTTTATTTTATAGGATGTGCATTTGGAATAGAATATCGGGCTAACTTGCTGAGTTTTAATACTCACGCCTATAGTCTTCTTCTGTTTTGAGCCATTGTGCATGTTTTAGCTTGAGTTTGATAACCTTAAAAGATATGTGAACATTTTTTTGGAGTGTTAACAGTGGGGTCACATGGAGTTAGTTTGTTATCGGGTTTGTTTAGTTGAGTTGTTGGCTCAGTTTTACTTTCAGTTTCATGGAAAAATAATGTTCAGTTCAATTTTTATATAAATTCATTTTGGGTTATCGATTTGTTTCCGCTGTTTGTTTGATTGTTCATATATGGGAGAAATAGTTCCCTTGTATACTCTATTGATGACCTTGGTTCTTGTCACCATCCCAGGAGGATCTGGAATGCCTCTTGGGACTTGTCCCGGGTTGGCCGGGGTGACCGATTGAGGGTCTACTCAGACTGGTTCGTGAAAATTCCACATAAAGAATATATTAAAATATTAGAGAGGAAATTCTAAGGCCTTTAAAAATATGAATATTTACAAGCTCTAACACATTTTTTTATGAACTGCATAACATGTTTTCCAAAATATTCAATAAAATAAATATATAATTATGACCACATACCAAAAATCTATTTTTATATTTAGAAAAAATGTAAAAATTTCTATAATTTTAAATTTATATGTAAAATAAATATTTTTAAATGTCTATATGTAAATAAAAAAATAATGAATATATTCATTGAAATTTTTTATGATATATATACATTACAATTTTTACAGTAAATTATTTCATTAAAATGATCATACTTATTCTTAAAGTAAAAACATCATTCATAAATTCTATTAGGCATAGAATTTTTATCATTGATTCATGGGTGTACAATTTGAAACCTATAATTAAAATACAACGAAATAAATATATATTCTGAAGTGGTACATTTAAATTAGTTAATATTATGTTCAATATTTAAAATATATATTTTATTTAATTCACCTACATATAAGTATTTATATTAGTTGAACCCTTCTTATTATCAAAATAAAGTGATAGTGTACCAATTGAGATATGTTTTATTGTAGAGATTGTATTTATATATGTGCTTGAATATAGAATTTTTTATCACAAACAAGTCTAAAAATATATGCTTATATGGATAGAAAAATTATTGATTGTGAATTTATTATTGAAATATAATATGATCTAAAAAAATTAATTATTTAATTACATTTTAGATGATCATAAATAAACCAAAACTAATTGAACAATGTCTAAATATAGTTGAGAAATTTTATTAAAACCTCATTCAATATGGAAAAATACCTATTTTCATTGGAATTAACTATTATCCATAATATTTAATGAATAAAATAATATAGATAGTGGTATATATTATTTCAGAGTTATGCTTTTATGAAAAGAAATACCTCTTCAGTAGTATTCTACTCATGTGATTCATAGTATAATTAATAAATTTGAAATTTATTTTAAATATTACTATGTTATTAGTGTTGGGAATATATAATATGAATGTCAAATACACTATATGTATTTTAATTAGGGTTTGTAATTGGTAATATCATTATATTTACTAAAAATGTACATTCTAATTTGATTAAATTATAAAACAATATAAAAAGTAAATAGTTAAAAATTTTCTATAACACCCAATGACATTACAATATTTCCATTTTAGAATAAATATGATCTTTTTCCTAGAAGGGTTTTTATGAAATAAAAACCTATGATTAAGTTACATGGAACAAAATGTTTTTATTTATATACATGGAACACTGTGGATAGCATATGTTACACGCAACAGTGGAATTCTATAATGTCCTTCATTATAATCAAGACCAACATCTACCAAACAAAAATTGATTATGAATATATTATTATGTAATATAATGAGATATAACCTAGAAATTAAATTATAATATATAAATAATATTAAATAACCTCTAATAATATATGGTTTTATTATTTAAATAAAAATTATTTAGAGATGAATATGAAATGAAATTTAATATATAGATTTTTTAATAAGAAATCTAATTTTATGATCCAAAAGGAAATTTTTATTAATAAATGTAATTCATTAATATTAGTGAATGATAGTAATGTAATATATATATTATTAATTCAATAAAATATTTTTGGCATTCATACAATAGATTTTTTGTGCATAAGATATGAACAATCCCAATCCTATGCATAACTCCTATATTTTTCTAAAGATAATTCTTTCATATTTTAATAGAGCATTACAATTATAAATAAATCTTTATCGGATTTAAATAGAGCAATAGAATTATAACAAAAAGATTCAAAAAAATTAAATTTTACATGTAAAACTAATATTCAGTTTTAAAAATAGGATGGTCAAAATAATGTTAAGGTGATTTTTTAAAATTTTCTGAAATATTTTATTTTTTGATGAATATTGAATAATATTCACTTTTAATTGATAATAGCTTTTTTCCTAATTTATTTTTAATGATAAACTATATTTTTTATTTTTTTTAATGCTTAACTAGACAAAATTTAAATATATTCCTCCAATTTGGTCTATGTTTTTCAATTTCACATTGATATTGTATTTAAAAAAATGTCATTTATTTAAATATTTTACATTACAATCCTATTTTAAAATCCCATCCACTGGATTCATTTTAAGTGAATTTTTTTAAACATATCTGAATTTAATTTTTAAATATTGATTACAGATTTGGCATTATAATAGTTTACCAATTTTAGTATGTTGAATTTTTTTATAAAAAATATTAGTGAAAATAATTATAAATAATTACAGTGAATTAGGAAAAATTAAGCTTAACAAGGGTCTAATCGTTATTCATATGAAGATAGATGACCAGGAAATTCTTTCAAAAACCATTTTCTTCCAATATTTAAATAACTCCACTTATTGTATATAATTTTTATTAATACTGAAATAACTTTATGTTATTTAAACATCTCAATTGTGGTTACCATTTTATATTTTCAATAATTCCACTCCTCCACTACAAAAGGTCACCCACCCCCTAACTTATTCATACCTATAAAAAAATTTGATAATACATACTAGGACCATGTAGATCCCAATATTCTCCCCACTAATCATGTAATTCTCACGTTGGATAGAAATCAAACCATAGAATCCTTTTTGTGTAAACTAAAAGGAGTTACCAGAATAAGAGGTAACATTCTTCAACACTGTTGTTTCATTTCATTATCCACCCCTCATTTATTTGTAGATAATTAATATATAATAACCTCAGAATATTAATATATATATATATCATTTTTAAAAATTCTTTTTTAAATATACTGACAGACACTTTCATCAAATGGTATACACAATCATAATTCTTGGTTATGGAGAACTACCGCCTCGTGAACCGATGTTAGTATTTCTTCCTTTACCACATTTCATTGTTGATTATAAGGATGTATTTATTGTTAATATATAATATATAATATATATATAATTTATTTATTATTATTTAGTTCATATATAACATATACCAGCATGCCTTCCGTTTTGTGGGAATACGATTACTTCGTTTGTGGATGTGTGGACTACCACATCATCAAATTGATGTGATTCATTCACACTAAACATAGAAGGCATGGAAGATGGTTTAATAAAAATATGTGATATATATAACATGAAAATGATAATTTAATAATTATATAAATATATAAACATATAACTTAATTTTTATACATGAAAATAAAATGGATGTAGTGTTCATGGTTACGTACGAGGATGGTTTTACATTTGTTGTTCAACATGACAGTTACATGATTAATTGGGAAAATATTGATAATTTGTGTATTTTAATCAATACATATATTTTAATATAATTCAGGTTTTTAATTTAGTAAATCAAGGAATATATATATGAGTAATTATTTGGACATGAACTATAGGGGTTGTGGACCTGTTAATGCAATCCCCTAGATGCAATGGTAGTCTCATTCGATGAACCAATTGGCTATATTAAATGGTTATTTACCATATATTATTTCATCATTCATGATGATAAATCTTCATAGAAAAGTTAACTTGTTCTTGGGATACATTACATCCAACAAGGAAGAATTTTCATCATTTAGTATTATGTTATTATTTTTCATGACAAATTTCCTTTGAAATTATCAACAGATTCATTTTTTTTATCTTTTTATTAACTAAAAGGAATGTGTGTACATTTATTTAACATTATATAATTATTATATAATTATAATTCTATTTAAATTTAATGTTCTTTTATTTACCTTTTTATAATTACTGTTCATTATTAATTTGTAATATATTTCTCTATACATAATCCTTACAATGTAGTTGATATCACCCTTGTTTTTTTTCTTTTAGCATGTGATGGAGAATAAATATGTGAATAAGATTTCAAATATTTTATTAATTTAATTTAATTATGTATCATGTATTATTTTTGATTTCCCAATGTAATATGGGTATGATGTATATAATTTGGATTTCCCAAAATTCTTAACTGACTAGTCCTTTCATATTTTATTCCTTGTAATCATGATAATATAATAAAGTGAGGCACTCCCTATGAGTTTCTCAGGTTGGGGAATTACATTTTCTCAACAATGAAAATATGCGAGAAAACATATCCATAAATTACCTCTAAAATAATATCAAAATAGGATGATTTATATATAAATTGACTCTTAAAATTCATTTATGTTATAATTTTTTTAAATGGATTTAATGGAAATATCAACCTTAATTGAAATATTTAATGATGTTTGATCAATATTGTGGAGTCCATTATTTTCATATATCATTTCTATATATATATATATATATTTATTATAGAAATTTGGTGTAATTTTTATTATTATTTATCAAAGTTGTAAATGTTTATGTTGGATGAAATAGATTCAGATGAATTAAAGGGCTACAAGTTCTATAATTCCAAATCAAATTCCATGTAATCTTTGAGACATGGGACATTTAAAATTTCGTTATGGATATGATTTATACGTGTTAATGAAAAAATACACAGGGTGTACATAATAGTATATATGTTGGTGTTAGATACTCTCTCTGCCTTTGTTGTGAATGAGTGTTGATCCACTGGGGTATTATGATAAAAAAGATAAGGTCTTCCGTCTATCATAGGATCTTATAAAAATATATAATATATGCGGTTTCCCTCTAGACATGAACTATTCCACCATAAAAATTTATATTTGAGATAAATTTTTATTATTTGAAGTTTTTATTGAAATTTGTTCATAGAGAGGGTAAATCATATCTAGGCCTCTTTGTATGTGCCTTAGAATAAATAATGGATGGTCACTAATATTGTGATGAATTTATGGGCTTTGTTGAATACCAATAATTAAGATGATATTGTCATTATGAAGATCATGGTAATATATTATTGTATTACACCCAGTTTGAGGTATATAGACTTTGTTTATAAATTTTTATGTGTTTATTGTTCATGGGATGAGTTGGGAAGAGGTTGGGAGTGTTTGGAATGGTTTTGGATGAGTTTGGATACTTTTAAATTAGTGCACGGTTTGAGCACGATTAAGGGAAACTGTGCGGATGCTCCAGGAAACCGTACTGGGGGAGAGAGTAGGCTTCGCATGGCCTACCAAGGTTTTCCAAACCATGCGAGGAAAACATGAAGACCCTTGATCTAGAGGTAGTGGCGTGCACACAGTTAGCACACGGTTTGGAAAACCGGGAGGGCTAACCGTGCGACCACATAATGATGGTGTATTTATGTCCGGGCTCCCTCGTACTTGACCTAAAAGACTCCAATCTTCTTCCACTGGAGCCTCACAAGGGATTTTGGGTTCACAGGGGTTAGAGGGGCTCTCCCACTTGTCTTGGAAGGATTTTGAAGATGGTTCTTGGCAGTTTGAAGGTGGTTTCTCCCGGGTAAGTCTCTCCTCTTAGTTTCCTTGTGATTTTCTCTAGATCCACATCCCTCTCTTTCTTGGTTTTCTAGATCTACACAGTTTGTGTATAGATCTAGGGTTGTTTTTTCCATAGATGTTGATTTTAAGGATTGCGAATGTTATGGAAGGAATATATAGAGGTTTCGATGGTGCGTTCTCCAGATTTGAGGCACCGTTGTTCGTGGGTCGATTTCTCATGATCCCTAAAGGTAATTGGATTATCTCTCAACTCCACTTTGTTAGATGTAGTTATTCTTTGTTAAAATTAATTTTTGTGCTGAAAATTAATTGGGATTTTTTATGCGAAATTGGTTGGAAATCAATTTGGGGATTTTTGGGAAAAATGGTGGTTCATGGTGAAATGATATTATTATGGATTTTAAAATATAGATTTTATAATGGGTTTTTGTGATTGATTTGGGAATATGGATAATGAAAAATGGTTATCAATAAATCTGTTGTTTTATTGAAATGTTGTTTGGCATGGAAGATGATTTTCAATAAATGGGTAATTTATTGAAGTGGAGTTATATGCAATGGAATTTGATGATTTCATGTTGTTGTGACCTTGATGGGTTATATTATTGGTTGTGATTGGTTTGAAATATTGTGTGGAAGTGGGAAGGATGTCTCACTAAAAAAGGTGATGGATAGTGGTTGGATGAACCACCATATGGTAGTGGTCTGGAAGTGCCACTGGGTGTGAATGGGTGAACGAGTTGGACGAAAGCTCCACCGTTTTGATTGTTGGTGTGAATGGGTGAATGGGTTGGACAGAATCTCTATCATTTGGTTGTTTGGTTGTTTGTTGTTAATTTCATTACAAGTTGAAAATTATTGTGCTATTGTGTAAATGATGAAATGTCTTTTGACGTATTTGGTTGACATTCCCTTGGTTGCTTGGTTTGGGTGAAATGGCTTGGTAAGAATGGGGTTGGCTTATGGAAATGGTCGCACTTGTGATTATTTTATATAAATTGTTTTATATAAATGTGCCAATGTTTTTATCATCTTGGCTTGTGTAGGGAATTCATTTTAGGGAATCCTACTATGTTTTAGTACTCACCTCCTACTTTGGCACGTTGGTGTCTTCGCATATCTCTTGTATCGTGACGTGGGAAAAGGTAAGGCATCAACCTCATTTAGTGGGGTGTTGGGATGTATTGGTGGATCTTGGAGCCTGAAGCATGGTGTGGAGCTATGGTGGTGTCATGGCTCATGGTGTTTCCTTTTTTGGTGGTCCTCTTAGTACACTGATGTTGTTTTCGGTTGTGTTGGCATGTGAGATCGTTATGGATTATCTGGTTGTATATTGTTAATGTATGAGTATGGTTTTTTGTTGACATTTATCATATAGTTTTGGATTGTTTGGTTGGTTTTGTCTTATGAGAAAATCGTTCCCCAAATTTTTCTTGGATCCCTCAGCATTTATTTCCAGCTTTTAGGGCCTTGGGAACGTCGCTTAAGGCCAAGTAACCCTCACCATATCCACAAGCCAATGAGGTAGGGGTAGGGTGTTACAATTGGTATTAGCATGTTCGGTCCATTGGAATTGATTCTCAGATTTGGAGTTGACATTCGTTGTGGTATATTCCTTGATTTGGGATGGTAGGAAGGCATAGGAATGTCAGAACATGGAATGTATCGTATAAAAGGATGTAACTAACCCTTTTATGCTGAAATTCTTGTTACCAGGGAGTTGGGTACATAAGTGTTTTGGAGACCCTTATAGGCATTGGATATCTCAATGTCGTGGGTGTAGCCAATGAGATGATCATGGAATGCATGGTAGAAATTAATTCCCACTAGAATTAATATTTCATTGTGGTATAATGATTTATGATGTGATATGAATGTGTGGATTTTCAAAAAAACTGAATTGGGTTTCAAAATGGAAGGATTTGAAACATGGAAACTGGTGGTATTTTGAAAATAGTTTTGTTTTCCAAAATGGTGAAACATGGGAAATGTGAACTTGTGGAAATCCTTGTTTTGATAGTGTTGTGTAATGTGATTTGAATTGGGAATTATTCATATCTACGAATGTGAGTCTCATGGGTGTTTTTTTTCTGTTTATAGAAATGGCACCGAGTAGGCATCGTAGAGACCAACTGTAAGTGGCTGATGAGAACGTGGTTACACCTGAGCCCCAGGTGAACTACCAGTTAATGCAAGGTATAGTGCAAGCATCCAAATCAATGGAAAGTGGATATAATGTTTGTCAACCATGGCATGTGGATCATGCAGTTCAGTTTCAAAAGCATAATCCACCCATCATTAAGGGTGATTTAGATCTAGAGAGGGCAGAAGAATAGTGGAATAGAATGAACAAGATCTTCGAGTTCTTGGGAACACTGGTAGAGTTAAAAGTGATGTTGGCAACGTATATGTTGGAAGATCATTCCCTTCAGTGGTGGGAGTTGGTAGTCCAAGCAAGGGAGGACCAGGGTGTGACATGGTAAGGATTTGATGAATTGTTTAATAAACAATTCTACCCACATACGTCTAGAATTCAGTGCATGAATGATTTCTTCAGTCTGAAGAAAGAGCATATGTCTGTGATGGATTATTCAGCTATGTTTATGAACTTTGTACGGTTTTCACCCGAGGTGGCGGGTAGCACGTTGTTGAAGGCCATGATCTTTGAAGTGTGGTTAAGGCAATAAATCCATTCAAAGATAGCAGTACTATGTATAGATTATTACACAGAGATGGTGAATAGAGCCTCGGTGGCTGAGTGGGATCTATTGGGCACTCCAGGCAGAGGATGCATGGTAGTATCCTTGGGGAATAGTGGGAACTATAACGTTGGGTTCAAGTGGAGGAGGGAAACTTATTCCCAGGGCGGGAACATGACACATAATCCGACGGTAGGATCGGTAAATATTCCTATGAAGCCCGAGAGGAAGTAGGGATGTTTTTAGTGTGGTTCTACGAACCACATCAAGAGGAATTTTGTGACACAACCTCGAGCATGATAGAATTGTAAGAATATGGGACATCTGTAGCGTTATTGTCGGAATGCTCCAAGTTCAGGTGCGTGTGATACTACTTAGGGATTGCATACGTCGTATGCTTCGGCTGGACAGGGGCAGCAACATACCCCTTGGTAGCAGAGTAAAGTGGGTCATGGTGATTCATGGAATACTATGACGCCTCAACAGGGTAATAAAGAGAACAGTGTGGATGCAAAAATGTGTTTGGAGAAAAGAAGGTTATGGTGGTTGATCATTTGGGACCATCCATGGTGCAAGGTACTATTATTTTAAATTCTACCATGATGCAAGTGTTGTTTGATATGGGTGCCTCACACTCTTTTATTGTTTCACGTGTGGTTGAGTTACTATTATTTTTTATTCTACCATAAGGTGGATTTTTTCAGTGCTTTATATGGATGGGTTTGATGTAATCCTAAGAATGGATTGGCTGGTGGCATTTAAGGCTCACATCGACTGTGATGCGCGAACAATGGCTTTTACGACACTTGATGGCTTTATACATCTCTTTAGAGGAGATGGGCATGAAAGGCAGGGTGCAACGGGTTTGTTGGCACCAGCAGTGGGCACATTATCATAACAGTTGGCAGTGTTTTCATTTGAATCAGTAGAGGGAATTGAGCAGAGTGTTCTTCCAGCAATGGTGGATTAGTTCATGGACATTTTTCCTGAAGAATTCTATGGGTTACCTCCCCTAAGAGAAGTGGAGTTTAGGATTTATCTTCTTCCGGGGACCAGTCCTATCCCACTTCTGTCTTATCGGATTGAACCTATTGAATTGTGGGAATTGAAATTCTAGTTGGAAGAGTTAGAAAACAAAGGTTTTATCTGGCCTAGCACATCTCTTTGGCCAGTGCCAGTGTTGTTTGTGAAAAAGGCAATTGGAACTTTGAGGTTCTGTGTTGATTATCGTAGACTAAACCAAGTTAGGATAAATAATAGAGATCCACTACAACGAATTGATGATTTTTTTGACCAGTTTAGGGGAGCCCAGTGGTTCTCCAAGATCGACTTGAGGTTGAGATATCATCAATTGTTCTTGAGGAAGGATGATATTCATAAAACAACTTTTAGAAGTAGATATGGACATTATGAATTTGTGGTTATGCCTTTTGGTCTAATTAATGTACCAACAATGTTCATGGCATTGATGAATCAGATATTTTAGAGATATCTGGATTCATTTTTGGTGGTGTTTGAAGATGATATTCCAGTGTATTCGAAGACAAGGGTGGAGCATGAGTAGCACTTGGAGACAATGTTGGGGATCTTGAGGGATCATCGGTTGTATACCATATTGTCAAAGTGACACTTTTGGATACATGTGGTTTGTTTTCCTGGCCCTATGATTTATGAAAGGGGTGTTTCTATGGATCTAGAAATGCTAGAGGCTGTTATCTCATGGAAACCACCCAAGAATGTGTTTTAGAAACGGAGTTTCCTTTCTCTAGCTGGGTTTTATCGGCATTTTGATTCTGATTTTTCACATTTGGCTCCCCAATGACAGCTTTGAAAAGAATGAATGTTTCATTCTAATGGAATGAACAGTGTCCGCAGTGTTTTTAAGAGTTAAATGATCACCTTACATCAGCTCCAATCTTGATTTTTCCAGAATCAGTAAAATGGTACGTGGTGTATTGTGATGCATTAAGATCATGGTTGGGGTTCGTTCTCATGAAAGGGAATCATGTGGTTGTGTATGGATCACGACAGTTGAGGTTGCATGATAATAACTTGCAAAATCATATATTGGATTTTTCTATTGTGGTTCATACTATGAAAGTGTGGCATCGATATCTCTTCAGTGAGGAATTCACGGTATACACAGATCATAAGAGCTTGAATCACATTTTACAACAGAGGGATTTGAATATGAGTCAAAGGAGATGGATGGAATATCTCTAGATTATTGATTTAAACATGATATACACACCAGGTAATTGAAATTTGGTGGCAGATGCATAAAGTAGAAAATCATATTCTTGGGTGGTGAAACCGGAATCAGACCAGTGGAAGTTGATGTCGGTTATAGCTGACATATGGTTGGAATGTGAGGACCAGGGTGATAGAGAAGTCTTCTTTCCAGTTTTGATGATTCCTGACATATTTGTCCTGGTTAAAGAGGATCATATATTTTATTCTGAGTGTGTAGCCATGGAGTCAAGACTCAATGGTGGGGCTACCATTGAGAGTTGGAAACTGAATAGAGATTCAGTTTTGTGTTTCCGGAATAGGATGGTTGTACAAGTTTCTTGTCAAGAGGATCTTCTTAGGGCGTATCATCATTCCATGTGGGATGTTCATCCTGGAATTCAGAAAATGTATAAATTGTTGAAAGCACAGTTCTGGTGGGATGGTATGAAAAGAATAGTTGTTGAGTTTGTTTCAAGATTCTTGACTTGTCATCAGGTAAAGGCAGAGGATCAGAGGCCAATAAAAATGCTGCAGTCTTTACCAATCCATTTTTGGAAGTGGGAGCAAATTTCTATGGATTTTATCATAGGTCTCCCAAGAACGGTCAGGACACACAATGCAATTTGGGTTATAGTGTATCGGCTAACGATGTCGTCCCACTTCATCTAGATTCATGAATCTCATATGGTGGAGGATCTGTCCAAAATCTATAACCGGGAGGTGGTAAAGAGGCATGATGTTCCAATTCGGATTGTATCTGATAGAGATATGAGGATTACATATTGTTTCTGGAAATCCTTACTGCAATCCCTTGGAACTAAGTTGACCACGAGTACGGCATATCACCCTCAGATGGATGATCACTCAGAGAGGATGATACACACTATGCAGGATATGTTGCAGGCATGTGTCATAGATTTTTGTGTCTCGTGGGAAGAGATCTTGTCATTTCTTCAGTTCTCATACAATAACAGTAATCAGCCATCCATACATATGGCTTCGTTTGAAGCATTGTATGGGCGGCCATGTCGTTCTCTATTATATTGGGTGGAAACTGGTGATTCCTCGATGGTTGCACCGAGCCTTGATCAGGAAACTATAGAGAAGATCATGTTGATCAGAAGGATAATGGAGACGTCTCTGAGTTGTCAGAAAATGTAAGCGGATCATCATCGACGACTGTTGTCGTTCGAGGTGAGTGATCATGTGTTCTTGAGAATCTCTCCTAGGATAGGACATCATCGGTTTGGGAAGTATGGAATGTTATCTCCAAGGTAAATTGGACCTTTTGAGATTCTTGAGCTGGTTGGTGAGGTGGCTTATCATTTGGATTTTCCACCTAGGTTTAGTGCAGTTCACAACATGTTTCATGTGTCGCAGTTGAAAAAGTATATGCTGGATCATGACCATGTGATTCGATGGGATCATGTTGAGCTATAACCGGATGCTTCGTTGGTGCACGTTCCAGTGCGAGTTGTTGATAGGAAAGAGAAAGTATTTCATGGTAGAAGAATCGGATTAGTTCGTGTTTTGTAGCAACAAGGTATGATTCAATAGGAGACATGGGAGGCGGAGAAAGATATGATCGCGCAGTGGGATGAGCTCTTTCAGAAAAGGGATGGCTCACTTCATTTTTAGGACAGAATTTCCAATGGTGGGGAGAATGAAGTACCCTCGGTTTGAGGAATTTAGCTTTTGTTTATGCATTTTTATGTGTTTAAAGTGCTTGGAATGAGTTGGGAAGAGGTTGGGAGAGTTTGGAAAGGTTTTGGCTGAGTTTGGAGGATTTTAAATGGGATCACGGTTTGAGCATGGTTAAGGGAAACCATGCGAATGGTCCAGGAAACTGTGCATGGGGAAATAGTAGGCTTTGCACGGCCTGTTCAGGGATTTCCAAACCACGTGAGGAAACAATGTAGACCCTTTCTCTCGAGGTAGTACCATGCACACGGTTAGTGCACGGTTTGCCAAACCGAGTGGTCTAACCGTGCGACCAGTTAGAGGTGGTGTTTTTAAGTTTGGGCTCCCTTGGCATTAACCTAAAACACTCCAAGCTTCCTCCCACTCGATCCTCACTCATGATTTCAGGTTCTCAGGGTTTTGAGGGGCTCTCCCACTCAGTTTGGAAGGATTTTAAAGAGGTTTCTTGGCGGTTTGAAGGTGGTTTCTCCTAGATAAGTCTCTCCTCTTGGTTTCCTTGTGTTTTACTCTAGATCCAAATCCCTCCCTTTCTTTTTTTCTAGATGTACACTTTGTTTGTGTATATAAAAGGTTTTTGTTGCCTTAGATGTTGATTTTAAGGCTTGTGAAATTTAGGGAAGGGATCTAGAGAGGTTTTAGTGGTGTGTTCACCGGATTTGAGGCACAGTTGTTCGTGGGTAGATTTCTTGGGAACCCTAAAGGTAGGTGGATTCTCTCTCGACTCCACTTGGTTAGAACTAGTGATTCTTTGTTACAATTAATTATTTTGTTAAAAATTAATTATAATCTGTTATCATAAATTGTTTGGAAATCCATTTGGGGATTTTCGGGAAAAGGGGGGTTTCATAGTGAAATTTTATTGTGATGGATTTTAAAATAGAGATGTTAAAATTGGTTGTTGTGATTGATTTGAAAAAATTGTTGATGAAAAATGGTTTTCAATAAATATGTTGTTTTATTGAAATGTTGTTTGGAATGTAAAATGATTTTAAATAAATGGGTGATTTATTGAAGTGGAGTTTTATGTAATGGAATTGGTTGATTGCATGTTGTGGTGACCTTGATGGGTTATATTCTTGGTTGTGATTGGTTGGAAATGTTGAGTGGAAGTGGGTGGGAAGTCTCACTATAAAAGGTGATGGATAGCGGTCAGAAGAACCACCATATGGTAGTTGTCGGGAAGTTCCACTAGGTGTGAATGAGTGAACGGGTTGGATGGAAGCTCCACCGTTTTGATTGTTTGTGTGAATGAGTGAATGGGTTGTATGGAAGCTCCAATGTTTGGTTGTTTTCTTGTTTGTTGTGCATTGCTTTCCAAGTTAGAAATTGTTGTTATAGTGTGTAAATGATGAAATGGCTTGTGACATGTTTGTTTGGATTTCCCTTGGTTTCTTGGCTTGGGTGAAATGTCTTGGTAAGGATGGGTTTGGATTATGGAAATGGTTACACTTGTGATTATTTTATATAAACTATTTTATATAAATTTGATAACGGTTTTATGCTAGTGGGGTGTTTAAGGAAGTCATTTGGGGAAATCCAACTGAGTTTTAGTACTCAACCCCTTTTTTTGTCACGTTGGTGTCTTTGTAGATGTCATGTATCGTGACATTGGGAAAGGTAAGGCATCAAACTCCTTTAGTGGTGCGTTGTGATGTCTTGGTAGAGCTTGGAGCATGGAGCTTGTTGTGGAGCTATGGTGGTGTCATGGCTCATGGTGTTTCCTTGTTTGGTCTTCCTCTTAGTACTCTGATTTTGTATTGGGTTGTGTTGGAATTTGAGATCGTTATGGATTATCTAGTTTTCCTTTGGTAATGTATGGGTTTGGTTGTTTTGTTGACATGCATCATATAGTTGTGGATTGTTTGGTTGTTTTTGTCTTATGGGAAAATTGCTCCCAAATTATTCTCGAAGCCCTCAGTATTTATTTCTAGCCTTTGGAACTTTGGGAACGTCACTTAAGGCCAAGTTACCCTCACCACCTCCTAAAGCGAATGATGTAGGGGTGGGGTGTTAAAATGATCCTCATAAAATAAATACTAGAGATAATGATTTTTTTGGAATCCTTGATGTTGTGATAAGTATATTATGAGTCAAGAATATATTGACATAAAAGATTATTTTATTCATTCATTAAAAATGGATTTACGTATTTATGACTCAAAGGCTTGTAATGAAATTTTTACAAAACTATAATTATATACTCATTGTGATTATAAATTGGGGACAAAATACAATCTATATAAAATTTTGAATAAACATGAATAAATTATTTGAACCCACAATTATCATAAAACCCTTAATTTATTTATTGAAACATAGTATGCCAGAATACTGTCATAAAATATATTGGATCCAATAATTTTTTAGGTTTTTCCTCCTTCAAACACATATCTATACATATATATACATGCCACCATAGTTATTATATATGTTTTTTCTTCAAAATTCCATAAAAATTCAATGTACAAAAAACAAATTAAAAAGGATATTATATATATTTAACACATCAATATGAGTTGTTTTTTCGAGTGTTCAGATATATATATATGATTTTTTAAATATGGAGGATATAATTAGAAAAAAATTGGTCACTTCACATATTTCACAAATCCTACAATTACATACAACCCATCAATTTTATTCCAACACAAATCCCAAAAAAATTGTTGGTAGGTCGGGTTAAAGAAGACCCCTTCAAAAATTGGTAGGATTATGTTATGATTTGACTTATGTGGATTCACGATCATGTTAACCCGATATAAATACAAACAATAAACAATAATTTTCAGATGGGACTCAACATAGATAATATAAATAATCAAATGAATCAACATGATAACATATTCATACACTAAAATTATATTCCTAGAATTTAAATAATATCAAAGGAACAACATAAAAAACCCCATAACATATACATATATGCCTTGAAATTCATACAATATCAACCATCATAAAATTTCATCTATCCATATATATATATATATAAGTTTATATACATATGTATTTATATATATATATATATGTATAATTAAAACACATATATAGACATATAGATCATAATTTTCAGGAATATATATTAATATATCCATACATACCGAACAAATATATATGAAAAACACATGTATATATATAGTCTATAAATACAAAACATTTGTAAATGAACATCCCCACAACTATGTAGGAAACATAATGGGGATAAGTCCATAAGGCATGTCCCATAAACTATATAACCATTCCGATAATTTATTAAAATAAATTTAGTAAACCATAAAAAATAAAAATTCGTTCAAGAATAAATTATCTTACTTGTTGTTTAAAAAGGAATGAATAAACCAATGAAATATTATAATTATTTTCATTATCATCATATATATGTAATCAACTAACTATGATAGGATTTCATTATCATGGAAATATAAAACCTTTTAATGAATTTTATAAATTATTGGATGTTATATGAAAACTATTCATAAGATTTTGATAACCCCCCCTTTGTTTAATAAAACTTATTAATTTCTTTATTATTTAACCTTGTTTCATATTAATAATTTACGATTATAATAGAAAATCATCAAAAAATGCTAAAATATTTCAAACTCTAAATATATTTAAAAAACACAAAATGATCATAAAAATCCAAGCACATGAGTGTGATACAATTTTCACAATTATTTATGTAAAAAAAGAGCTTCAACTAATATTGAGTATATTAATTATATGAACTAAAATACTAAATTTAAGAGGAAATTGGAAGTCAAAAGTTAAAATTAGAAGGAATTAAATATTCAAAAAAAATTAATGGGGGTCATAATGTTGACTAATAAAATGTAATATTAATTTTAATAAATTCAATAAGGAAAATATATTTTCTCAAAATTTGATACCAACATAATTGTGGAAATGGTGGTTTGATACTTGCACTTATTAGGTATATAAATCTACAAATTTTATAGATAAAATTTCATCCCCTATTAGAAATCATGGAATATATAATGTCATTAAACATAGCAAATATTAATAAATACCTCATTATCAATCAATTAGGATCGTGTGAGAGGCCAAATACAATGCTAGTGTGATCATATGGGAATGGACTTAGATGGTGGGGGTCGATTAGCTATTGTTGATGATTAAGAGTACCGAGTGAGGAAGGTTTAGGAAAGAGGGTTTAGTATGATGGGTATGACAATGATGACATAACTAGATCTAATGATTATGGTGAGTGGGGAGAGAAACAATGGAGGGGCTTGTTGGGGTAGGAGGAGGGTCACAGAGGACGCGGTAGAGGTCGCATATTAGGTTGATTGTGTCGATGAAGAGTTTTGGAGGATGTGGTGGGGGACACCGAGGGATGTTGTGTTCACATTGGAGGTATGGAGTCATGAAAGCATAGGAGTCAGTGGCATAAGTGTAGGGTAGCAATTTTGTTGTTCAATTTATAATGAAACAGTTGGGATAGATTTCGTGGTGCTGGGGGTGAGTTAGGGTAAAATGTTTGAAATATTTTCCAAAAAATAAAATCAAAAAATAAACTCAAAAATAATAATAAAATACAAACCAATTATTTAAACTAAATATATAATAAGTATATATATAAATGATTGTTATTTTTAAAAAAAATTTATTTTTTTAAATTTTTAATAAAAATTCATTTTAAATTTTTTAATATCAATTATATATAAAATACTATTACTCCATTGGTTATTATGATATATATATATATTTAATTTAAATATTTTATTATTTTATTTTATTATGATTATATTTAATTATGTTTTTTAAATTTAAATATTGAAATTAAATTATTATGTCTATATAGAATTTTAAAAAATTTGACAATATATCAAATATCATAATTATTTAAAATTTAAATGTACAAAAATTATCTAAATAATTTTCAAATGAAAATTATTAAAAAAATATAAACTCTATTTATATTTATATAAAATTGAAAAATTAAAATCAATTAAGGAGATACATTTAAAATGTATATTATGATGAAATATAGAATATATTCATATAAAAATTATAATATCAAAAAAAATTGTTTCTATTTATTAGTTGTCGATAAAATCATTGTTGATATAGAATGGATTATATTGTCAAATTTTATTTGTGATATCTTCTTTATTAGTAAATATTAATATTACCTAATATATATCATGTATTGGTGATATAATTTTGGCACTGGTATGATAAATAAATATCATTATCTATTTGTAAAATATTATTTTGTACTGAATTGTCAAAATCAAGAAATATATGTATTAGTAAAAATGATTGTTACTATAAAAAAATAATACCAATAGAACATAATTTATTTTTTAACTACCCATTTTACTGAAAATATATTTTTATCGATAACTCTCTATTGGTACAAGTGATTTTTTTTGTACTGATTCCCAAATAATGTCCTATAATATTTTATATATACGTTTCATTGTACCAATATTTTTAAAGATTATAAGAATTTATCCAAGGTATATAATTTTATATAATTATTTAAAGACTCTTGTAAATTATTGGTGAAAACAAGGTTCGTGATTACATACAATTGACAGTGCCACTCCATAAACTCTCTAAACATATTTATTGTAGATCCATAAAAGAATTTAAAGTGGTAATCCCACTATTATTATTAGGAAATACAAAGACTTCATAGTGTGATCCACACTCTCCCATATGACATCATTTTTTATATATATTTTGATGTATGGTAATAAAGTCAACTGTAATATTATACCACTTCCAAATCGATATATGGATTTATTTTAGTAAAACCTTAGGTTGTTGTCACATAGAAATTAATTATTTTAACCCAAATAATCTTATAAAATAATACGTAGTTTAATAGTTACTTTTTTATTAGATTAAATGTTTGGTTTAAAACGCAACAAAATAATTCAATTAATGTGAATAGTTAAACTATAGTTTTTATATTGACATATAAATTAACCATATAGATCAATTAAATATGGAACACATAGTCTCCATCCAATCATTAAAAAATCATTTTATAGATGATGTACTTAAATATATTATTAGTAATGTCATTAATCATCATTTACAAATAATTGTCATCATAATGGGACTTCTTTATCAATTCCAGTAATAATAGACATAAAATCTATTTTAAAATGGATAATGTCACCCTATTCCTAACAATTTAAATATCCAAACTTATTAAATACATGAATATCAAAATATAATTCATCCTAATAATGGATATAACTCTATTATCATTCTTACTCAGTGCATTTACCACCTTATATTCCTTCCCACTATGGTCCGATATTCTATATTCATAATAATTGAGTAGTTAAATCCATATTAATTTTCGTGGGTTGTAGTTTTAATGTTTAAATATATTTTTCAAACTCTTTTGATAAATATTTTTTTTCACATTTTAAACATCGATATTGTTTCAATATATTTTTTTGAAAGGATTATGATTGTTAAATCAAGATCGTGATTTGGATAGTTGTTTTAATTATTAATTAATTTCCATGATGTATAAATTATATTTATATTGTTTTTCAAATAGATTCCCCTAGTCCATTTCATTTATGTATCAGTATATGATAAATATCATTCCTTCTGTAACATTAATGTAAATAATAGTGCAATAAGATATGTTGTCCGAACATGTTGGAAAATTTTAGATGGAAATTGAATTTCCATTTAATGGATGAGTAAAATTTTTTAATTACAATAAAAATAAATTTATGTGTGCTGGAATAGATCCATGTGGGGTTTTGAGGTCATAAATGAGTCTTGGTATGTATCTCAGTTGTTTAGAGAAGTTTTAGATGCTTAAAAATATATTTTTTAAGTGTTGGATTTTTTTGGATATGGTGTATGGTTTGGTGTGAATGGTTTTGTAGAAACCATGTGAATCTGTGATGTTCAATAGGGGTTTCATCAAAATTTTCAATATGTACTACTGAGTTTCACGGTTTGGGAATGGTTTGGGGTAAATTATGTGAGTAAATGGAGAAAATCTATGAGGTGGTGGATGATCTAAGTCATATAATATGGGTTGCACATGGATGAAGACAATACATGTGTCATGATATAGAGGGGATGAATTGTTGATAGGAAATTAGTTGAATGGGTTTTGAAATAAAAGGTCCAATATGTAAGTTTCATGGGATATTAGACATTACAAGGAGTAGTGTTAGAACATTATTTTGTAGAACAGGGAGCCAAACCACATGACTACCCAGAACATCAATAAAAAAATTATTTTAATGAAATTTCCCCGTAGATTATAAGTGATTCCACCCCATTTCTCCCAAATTTATTGTGAATAATCCCATGGACCCCAACTCCCTTCTTCCTCATCCAAACCCTCGATTTGGGATGTGTTGGTGGTGATTCCATGGAACTTCAAATGATTTATTCTCCTATGATGAATTCATTTATTCTTAGTGAAATGTCTATTTAAATTGTGAGTTCACCAGTTGAGGTTTTTAATGGGGATTCATTTCAAACTTGTTGTAATAATCAGTTCTCCAAAGGGTTTCTTGTTAGATTTCAGAGATTATATCCCAAAATGATATTAAGAGGTCATTTCATGATGTTTCATTAAGGTATAAATTATTGGTGGATTTTAATCTAATTTCCATCATATTAGTTTTGGATTGACCATTAAAATGCTATTACCTATTAGACACTTTCCTATAGATTTTTTTAGGATCCTGTTGTGGATGACCCATGGTAGTTCCATTATGTTTCAGAAAGAGGTGAGATCTTCATATGTTTACCAATATTACACTTTATTAGGGTTTATAATGTAAATTAATTAATTATAATTTTTATAATTAAATAATTGTTGTTTATTTTTGGGAGGAAGAATCTTAGGTTATCGATAAGGTCTCAGTTGGTGTAATACGCATAGAATTTTGGAATTATATTTTATCAAATTCATTTAATATTTTTCGATATTTTTCATTTCTTGTAACACATGATATAGTTTGTGTTATATAAAAGAACCTATTTATTATTTAATGTTATACAAATAAAATTTGATGTTATTCTACATGCAACAATAATATTATCTTTTGATATACGATTCAATTTATTTTCCTTTTATTACAAAAAATGATATATTGTTTCGACACTGTTTGTTACATGGAAGAAATAGTTTTAAAAAACTACGATGTACTATTAATTATATTATTAATTAACTGTAGTTATAGAAATACTATTCTAATGGAAATTGAATATAAGAAAAACTAAATTGTAAAAATTGAAATTTAATACTTTAATTATTAATTTTAAATTAATTAAATTAAAAACTATTTGAGAATTAATAAATTCACTTTCTATAAAAACTAGTTTCTATGTAAAAACATCATTTAAAAAATATATTAAAAAATATATTGATTAATGTTATTAATAAAATTAATAAATTAAATATTCAATCAAATTTTTGACACTTATAAATTATATTTGGTAGGAATAAGTTAAGAATAAGCCCAGCATTACGAGTAAATTTATTTAGTTTTCAAAAGCATACTTTTACCACCTTTTAATAGAAAAAACATTTAAAATATAATTTTTGACTCATTATTAAATTATATTTATAATATAAAAATTATTTTTCAAATAGTAAAACAAAAATTTACTTTGGGTGACATTTTGGAATTTTTTTGAGATAATTCATGTTTTGATGAATAGTGAACAATATTGAATTTAAATTGAAGATTTCTATTTCCTCTAACATATTCATAACATTTGGTTATGTTCATTTTTTTTAATTATAATTAGTAATATTGAACATCAATTATTCCAAATTATTTCTTCGTAACAAATTACACATTTAAATATGATATAAATTTATTTCAAACATTTATACATTTTCACATTAAAACCATGTCGTCTCAAAAAATCATTGAGATTAATTTTAAATTTATTTTAGAGACATATATATTTTTAATTTAAAATAATTAATTATATATCTGAAATTAAAATATCTAGATTTATTAAATATCTACCTTTACGTTTTGGCCAATATAAATCTTAATATAAGAAATTTTTGTTACCATAATAAAGTGTATATTTGTTAATTTAAGAAAAAAATAAAATTATAAGGATTATAAAATTACCCTAAAACATGATCATATTATAATATATTATTTTAATTATACCCTTAACAACTAATTATTGAAAATTATTTACTTAATGGGCCACTTTCCATGAAAATAACATTGATATTATTAAAATCAAAGGGAGTAAAAAAGGTCAAACTCTTACTTTTAATAAGTATAATATTTTTAATATATAGTTTAATTGAAGATAATATGGACAATATATATTATTATGAATTATAAAATTATTAACAACATAAATAATGTTTTTTTAATTTTAGATAAGAAATAAATTTCATAAATAATTACACAATGATGATGCAATGATTATTCAATTAATATAACAATAAAATTAATTATTCAATAAATTTTTAAAAGTAATATTATTTGACTAAATTAGGGATATAAAACAATTTTACAGGTTAATATGAAATATGATGTGTGTATTAATCTAATTTTTTATAATTTATTTTGATATATTGATTTTCAAAGAGATATTGTTATGAATATTGTCAAAATTGACTTTAATGATGTTTTATGAAAATGGTATGTTTTAAAATTATTTAAAAACGTAAATAAGTTAAAATGGGACAAATTATGTTCTCGAATATTATAAATATACCAATTGGGGATAAATATAAATCTTATAATTAAAAATATCTATATTTTAATATCAAAATATTTGATACCATAGTTAAAATAAAAATATGTTAACTATGGGATAATGAAAATGAAAATGTTTACATTTACTCCAAAACTGGTAGAAAATACCATTTTTATGGAATTATCAGCCAGTAAAACGATAAATTAGGATACCATTCCATTTAAAGGTATATGTATAGACGTTTAATTTATTATAAATAAATATTTTAAGAAATTTCAAAAGTGCTCCTTCCATCTCTTTTAAAATGGCATATATTATTCTATTTTCATCAAATTCTCGAACCAATTTTGTTTATACAAAATCTATCCAAATATCCTCCCAAATTTCTTCCATTCATCTTAGAAGTCTTAATATTTTATGAAATTCAACCACATAAGTCCTTTTTTGAAAGTCAAAAAGAGATACCCAAATAATATGTAATGTTCATCAACGAAAATATTTATTTTATTTGTTACTTAAACCCCTTAAATTATTATTATTTAAATTTTTATATAATAAATACTTAACCCAAATTATAATGATATTTAATATATTATGGTTTTCACTAAACTCACACACAATTCCATAAAATGGTGAACATAATTATCGTTCATGAGTATGGCAGACTACCACTTCACAAACTGATGTCATTCGTTCTCTAATTAATACCTCTCATAGTTGGTAATAATGAATTAATTTATGTTTTTATATAATTTTAATAATTTTTATTATTTTTTATGTTTATATAATTGTTATATTACTCATAACTTCTTGTTTTGCAAATTATATAAACACAATAAAATTGTTTCTCGATGTGTGGACTACCGACTCCTAAAAGTGATGTGATTCGTTAACAAGATCCATGTACTATATTAATGATGGTTTTAGTGAAATTATATGATATATATGAATTATAATGCTAAATTAATTATATATATATATATATATATATTTCATTTAATTTATTTCAATCAATATGATCAGAAAATCGAAAAAATGTTCATACGTATGTACAACCTACAATCTCCATGAATGGTGTATTCAATATAATCTATTATGTAGATTATTATATATACAGATATAATGAATATAAATTATTTTTATATCATATTTATCATATTAGTTATGATTCATACATGATATAATTTATTGGAAAATATGTTTATCATATCAAAACTCATGCGAAAAAAAGTGATTGTTACCTGAAATATAACTTTAATGTGGAATTTTTAATAAATGGTTAATAAAAGTACATTTGTAAATAATATATGGCATAATATAATTTATTATGGTTCTTTAATATATATTTAATGAAATTATATTTATTATAAATGATGGTTTAACGAGAATAATGAGAGTAAAGGAATAACTTAAATGGATTTAGAGTCTCACTTTTATTTATGCAATACTTATGACATTTTCCCTCTAATATAACATATTTTATGTCACATATTATTTATTAGGGATAATTTTCAAGGATACCATCAATATTATTTAAATGGTGAGTTTATTCATATTATGTAATTATAATTATGAAACTCATTTCGTTCCTATGGATTATATTATGATATAATGATATTTATGAAATACATTTCATTCCAGGGGTTCAAGTTTGATGAATCATTTATGTTATTGTTGAACAAATATATATGGTTTTTATTATATGAGGGGTGGTACCAATATAACCCTCCAATTCATTGGGTAATTATTATTTTTCTCATGAGATAGGCATGACTGGAATTGGACGTTAACCATGTTCGGTAATACATGACTCAAATGGGAGTAAACATTGTTCATAAGTACATCACTCGAACAAGAGTAAACTCGGTTCATTAAAACAAGTCCAGAACAAGGAGTGAAAAAAATTTAGTAAAGTACTTTTTTATTTATGATTGTATTGTAAATGATCCTTGAATCCTATGGAAATTAATTTAAATGATTATGTGTATGCCACAATTTGATGTCTTTTGTTATGATCTCAGGGAACATGTTATTTATTTCATTAAGAACTTCATTAATTTACTCCACGACACAATATCATAATCATTGATATACAAGATATGATTTTAAAATTTATTTTTATGTAAAAATTCATTATAGTTATGTTATGATTGGAATATTCTAGTTTTACCATTACTAAGAATCTCATATCACCATTTTCATATGATTGATTTCCCATGGTTATAATGAATGGTTTTAGGGAGGAATAGTAAAGGGGATGTTCTTTGTGGAAAAAAATATGATCATTCACTAGAAAATAGGTTTTATTTATAACTTTCTAAAGGTACCAGAAAAATATCATATTTGGGAATTTTTTTGTATAACTAATGAAATATTCTAAAAAAATGATGTAATTTCAATGTCTGAAAATCAAGGGTCATTATATTTAGTATTAGGGAAATGATTTATTCAACCATTGAAAAATATGATATGAAAACATTAGTGAGTTACCTTGTGATATTTATATTGATATTTCATGGGATTTAACTAAGGATAATCCTAAATATTCATATATAAAATAAGGTGTCGTAATTTATACATCATATAAGTGATTTTTCATAGATATGAGGTTTTCTACTTGGATAAGTGTCTCTCATGTTATGATATCCGGTTTTATTCATTGGAGGGAACCAAAAGTGACTGGGTTAATGTTGAGTGTGATGAAAAATTTTATAATGAGAAGTTAAATAGGATTATCACTAGAGTGAAGGATATTGTGATCACGAATAACTAGTTTTGATTGAACATGATTAACAATGTGTACCTTAACCAACTCTCAGACTCAACCAGATTGAAAAATAATTATATTTCTTCGAATTATCATAATAGTTACCATGGAGAAAATATAATTCAGTTTTATTTTGTGTCAATATCGTTGGAATAAACACTTAAATTTATTTCCTAGAGGAAGAATATGTTGGATTCAATACAAGGGGAAAATGAAAACTTCTGTTGATATAATATATCAGATCATTAGCGTCCCAAATGTTATAAAAATCGATTAATGATTTAAATTTGTTAGTAATTGAAATATAAGAATTAATATCATATTTGGAAATAACAATTATATAATCATTAAGGTGGTATACATAAAGGTTATATTTTTCATGATGGTGAGACTACATGTGAAATGTGAAAGGAAAGATGTAATATGTGATATGATGAGGTATCCTTGTAAAAAATTAAGGATAGGGGGAAATAATCAATGTGTTTATGTATTTGTATTCATGAATTATGTTTATGGATTTTTAAATATATAAGGATTCTTTAATTTAGGGGTTTCACTATGATTTTATAGGAATTTTTTGAATGGTTCTGATGGATTAGAAAGGTGATTTAAAGGAAAGGTGATATTCATGGGAAACTCATTAATAAGGAAAATATACCCCATTATAATTTTTTCATGTTATGATTATGATGTTTTAATAGTGTAAATTGAATGATAATGATTAACTTGGAATTGATTAATTAATTTTTGACAATGTGGATTTTGTTTTCATTGATGTAATTTACATATTTTTGGATTTATGTAATATATTCAATAATATTTCGAATAAGGAAGAATAAATTTTTGCAATAGGGATTTATTGTGAATCATGTTATTCTAATGTTTTAAGTGAATAAATGATGAATGTATTCACATGTTATTAATTTTACAAAAAAAAGCTAATTAATAATATATTAGGGATTAATTATATATTGGTTTGAGAAATTTAGTGACCTGATTTCTAATTTTTGGAAATTTGATCTCTCTGATGGGTTATAAGGTTACGAATTTACATAACAGTTTGTGTTAAACATCATATGATGTTTTAGAGATTAAATTATTATATCTCCATATAAGGATTTATGAATATGGGATAATTTTTTTAAACTTTTTTTATTATAAAGACATATGGAATAACCTATCATTCTATATATAGATATCATGATATACTTCAGGAATGAGAAATTCACCTTTATTTCTTAAAATAAGAGAAGATAATGATATTGATAAAGGAACAATATACTGTGAGGTTTCAAGAAAATAATGTAAATATATCCTCTTATTATAATTCATCGCCATTAGGAAAAATGGTATTAAAATAAAATGTTATCATGTTATCATCATTGTTATGATATCAATGTCCTTTATCAACTATATTTTTGTTATGTATTTGTGATTGTTAAATTTCTTCTAATTATGTCCTCTAGCACTCACCATCAGAACATGATAGTTATACTTTTATTCCATTTCCATATATTCACATTCAACCTATGATTTTCTATGTGGAAACCTAGTGATGAGTTACATTGTATAACCATGATGTTTAAAATATTACCTTTTTAAAGGGATTTTTAGTATTCATTTTTATAATGTGGTTTTCTAAAAAACATTCATCAAAGTATTAATCCTTTGGTAACCTAGAAAAAACTATAGGGTGAAGTTCATTTTATGGAGGGAAGAATGTAACACCCTGATATTTTGTGAAATATTATTTTTCAACATAATTTAATTCTTTTGATATTTTTCATTTCACAAAATGGTGAATATAGCTTG
Source organism: Viscum album (assembly GCA_963277665.1). Classification (NCBI taxonomy): domain Eukaryota; kingdom Viridiplantae; phylum Streptophyta; class Magnoliopsida; order Santalales; family Viscaceae; genus Viscum; species Viscum album. Next base: position 408,299,267 of record OY728153.1, on the reverse strand, counting down.
AGTTATATAAAATAAGTAGGTTACTATAAATTTTATGAAGAAACAAGTCGATGGATAACTAAAAAAAATACATATATTAACTTTCAATATATGAAACAATATTTCTAGCATATGATACACACATTTATGAATTCTTTTGACTTTTTCTGTTACTTGAAAAATCTAGATTTACAAAAAATCCATGCACTGTTTTTATTATTATAGTATTATAGTAGTTAACACCTAGACATCTGAATGGAATTTACAAATAATATTAAATAAATAATAACATTATGATTTGAATCCATTTTTTATTAATTAATTATAAATGTAACTAAGAACTATTTGATAATAATGTAAATCATTTTTAAGGAACACTATATTTTATATAGAACGCCATTTTGTCTCAAAAAATAAAAGAAACCACCGTTGAAGAATGTTTCTTATAAATTCTATCTCATTATAAAGGAAGATCGATTATAATTCTATATTTTGAAATTTTATAATTTTAATATGAAAAAATAAACATAATATTCAAATATTTAATATCAATTTTTACTTTGGGTGACTTTTTGGTATTTTTTAGATGCTTCAGGATTTGATGGATAGAGAAAAATATTGAATTTTAAGTGAATGTTTTTATATTATATCATAGTTATATAGTTAAATTACATTTCTAATTGGATTTAAAGTATAATAAGAAATTTTTTAAATCAATTAATTCAATTTATGTCATTGCATACATGTTCACATTGAAATTTGATATAAAAACATTACCAGCATTTAAACCTTTTCAATTTAGAAATATATCATCTCAACCCATCTACGGAATAATTTAATATTTAATTTTTAAGAATTTATTTTTTTAATGTTGAAATATTTTTTCCATAATTGGAATCATAAGTTCCGTATTCATTAAATAATTTTTTTAATTATTTTCCAAATTTAATAGTAACATTTGTAATTTTTTTGACACGGTAAAGAGTAAATCAGGTAATTTAGGTTAAAAGTAATGTGATAATTACTTTAAAATTATTTTAACAGTTGAAAAAATTTAATTTTTTGGTATTTATTATACCCCAAAACCGAATATTATAAATTTAATTATTTAGTGACTACTTTTATAGGAAAATGAATTAAATATTATTAATTTCAAAATAAGTGAGAAAATGACACACTTTTTCTTTTGACAAGTATAATTTTTTATATGGGTTAAAAAATAAGATATTGTTGAAAAAATATATTATTATAAAGTATAAAAGGCTTATATACATCACGTAAACTCTATTTTATAGTTTAGTGAAAAAATAAATTTCATAAATAATTATACAATGTTGTAGCAGTAATTATTAAAATAATGAAACAATCAATTAAATGATATTTTAAATATTAAAAGAAATATAATTTTGACTTAATAATGGTTTTAAACGAAATTTATAGGTTAATATGAAATATTATAGATGAATTGATAATATTTTTTGAATTTTTATTTATTTATTTAATTTCATAATGTCAATGACATGAATAATATAAAAATTGACACCAATGATATTTCATAAAAAAATTATTAAATTAATTAAACATAATCATAATAATAAATAAGGACAATTGGGATATATAATATTCATAAATATAAATAATTGACCATTTAGTGATCAATTTAAATATCATAATTAAAAATATTAATATTTTAACATTAAATATATTGTTACCATACTTATAACTATAATATGTTATGTAAGAGTTATTCAAAACGATAATGTTTAAAATTACACGAAAACCTATCTAAAATATATTGGATTATGAGATTATCACCCTATAGAAAATTATTTTTGAATTAATTTCCATTTGGAGGTATTTTAATTCATATTTAATTTAATATAAATAAATATTGTGTGAAATTCCAAAATTTCTATTCTCCTCTCATATAAAATTAACCTTATTCTTCTCTTATCATCACAAACTAGAAGCTATTTTATAGAAATTAATCATTCCAAATTTCCTCCCAAATTACAACCCTTCATTTTATATGACTTATGTTTGGGTGAAAGATAAAAAATTACCTTTTTTGGATGTCAGAAGATATACCCAAAGAAGATGTAATGACACTAAAAGAATATTTTGATTTTATTTCATCCTTATTCTCCTTAAATTACCCTTTAATCATGTTAATATAAAAAAATATGTACCCATAATATACTGATATTCTGTTATATAATGTTTTCTACCAACACTCACAAATTGATCCATCAAATGGGATATGCAATCATTGCTTATGTTTTTAGTGGACTACCACCTCGTGAACTGATGTCATTCGTTATTCAATTTCCACAATTCAATTTAGTGAATATTGATGTATGTTTTATGAATATATATATTATATATATTATTTTTATACTTCTTTAATTATTATATTACTCATACCTTTAGCATTAATTTTTTTTAAATACAATACGTTTTTTGTGGACGTGTGGACTACTTCCTCCTCAAAGTGATGTGAATTTTTTGATCATTACGTTGAATATATTAAGGATGGGTATAGTAAATTTATATCATATATATTTCTTTATAATTGTAATGTAATGGTATTATTTATATCTATATATATTCTTATATTTCATTTTAAATCATTCTATCAATACGACATTAAAATGGGAATAACGTTTTTGTGTACGTACGACCCGCCATCTGTATGAATTTTTTTATAAGTATTTGGTGTGCTCATTGTAACCAGAACAACACTATTCATAAAGAAACAAGGCATAATCACCACTTTTCGCATCAAATAAACTATCCAAATATTTCACAACAATAATAATCAAATATGTAAATTGATAAAAAAATGATGAAACAAAATTTATAACAGAAACTTCAATGAGAAACGTACCTCAAATCCAAGGCAGATTGGAATAACACACCCGAAAACACAAACCAAGGGTTTCAAAATACTAAACATCTGAATAATATCACTAAACTAACAAAACAACTATAAAAAACCATTGAAAAATAAAACCCTAGGTATGGCATGATCATGGGTTTAGAGAAACTAAAAAAATAGTATGAGGAGTAGGTAAGATAGGATAAGAGGAGAGGGAAGGATTTTAGGAAGAATAAAAAACATTCGATGTGAAATCTCCCAAAATGTGGACCAAAATTATGGAGAATGAATGGGGGTCCCTTTGGTTTATTCAAAATTGGTATGGATTCAAATGTGTAGTGAAAAAACATAAATTATAACTTTAGATTAAATGTTATTTATACCGTAATGGGCTGTAATGTTTTGTTGAACATTTCTATAAACCGTGTGAAAACCATGTGAATGCAATTGAAAAAATTCTACAACATTTCAGGTTTATGTTTCATAGTTTTGAAACTCGTGTTAAAACTGTGTGACCCCAAAATATTTCCAACCCCCTCATATGACACACCAAACACAAGGGAATCCGACCCTTTGATCCTTGAATGATTTTAATACAACATAATGACAGTGTTGTTTTCATAAACACTTCACCATGAATCTTTTTCCCCACATGGACCAAGGGACAAACAAAAGGGAAAAATTAGATTTAGAAGACACTAAAAACTCAATAATTTTCACACCTGAAACCCAAGAAAATGACTAGGATTCCCATCGAATGGGATCATAAACCAAAACATGAAAAACTCAGTGTGACAACAATGGACAACATCTCTCCTGATACTTTTTATAGCACATAATAACATTCTACAACTCACTACAACCAATATAAAGGAATTTATTTTCAACGTACACCACCTGTTATTTATATTGTACTTTATTAGTTGTTTCATTTAATTTTTTATGATTCTACCACATGATGTGATCTACCATTACTACCCCATTCATAGGGACAACTCAATTTTTGAATGGGTATTTTTTTCTCATATCCTAGATAAATTTTAATAATATAGATATAATATTCTCCATACCAACACCATACTCATTAATGAAATCTAAATTGTAATCATTTTATTTTTTATAGTTATTTATATAATTTTTAGTACATATAATAGAAAATATTCTTAAAAACTAACTACACGTTATTTTTTTTATAAAACTATAAATATTTAATCATCTTAAACAATCACAATATTAAAAAATTATTCAATTAAGTTTCTTGAATATCTTATGGGTGAATCAAAATGTTTGTGATTCCAAATTATGTTACTATAAATCAAATCCCTTTGGTTTCTAATAATCACTCCCTAATAAAAATTATAGCACCATGAATAATGTGACTAAATTCCCATTTTCTTATTAAATTGGAAAAAAATTAAAGAGATCGTATTAGAAAAAATCTAATAATTTGGTAGTATTATAATACACAACAGTTACAAGATCCATAAATTAAATTTAAATAAATATAATGAATCATAAAAAAATAAATTAAACCATACTTTTCCTTCTAAAATATCGACAAATAATTATTCTTGTACCTTTTGGGTTCCTTGGGAAAAGGAAAACAAAATAATGGTGTGAGAACAAAAAATAAATAAGTAGGTACTCTGCATTATAATCTATCATAGATTAATAAATGAAAAATAGTATAGAGGGAATAAATAATTAAATAGATACATGATAATGATTATATATCCATGTAATACAGAATATATAAAATAAATAATTACAAAGATACAAATAAATTAATTCATAAAGGTGGTATATAAAAAGTCTAAAAATCAATCCCATAATGAAAAGGCCTTAGACGTATGTCAAAACCATACAGTGACAAACTTGTACCAATATATATTACATTATAAGGTTATAATACACACAAAAAACCCAAAAAAATTTCTCTAGAAAGAGACAAATACATCGATGGGTAGTAAAATTTAGGGAGACACTTATAATATTATAATTCCACTGAATAAATTAAATGAATTAATTATTTAAAATAATAAAAATCAAAATATCACACTGGCAACCACATATATACACATAAAATAGTAATCAATAATTTTTTTATAGAAATATTGGGGTTAATATTTATAATTTATCGACTAATAAAATATTATCCATGGAAGTGAAGGTAAATAACTATGAATCTTGGAATAAATATATAATCCTTGTAATATAATCACTGGTATCCTTGGTATTAATGTAGTTGGGTGGTATACATTTATCGTATAAGATGTTAATATTAATAATTGAATGAAATTTTTGGATAAAAAATATATAATAAAATTATATACTCATAAAAAAATATGAATAAAATGGATTTTGGGGGTAGTAAAAAAGTTTTTCATGGTATCCCATTATTCACAACAGAAACATTGATTTTTAAAAACAAACCATTACTCCATTACATGTGTATGTGAAATGAAAACAAATTGAATTTCAAAAAGGAAATTATGGTAATAGTATTGAAAACACTAATATGCTATATCCCATCAAAACTCTTGAGAATGATCCCTGTAGATTTGTAGTGTTTGGAATCCCAAAAGTTAAATTTATATAATGGATTTGGGAAACCATATGCCTACTATTAAACTATTGATAAACAATTTGGATTGTATTTAGCATATAATGGAATATGTTTTTTAAACCACATGTCTACCTAATTCAATTCTCTTATCTTTATGTGTTGAAAATTATTAATGTTTTTATGTGGAGATTAATACATTGTTTTGATGGTACTTTTTATAAATGAAATGGATTTTTATTAATTTCTAAATGTACGCCTTATAATTTGTGTTTTGAAAAATTGAAAATGATTGACCATCACTTGGTTCTAAACCCTGGTATAGTAAAATTAAAATTTTTTCTCCATCTACAATAGTATGAATAGAACTCCATTAAATTATAATAATTTGGTCTTGGAAATGTTGTATAATAACTTATTTTTTAGAATTGAAAAAAATAGTTCTTATAATAATTCTTATAAGTTTATAAAACTAAATTTATTATTTATAAAAAAATTATTATCATGAATATTTTTTTTCATTTAATGAAACTATTTTTTTATATGATACAAAAAAATAATTCATTCAAATTTCTAAAGCTATACACATACTATGTTTTACAATATACTAAATAATAAATTACTTTAAAAAATGTAAAAATTATCTACAGGATATCTTTGACATTCATATTACAAATTTAAAATCATTTTTTTATAAAAAATAACTTTTTAAATATTGTAATCTTTTTTCTGAGATAAAACTATTATTTTATTTTAATACAATGAATATCGAACAAATATTTAAAACATCTTAATTGATAAATCTTGTTTTTATTTTTAGTCTTAAGAGGGTGATTCTATAATAATTAATTTATCAATATAAATTATTCATAATTATTAATTATACTTCCTCTATGTTTATTTTCTATATTTTACTAGACACATTTATATATAATAGTCATTTTAATTTTAGAATAGTTTTTATGAACAATTAGATTCCAATGATCACATTATGGTTCCAATATTCATACTACCCCGTATATATATAAAACTCGTCCTAACATAAAAAATCATTGACATCCTCATCATAGATAATACACCATAAATATTCCATTTCTTATTGAGTTCATCATACTAAAAATTTGTCTCATATATTTTATATTCTTTGTAACTAATAATCCTTTGGAGTTTATGATTATAGTAGTTCATTATATTGTTATTTTTTGGAAATATTTTCTTCATTATATAGGAAAAATTATAGTGTATATTATACATTGAATAACTATTTGAAAAGTATCTTATCTAATAAATACAAAAACATATAGTTCTTTAGAGGACCATGATCATCATTTACGACAATCATTGAAGTAGGCCATAGGCCATATTGATTTTGGATTATGAGCAATGATATGGCCATGATTTTTAACCATGGATATAAGACTTGACAACTATGAGTAGACTGAGGATATGGGGTATTCCTGGCCATGTATTAAGACTATTATCATAACATTTTTAATATCATTTAAAATGGAGATATTTGATGTCAATTACTCTTTTATACTTCATAAAGGATATTACCAAAATGATACAATGGATAATATATATATATATTATATAATTTTATTTATTATACTTCTAGAAAATCAAAAATAAATGCATGACATTGAATCTATGGACACAACCATTATAATCCATGTTAATATGTTTTATTGTAATGTCTTGTAGAAAATGTCTATGAAGAAGATGGCCATAGTACCTACCAAGTCCCTTCATATACCTCTTGGAATATCCCACACAAACTTATCACCATGGTCCAATTTTACCATGACTACAAGCATGTGTCAGTGGGACAATAATGATTATAAAAATTAAACCACGTCAAAGGATACCGTACAACCATATTTCATTTAACTATGGGAACATGTCTATGGTTATATGAAGATATTTCAATAATTATTATGTAGTGAAAGTGAATGTGATTATAATAATATTTTTATTCATTATTGTCACATCCCATGTCTTATAAGTGAAACAAAAAAATGTTATCTAATATCTAAATTTTGATCCATATTTTTTAAAATCCATTTTTTACTCATGAAACGACAATTATCTAATGTATCATTTTGTATGAAAAGTTGTGGAAGATAGTGTTCTAGTGAAATAGAAAATATATCAAACTGAAAATCATATATATATATATATATAGTTCATAGTTTGAAAAATTATAGGGAGCTGAAATGCATCAATTGGATTAAGACGAAGAGAATAAATAATGAGAGTTTGATTAGTTGTCTATTGTTTTGAAAAGAATGATAGATAAATTACCCAAAGTGAATCACACCACATAGTGAAAAAAAAATATTTATACGTGAAGAGGGAGATCATTAGTCTTGGTTGGGGAAACTAATTTCCACTAATTTTTTGTAATATTTTAAAATTGGTATTTCTATATTTTTTTATATGGTGTTAGATGAATACAAGGTCAACAGTACCATGTTCTAGTACCATAGGTAAATGGATGAAAAAGAAATTTCTAGAAGTAAATATAACATGGATTCAATATGAGTTATTATGTCTATTTGTAATAATAAAGTTGAGTTTTAATAGATTATATAAAATTATTTTGTGGTTAATGTAAGACATAAATTTTTTGTTCCATTAATCATTAAAAGTGTTCTATTGAGGTGATGTTTTTTCTATGAAGTTAGATGTATCCTTGATCTAGTGTGGTCCATCCATGATGATAATAAGGGGTGGAAAATAATCAAACTACAAGATTTATTTTTTTATTATTCAATTTAGTCACTTGTACTTATAAATTATAAACATTTTCTTATTCAACATTTTCTAACAGTTAGATTGTGTTTCTTCAATGTAGTAAGAATTATTTTGTACCATGTAAATTATTTATGTTTTGAGTGGTTCATGATATTGCTATTTTTATTGAGTTTTATTCTAATTGATATGATTATATCAATGATAATGATAATTATATGTTAAATTTTATTTCCTTTATCTATACAATGACATTGGGTTTTGATGTGTTGCAGAGCATCTTACCACATTGTACATGTTGGGGATTGAGAAGGATATAGTAAAAATTCTTTTTTTAAAACATATTCATATCTAACGTATTATTATAAAGATATGAAATATTTAATTATTCTATTAATATTACTTTAGGAGATATAGAATCCAAAAATGGAAAACAAACATATGTTAATGTCTTGACATAGAAATCATTGACTTGCTAATCAAATTTTCCTTTCATATGTCAATATGTCAATTTTAGATTTTTCTTCTAGATCTTCAATTTCCACATCCTCGTGATTATCACTATGATCAAATCTATTTTTCGACATCAATAATATAAAATATTATAGAAAATATCAGATTCCACTACTCTGGAATACTACATTTTGAATATATTACATAATTGGACTAAAATTACAATATTTCATAAAATAAAATGAAATGATGTATTATTTACTAAATATTTTTTCATTCTCATATAAGAGATTTATAAAGAGATAAAATTATTTAATCAGAAACTCATTATGATAAAAAAATTGAATCAATCGATAATTAATTGAAACTAACCATCTAGTACCTACATTCTGTCTCATTATAGGGATTTCTAATCGTCTGATTATTTGAATTACTTTATGTATAAGGATTATAGTATCCTAAATCTTTAATTTTATCTTGTAAAGGTCAAATAATTGAATTTCCATCATTTGATTTATATTTTAAAAAAAATTCCATTACATTTACTTCACCTATTTAATTTATAGAGAATATATTCATTACCCTAAAAACATAAAGTAGTTATTAATGAAATAAAATAAAATAATTGAAGAATTCATGAAAAATAGAAACTATAATATATTTTATATCAATTATTGTATCTATATAAAATTATTTAGTAATATATATATAAATCTATTTCTTTTTTAGATTGTATTAAAATGGTAAGTGATAATAGTTATTTGATCAATGATTTAAATTTTAATTTAAAAAGGAATTAAAATTAAATGATCTTAGTGAGTCTAAGTGGATTATTTGGATAGGTATCTGGAGATATATTGGTTTATAAAACATGTTGTTGTCTTAAACAAATTGATATGAGGAATATTTATGTATGATTAATATTAAAGGTCAAAAGCTATTTTTATTCCTCTTGGAATTCACATCATTTTACCAATGGATTAGATACTGATTTTGTAAAATGAACATCGTTAAATGGTGAAAATATCTAATCAATATAATTTTTAGATTTTTTTGTATCTAAAGGGTTTTAATAAAAATTTTATAACAAAAAAATATATAGTTTTGTCAAGGTATATGGAATGTCTAGGATGATAAAAATGTGATGGTTAGAAGTGGGTGTTGGGATAATTAATGGGGGAAAGATATATATCTTTTTTATATAGATATATTCATTTACATGGATATGTGTGGTAAGAATTGGCTGGTTATATTAATATTATATTAATAATAGTAGGTTGTTCTTATACATCATGTAGAATAACAGTGAGTTATATGTCACTATTACAAAATATTTCATTATTTTTCTACTATAATGGATAAAAAAATATTCTTATTACTTATGTAATTAAAGATATCATATGGAAATAGTGTTATTTAAAATAAATTTTATATGGATAGAGAAAGCAATATATTCTTATCTTAGAAAGAATGTTGCATGCATCTTGTAAACAATATTGAATTGAATTTTATGATAGTGCATAATTAATTCCAATATAATTTCATTTTATGATTATAAAATGACACATATTTAGGATTAAGGATGTTTTATGTGTTCTTAAATACACTTTTGATAATGAAAATAGTTATTATCAATGATATAATGACACATTTTTGTGCATGATGAATACATCAGATAAGATAATTTATTTAGGATAGAAATGAAACATTGACAGTTAAATGTTGGGATTTAAGAGGATACTCTCTCTAGTATTAGTATCCATGTTGTACATTATTTTCTCATGTTGATATAATGATAATTAGTTCAGTAGTGTTAGGGATATTGAGATTAGAGTCAATGATACATGATAAATCAAATTTCAAATCAACCTTGTGATACTATAATTTTTTCATTTAATATGTGAATATAACTTTATAAGAATGGGGATGTTGTTTATATAAATAAAATGTATAAAATAATTATAATATAAAAATATAATCTATTTTCCCTCATTTTTGGATGGAATATTAAAAATAACTTATAAATATAAGATCGAAGCCATTATCAATATATATGAAAGTGTAGATATATTGTTATGAGGGAATGTATGGTATTGGTTGTGTAACCCAATTCATATCCATGATGATGTTTCTATAATAGTTAAGAAATAAAAATTAATGGAAAATTGTGTAATGCTTATAATGCATGTGAAAAATTAAAATTTTCATCCTCTCTGAGAAATATCCTTCATGTTAAAATTCTAGGGGATGAAAATTATTCTAGGTTATAAATTATTATTATTATAGGGGTGAGAGAGAATGAGGTTTTTTGTGAAGTTAAGGCCCCACTAATATTGGTATTCCTTAATTTCAATATATGTAAATATGGTTATTTATCAAATCATATAGATATCAGTGCACGATCTCCTTCCTCTTTATATATTTTATTTCATAAGATCTAAAACATTATATAAATGATGTAAAAATACATATCTTTAGGTTAGTTAGTTTCCCTGGGATTATTTAAAAATTTTATGTTGTGTGGATGTTTTAGTAAATGGGGGTATTAGTTGGAACTTTTATGAACATAAAATCAATTTCAATATTCTATCCATGTATCATAAACTGATACATATTAATATAATAATTCTCATATGATTGATTGTGTGTCTAAAATTAAGAGGATGATGTTATAATTTTTTAAGTGTTTTATTCTTATTTAATATCAATATGAATATTACTACAAGTTATATTCATTTTCTAGGGTTTTTTTCTATGTTATAATTATATTTCATAGGATAGTGTTTGGAAAACATATTATTAGATGGGGGTTCATATATATATTATTTTATCATTGAATATTTTATAATAACTAAAGTAATGTTTTATATTTAATGTATATTTTATATATTTCATACTAAGTAAATGATATAAATGAACATTATAGTTGAAAAATTAAATTTTGACAGGATTTTCACATTGTAATATTAATATAATAGAATTAACTTTTTTTAAATATGTTATTATAATATATTTAATGATAAAAATAATTTTTGATATATCTGATTTAATTGTTTACATTTTTTTGTTTTTATTTCTTGGATAATTATTTTCAATTAAAAATAAATTTTGGATATATTTAATTTATATTAATTTTTTTATTCAAAATATCCTTCTCCATATATTTTTAGTTTTGTAGAGGGAAGAGGATGATGAACAGTTTAATTTGAGGAGAAAATTCACCTAACTCAAAGCTGTAACATGTTTTATTAAAACACATTATTGTCACCTCTATAAATATTTATTTTAGATCATGGTTTAATTGATTTTTTTTAATATATGATAAGGTTTATATAAAATATGATTTATTGATCATGTTTAAATTTTTTAGGCCATGACATGTTTTTATTAGATATAATATTGTTTATAAGCATGTTTTAATGGAAATTAGGTTAATATATTTTATAGTAGATTGTATAAATAATGACATAATATATATAAAAAACATCATGGAGGGGTTTTATATGGATTTTCGTTGTTTCATTTGTTTAAATAACAAATGTAAAAAACTCACTCTCAAGTAATGATTTTTAAAGAATTAATATTCCATGATATGGTTTTAATAATAATATCATGGTAATATTTAGATGGTTGTATTTTTAAATTAATTAAATTTGTTTTTATAAGATATGTTAGATTATTTCAATATTTTATATCTATCATTGAACAACAAAAACAAGGCATGTTATTGGTAGAAAAACTGTACTTTTTCGAAAAACACAATTTTGATTTTTTCATATAAATCAAAAATGATTATTTTTTATTCATACATTCTTTGACTATGAGATAATAATTGTAGTGATATAGGGAAAATTTGAAGGATATTTGAAATATGTTGACTAATTTATCTAATTTATATTCTAAATTTTTTATTTGATTACTAGTTATTGAGATTCACTATCTATAACATATAGCTGCTTGAACTAATCTAAAAATTTTATATTATCATTGTAATTAATTAATAGATGGGGAAATAATGGGGTTTATTACATTGATAATTAGTTTGTGTGTTTGTGAGTATAATTGAATAATAAACATTGAATGACTCAAGGGTTGATGTGGAAGGGGATTTTGATCATTATTTATTATGAATACATAGTAAATTTTTATATATTATGTCAAATGGTTGTGGATAAATTACATAAATAACATGATAATTGATGATATAAATACAATGTTGATGTAATTTGAAGGGAACTTACAATTTAATTGATAAGGGATATTTAACTAATGGATTGATAGTAATTGTATAAAATTGAGTTGGAATGTTACGATGGATTTATTTTGTGAATGTGAATGAAGGGGAAATTTAATAGTACGAATAATTTAGTATATAAGGCTTTTATATAGTATGTCATTTTGGAGGTATCAATATGTGTTATTGAACCCATAGAGTTTGTACCTTAAGGACATATTTTTTATGTGTTATTTGATGTGGTTCATGAATCCATGAAGAGTGAAGGTATTTTATTCTTCTTATATAGTGTAATTATAGAATAAGAATCACAAATTAATGTATATTATTGCAATGTTTGACTTAGTACACATGAAAATCCATTTAGAGCTTGGTAAGAGTAAGACATGGTTATATGAAGTATTTCATTAAACGATATTTATTTTTTTCAACTACATCCTTTACTTATTGTCAAAATAATATCTTATTAAATAAAATATGATTAATATAGAATCTTTCACTAAAATAAATAACAAAAAATATAGAAAATAATATTCAATCAGTAAAGAGAAAATATTTTATAATATATCACAATAAATTATCTATATTAGAAATTATATTATCGATTATTGTATGTTTTTATTTAAACCATATGATACATAAATATTAAAATTAGTCAACCAACCATCAACTAGTACAATTCATAGTTTAAATACAATTTATTTTCAAATAGAAATATTAAACCAGTTAGGTTCAACAATTATTCAATTTAAATTTTCTTTTCATGTAAACAAACATAACATTCCCCCTTTTATATAAAATTAAAATAAATATAATTTTACTTTTTTATTCATCTTCCATGGTTATAAATATCCTTATTTCACATAAAGATATCTATAAAGTAACATCAACGTAAGGAATACATAACTACTTTCATAGTCTAAAATGATTCAATGATTGGTGAAAGATAATAAAATTCTAATAATATATAGATCCATTAATTTATAACTGAATTACACTCATACATCACATGAATATTTTCATTGACTTTTCCTTTCCATTAAACCCCCTTAATCATAGATACTCACCTATAGAGTTACATATTCACCCTTTACATGATAACATAGTCACCATATATCTAACACACTCCATAATACATTCTTGAAAATAAAATATTATAAATATTGTAAAAATATATTCATTAATCATCATGAAATAATTATCGTTAATTTATATATATGTTTTCATGTTTTATGTATGTATTAATACTAATATGTATTTATATAATTATTCATGTTTGAATAAATGGATTTAAGTTTATATGAACTTTTATTAGAAAAAAATTACACCAAACATGATTCTTCTTGATAGAAGAACCCCCTTTTAAATTGAATATAAATTCCAATGTATCCCCCTCACTCAAATGCCTCTAAAAAACAATAAACCATGGACACAAAGAAGTGTTCTTACATTAATAAACCATGATAAAATATAAAAAATTTTCAAAAAAATATTTTTAAAATAATTTTCTTCCTTTACTATTTCATCAAACATAAAATAAATTTTTCCTTATAACAACTAGGGAAATTGAATATTTAGTTGTTACATATTTTCAATGTTTATCATACACATATTTCAAATTATAATTTTCTATAAAACTATTAGATCTATAATTATGGGATAAAATAATTTGGAGATAAAGGTATATTATCCCCTTAGGTTGTTGAGGATGACTCAACTAGGGTCCCCATTGGTCAACTAGGATGTTTCACTAAGAGTCCCCAAATCATCTAGGATTCCTGAATATTATCCCATTTGGATATCTAGGCTATCTATACTATGTAACATGTCCCAAAAATTTCTATCTAAAAACCTATCATCAACCATGGCTCCATTTATGACTGTAAAGTGTCCCATTTATCATTCACTTGAGCATGATCTCCCCACATTTGGAAGATAATGAGTGTATTTTGGATATTCTATTCATGGATTTCAATATTCCCATTATGTAGCCTAGGGAAACCTAATACATAAGTAACTTAACTTATGTAGTGGTAGAGTCAACATAATGGGAAAATAATTTCGAAATACAACATTTTCCCAAACATTCATAAATTGGGGGAAAGACACCTCTCTCCACATTTAAATAGGTGAAAATCACCAATGGTGACTCACTTGAGTAAGTGTATCACTTAATGGCCATCCACTAGAGAGGACTATCATGCTAGGTCATGTAATTTTACAATCTATGACTTAAGGAATTTTAATTGGGTTACACTTCACCTATTGTCATTCACATGGGAGGAACGTCACATAAGGCCATTCACAAGGGTGTCCCACCACACGTAGTTATCTATTTTGGAATCTCATCACCATAGTTCATTCAATTAGGTGACCTATCATCAAATTTCATTCACTATGGACAAAAATATCCCAATTCCATTCACTTTCATTGGGGAAATCAATACCCCAGTCATTATGATAGGGAAATCTACCCATATTAAGACCACAGTGGGGTTATATATATATATATATATATATATATATGTCCATATCCTATGTATATATTATATTCTGATCATCATATTGGGACACCATGAATTCCATATTCCATATAACATAGTACATACTTACCTATGACATATATTTGGATGTACAATCACTAATAGATATTCTAGATCCACCAAATATGCATATCTAGGGGATGTACACTAGTTTACACCCCTATAAATATTGAATCCCCTTGATAAATGGTGTATTTTATCCATCCCCAAGATATTATGGTATTTAGGGTTATTAAAATAAATCAATCACTTGATAATGTGATACTATTATCTATGAATTCAATGGGATATTTCCCATGAACATGTAATAATATTTTCTTGGCATATCTTTATCATAATAATCCTAGGTCCTTTCTAACTTAATGAATCCACCAGATGAGAGAAGAAACCAAAAATGGAATAATCCATAAATATACCCTTCTCATCCCCTATCAGAGAGTAGGTCTTCTTTGGGGATATAATTTTTTTTTTGGAATCTTAAACATATAATTTCAAATTATACATGTGCATTATATGTGTAATCCCTAATAGCGGAACTATTTTTGGTAATATATGGTATCCTAATCTCATTCATTACTAAGTGGGAAATGGATGTTTCATATGTGTATACCCCAAAAAATCCTATTATTTATCAATTATCATGATATTGGTAACATCTGGTATCCTCCCCTAGCCGTATTTCCATAAACATGATTTTCATTTTTAGGGTCATCCACCTATCCTGAAAACTTCTCTCCGTTGTCCATATCAAAAAAATTACATCACATGGTGTATATTATCCTTTAATGTGATTCATTATATATAAACTATCATGGAATATACAATGTAGTGACTAAACTCACATGCAGACATACCTTATGAATTTTTTTTACTATATTCTATTAAAATTTTAGAAGAAATGGATGATCAAGGACCATTCATACCAAAAAAATATTAGAAATATTTCACCTAGTCTTCATTAAAACATTTTTTAAACATAATGGATCAGTCCTTGTAACATAACATTACATGGTGCAATTTTTTTCATTAAGTTTCATATAACAATATTGTTTTTTATTCCATTCATAAGGATATATATGATGTAACACCCCGAGATTTTATGAAAAATATTCTTTTTAATTTCATTAATGTCTTCTATTATACGCTACACCAAAAGGGGATTTCACAACACACATTCTTGACTTTCCTTTCATTACACGCAATCGCGACCTTCCTCAATAGCGTGTGTAGTACACAATACCGAGTTTCACTAAACAACGATATGCTATTAAAATATAATTAAAACTAGCCATTATGAATAGTAATAACCACCTTTTAAAATTTTAGAAATTTTTTCTCTCAAAATGGACTTCATTTTTGGATTCGGAGTATCGAATTTATCCTAAGGTGAAATTTTGGTACTTTTCGGATATCTTTCATATTTTGATGAATAGTGAAAATTACTAAATTTTAATTAAAAACAACTTTTTTAATCAAAATAATTAATAGTGATACATTATGAATTTTAGTGGTTTTAAAGTATATTTAGAATATATTTTTACCATTTAATACAATGTTGGTCATTGGAAATAATTTCCCAATTAAACCGAACATAAACAAGTATCAATCTTTTGATAGTTATTATATATTAAAAACACGCTTTTTGTTTTGACAACGGGAATTAATTTTAAATTAATTTCTGCCACTTCTGTGTTTTGAATTTGGAAAAATTTATTCCATATTTGGAATCAGGATGTTCAAATTGTGTAGATAGGTAACTTTTATTTTTAGACATTTTGAATAATTAATTCGGTAAATATTTTATTTACCATGGTTAAAGGGTAAATCCGCTAAATAAGGGTTAACAAATAATATTATAATAATAATAAAATTACCCTAAAACGTGTTATAACCTTATTGGTTGATACATTTTCTACCATTGGCATCTTTTGGTTAATTTTGGGACCCCATGGTGCCACTTGTAAGTGATATGGACACTTTATTTTAATTAAGTTAAAATGAATACAAAAATCACACAAGCATATATCTTTTAGAAAAACAATTTTTACATAGGGTTATATATGTTGGATTTTCGATTGTACATGTTAATTAGAAATATAAAAATATTTCCAACATAATGAAATTTTATTTATAATTTTTAGACCTTAAATAATTTAATTTATTTATGACACAACGATGATGCAGTAATTACCATAATAGTGAAAAATTAACATAATTGATATTATAAATACCCAAATAAATATAACTTGAGACTTTTATTGAATTAATATAATTTTATAGGTTAATATGACATGTTATTAATTATTTTAATAACTTTTTTAAAAGTAATAATTCTCTTATGAGTTTCACAAAAATCAACTATTGAATAGTGTCAAAATTGACATAAAATTGTTTTTAAAACAAATATTATATTATTGATTGTTATTTTATTCCTAAAAATCTAAGGTTCGTCAAAGATACTTATATCAAGATAGGTGTATCATTAATTGACCACTTGGGGGTCTCTTGGATGTATATGGTCTGTTTATTAACAATATAATATAAAAATACAAAGTGACATGGTAAATATCAATCTAATTAACTAAGAGTTAAAACTAAAAGATATGGTTAGTATAATGACCTAAACTTGTCTAAATTATATTTTCTGAAAGGATATAGACCCATAACTACCTTATATTAAAAATAAATTAATTTGGATCTATTTAAAACCGAATTTGGCTTTATAATAAAATAATATTTTTAGTTTTTCCAAAGGTACCCCTCTCCTCCCTTATAAAAGGGAACCTCCTCCCCCTCTTCCTCACACAACATTGAGGCTTCAAGATAGTCCAAACCCTGCCCAATTATCTTCTACACTTCCCTAGAAACATCCTAGAGGTCCTTTTCATCTTCAAAGACCAATTTTATTTCCCTATGAAAGGACTCAAAGAGGCGCTTCAAAGAAGAGGTAATGTCCGTTACCGATTCTTTCAACTTTATCTCTTCTTACACTTCTTCTTCTTAGGTTATTTAATTATTAAGTAATAAAATCACTATCAATCATATATTGATATGTTATTATAAGTATGAAACAACCCTATTTCACCATCTATCCATCCTACGGAAAATGAAATCACCGCGTGTGCGTACGTACGGAATACTGTCTCCACGCCGTGGTGTAATCTATTTTCCACCACCACCTTACTTGGATGGGTATAATGGTGTAAATAATAACTATATATGATTATTTTAAAGTGATATTGATTCTGAAATATTATACATACACTCCAATACAGTCCCACGATCATGAGAATGATATCATCGCTCGTGCGTACGTACGGACTACCGTCTCCACGACACGCTGAGATTCATTCTCCATTTTAACCATTCATGAATGATTATAAAATATATATAATAAGTAATCATGAAATATATGACATAATAATGATACTGTATTTATGTGTATATATATGTACGTCATCTACTAAATTCCATTCAACTCAATAAGGAAACGAAAACAGCGTTCATGTGTACGTACGACCTACCGTCTCCATGAATGGTGTATTTCTTTCCATTTACTGATTTATTATATATATGTATATTCTGAATATATATTATATATAAATCATGATTTATATTCTGGAATTAATTAATCATGATCTATGTAATCATATGAATAATTACAAGTCAAAACACGGACGATAAATGAAACAATTTTACCCAAAACGCTCTTTAACATGGAATTTACAAAAGAACGGGTAATATAAAGTCATAAGTGAACCATATATGATAACATAACAATGGTTATGATTCTGGAATAAGTCAATGACATTATTTAAATAATTATACCGGATTTTCGGACACTTACGAAGCAAATCAGACCTTAAGGTAAGGGAAATATCACAATCTCATTTTTACCCGAGATTGTTTATACTTTGGAATTTACGTGGGTGTATTTTATCATCCACCTCAATGTTTCCTAAACATGTAATATTTATATCCTTATACAATATTTTATATAAAATTTTACGCATCAGTGAGTATTTAGTAAAAGATTTGAAAGGAATCTTTTGTCATTTTTCGTACGAGGTACTTTTTTGACTTTTCTAACAAAAGTACGAGAAGAATGTTTTTTTAACTTATACAGCATGAATGGATTTTTAAAACATTATTTAAAAGAAGCTTCCTTTATAAGTTTTCATGTTTATTTTTAATCAACTTCTTGTAGTTTATAATTGTATGACATGTTAAGAAAGGAAAAGTGTTTTTGAAGTAGAAAGGATATTTCCTTCAAAAATGGAGTTCAAGTGTTTTATCAAAATTATTTTCCAACTAATATAATAAAGGGTTCTGTTTCTATCCCTATTTTTACATTGATTTGATTATGTTATGATGGAATTAGTTTTATGATGTCCTTTTATCTTATATGGATTATGTTATGATGGAATGATGTTTAAGATTCCCATTTTTATTACATGGGTTTTGCAATGATGTATGATTTTTGATTTTGTGGAACACATAAGAATGGTATCATTATGATATGGGTGGGACCTATATCTCCCTCCAATGAATTGGGTAATGATTTTATATCTCATGACATAGACATGGCTGGAACGGCAGGTTAAACTAGTTCAGTGAAACAGGACTGAAACGAGGAATGAACTCGGTTCAAAAATGGACTTTGTCCACTGAGATAGTCTTGGCAATGAGTCTTGACTAATAATAAATGATTCTCTATGATTATGTGTGTACGCCACAAATTTTCATGTTTTATGTTGTGATTATTGGGATTACATTTCACTACTATGATTTATCCCATGTTATGATATTATGATCTCTTTTGCAGGTTAAGATTTCCAAAATGTTATGTTCTTATGAATATGATGCGATTGATATTTCTTTTGTTTACCCTTACTGAGAATTTGAGCTCACCCTTTTATGTTTTCTTTTCCCCAGGATATAAAGAAAGGTTTTAGGTAAGAAAAAAAGGGAAGATCTTTATGGGAGATGTTGAAGATCTTTCACCATGATTTGAAGATTACGTTCTGAGTTTCCAAAGACACTAAACTATTACGGTCGTTGTGTGTGTGTTTTTGTTATGTACTAAGTATTCCGCAAAAGTAATGTAATGTCTATGTACGTCTAGCTTCGGGTCACTACAGTTGGTATCAGAGGAAAGGTTTAGTCAACCATTGAAAACTAGGATGCGAGAACTTTAGTGAGATCCGTAGAGTTATTTCTAAGGTATGTCTAGGGATGTCCCTAAGGTTAGGTATAAGTATAGGTTATAGTAATAGAATTACGGTAACCCAAGAAGTTAGATATTGAAGGTACTCCTCCTTTATTGTGTTGTATTCCCTAGCATGATTTTTTCCTCTCACACTATTCTTTTTGGGTTTTAGACGATGGATGGAACCCAAAGGAACCGTGTTGATCAATGTAATGGAAAATGCAATGATTTTCCTCCTGAACAAACAAATGTTATGGGAGAAGGAGTGCAAAATCTTATTTCTATACTTATACAAGCTATGAATCATTTTGGACTTCCAAATGAGCAGAGAAGGGAACAATATTCTATTGAGTCCTTCATGAGGCAACTCCCACCTTATATCAGTGGGTCTTCTGATCCACATGTTGCTAAAAAATTGATTAGAACTACTGAAAAGATATTTTCAGTTCTTCAATGTTCTAAACATGATAAAGTCATCTTAGCAGTGTATCGTTTGGAAGCTGATGCTGATCAATGGTGGAATCTTATCAAGAATACAAGGACAAGAGATGAAATTGATTCCATGGAATGTGACGAGTTCAAGAACTTATTTTTCAATAAGTACTTCCCTCGTATTCTTCAAACAAAGATGGAGAAGGAGTTTCTTGAACTAATTCAAAAGGATGATGAATCTGTTGGTATATACAAAGCGAATTTTACAAGGCTTGCAAGGTATGCATCTGGATTTATCATCCAACCTTAAAGTAAAGTTGATTGATTCATCTGTGGCTTAAAACCAAATCTTCGAAGGGCATTAGCTATAAGAGACTTCAGTAGCTATGAAGAAATTGTGCGATGTTCTATCAAGGTAGAAATGGAAGTTGGTGTTACTTATCCATCTCATAGTTTTGACAAGAAACGAAAGATGGAGTTCAAGGAGAAATCTCAGAATAATGGTGAAAAGAAGATGAATGTTTCTTTATGCTCAAAGTGTGGAAAGAAGCATGGTGGAGATTGTCTTAAAGGGACAAGTAATTGTTTCAAATGTGCAAAGAAAGTTCATCGGGCACTTGAATGACATAATGATGGGAAGAAGATGTCTAATGATGTAAACAAAGTAAGGGATACACAGAATGAACCTACTACACTTCAATACTTCTAGTGCAAGGAAATGGGGCATTATGCTAATAAATTCCCTAATCCAAGGGTTATCGATGATCGACATGAGCAACCACTTATGGAAAAGGACAAAGGGAAGTCACATGCGATCACCATTGGAGATGTTGAATATGAAAACGATTTGGTGGAATGATTAAGTGTTTATGTAATGGGATTCCAAAATAATGTTGTATATAGTATCGTGGATTATTGGAATATTTATGTATTGGTCTATTGTGGTTTTCAATAATTTTATTGTACCTGTAACCATAGAAAGTGATTGAGATATTTTTGAAAAAAAGTTGATATGTGAATAATGAAGGGATAAGGAAAAAATGAAATGTTTGACAGTATTCATGAGCTCATGATTGATATAAGGACTATGTAATATCATGGTTTGAGTATATAGAATTATTGAGGATTTTGGTATCTGGAAAATGTTATCTTTTAACTACATTCATGTTTTCACTACGGTTCAATGGGTATTCATTTTTTTCAAGAGAATACATGATTAAGGCCTTCGAATGTCTGGAATGTGACAAAAAAGACATATCTTATGATATATGGGGATCAACGATGGTATTAACATGCTTGATATATGAAATCTATGGTAATTGTTTTCACTATAATATGAGAGTGGACTGCAGTATTATAGATAAGCCTAAAGATTGGAATGGATTATGTTTGTAAATAAGTTAGTATTGTTTAAGGATAGAAGTTTATTCGATATTATTGATGGGATGTTATAGTAATGTAGTTTTAGAAAAAGGACAACCTGTAGGACGAGCGACAGCCCATCGTGTCGGACAAGGCTGTGGGAATCGAACCCACAACCGAAGTGCGACTGGCCTTTATCATCTACCACTGGCCTACAGGAAGTCCCTGTTTAGTAGAAAATAATTTTATTATATTAAGCAGTATGATATATGAAGTATAAGTCCATTTTAGGAACCATATATGATTAATCTCACTATAGATGGACTTATGTATTTTTTGATAACTTTTCTAACCTTTCGTTTGAGACAGATGGAATGACTCATCATTCTATCACATGATCTACTAACACATCACGAATGAAAAATTCAACTTCATTTATTTAAGTGATGAAGTGGAAATTGTCCAAAGAACGACCAATGGTGAGACTATACCAAAATCACGAAAGTATGTCTTCTAATTCCAATTTCATCAACTTTAGGGAAATGATATTGAAAACCAAAAATGATGTCCTAGTGATCTTATATCCGATGAATCAGATGATACCTTAGATCGTCACAAATTTATGGCTTTGTGATTTCTAGATTTTCCATAGCCATGTTCTCTACCACTCTCCATCAGAACATGATGGTTAGATTTCTCTTCCATATCCATATTTTCACCTATGTGGAAACCCGATGATTAGTTTATTTGGGTAACCATTACGTTTCATACTTTTGTTTTTAAAGATAGGTTTTGGTATTCCTTTTTACGATGTGGGTTTCTATTAAAGAAACTTTTGAATAGTAAACCATTTATAACCTTGATGAATTTCGAGGGCGAAATTCATTTTAAGGGGGGTAGAATGTAACACCCAGAGATTTTATGAAAAATATTCTTTTTAATTTCATTAATGTATTGTGTTGTATGCTACAACAAAATGATCTTGCACAACACACATCCTTGACTTGCCTTGTATTACACGCAATCACGACCTTCCTTGAAAGCATGTGTAGTACGCAATACCGAGTTTCACTAAACAACGATATGCTATTAAAATATTATTAAAACTAGACGTTATGAATATTAATAACCACCTTTTAAAATTTTAGAAATTTTATCTCTCAAAATGGACTTCATTTTTGGATTCGGAGTATCAAATTTAGCCTAAGGTGAAATTTTGATACTTTTTGGATAACTTTCATATTTTGATGAATAGTTAATATTACTAAATTTTAATTAAAAACAACTTTTTTAATAAAAATAATTAATAGTGATAAATTATGAATTTGTGTGGTTTTAAAGTTTATTTAGAATATATTTTTACCATTTAATACAATTTTGGTCATTGGACATAATTTCTCAATTAAACCGAATATAATCAAGTATCAATCTTTTGATAGTTATTATATCTTAAAAACACGCTTTTTGTTTTCACATCGGGAATTAATTTTAAATTAATTTCATCCACTTATGTGTTTTGAATTTGAAAAAATGGATTCCATATTTGGCATCAGGATGTTCAAATTGTGTAAATATGTAACTTTTATTTTTAGACATTTTGAATAATTACTTCGGTAAATATTTTATTTACCATGGTTAAAGGGTAAATCCAGTAAATAAGGGTTAAAATTTATATTATAATAATAAAATAATTACCCTAAAACGTGTGATAACCTTATTTTTTGAAACATTTTCGACCATGGGAATCTTTAGGTCAATTTTGGGACCCCATGGTGCCACATGTAAGTGATAGGGACACTTTATTTTAATTATGTTAAAATGAATACAAAAATGACACAAGCATATATCTTTTAGACAATCAATTTTTAAATAGGGTTATATAAGTTGGATTTTAGATTTTAAATATTAATTATAAAGATAAAAATATTTCCCACATAATGATATTTTATTTATAATTTTTAGACATTAAATAATTTAATTTATTTACAACACAATGATGATGTAGTAATTACCATAATAGTGAAAAATTAACATAATTGATATTATAAATACCCAAATAAATATAATTTGAGACTTTTAATGAATTAAACTAATTTTCTAGGTTAATAGGACATGTTAGTAATAATTTAATTAACTTTTTTCGAAGTAATAATTTTGTTATGAGTTTCACAAAAATCAACTATTGAATAGTGTCAAAATTGACAAAAAATAGTTTTTAAAACAAATATTATATTATTGGTTGTTATTTTATTCCTAAAAATCTATGGTTCGGCCAAGATACTTATATCAAGATAGGTGTATCATTAACTGACCACTTTGGGGTCTATTGTATTTATATGGTAGGTCTATTAACTATAAAATATAAAAATACAAAGTGACAAGGTAAATGTCAATCTAATTAACTAAGAGTTAAAACTAAATGATAAGGTTAGTATAATGAACTAAACTTGTATAAATTATATTTTATGAGAGTATATCTACCCATACCCACCTTATATTTGAAATAAATCAATTTGGAGCTATTTAAAACCGAATTTGTCCATATAATAAAATAATATTGTTTATTTTTCCAAAGGTGCCCCTCTCCTCCCTTATAAAATGGAACCTCTTCCCCCTCTTCCTCACACCACATTGAGCATTCAATATCGGCCAAACCCTGCCCAATTATGTTCTCCACTTTCCTAGAAACATCATAGAGGTCCTGGTCTTCTTCAAAGACCAATTTTAGTTCCCTAAGAAGAGGACTCAAAGAGGTTCTTCAAAGAAGAGGTAATGTCCGTTACCGATTATTTCAACTTTATTTCTTCTTCCACTTCTTCTTCTTAGGTTGTTTTATTATGAAGTAATAACAAAAGTATCACTCATATACGGATATTTTATTATAAGTATTAAACAACCCTATTTCACCATCTATCCATCCTACGGAAAACAAAATCACTGTGCGTGCGTACGTACGGAATACCGTCTCCACACTGTGGTGTAATCTATTTCCCCCCACCACCATACTTGGATGGGTATAATGGTGTAAATAATAACTATATATGATTATTTTAAAGTGATATTGATTCTGAAATATTATACATACACTCCAATATAGTCCCACGATCATGAGAATGATATCACCGCTCGTGCGTACGTACGGACTACCGTCTCCACGACGCGATGAGATTCATTCTCCACGTTAACCATTCATGAATGATTATAAAGTAAATATAATGAGTAATCATGAAATATATGAAATAATAATGATACCAGATTTATGTTTATATATATGTATGTCATCTACTTAATTCCATTCAACTCAATAAGGAAACGAAAACATCATTCATGCGTACGTACGACCTACCATCTCCATGAACGGTGTATTTCTTTCCATTTACTGATTTATTATATATATGTATATTCTGAATATATATTATATATAAAATCATGTTTTATATTCTGTAATTATTTAATCATGATCTAAGTAATCATATGAATAATTACAAGTCAAAACACGAATAACAAATGAAACAATTTTACCCAAAACGCTCTTTAACATGGAATTTACAAAAGAACGGGTAATATAAAGTCATAAGTGAACCATATATGATATCATAACAATGAGTATGATTCTGGAATAAGTCAATGACATTATTTGAATCATTATACAGGAGGTTTGGACACTTATGATGAAAATCGGACCTAAGGTAAGGGAAATATCACAATCTCATTTTTATCCGAGATTGTTTATACTTTGGAATTTACTGGGGTGTATTTTATCATCCACATCCATGTTTCCTCAACATGTAATATTTATATCCATCTACAATAGTTTATATCCAATATTACCCTTCGGTGAGTATTTAGTAAAAGATATGAAAGGAATCTTTTTTTTCGTTTTTCGTATGAGGTACTTTTTTGACTTTTCTGACAAAAGCACGAGAAGAATGTTTTTTAACCTATACGGCATGAATGGATTTTTAAAACATTATTTACAAGAATATTCCTTTAACAGTTTTCATGTTTATTTTTAATCAACTTCTTTTAGTTTATAATTGTATGACATGTTAAGAAAGGAAGAGTGTTTTTTAAGTAGAAAGGATATTTTCCTCAAGAATGGAGTTCAAGTGTTTTATCAAAATTATTTTCCAACTAAGATAATAAAGGGTTCTGTTTCTATCCCTATTTTTACATTGATTGGATTATGTTATGATGGAATTATTTTTATGATGTCCTTTTATCATATATGGATTATGTTATGATGGCATGATGTTTAAGATTCCCATTTGTTTTACATTGGTTATGCAATGATGTATGATTTTTGATTTTGTGGCACACATAAGAATGGTATCATTATCAGATGGGTGGGACCTATATCTCACTCCAATTCATTGGGTAAAGATTTTATATCTCATGAGATAGACATGGTTGGAACGACAGGTTAAACCAGTTCAGTGAAACAGGACTGAAACGAGGAATGAACTCGGTTCAGAAATGGACTTTGTCCACTAAGATAGTCTTGGCAATGAGTCTTGACTAATAAGAAATTATTCTATATGATTATGTGTGTACGCCACAATGTTTCATGTTTTAAGTTATGATTATTGGGATTAAATTTCCCTACTATGAATTATCCCATGTTATGATATTATGATCTCTTTTGCAGGTTAATATTTCCAAAATGTTATGTTCTTATGAATATGATGTGATTGATATTTCTTTTTTTACCCTTACTGAGCATTTGAGCTCACCCTTTTATGTTTTGTTTTCCCCAGGATATAAAGAAAGGTTTTAGGTAAGAAAAAAGGGAAGATATTTATGGGAGATGTTGAAGATCTTTCACTATGATTAGAAGATTACGTTCCGAGTTTCCAAAGACACTAAACTATTACGGTCCTTGTGTGTGTGTTTTTTTTATTTACTAAGTATTCCGCAAAAGTAATGTAACATCCATGTACGTCAAGATTTGGGTCTCTACATATGAACTCTCTTAAACAAGCCCAATCTTTACAGTAAAAACATGTATAGTCTTATGAGATGGTTACAAAATCTTAATCACCATATCTTGGGGAATTACAAAATAGTTTCATACAGATAAACATCATTAAATAAAATTATGAAAAATATTAGAATCATTAGATAAAACTAGATTTTGACAAGAATGGATATAATATGATATATAAAGATTACTATATTATTGTGGTACCTATAAGACATATTGTAATTAATATATATATATATATATATATATTAACTAATTACTAGAATAATGGTAACATGCCTCATTCTATGATTTTAGAAGAATTATTGAACCTGCCTAAAATCTACAACGGAGTCCACAGGTATGAAATAGTTCAACATGACAAGGTGTGATGAACTAAAAATCCCATTACTTTTATTAATGTGAATTAATAATCATCATGGGTATAAACCATATCAACCACATTCCATTGAACATTTGTTCTATATTTACACCATTTTCATTGATGTGGGAGTTATTGGCTATTTTTGATTACATGAAAAATCACCAATGGAATCTCTCTAAAACAATAATGTTTAATTGATATGTAGATTATGGAGCCACACTCACCCCTTCAGAAACATGCACTGTGACATCATTTTTGAGATTAAACAAATTTAAACCACATTTCAATATTACAATATGTAATAATATAAAGGGTTATATCAAACATCAGACCATTATGATTTATATATTCTATTGAATCTAACATTTAAATTCTAATTTGAATCATTCAATAATAAAAAATGTTTGACCTAAAACATTGGATTTTTTTCATATTTTATTAAAATTCTATTGGTGAACATAATGAATATCATCCAATGACTAAAACAAAAAATTAGTTACCTTATATATTGTTTTATTTATCTTAATATGTTATATGGGAAGATAGTGAACACTCTATGAATCATTCAGTAACCAAAATTAAAATAGTTTTTCATAAACAAACTTCATTTATTATTCATGTATTTTACACAAACCAAAATTGTGAACTCAATGAGAAATCAATAATAATAGAAAAATTGGTTACATAAACTATTTAAAGATCTTTTTGTTGATATTTAAAAAAAATGGTAATCCCGGGGATTATATTTTAAGTAACCTGGTAATTTCATACATTAATATTGCATCATTTTATTATAATATTTGACACATTTAACATTAATACACTCTATATGATCATAATGGTATAGTGTCTTGGGATTATTCATACATAATCAAAATATTTTATGAATTATCTAACTATATCCAATAAATATCTTGTCAATTAGTAAACACATTATTATAACCATTCTCCATAACATTGGGAAAGGAAAAAAATGAATGAGAGAGATAAGATTCTCAGTAAGGAAAAAATATGTCATACCAATAATTGATAGGATATGGCAACAATTATAATGATGTGAGAACATGATAAAAAAATAAAAATTGTAATAAACATTTAGTTAAATACCTCTAATCATGAATCATAACATAATGTTTTTTACATGCAAATGAAAGAAAATAAAATGGTGAAAAATCATCAATATTTAATTATTAGCCATGAGAAAAAATACTAAACATAATACATGAGATTTTGGTAAAAAAAAATAATATAAAAAAACATCCTTAGACATCGATAACTACAAAATATATCAGTCTGTATAGGGTTTATTATCCATTCCATCAATACCAATTTCAAGGATCACTCCCAAGACTATATTATTTAACAAATACCCTTAAAAAACTAGGTCCAATCCCCATTATATTTTCTATTGTCACGTGAGATGTCCATATTTAACAAATTTAGAGGGGTATATAAAATCAATACCACCTAGGACATAAGGGAAAACACACATATTTGTTCCTCAAGATTTTAAAACATTATTAATTACATTATATCAAAAAATATCGAATGAAAAGTGGTTTAAAAATGATTTTATTATTTCAGTATAGTGTAACCCATCGAAAAAAATATGTTTCATAAATATTACATAATTAAATCCTAAAATAATGTATGGAAAATAAATTGATATCATGTAATAAACCAAAAACATTAATCAACATAAAATATAGAAAAAAATGATTCCTAAATATTCCCTAACTTTACCCAATATAATACATGGGAAATCAAAGAGCATCCAATAAAAAACAAAAACTAATCATCAACATAATCCATATAGAGTTGGAAAGGGAAGGGTACTATAACATCATATTCCAATAGAATAATTTCAATACTTAAATGACGATTCAATACATTAAAATAAATTTCATTGATCAATTGGAATATTCATTACAAATATATGAAAAACATTTTTATTTGTGATAAAAGTTTAACTATAAGGAACATGATTAATAGGAAATAGGTTAATTAAAAAATAAACATGGAAGCCTGTGTACGAGTATTATTGAAAATAATGTTCATGAATACATGAAAATACATTCATGCTGTATATGTTTATATGTAAAGTTATTTTTAAAAATTTCTAAAAAGTATAAAAATGAATTAGTCATAAAAATATTTCGTGAAAAATATATATTATCAAGATAATGTTAATAAAATAAATTTTAAAGAAAATTTTTATTTTAAAACATTTCATGTATATGTCAAAACTATTATAAAATCATTTATTATAGTATCAAATTGAATAAAAAATATCATCAACCAAAGAGTAAGTAATTTATGATTTTATTTTAAATTTCCATCTTAATCACATAATGTATCAAAAATAAAAAAATCGATAAAATAGAAAAATATTTAAAATAACCATACATTATGAGAATATATTATTTTTAATGTATATGAACAATTTATTTTCCATAAATGTTAATTTATCATAAAAAATCTAGGATGTAAATGAGATTCAATAATAAAACCTATACCAATTTGATAACTAATATCGCACAAACCCCAAGAAATATATAAATTGAAATGAAACATTAAATAAAATCAAAATAATTTGATTAAATATATAAAATTTCTTAGGCATAGTATATTAATAGCCATAAATAAATATGTGGTGAATATATCATATATCTAAGAGAAATAGAATTGATATGAGAAACCCCAACCACGTGTGTTATCCTTCATCATACATGTTAAAATAACATATATAATAAATATAGAAATAATATATATATATATATATATATATATATATCAAAACCATATTTATACATGATATTCTATATATAATTCCTTTATTATTTCATGTAATCCTTTTAAAGACATTTTCTTCATTAAAATGATCATTTTGTTAAAGACTAGATAATTTTAACTAAATGTCTTAGTGAGATGGATAGGTTAAATAATCCTTGATCACGGGCTCATAATATCTAGATTATTAATAATTAAATATGTATCATGTTTATTAATTTGATAATATTTTTATATCATTCAAATTAATTAGTGACGAATAATTAATTTCATCAATTTGTGGAGACGATAGTCTGTATGTACAGCCGAGTTATGTTTCCACATTTTGATAGATGGATAAAAAAAATATAATTAATATTATACTAACAAAAAATTATTATATCATTAGTACCATATATATTCAATAAATATGTCAATATTACTTTCCATTTAAAATTTAAATGAAATATTAACCTCATCGTTTCAATGATGTGGTAGTCCACACACATTCATGAGGGATGCTCTAACTTTTGAACAAATATAATGGCTAGAAGATAAATAGTATAGTATAATTTAAAAAATAAATATATAATATATACCATTTCAAAATACTAAATATTTCTAATAACCCACCATGAATGATGGAGATGGAAAATAAATATTATCACAGTTTGGGGGTGGTGGTCTACTAATATGAACGAGCAACACATTCATTCCATTTTGATAGAATGGTGGTAGAAAATAGTTTTTTGATAATAATTATAAATATTATTATATTTATGAAATAGTATTTATCATGTTACTACGTATATAATTTCCTTTTAGATGCTGTAAGAAGATATAAAATTTGAAGATCTCTATTATAATTTGTACATATTATTTTAGTGACCTCATTTATGTTACACCATGACCCTTTAATGATTGGTCCTAGAAAAAAATAAGGTAAAATAGCATTAATATATGGTATATAGTAATGTATTGTGGAATGATTTTACAAAAAATAAGTGTAAAAAGTTAAGAATAATGGGTGAGATTAGGTTCCCTTTTAAAAGTGAAGAGAGGACATACATGGAATTAAATATAAGATATAATTAAAATTACTCTTATTCTAATATAAAATATATAAAAATGGAAATTAATATTTAGGAAAAGTTTTTATGTTCAAAATATACACATAAAATAATATTTAATCTGGTTTTGGGGTTATTGAAAACATTAATATTTTTTAACTCATTCGATATCCCTTTTTAACATTATCCACTCTAACACATTTATAAAATTCTAAATTTCATATATATAATTATAAGGTGAAATGATGATAAAAAATGGTATCTTGATGATTATTTAGACCGTTCTTCATTCAAAATGTACCCATTAATTAGTTTATAGTTTGAAATAATTTAATAATATATTATTTAGCAAACATGTCATTAATGTAATTTTCTGGACTATTCATTTAATTAGAGTAGAAAATAAACAAAATCGTAATGTAATTTCAAGACAAACTCAATTAAATTTTTTTATAATTTATAATTATCCGTTTAATTTTTTTCATAAAAGAATATTGCAAAAAAACTATTATATTTTGTTGGAAATAATTTATGTAGATCAATCTACGACATGGATAATCACTACATCAATTTTTTGTAAGGGTTTATGATAATTTCATCAACACTAAATGTTGAATATAAAATTCTATCATAAAATTAATGTATTATTTTTATGAATAAGAATATATATCCAATAATAAATTCCTTAATACTACTAAAAACTTATTTAAAATATGAAAAGGAGATTTATATTGTGGAATTTTCTTAACCAAATATAATATAAATGTCAATATAAATGAAAAATTAGACAAAAATTACATGTACTATAATTTGGGATAAATGTGGTAAAATTAAACTAATAAACTGAATTAAATTTATGTTTTTTTAATTTGGGACCATTTTTCCTTGTCTTAACCATGTTTAACCAATATTACCCTTAATATTATGAAAAAAATTACCACAGTCATTATTGATAATAACAGAATATAAAAATGGAAATATTAAAAAAATTATAGCCTCCTGACTTCAAATATTGAATACATTTTTTATATTAAATTCTTATAAGGTAAAGAAATAAAATTTAAAATAAATATATAAAATACAAGGAATTTTTTTGGGTAAATTATTTTCAAGTCAAACATTTAATCATATACCTAAACAATGTATAAAGATTATTATAATGTAATTAATTATAAAACATGTAATTAAATGATAATTATATTACATTAAAAAAACAAATAATATTTGGTCTTATAAATTACTTCATATAATGAAATTAAATAATAATTTTTAATATGTGTAAATTTCAATATTAATAAAAATTAAATATTTTATAATAATACAAAAAAATCATCGTAAAATAATATTTACATGAAAATTTAAACATTTATGTTCAGTTCCCAAAAACTATTTTCTAAATAATCTATATAAAAATTATAATTTCCATTCTTAGATGCTACATTATACCCCATTAAAAATATTGTTCCCTCATAATATTAATTCTCACTAACTAGATTTAGTATATAATGAAATACTAATAAAATGTATTGTTGATTTTGTCAAGATAACCATTTTATGTGTCACTACTAGGGAACATATAATTTCCTAATTCTATATTTCTAAAACCATGTATAAATTTCTATAAGACTCATTAGAATTGGAAAACATACCATGATAGATGATTGATACGTTACACCTAAGGCTCAAAAAATATTACTTCCTCTTACTTGAGTTGATGAAATCATTTTTACCATAATTCTAGAAAAAGCAAGCTAACATACATACATTTTATTATCTATTTATTAAAATTTTTTTACTTTATTGTACTTCTAGTAGTAATCCATATCTAAATAATTGTGATAAATTTTTTCATTTCCTGAAAAAAAGAATGATCTTTCAATGAATCATATTATTTAAAAAAGGAATAATAATTCATTACGACTCTCTATGGATAATTAATAAAATTATTAAAAAAAGATAACAAATATATATAATTGTTACTATTATAAAATAATACATTGATATTTAAATCCTCAAAAAATAATACCCAAAGATCAACATTATTCATTCCATAAATAGTAAACCTTATCACTCCTCCAAAATATGTTTTATAAAATTCAAGACTTAAAAAGTCAAAACATTTCATTACATATATTTTTTTCAATATTACCTTCCTCCTTTTTCTCTAAACATCATAAATAATCTCATAATTTCATAAATAAAAACATCAAATACAAGATCTTATATTCTCCTAAACTATTCTATTTTTTTTACTAAAATCAATTAAATCGTCATAAAATCACAAAAAACATATTATTCCATTAATTAACACGATCATTATTCATAAAATTATGTATATATTAATCACATTATTTATTAATATTGTGTATCTATTAATAAATATCATTAATAACATAGTCAATATATCACTTTTTAATCCCATGGCTATCTATATGATAATAAAGTTTTCCAAAAATTTAATAACTCATTTATTGAAAATAGCAATAATTTTCTTGACATAAAAAATATTATTTACCCAAAATTATATAAATAACATTAAAATTATATCTTGAAAATATAAAATCATTATTCAACAACCATCTTTTTTTATAAAATACATTCTAAAATAAATTGTTTAATTTCCATTAAAATAGGCCCAAAAATATCCATATTAACCTTGAACACCAATCAACTAAAACCATAAGATGGATATCAATTATTTTCAACATTTTACCAAACTTATAATTTTAAACTAATTATGTGTTAGTTTCATCCAAATTTATTATACCATTTTAATGGTTTCCATAGGTTATGGTATCTTATTCATCACATTGGATTATAAAGAAAATTTCAATTAACCCATGAATATCCTATAGGGTTCTATATCTAGTTTTGTAATCTTAGAACCCTTAATACTACTCCAATTTTGATCTAATTAATAGAAAATCATACCATTTAAGGGTTTTTATCCCTTAGTGCATCTATGCCATATCCTCCTATAAGAATCAATTTTTTCACTCATGTGTGGAACCTTTAAATTATAGTGAAATTATATATTTTGGACATAATATAGATTCCTAACGAGTATGAATGGGTCTCAGGGGTGTCTTTGGCTTATTCAGAGCTTGTAACCCATCATTTTAGGAGAACTAGTCCTAGATCATAGTTTATATTAAACCATGCGACAAGGAATCATGGTTAGAGAAAATTGTTTGGGTGGCATCCCTTTTGGAAAGAGCCTTTCTTCAAGGTTGGCACATAGTTTCCCTAACTTTGTGGTCTTACTATATGATTTCCCCTTTTTATAATGTAATAGTCCATGTTTTGCACATGTTTTGGAAAACAGTTTCGACAAACCATGCACATGCTAATTTCTGAGTAAAATAACCATTTTCACATTAATGATCTAATTTAGCATCATCCTTATTCGTAATACGAATTAAAGTAGGAATATCTTGTATTTCTACTCATTTGGAGATTTTTGAAGGCCTAAATCGTGTATTGAATGATCTACTTAATCTGAGATCTAATCGATATTTCATTCATCACATTGTATGGGAAACCCAAAGTACTCAAGTCAATTGATGCATTTATTATTATCTATTTATATCGACCTATTTACCGATGTATGAGAATTTTTCTTATTTCAATGATATACTCGGATCCAAGCCAAATCAAGATCTGATACAAGAGGTGGATAGTCATAGAAGCCTACAGTGGGTTTTCTATAACTCACCGTTCATGTTCGTATATTTTTTAATTGTCATGCGGGTCTGGACGATTTCACCGGGTGTCATTTATAGAATTTATATTACAATATAATAATAATTAGAATCATGTGTTTATAATCATTCCAAATATTTGATTAATTTTTTGTGGTTATACCAACAATTCCAAAAATCTCATGTAGTATTATATGCCAAAATTTTGATTCTAGTGTATTGAAACGTTTGATCCATTGTTCAACTATACTTGATCCTGACCACACAAATGGTAGGACTCATTTTAAAATATTATTTTTATATCATTTAATAGTGAATATAATATATCATGTCACTTCTTCAAATTTGATAAATAAATGTGTAAAGTAATTTGGAATGTATACTAAGTATATGAATTGACTGTATTAAATGTGAATGAATAATAGGATTCAAATATATTTCAAATGTTACCATGTTTATGGAAGGTAGTAAAGTGATCATTAATTATTGAATATGACTTAAATTGTTTTAATAATGGTTTCATGCTACATGGCCTTGTTACACTAATTAATGGCATGCCATGAACCAAATAGACTTATTTAAAAATTATGATTTGATTTAAGAGTTTCATGGTACATGGTATTAGAAAACTAGTGAAAGTAATGTCTGAAACGAAATGAAATATTACATGACATTATAATTAAATAAGAGTTTCCTAACTTGATCTCACTTTGGATTCTAATCATGTAATTCCTTGAGCCCTCTGGAAAACCATTCTGATTCAAGGTCACAACTTACATAAGATGAAACCCACCCAAATGTCAGTCTTTGTCTATCCATTCATACCCAGTGAAAAACTGAAGGATCCCACACATTGTATTGAATTATTCCTTTGATACACTCCTTGGATCCATTATTGACAAGTTGGTTCCATGGTTAAATACCATAGGGATCAGTCACTAAATAGCCTCATTTTATCTTTTACTATCACCTTGTATTTGGTAAGAATATTATTGTGGAATGCATTGGAATATAATCCTTGGATTAAACTATTACCCTTTGCCAAGATATTGATCTTCCTATGCCGGTAACCCTTCATCTCAATGTTTACTTAATTATTACCTTGGAACTTCATTAATAAATATCATTACAAGTTTCATTGTTACATCATAGAAAATTCATTTCTGTTAAAATGTGACTTGATTATAGAATTGTGATAATAAATTGAGAAACTAGTAATATTTGAAGACTCCAACCAAGGAATAAAGCAGGTACATAGGTATTTAGTTACATTGTACTACTTTAATTTATCTGTAAATTCATTCCCGCACAATACTACATTTCTATAACACGGGCTGTAGGTTATAGAAAAAATTGGCGGTGGACCACTAATAATTATCTCAAACTCTATTTGGGTGATTCTTGGTACCTGTGGTAGATTACATGATTTATGGTGTTAAACAATGGAAGCATATTACATCAAACACATTATTACTTGTAGTTTTAGATTGAGATTGATAGAATATGACCGATCAAAAGATCATGAGTCATGGGATTGCCTTTTTAATTTCTTTATACATTTGTGAAACATGTTAGGTGTACTGTCTTGTATCCATGTTTTCGATATTTCTAGTCTTGTAAAATCTCATCATCAATTATTCATATTGATTCAGTTATTATTAATATTATATTATTTCTTGATGATCCTTATGTTTACATATATTTCATCAACCATTTAGCTATGTTTATTTGAATCTGTTGAGATAGACTATGTTAATGAGGGAATTGACTCCCCATGAACACACCATAGTCCCTCACTGCTAGTCTACAACCTCTGGAATTTAGGGAGATGTTTTTGAGGCCGTGCAGCCCACTGAGATCAGGGAACCCATTAAGTGTCATCAAGGATAGGGATGTTACAAATTGTTATCAAAGGGATATTTCTATCATAAATGATGTGGGTTATGGGACATCATGGTTTGGGATGTGTAATTAACTGATTTGATCAATTATTATATAAAAAATCGGTGTCATTTTCAGGGATAAGGTGTACGAGGACCGATTTAATGGGAACACAATTTTATTATAATGTGAAACAAGACATAATATATTAAATGGTTTCCTATCCCTACCCCTCATTTTCGTTAATATAATTGTTATAGTACTGAACTATGTAATTGAATTTAAAATTAAATGAATCTTATACTTGAGGACCAACCAGTACCTCACCACCTACATGGCCAGTGGGGGGT
The DNA here is from genome assembly GCA_963277665.1 of Viscum album. Lineage (NCBI taxonomy): Eukaryota > Viridiplantae > Streptophyta > Magnoliopsida > Santalales > Viscaceae > Viscum > Viscum album. Next base: position 408,261,741 of record OY728153.1, on the reverse strand, counting down.
AGAATGACTTGGGTGTTGAGTTGGTTCTTTTTTAGCATCGATAAGTATTTCTATTGATATGATTAATTCTTATTCAATGGTATGAACACAGAATTGGTATTCCAATTCCACCACGACATCCTCATTTTGAATTCCTAGAAGGTGGCAACGATTATGCTGCGGGCAAGGTGGGCACTGAGCCGTTTGACATACGTCCAGTAGTGCCACTTGAAGCATCGTCTCCTTTACCTGATCATGGCACTATCACCCACGTTCATGATTTTTCATACATTTGATACTTGCTATGAATAGTGATCTATGGATTTTACCTATGATGGTTGATCTAACTTACTAAATCTAGGAGCATCATCTTTCTACGTTCTAATAGGATGGAATTCCACATGGTGGTCGTTCTTTTCATGAAGCCATCCTGTCTATATTTGAGCATCTTGAAACTCCTATGGGGATGTGATTTCAGTGTTCTACTTACATATTATAGGATTTGGCCATGTTTTGTTGTGATGTGATAACCTAGGTTAGTCATCAATAGAGCGCATTATGGGTTTATTTACAAACATCCTTCTCTGATCATTTCATTCCACAGATGATGAGATCATATAGAGACAGATATTACATGAATATAGATCAGGGTTATATGTCATTTATGGATTATTCGACTTGTTTCAAGGAGTTTTAATGCATTACACCTCTTCTATTTGGTGATGATATTTCACGTGGTAGATTCTTTGAGGATGGGATCCTCTATTCCATCACTAATGTGTTTAATGTCTTTCAGTATCGTACATTTTTGGTATTATTAAATCAGTATTGTATCATTGAGTGTAACCTAAGTGTTGTAAATAGTACTGGGTATAGAGGATCAAGACCATTGTAGGGTCATAGTTCTCTCAGTGGCAGGAAATGTTCCATCAATGTTTCTCATTAGGGATGTGACTATCAGAGTACACATTTTGACTGCTACATGGTTTTTCATTAGTTTTTACAATGGGGGACCATGAGGAGTAATTTTTATACAGACCTAATGGATTGTCAGGCTATTGGTCATATAGGGAATCTTTAGATACTGTGCAGGACCAGTCCACCACCTTTGAGTGGAAAAGGATTTATGTTAACCCCACCTTCATGAGAATGTTCTTTTGAAGCATGTTATGTGTGGAGTTGGGATAGCATCAGTTGGGTTGGATAAATAGGAGGTCATGGATGTGGTAGTTAGATCCCTGATCACCAGTACAGTCAAATGATTATTTAAGCTTGTGGTAAGATATCTATTGCTTATGGTCGTGGATCAGTCCAGTTTCAAACACTAAAGCCGATACCCAAGGATCAGGCTGTAGGACCATCTATCGTACGAAGTACTGTTACAGTGGAGTATACAATAGTATCAACATTATTTGATACATGTGATTCGAACCAATTTATCTATGTATCTATCATGGAATTTATGGGAATTGATATACTATATTACTATGGTGTAACAACCCTAGATACACTGTTGTGGATATGAGTAGAGGTAATAAAATAGTGTAGGGACTATCCCCTTGAGTCATGGAGTAACCATTTTTTATGGAACCTCATTATTCTAAAGATGATTGTCTTAGAATTCATTATCGGGAATGATTGATTGGTTCAGTACCATTATTTTGTCAACCAACATCATCGAAGGGTATTTTTTAAATAACCATAGGGAAGAATTTGTCTATATAAGGGTGAGTGGTATGTCCAGGCTAGTAGGGTTGGACAAGAGCATCATGGGATAGGTGGAGTGACTGACCAGATTGAAAATAACATCATTGAGGATATATGTTTTTGACAAGATAATTTCCCCCCATTAGTGATATTTTCTGGGACATCATCCCCAAAAACATTTCAATATTACCTCCTAGGAGATATGTAACATTTACAATAGAACATTTTAAATGAGTTGCACCAGTTTCCATTCCTCTGTACAGGGTGGCACGAGTTATGTTTTAGGAGCTCAGCAGACATTTAGTGTATTTAGAGGTTTAAGGAGTTATACGACCCAGTACATCCCCTTCGGGATCTCTTACACATTTTTTCAAGAAGGCAGATGGAAACTTACATAAATGGAAGAATTAAAGATGGTTGAAATAACTTACATTCATAAACCTTTATCCATTACCTCGAATAGGTAATCTCTTCAAGAAGCTCTGATGAGCTAGAGTCTTCTCTAAGATAGACCTGTAATCTGGTTATCATCATGTGAAAGTCATACCATAAAACATAACTCATAAAAATCTCCCTAGAAGGTATGGTTTGTATGAGTACATTTTTATGCAATTTAGTCTTACAAACGCACGCGCGGTTTTCATGGATCTAATATATAGGGTGTTCCATCCCTATTTAGAATCTTTTTAATTGGTCATTGTGGATGTCACCTTATTTTATTCACACACTCATAGAGACTGTTACAACCACCATGATATCATTTTGAGTACACTAAGAGAGAATTAAATTTTGGAAATTCTTTCTAAGTGACACTTCTAGATCAACAATGACCACTTATAGGGTCAAATTATATCAGAATCCGGAGTATCTATTGACCCAAAAAAGGTTAGTATGTTATTTTCTTGGGAGAAGTAAAAAAATATGTTTGATATCTAGAGATTTTTGGGGTTGTGAGGTTATTGAATTCATTTAATAAAGGAATTATCATGTCATTAATCACCTCTTAATGGCCTCACAATGTAGGGTATCAAGTTCTTTTGGTCATAATAACACCATAATTACTTTTAGGAGATAAAATAGAGGCTTGTTTCAGCACCTATTATAATTCTTCAAGTGCCTGACATAAGTTATATCATCTTCTAGAATGTATTAGGAATCAGACAAGGAGAAGTGATAACACTGTAAGATAGATTCAATGTGTATGAATCTCTTCTTTTGTGGCTTCATGAGAGAAACTAACCGACGCAAAAAAAAATTAGGTTCAAAAAGTTGTCCATGCCTTACATTATAGATAAATTATCTTTTTGGTGAGAACATTGTTGTATATATGGACCAAAACAGTATATGAACTGAGTCAAAAACTCAAACATAGGACATATGTGAATACATTGATAAAGGGATGTTAATGTCCCCATTTTCTAAGACGCATATGGAGATTGGTGATATTCACTAGAACTATTACATATAATCTTTGATAGTTACCTTATATCTACTTTATAATGTAAAGAGTAGAAAATTTTTAGATCCTCAAGGATTGGATATTTGGGAGGGTATAATATGAGAAATCCTGCCTCCGGATTGTTCGATAGACACAAATGACATCCTACATATTCATGGATGTGTTTGGGACCCAACAGATATGGTAGTGGAGTTAATGAAATAGTCCCACATTTCATCGGGCAAAGTTCATCCTGGATTGATCAAAATGAATTTAGATAAGGTAAAATCACCCCACATAGATATGATAGAGGATTTGGAAAATCATTTATGAAAGGATTGATTATGGTCCATTCTTTATAATTCCCCTGTCTATATTCATCAAGATGATAAGACTCAATCCTTTTCAATTATCATCAATGATAGAATCACTAGGTCCTTTATACTTAGAGAATATTCCGCCTTATATTCATTCCTATGGTGGTAATGGATTGAGTAGTTGTAATCCATGATGAGCTCTAACTATCATCATTGGCGCATGTTCAGATATTTCTATTTGAATATATATTTTCCAATTTGCGATATGTATATATTTCACACTTTTCCCAAAAGAGAATACATTTCCATATTTTCAATTTAATCATCATAGATTCAACAAATATATCATGTTTGTAATAGTTTTTCTCATGAATTTTCTAATTCTTTTAGGAATAGGTGATGTCTTTGTAATTTTTCATCAGCACAAAACCTATCACATTCTTACAAGAATCACTAAATATTACAAAAGGCTCCCCAATTTTGGGTAGTGTCAGCACAGGGAAATGATACACATCTTCTTAAACTCCACGAATCCTTTTTCACATTCATCATTCAATGAAAACATGAATCTCTTTACAGTTATCTTGATAATAGGATTTGGAAATTTTGATAAATTTCTCACAAATCAGTGATAATATCCAACTAACCCCAGGAAGTTGTGGTTATCCTTCACAGATGTCAGCCTTGACCATCCCTCAATTGTTTAAGTTTTTGAAGGATCCACATATGTCCCATTTTTTGATATTATATTCCCCAAAAATGAGACTTATTTCAACCAGAACTCAAATTTCTTTTTCTTTTCATAGATATTCTCCTTTTTAAGGTCTCTAGTACATTGGTTATATATTCCTCATCCTCATCCTTTTTTTTGGTGTAGATTAGAATATCATCTATAAATACTACAAAATTTTTTTTTTGGTAATATCTAATGATACTATTCATTATGTCGATAAATATTTCTTGAGCATTAGTGAGACCAAAAGGATTTAACTTTAATTCATAATGTCATTAAATTATATGAAAAAAATCTTGGGTATATCCACCTTTTTCACCTTTTCTCGGTGATATCCCAACCAAAGATCCACCTTAGAGATTTATTGTGCTCAAAATAACTAATTGAACATGCCATCAATTTGTGGCACAATATACTTTTTATTTACCATGATTTTGTTGATCTGGATATAATCAATGAAAAGGCACTTTTACCCATCCTTCTTCATGATGAAGGGGACTTATGTACCCCATGGTGAATCACTTGGTCATATAAACCCTTTATCCATATTCTCATGTACTTGTTTCATTAGCTTTTCAAGCTCAAAAAATTCCATTCTATATGGTTCCTTTGATATTGTAAATTCCCCAAGTATAATATAAATATAGAATTCAACCTATCTTCTATAAAAAAGACCATGAAATTCTTTGGGAAACACATTAGTGAATTCCCTCACAAAAGTTATGTCTTCAAAGATGGTTCCTTTATTAGACTCAAAATTTTTATATTGTTACACATGATTAAAGAGAATTAATATACATGGTTGATATAATGGTGCTATAGAATATTCATCCCCCTCCTTGCACTTGTATAGAATCATGGGTAGATTCACAATATATGTGTGATTTCCCTCTCGCAACAATTTATGTTGGCTCTATATACGGAAACCCAATTAATGCCAAGAATTGTATAAAATTACACCATGAAATGTATGATGATGATATATGGGAATTTCAATCCACAAATTTTGATATGGGAGGAGTTATATGTATGGGATTCTACAATTAACCGATTTTATTTTCATAGAGACATCTCTACTTCTGTGATTTATGGTGGTGTTTGAATTGTTCTCCTAAAATTTTGGGATATAAAATAATTTGTATAACCAGAATAAAAAATATAAGTAGCTATTATTGAAGGAATAACTAGAGTACCTATCACCACATAATTTTAAGGACTCTCTTAAGCCGTAGTGAGGGAAAAATCTATCCCTTTATCCCTTGTAGGTTATTGGTTGCCTTCGAAAACCCTTGGCATAGGGAACTGGTTCACAATGTTCCTTGGTTCTTTGTAGTGGTAGAAATGAAAAATGTGTTAAGGATCGAATGAATTGTTCCATTATTCTATCACAGTAGCCAGTTTATCATGTTGGAAATCCTTTTCTTGGTTCCCTTCCATACTACACTAAATGAATTTCCTTATCACCTCCAGGAAATTTATGGGGTACTTTATTCTGCACCTTTGAAAGTGGGATGTTGGAAATTGTTAGCACCATTAAAATTATCAACATGCCTTCTATAATTAAATTACTCTTTTTTCTTCTTACCCAAATGATACCCCTATGTTTCATCAATATCTATCACAACAAATAGGTAATATCATAAAATATCATCATATCTGTCAAAGTGGTGGATCAGCAAGGATTTCTGTAGGATAGGTTTTATGGGACCCAGGAAGTGTTCATCCTCTGATTCAAGTGTATCGAATGAACCAGTGGTGAGTCATACAATTCTGAAGATATATTCTTAGTATGCCCCTAGTATATTCATTTTCCTTTTTCTTTACTATAAGGACTTCTCTTTCCATATTAAGATGGCTGGTGTGGGATAAATATTTATCGAAAACTATTTTCCCGAAATCATTCCATCCCATAACCTCAATATCTACCTCATGCTTAGTATTTTTTATCAATGTCCACCATTAATCAGATTCACCCTCTATACGATATTTTTTCATAATAACCTTATCTTGTTCATAACATTGAAGGATATAGTTGATATTCTCATGTAATTTGATCCATTGTTCGGTGATTGAGGGATCTGATGATCCATTGAATGTAGGAGGCCTTTTTCTCATGAAGATATTGATGGCATATTATTCCATCATTGGGGGGGGGGGGGTGGTTGGATTCTTATGTTGAACCATGTTTCCATTAAAAACTGTGTTAACATGTCACGACCCGTCCTCGGGGCCCGTGCCGTGACTACCCCAAGCCCGCCTTCCATAGGCCAGGGGCTGGCGACTAGCACCAAAGGCGTAAAATCCCGTTAACTGGGAAGGCATTGCCTTTAAAAAAGAAAACAAGCACCATAGAGTACAAGCGGAAGTAAAACACTAAGTACAAAAAAAAGAGCTGAAAAGTAAAAAGGGGCCGGAAATACAAGCCCAACTGTAAAGTACAACTCGAAAAGGAAAACAACGACTGAAAAGTAAAGCTGCTACGCTGAGATGTCCACTGGAATTCCCACCTGAAGGGTGGGTACAGATAGCTCCTCTGCTCCACGGGTCCCGCCATCCGCTCCGAGTATGTCCCGCCCAGTGGTCTGCCTCTGTGTACCGCCTCGTCGTATAGTCCACCTCCAGGTACCGTCCAGTCCTCGAACACTCGGCCTCTGCCAGTACTGGCCGTCGTCTGCAACCAACACAACGAGGTGCGGGCATAGCCCGTGCAGGGGTGAGTATAACGATACTCAGTAGGGACCCCGAGACCCTCAAGGTCTCACTAAAACCAACAAGGATAACCACAAGAAGATCACAACAGATAAACTCTACTTAGGTATATGCCCATACATATACCTAAGTTATCAAGTATCCCATCTCAATCATGAGGAAACACAAGGATCATGAGATCAACGGATAACCACTACCCAGGTATATGCCCATACATATACCTAAGTTATCAAGTAACCCATCTCAATCATGAGGAAACACAAAGGTCAAAAGTCTCAGCTCAAACCAGGATTTTCATTATCGAAACCGTAACTGCTGAAGAGCTCCGTCTCTAGAGTGTACAGTGGTCCTGTCACGACTCTGAGGCTGCCGCTCACTAACCTATGACTGCTGAGGTACTCCTCCTGTCGAGTACTGCGGGTTTGCGGCCAACTACCGGGCGCTCCGTCCGCTGAGGGTCTGTCGCCAAATACCGGGCGCTACCCAGATAGCCTGCTTAGGTACTCCTCCCGTCGAGTACCGCGGGTCTGCTGCCAACTAACAGGCGCTCCGTCCGCCGTGGGTCTGCCGCCAAATACCGGGCGCTCCGTCCACTGGGCTAGTCGACTCACTCCAAGTCGAGTCGGTCAAGCAGTCGTCAGGTCTCAGCCGGCTACACGGTCTTCGTACTCTGCACGCTCGTCTCCACCGTCACAGGTCTGTCGCTACAACCAAGCGCACACACTCCGTAGAGTATCGCGGGTCCGCCGCTACAACTAAGCTCTCCACTGCCAAGGGTCTGCTGCTGCATCCAAGCGCACCACCACTGTCAAGTACCACGGGTCCGCTCCACGAGCTACTGGTCGATACTCCAAGTATCACAAGGTCCCGCGAAGAAGTGTCTCAAAGGTCCGTCTCGTCACAGGGGTCTCAACGCAACAGACGGCGCGTCGATCGGACGCCCGGTCTGTGAGTTATTAGCCTTTTCGACCCAGGGGCCCGGTTGGTTTCGTGAGCGAAACCAATCCCGGCCGTATCTCAACTGCACCCCGAACTCCCATAGGGTATACTCAAAGGGACCGTTACTCAACGTAACCACCAACGCCGCTGACAGCTCGTCAAGCGGACGTCCTGTCTGAAAGATATCAGCTTTCCCGTTCCAGGGGCCCGGTTGGATTTCGGGTACAATCTAACCCGGCCATACTCCGACTGTATCCAAAACTCGGGCGGAGTATGTCAAAAGTTCCGTCTCATCAAGAGGAAGTCAACGAAACAGACGGCGCGTCAATCGGACGCCCGGTCTGTGAGTTATTGGCATTTTCGTCTCCGGGGCCCGGTTGGTTTTTAAGGAAAAACCAACCCGACCGTACTCCACCTGCGTCCAAACCTCGGGCGGAGTATGCCAAAAGATCCGATTCACTAAGAGGAACACAACGCGACTGACGGCGCGTCAATCGGACGTTCGTGGCTCGAGATATGAGCGTTTCCGCTCCGAAGGCCCGGTTGGTTCTGAGAACGAACCAACCCGGCCGAACTCAAAGTAACCCGAAACCTTGAGTGCGATATACCGAAACGACCGTCTCGATCCAAGGATCGCGTTGCCGCAGACGGTTCGTCATTCGGAGGTCCGAGGCTCAAGTTATGAGCCAAAAACCAAAATCAGGTTCGAAACGGGGGGTCCGGGTCTGGGCCGACCCGGCCCGACCCCCCCCCCCCCCCCGGGGGCGGCGCGGCGGCCGGCGGCGGCGGACGGCGGCGGTGCGGTGGCCGGCGGCGGCGCGCGGCGGCGGCGGGCGGCGGCGCGGCGGGCCGCGGTGGCGGCGGCGGCGGGCCGCGTTGGCGGCGGCGGCGGGCCGCGTTGGCGGCGGCGGCGGGCCGCGATGGCGGCGGGCCGCGATGGCGGCGGGCCGCGCTGGCGGCGGGGAGGCCGCACGTGGGTGGCTGGCGGTCGGCTTGCGGGGAGCAAGCTCCCACTTTGCTGGAAGGCGGCGCGGCAATTAGCCGCGCCGGTTTGTAAGAACCGCCCCCCCAACGTGGGGGGCTTGATTGAAGGGCGGCGCGGCAACTGGCCGCGCCGTATTTTTTGTAAAAACCGCCCCCTCACGTGGGGGGCCTGCTGGCGGTGAACCAAGGGGGCCGGCTGCCCCCTTCCCTCATGAACCGCCCCCCTCTTTAAGAGGGGGGTTTTTATATGCTGACCGGGGAATTTAATTCCCCGGCTTTATGTCATCCGGCCGGCCAGCTGGCCGGCCGGTTTTCTCCAACGGGACCGGAATTTCCGGTCCCCTCTTCGGCTTCCAACGCCGGCGGCCCGGCCGCCGGTCTTCCCTTCCGCCGCGGCCCGGAACCGGCCGCGGTCTCCTCGTCCCGCCGCGGCCCGGAACCGGCCGCGGCGTTCGTCGTCCGGCGCGGTGCGACGGCACCGCGCCCCTTTACCGTGCTTTGATAATCATCCAACGCGGCGCGACGGCGTCGCGTTTCTGTTGTTTCTACCATGGTGCGTGCGACGGCATCGCGAAGATATTTGCACGTTCATCCGCGTGGTGCGACGGCACCACGCCACTTGCTTCCTTCCGCAAGATAAAAATCAACATAAACGTTGGAGGGGGGTTCGGCCGTGTTCATGCGGTCCGGCCCCCCCTCACGTTAAATAAAACTCAACATGAACATTTCAAGCCTCATGTTAGACATGCCAGATCCATGTTCAAGAAATGGAATAATTTAATAATGAAACAACAATCCCCTACCTCGGGTTTAAGATTCGAAGAATCGTCTACGTCCCGCGGAAGACGGCGTCGCGGAGGTCGGGTGTCGCGGAAGCCGTTCGTCAAATCCGTTGACGAAGTGCTATGCCCGAAGAGACACGACGTTGGCGGATCTTCGTTTGCCGACGAAGGTTGTCCGAAGAAGAGATGGCGTCCCCTTCGTTGTTCACGGTGAACGAAGAAAGGAGTTGCGGCGTTCTTCGTCGGAAAAGAGAGCATTCCTTGTCAAGTCTTGAGGAAAGTCAAATTAAAAGGAAACAACGAACTCAAGAACCCTTACCTCGATAGTCGCACGTTGACGGAGTCGTGGAATATCGGTGTCGATTCCTTTGACGTCGGAGGAAGAGTCGTTGTCGAAGGCGTTCGTCGCGGAAAACCGTCGCGGAAGGGATGACGCGGAAGAAGAACGTCGCGTCGCGGATACGGCGTCGCGGATGGATCGTGTTCTTCGGCGGAGAAGTTCTTCGTTGAAGAACGACGTTCTTCGCGTTCTTCGTTGAGGTTGAAGAAGAAGAAGAGGAGCTCTCCACCTCTCAAGAAGACAAACGATCAACCCAAAATAAAATAAGATAACATCTTATTTTATTATTACAAAACATAAAAGAATTTCCAAAGTTTGAAATTCAAAATGGCTAACCCCAAAATTAACTCACTTATTTAATATACAAGAGTTGTATAATTAAAAAGAAGTTAAGTTATCAAGCCATTATGAGGGAGAGTGGGGAGTTGAAAAGGTGTGGGTTCGTGTGGGCCCCACCACACTTAATCCTCCCAAGGGAGGTTAAGTGGGTGTGGGTCCCACTCCCAACCTCCTTAGATAGGTTTTAACAAGTTAAAAATAAAATTGTTCTACACAATTTTATTTAACTCAAACTAAAAACCCCAAAACGAAACTCTCAACCCGCAACAAACGCAACTCCCGAAAAGGTCTCTTTAAGCGAATATCGGCACTGCGAGTTCATCGGTGCCCTCGGATTTCAATTCCGAGCACCGGATCAAAAGTTAGGAATTCCCGCTCGTTCGTTCACTGAACGTACCCGAGCCAAACTTCGGAAATTAATTCCGGGCACTCCGGGCCTCGGAATCAGGTGCCTTCTGAAACCGCGCTCTTGTAAAATTCTAAAGAAAATTAAGAAAAAATTTTCCTTGAATTTTACGGGTCTTTACATTACTCCCACCTCAGGGCTTTACGTCCCCGTAAAGCTATATCAAAAACTAGGGAAACAAAAGAGGGTACTGAGCACGCATCTGAGCCTCCCGCTCCCATGTGCTCTCCTGGAGATTCTCGTGCCGCCATCTGTTGCGCACAAGAGGAATCGATCGTCCATGTAGGACCCGCTCCTAGATGACATGGACCTCTTTTGACGTGGTCCGGACCATCTCTGGTCCCACAAGAGCTGCAAGATTTCTTCTTTGCCGAAAAGAGAAACCTGGTCTCATCCCCTGGATGAACCACATTCTTTGCCTAAAACAGTCAATCCTAACATGGATGATACTAATCCATACCAAGGATGACGTCGTAAGGCCTCGACGCTACTACTAAGAGATCCAACCGTTACTCTCGCCTCCAAGGGTTGAGTCACACTGTCGGCATCAGTGTGTGGTAACTGGTCTCCTCCAGTAGATGTCTCACAAGTGAGGGTCAAGTCAACAGTCAACTGGAACCTCTTAGTAACATCACAAAAGAGGACAGGAATGAAAACATCACAAAGGATGCGTCTTTTATTATTGCAGCTCATAATACAAGATGCTACACAAAAGCAACATCAACATGGAACTAGAAGTACAAGAGACGTATCCACTAGTTCCGCTCCTGTCCACCTGCTTTACTGTTGCTCAAGCATTTGTCGCTGCCTCTATCTCGGTGGCTCTCCCAAAGCCTGCGGATCGGGAGTCGGACAGTCACGTGCCAGATGTCCCTTTTCGCGGCATGAGTAACACAACCTGCTCCTTGCACGGCTAACTCTGTTCCCACTCCGGGTGCCCTGCACCACCGGTCCTAAAACCCGAGATCGCCCAACTGATGGTCTGGTCCTCCTGGACCTCTGCATCATCTGTCTACTGCCCACAGATGACTCGGCTTCTGATCGAAAAACACGTGGTAAAGGCAGAATCTCCTGTACACGCTCGGGGTGTAGAGATACTGGCACAAACTCCACCCTGAAGAAGGTCTCGAAGTCTTCCCATGCGAAGTTCATCTCATCGCAGAACTGAAACAAGTGGCTCCACCACCTACCTGCTGCTGCGTGTAGTAGGCTCACAGCGAGGATCACCATGAGGTCTGCTGGTGTCCTCACTAGCCTAAACACTCGTACCACTGCCTCCAGCCAGAACTCAGCCGCCTGCGGGTCCGTCTCTCCCCGGAACCTGGGTGGCCTCTGGCGCTGGAACTCGTGCAGCGCGCTCAAGCGTCGTGCATCGCCTACTGCTGGTGCCTCCGCTGGTGCCTCAACTGCAAGAGGGCCCTGTACCGAAGCCTCGTCGCTCGACAGACTGTCAGCACGCTCATCCCTCCGGGCTCTAGCTGATCGTCTGAGAAAAGACATCCTGAAAGAAACAACGTAACACGATCAAACGATTATACCTGGTGAGCTGACCTGGTTTGAGCTGTTTTAAGGGGAAAAACCTTTGAAAACACACACGCAATCAGTGTTTTCGTTCACAAAGTCGGAAATCAGTTGTCAGGGTCCTGGTGTATGGATACGTCGGCCGCCCGCACCAACACTGGACTCCCTGAACTGAAAACCACACTCGGTACCCTTAACACTATCGCTTCACAGAAAGAAAGATCAGAGTCTGCGGTAGAACCGACCACCTCTGATACCAATTTGTCACGACCCGTCCTCGGGGCCCGTGCCGTGACTACCCCAAGCCCGCCTTCCATAGGCCAGGGGCTGGCGACTAGCACCAAAGGCGTAAAATCCCGTTAACTGGGAAGGCATTGCCTTTAAAAAAGAAAACAAGCACCATAGAGTACAAGCGGAAGTAAAACACTAAGTACAAAAAAAAGAGCTGAAAAGTAAAAAGGGGCCGGAAATACAAGCCCAACTGTAAAGTACAACTCGAAAAGGAAAACAACGACTGAAAAGTAAAGCTGCTACGCTGAGATGTCCACTGGAATTCCCACCTGAAGGGTGGGTACAGATAGCTCCTCTGCTCCACGGGTCCCGCCATCCGCTCCGAGTATGTCCCGCCCAGTGGTCTGCCTCTGTGTACCGCCTCGTCGTATAGTCCACCTCCAGGTACCGTCCAGTCCTCGAACACTCGGCCTCTGCCAGTACTGGCCGTCGTCTGCAACCAACACAACGAGGTGCGGGCATAGCCCGTGCAGGGGTGAGTATAACGATACTCAGTAGGGACCCCGAGACCCTCAAGGTCTCACTAAAACCAACAAGGATAACCACAAGAAGATCACAACAGATAAACTCTACTTAGGTATATGCCCATACATATACCTAAGTTATCAAGTATCCCATCTCAATCATGAGGAAACACAAGGATCATGAGATCAACGGATAACCACTACCCAGGTATATGCCCATACATATACCTAAGTTATCAAGTAACCCATCTCAATCATGAGGAAACACAAAGGTCAAAAGTCTCAGCTCAAACCAGGATTTTCATTATCGAAACCGTAACTGCTGAAGAGCTCCGTCTCTAGAGTGTACAGTGGTCCTGTCACGACTCCGAGGCTGCCGCTCACTAACCTATGACTGCTGAGGTACTCCTCCTGTCGAGTACTGCGGGTTTGCGGCCAACTACCGGGCGCTCCGTCCGCTGAGGGTCTGTCGCCAAATACCGGGCGCTACCCAGATAGCCTGCTGAGGTACTCCTCTCGTCGAGTACCGCGGGTCTGCTGCCAACTACCAGGCACTCCGTCCGCCGTGGGTCTGCCGCCAAATACCGGGCGCTCCGTCCACTGGGCTAGTCGACTCACTCCAAGTCGAGTCGGTCAAGCATTCGTCAGGTCTCAGCCGGCTACACGGTCTCCGTACTCTGCACGCTCGTCTCCACCGTCGCAGGTCTGTCGCTACAACCAAGCGCACACACTCCGTAGAGTATCGCGGGTCCGCCGCTACAACTAAGCTCTCCACCGCCAAGGGTCTGCTGCTGCATCCAAGCGCACCACCACTGTCAAGTACCACGGGTCCGCTCCACGAGCTACTGGTCGATACTCCAAGTATCACAAGGTCCCGCGAAGAAGTGTCTCAAAGGTCCGTCTCGTCACAGGGGTCTCAACGCAACAGACGGCGCGTCGATCGGACGCCCGGTCTGTGAGTTATTAGCCTTTTCGACCCAGGGGCCCGGTTGGTTTCGTGAGCGAAACCAATCCCGGCCGTATCTCAACTGCACCCCGAACTCCCATAGGGTATACTCAAAGGGACCGTTACTCAACGTAACCACCAACGCCGCTGACGGCTCGTCAAGCGGACGTCCTGTCTGAAAGATATCAGCTTTCCCGTTCTAGGGGCCCGGTTGGATTTCGGGTACAATCCAACCCGGCCATACTCCGACTGTATCCAAAACTCGGGCGGAGTATGTCAAAAGTTCCGTCTCATCAAGAGGAAGTCAACGAAACAGACGGCGCGTCAATCGGACGCCCGGTCTGTGAGTTATTGGCATTTTCGTCTCCGGGGCCCGGTTGGTTTTTAAGGAAAAACCAACCCGACCGTACTCCACCTGCGTCCAAACCTCGGGCGGAGTATGCCAAAAGATCCGATTCACTAAGAGGAACACAACGCGACTGACGGCGCGTCAATCGGACGTTCGTGGCTCGAGATATGAGCGTTTCCGCTCCGAAGGCCCGGTTGGTTCTGAGAACGAACCAACCCGGCCGAACTCAAAGTAACCCGAAACCTTGAGTGCGATATACCGAAACGACCGTCTCGATCCAAGGATCGCGTTGCCGCAGACGGTTCGTCATTCGGAGGTCCGAGGCTCAAGTTATGAGCCAAAAACCAAAATCAGGTTCGAAACGGGGGGTCCGGGTCCGGGCAGACCCGGCCCGACCCCCCCCCCCCCCCCCCCCCCCCCGGGGGCGGCGCGGCGGCGGCGGACGGCGGCGGTGTGGTGGCCGGCGGCGGCGCGCGGCGGCGGCGGGCGGCGGCGCGGCGGGCCGCGGTGGCGGCGGCGGCGGGCCGCGTTGGCGGCGGCGGCGGGCCGCGTTGGCGGCGGCGGCGGGCCGCGATGGCGGCGGGCCGCGCTGGCGGCGGGGAGGCCGCACGTGGGTGGCTGGCGGTCGGCTTGCGGGGAGCAAGCTCCCGCTTTGCTGGAAGGCGGCGCGGCAATTAGCCGCGCCGGTTTGTAAGAACCGCCCCCCCAACGTGGGGGGCTTGATTGAAGGGCGGCGCGGCAACTGGCCGCGCCGTATTTTTTGTAAAAACCGCCCCCCTCACGTGGGGGGCCTGCTGGCGGTGAACCAAGGGGGCCGGCTGCCCCCTTCCCTCATGAACCGCCCCCCTCTTTAAGAGGGGGGTTTTTATATGCTGACCGGGGAATTTAATTCCCCGGCTTTATGTCATCCGGCCGGCCAGCTGGCCGGCCGGTTTTCTCCAACGGGACCGGAATTTCCGGTCCCCTCTTCGGCTTCCAACGCCGGCGGCCCGGCCGCCGGTCTTCCCTTCCGCCGCGGCCCGGAACCGGCCGCGGTCTCCTCGTCCCGCCGCGGCCCGGAACCGGCCGCGGCGTTCATCGTCCGGCGCGGTGCGACGGCACCGCGCCCCTTTACCGTGCTTTGATAATCATCCAACGCGGCGCGACGGCGTCGCGTTTCTGTTGTTTCTACCATGGTGCGTGCGACGGCATCGCGAAGATATTTGCACGTTCATCCGCGTGGTGCGACGGCACCACGCCACTTGCTTCCTTCCGCAAGATAAAAATCAACATAAACGTTGGAGGGGGGTTCGGCCGTGTTCATGCGGTCCGGCCCCCCCTCACGTTAAATAAAACTCAACATGAACATTTCAAGCCTCATGTTAGACATGCCAGATCCATGTTCAAGAAATGGAATAATTTAAGAATGAAACAACAATCCCCTACCTCGGGTTTAAGATTCGAAGAATCGTCTACGTCCCGCGGAAGACGGCGTCGCGGAGGTCGGGTGTCGCAGAAGCCGTTCGTCAAATCCGTTGACGAAGTGCTATGCCCGAAGAGACACGACGTTGGCGGATCTTCGTTTGCCGACGAAGGTTGTCCGAAGAAGAGATGGCGTCCCCTTCGTTGTTCACGGTGAACGAAGAAAGGAGTTGCGGCGTTCTTCGTCGGAAAAGAGAGCGTTCCTTGTCAAGTCTTGAGGAAAGTCAAATTAAAAGGAAACAACGAACTCAAGAACCCTTACCTCGATAGTCGCACGTTGACGGAGTCGTGGAATATCGGTGTCGATTCCTTTGACGTCGGAGGAAGAGTCGTTGTCGAAGGCGTTCGTCGCGGAAAACCGTCGCGGAAGGGATGACGCGGAAGAAGAACGTCGCGTCGCGGATACGGCGTCGCGGATGGATCGTGTTCTTCGGCGGAGAAGTTCTTCGTTGAAGAACGACGTTCTTCGCGTTCTTCGTTGAGGTTGAAGAAGAAGAAGAGGAGCTCTCCACCTCTCAAGAAGACAAACGATCAACCCAAAATAAAATAAGATAACATCTTATTTTATTATTACAAAACATAAAAGAATTTCAAAAGTTTGAAATTCAAAATGGCTAACCCCAAAATTAACTCACTTATTTAATATACAAGAGTTGTATAATTAAAAAGAAGTTAAGTTATCAAGCCATTATGAGGGAGAGTGGGGAGTTGAAAAGGTGTGGGTTCGTGTGGGCCCCACCACACTTAATCCTCCCAAGGGAGGTTAAGTGGGTGTGGGTCCCACTCCCAACCTCCTTAGATAGGTTTTAACAAGTTAAAAATAAAATTGTTCTACACAATTTTATTTAACTCAAACTAAAAACCCCAAAACGAAACTCTCAACCCGCAACAAACGCAACTCCCGAAAAGGTCTCTTTAAGCGAATATCGGCGCTGCGAGTTCATCGGTGCCCTCGGATTTCAATTCCGAGCACCGGATCAAAAGTTAGGAATTCCCGCTCGTTCGTTCACTGAACGTACCCGAGCCAAACTTCGGAAATTAATTCCGGGCACTCCGGACCTCGGAATCAGGTGCCGTCTGAAACCGCGCTCTTGTAAAATTCTAAAGAAAATTAAGAAATAATTTTCCTTGAATTTTACGGGTCTTTACATAACTGATATAATATTGTGAAAATTTTGTGATTGCCACTCCATTCATATTGGGAATCACATTAGAACAGTCATCACATTGGTCTTCGAATCAGTTTTTAGCTCGAGTCCTAATTTTACTATCCATTGGGTATAACAAAAAGAAAAATTGAGGGTAAAGATTTTAAACTATTAAACACATAATGGGGAATCCAATGAAAAAAAGCAATAACATAGAAATCACATTTATTTCATTATCATAGGAATTTTTAGGCTTCAACCTAAGTTATCCCTGATCTATTGACTAACATATATTCATATGTTATTTTTATTATTAATATAAAGGTTCATACTAAAATTATGTATTTATTAAGGAATAACCATTAGGAGTGTTGATCCAAGAGTTTTGTATGGCCCATTGTCATGCACCCGTTCCCATTTGAGTCTAGATCAAACCGTTTTTTTGGTTTTTTCCCCAAGACACGCATGTGCTATAGAAAACTTTATTTTTAATATAATTTCAGGCATGCATTTTCATGAAAAAAAACTTACTCTATACTCGAAAATTAGGTATTTCTTTATGTTACCTATACTTATCTAAGAGGCATTCACAAGGGGTTTCTAATCATAATCCCCAAAATAACTAAACTTATCCTATGATACAAACTATAAATACCATGCTCTTAATTTTTTATATAGATATGATTTATTGCATTAACATACAAATAATACAATCCAAAAGATCAATAGGTACATGGTAATTGGGGATTATGAACATTACATGTCTACATAAGACAGAAAATACAATATCATTATTGAAAACATCTTTTACATGACTACAACATTACTTCATACTTAGCATTGTATTGGATAACCTGAGGACATAAATATGAAATGGATGAGATATTAATCCCATTATGGAAGTAAATAAGGCATAACATGAACAATAAAATACATGTTACTCAATATAAATATCAATGGAACATATGAGAAAATGAATATAAAGGCATGATATAACATGATCATCATAACATGGAAATGTGGAAACAACTTAAAACACCGCATCATTATCATAAATGAATCAGGTAAAACATTATCCTAACATGATTTAAAAATGTTATATAAGAAAAATGTAAACCAATATCCCAAAATAATTTATCATGATAGTAAACATTACCCACTGAATTGGAGCACTATCGGGGTGCACCCCTCATGAACATTTTAATCACATACGTAAGTGTACCACATAGATCCTATAACATGGAGTCATTCAACATAAACATTTATTACATGATAAAGGAATGTAGAATCAATATATGTCATTATATATTAAATAATTATATTTTCATAAAGTTTAATACCATTGATAGGGAAATGGGAATTGTATTCAATACACGATGATTTTGGTACAGAAAATCATGGGACAATTTCCGCACCAACACATCATCCCATGGAGATTAATAAAATGGGATTATGAGAGAAAAAGTGGTATACCATAATTTATACACTAAATAATAGGTAAGGGTATCATGGAGTATAATATCCCAACATAAGAAATGGAATTTGAGATGCATAATATAACTGAAAATTTTGAATGGAAATGATGAGAGAGAAAACTCTTACAGAATTTCGGCATGGTAACAGATGTAAATGGGAGAGATTAAGGAAAGTTAAAGTGGTATATATTCATTAAAAAATAATAAGGGACATATGGTGGAGGTGTGAAAACATACCCCATAATTTTTAATTGAAAAATAAAAAGGTATAACAATATAAGGAATCATGGAAAAAATGAGAAAGGAAGGAACCCTTACATGGATGTGTGATCCAAAAGTCTTGTTAGAGGATTCTTGGGAGCCGAGGGGTTCCATAGGAGAACTATAGGGAATGGATAACAGACTTAGTATGAGTGAAAATGTGTTTCTACTTAAGAGGAATGGGTGTATGTGTGGATTTATTTAGGAATGGAGGAGGGAATTCATTATTATTTATGTTTTGGACACTACACAGTAAAATATTCAAAACCACAAAATAACTCATGGTTTTTTCCCATGGGTTCTATAAAAGGGCATTGAAAAACCATTTTAGAAAAATGGTCTATGATATTGAAATATTTCCCTCTCTTATGTGGAGGTGAGTCACACTTTCTTGGAAATGATTTTTAAAATCATAAAATATTTTTTATATCTTTGAGGATTATCTAAGAGTTTATAATGTAAATAAAATAAATCTAAATTAAAATTATTTTAAAGATAAAACATATATTCGATCGACGATCCCTCTTATGGTATTTAATACATCACTATCGAGTTATTATGATATTAAAAAACAAACAATATATTTATATATTATTTATTTTGTACCCAAAAATTTGATTGCCTTAGAAAATTATGAAAAATTCACCATTAGATACTATCGAGGTCCTGATTCCAAAAGTAAAATTAAATTTCAATAAATAATTTTTTAAATTTTATATTTTTTTCATTTAAATTGAGAACTGGCATTTATTGAAAATTGAATGGTTTTTTCAAAAGAGTCTTTAAACCATAATAAAAATTATATTTGACTTCATAAAAATTATATACCGTTTTATTATTAATTAATGAAATTTGATAATAATATTTTCTTAAAATAGTAATTATTTAAAAAATTTATTAACTATATAAATAAATTCATTAAAAATTTAATTTCAATTTTATTGTTTAAAAATATAACTCCTATCAAACTAATTACCAAATAATTTATACATAAGGAAGTGATATAATCATATTTTAGGAAAAAAATTATAATATTATAAATAAAATCCATATTTTAATATAATAATCCATATATTTCACAAAATTCACATTTTTACTCGAATAATCAATTTATCAAATTCATCATATTTTAAGAAAGGTAATTATAATAAAATAATTAATTGAATAATACATTTATTTATAAAAAGGTAATATATAAAAAGTAACTAATACCATGTTACATAAAACATTATAACACCCACATAAGAACTAATGGTAAGGTGTGAGATGGTGATAGACTATTGGGGCAGCTCAGATAACATTTCCCAGATGGTAGTCTATAAAATTGAACTTCTCTCGTAGGTAATTCCATTAAAAATTAACATGTTGATACTAAGCTTGGGCTTGGTCAAGAGCAATGCCCAGTGAACCTACCACCTTCTTTAGCTATGAAAATTGAGTTTTTTATTGCCCAATTATACATGATGAGGACATCACCTCGTTTTTTAGTGTTGAAAGTATTTGTTAAAACCTTATATTTATATTAATTGTTTGATCACTTTTCAACAGAAATATTTTCAACAATAATGATACTTAATGATCATTTAAACCGTATACTAAAAAAGATTGCATGTGTTTTCTATATCCATTATACATTAAAATAAATAGATTTATTTCAAAAATTAATTGGTCATCACATGGAATATGAGTTATACTAAATTGTATAGAAAAATATGAATTTTGTGGATGTGTGGACACATTTCCAAATTTTTTATGAATCCTTGGAGAACATTACTTCTTGTGTATCTTTTTGATATTTTGAGAGACTGAGTTATTAAACACCATATAATATATCATATATTTCATTCAAAAATATATATAATTCTAAACATGTAGAATGTAGAGATAATTGATGATATTTAACATGGACTAATATATGAACGTTGTACAATGTGAAAGAGAAGTTCCTTATAGAAAAATAATTCGTATTATATATGATGAAGAATTGTATTCTAAATGTGATGTGAAATAATTTCTTAGGTTAATTCTTGAAAATAATTAATATTTATATATAAGAAAATAGTTTGGAATAAATATATGAGTTATCATTCTTCTAAAATTTAAAAGGAGAATGTGAAAGGTATATTTCATAGTATAGTGGGGGTTTAAAATTAAAAAACTACATTTTTAGATAAAAACTGAAAAAATGGTATGTATAAAAAATTATCTACCAGATATTGGAAGAAAAATAAATCATTAAAAGTAAGAGAATATATTCATTTTGGTTATGAATAAGAGAATATTATGAACCAATTTGGGAAGAATTTGGATTCCATCAAAATAAATTCATTTACAAAAATAGACTCCAAATTAAAGTATTAATGGAAAATTATGGTTTATAGTTGCTCAAAATCCTTCTAAACATGAGAGAAATAGAATGTGAACTTCACCACATACACTTTTAAAATTAATGACTTGTTTAATGAGGTGACGAATTATAGGGAGACAAAATACAATTTATTAGATTTCTAAAAATCATATAAAAGTGAGCTGAAGTGTGGATGAATTTAATCCTAAAAAATGCATGAATTTGGTGTATTCAGATGACCTCATATATGATGTTAGTATCAGGACAGAACAATAGTATGTATTCTAGTTATAACTCTAAATGAAATCAAAAATATTTATATATTTAAGTCTAACCTGTGGAATGAAATTTTTTATATCTATACATTAACAAAAATATGTGGTATAAAGATTTTTTTGGTGTGTAAGAAGTAATATCATTCCAATAGTTAGAGGATTTCGATCACTAAATTAGAATGCAATGTTTAGAAAATAATGAAGTTTTGTGGGTGAACAGAATTTTTAATTTATTAATTATACTTATAACCCATATGATATGATTAAATTAATAGGATTTGAATGATTCTATATAGAAACTTTTATTCCTAAAAATTGGTATCCAAATTTTTAGAAATATTTATTATATTCAAGAGATAGTGATTTACGGGGAGGTTTTGATTAATTTTTAATTGGTTATAATCCAAATATTTTATTTTTTCCATCCTATAATGTTTTAGAGGGTATAGTTTTAAAATTACAGAACTAGTTTTTTTCATGTTTTATATATTTATCATCCAAATGGTATATCTCGCACAAATTATGTCTTCATGATTATCAACTAATGGTTTTCAGAAGGTGATATGATCGTTTTTTAATTGAAATATTTAATGCTCCAAATTCCATGGTATTATTTATATTAATTAGTAAAATAGAAATATTTTTTGTGGTAAACATAGACTCTAATTTCATTCATTGTTCGTAGAATCGACCATTTATGATATTTTGATATCGAAAATGGTAAATTTTAAATTTACATATTTCATTTCTTTATGATAATATAACTATCGTGCAGTTTATTTTAGAGTGTTTTTATAAAATTGGTTGTTCCAAATAAAATTTATTATGTATATTACAATAGATAATAACATATAATAAATAATATCCTTGATATATGGAATGAATAATTTTGTACAATGGGGGAACACATATAAAGAATTATTTTCCTCTATGCTAAAGTGGTTAACATAATGTAATGTAGAAAATGAAATTTTTACATCGTGGAGAAGAAAAAGGACATATTTTAAATAGGTGGTACAAAGGGGATGTTTTTTCTCATATAGGTTAGTATTTCATCCATATTTACTCTCACATTGAGGGTGTAAAAAGTTTAGGGTTATTGTGAGTGAAGTTATCTATTTTGAATTAAATGAAAAATGTAGTGGAGGGACCTGTTAAAATTTTTAAATAATTCATTGGGTAGATTATTGTAACTCATAGACATAAAGTTAGATGTGTTAAAAAATTAAGTGGAAGGTGAGTGGATGAAGGGTGAATATAAATTTTTTTATATGATGTAATGACTAATAGGGCTCAAATTGATGGATATATTAATATATTTCATTTGATGGTGATACATGGATGATTTTTATGCATTTAGTAAATACTTGTTCTTTGAATAAGAAGGCTAGTGGATGTTAGAGAAAAATGCACCTTCAATATAGAATATATAAAAAAAACAATTGTTTTTTCCATACAATAAATTTGGTTGGAGAAGTATATTTTGGAAAATATAAATTGAGGTTTGAAGAAGAAGGCCAATAGATAAGGGGTGATATTTGTCTGAAAGAAATACTATCTAAGACAACACCATGTGTTTCACTATAGATGAATTTTGGTTGGATATGACTCTTTTGAAGGTTGTAATTGTCTGCACCATAATAGGTTATTACACTAAAACTCCTTATTTTTTCAAAAACATTAAAAATATTTAGAAAACTCTATATTTTAGAAAGGTGGGGTACCCTGTTAGGGTTTTATAGTCTATGTTAGTGGCTTCACATAATTGTAAATAGTATTTTATTTAATGGAATTTGAATTAGGATATATTTGGATTTTTATGGGTTAGTTTAATTAATACCTTAGAAACTTTATTATAAAATAATTATCATAATTTTATATTTTATTTATATTATCTTGTTTGACGGTAGAGGATATAATCCTTTATTTTTAAATTTTTCATAAAGTAAAAACTATATAATTTCTTATCGTAAATGAATAACTATAGTATTTAGAATATATTACATGATGGAGAAATATGAGATGTCAGGGTCAGTGATAACCCAATGTATGATTAAACCAAAATCAATTGAGTTCATTTCATAGATAATACATGGTGGACTTTGGGTTAGTGTATACATAGATATTATCATAAAGACTTATTAATGTAAAGAAACTCATTCAAAAGAAACTCATTTTTCTGATGAAGTGTTTAATTATATAGTGCAGATGATTTTATGATTTCCAATATTAAAATTGACCACATAAAATAAAATGAGGTACACCATAGGACGTCATGTGCTTGAAGAAGTTTTTAGGAAATCATTTCCCAATTCTGGGTGTACTGATGATGATATAATTAATAATATTTTTTCATCTGGTCAATGGGTTTATACATATTATGGATTAATTGAGTGTTAATTTTTTTGGAATAATGTCACATTAAATTCTCTATCGGAAAGGTAAAGTTTTTTGGAAACGGTATGAATGATAAGGATTATACCATATAATCGGAGACCATTCAACAATCAAGTCATTATAGTCGACATTGAAATCGGACAAGTGAAGTAATGCTGGATATTATTGGGACTACATTTGATTTAAATTATACTAAATGGAAAAAATAAAATTTTTGTGTGCTTGGGAAAATCTCATTTTGGAAAAAAGGAGGTCAATTAATCTGAAACATATAATTTAGGGAATGATTCATCTAAAAATCCAATATAAGGTTTAAAACATAGATAGATGTATAGAAAATTTCACTGAGATAATATAATTTTTCTTAACATAAAAAGGGAATGGAATTTCAACTATTTAGTAAATAAATATAGAGATAAAGTTACACATGTTTTATAGAATACAAAATATGAAGAAGATATCAACATTGTGAATTAAAGTGAAGGAATTCAATGCCTATTTTACATGCGAATAAAGGTGGTTCCATGAACTCTAATAAAAATTAGATGTTTCTCATGGGGATATTCATAACATGTTGTGTTGTGGAAATAGGTTATAGAAGGTAAAAATATTGATGATCGAAATACAATATTATATAAGGAGCGTGTCATAATGTTGGATTTCTATATTCTAGTACCCAAAAGAAGTGATATTTATTATTTTAGCGCATCGAACAATTATCCATTTCATGTTCCTTGGATACTCCAAGATTAGGGTGTTATAAAAAAATAAATGTTTCCCTTATTCATTCTTGTTTACAGTTTTTTCATAACATAACATCTAACATTGGGAAAAAATAATTATTGTAAATATTTTGTAATGGATTGTGAATAAATCAAAATTAAATAGAATTAAAAATAAAAAATTATGTATCCCATAAACATAAGTGGTCATGATATGTTAGGGAAATCCAGAGAAAGGGAAAACATTATCATATTGAAACCATACTTCAAAACTAGCCTTTAGAAATGCTTGAAATTGCCCTTATCAGTAATAGAAAATCACAGAAAATTTGAGTGA
The DNA here is from genome assembly GCA_963277665.1 of Viscum album. Lineage (NCBI taxonomy): Eukaryota > Viridiplantae > Streptophyta > Magnoliopsida > Santalales > Viscaceae > Viscum > Viscum album. The sequence continues at coordinate 408,237,074 of OY728153.1, read as the reverse complement.
TGTTATAAGAGCTGTACATATAATGGAACTTTTAAAAGAGGTGAAAAAGGTCCCATTTATTATTTATTTTATTTAGAACTTCATGAAGAATACTATATCAACAATTTTTTTCAATCTGATCAAAGAATATTTACTAGTGTTGTACAAGTTTTGATAAAGTATTCCACTATTGTCACATTAATAATAATTTTTCAATGTGTACATTATTAGTTCTTTTAAATGTGCTAATAAATGTGTTCTTTATCAGTGATTTTAGAGGCACAAATGTAAGAACATACTACAGTTTGTTGTAAAAAAACACAGTAGCACTAGAAAGGCACCAGATATCAAATAAAAAACAAATCCCAATACCTAATTTTAATGAAATGAAATGTAAAAAACAAATACCATAAAAACACTATATTATAAATAGTTTATATCACATGAGCATAATCCTAGTTGGTGAGGACTCCTTATGTGCATCAAAGGGACCCGGGATCAAATCCAGGCGAAGGATAATGTCATGGTACTGTAGCAGTAATGTAGTAGATACTGTAGTAGGAACTGTGTAGAACTATAGTAGGTACTATAGCAGGAACTGTATTAGGCACTGTTTGGAATTGTAGCAGCCAAGAATATTCCCCTTTTTGGGCCTTTGGGCCACCGATTTTGTCCCCGAGTCCATTAATGCCTTCGGGCCACCCATGCCTTCGAGTCAGTAAGGCCTTCAGGCCACCTCAATGCCTTCCAGCCACCTTAAGTGATGATGTGACCCAGACATCCTACATGGAAGAAACATCAAAAGGAGTAGGATCAAGAAGATTTCACTATAGAAGAAGATATACATATTTCAAGAATGAGAGCATAAGGAACCTACCATCGGGACAATATTGTGCATGTATGGGAAAGCCTATCCAAACATTAATGCGAAGGTGAAGAGATGATTTCACGATGAAGATGCGGGGAGGTGCAGTTATAAATAGTTAGTCTGGGTTGTATTTAATGTTTGAAGCCTAAGGGAAATTAATTCCTCTAACCTCTACGGGCCATGTAATACTTACCCCTACTGGCCTTATAAGGGTTCCACCTCACCCATTAAAAGTGTATTATCATAAATCAATAAAAAATTAAGGCCTTTGGGCCATTGGAGGAGGATATTAAGTTTGAACATTGGTTTATATATGTTCATAAATATAAATTATTACATATATTCAAGAAAATCCTAAATATCAATGTTACCATGATTTCCACTGACTTTAACTATCGAACTGAAAACACTGCATGAGAAAACTCAAACAAACTACATCAACTCGAATAAAAGAATCCATTTGTATAATAACAAAATTATTTTTACTAATACTAAATATAAATAAATTAATCATAAATATTAAATAATATATTATTTCTATGGAAAATTATTTTACTGTACAAATATCAAGCATACCTTAGTAATTGAGTAGAGTAAGATACATTGCTCGTCCTGCAAATCCAATAGAGAGAATGTAAAATAATTATATAAATGAAACACTGCAAGGGTAAAAATTTTATAAGGATGAATAATTATGAATGATGGTTAGATCACCCCGAATCAAAAAAAAAGAATCCACCTATATAATAAAACAATTATTACGTGGGAAATACTAAACAAAAAATTTAAAGATAATATAAAACAATTCATTAATTCTATGGAAAGTGATTTTAGTGTGACAACATCATGATTAACTCTTTCATTGTGATGATATAACATCATTTCTCTCATTTCAAAGGCATGACACATGAAATTTAATCGTCTAAAATAAATGAAATTTGAAAGGAATAATGAAAATTAAATCAAAATTTCAGTATATTTTTTATTTGGTAAAATACTGAAAGTATATCATAATAATAAATTTAGATCTTTCCAAAGGGTTTCTTTGGTCCAAATATAAGCTAATAAAAAAATCAGTATTCGATGTGCATGTCACTATTATTTGATAAATGATGCTTATCATAGAATCTGACATGATCTTCCTATCTGGAACCCACATGATGCTCTCATACCACAAATTCTCTCCATCATATCAATCATATCACACTTCATAATTCATTTTATTGTCTCTTCTTACTCTAATTTACTACTTGTAAATATGCATGATTCATGGAACATCTTTCATATAGTAAATGAGTGAAGGAATAGAAGAAAAGGTTAATTATGTATAATTATATGATAGAGATGGTGGTGAGTGTGTTTGATATGAGAGTATCACATGGACTCTATGTAGGATGTATAGGTCAAATGATATTCTAAGCAGTAGCTAAACAATAATAGTCAAGTGAACAGATAATGAGTAATAATTTTATTAAATTTGTGACCGATTCACATCCAATCCATGTTTTGGTTTCATTGATCAATGGATCCAAATTGACATCAATATTCTTCCAACACACCACATTAGTAGAAATATCATCATAAATGATCAAGATATAGATTATAAATGAACCCTCACACAAGGCATAAATATAAATTTCAACATAAATAGACATCTCCAAACAAGCATAATTGAAATAGGATAAGTAATTCATGAAAGGGTAACTATTTAATGGTTCACATTAAAAAACCATTTTAACTAGGAAATGATAATTTCATCATACGTTTATAATGAATGATTAATATACAACCGAAGGGAAAAAATATATAGAAACTCTGAATGTCTTCACCCCAACATGGGAGACAACTATGGGTCCAATGTGTTTATTCTTCTTTCACAGAAACTTATCCAAAATAGCCTCCTTCAACAACTTATAAAAAGGTAGATCCTTAGAGAAGAGGAATCACTCCATGATCTCTAGATGAAGACCCCCAATTAAAAGTTAATCCATCAACAGATCCTGCGACACAACTTCCGAACAAAAGGAAACCAAATCATTGAAGTATCCAACATAACCCTACAGCATATTCTAACAATTTTAAACACTCATTATCTCTTCCTTTCTCATCATATTACGCTCCTCAGTTATTACCCACAAAAAATGGACATTAATTCTTCCCATGTCATCTCGTCGTGCATCTTAGGTGGAAAAAAAAATCCCTTTCTTCCAAAGTTGGAGCCTCATGCAGTCATGCTCAACATCCGAATGCCACTTCACTCCCTCTAACAATCCTCGATTTCCATGGAATATAGGAAGAGACTAAGGATAAACAGAAACATTGAGAGACCCACCAAAAACATTAGGAACCTTTCTAGGAGTAATATTATAATTAACAAAAAAAATCAAAAAATCATGTTGCAAATAAGTCTAAAACACAACCGAAAGGAACATCTCGGGCCAAACCAACTGTATCACATTCTAAATTTCATAATGTAACAATAATTCTCTTTTTGAAATACTATATTTCATTTTCAATGTCAACCCACCTTCTTCTATGGTAACATTTTACAATATAATAACCATAGTTTTCAATGAAAATACTATTCTGGAAATCATTTTTCCCCTTTCTAAAACTATTTTGAAAACCAATCCAATATGATCCAAAAAACAGATCATGAATATTTGACGCATTGGAAGATGAAAAATTCAAAGCCCACACTAATACAATATTTATCATTAAATACTTTTCATAGTGTTCATAAATCATCATTCGTCATGCTTCTATGATGTTAAAAGCCACAAATTCATCCTGGAAGAAAGATGTTAAAATGCTTAGTGTCTCTCATCCAATTTTCATAATGTGAATCATAAAAAATTCATCTTGTTAGAAATGTGTTAAACTAGAAACTATATCTCATAATATTTATAGAACATTGAGTTACATAAATTAATTATTTAAGAAATATTCTAGACTACACAAAATCTCTCGTCTTGGTTGGAGGACAGTAAACTGCAAAAAATCATCAAGGCACTAGGGAGTAAAATTGCACAGCATCTCTCATCCTGGATGAATGATGTAAAACTACATCTAATTGTATTATAAACAATTAATTAAAATATAAATAGGATTCGTGCAAGAAATGTCAAGGATATGAGATGTAGGTTTCATCAAGGTTATGAAAAACACAAAATAACAAAATACAAAACCAAAAAGAACCAGAACTATATAGGAAATGTATAAAATAGCAGATAATGTGTTTTATCTTTGGTTTGTCAAATGTATTGTACTGGAGTCATGCCGACAACATAAGAGTTCAATGAGAGCATTATAATTTCAAAGAGTGAGTATTGGTCACTTTTTTTTAATGATTGGGAACACTTTTAACAACGCATTCAGAAAATCACAAGTAATGGACTTTTTATCATTGTGAAATTGGTAGGAATTGATAAAAGTTATCATTCCGAGCACTAAAAAGAGATGATAAAAACATCTTTAGCAGTGCTAATATTTTAGCACTGATAATTTTTTTTGACAAGGCATTTTAGCACTATTAAATATGGATATTTATCAGCGCTAAAATTTTAGCACTGATAAAGGATTTATATCTATAAATTTATTATTATAGTATAATTATAAAATATATATAATTAATTGTTTATAATTTGATAAACAAATTATTATAAAAATAATAATTATTTATTTATAATGATTATATATATAAATTTATAAATTTATAAATTTATAAATATATTAAATATATATTTATATATATATTTATCTATTAATATTTATTCCCAAATATATTTATAACATTATTAGTAGATATATAATATTAAATACATGGATTTTAAAAATGAATGAAATTGAATAATTTAAAGCGAGTGCACTTTAAATATATTGAAAAATGATTATGTTTTATTAATTATATATAAATTATTATACAAATATGGATATATATATATATACACTGATTTTATGATGAATACATATTGAAAATACTAATACATAATAATTATATATATAAATAATAAAAAATGATAAATTCAAAAAAAAAATTAAAATGTTAAAATATTAAATATGAATGTCATAACATGAATAATATTATAAAAAAATATATATTTGACTGATTAAAAAAAGAATATATTAACTGTATCATGTTAACAATGGAATTATAAAATATACTGAAATTACAATAAATTACATAAATATTAGGTGTATGGGTTTCTATATATTGTGTAAATATAATATTTTGTGCATTTTCATATAAAATGAATGAATTACACACACACACACACACACACACACACACATATATATATACATGAAATCAATGTCACATGACATTTGATATATGTTAAATTTGAATATCAAACAACATTAAAAATGAACAATACATTGATACGGTTTTAGTTAACATATTATACATTATATATATATAATTATATTTTATATATTGTTTATTACTATTTATAATTAATATACATATATATATATATATATATTATTTACTCATTTTCGGTAATAAATGTTTCATTAATAATTATTTAATATCTTTGTAATTATTCATTTTTTAATTTTTTTTAATTATATATTCATCGATATATATACATTTAATATATATAACATATAAATATTTTTAATATATAGATATATACTATTAATTTTTTTATAAATAAATAAATAAATAATGAAATGTATATTATTTTTCTTAATTTAATCATTTTATATTTTTATTTCTTTATTTATTTTATTCTATTCATTTTACATATCTATATATTTAATATATACTTGTTAATAATTTTTCAATTAATATATATGTTTATTCATTTTTTACAAAAAACATTTAATTAATGAAATTGTTAATTTTTTAAATTTTATTTTCTGAACCATTATCAATGCTAATAAAGCATTGATAAATGGTAACCATTATCAATAATTTATTATTAGCACTCAGAAATGGTAACTTTTATTAGTGATAATAATAAATCATTGATATAATGAAACATTTATTAGTGCTAAAAGAGAGTGCTAATTAAGGTGACATTCTACCAGTACAAAAAAATGGATTGATAATAGGTACACATTATTAGCGTGTTGTTTTAGTGTTGTTAGAGGTCCAAATTTTTCATCACTTATTTCAGCGCTAATATATATGGACTTTCACAACACATTTTTCTAACATTGATAAATTTCACTGCTATTAAAGGAAAGTTTTGTAGTAATGAGAAATTGGATCCATACTCTAACTCACCACCCATCATAGGTTTTCTCCCTCAAAATCCCCACTAGTTAATGTTAATGTGAGTACAAATATTTAGGCCTCCAACAATGGTTTCTATTAATCTAACAAGTATAAACTAGGATGATATTTCTGGGGCTTGAAAAATAGATGAAACATAATAAAAAAATCAATATTGATACTCAGATTATAAAGTGATAGTTAAGATACAATATATTTACCTTTTCTACTATAAAATTTTCCTAAAAATGAAAAATATCCGAATTTGGGTCCAATTATGTTCATGTCCATAATATGATAATGCATGACCAAATCATGGGTGTTTATTTCCCACCATTAATACAACAACATATCATCAACTATAAGGGGGATTAAAAAACATTGTAGATAATACAATATATCATAATGCATTAGTTGTATTAGGGTTCACCATTCATACAACCATATATCATAGATTTTCAGGGGGATTAACATAAACCTTGAATACCATTTTATACCATAATTCCTCAAGGAATTATCACCCGTAATTGATAACACCATATACCATTTATCATCAGATGGATTCGTACACACCCTAAATACCATGATTTTTTTTCTGTACTAGGGGGATTATCATCCACCATATATACCACCATTTAAACATTTATCATCCATAAAAATAAAATATTATATATCAATTCCAAAAATTAATTATATCTTTTATATATGACTCTTAAATTTGTGATTCAATTTAAATCATAGTCTCATCAATTTAGGAGTTCAATATTTCCATTTTTAACGAGTTTTACCATTACCTAACTAATATTTCGATTAATTACCACTTAGGTTTCATCATTGGGATTGTTTATTAAATATACTGTGTCCCATTCCAACTGATAGAACTTCTCAGGTTAGATCTAATATTTACCATGTCGATTATTGAATTATTGACTTACTTAATGGTCCCATTGATTGAAATATATAATTATTAATTGACCTAGAATAATCCAATCTTATTGATTCTCACGAGAAGAAAATGAATATATCATTCCATTGTCTTATATTTTAGGCATAATTTGGGCAGGTATGACCATGAATCACACACATAGAAACGATGTTAGACCATATGGATAACCTAAGGACCACTAATCTAATTCATTAGAAATGATTATTGATGAAGATCATTATATTATTCAGCCCTAAAAAACCATAATACAAAAACATAAGATTATTTAATTCTAGGCATATTTTACTGAAAATAATGTGTGTCTTACAAATAATGAGAGAAACTAAGAAATTGATACTCAAGGATAGCCATTGTTACGCGTAAACACACTAAGAGATGAATCTGATGAAGAGAATAAAAAAATTGATCATATTATATCAATATATAACAAATATCATGAGAGAGATTTAGAGATATATTGATTTAGTTAGGAGAATTAGGGAGTACTCACAATTAGTTTGGAAAAATTATACTAAATATAAATATAATTATATAATATAACAAATTACTTTATTATTTTATAGAATAATAAAGATAAGGATTATCTTAATCATGTTTTTATTTTTCTAAACATGAAATTACATATCGATTACTAGTTATATACGATCCTTATCTTTTGAAACAAACATATAAACTTTACATATCTTATTCCATTACAGTTTTTTATATTCCAAAATGCACAAATGAGTAACCCACAATACGTTATTAATAAACCCCAAATCATTATCGATAATCTCATTATCTTTATGTATTAAAGCCCTTGTTTCATGATGAATAATATGGTTCTCCCACAATCCCATGAAACAAATGAAAGACTAGAAATGGTTCTACCACAATCACTTTAAATCCCTAAAACATACCTGCAACATTACCTAGACAATATTTATTTTATTATTAAACTTACAATATTCGTTAGGATAATAATAAGATCCCATATACAATGGAAAGTCAGTTCCCATATATATTCCTTTCTAAAACAATGATGTTAAATTGGAGTCTTAGTTAACAGCTATACTCCCTGGAAACCAATGTATATTAATTATCTATCTTATATAGACCACTTGTATCCCATATATAGATAAGGACTCTTAGAATAATAGGAAAAGGGAAATGTTATTTAATTGAATCACAAATAAACAGAATAATATCCATAGGTAATCCTCAGTAAAATCATAAAAAATAAATAGGAACATTATCCCACATCCTCTAAAAAACTAGTAATAATTGTAGATGGATTGGGGTCCACAAGATCTCTATCTTAACCCATTAACACGTACCGAACCATGAAACCAGAACCTCAATATCCATCCTTAACCAAAACCATGAATAATATTTATATATATTTAGAGTATATCCTAACTAAAATTAGCTAATTAGAAAAGATATAGGTGTGTGACCCCTTATCTACTCCTAATATTTTCTCATAGGGTCCAAAACATTTTCTCAGTTATAAATATCTGGTCAACAATATGATACTATTACAATGTTATCTCCCCATCACATATACTATCCCTCATCAGAATAAAATAAAAATCTAAACACTAACTCTCTTTAACCATCGTGAGGGGGGAGTATGTGATAGATATGTATGTAATAGCCACTCTACTGAGATAATCTGTAATATCATGATAGAGATCAATTATGATGCCCCAAATTTTTCACTCACCAATCGTTTCGTTCATCAAATGTGTCTGATTCTTCCTACACAACACAATATAAATGATGTTACTCTTTAAGTTGAAATAATCTTCCTCAAAATATAATCACCACAAGTATTAGACCCAAATTTCTTGTTGATGGTTCAAGTATTTCTATTAGAATATATATTATTGACTCTTATGATATTTATAAACTACCAACCTATCACATAGAACAATGTGATGTAAACATCTCATTTAATGAATCATTTCTTCGAACCCATTATCATGCAAATTGTAGTATCACTCATGAGTCCTAAACTACCTTGAACAATAAGAAAAAAACACAACCATCATGAAACCAAACTATTACATGCCTCACACTTCATTCATTACTAGACAATATATACACTTCATTGGATAAATTACATTCAAAATCAGTAATTCCAAAAATCATCCTTTCAACTCTTGATATTCTATCCCATAAACTGATTAACATATAATTGTCATTTATTCATAATAAAGTGTGTCATCCATGATACAAACACATTGAAATTATTTATGATCAACTACTTGTAAATGAAAAATCCAATAGATATATAGTTATATAAAAATTTATTAAACCACTCCCAATTAATAATATCCTCATTTTTATATGTGTTTACTAGTAGGTCAACTGCTAATATTGATTTTTATAAAATCTATCCTAGTAAATATAGAAATGATAATTCAAGTTCACTGTATACAATAGATGATAACTATGTGTAATAATATTAATTTCCAATTATCATTCGTGATATTCCACTAATAGATACTATACAAGCATATAATCAACTCCCACAAAAAATTTAACACGAAATATATTTATCATGTACTGGATAATAACCTCAAGTAAGTTAATTTATCCAAATGGTATCACAATTTACTATTATAGTATATATATTATTTTGAATGTATATCAATGTACACAAGAGAGTATCTCCAATAGCATATGGCATCTTGATCATAAATGAAACATTGCGAACAATACATCTCCTCCCAGATGGTTAATTATATCATTTATTTGTTAAAATAGATATTTTTTCATGACTATCACATGGTTAAACATTCAATAACCCACACCCAACCTCACTACACTTCCATGTTCTTCGAAAATTATATTAGATAACCCAAGGGGGTGTAATCAGTCTGAAAAATCAAATTTTCTCTATATATAAGATATAAGCACTTATGTCTTGGATATTTTTATGATCAATCATGTATGTTAGAATGGGTATGTGATCAATCCAACAAAAAAAAATAATCATAATTTTAAAATTATCCATTGGGTTGAAACCCATTGAATTCAAGTGGATATATGAATTGAAACTAATCAAGTAAGAAAAAATGTTTCGACATTCCCCCTCATCATCTATGGTGATCCATACAAAATAGGCCATTTTCTCTCCCAAATTATGATGATCATGTATTAAATGTCATTCCTACATACCTCACACAAAATTTTTAGTATATATATATATTACTTTAAGGATCATAATGATACAAATATATGCCAATATTCCATATGAGCTTAATAGTGAACCAATCGATCATTTACAACGATAAAATAGAAAATAATAACTATCATGAAGAACTCTCAAATGAATCAATGACATATACTAACTATGGTACACTCCAAAAACATCAAAATACCATTTAATAATATCCCTAATGTTCTATCAATTGGCATCATCCTATAAAATTATTTTACAACAATTCTGAACCATAAAATCAATGATCAGTGTAAGAGAATATGATACATATGTTTCAAATAAGTTATATTCCATAGTAGAAGCTACCAAACATATAACTTGAGCTAGAAATGGAAAATCATTCTAATGAGTAGGGTAATAATCAATGTCATGTAATCTGACACAATATTCTCCAAAACCGCATACCCAACTCCCTTGAAAGGAACCCCCAATGGATGTTTTTAATCGTACACTGAGGAGTTATGCCCCCACCAAATCATTAATAGCTAATATATCTCTAGAGAACACGGTAATTTTGTAAAATAAAAACTATCACTTTATCCCTGCATCGATCCCTATCCCTTACTACTAGATAATTTCTAATCACGATTAAAATACCATTGTTGATTATCTATATTCCCACACAATTTACACTTAATTAGAAACTGAGAATGAACATGACATGTACTACCACACTAGTAATTCTATTTTGAAACTCCACTTCAATAATTATTTTATAAACCACTACCCAATCTATTCTATGCACTACCACTTTTGTATGAATCATCAAACTATTACACCCTTCACCCTGAAAACCCACTACCAGTACACCATATAGAGTCAAATTTTCTAGAACCGCTTTCTTTTTTCAGGTTCCTCTTAGTTATATGTGATCACCTCACAACCATAGAAGAGGGAGGAAGTTTAAATATATTCACTTTTACATTAATCATATACCATAAGACATCATTAATGGATCATTTTTTGTTAGCTTCACGCCCATCTAACATTTTTTTAAAATTCAAAATCATAAAAATACATTTTTAACAATATAAATGACATCCCTATATGGGTATAATTCATGATATCTTAAGACCTATGGACCCTAAAGGTATTTGTAAAAACATTAACAAAAAAACATACATGAAATACTACTAGGATAACCCAACATAAAGGTTTTATTATAAATTATCCATCTACCATTACATATTATAGAAACATTCATAGATACTTTTTATGATAAATAATAATAATTATAAACATGGTAATCTTGATTTTAGATGATCAAACCCAATATTTCCATAAATTTCATAGCATAGTCATATGACATTGTGTCTTGTTAAATGGATGTCTTCACTGTGGAGAATAGATTACAATATCATGAAATATGTTAAATGAGGGTCATTCGAAACCCACATTTTGGTGAACATGAAGCTATGGATTTAGGATAATGGTCGGGATATGGTGGAGTTTGAATCATTCTAAATTTATCACCTCTTATAAAGGATCATGGAAGAGAACTAGTCCAAACTATATAAATTCCATTCTTTGTCAAAGTGGTTATTCAGGATGTGAAAAAGAGTAGGCAGATTAAATGTCTAATTGTGTCTAATTCTTATAAAATGTACTAATTGTTGTTATTATAGTGTTTAAATAAATTTATGGAGATAATTTAGTAATCACGAGAGAAATAATGAACTAAAGATGTATAATATTTTAGATCTATTCAATTGGAGTCCACATATTAGGATGGAATTCGACAGTGAATGTTTTGAATAATATAACATTTTATTTATTAGAGTGAGGACCTATATCAAGAAAAATGAATAAATTATAATGTAAATAAAATGAACATAGGGACCATATCATAATAAAATAATAATTATTTACCCATAACATCTACCAAGGATGTAAATTTTATGATTTTAGGGCCTTAAATCAATTTTAATAGAACTAAATTGAATCTATAAATGTGTGGTACAACAAATGAAATTAAAACTAGGATAAAAAAGATAATAAATAAAGTCTACTGTATTAATAGATATTCAAACATAAAAATACATTTTTGGGTTCATAAACTTAGAGAGAACTACATCAAAAAAATAAAAGATCATATTAAATATCTTACTCATAGACAAAAAAGTAAATGATAATTTCCAAAAATGATATAATGATACAAAATTTCAATCAATTAAGATCATGTAAATCTAGAAAAGGTGATCAATAGAAAAAAATATTAATTTAAAATTATAGTTAATTTCTAGAATGTGATGAAATATGGATTCAACAGTTCGTATAGAATGTTGATGATTCCCTTTGTAATATTCTATGCTAGTTTTGAAGGTGAATTATGTGTTCAATGAAACATATATCTACATTCTAGTGCATCTAAAAAAATTGTTGATATTTCAATTATCTTGTAGGACAACTTTTTATACTTATATATAGAAGTGAGAAATGGTGTATGAAAATGAATGATACGATATAAAGTTTGTATTGATCCAAACACAATATTTAGTAAGTGGAGTGATAATGGGTGACTAATCCTAAACTCTGACAGGATTGTTCTATATTAATTTAGATCATTGAAACATTTTTTTATCACAAGCTCCATATATTTTCCCATTGTGACGAACCAAGTAAATATTACTATGTCATTTTAGGTTTTTTGCCTATATTTTTCACATAGAATAATTTTGTATGGATTTTTAAATTGTACAGTGTTAATATTTACTAAATTATTGTCTAGTAATCATATCGAAATATATGAAAAAATATTAAAAGAAGTATCCCATACGGTTAAGAGGTGAGGATCAGTTATGGCTGTGTGGAGACAAGGAAATTATGATCAAATTTGTAATTTGTTCCATAATCTCATCCCACTCATTAATTTATCTCATAATAATACCCATTTAGGGGCCTATAGTGTGAGTATAAATTTTATTTCCATGAGAAATAGTTTACATAAATTATTCTTTTCTAAACTATGTGATTTTTGATATGATAATGTATACATTTAAAATGAAATATGACATATCAAAATGATCATTGTTTTCTAATGGGACACCCAGGATCAATCATGCCTACATTGGATAGAACATAATTTCTTTGTATATGAATCATAACCCAATAAAATTTTTTAAAACATAATTCCCATATCATTATCACACATCCCCATGATTGAGGGGGGATTACTGCCTGCTTTAGTTTCCACCATATATATCAAAGCATATAAGAGGATAATCCACCATAGAAGATACTATAATATATCATAGAGGCGTAAGGAAATTAGATACCACCATAAATACAAAAAAGTATCCAAAATCCTCATGGATGGGGGTGGGTTTATACTCATCACAATAATCAGAATATACTATAAATCAAGATGGGGGTTTCTCCAACCCTGGATACCACCATATCGAACAAATACACATAGGTATTTGTACACACCATGAATACCTCTATTTATGTCAAGATTAATTTACATATTATCACCACCGTAGTGTAATGACTTGAACCTAGTTACCTCAAATGTATTCAAACCGAGTTTTCCAAAAGGCTTCAAGAATTACTCAACTTGTGCCAGAGGCATCTTAGTTGTATTGAGGGTCTATGAAAGTGTGGTGGGAATATTATACACTTATAATCAGTGTGATATTATTGTGTAATAATAGGATAATCGGAAAAGAATAATGGATGAGAACTATAATATCATAATTATAACACCCAGATGATAATAATAAATCATGAAAAAAATATTGATTTTCATATACCTAATTATGTAATATGATATCTCTAAAAAATGGAATGAAAACCAACAGATGCCTGAACACACACATATAAGAATATCATAACAACCATAATGACCAAAATTCTATATTTATACAGCATCACAAGTATTTCCTTGATCATTTACACACCCTATCCCAATATATTATCAATAATGTATAGATAACTGGCCTCTACCCCCTACCCAGACATGTATCCATGAAGTCTTTTTCGGTAACAATCGGTGTCCCGAACATGGTGTAAGATATTCTCAGTAGGCCACCACAAATATTGTTTACACAAATCCAACCTATGAATATTAATTTAGTAGTGTTTTAGTATAATAATCATAAATGATGAAATATACATAAAGTAAAAAACCCTAATAGACTGAGCTCCTCATGGGATATCAAGCCATCCATACATTTTTTTGGAAGAATAAGAATATTATTATACACACAATCCATAATTCATATATATATTCATACACAATATAATCATATCTATAGATATAAATTCCATAACATAGATTCGTGTATTATTGAAATGGTTTCCATATAAAAGTCAATATTTCAGGTGTTTCGGTTCTCTAAAGATAAAATAATAATAAAAAATTGAAATAAAAGGATTATAGGTGAGACTAAGGCATATATGACCTTATGTGTAAATCCAAATCATAGTTATAACGTATGATGAGCGTATATAATATTATGAATGAAATCCAATGGGTACACCCATGTTTATCAACAATAAAATAGTATATTTGAGTATGTGGAGCTCATCCACAATAATCATGGTCTGTATATGATGGGTCCTAGTTGGGTGAATCCATAGACCCACGTGTCTGTATATGTCAAGATAAATCCAAGGAGTGTATCCAATAAATTCTAATATCATGATGATTAACAAGTGAATCATTCTTATAATATCGATTCATTTATTTAAAAAAATAAAATGACAAGATTCCATGGTGGGTATCACCCATGAATATTTTAATAATAAAGCGGGGTTGAATCCTCGTAGTTCATAAGGATTATTATTTGGTATCCTAGGTGGGTTTATGTTTGAAAACATTTATAATAGAAACAATATCTAGAATAATGACACAAATTATGTTAATATGATGTTTAACATTTTATATGTAATAATATTTCCAATTTACTGTATATAAAACTCATATCATTATGTTTAATTTACTGATGAAAATGTTGATGGTATATAATAACATGAACAATAAATGTGAATATGAACCACTTCATTCCCCATGTAATAATCCAATTTTTTTTACTAATTTGATTTAATTCATATTGCTACCAATAATTTATTGATAAAAATGTGTAAGGTTCATAATAATTGGAAATAAATAAATTAATATGATTTGTATAATTTCCATTTTACTATAATTCCAATTTACAACATCTATTTAAATCATACCATTATACCTCATTTGTTGATGACATTTTTTATGCATGCAAGGTAAACATTTGTATTGTGGAAATCAGGCAAATTCACTGAGTCCATTTCCAAATTTAATTATTAATTCAATATGTCAGGCATGTGTGTTAGTCATGCTGCACAACAATAATATATCTATTTTAATTAATTATATATGGTTTTAGATGTTAAACCAAAGACATCGATGGTATTGTGGAAATAAAACCATAGAGGTAAAGTATGTACATAGTGGGAATACATAATGGGGTGTCTCAAATTTAAGATGATGCCATCCAAAAACATTAGTAATCTAAAATGTTATTAGGCTCAATTATAGGGAAACTAATTCAAGATAATGTTAATTTTAGTGTAAATGATTAGTTAAAGAATCATAAAAAATAATGAAAAAAATATAATCATAAACTATTTGATGGAAAATTTATATAGAACCTATCTTATTTTTTTATAAGAAAAATTGTCTAGTATCAACCCTTGGTTTCGACAGAATCAGAAGAAAGTGAAAAAATAAACAACTGCACTAAAAATATCTCATATGGTCTCACACAATAATACTAGAGAATAAGGGGGGACAAATGAAATAAACATGGAAATACATTAATGTTCTTACCCATTTTCATCCAACATAATATATGGAACACTAAATATATATCTAATGGATACGTTTTGTCAAAACATAGAATTTGGAAATGTGAGTTCTCTAATGGGAGTAGAGGGATTCTACGTGTGGAAGAAGATGAAAAAATATATGGGTGTGTTATTAAATAGAATGATGGAAAATAATTGGTGTTTTCATCTAGATATTAAAGGGTTCATTTTCATCCATATGGTTTCCCAAACTAAACGATAATCATGTGCATCCCACAAACAGGTGAGTTTCCCCCAAGGATTATAGTGCACATTTTGGAAAACCATGTGTAGCCTATTAAAACCATCTACATTTGTACTGAATGGACAAAACCTCCTTCTCATGGTTTTGAAAATTTATGTGTCACCCATAAAGGGTCACACAATTTGAGGATAACAATTAATAGTAAATGTCTACCTCTCATGTTTTCTCTGAAAACCATATAACTGAGATCCAAACAAGCCTCCAATGCTCCTAGACCCTTACATAAACTATAAGGAATATTTATAAAAATAAAAATTATTTTTAAAACTATAAATAATGTTTCATTCCTCATATGAATTTTTTTTGATATTTACTCCACAAAATCAGTAATATCATTTCAGAGTTTCCCTTTCAATGATAATAAACCACCATAAATGAAATGCTTGGGCCACTGAGCATATATATCGTTCTCCCTCTACCATGTTTCATCTAGAAATAGACCATACTGCCAAAACACCCATCGTCAAGGGACATACCATCCAAGGAGATAAATTTCCACTTGGTCTATAATATGAATAGAATGATATTCAATGTACACATATTACATTAACTCAACCTCACACCGATGAACTTCATGAGAATTGTTTTAATAGTACAGGTGATGCTCGGAAACATTGAATAAATAATGTATAGAATAGTACATATGAGGTAATTAAAACCTATAGGATACTGGTTTTATCTTATCCACAACCTCACAAGGTCCAAAAAAACAAGGTGAATGTTTCCCTCACTATTTAAACCATCATTGTGCAAATATAGTCAATACTTCTACGAGGACTCAATCCCAGGACTTATGTAAAAAATTCATTGATGGTGGTAGATATATAACTTCTACCAAGATTTGGTCATAAACATTCATTTACATATTAGCTAAACTGACTCTTATGTTTATTTACCAAATCAGGTCTATATAATTGATACCTCCCCTCTCTCAATCCATCATAGTGGTTATCAGAATGTTTTACCATATAAGGCCATATAGGGGGCCATGTGTTTAGTAACCAAAAGTCTATTATTGTATGAGAAATCAACATGAGGTATATGTTTTCCCAATAACATCCAAAATAAAGGACGCATTCTTAAATCAGGTCATCTAGAACTTGTATCCTCCATTTAGACTGATTGTTGGTATGATGGTGGTATGATGTACTCAGAAGCACTTATGTAACTAACGGCCTCAAAAACTCATTCCTAAATCATGAATTAAAACAAGAATCCCTATATTATACAACATAATATGTGAATACATGAATCCAAATAATCTCTCAAACATAGAGCCTTTAAATATCATCACCCAAAAGGCCTCATTGATTGGAAAAAGCTGAGAGACCGTCATGTGACTCTCGATGATCTCTAATAATAGGCCGTTAACTTGATGGGATCATAGAAATATAGTAAAAAAATAAATGGTGACATTATACATATTACATAGGGAAGCGTTACGGTTATGAAATCCTTACTGGCCACTAGTATTCTATCTCAACATGTTGATAGGTCGAATAGCTAGTAAAAACCCATATATCCACCTTTTTATCATTGGCCCAAATAATTGGCGGTGTAGATCATGGTAGATTTTTTATGATCAAGATGTACTTCCAATTTAGAATCATGATACTCTCCCCTTAGTTTATCATGTATGTATAGAGGATCCCAGATGTGTCCATGAATGTGAAAGAACTCATTATCATCAATGAACCAAACATGTAGAACGTCCTCTCCTGTAACACTCGTCCATATGAATAATCATATGGGATCTTATAACCACCCATCTTCACTATATAAAGTAGTTAAAGGGTTGTTAATTATGATGAAGGTATAGAATATCCATGATGCATCAAAACTATAAAATGTATCTTATAAAAGATGCCCAAAATATGCCACTTTCTACTAGCCTCCTGAATTTCATGTGTCTGAGACATCCTTCACAGAGAATCTACCACTACATTTTCATTAACATGAAAATAAAATATCTCAAAGGTAAATTAATTTTTGGTTTCAAACAACCTCTTCTGTTTGATATTTAGATCACTTTATGAAATGTTATACTTCATTTGTTCTTGATCCACATACATAAAAAAATTATCTTGAATCAAATAATGAATCAAATAATTAACGGAATGAACTATAACCTCCAGATTAGGATCATGAAACAAGTAATTCCTCCCATGTGACCTAGACTACTGAGACAATTATTCCATGACTTGATCATCCAGCATCAGAGCTGGTCTTATCCCGATGAATCGTGCATCCCAAAAAATTGTATAGATTCTTTCCAACTCACTCCCAAACAATATCAATGTACAATGAAGTCCTCCTTTCATCTTTATAAAAGATATATTGTAAGATTATATAATTATTAACTTCACAACACTTTTATTGAATCCCTTAATAGAATATTATCATTGTGAGAAATCTTGGAAAAAGCTCCTATAATTACCATCCTAACCCAAGAAAATATGTATCTAAAAAAAGTTATCAAGGATTTGGAAAGAGACAATTACACTAAATAAAACTAGGTCAGCAGATACTCCTACATCATATATAATGTGACCCGTGAGGTCAAGCATTTTGATCAAAAGGTGGCTTCTAGTGATATTAGAATACATATGGTGATCACAAAGTGTATTTATAATGATATCAGTATTTTTGAGTTGTTTTTGTTGAGTATGAAAATACACTATGATATCATCTACAAAGTCTAAAAAATGAATTCATATATAGGTGGATAACATGATTTATTAAATACATGAAAATATAGGGCAAGTTCATGAAATCATACATCATAACCTGATACTAATAAAAAATAAACATGGAAAAAACAATGTATGAGGTATGTTTTAAGGTCTAGCATGTACCTGATGACAGAATAAACTCAATTAGATCATGGAGAAAAATCTCACTTATAAGAGATGGTAAAAGAGGTTTTTGATACATGTAAATGGTTACCAGTTCATTACATTAAGATATTTCAAAAAAAGTAACTCTATGAAAATGAACGAGGGTATAATCCATATTATTTCCAAAATGAACATGTGAACCCCATGGAAAAACCATCTTGTATAAAATCCTTACCTTCCAAGTCCTCTACCTACCTCTTGTGCTCCTAAAACTCAGGAGTGGTCATCTTGTATGTTGTAGCATTTTCACTTTCTACTCCTTCAACTAGATTGATAGTGAACTCAAACTATCTCTCTACATGTAATATATAAAAATCATTGGGAAATACACCTATGAAATTATGTACTATAGGAAGAAATGAATCATCTCTCAATCCTTGGATTTCCATATAAATCCTTCAAATATTAGTTTTCAGTCCACCTATACAATGATTCTAGGTCCCGTCTCTACTTTATAATATATTCCATTAACCCTTGTTATGATAACATTGATCATATTCTTATTTAAAATAAATACATTACTGATATTAGTCAAAATAATAATGATAGTGGACTGACCATTCTATCTTGAGACTCACATCAGAGCTAGTCATATTGAGGAAAAATAGGTACCATACAGAATGGTAACAACCTGCATAAATGGATATTTAGTTTCACTGGAGAACACTATAAAATATAATTCCCAAAATACTACCAATTTTTATCATTCTATATAAATACTGAGTATTAATCCCATGTATTTTATTAGAATCAATAGAAATAAATGAATGTGAATCGACTATATCAAAAAGAGAACATACTAATGTGGTTATGCTGCAAAAATTGTACCTTGTACTGCAAATGGACTAAAACCCTACTCCTCGAGTATAGGTTGTACTGCATATAACTATCCTGATCATCAACCATAAGATACCACCAGACTAATTAGATAAATTTTCTCAACTTTAGTCACATGTCTTTATTCATTCCCCCTCAACTATCTCCACCTCCTCGGCCTATACAATTACTGATAGTACATCATGAATCCTAATATAGAGCTACATATCTTACTCTGAAAGGTAGAGGTATTGTGAATCCAATATCACTGTGAAATAATTATATGGTCCAAAAAAATATATTAAGATACCCCATCCTACTATAAGACTGATACTTAACTAGTTCATGATCACAATGTGTTTTTAATTGACCTTTCCAACCATTCGGATGCAATATAACTGATCCACCTGAATGGGTACTCATGAAATATCTTCTTTGTCGAGAATTCTCCATATGTTGTTTCCTACCCATAGATGAACTACAACCCAACCTCAACACCAAACCATCATGTCTTTTACTATAATCTACCATAAAATTTATCTATATAATATAGTAATGTTAAAAATTCACAAGAAAATAATAAAATAGAAAACATTTACCTTAGACTATATGGCACACCACATCCCATCAATGAAACATCATGATCTCGAAATCTCATTTGTAGAAAAAGAATTTCCAAATCACTATTTATCACTATGTTTAGCTTGATATTACATAACTGAATGGTATCCTTTGTTGATAGGTATGAACACCATTTCTCTATCATCCCTTATAACCTTGGTAACACAATATTCAATAAGTATCATTAAAATAGATCTAGACCATATCCTGAGGACGATCTTCATGACTAATAACATCTAAACAATTCTTGGAATAACCATGAAGTATATTAGTCATGATCATGAACCTCCTCTCTATATGATTTTCTAGGTGCTCAATGATATATAGAACGAAATATAGCCTAATTTTAGAAGTAAGTGGACCACCATCCCAAAACAACTAGGGTAGATGACGCTACTAAAATCCCCACAATATTTATTCCATAGTAGGGGAGGGTCGTAGAAATCCCTAAATATCATGACTATGTTGAAGGAAAACCACATTACGCTGGGAATTAACTATCTTTCATGAATAAAATGAGGTTCTATAGGTTGTATTTCTAGCTAGTAATGTCCTTCAACCTCAGGATGTTAGTTTTCACAACATTCCTTGTTCTCAATTCAAGGAATTCATGGAGGCATGGATCTAAAATTTCCGAACACCATCCTTTGATAAGATTCAAAAAATCAAAAAATCACATATAATAGATTATTATAGATTCAATACCTCCTATATAAGAGACACACCCCCATTCCGGCTCGAAGAGCCAAGTTTGGGTGTCTTATAAAATAATGGTAAAAGTATAAAGTTGTTTTGTACTTCCCAATACTATGGTTTGGTTAGTATAATGTGCTGCATTTTATAAAATGGTAATGGTATACAATTTTCAATTGAATGTTATTCAGGAATGTACCAATTATGTTTGAATTGAAATAACAATTTATCATCAACCATAACTATTTAAACATTTAACTCCACATTTCTCATGTATTTATTTATTTATATCCATATATATAAATAAAAATATCTAGTTAGATGCAGCCATCATTCCAATGATATAAAGTACTATGAATTATAAACCAAAAATGGTACCACATGTTACTAAAACATGGATTTTAAGATTGTTAAATTAGATGGACTATAATTCCCAATTTATAAAGACACATAAAATATTTAAATTTGAAATTGTATAAATATAATGGAAAAAAACAAACATTTTATCTCATATAACACATAGTTCATGGTTCAAAATAAATTTAATTGGATAATTAGGCTTCCATCATCACACTATATGGGAAAACACCATTTTGGTTGACACAAACACATTAATTATTCTAATTATTTACAATAGAATAAAACATTATCACAATTTTGGGTACAACTATCAAGGCATAGGGAATAATAAACAACAATAAATATAGTAAGTATATGTGGGATGACATAATGAATGAAATATATATATTCATGTCTCTATACTAATACATTAGACACCACTTCCATTCCATATTGGTCAAAGGGTAAATATTTTTTTTAATAATATGAACATTTATAATTCATGTGAGTCACCCAATAAGGAAATCAATAAAATTGTAATACGCATAATACAAAACATCATTCCTCATCAGTAAAAATTATGACATTATACCATATGTGGGTTATCTAATACTAGGCACGAAATCATAACCAATTTTTGATACATCCTTGTCCCTGTCTAGAATCCCATACAATAATAGAAAATGAAATGAAAAATCTAAAACCAATTTTTAACATACCCATACTGGTTTACTCATATGAAACTAAACTTTGTTTTCCACAATTCCATAAATGTGCCACCATATATGCCTAAAGATACCAAATATTATTGTTGGTATAAGGTAGAATAGTTGGGATACTATACCATCATAATTTGAGTAAAAAGATAGTATAATAAGTGGATAATAGAAGAAGTAGAATAAATGAAATCAAGAACAGCTTATGTAAAACATGAAGATGATAATAATCATACATTAAAATAAATATCCAATATCATATATGGAATGATGTAATTTGAAATCTCTAAAAAAGAAAACATAATAAAAGGAATCAAAACACATATGTACTATTGTATCAAAAGAACCAAAAATACCAAATGTATATCACTAGATACCATCACAAACTATAGATCGGTCATGTTATTTCCGGATACCATGAAATAATAAATCAATAATTGATAACTGGGAACATTTCATTGACCCAACCTACATCCATGTCGTATATATGGGTTCAAATCTCTATTTTGAACATGGTGTGAGATATAATTAGTGGTCCACTATCAATGGATTCTACAAATGTCAAGTCTGTGAATAAAAATGAAATAGAGTATATGTATAACAATCATGAGTGACAAAAAAAATGTAAAGTGAAAACCTTGTCGGACCATACTTCACATGGGACGTCATTTCAACCATACCTACATCATACTAGGCTATAAAATGTATCTACAACCCTACAATAATATATATATATATATATATATTAATATATAAGAAAATTATGTGAATAAAATATACATTCATCAGTGTAGACCCATTGGTTAGTGCCCAAGATTCCACATTTTATGTCAATATGTAATCAGTATCATATCTCTAAAGAGAGGACAATAATAAAGACAATATATATATACAGATCTAAGGTTATACCAAAAAATAAAACACTTCATGGGTTGATTCTACTAATAGTAATAAATCATTTAGTCTTTCTATAATTGTTTGTGTGTAATCCAATGGGTACAACCACGGATTTCCCTTACAAAAATGTCCAAACGAGTCCATTGAACACATCTATTGTAATCACAGTCTATGAATTGTTTGTCCAAATTTGGGGAATACATGATTTCATGTGTCCATATATATTAGGAAAAATTGATTTAATGTATCTAAGGAATTCAGATATATGGATGATAAATGAGTTGATCATTGGTACAAAAAAAGGAATTCACATAACAATAGAAAGAAATAATTTCATGGAGGGTATCTCCCACAAAAATAGGATAAATGAATTAGGGAGTCTTTTTAAATGTTCTCAACACATTCCCTGGGGAATCCAAGGCAGTCCCAATTACGAACACTCCAATACCAATAAAATTGTACACAATAATTTAACCAGGTATGTGGATATGGTGAGAAACATTGGACATGTAATAATCATGCCAATTTACTAATTTCATTGGTTCGTATCATTACCATTAATTTTATTGATGGAAATTATTATGTTCCATATTAAAAGGCGCTAATTATTTGAATATGAAGTCTTCCATTGGAAATGAAATAATTTTACCATTTTATTTCTTTCATTTAATTCATATCATTACATATCACTAATTTAATGTGTCATTTAATATATTTGATAATAAGTACCATGTATGTGAATATGAATTGTAATATTGGATATGTAATAATCATGCAAATTTACTACATAAAATTATTTCTTATCATTAACTATCATTTATTGATGAAATGAATTAAGGGTTGAAGGGTAATATTGACCTTGTGAAATTCATTCCAATTCACTATGTCCAGTTTGAAATTTAATTATTAATTCAATATATTAGTTAATAATGTCAGTCATGCTACACCTCTATAATATAACAATTTTAATTAATAATGTCATGTTTTAGAAGTCTAACCAAACACACTGATGGTGTTAAAACCATGGAGGTTAAATAGGAACATAATTGGAACATAGAATGAGGTAGATCACATTTAGTTTGATGATATATAACATAATTATTGTTCTAAAAGACTCATTGGGTTTCACATTAGGGAAACCAAATCAAGTAAGATAAATTTTAGTGTCAATGCTCGGTAATACCGGTAGGAAGAAAAACAATAATAAATAGAAAAATCAAGAATTTATGGGAAATGATATAGAATTCTTACCTTAATCCTATATAGGAAAACTCATATAGTATTTTCCATTATATTTGAAGATGAATAAAAAATACAAAAAATCCATTAAAATAGAGTATATGATCTCTTACTAGAATAGTGCTAAAGAGGGAGAGATAAATGATATATATAAGGAAATTTGTTAATGCTCAACTTAATGGAAATCTACTATGATATGAAACACTTGAAATGGATACTAGATGGAGGAGTTACATAAAATATTTTATTTATTAAAATGTGTAGTTCTAATGGGATATGTGAATTTTTTCATGTTGAAGAAGATAAAAAATTTTGTGTAAGGTCCTAAAGAGATGGAGGTAAAAATATTTTTCACAACAAAATTTTAAATGGTGGTCGATTTTTCTGTATTCTCGGAACAACTATGAACCGACATTTCGGAACCCACAATATAGGTGACACACCTCGCACTCCTTATAGGGCATAGTTAGAAAATAATTCTCTACCCCTGTGCACCCTCTGCTTCAGCCCCGCTTTACCAAAGCCTCAATTTCATTTTTTATACTAACCAAGTGCTAACTGTGTACCTCTCTTTTTTTCTCCAAAAAATGAGCTCTATTCTTAAATAAAGTCTCAAACCCTCTAAAACCCTACCTTAATCCATTTTTAACATTTATAAGGATAAAAAAATGAATTTAATATAATAAAAAAATGGTTCATTTATCATATCATAAACCATGATTTTTAACCTAGATAAAAAAAGATATATGTCAATCACCCACCAATATCATATATGAGGTATATATTAAAATTTATATTTAATGAATTTACACATTACTCTTATAATTATTATTCACTATCAAGACATGCCAAATAATGTTCCCTAGCCAATATTTACTTTTTCCAAAATTATTCTTATTGACTACCTAAGGTTCCCAACCATTCTCACATTTGGATCATCCTTGGGAATCTATAATTAATCTACTAGGTATCATTCCATTTAAGTAAATAAACCGGATTTCTTCTAATATTTTATATCATGTTGGTTTAAGGAGTTCCAAAGTTAATATACACACCGAATGACTTGAAAATTTATCAAAGGGATAATCAGATACCTAATAATGTGACTATCACATGAAGAAAATGCATACAGAAATTAATTATCTTTTGGGTCATTGACAAGCTAGGTTGGTGTGACTGCATATAAAAAAACACTGAAAAGATATATAATCTTATAGATTTATTAAACAATTTCAACATTATTCTAGTAGGAATATTCTCATTGAATATAATCATTTGATTCAACTATAAACAGTCATAATCATGGAAAAAATAATAATCCTTCAAAATATTCATGTATAGTAATTAAATTTTTATTGTTGAAAAGGAAAGTTAGATATTTAAAAATTGAAACTAAAGGATATAAATCCTTACCAATACTAGGAGTTGAATTTAATTAAGATAATTTAGAAATTTAGTAAGATCACTCAATATGTGAGTAATAAAAAGAGATATAGAGAGAGGATAAATAGGTCATCATGAATATTATAATAGAAAAATTTAGCATGTGAAACGTTTTTATTTTTATTTTAACCCATTAAATAGTTAAATGAAAATAAAATGAACATAATTTATATCGTACTCAAATTTTTGTGAAGCCTATATTTTCATCTACTTATCTTGTAATCATTACATATCAAACATTATGTAACATCGTGTACTTATCCACCAATAAATATCACAATTTTTAGCAGTTTACTATCCAAAAAACCAATTACAATCCATTGGGTGCTTGTAAACCATTAATAATAAACTACTATGAATCACATTAAAACTTGCAAACCTCTATGCATCAACCCTTCTTCATCATATCGAAGTCCATGGAAACCCTTATAAACCATATGTATAACCATAAACAATCATACAATCAGCCATTTATCTAAATATAACATATCATACTAACCCATGTGTATCATATAGAAAATTATTTTTATATATACATATAACATGGTTTTCTTGTATATTGAAACTTCTAAATCATTTTACTCTACATATTTACTTCCTCGTTAGACAATTGTTATATATTTCCATCACTTCATGGAGTACTTTATGTTTGTTAAACTTACCTAAGAAAAATAGTACCCTAACTCATTAAGAATTATCTATTTTTCTATGTTAATATGTACCCTAAATCTTGAGGGACCCTATACATGGAGACAAACATAAAATTTACATCCTAGATGTTCATAAAACAAGTTATTTTGAAAATTAATCTAAAACATTTCCTATAATCTATAAACATGAAATTAACATGTTTCATACTTAAATTTCCTTACAACTCACATCATAATATTATTTGTAATATGATTTTAACAATGATTCAATTATTGACTATAAATATACACAACAAAAACAATGACCCACATAATACCACAACACATATGCATTCCATCAATATTTTTTTGGAAAAATCCATCACTTTTTTATTCTCCATGGTCAAGGTGCGACTAAAATTTCATCCTACTACTAAATTCTAGCATCATGTTGAGATAAACTGCAAGGAATCAATTTCATTCATAAATAAAACCGCTAAATCCATTTAAAGGTCTATATTAGACACATTCATTCCATTATCTGACCCCAATTGACACTCTCAAATACCATTTAATTATATATTAATTTAAAAAAATACATAAAAGAATTGGAAAGAAGAAAATAATGCTTCTACCTCATCATTCATTTAGTTTTTATATCCACCCTAATATATATATGGTTATTCCCATATTGCAGTACAATATGTATTTGGGCCACATTAAAAAATAACATTATCCAATTCATTAAATATAAAACTACCACCCCAACATATCCTTTGGATATTACCATTTTACCACTAAATCAGTGCCATAGGGACCCTTTTACTACGAGGCATATACTAAATATTTTCTAATATATGAATTAGATGGTTTAAAAAAACATTTCTTCCCTGATCTCAATGATATTACAAAAATAAAATGGGATGTTTTGGGATAATAATATCAATTCCCTGATATATGAAACACATCATGAAAAACATAGAATTGAATGAGTGAAGGTAATATATATACAGGCATTCCAACCATCCCAAATTTCTCAAATGTCACCACATACATGGAACCCAATTCCCCTACCACTAACTGAATTTTTTTTATTAATAAGGCCACTTTAAGGAAGGAAGTGGGAAACCAAAAGTACAGCAGACCCAAACAGCAACAAACAAAAAGCAGGAATCACCTCATCCAAGCAAAAACAGCACCACTCGCTCCAAGGGAGAGCCACTCAACGACCCCATGCAAGCATGGTCCCTCCCGATGGCAAGCCATCCCTCCGATCAGCCACCTCCCAAGTGACCTGCCAAGGAAGGAGCAGCGTGTTCTAACCCATCCGAGCCGATCTGTTCCTCCGACCTTCCACACACAACAAGAACAGTAACTTGACAACGCATTAGGAAGAGAGAATATAGACAGATTCATTGAAAACAAGTCGAAATCCACCAGAGGTCGTGTCCCTAAACAACTTCCAGTATAAGTCACAGACCTGCAACAGGGGGTCCCCCCTTATCAAGGCCTCAAAGGCAGTGGTCAATCTATTCCAAAACTGCATGTACTCCACGAGACTGATCAACCCCTTGTTGAAGCCTCCAACTAGGATCGAATCCTGCTTATCAACCCAAACATAATTCTCTTCATTCATCTCCGCTTCAAGGTTCCGGCCCATCATTTTGGCTGCATCCTCTTCCGATGCGTTAAGATATAAAACCTATTCTCACACCACATACTCCGAGCTTAACACCAAGTCCGAGGAGATTTCATGCTGTCCAGGAGAGCTAGGAATGATCTCCCTGTATAGCGCCTCGACCGTTGGTTTTTTAGTTGACCGGGTCCTCATAGGCGGAGGTAAGGAGGAGTAATCCTTCCTACCTCTCCTCCTCCTCTTCCTCCTGTAACTCCTTGCCTCAGTTTTGGCTTCAGAAAAACTTCTAAATATCCCATCAAGTCCTGCTTCCCCTCCACCATCAACACACTCTAGGAGAGCATTCCCCCTTATCTGACCTTCCAACCCGAGGCCATCAGTGTTCCTCCTGTAGTCTTTATCATCCACAACCAGAGCAGAAGATTCAACTCTGGAATCCACCTCACCCAGTTCTGCAAATCTGTTGCTCAAAACAACTGGAATCCGGGTTGTAGCTACACTCTCTGGCAGGATGCCAGAACCTGAACCCTCTGGATCTCCAATGTTAATCTGAGCCTACACCTCCTCCCCATTTCCATTCAGCTGACCAGGGGTGTTACCCAAGGCAGGGCCAACCCCTTTGCCCCCTTCCTTCTCCCTGACACAAGCTTCCCCAACCCCAGACCCATCCTGTAAAGTTGGTTGCTCAAAACCCCTGTCCATATACTGCACTTGAGGATTCTGAACCTCCCAGCCCCTAAATTCACCTGGAGGCAGAGAGAGCCTCGCCATGGCCTCATCCGCCTGAATCATACACTCCTTCCCCATGCTACTGGCCATCTGGACTACACCTAAGTCCTTCCTGAGGCGATCAAACACAACCTTCACCTGAGGCCCCGAGTCCCTGACAGTCTCCTTCAAGATAGAACCGGAAGATCTCTCCCTCCCTGAGCCAAAAGGATCCACCATCGAATCGTTGGCCACACAGTGCAACCCCACCCCCGGTTGACAAGGAGGCCCATGCTCTTGATCCCCCCGAGGAGTCTCGATAGACCTCAGGTTGCACACAGCAGGTTCAGAACCATGGCCGGAGCCTGACCCATCTCCTTCGACATTCACTGAGACACCCTTATCCACCGCAGAAGTATCAACCACCACAGCCGAAGCCCTTTTGCGGCATTCCTCCAGACGGTGGCCTTGTCTGTGGAAGAAAGAGCAAAACAAAGACCAAGATTTGTAAAACACACTTTGTACGTACCTGTATTGCCCCTCGATCACAATCCACACCTTGTCGGGTGGAGGAAGAGAGAGCTCTACTTCCACACAGATTCTCGCAACAATAGGGTGCACCATTGCATCCGTTTTCCAATCCGCACAGAGTAAGCGGCCCAGGGAGTTACCTATTGAGCGGAGGAGGGCTGGGTTCTGAAAGGGGAGTGGAAACCATGGAAGTTGAATCCAGATCTCCGCAGAGGAAGAGTCCCGATTCATGTTCAAATCAAACGTCCAGCGATTAAGATGGAACGGTAATCCTCTAAAGGACCTTCTATCTTGGGACCAGGCCAACGCCATGTCGTCTTCATCAGCAAGGCAAACAAGGATTTTCCGCGGCCCGAGAAGACCGACAACCGCCCGACGACCTAAACCCAAATCCGGATTCACGTACCTCTCGAAAACCTCCACCGGAGGCCTACGGCGGGTGAACTTTGCAACCAAGGCTATGGAAAGAAGTGATGAAGCTTCCGAAAATTCCTTAGACGAGACCGGGACCACAGGTTGACCATTACACACTCCAGGAACCTTCGGAGTGACCTCAATGTCAGGGAAGAAAGGGCGCCGCCTAAGAACAGCATCTCTAGAGTGATGTACCATTGATAATATATATTAAAATAATTACAGAAATACTGGATTTTAGAAACAATAAAATATATCAACATTACCTACCGGATAAGGAATCAAACTGTTCTATCTATATAACACATAGAATGTGTAGGGTTAAAAGGATATATTTTATGACTCATGTAAAAAAGATGAAACATTCATTTTGGGATTCCACCTGATTAAAAATCCACAGTTATGCATTATTTCCCTAGAGTAGTGATCAATATGCGGGAGATTATAGGACGATTCCCACGGTGTGTGAAAGAGAGTAAAAATAATATTGAAAATAGAATGTTCTATATTGTGGGGATAATCATTAGTCTAATGACCCATTAAGATTATTGGTGCGGCCTATGGATTATTCCACAAGTCTTTATGGAAATTTGTGTTACCTGGTGTCCAAGGACCGATAACCATTTTAAGGTGGGATTTATATAATGGTTGTGGGGAATAGTTTTTTAATTGGCCATAGAGGATGAAAAATTTTGGAAGTGTTGTGGCACTACCTTTGTTGAGATATATGGTTCCCAATGATGACATTGTGATATAAAGTTTGAAATAGATTGTAACACTGAATAATGTAATTTGGACAAAATTATAAATGAAATTAATCAGATAAAAAACCCCCCCATTATTTTCTAGAGCCTTATTTAATAGAAATCCATAGTTAAGAATGCTTGGTCACAAGTTGTTATTATGATTGGGGACCTCGTAGGAAGAGTCCAAATGTGTGTGTGAGTGAAAGAAAAATAACCTAGAAAGAACATATGTCAGCCTATGGTGCAAGTCATTAGTATGATGATTGACTCGGTACATGGATGGCCCCCAAAGAAGGTACCACATATCTGTTAGGAAATATGTGTTACTTGTCTTGCTAGGGCCCGAAAACTATATAAATGAGAAATTCATATAATGTCACCATTTAGATTTCATACTTATAAAAGAATGATACATATTCCCTTTTTGAGATACATTATACGGTATTGGTGAGTGGTGTGGTTACACCATCTATGATTGATACATATTCCCATATGTTTGGTTCATGGTACAAGTTCAGACGGTTATCTTCTACCATGTTGAGAACAATACATGGAATGATTTTATGAATTTACATGGATGGAATCTTAGGTTGTTGGGAATATTTTAGTTCTCCTAGTGAAATAAAAAGTTTATATTGTATATATTACCTTTTATGGGCCTAGTATATTAGTCAATTAAATGATATAAATCTATAATATAAAATTACTAATATTATAACATATTAAATTGAATTATGTATCCTCCAAGAAAAATAAAATGCTTCTGCTAAGTCCAATCTTCATAGTTAATTTATGATGAACCATTTATACACCATGTAATACTTTTATATGTTCACCATGGTATATAAATATATGTGATAGGATGATATAGGTAGTTTTGGATGGGTATCGATGAGGAACTTGAACTAATATCTATTATTTATTTATTGCATAACATTTATTATTATTGGAACACTTATCATTTTATATGGAAAAAATATATTTTCATGGACACCTTTGGTGGTGCCTACTAGGTATATCATAGACCCTAATCTGGACACACATGGTACCTAGGAATTCTTCATATCTACAAGTATATATAAATAGAATCATCTATATTATGTTTCATGGCCTTAAATTCTAGGATAGAGTACAAGTGTAGAGGTATAATCATATGCTCACGATTCATGTTGTGGAAGCTTTGGGTATTTTTCATTATTTTTGAATAAAATTTTCTATATACCTATTTCAACTATATTGCATGTATATACATTTTTGGATAGATATATGAAATTATTATCATCATTTTTTATATTTTTTATTAAGCATCCATGTGTTTATTTTATTAGATAATTTATTATTATTATTTCATGTTTTATTAAAAATAACATATTAAAATTTTTCCAAATTATTATTTATGATGTGTGAAACTCTAAATTTTGTTTACATAGTATTACCATTGACACACCAAAGTACCACCCTGCTATATGAAATCCACTGGGATACATTAAAGTCCGCTTCAGTTCATGTTTCAAACCATCTTGGGGAACCGCTTAGTGCCTTTCGATGAGGGATGCTACAGTGTGCTATCTGATAATCTTTTACCTTTTCTGATACTATGTTGAAATTAGAAATAAAAATCATATTTATCAAAAATTATTAATGATCTAATTAATGTGTGTATTTAAAGCTCATGTATGGGAATCAAAATGTACCTAGGATTGTTTATTGAGTAATTGTTTTGGTAATGTTATACATTCCCTGATTTTACTATTGGGAGATGCACATGTTTTGTGATTTTATTATTGATGAAACTATTATTATTATGTTTTTTATTATTCCCTTTTCCAAGTACATAATCGAGATATCACTTCATGAAACACACTAGGCACTTTAGGACTTAAATTCCATGCATTGTCCATGCTATTTTTTCATTCTACACACAAAACCTACTACATATATTTAGTTTGTGGATTATTACTGGTGTAATTTGTATATAATTCTAGAATCAACAGCATAATTTGATTACTAAAAGTTACTAAATTAATATTAATGGTGTTTTACTAGATATATTCATTATGAAACATTAATTAACCAATTATAAAATATTGGATCCATGAACCATTTCAGATAGAAACTGAAAAAATAATTGATTTGATTGTTTAAAACAAATTATAATTCACTAAGAATAATCATTTATAAAATTTTAATGGTTGTTAATTCAATTAAATCTCAATAAAAGGCCATCTAAATCATGACACCAAATTTTCGTTTCATGTCACAATTAAATAATGTATCATTTGTAATTTATAAAGTGTATATTCTTTTTTATATTGGGAATAATAATGCATCTTACTAGATTTTGAAACACATATTAAAATAAATAGGCATGATTTTTAACAGATTTTATCTTTTAATTAAAAATATTGTCATAGAATTGGTATTTCAATTACTGAGTAAAGGGTTATTTCTCAATACCATTCAATTGACACTCGATATATTGGAAACATTCCAATGTTATATGAGATCAAGACCCTGATTTAACCTTAGTAGTGGGATAGTATGCAGTGTTCCGAGAGACTTATGTGATCATTTTTATCATCCAAAGTATAAATTTGGAGAATAAAAAGAAGTGGGACTCATTTATCGGACGTTCATGTACTTATTCATTCATTCATTCAATGTTTCCTATCTATTTTAAATATTATATGGGGAATTCAATTTGTAATTATAAAGCTACACCACCATGAATTCATTGATTCCTATGACAGGAAGGTGGAGTTAACCATGATCTAGAGTTGGTGGGTATTAATCCATGATTACTTCTTATAGTTCCATTATAGGAATCTTCTATTGAACATTCACTATGTATCGATGCTTAGATTTGAGATAGATTTCTATGCTTCATGCGATCTGAATAGGGAACTCCATTACCAACCCATATTATGGAAGGTATGATGATTTAATTTTAACAACATCATCCTACCTTCCTCAATGAGTCATTGTTGTAATCATGCTATACAGTATTATATAGGTTTCATGTTATCAATATTTGATCAAATGAGTACTCCTCCATAGGGGATGGTCAAAATTTCCACATATAATTCTTATGATTTATCCAATGTTATTGGGATGTTATATCTCATGTTATTCGTCATCAGGGTATGATCTAAGAAGATATACATACATTCTTCTATGAATAAATAGTTTCATAGACCTTTAGAGAGAACCACAAAAGAGAGTTTATGCATATATTATAGGGGGATATGTGAGTGATGGAGTATTGAACACAATTTTTTATCTAAAAAATTTTCAACCAACACTATCTGGTAAAAAATTAATGACTACAAGATGTCTTGAGGATAGGATTGGGTATTAAATAAAAAATAAAGCTAATTTCTTCCATTTGACCACCATTTTGAGATATTTAATGAGTCCCTCGTCCCTGAGAGGATCCTAAGGTATGTTTGAAGATTTATTGAGGGTGGTTCTACATTGAGATATACAAACTATTAATCTAGAATAAGGATCCATCAATTCAAGGGTTCATATGGTAGAATTGATAGACATATGGACCACAAAAAAATCTATGTGGTGTATCACCGTTATGTTACAACAGGCCACAATATTCCCAATGGTTAAGGAACCAGATCTAGTTCCAATCATGTTATAGGATGGGCCTCCAATGTTGTTTCTAATGAACATTTACTCTGGTTCCTAGTGAGAATGGAACTGTATCGACACCACATTTATGTACCAGATCTATAGTTCCCCATCAGGCTAGGATCTGATCTTCTACCATCCAATAATGAAGAGGAGGTGGTGGTGGTCGAGGTAGCCATACCTCAAAGGCTTAGCACCAATAGATCTAACATTCCCATGTTGGAGAGATTGTATCTCATGGATATGAATCTATCCATATATATGAAGTGAAGCCTACTCCTTGGAGAATAATTTAGTTCTATCTGCTGTTAGAGGTACTTCTCTATTATCCCCTACCATATTTGCAACTTCATTTGATGTAGGTTCATCACACTCTATTATATTTACAGAAATGTTTGAGAGACTTTGTCAATAAATTGAATTATTTTGTGTTGTTATGACCATGGATACTCCCCAAGGGGTTCAATCATAGAGTATATGCTAGAAAAAAGTTCCACATAAGATAGTTGGGTATATATTATTGTTGAATTTCACTATCCTTGTGATCAATGGCTATGATTTCACTCTCAATATGGACTGGTTTGTTCTATATCATTCCCATGTTTATTTCTATAATAATATTGTGTCCTTTATATCACCCTAGGGTAGTACTTATATTCATAAGGAATAATGGGATATCCTATAAAGTTTATCTTGACCTAAAAATCATGACATGGGTAGAATGATAGTCTAGATTTGTAGTATCTTGTCGAAAAATCATGGTATGAAACATATGGAATTCCCTAGTTTGGTGAATCATTTCATGGACATATTCCATGAAAAAATATCTATTATACATATACTGATATAGTTGGAGTTCATCATCGATCTAGTTCCATGACTGGAAAAAGTGTCCATTTCTCCATATAAGAAGAATCTTATATGTCCCCAAGAACACTAGAAGTAGTTGGATTAAATATAAGTGAAGTTATTTATATACCCAACTACTATTCTTTTTGGTTCACATGTCCATTTCAACAAGAATAAAGTTGGTACCCTAATGTTTTTCATAGATTACAATTGGTTGGAAGTAGTTATGGTAATAAACCATTATCAATTACCCAGAATAGTTAATCTCTTTGACCATCTATAAGGAGAGATGGTTTTATCCATGATCGATTTGATGTTGGAATAATCTTAAGTGTGTGTGAGACCAACATACATACTACGTAATGAATTGTGGAATCGATATATCTTGTAATATTTTCATGTTATTTTGTTCGGCTTAATGAACACACCAAAAGTATTTATAGAAATGATGAACTGGGGTTTTCACCCTTGTCTCAATTGTTTTATGTTAGACTTTGTGGAAAAAATCATGGTGTATTCTTGTACTCAACACAACCATGAAAATCATTTTTATATTGTTCCGATTATAATGAGAGATGGTCAGATGTTGTAAGAACCCGTGTTTTTCCGGACAATCGTTTTGAGCATAAATTTGAGTGTTTTCTGTTGGATGCTCGTGAGGGGTAAAACTATAATTTTACTCTACCAGATGATCTCAGAAATTTTTTCAGACAGCTCCGTTGGTCCCAGAATAGGGAGTTTACCCTAAGACAAGAGTTTGGCGGAAATCTGAGATGTTCTAATTTTAGCAGAATATTTAATATTTAATATTATTAAATTTAATATTAAATTATTCACATAAGTTCATTTGGAAATAAATTTTAAACAGAGCGTCGGATTGGGTTTTCGTCTGTGCTGTTGAGTTCTTAATGGGGAGTTTATCCTAGGAAGTCATAAACTCATGTCGGTCCCTAGGGCCTGGCCGGGACCCATTTTCTTCCATTTTCTTCTTCTTTCCTTTTCTTTTCTTCTCTCATCATTCCTTATCCTCCTTGCACACGTCTCCTACTACACCCATTTGGCCGTGACCTATGGGAGATATGGAGTTCGATAAATAGGGAGAGTTGGAAGCCAATAAGGGTACCGATTCGAAGCCCTCAATGCGCTGAGTCGGCGTGCGGCATCCTTGGACCATGGAATCGAGCAAAGCTTCGGCAAATTCTGCCCAAAGGTATTGTCGTTTATGTTTTCTCCATATATCCCCTCAAAACATGTTGTTTTACATCTTTAAAGAATTATATTGCTTGCTTGTAATCCCATGGGGCTCGATCTGTTGTTTTGTTGGTAAAACGGGTGAATCAGATGTTTTTAGGGATTTCCCATCGGAAAACCCAGTATACATGGCGTGTATTCCAGGGGTACGTGTCGTGTGATCTTCCTGTTTGGGGAAGACAAATTTCTCTTAAGTACACGCCGTTTACTTTGAGTACATGCAGTGAAGTCGGTAGCCATGTGGATGGTCGTGTTAAATAGATCATGAAATAGTGGGTTTTAGCAAGTACACGCCATGTACATTAAGTACACGCCGTGTAGTAGTACATGAGCATGTGTTCGGGTGAAAATGGACTTTTCTTAACTTTTTGTGAACAATACACGCAATGTACAGTAATGTACATGCCATGTACTATTACCCAGGTAGGCCCATTGTGCTCTTTCCATGTACTCTGGCCATGTACCACTTCAATTTAGTAATTTTGAGATATCTTGGGCTCTAGAAGTCAGAATCGGGCGTGTGAAGTGTCGATTCTGAGCGTTTTTCCACGTATATCTCAATAATGGAATCCTTGTTACATTTATATGTCATATAAATGGGGTTTTGGGTGTTCCCAACTAAATGGAGTGGTTATTCCTCCACTTATCAAGTTTAGTTGTCACCGGAGAGTGAGACATGGGGTGGATGATAGGTTGGGTGTTCGTACCAACTTAGTTGAGACCTTTAATAAGTGATTAGCTATGAGATATGTCATATAACCTATGATTTATAGGACGTTTCCCTTGTGAGATGTTCCCTTCTGGCCTTTAAGGATTTGATACCAGGTACTTGTAAGGATTCTTTGAGTAATGCCTTTTCTTGTGTGCTGACCTAGGGAGTCCCTTGTAGGATATCTCTCTTGTTCTTCCATTGAAAAGAACCATGTTACGGAATTACTATGGTGTCTTTCATTTGAGGATCCCGTGTAGGATTCCTCCCTAACTCTTTGATAAGGTTCCCACATAGGATGCCTTCGCTTGTGTTTACCCAGAGGATCCCGAGTATGATGCCTCCTCAGTGCTTTACCTGAGGGACCTAGTGGGTTCCCATTGTATGACTAACCCTGAGTTTTTATGTCGGTTCTGGGTAGATATGGTGATCGGGTGTCACCTAGAACCTGTTCCAAACGGGTGATCCTTTTCGACTTTTGATGTATTGTTAGGTTGGGAGTTCGGGCCACCCACATTGTATGTTTATATATGACATGGTTTGATAATGTTGTAGTGTTTACCAGATGTGATTCTTGGTTGGTGGCTACTAAGCATGACGCGATGCGTCTTTCTTCTTTGATGGATGCCTACTATTCGTTGTGTTCTTGAGTAGGTGGTTTGTGCCTTTTTGTAGAAATTATTTGAGTATTTTGAGCAAATTCCACCAATACCCTTAAACGGGATATTGCATGTTTCCTTTTTTTCCCGTGTTGTTTTCATGTTATGCTTATATGTCTGAGTAGAGGTTATTTCTTGTGAATATGATATTTATATTGTGATTTGGATGTTTTTCCATGCATGTTTTACCTTTTAGGCGTTTTTCCAGTTGCCGTGACTACTTTTAGGATAGTGGAACTATTGTACTGTTATACTATTGTGCCTTAGATTGATAGCCATGTAGTTCTTTAGGATTACTTGGGCGATACGCATGCATTGTGTGTTGTTTTACATAGTTTTGAGAGAACCTAGTGCTGTGGACCATAGGGAGAATGAATGTAAGGGCTTCTCCAGAGTGTCTTTAATTTACGATACGAGACCACAAGGGGAATTGACATTGAGTGCTTCCTTAGAGTGTTTGTAGTTCCTCGACATGGGGCACATGGGGAATGTGACGTTGAGTGCTTCCCCGAAGAGCCTTTAGTATGATACGAGACTATAGGTGGAATTGACGGTGAGTGATTCCTCATAATGTCTATGCATTAGCTAAACCAGAGGGGTGAGACTTTGTGTGCTACCTAGAGGGTTGCTTGTGTTTCTTGGTAGGAACAGATGGGATAGGCTATTAGTACTTTCCAGAGGGTTACCTGTTGTGTTTTCTGCTTTCTTGTGTTTGTTTGGTTGAACCAGAGGGGACATGCTTTGAGTCCTTCCCATCGGGTTACCTGTTTTTGTTTATCTTGTTCAGAGACATATTTTTGGCGTTGGCCAAAGAAGGTACTTGTCGATGGGATTACATACCGAGATATCTACTTAATGATACACATCTTGAGTGGAACGACATCCTGCTCAATGCCCTTGCACAGGATGTCCATGAGATCTGGATTGAGGTCCCAAGGATCCACTGATGTTGTTGTTTCTTGTAATTTGAATCTCTTCATCTGGAATATTCATATTTATGTATATGTGTATAGGTATGAGACTATACATGAGTATGTATATAGACATGGACATCCATGGTGGCACTTTCCTAGTTTAAAGGGATTACACACCCTGAGTTCAAATGTGGTTTCACGTTTGGTTTACTTCTGTTTGTTGTGTTCCAGCTAGTTTGAGAAAATTGTGGTTGCATACTCTTTTTGAGAATAGTTATATGTTTCTTTTCGGGGTTCCCTGCTGAGATTATTTCTCACCCCTGCACGTGCACCACGGTGTACGTGAAGACCTTATGTCTTCTTTTCAGGTTGAGCATGAGTTGCATGGTGGATAGGGCTGAGGCCCAATGTTTCATGATCGAGTAGAGCTACTCAAGTGGTTCTACTTATCGGGCTGCTACAAATTTATATTGTCTAGAGATCAGGTACGTGGATTTGCTTGGAGTTTGTAGCAGAGCCCTATACTTTTACATTCAATTCCTTTGTACTTGTACCAGTGTGGTCACCCCATTTGGTGACCAGTGTTGTATTGTATTGCATTGTTGTTCCGGGTTTTACAACATTTTACTATTATAGCTTGTTCTATTTCTGTTGTTTACTGTTTCCACACTTTATTTAATTTCTGCTATGTATGATACTTAGTTTTTTCTGCTGTTTTCTTACTCTTGTTTGAGGAAGTAGTATCCCCACTATCAAACCCTAGGCCCTCGTTGCTAGTCTGTAGCCTTTGGCATACGGGGAGGTGCACTTGAGACCTTGGGGGGAACCGGCTCGGAGCACCAGTTTAGTGGCTTCCGGGTCGGGACATTACAAATTGGTATCAGAGGAGTTTTCTTTCCTAGTTATTACTATTTGGGATTTAGTGGAAAGGAGTATTAGGAATGTGTCGGAACCTGTGATGGATATTGGGCTGGTGCGTCGTGAACACTTGTTCCCGTAAGAAGTCCTAGTTCCAGGGATTGGGATTATTGTTCTAATTTTGAGATTTTATGGTCTTATATGATTTTCTCCATGAGTAACTCACATTTTCTATGGTGTTTTGATTTATTATGGATCTATGTTTCTTGGCCATTGGTATGATGCCAGGGATAGATTTTGACTCTTGGCTGGCAAAGGAAAGATGTGTCTCATGCATCATACTAGGCGCGTAGGATTCACAACATATAGGGATGCTAGTGTGTGTTTTTACTGACGACTGAGACACTTGGGTCTGCTTACACATACTTTTTACTATGATTTCAGGTTACGTGGATCTTCGTTAAGGCATTTTTGATGGGGCTGATGACTCGGTCCTTTTTCACAGGTGGTGTAGTGACCCCAATTGGTCTATGTGGTATGATATTCCTTTTTTGTTTATCCCCTTATTGGGTGTTGTTTCTTGGTTCTATGGTTATCTAGTTGGATCATTGAGAAAGATGTTGACAAATAACAAGGATTTTCTTGTGAACTGGACATTCGTGTGGTATTTTTGTATACAGATACCCAATGGGTGTTAGCTCAGCTTGTCTCTTCTTTTTTGTTTATGACCTCCTAGGAGTCGTTCCATTTGAGGATGCTCGGAGAGTATCGCGGACCTTATAGGTTCTGTTTTGGTTTTGACCTTCTTGGGTCGTAGTGATCTTTACCATCTTCTGAGTGGTTTTGAATATTTTGGGCTTGGTGGTTAGACCTTGTGACCCAGTTGTGAGGCTTTTTCTGTTGGGCTAGGTGTAAGACCTAAAGACCCTGGGTTTTGACTCGAACCCTTATCGATCGATGTCTATTCCGTTTTAGGGAAACCTGGGTGAGAAGGTTGGCCGTCGTTTCCAATGCCTTTTGGCAGTGTTGGTTTTTGCAACTGGTTTCAACGAGGTGGCCTGTTCGAGTGCCTGGCCAGGTCAACCAGTGTTTATTATGTTGCAGTTTGAGAGGTGACTTTGTGATATTTCAGGTTACTGTGAAAGGGTTGACCCATGCTTGAATTCTGGTCGGGTTTTGGTAGGATGTTAGTGTGGCTCAGAGGGAGCTAGACACGCCTTTGGTGAAATCTTAGTGTACTCTTGTAAGAGACGATCAGGCACTATCTTGATTCGTCTTGAGTATGCTGAGAGAGCCTCGACCCTACATCGAGCTCCATTTTCTTTCTTAATGTTCTTCCTTGTTGAGGATATAACCTGTTCTGGTTGAGCTCTCGGAGCGGTGTAAGGAAAGACATATGGTGGGGAGTGCACCATTGGCCTTTTTTGAGGGTGGTTTTCCATGTTTAGGTTAAACTTCGGTGTTTTCCAGTGGGATTTTGAGATCAGAGTTTTCGTTTAAGAAGACAACATGGGTGTTCCTA
Source organism: Viscum album (assembly GCA_963277665.1). Taxonomy (NCBI): domain Eukaryota; kingdom Viridiplantae; phylum Streptophyta; class Magnoliopsida; order Santalales; family Viscaceae; genus Viscum; species Viscum album. Next base: position 408,196,032 of record OY728153.1, on the reverse strand, counting down.
TGGTGGAGAGTACCAGTTTGGTCGCAGTTCAATATCTTCTGTGTAGAAGGTGGCGGTTAATGCTATAAGGATGGTCATTGGACAGTCTACATAGCATGGTTGTGAAGATACTCGGGTTATGAGAATGGTTTCTGGTTCTTCAACTGGGCTTCTCAGGGATGATAAGGTTTATGGTGGTATGTTTGTAAAAACCCGTGTTTTTTCAGACAGTCATTTTGAGAAGAAATTTGAATTTTTGCTGTTGGATGCTCATGAGGGGTAAAACAGTCATTTTACCCTACCAACTGATCTCGAATAATTTTTCTAACAGCTCTGTTGGTCCCAGAATAGGGAGTTTACCCTAGGAGAGTGGTTTGGAGGAAATCTGAGCTGTTCGAATTTTAGCAAAATATTTAATATTTAATATTATTAAATTAAATATTAAATTATTCACTCAGGTTCATTTGGAAATAACTTTTAAACGGGGAATCAGATTGAGTTTTTGTTTGCGTCGTTGAGTTCTTAATGGGGAGTTTATCCTAGGGAAGTCATAAACTCATGCCGGGCCCCGGGGCTGGGCCTAGCCCCTTTTTCTTCCTTTTCTTCTCTTTTTTCCTTTTATTTTCTTCTCTTTTCTTTCCTCCTCCTCCTTGTGCATGTCTCTTACCAATCCCCTTTGACTGTGACCTATGGGATATATGGAGTTTGAGAAATAGGGAGAGTTGGAATCCATGAAGGGTACCGATTCAAAGCCCTCGACGCGCTGAGTCGGCGTGCGACATCCATGGACCGTCGAATCGAGTGAAACTTCGGCAGTTTCCGCCCAAAGGTAAGGCCGTTTATATTTTTTCCATAGATCCCCTTAAAACATGTTGTTTTATATCTTTAAATCCTTATATTTCTTGCTTGTGAGCCCATGGGGCTCGATCTGTAGTTTTGGGGGCGAAAACAGGTGATGTAGACCTTTTTAGGGATTTCCTGTCGGAAAACCCAGTATACACGGCGTGTATTCCAGGGGTACACTCCATGTGTTCTTCACATTCGGGTAAGAAAATGTTTCCTTAAGTACACGTCGTGTAATTTGAGTACACGTCGTGTAGTGGGTAGCCGTGTGGATGGCCTTGTGAAATAGAGCACAAAATAGTGGTTTTTAGCAGGTACACGTCGTGTAGTGGTACATGGGAATGTGTTCGGGTGGAGGCTGACACATCGTAACTTTTTGTGAATAGTAATCTCCGTGTACAGTAAAGTACATGCTGTGTAGTATTACACAGGTAGGCCAATTGTGCTCTGGCCATGTACTGCATCAGTTTAGTAATTTTGAGATATATTGGGCTCTGGAAGTCAGAATTGCGCGTGTGAGTAGTCGATTCTGAGTGGTTTTCCACGTAGATCACAATGGTCAAATCATTGTTAAACTTTTAGGTCATCTAAAGGGGGTTTTGGGGTTACCATCTAAATGGAGGGGTTCTTCCTCCACTTATCGAGTTTAGTTGTCACCGGAGAGTGAGACTTGGGGTGGATGATAGGTTGGGTGTGAGGACCCACATAGTTGAGACATTTAATAGAAGATGGTCAACAAGATATCTCTTATAACCCATACTTTAGAGGATGTTTCCCTTGTTAGACGTTCCCTTCTGGCCTCTGAGGCTTTGAGACTAGGTACTTCTAAGGATTCCTTGAGGAATGCCTTTTCTTGTGTGGTGACCTTGGGAGTCCCTTATAGGATCTCTCTCTTATTCTTCCTGTGACAGGAACCATGTTACGGAATGCCAATGTTGACCTTCCTTTGAGGATCCCATATAAGATTCCTCCCTTACTATTTTCTAAGGATCCCGCATAGGATACCTTCTCTTGTGTTTACCTGGAGGATCCCGAGTATGATGCCCCCTCAGTGTTTGACCAGAGGGACCCCGTGGGTGCCCATTGATTGACTGCCCCTGAGTTGTTATGTCGGGTTTGGGTAGAGATGGTGATCAGGTTTCACCTAGAAGCTATTCCAAACAGGTGATCCTTTTCGGCATTTGATGTATTTTTGGGTTGGGTATTCAGGCCACCCACAATGTTTTTTTATATTTGACTTTGTTTGCTGATGCTGTATTGTTTACCATAGGTGCATCCTGGTTGGTGGCTGCTAATCCTAGCACATTTTGTATTTCTTGTTTATTGGATTCCTACTCTTCCTTGTGTGCCTGAGTAGGTGATTTGTGCCTTTCTGTAGAATTTATTTGATTATTTTGTGCAAATTCCACCAATACCCTTAAACGGGGTATTGTGTGTTTCCTATTTTTTGCTTATTTTTTCCTGTTATGCTAGTATGCCTTATTAGATGTTATTTATTGTGAATAGAGTATTTATACTATTCTCTGGATGCTATTCAATGCATGTTTTTCCTGTTAGGTGTTTTTTCAGTTTCCATGACTTGTTGTAGGATAGTGGAACTATTGTACTGTTATACTATTGTGCCTTAGATTGATTGCCAAGTAGTTCTTGAGGTTTACATATCTGATACGCGCGCTTTGCATGTTTTTTTACATAGATCTGAGATAATCTAGTGTAGTGGACCATAGGGAGAATGGACGTAAGGGCTTCTCCAGAGTGTAATTAATTTATGATGCGAGATCACATGGGGAATTGACGTTTAGTTGTTACTCAGAGTGTCTGTAGTTCCTCGACATGGGCCACATGGGGAATGTGACGTTGAGTGCTTCCCCAAAGAGCCTTTAGAATGATACAAGACTATAGGGAGCAGTTAGGGTGAGTGATTCCTCAGAGAGCCTATGTTTTAGCTAAACCAGAGGGGTGAGACTGTGTGTACTACCCAGAGGGTTGCTTGTGTTGCTAGACAAGATAAGAGGGATAGGTTGTGAGTACTTCCTTGAGAGTTACCTATTGTGTTTTCTGCATTCTTGTGTTTGTTTGGTTGAACCAGAGGGGACAGGAAATGAGTACTTCCCATAGGGTCACTTGTTTTGGTTTATCTTATTCAGATACAAATTTCCGGTATCAGCCGAAGCAGGTACATGTCGATGGGATTATAGACCCAGAGATAGACTTAATGATACATGACTTGAGTGGAACGACATCCATTTCAATTCCATTGCACTGGATGTCCTAGAGATGGGTCTTGTGGTCCCATGGATTGAATGCTGATGTTGTTTCTCATTATTTGAATCACTTCATCGTGAATATTCGTATTTATGTATATATGTATAGGTATGGGACTCTACATGTGTACGTATATAGATATGGATATCCATGGTGGCACATTCCAGTTGAAAGAGATTACACACCCTGAGTTTAACTGTGTTTGCATGTTTGGTTTTCTTTCTTTTTGTTGTGTTCCAGCTAGGCTTAACACATTGTTGTTGCATACACTTTTAGCAGCACAGTTATAGGTTGCTTGTCGGGGTTCCCTACTGAGATTATTTCTCACCCCTGCACATGCACCTCAGTGTACATGTATACCTTATGTCTGCATTTCAGGTTGAGCATGATTGGCATGGTGGATATGGCTCAGGCCCAGTGTTGCATGATCAAGTGGAGCTGCTCGAGTGGCTCTACTGATCGGGCTGCTACAATTTGATATTGTCTGGAGATCGGGTACGTGGATTGGATTGGAGTTAGTAGCATAGCCTTGTACTTTTACTTTCAGTTCATTTGTAGTTGTAACTATGTGGTCGGCCTAGTTGGTGACAATTGTTGTATTGTATTGCATAGATGTTCAGAATTTTACAGCATTTTACTATTACAACGTGTTCTATTTCAGTTGTTTACTGTTTTCGTACTCTGTTTACATTCTGTTGTGTATGATACTTAGTTATTTCCGCTGTTTTCTTACTCTGGTTTGAGGGCATAGTCTCCCCACTATCACACCTTAAGAACTCGCTGCTAGTTGGTAGCCTCTGGCGTATAGGGAGGTGCTCTTGAGGCCTTTTGGATAACAGGCTCGGAGAACCAGTTTAGTGGCTTTCGGGTCGGGATGTTACAAAGTGGTATCAGAGGAGTTTTATTTCCTAGTTACTACTATTTGGAATATGGTATACATGAGTATTAGGAATGTGTCAGAACCTGTGATGGATATCGGAGTGGTGCATCGCAAACACGGGTTCTGGTAAGAAGTCCTGGTTTCTAGGGTTTGGGATTATTGTTCTAATTTTATGATGTTACGGTTGTATACGATTTTACCCATGAGAGACTCACATTTTCTATAGTGTTTTTAATTACTATCGATCTATGGCTCTTGGCCATTGGTAAGATGGAAGGGATAGATTTTGTCTCTTGGCTAGAAAATGAAAGAGGCGCCTCATGCATCATACTAGGCCCGGAGGATTCATAGTATATAGGCCTGCTAGTTTTTTTTTACGGATGACTGAGACCCTTGTTTCGGCTTACACATACTATTTACTCTGATTGCAGGTCACATGGATCTACGTGAAGGAGTTTTTGATGGGGAGGATGAATCAGTCCTTTTTCATAGGTGGTTTTGTGACACTAGTTTGTCTATGTTGCATGTGATTCCTTTTTTAACCCCTTATTGGGTGTTGTTTTGTGGGAATATGGGTATCTTGTCAGATAATTGAGAAAGATGCCTATAGATACCAAGGATTTTCTTGTAAACTGGACATCCTTGTGGTATTGTTGTATATAGATACCCAATGGGTGTTAGCTCAGCTTTTCTCTTCTGTTTTGTTTATGACCTCCAAGGAGTCATTCCTTCTGAGCTTGCTTGGAGAGGATCGGGGCCCTTATAGGTTCTGTTTTGGTTTTGACTTTCTTGGGTCATGGTGATCTTTACCATCTTCTGAGTGGTTTTGAATCTTTTGGGATATGTGTTATACCTTGTGACCCAATTGTGAGGCTTTTTCTGTAGGGCTAAGTGGAAGACCTAGAGATTATGGGTTTTCACTCGAACCCTTATCGGTAGTTGTTTGTTCCATTTTCTGGAAACCTGGGTGAGAAGGTTGGCTAGATTTTCCAATGACTTTTGGCAGTGTTTTTTTGCGACTAGTTTCAACGAGCAGGCATGTTTGGGTGCCTCTCCTGGTCGACCAGTGTTTATGAAGTTGCTGTTTGAGAGGTGACTTTGTGATATTTCGGGCTACCGTGAAAGGGTTGACTCGTTCTTGAATCCTGGTTGGGTTTGGGAAGGATGTTAGTGTGGCTCGGAGGGAATTAGACACACCTTTGGTGAAATCTTAGTGTACTCTTATATGAGACGATCATGCGATATCTTGATTCATCTTGAGTATGCTGAGAGAGCCTCGACCCTACATTGAGATCCTTTTTCTTTATCAATGTTCTTCCCTGTTAAGGGTCCAACCTATTCTGGTTGAGCTCTCGGAGAGGTGTAAGGAAATACATATATTGGGGAGTGCTCCATTGGTCCTTTTTTAGGGCGTTTTTCCTTATTTAGGTTAAACTTCAGTGTTTTCCAGTGGGCTTCTGAGATCAGAGTTTTCTTTTAAGATGACAACATGGGTGTTCCTATGGTGGGGAGTACCATTTTGGTCATAGTTGAATATCTTCTGTGTATAACGTGGCGGTTAATGCTATAAGGCAGTTTGTTGGACAGTCTAGATACCTTTGTTGTGCAGATACTCGGGTTATGAGAATGGTTTCTGGTTCTTCCACTGGGCTTGTCGGTGACGATAAGGTTTATGGTGGGAATTTTGTAAGACCCCGTGTTTTTTCGGACATTCGTTTTGAGCAGATATATGAATTTTTGATGTTGGATGCACGTGAGGGGTAAAAAAGTCATTTTACCCATCCAGATGATCTTGGATAATTTTTCTGACAGCTCCGTGGGTCCCAGAATATCAAGTTTACCCAAGGACATGTGTTTGAAGGAAATCCGAGCTGTTCGAATTTTAGCGAAATATTTAATATTTAATATTATTAAATGAAATATTAAATTATTCAAACAGGTTCGTTTAACAATAACATTTAAACAGAGCGTCGGATTGAGTTGTAGCCTGCACCGTTGTGTCAATAAAGAGTAGTTTATCCTAGGGAAGGCATAAACTCATGTCGGGCCCCGGGGCCGGGCCGGGCCCCTTTTTCTCCCTTTTCTCTTCTTCTTTCCTTTTCTTTTCTTCTCTCTTCTTTCCTCCCCTTATTTTCCCATGTCTCCTACACCTCCACTTTGTCTGTGACCTATGGGATATATGTATTTTGAGAAATAGGGAGAGTTGGAAGACAAGAAGGGTACCGATTCAAAGCCCTCAACGCGCTGAGTCGGCGTGCGGCATCCGTGGACCGTTGAATCGAGCGAAACATCGGCAGTTTCCACCCAAAGGTAGGATCGTTTATGTTTTTACCAGATATACCCTTAAAACATGTTGTTTCATGTCTTTAAATCATTATATTTCTTTCTTGTAAGCCCATGGGGCATGATCTATTATTTCGGGGGCGAAAACGGGTGAATCAGACGCTTTTATGGACTTCACTTCGGAAAACCCAGTATACACAGTGTGTATTCCAGTGGTACATGCCATGTGTTCATCCCATTCGGAGAAGACAAAGTTTTCTTATGTACAGGCCGTGTAATTTGAGTACACTCTATTTAGTGGGTAGCCATGTGGATGGTTGTGTGAAATAGTGCACGTAATAGTGGTTTTTAGCGAGTACACGCAGTGTACTTTAAGTACACGCCGGGTAGTGGTACATGGGCATGTGTTCTGGTGAAAATAGAAACTAAATAACTTTTTGTGAATAGTAATCACTGTGTACAGTAATGTACACTACATGTACAATTACACAGGCATGCCCATTGTTCTATGCCCATGTACTGCTTCAGTTTAGTAATTTTGAGATATCTTGGGCTCTTAAAGTCAGAATTGGGCATATGAGTAGTCGATTCTGAGTGTTTTTCCACGTCAATTGCAATGGTGTAATCCTTGTTACATTTTTAGGGCATATAAATGGGGTTTTGGGGTTTCCATCTAAATGGAGGTGTCCTTCCTCCACTTATCGAGTTTAGTTGTCACCAGAGAGTGAGACTTGGGGTGGATGATAGGTTGGGTGTTCAGACCAAATTAGTTGAGAACATTAATAACAGATGAACTATAAGATATCTCCTATAACCCATGATTTATAGGATGTTTCCCTTGTGAGACATTCCCTTCTTTCCTTTGAGGCTTTGAGACCATGTACTTATAAGGATTCCTTGAGGAATGCCTTTGCTTGTGTGCTGACCTAGGGAGTCCCTTGCAGGATCGCTCTCTTGTTCTTCCTTTGACATGAACCATGTTACGGAAAGCCTATGTTGTCATTCCTTTGAGGATCCCATGTAGGATTCCCCCCTTACTCATTTCTACGGATCCTGCGTAGGATGTCTTCACTCGTGTTTACCTAGAGGATCCCGAGTATGACGCCTCCTCAGTGTTTGACAAGAGGAACCCCGTGGGTGCCCCTTGTTTGAATGACCCTGAGTTTTTATGTCGGGTTTGGGTAGATATGGTGATCGGTGTAACCTAGAATGTGTGCCAAATAGGTGATCCTTTTCGGCTTTTGATGTATTGTTGGGTTGGCTGTTCAAGCCACCCACACTTTTTGTTTATATCTGACTTGGTTTGTTGATGCATTAGTGTTTACCAGAGGTGCTTCATTTTTGGTGGCTGATGATCTTGACGCAATGCATCTTTGTTGTATTTTGGATTCCTACTTTTCCACTAATACCCTTAAATGGGGTATTGTGTGTTTCCTGTTTTGACCTTATTTTTTTCCTGTTATTCTAATATGCCTGAGTAGCGGTTATTTCTTGTGAATAGGGTATTTATAATGTGCTCTGGATGTTTTTCCATGCATGTTTTCCCTGTTAGGCGTTTTTCCAGTTTCCAAGCCTAGTTGTAGTATAGTGGAACTGTTGTACTTCTCTACTGTTGTGCCTTATATTGATAGCCAAGTAGTTCTTGAGGTTTAATTGGGAGATACGCGTGCAATGCATTTTGTTTTACACAGGGCTGAGGGAAACTATTGTAGTGGACAATAAGAATAATGGGTGTAAGGGCTTCTCTATAGTGTCTTAAATTTACGACGTGAGACTAATTGGGGATTTGATGTTGAGTGATTCCTCAGAGATTATGTAGTTCCTCGACACGGGCCATAGGGGAAATGTGACGTTGAGTGCTTCCCCGGAGAGCCTTTAGTACGATACGAGACTATAGGGGGAATTGATGGTGAGTGATTCCTTAGAGAGTCTATTCTTTAGCTAAACCAGTGGGTTGAGACTATGTGTGATGCCTAGAGGGTTGCTTGTGTTTCTAGATAGGACAAGAGGGGATAGGCTGTGACTACTTCCTAGATGGTTACCTGTTGTGTTTTATGCTTTCTTGTGTTTGTTTGGTTGAACCATAGGGGAGAGGCTGTGAGTAATTCCCATAGGGTTAATTGATTTTGTTTATCTTGTTTAGAGACATATTTCCGGTGTTGGCTGAAGTAGGTACATGTCGACGGGATTACGGACCCATAGATCAACATAATGATACACGACTTGAGTGGAATGATGTCCAGCTCAATGCCCTTGCACATGATGTCCAGGAGATCGGGCATGTGGTCCCAAGGATCGACTTTTGATGTAGTTTCTTGTTATTTGAATCCCTTCATCATGAATATTCATATTTATGTATATGCGTATAGGTATGGGACTATACATGCGTACTTATATAGATATGGACATCCTTGGTGTCACTTGACAAGTTGACAGGGATTACACACCCTGAGTTCAACTGTGGTTGCATGTTTGTTTTACTTCCTTTTGTTGTGTTCCTACTCGCCTTAGCACATTGTTGTTGCATTCACATTTAGCATCATTGTTATAGGTTTCTTGTCGGGGTGCCCTACTGAGATTATTTCTCACCCCTGCACGTGGACCTTTTTTTATGTGTAGACCTTATATCTGCATTTCAGGTTGAGAATGAGTTGCAAGGTGGATAGGGATGAGGCCCAGTGTTCCATGATCAAGCGGAGCTGCTCGAGTGGTTCTACTGATCAGGCTGTGCAGTTCGATATTGTATGGAAATCAGATATGTGGATTGTCTTGGTGTTAGTAGCGGAGCTGTGTACTTTTACATTCAGTTCCATTGTACTTGTAACTGTGTGGTCGGCCCAGTGGGTGACACATGTTGTATTGTATTGCATAGTTGATCGGGATTTTACCACATTTTACTATTACAACTTGTTCTATTTTAGTTGTTTACTGTTTCTGCACTATGTTTACTTTCTACTGTGAATGATACTTAGTTATTTCTGTTGTTTTCTTACACTAGAATGAGGTAATAATATCCCCACTATCACACACTAGGCCCTCGCTGCTAGTCGGTAGCCTCTGGTGTACGGGAAGGTGCACTTGAGGCCTTGTGGCGAACTGGCTCGGAGCACAAGTTTAGTGGCTTCCAGGTAGGGACATTATAGATTTATGTTATCATCACTAAATGCCACATTTCGTAGATATTTTTCACTTCATGGATCATATAATATTAGTTGAAGGAGTATCTATTCACCTCTACAAGGTGAGAATCATGGATTCATGGGATTAGAAGAATAATTTATTTGATGTACGCCACTTTTTAAGGAAGGATGTCAATTACCTTAGATTCATTTATGACATATCATGAATTGAATAACTTCTTATTTCCTTGAATAAAATGGTTCTATTGTTCGACTGGTCTGAGAATTATGAGACATCCGTTTAGGAGTTGAAAGGGAGATTAACTTCAGTACTGTTCCAAATTAATCCAGAGCAGGGAAGATGCTTTACAATTTATTGTGATACATTTATAATTAGTATTAGAGTAATATTGATATAGGTAAATTGAGTTTTTGCATATGTTTCCCTCTAGTTGAGACATTATATGAGAAATTATCCTATTCATGACCTCAATATTATATCTATAGTTTATTCATTATATTGTTTGCGTAATTATATACTGTGGGAATGGTTGGATGTTTATATGAACCATAAATTTCTCAAAATATATATTCTTGTAGCGTGACATGAATCAAAAACCATCATAGGTGGGTAGAATACATAAATTCATTCAAAAATGAGCTTTCATATACAACAAAAAAAGAATTGAAGTTTCTTATACACTGATCTGGAAGGCTCATACATGGGCTTTCAATGAGGAAATTAATGAGTGTAATTTGATCTATTTTTCTTATAAGTTTCACATAATGGATTAGTAATTTCATGGGAAACAAATTTTTGTAGATTTAGTTGTGAAGTCCTCCATTATGAGTTGTGTGTGGATGAGAAAGTATTAAAATCAAAAGGATATCTTCTAGAGGGACAATTTATCGTATGAGAACACACCACCTAGTAGGGTTGTTGATATGACTGGAAACATAAACTTATATTGGTGCATATGAGTGCTTGCTCACATATGGTAAGAGTTGATGTGGGAATCCCATGACTATGTGTGGAAATATCACCCTAGGATTACAAATATGTACTGAGACATAATTTATTAGTATTAGTGGCTTGATATATAGAGGTATATTTCTGGTTTCATCACTTTGTTCTCCACCATTCATCCAGTGAAGGATGAGCACCAGATTACTATTGGGAATCTAAAAGCACTATCTATACCATTGTGGAAATGTAATAATTTTATTATGCATCATTAAATGGGCATTTAAAGTTCACCTAGATGTAGTGACATGGTATGAGTTATCATTAACAGGTTCACTAATGTCACACAACTTCCTTCCTATCCTGTAGACCAAATCAGTTGATGATATTGGGTGGCTTTACATTCGAATGATTATATTCCTTCATGGTGTTATCAGTTCTATCATATCATGTTAAGATTATAGGTTTAAATCAGGATTATCGATATGGTTCAAAAGTGAACATTGATAATAGCTACTCTTATTTACCACACTTCAACCTCAGACCAAAGGGTAGTCCAGGTAGATGATACAGTATTTAGATGACATGATCTAGGATGATTCATTTATTTTTCTTATTCTTGGAAGAATTATATACCTATAATTGATTTATCTTAAAATAATAAATTTTAGGAAATGATTCAAATTTATTCATTTGAAGCCCTCAATAGTAGGTCTTTTTGTTCACCCCTGTGCTAGTTAGATTTATTTAAAAAACAGTACTAGTTCCTTATCTCATTCAAGTGAATTCTGTGAAAGTACATATTATTAAAAACACAAGGCAACAACTAATTATAGAAAAAATAATATAAAAATAGTTTCCACAGACCTAAGGAGTTTTACGCGTTATATAATGTCATTATATAAGTTTTTCAGAGATTCATTCAAAGATGGATTTATAAATAGGGCATGTTATCACCTCATTATTTCAGGGATTTCGAGATCATAAAGAGAGTTTGCCCAGTATCCTGTCAATTGAATTTAGCTCATAGGTTTCATTCCATAAATTACTTGTTCCATGTATCAATACTTCTCCATAATCACTCTGAAAAATATCTTTCGTTTGATCATGAGTACATTGATCTGGAGGAAAATGCATCTTTTGAGGATAATCTGATTCTTATCATTTGTCGCAGAACAAAATTTATATGAAGATGGTTAGTTCCTATAGTCTAGATGTTATGGAATCAAGATGTTTATATGTTTTGACCTTGTAGAGTGATATTCCTATGTACATTATCAACGTATATAGTTTTCGCATATGATTATTTAAAACCCACAGAAGGAAAATGTGGGGCTGAGTTTCATTAAGGAGGGGAAGTTGTAATATCCTCACATTTCAGTGATGTAAATTTTCTATTTAGTTTTTGTTATCCCCAACAACAATGCCAAAGGGATGGTTGGTTTTCTTCTAGATAGGAAGTAAATCGATTCAATGAATCTTGATCTAGGAATAATATTGTGTGTTTATTTAAATACATGATGTGAACTCAGTTGGATCGTCCACATTTAAGATGTGTACATATTTTTCCTTAGGATGGAAAATCCGGATCATTACATGATTTTTAATTCATTTATAATATGTGTAAAGTCCAGGGTGATTTTTTAAAGGGGAAGGAATCTTATATTGACATAGACTCATTTTCTTTACCCCCACAAAGGGATAGAGTGTTTGGGATCCATCCTCGTGCCTTGCATAGGATCCGTCGAATCTACATTGACAATTATTTATTTTCATTATCGTTGGTTGAGATTGATCTCGAACTATATGATAATAAAACCTCTTCATTCCAAATATCTATTATCTTAACATTTTTTGTGTTTTATTTTTTTATATCATATCCCCTAGTTTCAGTATTTTTATTTGTTATTCTAATTTATCTACTTATAGATTGATTCAAGGGTAGACATTTTATAATGATATTTATATATGATTATGGTTTGTTCTCTAGTTCATTTCCCTCAATGTCTAATTTTGTATTATTTTTTCTAGTTTTCCACATTTCATGATTCCCGAAATAACCACAATATAGATTAATTAATTAAATTAATTATTATTCCATTGTGTATTAGGAACCTATATACGAGAAAATAAACACATCAAGGTAGCTAATTCAATATGATCCACCCTTAGGGTATTCCCCTACAAAAATACTTAATAAACATATTCAATGGATATTTTTTTATAAAATATAATTTTGGGTTCATGAACTATCTTTTAAATAATTTCAAGTATTGAGAATTTATAATAGAAATGATTAGAAAATTTTTTAGGCCACAATGAGTTATTCTATATTTTTAATTGAATTAATTAAATTATTTTCTGAAACTGATAGCAATACATGGGGGTTTTGTATGAGTTTGTGAAAAACGTAACATTCTGTTCACTTATAGATTGATACAAGGGTCTTGACATGATGATTCCTGGGATGGGATCATAATGACCCATAATTAGAAATGTGAATTATTAGTATTAAATCATGAGAAATACTTGGATCCTTTTTATGGATATCCTTGGATGGGATCACTAGGAAGATTGCATACATATAGATGGGAAATACTATTTATCTAAGGGATATAACTTGAATGTGATTAGAGGGAGATATAGTTACACCATACATGAGTGATACTAGGTCCCCTACATGTGATACCATGGATTCTATTAGAGGGTTGGGTTCTACCTTGATGAGAGTGATACATGGGATATATTTATATTTCATTTTGAATTGTCCCTTAAATTGATCGGTATATTGTAGTTCTCATGTTGCAGTAAATGGGTTCCTTTTTATGTTTCACCATGAATGTTCCATGGATTCCATTATATTAATTTTTAAAAATAAATTATATGATATTCATGAAATTCCATCCTAATAAAATAAAAGACTTTTCCAACAAAAAAATTCCATTCTTAACATCAGTTTTTTATTGGTAATTATTTTATGATCAGTCATTTATACACTATATCATATATGTACTTGTTTTCCTTGGATTGAAGACAACTGGATTAGGCCAATATAAGTAGTGTTGGCCGGGTATCATGAGAAAACTAGACCGATATGTATTATTTATTCACTCCTTCAATTTTATTTTTATCATAACATTTATCATTTTATATGCATATACCATATTGATATAATCACCATTGGTGGTGTCCTATTGGGTATATCTCACACCCAGAATAGGATACCCCTTGTACTTTAACATAAATCATGAATTCACTTATATGAAAATTGATGCAGCCAGCTTCTAATTCTTGATAATAAGTGCAAGGATATAGTACAGTATTAGAGGCCATATCCTATTCTCGTGATGCTAGTAAGGGTAAATATTTTTCTTTTTAGTATCTTTTTAGCACGTGGTTTATTCATATTAACCCTATATAAAATGTATATAAATTTTTTTATTTCATCATGATATAATCATCATCATTTTTTAACTATTTATGACTCTTCATCCGCCTATTTCTTTTATTATGAAATTTATTTTTATTTCACTGTTTACTTTTTATAAATACTTCAAGTATTTTCCATTTATTCATTAACACTGTGATACACAATAAATCATGAGGAATTAGTATCCCCACATACACACCTAATTCCCTCACTACTATTTATCAACCTCCAGTATATAAGGATATTCTCTCGAGGTCATGTGTCTAACCATCTCGGGGCACATCTTAGTGGCATCTAGGGAAAGATATTGCAATAAAAAATGAGGCATGTGATGTATTATTATGGATAAAAAATTAATTTAATGTTTCTCCAAGAAAATATGAAATACATGAAACATTTTAAGTAAATTTTCTCAAATTTGTGGATATTATATGATATCTTCACATCTAATTAGTGATGATAGGATTTCACCAAATAAACATTCTTGTCAATAAACTTTTGGAATCCTTTATATATGTAATATGTAAAACATGAAGCTCAGATGAAAACAATAATAAAATTCACCCTAAACTGATGATATATCCCTTATACATTGAAAATAAAAAATATTTTGACTGATAAGGTGTCTTAGATCAACATAAATTAAGAAATAATAGTCATCTAATTCATAAAAACTTAAATTTCGTCACTGCCATAGGGAATCATTGACCACCATGTCAATAACAAATTATCACATTATCTAAATTCCATTAGTGATTGGATAATTTCTAGATAATTCCATAATGCCACTAGTTCATGACCTCCAGTCTTTGACAGGTAAATCACCATGTATGAGATACTTGAGTATCTATCATTATCCCTAACCACCAATAATATATTTATATGATGTGGCATATCATGTTCAAAATATGGAGAGTAGACCATATCTAGGATTTTGATCCCCTCATCTACTACTCAAAAATTCTCATATGATCTATAAAATGAGCTCAAAAATAAAATATATCATTAGTATCAAGATATTATTCCAAGGGAATCTCACCACTATATATAGAATCCACAATATGATCTGAATTCGAAACCTGAATCTATTTCACCATCCATATGAGAGAGGATTTGATATTCAATTATGTATGAGTATCTAAACCCTAATAATATTAATCATTAAGTAATATATCAATGAAGTGGGTAACCATCTTCCACTAAGTACTCGATTCATACACCACATGTGGTGGAGCCATCCAACACCATAGTTAAATAATGATTTGAACCTTTCTATTGGTATATGACTCCTCAGTAATGAAACAATATAATCAAAAAACACTTGTATTATAATAAAGGATTAATTCATGTTAATATAATGTATATGAAATCCAATTATTATATTTATATAATATAAAACACTCTCTTATAATATAACAATTCCAAAAACTCATGCAATATACTCATTCATCTAACTTGCAATCATGAATCATGTAGTTTTTCCGATCATCACTAAACATCTTAGACCCATAAACAACCACATAAACATAATTTTCAAAATATCATGAAGACCAAATCATAATTCATTACAAAACAACAGATAATTCTCACTATTTTACATATGGTCAAAATGAATGTATCTCTCAATATCCATTTCATCTATTAAAAGGCTATCTGGAAATCATCTTCATCATGAATCCTTTCACATCTATGGTCTTGGTCCATAATTGATGCAAAAAAATAAGAAAATCTATTAATGAACCTCCCATAGCAACTAAAAAACTAGAGAAACTATGAATATTAAAAATATTCATACTCTACCCTTAAGAAAAAACATCATTAATATTATTAGTATCTACAAGTACATCAACCTTTGATATCACATGACCTAAAAATCTAACTAGGATAATCCAAAACTAACAATTAAAAACTTGACCATATGAAAAATTCTCTCTTTGTGTCATAATTATAATTTTTATATATCATTCATGATCCTCCAATGGTTACGAAAATATAACAACATCAAAAATAGAAAAGAACATAGGAAAATATAATTAATGATGAAATGTGATCTTCTACAGGATAATAAACACATCAAGTTCATCGTTTAATTAAAAACACCAAGGAAGTCATATAGGCTATACATTCTCTTTATTTTAATAAATTATATATCAAAATATATTATCTTAATCAATG
Organism: Viscum album; assembly: GCA_963277665.1. Classification (NCBI taxonomy): domain Eukaryota; kingdom Viridiplantae; phylum Streptophyta; class Magnoliopsida; order Santalales; family Viscaceae; genus Viscum; species Viscum album. The sequence goes on along the minus strand of OY728153.1, from coordinate 408,180,094 downwards.
ATATGTGAGGTAGTTTCACCCATAGTTTATTGTTGAATGATATAAAATATAACAATGAAAAACATTTAGGCTCATTTATGGTCATATTGATCATGTCTACATAGAAATATGTCATGTTTTTGACTATATTATAGACTAATTTATAATAATCAACAAATAACCCCAAAAAAATTCTAGTTTCATGGAAAACATATTGTAGAACTATACTGGAACATTCTCAATCAAAGAATCCTCTCAGCCTCTAAATCCTCTACATTATCAATTAGATGCGATAGGCATGTAGGAATAATCAAATTTATTTGAATGTACATGCAACCCATCCATGGAAAAAGATCCTTTTTAAACACAATATAATGCTTGAGAGGAGACCCTAATAATTCATCTGAATAAATATACTAAAAATTCTATAAAATTGGATGAAAACCCACCTGACATTCCCGTCATCATCTAGGTTGATAATATCATAAATTTACATGATCGCATAATGTTCCTAAATATAATGAATTAAATGGAATGACTACATATCCTACTACCCATATAATATTTAAGTATAACCATTTAAATATTTAGATTGTCCTAAATAACTATAAATGTTGATATAGGCTTGATATTGAACCATACAATACATCACACCAATTAAAATGAGACTCTTTATCTATAGAATGATGATGAACCAAATTAATATATAAGATTAAATTATTAAATAATCATATAGACATCTCCAAATACCCTAATATTGATTCCAAAAATGTGTATCAATCTACATCAATACATATATGTACAATAAGTCTAGATCAAATTCATCAAAAAAAATATTCACAAAAAAAATTAATTAGATGAACCACTGTAGAATAAATTATATTCCATTTTACAAGATAATAAAATAATACCACAATATATACATGTTCTGATAACATGACCTGTAGGAGAAGGCTCAATTCAATGTAACTTTATTAAATAAAGTACATGATCTATATCCTAACACAAATAAAAATAACCTCTAAACAAATGTTTTTTTCATCTACCTATGGTCATTGTTTCCTCCACTATGTGTTCAATAGACTAAAAAACATAAAGTAATACACTTATATAGAATAGGAAAACTATATTCTTAATTTCATATCTATCTAGATCCCATACCCCTAGATGATTGATATGTACTATAGTAATACCATTGCAGATTCCCCATCTTCCCACCCAAATGATGATTGAAAATAAATCGTAAGCACTAATAATGATCATGATTTCACATACAACACCAATAAAACTACACAAATCCACCACTCCTAGGGGACATGATGGACCACTAACCTAGATACACTTCCCAGAACCAATATTTTTCTAATTTTAAAACTATTTAATCATTCCACATGATGAATGGATATTGATATCCTCAAAAGAATCCCATTTTCTATAACCTCTATTGTTATTTATTTTCCTTTTAGATATAAGGACTCAGTTCACGTCCATCAATAAGGAAGGAAGATGAATGACATTAACCTATATCTTTACTACAAACCATATACCATCCTTCAAGAATATTGTACTTGTTTCCTCATCCCTAAAAAACATTTATATAAAATTCAATAACATTTTAAATCATACTTCATAATCTACAAAAGGACTACCGGTGCGTGTATATTTCAAAACGTCCAATAACTTATGAACCTTAAAGGTCTCCAGGTAGAAATGAATAAAAAAACACACCTATCAAACCTCCTAAAATTAAATCACAAACTAGACCTACAATACATGGATTCCACCCCAACATGTTTCTAGGAAATTCATAATATGAAACACAAACATTACTTTTCACTCAAGAAGTGTATCCACATAGTCAAATATAGTATATATCAACTACACCCAAAATCAGAATCATGGATAAAACCTCACAAATAAAAAAATATTGATACTACATATGAAATTTATCACATTTTCATAGACATATATGAAGAATATTATGGACTCTCTCTATCCATCTATTTCAAACCCAAAATAATCACATATAAAGACGTTAAACCACTGTCAATTCTTGATAAATTGAGGGTTATGACACAACTACTGGTGGGGAATGATATTTTACACCCTATTGGCACTAAATTTGAGTATTTCAATTTATAATATCTCTAAAATGTACAACAGATCACTTAAAACACATTTTTATTAGTTTTCATGAAATCAAAGACTATGTAAAATTTTAATACGCATGACATCCCGCTATTGTATGTACACCCTACATTATAAATTTATCACAACATGGGTTCATGAATTATTAATATATACCATCAATCATGGTAAATAATATACAATAGATCTATGCTTTTACATTTTATTATTTCATTTTATCATTTTTGTAATAATAGTTACATTATAAATGTGGTTTAGTTAATTGAATGCTGGTAATGAGTTACAGAGGAAATAAAATTATAGCCTGTTATATAAATCTTAATTGAAAAAAAACAATTAAAATGAATATCAATAATAATATATAATAGATAAACTATTTTGGGATTGAATTTCATAAGATTACATAGTGATCTTATATTGGAAAACTCTCTATAAGATAGATTCATCACAATGAATAAACAAATCCTAAACTCTAAATTGATTATCCCATAACAAGTGATAACATGGATGTCAATGTAATACCATGTTGATGAAATGATACCTAAATTTACTACTAGGATTCATAGAGAACTAATATGACTTATTAATGGTATCTGATGTGATTATGAGACACATAAGAGGACCTCAAGGCAAGACAATTAAAAAATCAGATAATTAGTAAATGGGGAAACTATGTGTGTGACTTATAATGATTTCTATACATGATTTCACCAATATATACATATAAATATGTCATTGGTGTAGAAGAAATTGAATAAAATGGACATCCTTTATAAGATATATCTATCACCTATTGAATCACCTGATGATCAAGATATATCCTCATCCCCATATGGAATACAAGAGACTCCTTTTCCAAGGGTATTGTAGAAGAATATTGTGTCTAAGAGAGTTTTCAATGAGGATTGGTTGGATAGAATGAAATCCCACACACCAATGAAATATAAATTCAGTTCATTATATAAATCCCTCGTGGAAGATCCTTAGGTAACTATGTATTTATTCATGTGTTGTAATGTATTATTAAATGGTATAAGAATGTCATGTAAAACTATTAAAATTGAAATTATCTGCTAGGTGTTCCATCATATGAATCCATTCACTTAATGATAACAAATTTCTTAGATCATACAGACATTAATACTTATGGTTTCTCCACCATATCTGTCATAGGGTATGTGAATATGTCATACCATAGGATTGTACTCAATCAATCTATATGATATCATAAAACAATATTATATTATTAATATAAAAATTTGATGAAATCAATTGTCAAAAACATCACAATATAGAAAAACATGTAAATATGACATATCCTATTATATAATAAAGAATAAGGGTGTTATGGAATATATCTCCTCTAATCAACCACATTAACAAAATCATAATAGCCTTTGTGTCATTTCACCTTATATTAATTCATATAAAATAATATTTGTGAAACCATATCCACAAAATTATTGAATTTTTCCCAATACACTAATATAAAGATATCATTAACTTTTATTTTATCACATTATTTTAAATACCCTTTGAATACCCATACAAAACACTGTTGGATTAATTCTAAAATACATTTAGATAATCAATCTATAAAGATTAACGACCCATTTAGTCAAACACAAATTTTGACCTAATCTACCAGTGTTGTAGTGATTAATATATTAATCTATAAATCAATATATGTATTCCAAATTGAGGAATCTATAAAAATTTCAATTTATCATAATAAATAAAGGGATCTATATTGATCTACAGAAGAAAATTCTATCAATCAACCTCATCCCTCCCAGTACATCATATGAAATAACACATTTTCTTACATTTAATTTTTTAATACATCAATTAAAAATGGGACATAGTGTATTTACTTCCATTAGAACATACTAAAATACTCCCAAAATGAATATATAAAACCCTTTTTAATCAATAAATCATATTTCACTCAAATTAATATATGATCACATCATATGTCCACCATTCATGGAGAAATGAAAATCATATATATTGTCTATCTATGGCCACATATTCATGTTTCCATCTTAATCGATGATCCAGATTTAATGCACAACAAATGAGAGGAAATATCCTATAATTGATGATCTCTATCCAATAAAATGACCATCAACATATCCAACCACCTATCAATGCCTTTTCATTAAAGATTTCATAATAATTATGTCAGTGTATGTTGGTTTCATTCAAGGTATCAAAATAACATTAGGTAAATATGACTATAAGATCTATGGATCCCTAGTTAACCGAAGTCATATATTGTGACACTCTTATTGGTATACATATAAGATTATCTACTTTAGAAAATCAAATATTACCTCATGATAAAATTCCATATATATATTTATATTATAATCCCATGAATATTATAGTTTTCCTTTTTTATCAACAATAATAGTTCATGGGGGACATTAATAAGGGTTCACTAATGGTCAAACATTGAGATGTCGATTATTATTAATTTTTTTGAAATATAAATCAATATATAAGTATAATGTATACATATGAAAGAAATATAATGTTAATAATTCATTATATATGATTTCTTTTATATACAGTAATATTTTTTTTTGATAATAAAAAGAACCGATATAAGAACACGATATCAAATTAAATATGATACAAAACCACATAATCTACCAAGTTCTTATCTTTCCTAGATTTTGTAAACTTGTTACATTTATATGTAATCACTACAATATCTCTATGTGAATGGTCCATATGGGATATGAGCGACATCGATAGGGGGAATAGTTTCAATGATATTAATATTTTATACCTTTTTTACCTCTTCCACAGATTAAGGTTAAGGGATTACTCTTTTTCTCTCTCCATGGATTTTTTCATTCTTATATAATAGAATAACACATGCATAAGAGGGAACTAAATTTATATGTTCATGTACTAAAGATCCCAATTGTTTAGGGTTGTATATCATGTCAATGGATGTCAATTATATAGAATTATATCATTCATGTCAATATATTAATGAAGTTTTAATGAGGAAATATCATGGAATATTAGAATATTTGTCAAATTATACAATATTAGTAATGAAATTGTTTTTGTTGAAGAATAAATTATGTGATCATGTTTTATTATCTTAAAAACAGAATCATGTTTAGTTATCTTAGAAACACATTAATTACAATGTTTCCTTTGAAGGATTTTGATTAATTATATACAGTAATATTATTATATGAAGAATTTGAGTTTACTCTTTATTATTTATGACTTTATATTATTTTTTATAACTTTTTCAATGATATTTAGAGAAGTACAATAGTTAAACCAATTTATAAAGTTAACAGATTGAATCCAACGAATCAAGATTATTAAATAAAGATCAATTGAATAAAGTGATTAAATGAATTAATATATTCTTATCTCATTATAATAATTATAAAATACTGATATGATTTATTAGATATGAATGAGAACACTTGACATGTGGTATCAGAAAAAATCCAACCCACTAAGACGAACATACATAGATGAACATGAAGTGGTGGTAACCAATTGTACGACATATTATGTTCATTGTTACATTAGATATAGAATGGTTATATAAAGTATAATAGTTGATGAATGATGATATACTCAACCTTGAACAAAAATCACAATTCCTTGTTGTAGTGATTCAATTTATTATAGTAAGAATAAAATCCTCTAACAATTACAAGAAAATAAATAGTGATTTTCGTAACAAAAATTCTTCAGAGTCAGGGGACTGTTAGAAATTTGAATTGGAAATGGAGTAAAACAAAATATTCTAACAAAAATTATAATTGGAGTGTCATACTGTAACAAAAACTCTTCAGCGTTATGAATTAATCATACTTACTTTTATGAGGTTTCGTTAAATACAATATTCCTTGAGGTTACACCACAAATAAGCTTCCTAGTAGTACCATAACACCGAGATTTGTGGATCTTTGTAACGAAAATAATAATAATTAACAAATGAATACTGTGAATATTAAATGGATATATGATGTTTTTAAAGATGGATAATTATAATAAAAAAATTTGAATTCTATTTTAGGAGATGGTGTGATTAAATAATTAATTGGATATAATATATTTGTAGAATGTTGATTGAATTCAACAAAATTATGATGCAATGAAAACTGCAATGATCTTCGAATAAAATAATCTTGTAAATCATACTGTACAAGTGAATAAAAAATATACATCATGGACATTACTAGATAAAGGAATTCCTACTATATTATATTTTATTAATCGTTTTAAGATATTTAAAACATTTTTTAATATATTTAATTATTTTGGTTCTATGATAGTCTATTAATTCCCCCATAATAAAAAATGAATAATTTTTATATTATAAAGTATTTTAGGAAGTATGAAGTGAATGTTGACACTAAAAATTAAGGAATGGTTACTATGATGTTTCTTGAATTTTATATTTTAATAAGTTTGAAAGTGGTCAATCTATGAATGAATTGATCATGAAATCAAAATTTTTAAGTGGGAAATCGAAATTTTAGTTAACTGATACAAGCATTTTCAAGGAAATTTCCCCATATAATTGGCATCTGGTGCATTATGGAAACAATGATCAATATAATTGTTTATTTATTGAGTGATTATGGGAATAATTTTTGTTATTTAATTGATGTAAGATAAAGATGTGTTGACCATGAATATTTATATTAATTTTAATTTGGTTCAATGTATATGATTAATAGAAATAATTTAAATAAGGAGGTATCAGATTGAAGAAAAGAAACAAGAAAATAGAAAATTAACTAGATGATGATGTAAATAACTAGAAAAACATTTACTACATGAATAATAAAAATAAGGTATCATAAAAAGTAGTTTTACAATATAATGAATCAGATAGAAAATATCATGATTGATAGATACTTGGAAGAGTATTATTAGATAAATAATTTCGGGTGCAAATGTTTCAAAAAAATCATTTTTAGAAATGTGTAATAATAAATGAAATAGACCAATGGATGAAGAATTAATTCCCTGGTGCTATAAAACAAGAATTCATGTTTTCTATTGTGAATAGAATTTTTTTAATCACATATCATACTAATCTAAAAAAGAATAGATTTTTATATACTATTGTGAAAGTAGGAGAAGTTGAGGATATGGAAAAAAACATCCATCAAACACTAAATAGATGTAAAATTTTATGGAGAACATTAATAGTGATTTAAATTAACATTTTAGTAGTTAAATACTATCTACAAAAGTAGTATAATGATCCTGTGATGATATGTATTTATATTAGGTTTTCACTAGCCCTGGGAAGAAGGATATTTTCTTATGCCCTCTGAAATTTTAGGGAACCACACTTAGGATAATGAATACATTAGATTAAAAAAATATTATAGGGGATGTTATTATAGTAGAGAATATATTTACAAGCCATTAATAAACACAAAAATGAATAGATACTATTATTATGTAGTGATCCTTGTATAAATATATCATTACATCATATAACTTCATTTATACACCAGGTTATAATAAAAATGTGAGAATAAGAGAATAGATATCCTTATTTATAAAAGTAAGACCCCAAGCTTCCATGGTACGTTTCCCTTTGAATAATGAAATAGATTACATTGTACGCAACTTCAAGGATCTAACACACCATAACCAACAAAACTAGCCGTTATGAATTGTAATAACCATTTTTTTGAAATTTTAGAAACTTTATCATTTAAAATGGAATTAATTTTTGGATTCGTAATATCGAAATTATCTTATAGTGAATTTTTGGTATTTTTCTGAAAACATTCTACTTTTGATGAATAGTGAAAAATACTAATTTTTAATTAAAAACAACTTTTTTAATCAAAATAATTTATACTGATAAATTATACTATTGAGAGGTTTTAAAGTATAATTAGGTTATTGTGTTACCATATAATCTAATTTTGGTCATTGGACATAATTTCACATTTATACTGGATATAAACAAGTGTCAATCTTTTTATAGTTATTATTTCTTAAAAACACTCTTTTTTTTTGACAACGAGAATTAATTTTCAATTAATTTCTGCCACTTAAATGTTTTTAATTTAGAAAATTGGTTTCCATATTAATAATTAGGAGGTTTAAATTGTGTAAATAGGTAACTTATATTTATATACATTTTGAATAAATATTTCAGTAAATATTTTATTTAACATGGTTAAAAGGTAAATCCGGTAAATAAGGGTAAAAAATAATATTATAATAATATTAAATTACCCTAACAATTTTCATAACCTTATTGGAAGACAAATTTCCGACCCTTGGCATCATTGGATCGATTTTGAGACCCCATGGAGCCACTTGTAAGTGACGACGACACTTTATATTAATGAAGTTAAAGTAAATACAAAACTGACATAAGCATATATCTTTTAGTGAAACAATTTTTAAATAGGGTTACGTATGTTATCTTTTTGACAATAATGTTTAATTAGAAAGAAAAAATGATTTCCTACATAATGGTATTTTATTTATAATTTTTACACGTTGAATAATTAAATTTATTTTTGACACAACGATGATGCTGTATTTTTCTTATTAATGAAGGAATCAAATAAATAGTATGGTAAATGTTAAAATAAATAAATATTGAAAGTTTATATGCCATCCAAAATTTTTATAGGTTAATATCACATTTTAGGATTTGTTAAATAAATTTATTTCGAATAAATAATGTTTTTATGACTTTAACAAAAATAAATTATTAATAGTGTCAAAATTGACATAAAAGGGTTTTTAAAACAAATATTATATTATTAATTAATATAATAATCCTAAAAATCTATGATTTAGCCAATGGAATTATACAATTATAGTTTTATCATTATTGAACCAATTGAGGTTCTCTTGGTAGTTTATTGTATATTTATTAACCATATCATATAAAAATAGAAAGAGGCATGGTAAATGAAAAACTAATTAACTAAGTGTTAAATCTAAAAGATATGGTTAATATAGTGACTAAAACCAGTCTAAAACTTTTTGGTTGATTGTTTTTAGACCCATAACCAACTTATCCAAGAAATAAATCAAATTTTATCGATTATAAACAGAATATGAATTAATTATAAAATAATACTTTATGTTTTTCTAAGGTTCCCCTCACCCCTCTTATAAAAGGGAACCCCCTTATATCTAATTCACACCTTAAAAGAATTTTGGGTTGACCAACCCATGAAAAAATTCTCCCTCAACTATCCTAAATTCATCATATAGTCCTTGATTTAGTTATAAAGTGGTCCTAAGGTTCCCTTTTGACCAAATCAAATTGAAGAACCCAAAGAGGAGGTAAATATTTAATCACCTCTTTCACGTTCTTTTCTTCATTCACTTCCTCTTTATTTTTTGTTTCTATTTTAAAATAATAACTCCAGTATCTTCTATATACTGTGATGTTATTATAAATATGGTAAAACCATATTCATTATTCTATTCACCATTTTAATAACATTTAACCATACGTGCGTATGTACGACTTGCCCTCTCCACGTCATGGTGTAACTGTTATTCAATACATTATTATTTGGATGAGTATAATAATGATGTGTAATTGATGCTAGTAAAAAATATAACATGATAATGATTCTGTATATATGATATACCATTCAATTATATATTATTTTAAAATCAAAATAATCATATTTTCGCTCGTGCGTACGTACGAATTACCGTCTCCACGAACGTGATGAGATTCATTCCCCATCATATCCATTCAAGAATAATTTCTATTTGATGATTAAAAATTATTATTAAAGGACAAATATTAATATTAATATGAATAAGATTCATCCTATCCATAACAAACATTACTTACATAACAAAACATATAAAGGAAAATGAATCAGTTAACACCTGAAACGATGATAATATGAAGATATTGTTAACAAAGAAATGTTAATAGATTATATAAGATATCATATTAATGTATATGTCACGACCCATCCCCCAGGGCCCGTCCCGTAACAACCCCAAGCCCGCCTTTCATAGGCCAGGGGCTGGCGACTAGCACTAAAGGTGTAAATCCCTATAACGGAGAAGACATTGCCTTTATAAAACATAAACACAAACAACCAGAGTAAAAGAGGAAGGAAACAATAAGTAAAATAGTATAACAAGTGTTCTGAAAATACAAAGGGGTCGAGAATACTAGTCCAACAGAAATGTACAACTACAACTAAATGAAAAGTTCAACTGAAAAGAAAACAGGTGAAAGGTGAAGCAGCTCCTGGATCGTCCTCCAGGTTTCTACCTGAAGGGTTGGTATAGATGTCCTCCTAAGCACTCCACGTCTATCGGTCTACTCCATGTGACGTCATTCCGAGTGGCCACCTAACGGCACCGTCCAGTCCTCGTACACTCTAACTCGGTCAGTGATGTCTGTCGTCTGCATCCAACACTACGAGGTGCGGGCATAGCCCGTGCAGAGGAGAGTATAACGATACTCAGTAGGGACCACGAGACCCTCAATGTCTCATTAAAATCCAACAAGGATAAAACACAATGAATGATCTCAACAGTTAAAATTTACATAGACATATTCCCATACATATACCTATGTTATCAAGTAACCCATCTCAATTATGAGGAAAACACAAAGGTCATTGACTCAGCTCAAACCAGGATTTTTATTCACGATGTCGAAAGCACGGCTGCTGGACAACTCCTCCTCTGTCAAGTATAGTGGGCCTGCTGCTACAACCAAGCACGTCCCACTAACCTTGAACTGCTGAAGTACTCCACCTGTCGAGTATTGTGGGCCTGCTGCTACAACCATGCACGTCCCACCATGGGTCTGCCACTACAACCAAGCGCACCCCATCATAGCCAATAGAGGTACTCCTTCTGTCGTGTACCGCAAGTCTGCTGCTACAACCAATTTCTCCTCGTCCATGGGTCTGTTGCTAAAACCAAGTGCACCCCACATGGCCATTTGAATCACTCCGAGTCAATCGATCAGTAGTCGTCAAGTCTCAGCCAGCTACTAGGTCTGTACATTCCGTATGCTCGTCTCCAGGAGGGTCCGATCCACTAGCTATTGGTTGATACTTCCATGTGTCACAAAATGACACGTGGAAGTATCTCAAAGGACTGCCTAATCATAGGTGTCTCAACGCAATAGACAACGCATCAATCGGACGCCCGGTCTGTGAGTTATTAGCATTTCCGTTCCAGGGGCCCGGTTGGTTTTCGGGTACAATCCAACCCGTCTATACTCCAAATACGTCCAAACCATAGATTAAGTATTCCAAAAGATCTGTATCATCAAGAGGATGCCAACATAGTCGACGAGACATCAATCAGACAATCGATCCATATGTTATAAGCGTTTTCACTTCGAGGGCCTGGTTGGTTTCGGGTTTGAACCAACCCGACCTTTCCAAAACTTTGTCAAAACCTTGAGTGTAATTTACCGAAATGACCGACTTGATCCGAGTAATTATACGCAACTGACGATGCATCAATCGGAGGTCTGTAGCTCATGTTATGGCCTTTTTACCGAAAACGATCCGAAATTGGGGGTCTGGGCCCGGTCCGACCAGGCCCAACCCACCCCGGGTCGGCCCGAACCGGGTGACCGATCTCGGGTCTGGGTCTGGCCCGGTTGGGCACGACCCGGCCCGTTCGGTGCGGCCCGACCCACGTGGCCTGCCCTGGCCCGACATAATGTCATGCCCCACATTTCCGGAAGGGCTGATCCTTCCGGTTTCTTCCACCGTCGTGCCAGCGTGGTGCACCGACATCGCATTTCACGGACCACCGAACATGCTCGAGTGGTCTGATTCTCTCACCACTTGCACCTGCGGCTCTCCCGAGAACCTCTCTTAACTATGACGGATTAAAATCACCGATGCGGCCCCGTATCACGTCACCCGTCATCCCGCGCAAAAATGAACAACCAGTGGAGGGTCCGAGGCTTGTTCGTTAGCCCGTGACCTCTGCGTTAGAGGCCCAAACCATAAATTAAATGATGAATGATCGGTTTAAAAACAACACAAATCCCATTCCTCGAAAATAGTTTGTTCGCCGTAGACGTAGAATGCGTTGTTGCTCCGTCAAAGTTGGGAAAGAACCATCGTCAATGGAGAGTTCCCCACGGTAGAGTCTCCTCCCTTGACGAGGATACAGAAAAAGGATTGGAGAAGCGTTGAGAATTCTTCGTCGTAGATTTGATGTTCTTCAACAAAAGAGAAAATATCTTCTTCATTCACAAGATCTCTCTCTCAAATATTTCCTCCAACACAACATGTTCCAAAAAAATTAAAATAAGGATACCCTTTATTTTAGTTAAACTTTCCAATCATTCAAAATTCAAAACCCTTTATTAAATAATTGAAGAGTTTGTTTGCATTGATTAACATGTGTTGGAAAATAATAATGAGAGAGAGAGGGAGAGGAAGAGTTTAAACAATTTAATGAAGAGGGGGGGGGGGAGGATAAGGGAGTTATTTGGGGAGTTTAAAGAGGGTTATGGGAGATGAAAGGTTGGGGCTAGTGTGGGCCACACCTCTCATATATCCACATATCAGATGTTGGGTGGTTGTGGGACCAACAAAAACTTCCCATGGGAGCGATTAACATCAAAGTAATAAAATAAAATTGTTCTAACAATTTAATTTATTTTAAACCAATTCAGCAGTTAATAATTCTCAACCCACTTAAAACGCAACTGGGGTAAAGGTCCCCATAAGTGAATACCGACGCTGCGAGTTTATCAGTGCCCTCAGATTTCAATTCCAGGTACCGGTTCAAAAGATAGAAAAACATGCTTCTTCGTTCATTGAATGAACCCAAACTAAATTTCTGAAATTGATTCTAGGCACACCGGGCCTCAGAATCAAGTTCTGTCAGAAACCATGAACTCATAATATTCCAAAGTATTTTAGAAAAAAAAATTTCCTTGAAATTTTTGGGTCTTTACATTACTCCCACATCCGGGATTTACGTCCCCGTAAAGCTACAACATAAACTAGGGAAACAAATTAGGGTACTAAGCATGCATCTGAGCCTCCGGATCCCATGTGCTCACTTGTAGGTTTCCGTGCTGCCAATGAATGCGCACTAGAGAAATCGACCATCCACGTAGGACCCACTCTTGTCGATCCTTGATCTCTACCTAGACCTCCATGAATGTCGCCCCATCATTGATGTACATCTCCCCATTATCGATGATGTGGGTTGGATCGTGAACATATCTCTTCAACTGAGATACATGGAAGATGTCGTGCATCCGGTGCAACTGAGGTGGAAGGGACAAGCGGTAAGGCACCTCGCCTACCCTAATGAGGACCTAGGAAGGTCTGATGAAATTCGGAGATAAATTGTCGCCCTGGTTAAATCTCTGTAGACCTCAATGAGGTGAGACCAGTAGGAAGACGTGGTCTCCATCCTCAAATTGTAGTGGTCTTCGTATCCTATCAGCATTGGACTTATGCCTGCTCTCTGCAGTCTTCATCCGCTTCAGGATGATATGAACCTTCTCTGTCGTAGTTCATACCATCTCTAGTTGGTAGGATGCTGGCTGACATGGTAAGTCACTCGTCGATCACCCTTCTTCGCCTATGATCTGTAACGACTGCTAATATTTCACCTTTTCCGAAAAGAGAAATCGGGTCTAATCCCCTGGATGAACCACACCCATTTCCTAATACAGTCAATCCTGACATGAATGATACAATCATGCCCTGTACGATGTCTTAAGGTCTCGACTCTACAACCAAGAGATCCAACCGTTACTCTCGCCTCTAAGGGTCGAGTCACACTATTAGCATCAGTGTGTGGTCACTGGGTATCCTCTAGTAAGAATCTCGAAAGTGAGGGTTAAGTCAAGAGTTTAATCTAGAACCAATTAGTACACAAAAAGAAAGGAAAGTAAATTTTATAAGGATAAGTGTGTTTTATTACTGCATCTAGAAGTACAAAGACACATATCAACCACAAACAACAACAAAATGGAAACTAGAAGCCCCATGAAAAAAGGCATCCTTGCCTGTAACTAGTCCGGCTCCTGTCCACCTGCTTTGGAGCTCCATAGTCGTATGCTTTAGCTGCCTAAAACTAGGATCTCCCATTTCCACCTGTTCCCTACGGTCGGGGTGGACTCCTTGTGGTGGTGGTGGAAACACCTCGAAGCATCGTCCTCCACCAGCTGCTCGACCAGCTCCTCTACCTCGGTCTCCTGCTCCTTGCAATCTGCCTCAATAGAACATCTTCCTCTACCATGGAGGTCCTTAATCTATATGCTGATCGTCAGTATGGCGGGTCGGACAGTCACGTTCCATGTGACCATGCCCGCCACAAGAGTATCACTTCCCGCTCCTGGTAATCATTCTCCACCTCAGGTGCCTCGCACACAAGATGATGAGTCATATGGTCGACAAACCGTGGGTTTGGTCCTCTTGTCTCCCTACGTCACCTGTATACTTCCAACTGCAGAAGACTCTACTGCATGCCAGCTAGTGGTGGGTCCCGCTACTGCAGACTGCTCAGCAAGGAAACTCTCCACTAGGAGAGATCGCACCAACACCCAAGTCTGCGTTGGAAAGCTGTGGGAGACAACTGAATCTCTAATCTCTCACCTGAGTCCCTACTCAAAGGTCTGACCCTAAAGAATTGGTCTCGTACCATATCAGTGCAGTAGCGTGAGAGGTCGATGAACCTTGCTGAGTAATGCTCTACCATAATGATACCCTGGTGAAGATGTAGTAGATCTTGTATACGCACCGATCAAAGGGTGACTGGTAAAAACTCCACCCAGAATAGGCTCTCAAAGTCTATCCATAGAAGTGTCACCTCGTTGTGAATCTGGAGAATGAAGCTCCACCATCTTCCTAATACTGCCTGAAGGGGGATGGAAACATGGATCTCCATAAAGTCTACTGGTGTCCCTACCAATCTGAAGACTCTCGCAACAGCATCCAGCCAATCCTCAACCGCCCGTGGGTCAGTCTCTCCCCTGAACCTAGGTGGCCTCTTACGCTGGAACTCGTACAGTGCACTCAAGTGGCGTGCATTGCCTGGTGCTGGGATGGGTGGCATCGGTGGCCCAACGGCTGGTAGTACCGCTGGTGCCTCTTCTGTTGCCTCAACTGGAAGAGGGCCCTGTAATGAGGCATTGTCGCTCGGCGGGCTGTCAGTACGTACAACTCTCGGGGCCGTAGCTGATCATCCCCAGGGAGGCATCCTGAAAGAAACAGATGCGACATAGTCAAAGACTATACCTGTTGAGCTGATCTGGTTTGAGATGACTTAATGAATACTTTTGAAAACACACACACAATCAGTGTTTTCGTGCACCGTGTTGAAAATCAGAAGTCAGGGTCCTGGTGTAAGGATACGGCGGCCGCCCGCACCAACAGTGGTCTCCCTGAACTAAAAAACTCACTTAGTACCCTTTACACTATTGCTTCCTAGAAGGAAAATATCAGAGACCTAAGTTCTGTGGTAGAACCAACCTCCATCTGATACCAATTTTTCATGACCCGTCCCCCGGGGCCCGTATCGTAACTACCCCATGCCCGCCATCCATAGTCCAGGGGCTGACGACTAGCACCAAAGGCTTAAATCCCTATAACTGGGAAGGAGTTTCCTTTATAAAATGTAAACACACACAACCAGAGTACAAGAGGAAGAATGCACTATGTAAAACGTTATAACAAGTGTGCTGAAAATAAAAAGGGGACGGAAATACAAGCCCAACATAAAGGTATAGCTACAACTGATAGAAAAGTACAATTGAAAAGACAACATCTGAAATTTGAAGTAGCTCCTGGATCGTCCTATGGGTTCCTACCTAAAGGGTAGGTACATATGTCCTCCTCAGCACTCTCTGTCTATCGGTCCGATCCATGTTCCATCACGCCATGTGTCCACCTCTGGGTACCGTCCAGTCCTTGTACACTCTACCTCGGCCAGCATTGTCTGTCGTCTGCATCCAACACAATGAGGTGCGGGCATAGCCCGTGCAAGTGTGAGTATAACGATACTCATTAGGGACCCCGATACCCTCAAGGTCTCACTAAAATCCAACAAGGATAAACCACAATGAAAGATCGCAATAGATAACCTTTACCTAGGTATATTCCCATACATATACCTATGTTATCAAGTAACCCATCTCAATCATGAGGAAAACACAAAGGTCATTGACTCATCTCAAACCAGGATTTTTATTCACGATGAAGAAACCAGGGCTGCTGGAGAACTCCTCCTCTATCGAGTACAGTGGGCCTGGAACTACAATCAATCACGTCCAACAAACCTTGTACTGCAGAAGTACTCCACCTGTCGAGTATTGTGGGCCTGCTGCTACAACCAAGCGCATCCCACCATGGGTCTGCCGCTACATCCAAGTGCACCACCATATAGCCTATAGAGGTACTTCTTCTATCGAGTATTGTGGGTCTTCTGCTACAACCAAGTGCTCCTCGGCCATGGGTCTTCTTCTACAACCACGCGCACACCACTTGGACATCCGAATCACTCCGAGTCGATCGATCAGCAGTCGTCATGTCTTAGCCAACTACTAGGTCTCTCCATTCCGTACGCTCATCTCCAGGAGGGTCCAATCCACGAGCTACTAGTCGATAATTATAAGTGTCATGAAATATCACTTGTAAGTATCTCAATGGACCGCCTCTTCATAGGAGTCTCAACGCAATAGATGACACGTCAATCAGACGCCCGGTCTATGAGTTATTAGCATTTCCGTTCCAGGGGCCCAGTTGGATTTTGAGTACAATCCAACCCAACTATACTCCAACTATGTCCAACCCTCAGATGAATTATTCCAAAAGAGTTGCCTCATCAATATGAAACCAAAATAGTCGACAACACATCAATCGGATGTCCGGTCCATAAGTTATAAGAGTTTTCGCTCCGACGGCCCGGTTGGTTTCAGGTTCGAACCAACCTGGCCATACCCAAACTTCGCTGAAACCTTGAGTGTAATATACTAAAACGACTGTCTCGATCCAAGGAATCCTACACAATTGAAAGTGCATCGATCAGAGGTCTGTTTCTCACGTTATGTCCATTTAACAGAAAATGGTCCGAAAAGTGGGGTCTGAGCCGGGTCCAACCCGGCCCAACCCACCCTGGGTCGGCCCGAACCGCGACGACCCGACTCGGGTCCGGGTTCGGCCCGGGTGGGTGCGGTCCAGCTCGGGTGGGTGTGGTCCAGCATGGGTGGGCGCGGTCCAGCCCGGCTGGCATGGCCCGACCCGCGAGGCTCCCCCCGGCTCTGCCGGGGGGAGGCGCTGGCATCGGCCAGCCAGTGCAGCTTAATGCCACGCCCCACATTTCCGGAACAACTGAGATGTTCCGGTTTCGTCAGCCGCACCAGCTCAGCTACGGCGGTCTGCTCTGGCAGCATTCCGACGCCTCCAGTTTCTGGCACTGCCGTCCTAGAAGGGTGTGCTGGAAACACCTTTCGTGGACCACCGGACGCACTCCAGTGGTCTGATTCGCTCATTGCTTGGTCCTACGGCTCTCCCGGGACCATCTCTTCACTAAGATGACATCAAATCACCAATGAGGCCCCGTTTCACATCGCCTGTCATCCCGCGCACAAACGAACAACCATAGGAGGGTTCAGGCTTTTTCATTAGGTCGTTTCCTCCGCGTTAGAGGCTCAAACCATAAATTCAACGACAAATGACAGGTATAAAAACAACACAAATCCCATACCTTGAAAAAGGTTCATTCGACGTAGATGCAGAAAGTGATGTCGCTCCATCAACACCGGGAATGAACCGTCATCGTTTCCGAGTTCCCCTCAGTAGAGTCTCCTCCCTTAATGCGGAGAAAGAAAAATGATAGGAGAAGCGTGGATCATTATTCATCGAATAGTTGATGTTCTTCAACAAAGGAGAAACTCTCTTCTTCCATCACAAGAGCTCTCTCTAAAATTTTTTCCCCAACACAACATGTGCCAACCAAATTAAAATAAGGTTACCCCTTTTTTAAATTAAACTTTCCAAGCATTCAAAATTCAAAACCATTAATTTGATAATTGAATAGTTTGTTTTCATTGATTAACATGTGTTGGAAAATAATAACGAGGGAGAGAGGGAGAGGAAGAGTTTACACAATTTAATGAGGGTGGGGGTTTAAGGGAGTTATTTGGGGAGTTTAAAGAGGTTTATGGGAGATGAATGTTTGGGGCTTGGGTGGGACCCACCTCTCATATATCTACACATGGGAAGTTGGGTGGTTGTGGGCCCCACCAACAACTTCCCATGGGAGGGATTAACTTCCATGTTATAAAATAAAATTGTTCTATGAATTTTATTTATTTTAAACTAATTCTCTAATTAAAAATTCTCAACCCGCTTAAAAGGAAACTACGGTAAAGGTCCCCTTAAGAGAATACCGACACTATGAGTTCATCAGTGACCTCAGATTTCAATTCCGAGCACCGGTTCAAAAGATAGAAAACCCCACTCTTTCATTCACTGAACGTACCTGAGCTAAAATTCGGAAATTGATTCAGGGCACACTGGTCCTCGTAATCATGTGTCGTTAGAAGCCACAGACTCATAAAATTCACAAGTATTTAAGAAAAAAATTTCCATGATATTTCCGGGTCATTATAGTATACGATTATTGTATAATTTAATAACAATTATTTCACCATTATACAGGAGGTTAACCTACCCTTGACCAAGGAAAATTACAATGTAAGCTTTAATTTCAGAATCTCTTCATTATCTGTGGTTGTTTATACGTAATTATCTACTGGGATCTCTTTATAATAGACATCCATGAGTCTTAAAATAATTTTTTTTTTAATATTTACTAGACAATGTGTTAATGTAATTTATACACTTTTTTGACAATTTATAAGATGTTTATAAGTTATCCTTTTTGTCATTTTCAAAACAAGGTACTTTACGACCCTTTTGAAAAAATTAAGGAAAGAATGTTTTTTAACATATACGGAGGGTGTAGATATTTTCCGCCGTTATAACATTTTTGAAGCTTCCCTTACAAGATTATAAGAATATATCAAAAATAAATGTTTTATTTTTAAATTATATGAATTTTAAATGTTTTCAAAATAGAAAGATATATTTCTCTAAAAAGGGTTTTGATTTATTCTATGTCAACATCCTTTGAAGAATTTCATGATTATTTGAAGTTGATTTATTATGATACAAAAATTACATATTGTATTGAAGGTTGTGTGATATTTATGACTATGTATGTTTTATTTTTACACCATTCCTGGTTTATAGATAAATTATTGACCTTCTGTATGGTTGTTTTATTATGAATTTTTATTTTGTGTTTAAAACTTTTCATATGAGGAATACATTGGACCTAATAAGTGAATGGTAGAGACCGCTATAGCTTCTCGATGTGTCGGTAGGTCTCATGAGACAAACTAGTGTCTTGGAACAAAGAAATGACAAAATCTTATTTGTAGTCTTGGAACAAGGCCTTGACTATGTGGTTATGAAGTCTGGCATTTTTCATTCCATCATTATGAATGTGGTTATTGATATTACATGATTATTAGAGTAGTAGAATATTCATGTAAATAAGTAAATGGAATTATTTGATTCTATCATTTCCATATTATGTTGATGTTCAGGTTTAAAAGGATTTTGTTTTAGTCTTACACATTGCCTTAAATGTTTATAAATATTTATGAACGCTTCAGCTATATTGTTATTCTTACTGAGTATCTGAGCTCACCCATTTCTAGGTTTTATTTTTTCCAGGATGTGAAGAAGTATATTATGACTGACATGCAGTGATAGTCTATGGGATCTCAGTGTTTTATATGGAAACAATTTTGTTGTGGTGTTCCATTTTATGTGGTAATGTAAACCTTATGAATGTATCTAGTACATCCAAGGCTACTAAACTAATCGGTCTTTCGAGACTTGATCTTTTGCGACCATGAAAATGATATGAAATAATTCACAACTTATGGGTAACTAGGGAAAGGGCTTTACAGTTGTTATTAGGGGAAGTTTAGTACAAACCTTGAAATCTAGATTTATATAAACTCTAATTAGAGAACATTACCCTAAGATAGACGTTGAGGATTAATATAGAAGAACTTCCTAGAATTTGGGCAATGTAGAGATTTTCTGAGTTTTCCTGGAAATTCATCTATTTCTGGATACGAGCAGGTAGAGGCGGCTCTGGCACAGATGTAACTAGGGGTAAAAACCCAAAAACACTGCATTAAGCAAGACTTGAATGGGAACTGGTGCATGACAATGGGCCTTAAGACAATCTTGGTTATGAAACTCCCGAGGGATATGCATAGGATAATTCTAATTTTCATTAAAAACCATTATGAAGGGTTTATGACTATATACAACCTCAAAGGAAATTTTTATTATTATTATGGATTATATCCATAAACAACTCAGTTTATGTTAAGTGTTTTACAAGTATGGAATTATGTATTACAATTTATAAACTAATCTAGTTTATAATATTGTATAGAAATGGCGACTAGTGGAAGGAATGGAAACCCTATCAATGCATGTAATACGTGTAGGGATTTCCCTCCTACTCAAGATAATTATAACGGAGCTGGTGATGCAATCGGTGCTGATCAGCTTCCCACTATACAGAGACAACTCACTCAGGTTATGAATATTAACCTTACCCTTATGGAGCACCCAGATCCATAGCATGGAGGATCAATGTTAGATTTCTTCATGAGGAAAAAACCAACAAAATTCAATTGGGGTTAAAATCCACTAGTAGATAAGCCATGGATATATTCCATAGAGAATGTATTCCACGACTTGGAGAGTAGCGAAATTGAAAAAGTTGACATGGCAGCTTACCGCCTGACTAGAGATGCTGATCAATGGTGGTCATTGATTCAAAACAAAAAGGAAGAAGATGAAGTATAAAATATGGAATGGAGAGCATTTAAAGATATTTTCTTAGAAAAAATACTTTCCTTATGAACATTGAGTAGATATAGAAAGATAATTTCTGAGTCTGAGGAAAAAGGAGGATAGGTATGTCGCAAAGTGTGAAGAAAACTTTAAAAGGATATCCAGACATGATACAGATTATATTTGTAACCCAAGATGTAATATTGATCATTTCTTTGATGGGGGTAAAACCATTTCTCTATCGAGAATTAGTCTCACAATCCTTCTCATTATACGAAGATATTTTCTCATGTTCCATCTAGAAATTAAAGGAATTCTCTAATTCTTATGACATTAAAGAAAAGAAAGAGAAGGATAGATCTGCTGAACACTATAGAAATGAAAATAAGGGGAATAAGGGAAATGTTGAATACCCATCCTGCAATAAATGTGGGAAGAAACACCCTGGTACTTATTTGAATGGAATGTGAGTCTGTTAAATGTGTGGTGAAAAAGTTCACCATGTTCGTGATTGTAAGTGAAAAAAATGGCTATTAAAGTTGGATGCAACAATTGTAGAGAAATGGGAAATTCTACAAATTAATTTCCTAAGGGTCAATGTAACATACCTCAGAAAAGACCAAGGGATCAGGGCCAATCATATGTGATCACTAATACAAAAGATGAAGCTCTGACAGATGTGGTGGTATGTAATTTAATGGGTTCCTAAAGATTAGATGATGCATCATTTAATTCTAGATCATTTCATGGTTTCATATATTCCCATTTTTCTAAGAAATTTGATATTTCTAATTTGATTTAACAAGGGATTTGTCAGTGAATACCCTTAAGGGAAGTATAATTGCAACCAAGTTTTATGAATCTATCCCCAATAAGGCACATAAATGTTATTTCTCTGATGATATCATCATCATACCCATGATTGAATTTTATATAATTATCAGTATGGATTGGATTTCAGACCACGGTGGAAAAATTCATTGTAAGAAGAAAGAGGTTACTATTTTTTTCTGAAAATGATAAAGAATGCCTTATCTTTAAGGAAGAATTGTCACCACCTGATTCTTATCTAGATCCACCCCCAGTAGGTCAACTAAATTCAATTATTTGGGAGGAAGAGAATGAAATAACTATTGGTGCGGAAAATAAGGTTCAAATATAGGATGTATCTATTGTGAAAGAATATTTTGATGTGTTTCTAGAAGTTTTACTTGGAGATCCTCTAGAACAAGAAATTGTGTTTTCCATTGTTTTAATTCATGGATCAAGACCCATACCGATGACCCCTTATAGAATGGCCATTGTAGAATTGGTGAATCTAAAGAAACAACTAGATCAATTGAGTAATACGTGATTTATTATACCTAGTGTTTCTCCATGGGGATCCCCTGTCTTTTTTGTTAAGACGAAAGATAGATCTATGAGGCTGTGCATTGACTACAGGGAGATCATTGATAAAACAATAAAGAACTAGTATCCCCTACCTCACATTGATGATTTATTCGACCAACTTCATGGAGCTAAATACTTTTCAAAGATTGACCTTTGTTATGGATATCATCAGTTCTGTGTGAAGAAGGAAGACATTCTGAAAACAACATTTCAAACCAGGTAGAGGCATTATGAGTTTACAGTAATGCATTTTGGATTGACTAATTCACCCTCTATCTTCATATATCTAATGAACATTGTTCTTAAGGAATATCCTGATGACATTGTAGTGTTATTTATTGATCATATATCGGTATACTCCAAAAGCTATGAAAATCATTAAAATCACTTTCACATTATCCTAATGACTCTTAGAAGTCATGAGTTATATGGAAATTATAGAAAGTGTGAATTATGGATTCATGAGATTTCATTTCTTGGCCATATTATCTCTAAGGATGGAATCGCTATTGATCCTTCTAAGACCAAGGAAATCCATGTTTGGACAACACCAAAGATTATAAACATGGTACACATCCTTATTGGTTTTGCAGGATATTATCGAAGTGTCATCCAGAATTTTTCCCAATTGGCTATCCCATTAACCAAGATCACATGTAAAGGGGTTAAATTTGATTGGACAAAAGAGTATGAAGAATGTTTTGAATAATTTAAGAGAAGATTAGTAAATGATCCTATCTTGACTCTACCATCGGTGAATGATGAGTTTTTTATTTAGAGTGATGGATCAATGAAACGAATTGGTTGTGTCCTTATGCAGAATGATAGTGTAATTTCTTATGTATCACAAAAGCTAAAGATTTATGAGAAAAACTATCCTACTCCTGATCTAGATTAAGAAAATATAATCTTTGATTAGAAGATATGGACAGACTATCCCTATGTTGAAAAATGTTACATATATACCGATCACAAGTGTTTGAAGTATATTTTCTCACAAAAGGAACTCAACATGAGGCATAGGTGATGGATTGAACTACTCAATGATTATGATTCCACTATACACTACCAGCCGGGGAAGGAAAATAAGGTAGCATATGATTTGATCAGAAAGGATCATGGATTTTCCAAAAAGATGAGAGTGGAAAGTGATCCTATTTTCATTGATCTATTAAAGATGGATATAGGAACAACTATGGAAGGTGAAACATCAATAATTTTTCAAATTATTTCCAAACCATCATTACTAAAAAGGATACAAAGTTATCATGTTGATGATGAGGAGTTTCAAAAGAATATTAATGTTGTGAATAACGAGAGATTGAGTGAATTCGTATATGAAGATGAGATTTTGAAATTTGGGAAGAGACTTCGTGTTCATAATATACAAGATCTAAAAAGGGAATTGTTTGATGATTATCATAGCTCCAATTTCACTATACACCTTGGTATCACCAAGATGTATAGATATTTGAAGGAACATTTTTGTGGGACATGAGGAAGAGGGAGACTCATGATTTTGTGTTAATATGTATGGTTTGTCAACAAGTGAAATATGGAAGGCAACAACCTAGAGGAGTCATGCAACCTCTTCCCACACCTGAGTGGAAATTTGATAATATTATGATGGACTTTGTCATAGGACTACTAAGGACTCCTAGAAGGAACAATGAAATATGGGTCATTGTTGATCATCTTAACAAGTCAGCACATTTTCTTGCTATAAGAGAATATTTACCACTTGAACGTCTAACAAGAATATATATTAATGATGTTGTGAGACTTCATGGATTACCTCTATAGATTGTTTCTTATTATGATCCTCGTTATACATCAAGATTCTAGAGAAGTCTTTAGAAATCCATGGATACTGAACTTCATTTGAGCACTGCCTACCACCCTGAAACTGATGGAAAATCATAATGGAATATTCAAACCTTAGAAGACATGTTGAGATTGTTCTCACATGACTTTCAATGTATGTGGGATAAATATTTACATATAGTAGAATTTTCCTACAATAATAGCTTCCATTAAAGTATTCAGATGGCACCATAGGAAGCATTATTTAGAAAGAGATGTCACACACCAACTTTTTAGGATGATGTTGGTGAAAGAAAACTCATAGTCCCAGAAGTTGTGGAGGAAATGATGGAAAATGTCAAATTAATCCAAAACCACATCAAAGCAGCTCAAAGTAGGAAGATGAGCTATGCCGATTACCGAAGGTAGGATTTGGAATTTCAAGTAGGTTATCAAGTTTTCATGAAGGTATATCCATGGAAGGGTGTTATACGTTTTGGTAAGAAGGTTAAATTGAGTCCCAGGTACATCCGACCATTCGATATTCTAGAATGAATTGGGGTTGTAGATTTTCGTTTGGAAATGCTGCCAAGTCTCTCCAAAGTTCATGATGTATTCCATGTATCACTGTTGAGAAAATACATGCCTGACCCAACATATGTACTCACTAATGAGGAATAAGATCTGGAACAAGGTCTATCATATTTATAAAATCCCATTAGGATTCTTGATAAAATAGAACACGTATTGAGAAACTGAACGACTCATCTGGTAAATGTTCTATTTAGAAAACAAAAGATGAAAGAGGAAACGTGGGTACCCGAGTAACTTATGATTATGAACCACCTAAGTATTTTTACACAGTAATACTCTGGAAATTTCAACGAAAAAATTATTTGATGGAGGTATGAATGTAGCACCCCAAGCTTCCATAATATGTTTCCCTTTGATTAATGCAATAGCTTACATTGTACACAACATCGAGGTTCTAACATATCATAACCAATCAAACTAGCCGTTATGAATATTAATACCCACTTTTTGAAATTTTATAAATTTTAAATTTCAAAATGGAATTCATTTTTATATTCCTAATATCGAAATTGGCTTAGGGTAATTTTTATTTTATTTTTCTGAAAACATTCATTTTTAGATGAATAGTGTAAAATACTTAATTTTAATTAAAAACAATTTTTTTAATCAAAATAATTTATAGTGATAAATTATACTATTTAAGGGTTTTAAAGTATAATTAGATTATATTTTTACCATATAATCCAATGTTGGTCACTGAACGTAATTTCACATTTATACTAGACATAAACGAGTGTTTGTCTTTTGATAGTTATTATTTCTTAAAAACACGATTTTTGTTTTAACAATGAGAATAAATTTTAAATTTATTTATTCCACTGATGTGTTTTGAATTTAGAAAAATGGATTCTATATTTAGTATCAGGAGGTTCAATTTGTGTAAATAGGTAACTTTTATTTATAGACATTTTGAATAATTACTTCGGTAAATATTTTATTTACCATGGTTAAAGGGTAAATCTGGTAAATAAGGGTAAAAAATAAAATTATAATAATATTAAATTACCCTAACAGGTGTACCAAAATTATTTCATATTACATGTCCAACCATGGGAATCCTTGGGTCTATTTTAAGACCCTATGGATCCACTTTTAAGTGATAATGACACTTTATATTAATTAAATTAAAGTAAATACATAAATGGCATAACCATATATCTTTTAGTAAAACAATTTTTACATATGGTTATATATTTTATCTCATTGACCATAAATTTTAATTATAAAGCTAAAAATATTTCCTAATTAATGTTTTTTTATTAATAAATTTTATTCCTTGAATAATTAAATTTATTAATGACACAATGATGATGTTGTATATTCCTTATTAATGAAAGAATCAAAGAAACAGTATTATAAATGTTAGAATAAATATAATTTGAATGTTTTGATGCCATAAACGAATTTTCTAGGTTAATATGACATTTTAGTATTGATTAAATTAAATTATTTCTAATTAATAATGTTTCTATGTCTTTAACAAAAATCAATTATTAAATAGTGTCAAAATTGAAATAAAAGTTTTTTAAAAAAAATTATATTATTAATTGATATAATAATCCTAAAAATCTACAATTCAGCCAAAAGTCTTATATAATTATAGTTATATCATTAAATTACCACTTGGTGATCACTTGTAATTTTATAGTAAGTTTATTAACCATATAATTTAAAAATTTAAAGAGACATGGTAAATGTCAAACTAATTAACGAAGAGTTAAATCTAAACGATAAGGTTAATATAGTGAACCAATCTTGTCTAAAACATATTGGATGAGTGGTTTGTGACCCATACCCTCCTTATTCTCGATATAAATAAATTTTTACCCATTATAAACTGAATATAAATTTATTATAAAATAATATTTTATATTTTTTCTAAGGTTCCACTCACCCCTCTTAAAAAAGGGCACTCAACCTTCTCTCTAATTCAAACCTTCAGAGACTATTGGATTTGCCAACCCCTGCCCAAACACTCTCTCAACTATCCTCCCTTCATTCTAGAGTCATTATTTTAGTCATAAAGTCAACCTAATGAGCCCATTTGATCAAATCAAAAGGAAGAACCCGAAGAAGAGGTAAATATTTCATCACCTCTTTCAAGTTCTTTTCTTCTTTCAGTTCCTGTTTCTTTGTTTTTTATATTTTAAAATAATAACTCTAGTATCTTATATATACTGTGATGTTATTATAAATATGGTACAACCATATTAATCATTTTATCCATTATTTAAATAACATGTCACCATACGTGCATATGTACGGCTTACCGTCTCCACGTCATGGTGTAATTATTATTCAATACATTATTATTTGGATGGGTATAATAATGATGTGTAAATGATGTAAATAATAAATATAACATGATAATTATTCATTATATATGATATATCATCCAATTATATATTATTTTAATATCAAAAGAATAATATTATCTCTGGTGCATACGTATGGATTGTCGTCTCCACGAACGCGATGAGATTCATTCCCCATCGAATCCATTCAAGACTAATTATCATTTGATGATTAAAAATAATGTTTAAATACTTAATATCATTATGAATATGAATAAGATACATCCTTTCCATTAAAAACATTACTTATGTAACATATAATATAAAGGAAGACGAATCAGTTAACACCCAAAACAATGATAATTCTAAGATATTATTAACAAAGAAATGTTAAAAGGTCATATATGATATCATATTAATGTATATGATTCTTTTATAATTTAATAAAAATTATTTCACCCTTATAAAAGACGTTACAGTAACCAAGACCATGGAAAAGTACAAAGTAATGGTTAATTTCACAATCTCTTCATTATCTGAGGTTGTTTATACGTAATTATCTACTGGGATCTCTTTATCATCCGCATCCATGTTTCTTAAAATGTATTTAAAATTTTGATTTCTATTTACTATATAATGGGTTAAATTTATTTATACCCTTGTTTGAATTTTTATTATATTTTAAAATGGAATCTTTCTTTTGTTTTCCAGGTAAGGTACTTTACTACCTTTTTGTCAAAATTAAGGAAATAATTTTTTTAAAATTATACAGCGGATGGAGCTATTTTCTGCCATTATAATATCATAGAAGCTTCCCATACAAGATTATAAGAATATTTCCAAATGAAATGTTTTCTTTTATAATTACATGAATTTTAAATGATTTCAAAATAGATGGATATGTTTCTCTAAATAGGGTTCTGATTTCTTCTATGTCTGCATCCTTTGATGGATTTCAAGATTATTTGAATTTGATTTATTATGATACAAAACTTTTATATTGTATTGAAGGTTTTGTGATATGTTTGAATATGGATGTGTTATTTTTACACCAATCATGGGTTAGGGATAAATTATTTACATTTATTATTCAAGTTTTAATATGAATTTTTATGTTAGGTTTAAACCTTTTCATATGAGGAATGCATTAGACTTAGTAAGTGACGGGTGTAGCCTTATATAGCTCCTTGATGCATCAGTAGGTCTCATGAGACAAACTAGTGTCTTGTAATAAGGCCTTGACAAAATATTATTTATAGTATTGGAACAAGGCGTTGACTATGTGGTTATGAATTCTGGCATTATGCATTCCATAATTATGAAAGTGGATATTGATATTGCGTGTGATTATTCGACTACTAGAATATTAATGTGAATAAGTAAATGTCACTATTTGATTTTATCTTGGCCATATTATGCTGATGTTAAAGTTTAAGATTCTTTTGTTTTTGTCTTATACACTGCCTTAAATGTTTATGCTTATTTATGAAATCTCATACTATATTGTGATCCTTACTGAGCATCTGAGCTCACCCCTTTCTATGTTTTACTTTTCCCAGGATGTGAATAAGTATATTACAACTGGCATGCACTGATAGTCCATGGGATGTCATTTTTGTCTATGGAAACAATGATATTGTAGTTTTCCATTTTATGATGTAATGTAAACCTTATAAATTTATTTAGTACTTCCAAGGATACTAAACTAATTGGTCTTTTGAGACTTGATCATTTGTGATTGTACAAATGATATGTAATAATGCACCGACTCTGGGTAACTGGGGTTGGGGTGTTACAATAATAGCGGTAAATATATAATTTTTTTAATTGTATTAATATTAATAAATACATAATCACCCTTCAACTGGGTTTTAGTAAATGTTGAAGTGTAACTATTATATGGTATCAGATAAGGGATCACTGATATTGAATTTTATTCACTGAATTTATTTTATTAAATCCATTAAATTGTTTCTTATATTTATAACGAAGTGAATTTTTGGGAAGAATCTATGATATTATAGTAGAATTATATATCTTCCAACACCAAGATGATTATGAACAATGGTGAGAATATAACGATAAAAAAAATTCATATCTTACATAGAGAAAACTAATTTTCAGTTTCTTCATCCCATGTTGTAATATCCTTACAAAACTCTCCATAAATATTAGTGAAACATGTTAACCACATTTCCTCAAGTAAAATTATATATAAACAAGAGTTTTTGGACTACTATCAAGGGTACATTATGAAACATGGTGAGAATATAACATATTTATAAGATTAAAACAATAGTGGAAATAATAATAAGTAATAAACCATAAACAAAATCCTTGAATCTCATCTATCAAATCCTGTAAAACCCTGATATTTTGTGAAATAATATTTTTCAATTTGATTTAATAATTTGGATATTTATGATTACAAACAACAAAATGTTCATCTTGTGTTACATGACATACCAATATTAGCTTCTATTACGCAAAACATTGAGTTTCTCCTAAGTTATATGGATTACTAAGTTTATCTTGTTTTAGAAAATATAATGACAACATGCCAGAGACATGACATTGAGCTTAAGAGAACCATGAAGCTATATTGTTTTAAATATATCCATTACAAACAACACATTAAATAAGAGGTTAGGAAAAATATTTACTACATTTTTATGTATACATTTAAAATTTCTACTTAATATGAATTTATTTAGAAATCATTAGTAAATAATCAATCAATTTTTTGTATGGTAATTATATTTTTCCAAAATATCTTTTCGTTAAAATTGATATTAGTGATTTTTTGTAGAAAATGTTATAAATATTTTATTTATATTTTATAAAATTTATATAATAAAAATAAATTCATTTTTTATATCAACATTTATAAATTATGATATGGTGAAATTTTGGGATTTTTCTGAAAATATTGAATTTTCAGTGAATAGTGAAGAATACACAATTTTGAAAAAAAATCATATGTATTTTAAATAATTTTATTAATTTATTCGCACAAAATATTTATAATGATACATTGTTATTATTTACTTAAATTTAATCAACACTATTTCTTTTTAATAAACATTATATTTGATTTCAGTATATGTTAATTATAAAGTTTATGAAAACTGTTTTTATGGAAAACAATTGCATAATGTTTCTCTATTTTAATTAAACAAAATAATACATAAGGGAAAAAATATAAATAAAATATATATTTTATATAAAAATAAATTCAAATTTACATACATACTATTATTATTGTTATATATTGATTTTATATAAAATCACATTGTGCCTGAAAAATACACTTCTTTGAAACCTAGTTTTCATTGCGTCTATAGGGTTTTTATTAATTTTTCTCAATTTTTTAAAATTAATTTGGCTGAATGAATTTAATTTTTGAGATAATTATGTAAAAATTATAATATGGTTAAATTCACTATACTTTTTTGAAATGGATAATGTTTTTATGAATAGTGAAAAATACAAAATTTTAATGAAAATTTCAATTTTGAATAAATTATTTTTAAATTTAATTACTATTTTCACTGGATTTAAAGTAAATTTATTTAAATTATATATATATTTTTTAAAATTTTATTTTCATTGAATCAATTTAATATTAAATGTAATTTGTAAATAATTTTAAAACATTGGAACATTCTCACTTAAAACAAGGCTTTCTCATCATCTCTTTGGGATTGATTTTAAAAAAAAATTATTCTATTTTGATAATAAAATTTGGAATAATATATTATACACTTATAAAAATCATAATTTTTATTATATACTAATTGAATCTCAATTTTTGACCAATATAAATAATAAAAATAGTAGAAATCATTTATTATAGTTAATGTAAAAATGGTTATAACATAGGGCTTATTCTAAAAAGATAAGAGTTAAAAATTACCAAGAACATGTAAAATTAAATTTTTATGGATATATTTATAACATATAACTTATACATTAATAAATGGGTCACTATTAGAAATAATTATTCTGAAAAAAATTTGTTGGCCTTGTCTCTTTCAAAAAATTAAAACAGTCCCACTTACATCACTTATAGAAGCCCACCCACTCTCCTATATTATTCTCACCATCAGGACACTGTTGTTCAGCCAATAAATACATAAATAGAATCTCAATTTCCATAAAATCAAACAATGATACTTATTTTTAGAAATAGTAACAACCAAAGAAGGATTTTTGTGCTATCATAAGAATGATACCTAAAGAAGAGGACAAGCTCATCAAGGAGTGTTGTTGCTTTATTTATTTCTACAGTTACTTATAATATGATTT
This sequence comes from Viscum album, assembly GCA_963277665.1. Taxonomy (NCBI): domain Eukaryota; kingdom Viridiplantae; phylum Streptophyta; class Magnoliopsida; order Santalales; family Viscaceae; genus Viscum; species Viscum album. The sequence goes on along the minus strand of OY728153.1, from coordinate 408,148,665 downwards.
TATCATTTTGATATATAACCTCAAATTATTCTATATACTAAGATGTTTTTATGTTATATTATTTACCTAAATCCACCTCTATTTTGATCAAACGAGTTACAAAGTCATCATTCTTGTGTACGATAGACTACTTCCTAACTAACCGATGTCATTCATTTTTCCGTTATCACCACTAACGATTGGACATGCATGGATATTAATTATATATATATATATATTAGATATACTATATTGTTATTAATGAAAACATGTAATATATATGAAATAAATATAACTATATAATGGTAATATATCATTTACCATTATTCCTTTCAATTTTGCATGAAAATAGAAACAACATTCATGCATACGTATGCCCCAACATCTCAATTAATGGTGTATTTAATATTTTATTAGTTAATTTAATTGAATAATGTGAATAAATAAATAAATAATATGTATTTTTATATATAACTTTTATATCATTGTTAAAATTATTGACATTACGTAACCACTATAAAATTTAGAGTACCAATGATAAAAAATTATAACATTTGCAAAAAGTAAATGGGTTTTTACCAAAAACATTACCTTATGAAGGAATTTATAATAAACGTGTAATGAAATTTCATAAGAAATACACATATTGTATGATATATATATAAATATATATATATCTAATATATTCATAATATAATTATATTTATTATTGATCATAATTTAACATTTATGATGAAATGCACTACATAAGGTGCAATATTTCTATCCCACTTTTTACTTTTGGGAGACACATCCCATAATTAATGAATATTTTGTATGTGTTAAATATACTACCCATGAATGTATTTTATGATTCATATAATTAAAAAGTATTTTTATTCACATATACATTTGAGTATATATCTTTAATATTGATTATTTTTCAAATATATCAAATATCTAATTATTTTATGTTATAATCTCATTGTTTATCATGATTGTTTATTATCTTGTATCTTATAACAGAAAATTATGATACATCTATATAGAAAAACATGAATTTTATTATCCTATGGTTATTTCAAGAGATTAGATGTTTTCCATTATTTTCTATGTACCCAATATTACAATATAATGTTGTCAAGATAATTTTATATATTACCTATTTCAGTCAAAAACACATTTTTCATCCAAAACCATTTTTTCTAAAAATGTCGTCAACTTTTTTAACATCTTATTAAATGTATTTATTAATTTCTTTTTAAAACATATATTATTTTTTTACAATAATTTTTTGAATGGAATATTTATTTAATTTAGAAGCAATTCAAGTTCTTATTTTACCTATAATGTGAAAATAATACTAATTTTTAACATAAAAACATGAGTTTTATTTCCAACTGTTAGGACCACTCAATTGATTCAATATTCCATTGCATGTTTTTAAAGTTATTTTAAATTATTTTTCATTACATAATTGCTAAAGAAATTTTTTAAATTTTTTTAAATTAGTTTGAAATGAAAAGGATTATGAAGATTTTTTTTATTTTTTTGAAAATTTCATTTAATATAATAATGGATATTTTTCTCAAAAATGTTTTATATAATTTTTAAAATCATTCTTGTATATTTAAACTAGAAATATACAAGTATCTAAAAAAATAATAAGAACCACCTCAGTACAACCTATAATGAATTTCATCTGAATTAATAGTGAAAGTAATGAAGAACATGAAAAAAATGTAAATTTACAAAACGCTTTAATATGTTTTATATTAATATACCTTTTTTCAGAGGAGATTTCAACCATTCCAACATATGAGAAATTCATGAATGAGATAGTAGACCACAAGAAAAATATATAAGAGATTGGAACTATTCCACTTACACAGGAGTGTTCAGTGGTTTTATCTAATGACCTACCTATGAATGAATATGATCTATCTAGTTTTCAGTTCCAATATTTATCAGAGCTAAAAAATGTGGAAAATCATTATGTGACTTAGTTTTTAGTGTCACCATCATGTCACAGATAACATTTAAGAAGTTGGGACTAGATAGACTGAATAATACAAGAGTACTTCTTCAATTAGAATACACAATAGTGAAATCCTCTAGAAGATTCATCAAGGATATCTTGATCAATGATGACAAGTTCAACATCCTAGTTGACTTCCTAGTGCTAATATAGAAGAATAATAAAATCCACTCATTTTGGGAAGAACAATATTAGCCACACAACATGTGTTGATTCATGTTCAAAGTGGATAACTCTTTTAGATAGTTTTAAGAGATCATGTATGTTTTAAAATACCATGGGAAATGAATAACTATGATGTAAAACATTAAAATGAGTATAGAGAAGAAGAAACACTTAAAGATGAAGGTTTTACTGAATGATTAGAGGTAATTGAGCTAGCGGTTGTTGTGAAAGAGGATTCTCAAAAAAATATGAAATAGAATCTAAATACCATGATGGATAATAGAAAAGGAGAGACCAACCCCACTAAAATTTAGTGGGGACAAAAAGTATGGATTATAAATGAAGATTTATTTAGATTATCTGGATTGAGTGAAAAATGGATTGTCTTCCAATGGAGATTAACAAATTACTACCGTCTAGAAGAATAAGTATGTTTAGAGAAGTATTATAGGGACTAACCTTCGTGGATGTGAAAATATTGAGTCCTTTTATGAACCATGAATAGGTACAAAATTTTCAATAATATGTCACATTAGATAGAGATGAAAGAATAATTACTTAGCCAATGTTGGTAAACAAAATATATTCTGGTAGGCAAGATGATTTTTTCTTTACTTAAGTTATATTATATAGGATTGCATGCTCCCAATTCAAAATTTTCAGAATTAAATGATTATGGAATTTGATATCAGATGTTTTCATTAATTTTTACGACCATCATGACCCAAGATACTAACAAGAATCACGAATCATAATAAGATGTAGTAGGACAATTACATGTCATAATGTTTATTTACTAGTCATTAAATGGTGTATGCATAACCTGTGAAACCCAAATTTGAACAAAAAATTACAAGGGGAGTAATAGTTTCAATTATATATTTGTCCAATTTATTACCCACATAAAATTTCTTTTATACATTTAACTACAAATTACATGCTAGTACATGAATATTAGTTCAATCCTTTAAACTAGGAGACTTGAAACTGTTTAAGGAAAATATGAGGAAACGAAATTTTAATTGCATTGTTAATAAATAAAAATGATAAAAAATGGGGAAAATAATTATTAGAGATTACCACATGGATTAAAATATTCTAAATCATAATTCAAGGGACCAATTTGATCATTGTAAATTAATTTTTTTGAGATTATTTCATGATTTAAATTTTTGATATTTTCTTTCGTTTCATTAATTATTCATATGAATTTCCCTGAATACAAGACCCAACAATTTATCTCATTACTAATACATATTATGAGATTAATATTTATAATTTATTAATTCATTTATATCTTTATAAGCTCAAACATATTTTCTTATAGAAATTTCATTAAATCTTATTGAATATATGATAGAACAAAATTACTATTAAAATGATAGTGGAATTCTTTTTTATTTACCCCTTATCCATGGACACACCTTTCATTAACCCTTTTTAAAGCCCATATAATCCATGAACATCATTGTTATGAAGTGAGACACATTACTAGAATATTGTATCCATTCCTACATTCCTCTAAATGTATTTCATGATATTTAAAAATATAGTAATGGGGAAGGAACATTATATGGTGTGATGGGATATAATTCATTGTGGATAATGTTTTTGGGGGTTCCATTTTTATATAGGGGAATTCCATGTATCATTCATTGAATTTTCATACTCAACTATCTTTGTAAGAAAACATTTGAAAAAAATTATAATATCGGTTGTGTCAAGAGAAATTTAGATATCACCATTTACTTAATCGATGATCATTTTATAACTATTAAAAAAAGTGTTCTGAGGAGATCATTATTGGTTGGGTTTTGGATGTAATAATAATACCTAATACAAATTTTGAAAAATAAAAGAATGATAATCATAATATCATAGATTTTTCATTTATTTCATTTAATCTCAGACATTCATTTGTCTATTTTTTATTATCATGAAAATTACGTTGGAGATGAAAATCATTTTATAGCCTTGTATGATTTAAATCATTTACCATCATACCCTAAGCCTTACAGTCATTTCATAATTAATGATGAAGAACTTATGATTAATTTTGATCTCTATATTTTGTTGGTGGAGATTTTAGATTCCTTGAAATCCTATGATTAGTGGAATTTTCGTGAGCTATGTATTAGTTTATATTTAAAATTTCAACCTTGATAATGTTTGGAAATGTTTAAAATGTGGAAAAATGAATGTTTCATGCATATTAATAATGTATTTAAAAATAAAAATGTATGATTGAATACGTATGGATATTTCAAAATTAGAAAATTAAAAAAATTGGTGGACATGGATTTTGAAAAAAATTGAGGTGTCGATAAATTTTCTACATGTGATACATGAACAATTAATTTTCCATTCAATATATTTGATTTAATGAAATTTAATTTGATGCATGGTAAGGTTAATTTTCTCTATAGTATGTTGATATTCCATATTTAATGACAATTATGAATTCATCTATGGGGGTATTTTATATGTGTATTTCATTTAAACATTTCAGAGTATTTTAATGTATTTATTTATGTATTTAATTGATTATTCATGCCGATTTTCGAGTGATTTAACCTAATATTTGTTTCATATAATAAACAATATAGTTATGAAAAATGAATTTAGATGGTGAATTTTGGATCTTATAGACACTGATCATGCTATAAAAGTTTTGCGGATGATCATGGAGCACTTATGAGGCCAAAAACTGAAGAACAGAGTGGAAATTTGGCTTCCACAGTAGAAAATGGAATTGCACGTCATGTAATAATTAAATTATATTATAAGGACCCAGCCTTAAACCTTACTTAATATTTAATCTAACGAATAATTCACATTGAGGATCTTTTAAGGTTTAGAGTTTTAGATAATTTGGACGTGACCATTACATCTCAAAAGATTATAGAGTAGAAACTTCTACTATGTTTCCATAAAATAAAAACTCTCAAAAAGAAACATGTCTACTTCCATGTTTTAGGTAGCATGACTTTCCCTTGATCTAATCCTTGACCCTATTCCGTGTTACGACCTGTGAAAAACATTTCAAAAACATGGGATGAGCATAAAAATCTCAGAAAGGGATACACAATGAATGAAAACTGTTAGTTTTTCAAAACAACAAGTAAACCATGCATACTTTATCAAAGTTATAGCTTTCAACTTTTAGAAGTAGTAAAAAAACTCTTCAATGAATAAAAGATAATTACATACACTTTTTGTAACCAAAAGATTACCATGAAACCCATATAAAGAACACATAACATAAAAAGGTAACTTGGGACATAAACAAACTTAAATGGAATAACCATACGGTCTACTTCCACACATACTTAATGGAATAGCCATACGGACAAATTCCACACATACTTAATGGAATAGCCATATGTCCAACTTCCATACCCAATGCATTGGAGGTTATAATGTAACCACCCGTCCTAGTATTGACATCACCACCCGTCATAATGTCTAAGTACCATTATAAAATGATAATACAATAAACAAATATAATGGAAAGAAAACATTTCCACATTTTGATCACAATATATCACATAAATATATCGACATAAGAAATCCTTTATAAAAACCATTTTCAATAACAACATACATAAAAGAGTATATGGTATTTATTTCATTTAAATAACATTAAGGCTTGTTGAGGAAGCCAAAGACCAAATAATACTCGCGGCGGCGAAAAAGGTCATTGTCACCGCGTACGTTAAAAGAAACATTACTTTTTGTCATTTACTAAAACACTTCATATAAAAATATTCATTTTGAATAAAATTAAAATTCAAATGGGTTTATGCACTGTATAAAAGAAAGTTGTGTGTAAAACCAAATATGCCTCAATGAAAGGAGATTGAGACGAAGTCCCTTACAAAGTTGGTATCCTTAGATTAAGGATAAATCAATTACATGATTATGTGTGAAAAATACGAATACACAAAATATAAGTGGATATTAAGTGTAAAAAAATAAGAGGTCATTCACACATAATCATGGAAAAACAAAACCAATGACATATATATTTAACTCAATGGAATGAGATTGAGTTATGATTTCCGATACAAGTCTGTCTAAATGCCATAAGAATTTATCAATGATATTATTATGTGTATAAATAGTATATCCACACAAAGGTTTGTGGAAACAACAACATAGAGATTCCACACATAATCTTGGCATAATAAAATCAGGAATTAGAGGTTTAACCTAAAGAATTGAAAGTGGGTTAAGAAGTTCCCTTACAGAAATTCGACAGCCAAACGACGTCACATCAAAACTCATCAAACGAGTTGATGAGAGATAAAAAGGGTATATCATCACTTGGACATAAAATTTACATTAATAAAGATATATAAGAACATATCCTAACATAACAGTATGTGAATTAAAAGACATAACAAAAGAAGTTTTTTAAAAAGAGGAGGGTGAAAGGTTCCCTTACCGACTTGGATAACTTTCGAAACGTACACCCCATGGAAGAAGGGTCATACAATGAATATGTAAATACCCATAAATGAAATTATACTACACATAGTATATAATAATGGGAAGTACATACACCACTCAATGGAAATAGTGGGAAATGTAGCATAATTGTCACGGGAATAAAAGTGAGATGAAAAATCCCTTATGAAAACTCGGCAGCCTAACGACGCCACTTAAAGCTTCGAAAAATGGATTTATGAGATCAAATAGGGTCTCTCATCATATGAACATAAAAATTACAGTAGGATTAATATAAAAGAACATCCCAATCATAATAAATATGAGCTTAAGAGTAATGACATAAAATAGTGTACTTAAAAAGAAAGAGAGGGGTAGGATCCCTTACCTCGGGTCCGACTTGACTCGATCGTTCTTTAACATCATGAATAATAAACTTGAGTTAATTTATATTTTCTTAAGAACCTTTTTAAAGTTCATTATTCATTTTATATCACTTATTTCCATTTTATAAACATTACGCAATCATTTAAGTTAATAATGTTTGTTTTGTCGATATTTGGTTCTTAAGTCGAAAGTGAACTTCTTACAATTACATGTTGTTCATGTGGTCAAAGGTTCATTATATCCAGAATGGTATTCATGATTTGGATATCATATATATAATATATATCCAGCATATACATGTATTTATAATATTACATAATAATTTAGAGGTAAGAAATGAAATTCACCGTTCATGGATACGGTAAGCCGTACGTACGCATGCACACTACTTTCATTTCATTGTGATATTAATGGAATTAAAACTAAATGAGAGGTATGTATATTTTAATTCTAGAATTATATTCATCATTTCTATGTAACATACATTATTTATATTCATTATAAATATGTACTTATAATAGTACATTACATTTGGGGATAAGAAATGAAATGCACCGTTCATGGAGACGGTAAGCCGTACGTACGCATGAACGCTACATTCATTTCTATCTCATATATTAATGGAAAGAAATAATAATTATATAGAGGTATATTATAATTCCAGTATAACATCATATATAATAACTTTAAATCCATCCTTAATACGTCCCACATATGGCATTAACGAATCACATCACTTTGAGGGGGCGATAGTCCGCACTTCCTAAAATGAAATTATCGTGTTTACCAAAATGGAAACCATAAAGTTAATCCACAAATGAAAAATAAAGAATCATAAGGAAAAAATAAACATAATATATATCATATATAAATATAGTTACATATTAATGGCCACCATTAAATGTGTTTAAAAGTAGATTGAAAAATCATCGTTCTGTGAGGAAAAAATTCGCTAACCACAGAAACTGTATGTTCTTTAACAATTAGATGTATATGTGGGTAAGTTTAGCTAGAATTATTCTTATAAAAACATCCTAGTATATTTAATATACTGGAGTTGTTACAAAAGAATTTAATAAAAAGAGTTTAGGGGGTGGAGAAGCAAAATAAAACAAAAGAACACAAGTGAAGACATCACGTTAAAATCGGTTAACTCTCTTAGATTTGAGATCAAAGGCTTCCTTGGGAAGTCTTTATCCCAATGTGAGGATTAAAGGAGTAATAGATGGATGTGGAGAGACAAAATGGGAAGGGTTTGGCCGAGCCAATGGCTTTGGAAGTGTGGGTAAGGTGGTAGAGGTGGGGGCCTTTTATAAGAGGAGAGGAGGGGCACTCTTGGAAAGTAAGGAAATGTTACTTTATTTTAGAATGAGATTCGGATTTTAATGGTCCCACATTGATTTTTTTCGAGGATAAGGTGATAAGGGTTAGAAATCCACCCATCCAATATGTTTTGGACATGTGTATGACATAGATGTCACATTATCATTTCATTTTATTTAAATCTTTTATTAATGAGGTAATCGCTGCATCATCATGATGTCATAACTAATTTAATTTATTTAATGTCTAAAAATTATAAAACAAATATCATAATGTGGGAAATCCTTTTATCTTTCCAATGACTATTTATATTAAAAAATCTTACTTCTATAACCCCATGTAAAAATTCATTTATTAAAACAACTCATGTTTGTGTCATTTTTAATTTTACATTAAATAAAAAGTTATTTATGTAATTTCCCAACCAAAGTGGCTCCATGGGGTCACCAAGTTGACCCATGGATTTTCTTGGTCGGCCATGACACATACAATAAGGGTAGGACATGTTTCAAGCTCATATCATATTATTAAAACATTATTTCTACCTTATTCTACACTACTTACCTCTAATCGCGATTAAAAACTTAATTAGTTACTATTCGCCAAAAAAATATTTTAATCCCATTGAACCACGTTTTACTTTTTAATGACAACCATGTATGTCAGATTTTTGAAATTCAAAACACAGTGGTGGAAATGTTTCATTTAAACGAAAAATCAGTTTCTTTAACTACCACTTAGTGGTTTCACTATTCATAAAAAACTAAAGTTTTCTGGAAAAATACAAAAAATTAACCCTAAGATATATTTGATATTAAAAATTAAAAAATGAAGTCCATTTTACAAAATTAAAAACATATAAGTTGCATTAATTAATTTAATAATTAATTCCCGAGGTGAAAACAAATACCATGTTTTTACGAAACAATAAGTATCAAAAGAATGACTCTAGTTTAAGTCCAATTTCAAGATGAAATTAACAGAAACGACCACTATTGGATTAAAAGGTAAAAATATATTATAATTTAACTTTAAATCCAATTCAAAAGATAATATAATCATATAAATAAATTAGATTAAAAATATATTTTGAATTAAAATACAACATTTTTCACTATTCATTAAAAAACGAACTTTATCAGAAAAATACAAAAAATATACACAATGTAAATTTTGATGTCCCGATTCTAAAGAAGAACTTTATTTTGTCAAATATAACACATAAAATTGTCAAAAAGTGGATTCAAAAGAGGTTCTCCATCAAAAGGCGGTTAATCGACCGTTTAAAGAATATTAGAATGTTTATGCTTAAAAATTGGATTCATTCTCATTTTCAATCCTCTAACATTTATTGTAAAGAGTAAAAATATTTGACAAACATACATAATAATTTTTTAGTTAGTTTCGTTCTTTCCCGCCATTACAATGGCTAGGCGTTAACTACCATTTAAAATAATATTATTTTATTATTAGAGTGCAATGTAAGATTTCAAAGGAACTCGTTGTTGCATATTGGGTACGCCATCGAGCATAGCGTTCCATTTAAATTAATATTAAACTATCACTTTATAAGAAAGAAAGGGAAGTACAATGGTCACCCGTGTTAACCCATACTAGGATTCCATGTATGAAAATATGTACATGGAGGAAAAAAACAAAGGGTCATGTTCTGATGGAGAGTGATAATAAACATTTCTAGGAGAAAGTTAACCATAAGAAAATCGCAAACTTGTGATGGGTTAAACGGTATTGGATTCCCCAGTAAGAAAAGCTAATGGACAACATTTTTTTAGTTACTTTTCGTTGAGGAATTTATTTTTGAGCTTAACTAAAACATAAGGAAACAAAATTACTTGTCATGTTGACTTTCAAATTTTACTAGATTTTCTTACACGAACTCATATTTTCTCCAAAAGATGAGTATTTAGGAGTATTTTTTTACATTAAGAGAGCTATAATCAACTTCTAGAGAATCACCTAACCAAAAAAATAGAACTATATACTTCCCATGTCTTTAGACATTAACCAAAACCAATAACAAAAAGGTTAGTACAAGATCAGATAATCCAAAAAAGGATGACCCTTTATAAAAAAAAATATTCTTAATCTCCAAAATTTTTCCAACAAAACCCAAAGTTTAACGAGGAACATTCGATAAAAAATTTTTCCATAAAAGTATTGAAATTAAACCAAACTAATATTGAATCCCAAATATTTTAAGGATTTAATGTCATAGTCTTCCAAGGTACAAATTAAATTTTATCTCCAAATAACATCAGTTGCTCTTAAATTCTCATATTGAAAAGTAATTAACCTAATCACATATCCTTGATGATATGTTATTCATTTCCATAGATAACCCAAACTAAACATACTCTTGATTACTAAAATCATCTAACTAAAAAGAATTAGTCAAACTAACCAGGGACTTCACGTAGTCCAGTGGTAGGCGATAAATACCAGTCACACTTTGGTTGTGGGTTCGATTCCCGTAGCTTTATCCGACGCGAAGGGTTGTCACACGGTCTACATGTTGTCCTTTTTACAAAACTATATAATTTTTAAAACATTCCCCAAAATGAGATAAAATCTTCAAAAATAATCATAACATATTTTAACCTCAAGTTTATCTCATGCCTTTCACTTTCCATCGTAACATATAATAACCTAAAATTACCTCAAAAGTAATGATCATATAAACTCTAATGGTTACCTTTATAATTATTACCTGAACTTCCACATCGATTGGTCATCTTGTACATGATGCATTACAGATCATACCAAGGTTCAAGTGGTTGATCATGAATCCTTGATAGTTGGTTTAGAACAACCACCAGTTTCCTCATTGAATCCCCCATTTTATCTAGTATCTCAATCAGAGAACCACCACAGTTTCCTTCAAACCTGTTGTCACTTTGGTGCCTACTAGATCCATCCATTCACTAAAAATAGAAATGTCAGTGTGAGTATATCAAAAAAACCATCATGTACTAATGATGAAGATAAACACTAAGATATACTTACTCATTCACTTTATCTAAAACTATGACTCTTTCTGAAATTCTAACAATTATGGTAATGTCACTTATTCTTAAATAATAGCCTAACCTCTAAAGTTATCTATACCAACCTTTGATACCAACTATAAGGCCCCATCCTTAAACCTTACTTAATATTGAATTAAATGAATAATTCACATTGATGATCTTTTCAGGTTTAGAGTTTTAGAGAATTAGGACGTGACCATTACATCTCAAAATATTATAGAGTAGAAACTTCTACTAAGCTTCCATAAAATAAAAACTCTTAAAAAGAAACATTTATAGTTCCATGTTTTAGGTAGCATGACTTTCCCTTGATCACATCCTTGACCATATTCTGTGTTATGTCCTGTGAAAAACATTACAAAAACTTGGGATGAGCATAAAAAGCTCAGTAAGGGATACACGAAGAATGAAAACTCTTAGTTTTTCAAAACAACAAGTAAACCATGTATACTTAATCAAAGTAACACCTTTCAACTTTTAGAACTAGTAAAAAAAACTCTTCAATGAATAAATGATCATTACTTACCCTTTTTGTAACCAAAAGATTACCATAAAACTCATATAAGGAACACATAACATAAAAAGGTAACTTGGGACATAAACATACTTAAATGGAATAACCATACGGTTGACTTCCACACATACTTAATGGAATATCCATATGGCCGACTTCCACACATACTTAATGGAATAGCCATATGGCCAACTTCCAAACTCAATGCATTGGAGGTTATAACGTAACCAACCATCCTGGTATTCACGACACCACCCATCATAATTTCCAAGTAGCATTATAAAATCATAAGACAATAAACAAATATAATGGAAAGAAAACATTTCCACATTTCTGTCACAATATATAACTTAAATATATCGACATAACAAATCCTTTATAAAAACCATTTTAAATACCAATATACATAAAAGAGTATATGGTATTTATTTCATTTAAAAAAACATTAAGGCTTGTTGAGGAAGCCAATGACCAAATAATACTCGCGGTGGCGGAAAAGGTTGTTGTCACCGCGTACGTTAAAAGAAACATTCCTTTTTTTCATTTAGTAAAACGATTCGTATAAAAATATTCCTTTTGAATAAAATTAAAATTCAAAGGGGTTTATGCACCGTATAAAATAAAGTTGTGTGTAAAACCAAATATGCCTCAATGAAAGGATATTGAGACGAAGTCCCTTACAAAGTCGGTATCCTTAGATTAAGGATAAATCAATTATATGATTATGTGTGACAAATACGAATAAACAAAATATAAGTGGATATTAAGTGTAAAACAATCAGAGGTCATTCACATATAATCATGGAAAAACAAAACCAAGGACATAGATATTTAACTTAATGAAATGAGATTGAGTTATGGTTTCCGATATAAGTCCGTCTAAATGACATAAGAATTTATAAATGAGATGATTATGTGTAGAAATAGTATATCCACACAAAGGTTTGTGGAAACTACAACATAGAGATTCCACACATAATCTTGGCATAATAAAATCAAGAATTAGAGGTTTAACCCAAAGAATTGAAAGTGGGTTAAGAAGTTCCCTTACAGAAATTCGACAACCTAACAACGTCACTTCAAAACTCATAAAATGAGTTGATTAGAGATAAAAAGGGTATCTAATCACTTGGAAATAAAATTTAAATTAATAAGGATATATAAGAACATATCCCAACATAATATTATGTGAATTAAAATACATAAAAAAAGATGTTTTTTAAAAAGTGGAGGGTGAAAGGTTCCCTTACCGACTTGGGTAACTTTCGAAACGTACACCCCATGGAAGAAGGGTCATACAATGAAGATGTAAATACCCATAAATGAAATTATACTACACAAAGTGTATAATAATGGGAATTACATACACCACTCAAAGGAAATAGTGGAAAATGTCGCATAAATGTCACGGGAATAAAAGTGAGATGAAAAATCCCTTACAAAAACTCGGCAGCCTAACGACACCACTTAAAGCTTCCAAAAATTGATTTATGAGATCAAATATGGTCTCTCATCATAGGAAAATAAAAATTACAGTAGGATTAATATAAAATAACATCCCAATCATAAGAAATATGATCTTAAAAGGAATTACATAAAAGAGTGTACTTAAAAAGAAAGAGAGGGGTAGGATCCCTTACCTCGGGTCCGACTTGACTCGATCGTTCTTTAACGTCCTGAATAATAATATTGAGTAAATTTATATTTCATTAAGAACCTTTTTCAAATAAATTATTCCTTTTATATTACTTATTTCCATTTTATAAACATTATGTAATCATTTATGTTAATAATGTTTGTTTTGACGATATTTGGTTCTTAAGTCGAATGTGAACTTCTCACAATTACATGTTGTTCGTGTGGTCAAAGGATCATTATATCCAGAATGATATTCATGATTTGGATATCATATATATCATATATATCCAGCATATACATGTATTTATAATATTACATAATCATTTAGAGGTAAGTAATGAAATGCACCGTTCATGGAGACGGTAAGCCGTACGTACGCATGAATGCTACTTTCATTTCTTTGTCATATTAATGGAATTAAAACTAAATGAGAGGTATGTATATTTTAATTCCAGAATTATATTCATAATTTATATGTAACATACATTATATATATCCATTATAAATATGTACTTATAATAGTACATTACATTTGGGTATAAGAAATGAAATGCACCGTTCATGGAGACGGTAAGCCGTACGTACACATGAACACTAATTTAATTTCTATCTCATAAATTAATGGAAGGAAATAATAATGATATAGAGGTATATTATAATTCCAGTATTACATCATATATAATAACTTTAAATACATCCTTTATACGTCTCACATATGGCATTAACGAATCACATCACTTTGAGGGGGCGGTAGTCCGCACTTCCTAAAATGAAATTATCGTGTTTACCCACAATGGAAACCATAAAGGTAAACCACAAATGAAAAATAAAGAAGCATAAGGAAAACATAAACATAATATATATCATATATAAATAGAGTGACATCTTAATGGCCACCATTAAAGGTGTTTAAAAGAAGATTGAACAATCATCGTTTCGTGAGGCACAAATTCGCCAACCACAGAAATAGTATGTTCTTTAACCATTAGATATAGATGTGTGTAAGTGTAGCTCGAAATATTCTTATAAAAACATCCTAGTATATTGAAGATACTGTAGTTTTTATAAAATAAATGAATAAAAAGATTTTAGGGGGTTGGAGATGCAAAATAATACAAAAGAACACAAGTGAAGACATCGCCTTAAAATCGGGTAACTCACTTAGATTTGAGCTCAAAGGCTTCCTTGGGAAGAATTCAGCCCAAAGTGAGGTTTCAAAGAGTAATAGAGGGATGTGGAGAGACAAAATGGGCTGGGGTTGGCGGAGTCAAAGGCTTTGGAAGTGTGGTTAAGGTGGTAGAGGTGGGGGCCTTTTATAAGAGGAGAGGAGGGGAACTCTTGGAAAGTAAGGAAATGTTACTTTATTTTAGAATGCTTTTCAGATTTTAATGGTCCCGCATTGATGTGTTTCGAGGATAATGTCATAATGGTTATACATCCACCCATCCAATAGGTTTTGTACATGTGTAGGTCACATATTTTACATTATCATTTCATTTTTTTAAATCCTTTATTAATGAGTTAATCGATGCATCATCATGATGTCATAAATCATTTAATTTACTTAATGTCTAAAAATTATAAAAAAAAATATAATGATGTAGGAAATCTTTTTAGGTTTACAATGAATATTTATAGTCAAAAATATGACTTGTATAACTCCATGTAAAAATTGATTTATTAAAACAACTCATGTTTGTGTCATTTTTAATTTTACATTAAATAAAAAATTATTTATGTCATTTCCCAACCAAAGTGACTCCATGGGGTCCCCAAGTTGACCCATGAATTTTATTGGTCGCCCATGACACATCCAATAATGGTAGGACATGTGTCAAGCTCATATCATATTATTAAAACATTATTTTTACCTTAAACTACACTAATTACCTCTAATCGCGATTAAAAACTTAATAAGTTACTATTCGCCAAAAAATTATTTTAATCCCATTGAACCACATTTTACTTCTTAATGACAATAATATATGTTGGATTTTTGAAATTCAAAACACAGAGGTGGCAAAGTTTCATTTAAACGAAAAATTAGTTTCTTTAACTACCACTTAGTGGTTTCACTATTCATCAAAATTGAAGTTTTCCAGAAAAATAAAAAAAAATTCACCCTAAGATATATTTTATATTAAGAATTCAAAAATGAAGTCTATTTTACAAAATTAAAAATATATAAGTTGCATTAATTAATTTAATAATTAATTTCCGCTATCAAAACAAATAGCGTGTTTTTAAGAAACAATAAGTATCAAAAGATTGACTCCAGTTTAAGTCCAATTTCAAGATAAAATTAATTCCAACGACCAGTATTGGATTAAAAGGTAAAAATATATTATAATTGAACTTTAAAACCAATTAAAAAGATAATATAATCATATAAATAAATTAGATTAAAAAGAGGTTTTGAATTAAAATTCAACATTTTTCACTATTCATTAAAAAATGAACTTTATCGGAAGAATACCAAAAATTTACACAATGTAAATTTTGATGGCCCGATTCTAAAGAAGAATTTTATTTTTTAAAATATAACACATAAAATTTTCAAAAAGTGGATTTAAAAGAGGTTCTCCATCAAAAGGCGGTTAATCGACCTTTTAAATAATATTAGAATGATTATACTTAAAAATTGGATTCATTCGCATTTTCAATCCTCTAACATTTATTGTAAAGAATAAAAATATTTGACAAACATACATAATCATTTTTTAGTTAGTTTCGTTCTTTCCCACCATTACAATGGCTAGAATTTAACTACCATTTAAAATAATATTATTTTATTATTAGAGTGCGACGTAAGATTTCAAAGGAACTCGTTGTCGCGTATTGGGTACGCCATCGAGCATATCGTTCCCTTTAAAGTAATGTTAATATTTTTTTTTTTCACAAATAGGGATAAATATAAAAATTTAATATTGTTTATTTACCTAGGGTGTTACATATATTTACCAGTGCACATTGTAAAATTAAGGACACTTCATGGATTGAATTTTTGAAAAATAGAAAATTACATGTTGTGTAACTTTAATGATGAGATTTTTTTCATACAGATTCAAAAAAATACAATTTTTGACCATATATCTAACCTAAAAATCACCTTGGACAACCATCATACCATTCCTATTTGGATTTAAGTAATTAAAAATCCATGATGAATCCTAAAAATGATTTTTAGGCTACATATATTAGAGTTTTATGATATAGATCTTCTAGAGACCAATGCTCAAAGTGAGATTTTGCGCCCTCCTTGAGGTATTTTTTTAGTATTCATTATGTTTTATTTTAATTTTTTCCTTCTATATTATTCTATCATTACTAGTATGAGGTGGTAAATATAAATTTTCTTATGGTAATGTAATAAAAGAGGGAAGGAGTCATTTGTATTATTTTATTTATTTTATTCATGTATATGGTTTTTGTAATTTATTCTTTAACTTCAAGTCCGTTTTTTTAATTTATCTCGAATTTTGATAATTAAAATAAAGGATCCATAGATTTTCAAAAATTTAAACACTAAATGATTCATGATCATTGATGAATTTTCGGAAAATCAAATTTTAAAAAGGTATCGGGAGACACTCAATTAAACAGAACTCTATTTTATCAGACCATGGGAAATACGATATTACTACATATAAGGGAGATACCATGATCATTATATCTTAATCATATTGAATATGAAAAAAATAATAAATTAATAAACATATTTTATTCACTAAAATTTCACTCGTGCTATGAAATTAAAATCCCCTTATGGATCTAGATCAAAATCCTCCAATAGAAACATCATATTCCTTATTTTTATATGCTTAAACTAGGCTCTAGAATTAATGAATTACACAATGGAGTGGTCCAATGGTTGTCTAGGGTGATTTCCACTTCTGTGTTTTAGTGAATTAATGAATATTCAGTGAATATGGCGGAACATTCCCATCAGGGCAGTTACAACATGTGTAATTCTCTATTTTTTACAAAATCACTTCACAATGTTTCATTCATGTCACCATGTGAAATGGTACATTTTCTGTTATTATTACACAATGGTTAGTTCCAATTTCCTACTCCAAAATCCTTTTTTCTCCTTGGTTCATCATTTTTAGGCATAAGAAGTGATCCATGATAATCCAAAAACAATTGGTGTCATGCTAAGTGTATGTAGGCTCTAGAATTCACCATTTTCATTTTATTTTAATAAATCTATGTTCCATCACAAAAAACAAAAAAATGGGATAAATATATCAAAAGTTTTTATGAATAATCAATCAAATACATAAAAAAATACATTAAAACAATCTAAAGAGTATTCATGAAATACATGTATCATGTTTATTACAAAAAACATAAAATTAACATGGAATTGTTAAAAAACAAGTAATAAAAGGGAAAATGAAAATTATATAAGGACTTATAGATATGTTTAATTTTCATTAATTGATGTATAATAATGTAATATTTTTTATACATGAAATTTAGTCATGTATTTTGGATTACAATAATTATGGTAAGTGGTTCTTGTCTCACTTTTTACTTCTATTTGACAAGTTAGATAATCACAACCAATTCATTTTTTGTCGGGCATATACTAACCATGATGTTAATTTATGATTCTTATACATAAATATTATTTGTATTTAAATATACATTTTTATCTATTTTTCATGTAGAATATTTTTCAATGATACTTTTTTGGTAATTATTTTATGTTACAATCGCATCGTTTCTCAAGATTCTTTATGTTCATATTTCTAATTATAGAATACTCTAATACATCCCTCAGGAAACAAATTTCATTTATTATCTTCTTGATATTCTAGAATAATAAATATTCTCAAAAAACATTATTCAGTCATTTTACTAAATAGTTTATCATAATGTTTTTAAGAAAACTATCATTATTTATATTTTATGTAGAAAATTACTTGTGTTCAAAATTCTTGATTTCTAAATATTCTCTCCAAATATAATTTTCCATTTTTAAATTAATTTATTAAAGTTATTTTTACACATGAATAACTTTTTTAAAAAATATTTTTTTAATTGAATTTTCATTTTGTTTTCTCAAAAATAAATATTTTCCATTAATCAAAAATGTAAAATGAATATTTTTTTTATCACAGAATATATAAATAGTATTTCCCACCATCCTAACCACTCAATGCTTTCAATATTCCTATACATTTTAAGAAATTTGTTTTCAATGAAAAATTTCCCTCAGTATTTGGGCCAAATAATCAATTTTAAATAAATTATTTCAAAATGAAATGGATTTTATAAATATTTTATATTTTAAAATTCAATTTCAAAAAAGAGAGTATAAATTAAATAAGAAATGTTTTAAATGATTTTTTAAAACATCCTTTATATGATTTCAATGTAATTTCAAAAGTACATGATTCTAAAAATGTTTTCTGTTTTAAGAAGTGATGTTTTAATAAAGTTAATTTCCTATAAGTAATGTTCCATGTGATCATTATAAATCCTTCTCCACATAAGATGAAATATGTTTCAGTTGATAATGCTTTATTGGGGATTTGATCCATGGATTACATTCTTATTCTATCACTGAATTTTAAATGTTTATGATGAAATATTATTAATGAAATTCATTTCTACTCCATGGGTTATACCATGATAATATTCATATAAAACATACTTTCTTTTGCCTATATCATTCATTGATGATACAAGGAAAATATTATAAAACATGTTTCATCACCAAGGGTTATGGTATGATAAAATGACTATGAAACTAATTTCATTTCATGGGTTCTTACATAATGATGTAATATGATCTTTTGGAATACAAATTTATGTGATGCAATCCCATCATAGGGCATAATCAAAAGTAATTATATTAATTTTTCCTAATAAAGCATATTCACTGACTAGGTTCATCTTCCTTGAGGAGCTTCTCAGTTTGTTTACTCACTTATTCTAAATATACAAAATATTTTTTATTGTTATTTTTATTAATTTTTAAAATAAATAAAAAATCATTTGGAAGATTCGATATTTAAAAAAATAGCATGAAAATTGATAATTTAAAATTACATGAAAAATAGATATAATGATTTAAGGAAAGAAAAAATATGTTTTCTGGGATTTCTTTATGTTTCAATCAATACTATACATTGAAATTTTGATTTTGGAATAATAATTCAAACATAAATAATCATGTTTGATTTACTATTCTTTATTTAGACATGTTATTTATTTTTTAAAGCCCAGGAAATAATAATTTCATGTCGTTCTATAATCATGTTTTGATATACACCTCAGTCTAGGGAGTTCCAACTTCCATGGCGATGACCTATTGATGATGTTTCATCAATTGATTATCTCAGAAAAATGAGTGAAGAACTATACAATGGAGAGCGGTAAAAGAGATTAAATAAGTAAATATAGTTAGATTGATTTTCATGTAATTTGGGGAAATCACGACATCAGGGAAATTCACCACAAACATTTTTTTATGCTGATTTCTATGTATAATATTTTAATTAAATGTTTATGGAAATTCATGAACACCTTGAACTCTCACTAGGCCAAGCCTTTGGTTAAACATCCCATTTATGAGAGTTAGATACCACAATAGTGGAAGTGAACAAAATTGAATATAGAGGGAAATCGATTAAATGAAAGAATAATTTAAATTAAATTGGGGAGAGAGAATAAAATAATAAACTACAAATATAATAGGGATGATATATAGAGAATAATTTATAATAGAAGAAAATAAAAGAAAATAAATTAAATTTAAATAGAGTATAATGAAGGTAAAAATAATTATAATAATATTCTTTATTATTGTTATTATATTTAAGATGATGTATTTTAAGGAGAGGAAAAAGATCATTATGAAGTAATTTTAAAACAAGAATGTAATATTAAAATATTATATAAAAATAGTAATAATAAAATTATTATTATTGTTATAATACTAATAATTTAAAATAAGAAAATTAAAATAGAGGGAAGATGGAATTATTTGTGTGGAAATAAATAGCGTCAATTGATTAATTGAAACTAAATTAAAATTGAAATTACACTTTGAAATTAAAAAAAATTAAAACAAAAAAATAAAACAAAGATGAAAGGAGGGGGAGAACAGAATGTTGAAGTAGGCCTCCCATGGTGTAGATCTCATCCTCAGTTCCCCAGATTGAATGGGATGGATTAGAATGATTTGGGAAGTATGAGAAGTCCTCATTTTATAGGACATAATTTCACTTCAAATGATTCATCATGTTAGACCCCCCTAATGGATGATTGATGCATTGAATCCTTTATAAAATTTGTTCATATATGTCTTTCACATATCGTCACCTAATTTCAGAATTTTATTACATGATTAGAGAGTTTAATAAATACTTCATTATGATAATTTAATCTACCCAGAAATAATCTCCATATTCAATACCTCCAGTTTCACATGAATTAAGGGCCTTGAAAACATATGACTCATGCATGGACACCATTATTAAATTTCATAAGAAAAATCGTGAGTTTATCAATTCCAATTCAAAGAAAATTTGGGAATTACAATTAATGGATATAGTTCCATAATAAAAAATATACATATATATGAAATTCTTTGATAGCCCAAATTATAATCTAGATTTGGGCATCAAAATAGTGGATTTAGCATTGGGTATATACGAATGGAATGAAGGCCATGATGTATATAATTATAAAAATAAATAAATTCATTGTTTTGATAAGTATATAATAATTTATAACATAAATACTAAATTAATTTAAAAAAGTTAAATAAAATAATAATAATATTTTTTATTGGGCTCAAAATACCAAAGAAATAATAAATTTGAGAATTTCACATAACATAACACTTCTACAAGATTAGAAATAATGAAATTAATAGTAAAATAATGTAAAATATTTGTTCTGTCAATTCCCCCACACATAAATCATTATTATCATCCTGAATAATATATCATAAATTAAAACTAAAGGGCAGCAATGTTATCTAAAATTCAAATTTCAATTAAATATAATAAAAAAATCATCAATATCAAATAAATTTTCAAATTCCACATAAAATATCTATTCACCTTTCTATTTTAAAAGTAATATAAAATTAATTTATTTTTCTTTTACCATTTGAAAAATGATGGAACATGTAATTTTACTTATTCAATCTCATAAATTCATTATTATTAATCATGAAAAATCATGATCTACCTCACTATTTAATATTTTCTCACATTACCCATAATAAAATCATGTATCATTATTCTAATATCATGAGAACAAGCTTCGTATCCATAATCTAGTAAGAGAACAACTTT
Organism: Viscum album; assembly: GCA_963277665.1. Classification (NCBI taxonomy): domain Eukaryota; kingdom Viridiplantae; phylum Streptophyta; class Magnoliopsida; order Santalales; family Viscaceae; genus Viscum; species Viscum album. The sequence continues at coordinate 408,126,825 of OY728153.1, read as the reverse complement.
CTCCACTTTTTAAAGAGAAAATGCACATAAAATCATGACATCTTGGAATCAATGATCTAATTTCTCTCAGGCATATGGTGTGTAGGATATGATATTAAAAATTAAATCTAAAGGAGAAGGTTTATTTCTAAAATAATAATGCATGATATTCAATGAAAATTTTTAATGACATTCTCCCCTTAAATTTTAATCAACTCCAAACTTCCCCAAAACTAGGAAGTAAAGATTATGTTCTGTTTAAGAATAAAGAATAATTTCTTCCTTATCTTGAATATATATATATATATTATTTTTGAATTTTTTTTAAATAAATTCTATGATCTATTATATTTTTTTTGAAATGTTATGATTTTTAATAAACCTCACATCCACGACCAAATAAATTGTGATATAAAGCATTGGTCTAGTAATTGTAATTTTTGGTTTACCCAAATCACAACCCATATTTCTCATTTTTTGGTTATTTTTGTCATTTTCTTTATTTATATTCAATAGGGAAAAATAAATAGTGTAAAATGAATTATTCCACACGATTTTAAAATTCCCACAATAATCACCAACACAATTCTTCTTAAATATTTAAATCCTCCCATTTTACTTGATTACCTTCACCCACACATTTCAATATTCAAATATCTATGAATTAATAAGATTAGGGTAGGAATGGATAAACATTTCATAAAACATGGTTGGTCACTATAAATTTCCTTCAAGATCTCTATGGGATAAATAACGATAGACGTAAATGTTTTATTATATGGTTATGGGGCTTTTAAAAGGATGCCAATATCCTTTTAAATTTTTTTCATTGTCATTACTTTGAAAAGATTAAATTTAAGTTCAATCATGTGTAATGTCCCAATATCACATAAAAATTTGATCAATAATACATTTGAAAGTACTTTCTCTAGAGTCTTATTGGTAATGCCTCAAATTATTTGGGATAATCATTTAATGCATTATTAATTTTAAAAAATTAAATTCACATGAATTCGTGAAATTTCCAATCATGTAAAATGGATCTGAAATTTCATTTAATTGAATCAATTAATTTTCATAAATTAAGAGTCCTAATTTCAATATCCATGCTTCACTTTAATAATTTAATTTTCCATTTTCCTCCTTCAATATCATTAACATTGATATCTAAATCATGGAATCAAGGGATTCTTAATAATATAATGTCTCCTAGACTTGTTATGTAAAGCCTAATCCAATTATTATCATGAAATTTCACTTTAATGATAAAAACATAATTTGGAAAACGATGTAATATTTTTAAATGTTTATAAAAGAAAAATAAACTCATGTTCCCATGAATCTTAGCACTTATCTTCCATTTTTTTTGCTTCATTTTCCCATTTATGATACATAAAATATCGATACTTAGCTAAGCATAAGGATCATGTCATTAAATATTAAAAAGATTTAATGGAGTGGGTTGCATGATGAACAACTTAATAAGACATGAAATTGAAATATAAATTAATAGAAATCTTGTAAATATAAATCACAGTATGATCCCTCATATAGGACAAGAATTATTATTGCCTCCAGAGTGCAGTACCAACTGTTATCCAATGTCAGATTGTGGATGAAGCTTTATTGATTTGAACCACCACATGTGCCATTTCCCAGCTTGTGGATAATCCTTTTGGGTTATATATAATCTATGGATAGATAAATCTAGATCCCAACCCCTTAAAAATGTGGTATATATTTCATGGTAAGGGTAGGATTATTAATGGACCATCCTCTTACTTGGTTTCTACTTGGTCTACCACTATATCTTCTAGTGTTTTCTCCACATAGTTGGCAAGGATTTTAATTTCAATATTTGGGTTACAATGCATTTTTCTTTAGTTATAATTTAAAAATGATAACTGTAAATAATAAATCACCTTTTCAATATGATTATCATCTAATCGGAATTCAACAATATCATCCACTTGTATAACTTTGTGCGCATTATCTAATCAATGTTCAATAAAATCATGGATCTTCATGTGTTTTACAGTAAGTTAATATTTTTTTTCATCATATATATCCATAGAAAAATGTGAGTCAGGATAATATATAAATTGGAAATGGAATGAAGTGACAATAAATTCAGTTTCAATGATATTCGAAGATAAAGAGTTCACAAATGGAGCGATTCCCTGAATTTGTTGTGATTAAATCTCATCTTCAATTGAATGTCCCTATTGGATTTGATCTTTATTGGGTAAAGGTTTGTACATAGGATCCTATATACTTACATTTAATTACACCAATTTGGTACCTTATTCATCTTACAGGGTTATAAATATATTCAATGGTGGTGTATATTATTATTTTTAATGAATTGGGTAATCATGTTTCATTTTTATTTCTTCCCATTTTCTCCAAAATTTATCTGAATTCACATGATTTCCCACTTGTAAATTTAAAAAAAACGGTCTTTATATATCTCTTTTTGGAATGGTTGAGTGAGGGGGGATAAATATTTAGTTACCTCCATATTTACCTCATCGGGTTATTAAATTTCCAATATGAGTGGTGAAATTTCTTCCCCTACTTGCTTAGTTTCTTTATTAGGATCATGGTTGGTTTTCTCCATTAATATATAAACATATTAAAACATTCTATCAACTTTTCCAATCAGTATTATATGATATCTCTATCTTCTTATTCCTAAACACTATTATTATCATCAACATTTAGTTGAAGTTGTTGTTTCTGTTATTTCACCTATATGTAATCTTCATGAACATAATAATATTTATTTAAATGAATCATAGATATAGAAATATTTTTATAAATAAAAAATGATAATCAATCTACATTTAAATAAAATAATAAATATGTAAAATACTAATTAGCTCCTCGAAAAAGGTGCCAGTTTTGAACCATGTCAGTCACAGGGTATGATAAAAAGCAGTTGTATTAATTTTTTCTAATATAGATTAATAGATGACAAGGTTCATCTCACATGAGGAGCTTATAAATTTGATCCCTCATGTATTATAAATAAAAAACAAATTTATTTTTTTGTTTTTATTAATTTATTAATGTAATAATAAATCAATTGGGTATTTAATATTTAAAATAATGATATGTAAAATGATAATTTAAACAAAGATTCAATCTAGAGAGAATAAGTTAAGGTAACAAAGAACATCATTTTTAGGTGTTTTTTAAGGTTAGATAATTATTATCCTTTATATTTTTTATTTTAGTTTTATAATCCAAACATGATATCTAGTGTTTTAATTATAATTATTTATTTAGAAATTTTGTAAATTTTGAGAGCCCAAGAACATTAAATTCCACCTTCACCAATAATCATGGTTGATGACATGACTTAGTCTAGGATGTGCATCTTCCATGACCGAGAACTATCAATTTTGTTTCATCGATTAAATAGATCAACACAAACTGGTGAATAAATAAACAATTAAAACTATGAAAAGTGATTAAATAAAAGAATAGTGATATATTGAGTTGCATGTCATTGGATACAGTCACCACATCAGAGAAATTTTCCTCACCCATGAATGATACCCAATTATATATACAAACATAATATTAATACTTAAATAAAATTAATTAACAACTTATGTTCCTCCAATCCATTCCATGGGGTCAACCTCACAATTCAAGGAGTAAGAGATCACAATAGTGGAAGTGAGAAGAATAGAATATGAATAAAAATAGAATAAAATAAATAATAATTTAAAACTAATTGGGGTAAGAAAATAAAAGAAAAATGTAAAAATTGAATAGGGATGAGAGTGAGAGATATAGTAAAATAAAATAGATGAAAAAAAGTAATAAAATTAAATTAATATACAATATAAAGTACATTAATATTTTAACAATGATTATTATATTTATTATTATTATATTTAAGAGAATATTTTTATTAAATATGTTAGAAGATTGAAAATGATAAAATAATTTTAAAATAAAAATTTTATAATAATATTTTAAATAATAATAATTTAAATGAATGAAATTAAAATAATGAGAAGAATGGTATATATGGGTGGAAACATAATGCATGAATTTTCACATTTAAACTCAATTAAAAATTAAATTACAATTTTAAATAGTACAAAACTAAACCAAAAAAATAATGAAGTTAGGAGGGGGAGAAAAAAATGCAGTGGGAAAACTACCTCACTGGAGATCTCCTCCATGGTTCCCCGAATGGAATGGGAAGGATTTGAATCCTTTAGGAAGGAGGATCTATCCTACTATTATCAGCCATAATTTCACATTGATTGTTTCCATGGGTTATACCTCTTAAATGATGAATTAACACATTCACTCCTTCATGAATGTCGATCATAAATATATTGAACATATCCCTACCAAATATTTCCATGTTAAGAAATTTGTAGAGGGGTTTATACCCATTTCAATCCTAGAAATTAAGCTTCCTAGATAGACTCTCTGTATTTCATGTCTCTGGTGTCTGATGCAGTAATTTATTACAAACAAATAATTCACAAATGGATTCCTTCATGAATTGTATTAAGAAATTTTGTTTTCATGTCCTCTTCTAATTTCAGTTCATTTGGTCCATCCAATAAATAGATATGTTCCCATTGTTTAAAATTGTTGGATCTGTAAACCATTTTGAAGGCCCAATCGTATGATGGTTTTAGGCTTTGAAATAAATGATTTACATTTGGTTACATAAGAATGAAATGAACCTCAAGATGTATAGAATCCTAAAAATATATGAATTCACAAATTGGCTAAGTATAGATTACTTTATTTCCCAAATACATAAATAATATAAATGATTAAAAATAAAAAATGGGCCATTTTTTTGATTAATCTTAAAATACAACTAAAATCATAAATGAAAGAATTTATTATATAATAATAATTTATTGGGACTATAAACATTGTAAATAAATGTAAAATTATAGAAAATATTTTTTTTCAATTCCACCATACATAAACCATGCTTTTACATAAGCATAAAATATTGACAATTAATATCAACATGAACCAATGTTACCAGGATTCAAATTTCAATGAAATATAACCAAAATATTATAAATATAAAATCTTAATTTTAAATTACCTAAATAACATCAATTTAATTTCCTATTTTACAATGAAATAGTAAATTATTTTATTTTACTTTTCCCTATAAGAAAATAATGCAACTTCTCCTTTCATTTATTCAATATCCTTAATTCAAATATTACAAATCATGATCTAACACAATTTTCAATATTTTCATTCATAACTCTAGATAAAACTCTGGTACAGTTATGCTCATTTCCAAAGAACATGATCCTTATCCAGGAACTTGTAAAAGATCTAATATCTCTACTTCCTAAAATCAATAAAACAAATAAAATCACGTGGCCTTGGAATCAAGGTTCAAATGACTCGGAGGATTTTGGTTGGTAGAACACGATGTTAAAAATTAAAGATCAAGTAGTGAGTTTATCTCTTGAAGAATAAATCATGATATTCAAATTAAATAATTAATGCAATTATCCCATTATATTTATATCAAATCCCAACATCTCTAGAATACCAAATTAAATACTATGATCACTTTATGCATAATAAATGATTTTTGTTGTCTCACGAGTATATATATATATATATATATATCATTTTCTTAAAATTCAATGATTGTTTTGAAATTATTATATTTATTTAGAAGTTATGATTTTAAATAAACCTCATATCCACCATCTATCCATGAATTATTGAAATCGTAGGTCTAGTAATGGTGATTTTGAGTTTTCCCAAATCCCAACCCATTTTATAATTTTTTTGGTTCTTTGTGTCATTTTAATTTTGTAAATTAAAAAGGGTAAACAATAGAGTACACATAATTATTTTACCACCATTTAAAATTTCCAATATAACCCCCCATACATCTTCCATTAAATGAAAAGAGTCCATCTTACAATGATTCCCTTCACTGCCACCATTAAACATTAAAATATCATGAAATTACATAGAGTAGTGTTTGAATCAATTAAAATGGATTGAAACAATTATCATCCCTATAAATTTAACTCATGGTCTCTATGGGATAAAGAATTATTGATGTAAATGGTGTATTTTAAGGAAAAATGTATTTTAAAAGGATGCTTAACTCATTTTAAAGGAGTTTTTTTCATAGTTATAGCTTCAAAAAGTTCAATTTAATGTTCTCAAATGTGACATAACCCAAGATCACTCAAGAAACTATGTTTAATAATATAATTGAATATACATAGTCTAGAAATATTATCAGAAATGGAACATATGATTTTGGACAATAACACAAGGAATGATTTATAGTGACCAATCAATTTAAATAAATATTATAAAATTCAATGAAATAAAAATGGTTGGGAGATTTAATTTTCATGTATAAATTAATTTCTATAAATCATGAGTCTTAATTTTAATATACACTCTTCACATAAATAATTCAATTTTCTATTTTACTCATTCAATAACATTACCATTGAAATATAAAACAATGTATCATAAGATTCTTATGAAACTCATTTCCTCGCGACACATTATGTTAAGAATAATCAATGTGTGTCATACAATTTCACTTTAAATATCAAATGATGATTCGAGAAAAAAAATATGGAAATTAAAACTATAAAAAATAAAAATTAACTCCCTTTACGATTAAACTTATTCTGTATCTACAACTATTTGAGGGTTCATTTTCCAATTTATGATCATATAAGATTGAATTAATCAATTGAGAAAAAGAATTATGTCATTATAGATAAAAATGTGAGGAGGGAGTGGGAAGAATTCAGAACCACTATATAATCAATGAAATTGAAATCTAAATTCATAGAAATAATGTATAGATAAATCATTGTATGATTCCCCGTAAAGGATCTGAATTTTTGTTTCTTCTAGATGGAAGTACCAGCTATTATCCAAAATCATATTTTAGATGATTCTTCTTTGAATTTAACCACCACATTTAGAATTTCCCATCTTCTCTGTAGTCCTTTTGGGTGAATAATGATCCATTTAGATACTACACCAGAACCCACCCTTTTACAATTAGGAATATCATTCATGTTTGGGGTAGGATAGTTTATGGATCATCCTCTTCCTTGAATGATACTTTTAAAAAAACCTTTTCTTATATTGTTGGATTCAAATAGGATACATAACATGTAATTTCAATAGTATGATTAAAATTTATTTCTATGGAGATATATATTAAACATGAAGATTGTAAATTATAAATCCTTTTTTAAATATGAACGGCCTTTGTATTGATGTCATAATGCTCAGCCACTTAGGTCGATTAATGGAACTTCTCAAATGAATGTTCAATAAATCAAAGAGCTCCATTTATTCCTCACCAACTACATGTTGAGATTAATCATCCTCCTCACTGAAAAAAAGTGAGTAAATAAAATCTATATAATCAAAATAGCAGGGAGTGATACTCAATTTAGTTTCTAAAAAATTTCAAAATAAGAGTTCATGAAAGATTCAACTCATTAAATAGGTTTGACTTGATTCTTTTCATCAAATGGATGTGCCTATTGGTTTCTATATTAAGTGGATAAAGGTTGGTAATCTATATCCTCCATCATTACATCAAATTCCACGAATTCAATGATTTATTATTTTTTTCAAGGTTATAGATATATTCAATTGTGGTTTCTCTTCTACATTTTAAGTAATTAGTTTATCATTTTTAATATCTATTTCATTTCATTTCCTCTAAAAGTTATCCAAATTCACATGAACTTCATTTTTTGAATTAATAGAAATGATATTTTATTTATCTTATATAGAAATGGTTGAGACAGGTGGAATGAATCATTAGGTATCACCACATTTACCACCTTAGTTTCTCCAATTTCAAATATGATTGGTAAAATTTCTTCGTCCGCATCCTCTGGTTTTTTTCAACGACTCAGGGTTGGGGTATCCAGTAATGCACAAATATTTTCAAATTATAATTTATCTATTATAATGACTTTATATATGTTTTACCCTATTTATTTCATATGATATCTATTATAACATTCTTTTTTTTCGTTGATTCACCTATGAGGAATCTACCCATGCATAAAAATATGAATTTTTATATATCATAGAAAGAAAACTGTTTTCACTAAAAAATAATGAAAACATATATAAAATGTTAAAATAGAAAAAATATGTAAACTACTAATTATCTCCCAGGAAATAGTGAAATTTTTAATTCACACATATCCATGGGATGTGTTCAAGAGAAATTATATTAATTTTCCCAAATTCATATGAGAGTCTGAAATGGGTCGTATCACTTGAAGAGCTTCTCAATTATTTCACTTACCCATTCTAAATCACATACACTAATTATTATTGTTGTTGTGATAAATTATTTAAAGTTAAAATAAATATTTTTGGGTTTTTAATATTTAAAAAATGGTATACAAAATAAGAATTAAATATAACTATAAAACATGACATAATGAGTTATGAAAAAAATATAATGGTTTTGGGGTTTAGTTTAAGATTCAATAATTATTATCCTTTTTATTTTTTATTTCAGTTTAATAATCCAAACATGATATATAATCATTAAATTACAAGTCATTATATAGAAATTTGGGACTTTTTAAGAGTCTTTGATATTTTAAATCCACCACCTACTATAATAAAGGATGATGAAACTCCAGGGTCTAGGTTGTGTAATATTCCATGAACAAACTCTATAGATGTTGTTTCATAAAATTATTATATCATATCCAATGTGTAATGAAAAACCAATGGAGAGGGGAAGTCACCATATTGGGGATATTTACCTCACCCATGATTGATACTCAATTCTATATGCAAATATAAAATTAATTGTCAATGAACATTAATTAACACCTTAACCTCACCCTGAGCCAAGCCACAGGGTCTGACTCTCATTAAAAAGAGAAAGAGGACATAATGGTAGAAGTTAGAAGAAGTGAAGAAGAACATAAATTGATTAAAAGAAATAATTATTTAAAAATAATTGGGGTGATAGAATAAAAGAATAAAATAAAAATTGAATTTGGATAAGAGGGAGAGATATATTAAAATAAAATAAATGAACATAATATAAAATAAAATAAATTTATATATAATATAAAGAATGATAAAATAATTATATTATTAAAAATAAAATTTCTTTTTATAATAATAATTATTATATTTACCGGAATATTTTTTTTAAAAAGAGATAATAATTAAATTGATAAAATAATTTTATCATAATAATGTTATAATAATAAATTATATAATTATAAGAATAAAATTTATATTTTTATTATTATAATACTAATAATGTAAAAGAAGAAAATTAATTGAAGGAGATGAGGGATGGTTTTCTATGGAAAACATTCATAAATTATTAAATTTACACTAAATAATAATTGAAATTACAATTTCATATAAACGAAAAAAGTAAATTAATGAAAAATGGAGGGTGAGAAAATAATTCAGCATCTGGCCTCCCTCGGTGGAGATATCCTTTTTGTTTCCCCTAATGAAATAGGGTGGATTGGAATCATTTGGGAAGGAGGAGGTCTCTTCCTTTTGTAGGCCATAATATCCCTTTAAATGTTTCCACATGTTATGTCCCATTAATTGATGACTCACATGAAAACTCCTAAATAAACGTTATTCATAACTATATTATGTATGCCCTGTCAAAATGTGAGAATATTTGGTAATTTTTAGAGAGAGTTATTCCATTTTCACTATGAGGATTTAATCTTTCCCAAAAAACACTACATAGTCCATGTCTCATATTTCCCATTCTTCAATAGCCTTACAAAGACCCGATTCACGCCTGGGATCCATTATGAATGTTGTTAATAAATATAGTGCACATATCCTCTCCATATTTCATCTCTTTTGATCCGTTCAATAATAATATATGGTCCCATAATAAAAAATCCCATGATATGTGAATTTTTTGAAGGCCAATTTTAAATTTATTTTTTGGGCATCGAATTTTAGATATAGATTTTGGTACAGAATAATGAAATGAAGCACATGATGTATAAAATCCTAAAAAGAAATAAATTCATGATTTTTATAAGTATGGAATATTTTATGTAATATATTCAACAAAAAATTAAAATAGTGGAAATTCAAAATATGTCATTTTTTCGAAAGAGCTCAAAATACAACTTAAATGATAAAATGAGACAATTTACTATGAAATAACACTTTCGTGATATTAAAAAAAATTAAATTCAATGTAATATTGTCTAAAATACTTTTTATTCCCATAAAATAACACTTTCTTGAGTAAAGGATTAAATCAAATAAAATAGAAGGTGTTGGAATATTTAGTGAACCAAATTTATTAATGGTATTTGTATACTTTTGTTTTAGTTTGAGTCAACCTTGACTACTATGATGTTTTTGAGAGTAAACCAACTCCATAATGAGGCATGGGATACAACTGGGGATGGAGGTGCGTCCCACCAAGGATTTGAAGCTATCCATAGATTTCCCAATTAATTTTTGGAAATTCCCTCATTAAACATGTTATTTTATTCATTCAACCTTATTTTTTTTACCCACGAATAAAGAAGTCTATGAAGGGTGAACTCAAATTATTAATAATTGTAAATGTATAAATTAAAAATTGAATTTTATCTTGGTTCATAATTATATATCATGGGTATGATTAAATAATAAAATTTCATGTGTATAACATGATAACAGTCATACCTATCAATAATTGGATCATCAATCAAGAAAAAATGGAATAATAAATTTTCATTGGAAAAAATCTTATATTTAATTAATTATGAGCCATGTGATATTAGTATTGGAAATAAATAACATTATAAACTAATTTAAACAATAGATAATAGGTACCATTTTCTCGGAAACATTATCTCTATATCGCTCTTTCAAATGGAATGGCCTATATGGCTGACTTCCATCATCAGAGTACCAAATGAATTGGTGGGCATTAATGTACCCACCCGTGCTTGGTTTGTCATGTAACAACCCACACATGGTTAGTAACATGAAAAAAGATACATGAATTATAATTGAAAAATAGTCATTATATAAAATTTCAATGAATGATATCGTAAATAAAGTTCATAGGGAATTCATTTGAACAAAATATCCTTTATTCTTCTTTTAATCAATTTAGGGTTAGATTAAATAATTAAAAAGAAGTAGGTTCTAGAAAAATCAAATCGAAACATTATTATAATTTTCAAATGAAATAGATCAAATAATAATATATTTGAAACATTAAATTCAAATGTAAATGAAATAGGTTACATAACAATCATATGGAAACATGATTAACCCATAGAAAAAAATTGGTTCCATAACATTCTCATTGTATCCTGATTAACCCATAGAAATTAAATGGGTTCCCTATCAATAACTTTGAAACAATATTATTATACAATGGTAATGGATGAGGGTATTATTATTAAAAAATAACCCACTAAATCATAAGTATAAAAAAATTGTTTTTATATTCATGAATGGAAATAACATTAAACTATCATTAAAAACAGTTTTCGGGAAAATAAAATTTTCATTTTGAAAAAGTTTTTTAAAAACAAAAAATTCACAAAAAATTTAGAAAATATTTTGGAAATACTTATAGTATAGTTTAATTAATATGATTTTTACGAAATTTTTTAAATCTGATTATTTCATAAATGTCAAAAATAAACATTATTTTCAAAACATTTTGAAAAATAGAGTCAAAGAGGACCATTTAGAAATTGATATGAAATTTATTATAAATATTAGTTATTAAGAAGTAAAATATCATGATAAATTTATTTAGGAATAAATCTATGTAAAAAATGGAACCTTTTTCCAATCATTTTATAGAACACGTATAAACAACGAGAAATATACCGAATCTAAAAGAAGATAAAATGCTGGAATCACTTACAAATGATATTTGTGATATATTTTATATCTATAATGATTGAAATGGAATTAAAACAAGTGAAAAAATATAATAATTTGAGGATAATAGATTTTATGTGGTTCTAGAAAATAAAATCACACTGTTTTCTCTAAAAGGAATAGAATATAAACAATCCTAAATTAAATGATATTCAAACATAACTATTTTCCACATTGGTAAGTCTTTAATTGTAAAACCTATAAAAGAATAAAATAAAATTAAACATTAAATATCATTAAAATAATGAGTTTAATAATATTACATGTTAACTGGAAGTATATACACCTCACAAAAATTATAAGTTCATATCATAAACTTATATATTATAGAAATATACTTTTAGATGAATAACCTTTACAAAAATCATATTATTAGATTTCAAAATTAGTCAATGAGTTGATTATGTGTATAAAATGTAAATCCAAATAAAACAATTTTAAAAACTAATATAATTATATTTCAATATACACATAATCATATAATATAAATTACACTGAATATGTAATAAAACCAAATGGAAAAAAATTAGTTGTGAAATTATTTACCACTTGGTAAATTTAATTTCAAATACCCTTGGTTGAAAAAATTAAATTGGAAATGAAAATAAAATGATATTTTATGGACTAGTTATATTAAATGTAATAGGTGAAGTATATACACCCCATAGTATAAATATGTTGTGAATATATAATATGTCTCATAAAAGTAAATGAGAGACATGAAAACCTTTACCTCATGTCCAGATATTCCATGTATTTCATTTAACTCAAGTATAATAAACATATATTAATTATTTGAATCAATAATAAAATTTTATAGGATTAATAAATTTTACATAAATATTTATTTTATTTATTTTTAATTACATATTAAAATATTCAATAAGTTAATTCCACATCTCGTGTTTTGATGACATTGTGTTCGTTTTTTCCAAATGGTTTTGGGAGGATAACCATAATCTCATAGGTCATTTTAAAAAAAGAAGAATAATAATAATTTGATAAATATAAAATTTTACCATCAGATATAATTTTAATACATATCATGGGAAATGGATATTTAATAAGAACTATATTACGATCATGGAGTTTCTATACCATACATACAATTTAGTAAGATTTCCATTTGTAAATGAACATTATAGAATAAAGTAATGTATAATTTTATCTGACATGAATGATCATAATATCATAAATACCATATTAATTATCATGATATTCTTCTATATATCATTGTTGTGTTGTGGTGATGAAAAAATAATGACATCGCTTCATGTTGTAGGACTTCCTCACGTACAAGAACGACGCTATCTGTTTATGAATTGTATGAAAGAAAATAAAATAATATATTTTTAGAATGATAAATATGTCATTATTAAAATGTTCATGTCATTTATATCAAACATTTTCCTTAAATTTAACCTCATTACCTTCCATTCAATGCATGGGTGAAAATAAAATCACATCACATCGTGATTCGGTATTTCATCGTAGACATGCGTGACATTATCATATCCCCCACAAAATGGAATATAATAAGTTATATGTCATATAATTACTCAATAATTACAAATATTTTACAGATAAAATATATATACATTAAATAAATCATTAAAATAGTTTTTATGGGTGATAATGGAAAACCAGTGGCTTGGGTTTGCGAGGAGGTAGTCCTTCGTATACACGAATGATTATATATTATCCCATTTAATGGAAGATGATACAGAATTTGCTTATTCAATAAATTTAATAACATATAAGTATATATTAGATTCATTTGTATCATATTTTCAGATTATAAGAATATTTTAATGATTTTGATGAAGAAATAAATAAAAAAATGTATAGTTAAGAATTTTACTTCTTCTTAGACCAGCTCTAAAGGATTATACGTACTGTATTCATAGAATTAGTTTCTATACACACCAATTTTTCTAGGTTGAGGCTATTAATGTTTATATTTTATTTTTAGTACTTTTCTAATCCAAAATGGTTTTAATGTGTGAAAATAGAGGAGAGGGGTGGCCTTTTATAAGTACGGTGACATGCACACTTGTAATGTTTTAAAATAAAAATTTGTACCCATAGTTTTTAAATGTCAATGGCATAATGAATGAAAAAAAATTGAATCATTATAATATCTAAATAAAAAAAATATATTTTATAGGGAATTATTTTTGTCATTTTGATGATTATCTTTTCAGTTTAACCCATAGTAAACTTGTAATCAACATAATCACATTAATTTAATTTTAATGTTTTCATTATTTATTATTGTTCGAAAATATATTGAAATTATTAAAAATATAAAATATTATATGATGATTTAAAAATTAATCATTTTTTATAAAAAACACTTAATAAATTTTCCAAAATATAATTGTAATAATTTTTCATTACAATCATTAAAAATCATTCTTCATGAATATTTATTTTTTCAGAATAAAACATCTATAGTTAAAATTGATGGATTATATTATAAATATTTTAAGTAATATATATTTAGTAATAATTATATATTTATTTATTTCAAAATTTAGTTAATAATATTCATACCTTCCAATTTAATTTCGACATTATAAATTTTGTATATATCAATTATTTTTTAAGCTCTGTAATGCATGTTTAATACGTTATCGAACATAGATTTATTTTATAAAATATCAGTGTGTTATTTTGACCCCCCATTTAAAAAATTAATTACTCAAAATTTTTACAATATCAATGTAATCAAATGTTGGATATTTAAAAATACCATTTCTAAACCCCCATCGTAAAAAAGGTAAATTAAATATCCACATAATAATAGAGAGAAAATGACATATATAGGTATCTATAATTAGTCATACAAGGACTCAAATAGGTTAAAATATGGGGTATGAGAATATTTGGCATTATATGAAATGTATAATTTTAAAATAATGATATATATTGATTGATATCGTTGATTAGAATAAGTTGGATGATTAAGAGACAGTTAATAACCCCAAAACATATAAACCAATGTGGTCTGAAAATGTTAACTAACACCATCAGAAATGTTTTTAATAGGACCTAATAGTTATTAAATATTTTATCTTAGTATTGATGAATTATTTACCATCTATTCTAAGTTCACAGTGAAGTATACATACTTCATGAGTATAGTTTCATCCTTTATATAATTTCCACCACAATCAAATCTTTTTTCCCGACGAGTAGTAAATTAGATGAATTATTATTCCCAAAGTATGATAACTAATACTTAAATTACACATAACCATTAAATAGAAATCTTGTTATCCATCATTTCATTAGATATTAATAAAATTTTTATTACATGCAATGATGTTTTCAAAAATTAGAAAACCATTATATAATGAAGTCATATAATATTTTGTACCATTCATCATTAATACCCAATGTTCATACAAAATCATTTTTATATAACCAAAAAATAAAATGGTGATTTAATATAAAAGTAATTCTTACACATTTCATCATTTAATAAAAAATGTATGGAATATTGTTTTTCAAAATAAAATTAATCTATTATTCCTGAAATCAAGTTTTAATCATGTGATTATCTAAATGAAAAAAAACATTTGTACCACTAATTACCTAATTATCAGAGACCATACAAGCCCTAATATATATAAATAATTAAAATATTATTTTCGTTAATTTAAATTTATTTTTTTCATTAATCCAAATAATTATGTATTATTGACCAAAAAATGTCTCTAAAAGTGCCATTAATCACTTTAATATCACTTCACATAAAATATAAAAGTAATTTCTATGAAATCTATCATCTTACCATATTTAATAATATAGTGATATGATAGTATCAATAACATTTAATAGAACCTCACATTAATAAATAATACCAAATTTATCTACAAAATTCCTCTTATACTTACTATAATATTCATGAACCATCACTCCCAGATCAGTTGTTGATAAAATAAAAATTGTATTTCCGAATTTTTTATAGATAATGGTGACCCAATTTTTTGTATATAAAAAATGAAAAATTTATAAGTAAATTAATGTAAAACTTACATTCTAATATAACTTTTAGGTTTATAGATTAATATAATCAAGAAAAACTCTAACGTAAACATTATCCATCAATAGAAGAGTGTGATACTATAATGACACAATGTTTTATCAATGATATTACATTTATATTATTATGTATCATAGTATAATAATATATTATTACATATTGAACACAATACAAACCTTATAAATAAATAATTATTGAAATAAAAGGGTTATCTAGATGTTAAAGAACATATTGCGATGAAATAACAAGTGACCTTCATAAGAGTAATGTGGACCTTCTAAATAGCAATGTGGGCAATTGAATAGTAACCTAACTAATTAAACTATAAATAATATTTTTCCATCTAATAAGTGACTATATTATATAATTATATCTTAGTATAAGTAAGTAAATAATTTAAAAATTCTTAATGAAGTGTTGGTTTTTTTAAGGAATGTATATTTAATTACACTTTTTTGATTAATTTAATAATTGAATAGAAAATATATTTTCATAAAATTAGTTTATAAATAAGTGTTTTTATTACTTATGAATATAATATATTTTTAATAGACCTTAATTATAATTTCAACGTGTTATAAAAACTGTTTAATTTTTAAAATTTTTATTTTTCATATAAATTTTGATGTTGATAAAAAATATTATTTAACATATTTAGAAAATTATTTTCAAAAAATAAATATATTTTATAATTATAAAATTTGGAAAATATTTGGGGTGATTTATATATATTTTTGTAAAATACTTGAATTTTTTGTGAATAATAAAATATGATAATTTTTTATACATGATTAATAAATGAATTGATGAATCATGATTGAGTCATGGATGATGTAAATGGAAATGGGTTTGAAATAACATGATCTAATTATATTTTTGGTCACATGATTGGTGACTATTGATAGTATTGAGAAAAAACATTATACCACTGATTCAAATTAAGGGAAACCCCTTATCTCCCCCACTATAAATACAACCCCTCTTTACCTCTTTTCATCACTCCTCTAAAACCTTGTGACTAGGCCAATTTCTACGAAAATCAATCCCTAATACCATCACCCACATATATAATCGATTTTTCTCTTGAGGAGACCAAATAATATTCCCTAGAGAGGCTCTCCAAGAAGATAAATTCAAGAGGTAAATTCCTCATCTCGTTTCTTTTATGTTCATTCGAGTTACATTCCTTTTCGTTCCTCAACTCCTTTCATAAAAATGATATGATAACTCCATTACATTAAATTTACTAGAATTATTTTGTGATAATGAAATTATTCTTCATCATATCTTATTTCCCCTCTTTTTTGTTGAGAAATGAAAACACCAACTGAGAGGTGTTAATTCATCACATTTAAGGAGGATGACTTTTAAATTTCAATTATTGTCTTAAATTCTAGTCATGAAACCAATATTATTATTGAAATAAAAATAAATAAATATATTATGTCTCATTTAAGGTTATTTAATCTTTTTTTACACATGATATTAATTTATAAATAAAAATGTGTTCCTTGTGATCGAAGAACCAACATGTAACCAAAATGTTCATCATTAATGTTTTATATAATCATTTAACATCACTCCAAATAAACAAATGAACTTTATAACCCTGTAATATTCTATATATTCACAAATAAAAGATATATATTATTATGGAATACCATTCTCACCTTACATGTTTGTCATTAAATTTATATAAGTAAAAGAATCAGGAAAACCAAGGAACCAAACACTACTAGACAATGAAATTGATCATATTAAACCATAAAAGGCCATGAATGAACATAATAATTTTATAATAAATGAATTATATGAAAATAGGTTCTAGAATTATTAATTGATGAATTTAATTTGGTAATCTAGTACATTAAGATCATGTTAAGGACACCGATGGACATAAGGTAAGGGATTCTACCTGAACCTCCATTATTCTTTCGAGCTGCTCTATCCTTCTATTTACCCAAATGAAGTTATCTATTCATTTTATGTACATAATATAAATTTTGTGTAAATTATACAAAATCATGCATCAATGTCCATTAATAATTCTCTTTTGGGGATGTACATGTTTTTCTTTGGTTCCCTCCTCTATACATTCCAATAATCAAACCTGTTTTAGGGAACTTCTCGAATTCTTACACAATTTCACAAGCACTCTATAATATGTTTTAATAAAAAAAATTAAAACCACTATTTTTATAATGAAAAAATTATTTGTTAACTTATGGTTTTATATAATAGATTATTCCCTTTTCTGTTTATATGATCTTTGATATTTTCCTTAAAACACACTAAAATGTTTTAATTCTAATGTTTCTTAAATTATATTTTTTGAATTTTATCGCATAGAATTTAAATAACATATCATGATATATTAAATTTCTCCCATATTAATATATATTTATGATATTGTTTTATTATTTCATGGATACATTTATGTTACACCAATTATTTTTGCATTATTACATGAAAACGATAGCCAATTTTTCCACATGTGACTCTTGTGTTTATATATGATTGATTGTGTATGATTCTATATGTGGAAAGAATATTCATTAAAATTTTATAATGGGTTATCCAAGATATCTCTCTAATGGAATTTTGTAAAGTTGTGTCTCATGAGACGTCATGTTCAACAGTCATCGAGGATAGCCTTTACTCATGATTCCATGTGCAACGGTCTCGGTGGTTAACCTTTACTTGTGATGCTCTATGTGTAATTATACTTGAATCATGATAAATTCATGTTTTATGTTTCTACTAAATTACTATGAATGCATGTTTATATGATCCAATGCTTATATGTTATGATTTTATATCATCCATGCCTTTTTATGTCATTATGTTATGCCTTCTATCCCATGTTCTAAAGTTGTATTTCAATGTTTACTATATTATTTGGTTTTTTAGAAAATCCATTTGATCATGTTGTCCCATGGTTATCCTATGAAGTTGTGAGAGAAAAAATTGTGTTATGAGTTCATTATAAATATTAAATAAATAATATTTTTATTTATTACCATATTTTTAATTTTATGAACCTAGTATTCCAAGACATTAAACATGACGATATTTGGCTTACAATTTGAAGTTAAATTATGCTTGAAATCATGTAATGGAATATGTTAAAGGCATGGGTTTCCATAAATGGTATCATATTATGGTCTTCTTATTTATGGATATAATTAATTGGGAACTTTTTAAAGATCCTTAGGGATGACACTATATATAAGAACACATCCATAATTTTTTTGGTATTGATTATGTAGTATTTTATGAAAATACTTTCCTTTATGGATATGATCACGTAGAGGTGGCTCTAAAGTATATGTATCATTGGGTAAAACCCGAAATCACCACTTTCAGCTAGACATGATTGGGAACATGTTCATGACAATGAGCCTTGCTGCACTATGGGTTAGACACTCCTGAGGTTTATGCCATGGTAAATTAATAACCCTTTTAAAAACCATTATTAAGTGAAAAAGAAATCACATAATAATATATGTTAAGAAATAGATCATGTTTAACCTATATTTGAACATAGAGATTTTCTAGTTAGGATATAATATTGCAGTAATATTTTATCATTTTATATTTAAATTTTCCATTTTAAGCTTATTAGATAAGTATAAAATCTCTATTATTTTGAATTATTTTTCTTTTTTAATGTCGTGAAATATATGAACATGTGAAACAATCATTGTGATAGTAATTATGGTGATTTACCTAATGATATACCTTCTATGATGGGAATAGTTTATCAATACTTTATGATAATACTTTCGTAGCTGAATCAAGTTATGGATAATAACTTGAATCATATATAATGCCCACATCCTTCAAGGAATGGTTATGTCTCAATATAATCCTTCATGTAAGAATGTCCTCCCATGTATAGTGTATCTTCTGTTCCCATTCATTCCTAATATTGGATTAACTCAAATGAAATGATATTATCCATCCTCTAGTGCACAAAATGAGATAATTTCATACATTTGGTCTATCGTTTTGAAAGGGAATCCGACCAGTGGTGGAAAATGATCAAGGATACAAATTCCCATGAGTATATTAGTTCCATGGTTTGGGATGAATTAAAAAAAATCAATATGTAATTTCCCCAAACCATCTTTCTAAAGATGGAAAGAGAGTTCTATGACTCAAGAATAAGTAAGATGATTCCATCACACCATATGAATAATACATCATAAGGATTTAAATATATACCTCTAGATTTGTCATCAACACTAATACATGGTGGATCTCTTCTTTATCAGAAAAAATACAAGTATATGAAAAAATGTTATCAATTCAAGACATTTACAGTTAAGAGGAGATCGTCTGTTGTTCCCTTAAGGTTGAAATGGATATCAGAGACTCTAAATGGAATGTGGGACCATTTATAAAAGAAAAAAAAGGTTTATAATATGGGTGGTTCGATAAATATATCCCATGATGTAATGAATTTAGAGAATTTGATGTGTTAAAATTGTGGGAATAAGCATCCCGATAACTGGCTAAAAGGAACATGTAATTGCATAAAATGTCTATTAAGGAAACATCATGCTATGAAAATATGATTTAATATGAATAATGCCAATAATGATGAAGAATAATTGAAGGATTAGATCAATTCTCATCTACTAGTTCATTGTTTCATCTTCATTGAACATGGGCACTAGGCAATTTTTTTTACTAATACAAGGGTTGTTGAAGGAAACAGGGAAGGTCTTATTCTATCACAACATCTGAGGTGGAGTTGGAAAATAATGTGGTGATAGGTACTATATTTATTAATTAATGAATAGATAACCTACTATTTTATTATAATTATGTGCATTCCTTTATATCATCCATGTTTAGTAGAACCAATCAAACATCATCTCAATATTAGTATATTGAGTAATCTATGAGAACATAATATGGGAAAATAAATTCATCCAATGTATATAACTCTTCACTCGTTAACATTTGTGGGCTAAACCTACCAAAAAATATAATCATACTTCCATTAGTGGAGTTTTATGTTACATTGATAATGGTTTGACTATCTTTATACAAAACAAACATCTACTATCGATAAAGAGAGATCGTTCTTCAAATCTTGAAGAATCCTGTAATTATTTTCAAGTATAAAGTGAAAGATGAATCTTTTTCATAATCATTGTCTCACGTGTGAATATTTTTTACTTATAAGAAATAATATATTTCTAAACTGACTAAGATAAAGGATAGAATCATGCTCAAAGACATGACGATTGTGTTGGACTACATTGATATATTTCCAAAAATATTTCTCGGTCTTCCACCTGATTGATATGTTGAGTTATCAGTTGAACCTATTCTTGTATATTTACCTATATTAATGAAAACTTATATAATGGCCACTATAGAGAAGGAATAAATAATGAATCATTTATAAGGGAATCTTGATTACAGTTTTATACACTAGAGTTCTTCACCATGCGGTAAAAAATTCCTACTCATCAAGAATAACGATTGTTTAATGTTCCTCGACATTAATTATCAGGAGATCCATATTATAATGATAAATAACAAGGATACCCTACCTTGGATAGATGAATTCTTTGATTGGATGTATGGGTCCAATTATTTCTCTAAGATGGTCCATCAGTAAGGATATCACCAATTAACGGTGAGGAAGGATGATATTCCAAAAATTGCCTTTCAAATGAGGTATGGACACAATGAGTTCATAGAGATTCTGAATAGACTCACAAATTCACTATCAATATTCATGTACATAATTAATAGAGTCTTTAGATATTACCTCAACAAATTATTTTTAGTCTTTATTGATGATATTATGATACACTATAAGAGTAAGGAGGAAGACAAGGAGCATTAGAATACTGTGTTGATGAATTTGTGAAGAGAGAAGCTTCATGAAAAGTTCAATAAACGTGAGTTATGGATGGAGGAATAATAATTCATGGGTAATATTATCACCAAAAAATGGATATATGTGGACAATTCAAAGAAAAAGGCAATCAAAGAATGGATCTGGCTAATTTCAATAATGGAGATCCTCAAATTTATAGGTCTAGTAGGGTATTATAGACGATTTGTGGAAAAAATATCATGATTGTTAAACCCAATTAACAAGCTTACATGGAAGGGAGTTATGTTATATAGGACTCTTGAATGTGATGAAATGTTTAAAAAGTTCAAAAAAATTCTTATCACTAGACCAGTACTCACACTCTCCATAAAGAGAGAACTATTTTTATATTACAGTAATGCTTCAAAGAGAGTCTTAGGCTGTGTACTGATGAAAAATGATAAAGTGATATCCTATTCCTCAAGATAGTTGAAAATACATTAGAAAAAATATCTCTCACATGATATGGAGTTTTTAGCTTTGATCTTTGCTTTTAGAATGTAGCGTGATTATCTCTTTTGGGATAAGTGTGAGAAATATATTGATAAAAAGGTCTCAAATATATTTTCACTTAGAATTATATTAATATGATCTAGAAAAGATGATTATAAATCATAAAAAATTACGACTACTAAATCCACTTATAACCTAGTAAGTAAAATAAGGTGTCGTATTCTCTATGTATATGGGATCATGCATCTTTATCAATGATATGAATTGAAGAGGATACAATCATCATAGATTTACAGAGGATAGGAATTGGAATTAATAACTGAAGAAAATAATTAATCCTTTATAAAATGGTTCCTCGACCATCCCTCATGGAGAAAATAATGGATTTGCGATTAAAATAAGTATAAATTCTGAAATGGGTGGAAGCTATTAATGACGGGAAATCCTCTGAGTTCTTCATTGATGAGGAACGAGTTGTAATATTTGGGGCACAATTATGTACACCATCTGATCCAGAGGTAATGAAGGAGATTCTGAATGATTACAATAGTTAAACCTTCTCTCTTGGCTCATGGAGAACAAATATGTATAAATAAACCAGATAAAACTTTTTGTGGGAATATATGAAGAAAATGAATGTTGAATATACATCAAATTTCATGGCATGTCAACAATTTAAGGCCAAAAGATAAATTTATAAGGGGATGATGGATGAACTTACGATACTAACATGGAATTGTAAGAATATTACCATCAACATATTCACAAGAATTACAAAGACATATGGAGAAAACAATGAGATATGGGTCATTGTGGACGGTCTAACAAAGACATCTCACATTTCACAATTCAAGAGGACATTTCACATGATCAACTTGTATGGATATATATAAAATATGTTGTAAGGATGCATGAATTAGAAAAATTGATTTTATCTGATTAAGATCTGGGATTCTCTTCAATTTTCTAGAAAAGACTGTAACATGCTTTATGTACTGAGATGAACTTCAGCACGGCCTATGATCCTCAAACTGATGGCCAATCTGAGAAAACTATTCTGACTCTGGAAGAAATGACGAGATCATGTTATATGTACTTAAAAGGATGATGGGACCAAAATCATCTAGTGGTAAATTCTACTATGACAATAATTTCTACTCCATCTTCTGAATGGAAACATATGAATCCCTTTATGGGAAAAGGTGAATAACACTATTATGTTAGGATGAAGATGGGGAACGTAAGCTTCTAGGACCAAAAATGTTCTGGTAAATGGTGGATAATGTTAAAACCATTCGTAAGTGCATAATGGGATCCCAATGTCAATAGATTGGTTGTGTTTATACTCATTGATGAGAACATGAGCTGAATTTTGGCTACATGGTAATCCTCCACACATGTCCATGGACTAAGATAATTATATTTGGTACGAAAAGAATGATATGTCCCAGATACATCAGCCCCATCGATATTCATGATCATGTTGGAGTTGTTTCTTATAGAATAGAACTTCTACCTACCATGTCTTATGTACATGATATATTCCTTGTATCCATATTAATGAAATATATATCAGATCCTTCATGTGTAATGTATTTATATGTGGTACTGTTGGAGAATGATATTTCTAATGAGGATCATCCTGTGACGATATTTCATTGTAGATATAATGTTCTAGACAAAAAAACTACACATATGGTAAATGAAATACTGTGGAACCATATATATGAATAGGAAATATGGGGACTAGGGAAAGAAATGATGGAAAGTACCCACAATTGTTTATGTCATAGAATGTAATCCAAAATTTTAAAGGATAAATTTCATAAGGTTGGAAGAATATAACCACACAAGGTTTTATCAATAAAATTCTTGTATTATAATTATGTTTTATATTATCATCATAGAATATAAAATAATTAACATTATAGAAACATTATAAATGAAGAATGAGTGGAATAAAATGGATCCTTAGAATTTAACCAATATATATTGATGAAATAAAATCTTATCCATTATAATAGTAATGTGAACCATAAATGTAGTAAAGCAAAAATTGAATAGTAACCTCACTAATGAATGTATATATAAAATTTATCCTTCTTATAAGTGACAATATGATATAATTATATAATAGTATAAGAATGTAAATATTTTAAAAATTTATAATTTAATGATTGTATTTTTGAAAGTCATGTATACATATTAAAAGTTTTTTGATTAATTTAATAATATAAAAGGATATTTATTTTCATAAAATTTATTCAAAAATAATTATTTTGATGACATTTTTAAAAGATAATTTTAAGAGACTTTAATTAAATTTTCAATGTGTTTAGAAAGAAATTATAATTAAAAAAACCAGTAAATTATGATTCTCATTGAAAATTAATCTACCCACATTTAGGAAAATATTTTCATAAAATGGAGATCAATTTTTTAATTTTAAAAATTGATAAATGATTGGGGTGAATTTTTAGGATTTTCTAACATAATTTTATTTTTGATGAATATTAAAATAAGATAATTTTTAATAAATGCTAAATAATTGAATTTAATCACCATGCATGAGTCATGGATGATTTAAATGGAATTTGGTTAGAACTAATTGTTTTTACTATATTTGGTTGTATGAATCAAGACTATTCATATTCTTGATCAAAAATATTAAACTAATGATTAAAAAAATTAGAAACATTTCCCCTCGACTATAAATACCACCACTCTTTACCTCCTCTATTCACTCCTCTCAAGACTTTTGCCTAGTCTTAATTTTTCTCAAATATATACATAAAAACCCCTCCCATGGCCAAAATACCTTATTATCATCAAATGAAGAAAACATCTCCCCAATAGAGTCTCTCAAAAAAGATAAATTCAAGAGTTAAATTCCTCTTTTCATTTGTTTTATTTTCATTCAAGTTCTTTTCATTCTTTTTCTTTCCCCACCTCCATTCATCAAAATGTTATGATAAATAATGTACCTTAAATATACTGGAATGTTTTTATGTTAATGGAATAAATAATAATCATATCTTATTTCCCATCCTTTTATTCAAATAATGAATACACCATCCAAAATGTATTAAATCATTGCATTCAAGGATGACAGGTTTTCAATTTCTACTACCTTTCTCAATTCTGGTCATAAAACACTTTTTATGGTTCCCCCACACATTAATAAATAAATTATGTTTTTTCTATTTTTTATTTACTATTTTTTATCATTATATAAATTTATAAAATAGAATGAGTTCGTTGTGATTGAAAACCACAAATTAACAAAAAAATGTTATCATTAATGTTTTATATAATGATTCATCATCACTCCAAATAAAAAAATGAAGTTTATAATCATGTAATCCTGTAGATTTTAACTAATAACATGTAACTCCAATTATGGAAAACCATCCTCACCGTACATGTTTATCCTTTCATGTATATAAGTAAACCAATTATGAAAACCAAGGAAACAAACACTTTGAAACAATTAAATTGATCCTATTAACCCCTCAAAAAGATCATGTATGAATTTAATAATGTTATAATTAATTAATTAAATGAATAAGAGGTTATATAAATATTAATTAACTAATTTAACATGGTTATAAAGGCATTAAGATCATGTGAAGGGATCCATCAGACTTATGGTAAGGGATTCTACGAAAACCTCTTTTAGTACTTCGTGTTTCTCTGTCTTCCTTTTTAGCAAAATGATGTTATCTTTTATTTTTTAGGGAATTCTTATAAATTATGCTTAATTGAAAAAAAATCATGCATCAATGTCAATAATTCATTCTATTTTTGTTAAATACATGTTTTTATGTGGTTCTAACCTCAATACATTCTGATAATCAAACTCGTTTAATGTAACTTACCGAATTCATACACTATTTCTAGTGCCCTCTATACCCTGTTTTAAGACACAATTATAAACCCAATATTTTTATTATGCAAACATTCATGGTTAACTTATTTTTTTAGAAGTTATTTTCTCAATTTATATTTTATGATATCTTTTATAATTTCATTAAACGACACAAAAATATTTTAATTCTAAAGTTTACTAAATTATTTTTTTAATGTTATCAGATAAAATATAAATTAAATATATGGATTTATTCCTATTGTTCCTTATTAATTTCATTTCATGATGTAGTTAATTTCCTTCATGGAAAAATTTATTATACTCCCATTCGTTATTCTTTATGACATGAATATGATACAGGAATTTTCTAAGGGTAACCTTTATCTTTATATATGACTGATTATGTATGATTTTGTATATGGAAATAATATTCATGAACATGTTATGATAGGTGATACCATATATATATATAATTCATTGGGTAATGTTATGTCTCATGAGACGTTTTGATCAATGGTCTTGGAAGTTATCCTCGACTTCTCCTAATATGTCCAATAATCTTGGTGGTTAACCATGACTTGTGCTCCTCTATGTCCAACGAGCCTTGACCAATTCTAAAGTCGTGTTTTATGTTTCTTAAACATTACTATGAATCCATTTTTATATGATCCCATGTTTATATGTTATTATTCAATATGTTCCTTGACTTTTTATGTCATTATGTTATGCCTTCTTACCCATGTGCTAACGTTATATTCTTATGTGTATTCCCTTATATGTCTTTTTAGATAATCCCTTTGTTCATGTTATCCCCAAGTTATCAAATGAATTTTTCTGAGTATAGTAAACATTAGTATATATTTATGAATATTAAATCAATTAATGGATTATTTTTTCCCATGTTTTTAGTTTTATGTACCGAGTCTTCCAAGACACTTGATATTATGATAATTGGCTTTTAATTTAACATTAAATTAAGATTTAAATCATTTAATGATATGTGTCAAAGGCAGGGGTCACTATAGTATTTCCTAAAATACCGATATTTCCTTATTCTATATAGGTCATCAATATCATCCATATGAATCCATTATATAGATAATTTGTTCAACATAAATATTTATTACATGGGGAAAAAAGAAATATACAAAGTGTGAGATAAAATTATTTATAATGGTAAACATAAGATTTATTTATTTTTATTCCATCATGGAGAATAAATAAGAGAATAAGGTTTTGATTACAAAATAAAATTTAATAATTATAACATAATAATATCCATTCTAATCAATATATGTAACAACATACATGAAAAAATAGAATAAGGCATTAAAAATTAAGTAGTAATCAAAACCAATAATCATGAGCCATATGATATCAATATAGATAATAAGAAACATTATAAACCCCTTGTATGCATAGAGGAGATGTATTCCTACATCGAATATTTTATCATCATATTACTCTTACGAATGGAATAACTATTATGGATGCTTTCCATCTCTATAGTATCCAATGGAATGGAGTGCTATAGAAGAACCACCCATCAATGGTTTATCAAGGATCCAATTGAATTTGGTTAATAAAGTAACCCCCCCATATGTGGAATATAACAAAACCACAAAACATTAATAAAATGTCTAATAAATGTATCAAGAATAATGTATATAGATCCTAAATATCATCATATTTATTTAAAAACCATTATTATTTTAATAACTTTATTAACTAATTGAAATTCAAAGGTTCCATAACAATCTATTTTAATAATGATTAAAATGTTTAAAATAAATTTTACAAAAATATTCTCTTGGAAATATAATTAACATGTGGAAAATAAGTTGGATTAATAAAATATATTTGAATGATTATTATGCCATGCAAAATAAATGTGTTCCATAACAATCTCTTTGAATCACAATTAACACATTGAAAAGGAACAGGTACCTTAATAATATCAAACTATCCATAGAAATAATTAGGATGGTATCCCTAATAAATATCCCCACATTTTCATGTGAATCAATATGGATTACTAATATTGATGACTAGAAATTCCATTTTATGATCATAGAAAAACTTTTTGAGGAAAATAAAAATTTTCTTTTAAAAATATATTTGGAAAAATAAAAACTCACAAATAGTGTGAATATAATTTTAAATGAAATTAAACTGGGTATCATATAATGAAATATACAAGATTTTTTTTTTCATTATTGATATAAAATCTATTTTTATCATAACTGATAAAAAAAATTCATTTGAAAATATTTAGGAAAAGGGAGACAATATAGGATATTAATAAATATTTTATGAAATTCATTCTAAAAAATTCTAAAAGAAGCTAAACTACAATGAATAATGGATTTAGGGAAAAAATTATAATAAAATTTTTTTTAATTTTTTTTAAAACAATGATATATAATAGAATGATAACCAATTTATAAGATGATAGATAGTTAGTAACACATTAATATGAAATTCTTAATATTTAATAAAAAAATGGATGAATACGATTTCAATAATTTGAACAACATTCATAACCATATGGTAATAAAACACAAGTGGTTATAGAATGTAATATCAAATTATTCCTCCAAAATGACATGATAGAAAACAATCCCCAAATAATGGATATTTTAACAAAAATCCTTTTCCACATCGGTATCTCTATAGTTTTATGACCCATAAATGAATAACATCAAATTAAAAGTAAAAATTAATTAACATATGTATTTTCCTTATATAAAATGGTAAATGTATGTATACAAAACTTAAAAATGAATATAGTTTCACATCATACACATATTACTCAATGAAAGATAATTTCATATGATAAACCCATAAAAATGGTACCATAGAATGGAGAAGTAAGTCGTGAATCATTTATGTGTATAAAATTTTATTACACGTTATGAGAATGTAAAAACAACATAATATAATCAAAATTTTTGACACACATAATAATATAATATTTAATAAAATGAACATGAAATATAAGATAATGAAAAAAATTGAGATTTGAAATTCATTACTACAATGTAACATTCAGGTAAAATCACTGTGGATGAAATAATACACATTGGAACATAAAATAAGATTATATATGAGTTATTCATGACATTATATGTAAAATGGTCAACTGATACACCAAAAAATTTAAATATGTGGTTAATATATCCTATTACATTATAAAGTAAATGTGAGATAAGAAAATTATTGACTAGAGTCTATAATTTCAATCAATGCCTTTTAAATCAAGTAAAATAAACTCATATTAATTACATAATTTATAAAGATACTTTTCCATTGTTGGTAAATTGAAATTAATTTATTTAAGTTATTTGTTTTTAATGAAATATTTTTATATTTAAATATTAATTTCCACATTAGGTGTTTTGAGTACATTCGGTTCATTATTTCAAAATGGATTCATTATGTTGACCATGTTCAAATAAGTCACTATTTAATCATCTAAAAAAATAACAATAGAATAATTATATAATTTATTAATCATTTATACTTTTAAAACCAATTATGAAATTTGGTTACAAAAAATTAATTATGTTATGATCATGGAGACGGTAGGTCATGCATACAAATTTGAAAATATTTTTCATATATATTATATATATATATAAATAATCCGTCATTATTAATATACAAGAGAGGCATTGATGGAAAATTAATGTCATCAGTTCCCAAGGAGGTAGTCCACCATAAACATGTTTGATGATTTCATATCTGATTTGATGAAAGAGGAGATAAATTTAGATTATAACATTAACATAATATAATCATAGTATACGGAATATAAATTTTTTATCATATGATTATATTTTAATAATATTTTATCTAAGAGAAGGAAAAAATTTAAAAACACGTAGGTTGTAATTTTACCTCTTCTCAAACCACCCTTTTATGATTATTGATAATGTATACATATAATGGATTTGAGAAAAACAATTTATTATAGGATGAGGGTATGTAATTAAGGAAGATAATTTGACTTTTATTTCTTCAAATGAATTGGATTTACTATTTCAATAAGAGAGGTGAGTGGGTGTACTTTTATAAGTGAGGTTAGTGGAACAGCTGTAATTTTAGGAATGAAAAAGGTGTACCCACATTTTTTCACATGATAATAGATTCCAAAATGGATAAATATCAAGATTTACAAAAGATAATATTTGTATATGGATTTAAAATATTCTTTAAATATGTTTTTATTTTATTTTGACTCTTATCATTTTAGATTAAAACCAGAAAACCTATTTTGACCATAACATTAGTATTTTATTTTTACTTTTTTACACTTTATTATGGTTAATACATAAGTTGATCTTATCAGATAATATGAATTATTATGATACCAAATATTTATTCCATTTTAATAATTTCAATTCTCATAATCAGAAAATATAATTAAAAATTAAACCTAGAGATGTGTTGAATAAGTTAGTTTTGAAGATGAGTATTTTAAAGAAAATGGTGATTTTAAATTAAATATATGACAAATGGTAATTATATTATTATAATAAATTATTTATTAGTCATATGTTATATTTAAAATTGAAATAAATCATTTCTCCTTGTGGTGTTTTTTATTTAATTTAAATTTAGGATAATTATGCACATTAAAACAATTGTTAATAAAATCTTGTTTTAAACCAAATAATAAACATATACTAGAACCAAATATTTTCTTTATAAAATAAAAATTATGTTGATTGAATATATATAAATAATAATTATTTTATTTTAAATCATTTTAAGAAACATACTATTACTTTAAAATAACTTAATTTTGTAGAAATAAATTACACAAAAAATCGTTATTTTTAACAATTCACTAAAAAATAAATATTTTTTTTAAAAATATCAAAATTTAAACCAATGTAAATTTTTATATCCCAATATTATATATTAATATTATTTAATAGATAATGTTTCGAAAAAAATATAAATATAATATTTTCTCAAGAAAACCAAAAAAATCTTTTATTATGAAAACATATTTTTATAGAATATAATTAATTTACTAAATATTTTTTGATTTTATACCAAAAAAATTTCATAAATTTTTATTTCTTATGGTATGTATATACATATGATAATGTACATAATCATATTTATAACTTCTAATTTAAAAGCTATGTTATAATGGTTATATATATTTCATGTCATTTATGCTCGGTGGTGAATGTCAAATACAGTATTGAACTTACTTTTTTTCTCCAATACGAGGAGGTTTTATAGAATAGGTGTCAAAAAGTAAAAAAAATCATAAAAATAGGTTTATTCTAACAAGAAAATAAAATACACATTTTATATAACGATAGTCACATGTTCTAAAATGAACATAAAATAAAGACACAGATGGAAATCCTAAAAAGGGGTCTTGAAACAGAGCCCATCCACCATATCCAATATCTTATAACATAAGTCCCAAATATGTCATATATCCCCACATATTTTCTCCAATCCTACCTTTTAACTCTGCAATTTTGTCAATTTCCAATTGCGGCTCATGGAGAGTGTAAATAATACTCAATAGGCCACTAATAATAATTCTTATGGTGATTAAAAGTCATAATAATAGTGTATAAATGTGTAAAATATAATAATATATTATTATATAAATTATTTAATATTAAACAAACATTCCTTTATTAACCATTCATCCCTCTTATTCTAATATAACACCTATGCAACAAAATCTGCTTTTGGAAATGTTGGTCGTTTATGCCATAAATGATAGGTAATAAATAATTTAAAAAAAAGTTGTTTTCATAAATTATGTAAATTTTTTGTAAAAGGAAGAATTATTATAAGGTACCAATCCCATATTTATGTACTGTTATGTCCTAAGGTATTAGAACAACACGTAAACCATGTATGAAACTCATTGGTTCATAGAGAATAGTTCTACAAACTAAACCATGGATGATGAAAATTAGTATAAAACCCAAACACATATAGAAATCTATTAGTTTTGTGAGTGTCAGTTTTACACCTATAACATTGATTCTAAGTGTTATTCAATCATCCAAAACAATTCCATCATATAAATATTCACATATAGTAACAACATATTACAATAAAAATAAAACAGTTCTCTATTTTAATATTCACTATTCACCATGGTCTATCATACTTCACACAATTTAACATAATTACAATAATTATAAAATTTAATCACTTATTAATATATCAAAATAGTTAAATTTCCTTGAAACCCATTTAACTAAAAAAAATTACACATCATCTAGTAACTATAACATCCCTTTAATATGAGATGAAAAATTTAATTCCCAGGTTTTGTTGAGTAGCACATTTAGCAAGGATATAAATTCATCTGAAATTCTTAACTTGGTTGATCTAGTGATATATATATTTCTCTAGTTTGTTTCTAAAATTATCATTTTTTGAATCATTACACCCCATGCGTGGTTGTAGGTTTGGTATAATAATCACCAACAGACTGAACATAGAGTAGTTAAGGTCTATGTAATCCATTTATGGCCTAAAATATATTCTTAATCATTGCATAAAAAGCGAAATTTTTTAGTACAATTTCATATAATATAGAAACAGTAAAAATTATCAACAATAAGATGTATTTCTCATAGACCAAAATCCATATATTTATAGATATTCATTTTACAAAATTTAACATTTTATTTTTGTTAAAACATCTGAATACATTAAAATATTCAATCAAATTAGCAACATGTCATATGAGTAATCAATTATGAGTGAATAAAAAGATTTAAAACATCCAATTAATATATGAGAAAAATACTTATAATCATACATAGAGTTTCAAATAACAAGAAATTACCCTCCAAATGTAATTGAATACAAAATAATTAAACCTTATAATTGAAGGAGAATATTCATGAAATCATAGGGCTGTTGTTTGTGATATGGGGAGGAAATCAGATGACTTCATTATATAATTAGAATGGAAGATGGTAAATTTAATAATTTTAGAAAAAAACTTGTTTTTTATGTATGGATTTTCAAATAGTGTGACACATTTTTTATCCCCAATTTCCAATGAATGAACTACTCACTACATTTCATGTTCTAGTAGCACGGTTTGGTAAACTATAAAAAATCTATTTAAAGGATTATAGATGATGGGTTCTCCAATTCATAGGGTTACTATGGAATCGTTGCATAGTGTGAGAAATAGTCCTCACCCCTAAATTGTCTAAAAAAATATGGTTTATAGTTTCAATTAACCATGACATTACCATGTTCTATGTGTTATAAACTGTGTATTCTGAACATGGAGGTCTTGAATACCAAAAAAATTATCAAGATGACACCCTAAAAAATAAGTTAGTCAGAATTTTTTTTTAAAATGTTGTGAATGAAAATTAAAATTAATATTTTCCTCAATATGGGTCAACATGATACACCCACCCCCACCATAAAACAATTTATACTCCTATTTCACTCCCCTGAACCACAAATCCTACATGGATAAAATTTTATGATACTTACCCTACATATCAAATCTCGTCACCTATATTTATCCTGAACATGGCCATGCTTCCACAACAAGTGAAATAACATCATAGTCTTAAATTGAGTATATATATCACTATTATCCACAATAAAAATCATGTTATCCATTATGGACAAAATTTCCTCAAGAATGACATCCTCAATACCCATCACATGAGAAGGTTTAGGGTGATACATCAAAATAAACAACACTTTAATCTAATCGTTCCTTTAACTATTATGTTTGGTAAGATCAAAATAATATGACACTAAACTTCTCCTCTCACCAATCTCAAATGATCCAACATATAAGTGTTCCACCATACCTTAAATCCAAATCCAATGGTGATCTAATATCAGCAATAAATAAAGGAATACAAGGTTTCCCTCTAAAAAAATATAGGTATATAGTGATTTTTAGTGTATAAACATTATCTACTAGTGTATATAGCCATATATATTTTTAGATCAATTGGATCTTTTATGAATTTTCATTTACAAGGAACAATACTAATATAAATATATCTCTCCTTGAATTTAAAAAAATGTATGGTTTCATATGAATATTTTCAGGTAATTAATATTTGTAGTAGATCATAATAAGACTGATTTTATTCTCCACGAATCCTTAAGAGTAATGGACACTTACAATCAATATGTCCTCAAACAACGGGATAGTATGTTCAAATTTATCATCCAACAATGGGTGTTTGGTAGTTCTAAATTACACCAGAGTACCAATAACCAACTCCAAGACCTAAAATATGCATAAATTAAAATGAGTATATCTATCTGTAACATCAATCAAAGTTATCCCATTCAAATTTTCCCAGCACAATCTTTTACGTTACCCAATGAATCAATGATGAAATCCTCCTAAATAGATAATAAATGGGCCACATTTTTCAATCACTCCAAATAACCTATATCAAATCACCCAACTAATGAGTCCATGGAAAAACCACCATGAAGTGAATGGTAACATCATCCCACATCCATTGTAGGATGGGATATTGGTGTAGTGGATTAATAGGATAATTATGCTCTGCATTCAGTTACTAAAAAGTGTATTATCACACTAAAAACTATAATTCTATTCTTCATTATAGACCACAAAAACCATCTACAAATTGCATGGAATAATTTGGTTAAATTGTGGTGCACCAACCATTTTGAAGCATTAAACTCATGCATCATCTCCTCCCACATATATGTAGGCATACACACAAGTCTATGAAGTTGGATAACCACAATACCGTTAATGGTACTATCAGTAGGTACTTCCCCACCATCATTGTTGTCCCTCAATAATAGGGACTCTAGATCTATATAATACATCCTTTGAACAATTTATATAATAGAGGGACAAGTAGATATTGATGTTAGAATCATATGTTCAATCTCATTATGAACACCGATATGAATCACAGTTAATTATTCCATTATTTTATATTCATAACTAAGATCATAAAACTCATTGGACTACTTGATTCAACATAGTGTGTAAAAATCATTGACTCCATTATTTATCATGGATGTTATATAGAAATAAAATTATTGTATGTATCCAACCCATATTCACTGTCAATGATTTGGATTACAGATAGAAAAGATATATTTAATGATCTTATAGTATATATAAATATCAAAACATTCCCCTATGGGGTTGTGTTGAAATTTTTTTAAGGACACAAATACTAAAACCAACATTACAACATGAATAAGATAGATATATTGTTGTGACCACAACAATCATGGACCATATGAACAAATCAATATGGTCACATCAATAATTAATTTTGTCTCCTCACATATTTATAATAACATATAAAATATTTCCTATCTAATTTGGTTAGGATATGAATTTTTGATGTCATCAAATGCTTATTCAGAAAGATTAAAGCATTCATGAATACTCCATACCTGTCAAAGTTCTAACCTTTAAGGGTCAGACTGAACATTTTTGCTACCATATAAAATTATTCTTGGATACAATGAAAATAATATCCATACGAACCTAGAGAACCATGATTCTTAATGTTCATATTGGGGTCCTCCCAATATTGAATAGATTACACATTTTATGGGTTCACTAAAACTCCAACCTCATTAATAGAAATTCCTAAGATGTATACCCTTCCAATCTAAAATATACATTTATATTGATTGGTGTATAGGTATTTACCCAACAACATAATAATTATAAATTCATTACATTGACCATGATCACAACTAGAATAAGAGTACACCAATATATAATCAGCAAAGATGGAAAAAAACTAATCCAAATATAGGTGAGTGGTTTGGTTCATCACGTTCATTAATAGAGAATTAGTTTTATTTAACCAAAAAATTAAATACAAACACATAAAATCCATATGTACTTCCAAATGTATTTCATTGAATATAGTATGATCTAAAAATCAACTAATCACATCCACTTCTTATATCAATCACAGAGAATATATAAGAACCATCATCTATTCAATGGCATCATCAATATATGTAAGAGCATAATGGTTATTAGTTTTCACCTGTTTTATCATTCTTTTATCGACACCTAAGTATAATGTTCCACTTTACTTTTGGAAAATAGAACTGTAGAACCCCACGGAAACATTCTCGGCCAAATATACACATTATCCTCTAATTAAATCGAAATTGACATAGGCACATTAAAATGAAATGGATCTATTTTATAACGTGTAATCTAAACTTCATAAGTCCAAGTTACCATCTAAATTATAAATTAAATATCTCTTTTAGGTGGAAATTAAGAATAAACCTTTTGGAAACACATCACAAAAAATGATAAAATATAGTTGGGAAAAAATTAAACACTATTATCGCATCATCTAGCACAAGAACCACAACCTGGTCTTCGAACTCAATGAAAATATAATGAAAATGTCCTGCATTATTCACCTATATATCCCATTCTCCATGAAATTTTTTTTATTACCCAATCAATTTTTAAAAGTCACCCTCCTAAAATAGTATTCATTATGAGGAAAATAAAAAAATAAATATTCTATTATGAGAATAAGATTAAATTGTAAAATCCCATGATTGATCTAATCTCAATTGAAATATTACACACCAACCTTAAGGAAAGATAATATACAATGATGAATACACTCCAATCTCACTCATTGTGGTTTGTTGATTGAAAAAACACATATAATTATTCCACCACCAAACCTAATCAGTTTAAAAACCTTTAAGTAGTAACTTAATATGAATCCATATATTAAAATAATGTCTTAAAAATCATAAAATCCAAAAGAATCAAACACTATAAAATCAATGGCCCATTATTGTTATTACCATGAGGATTTTTAATTTCATATAGGGGAAGAAATCTCTTTACAAATAGCCAATTATTGTGTCCCAAGAATAATAATAATACTATATATATATATATATTCACTCCTGCCTTCGATATCTATATCATCAAGGATAACTGTTATAGGAAGAAAATATCCAACTACCATACTAGTGAAAGGAAGGGGATCCCATCATGGTAGTCTGTATCATCGATGCTCCCACATCACATTCCATTTTTTGATGGTTCATACATAACTTATGTCTGTGCCATATCCTACCAAAATGTTGACAATCCACTAGTTTTCAAGAAAACTAAACTCACATGGGGCTAGTCCAACCCCCACGGTAGTCGAACTATTGAACAATGCCATCAAAGGCTGATCCACTCACCTTGGATTCCCTTCTCACTAGAACATTGGAGAAAATTATCATAGATGTTGTTTTAACTACCTAAGGATATACTAAAGGTACATCTAGATAAAACTAAATGCCCACATATATAGGCCTCTATTTGGTTAACCTTAGTAATGATAACTATAGTTATGACCATATATTATTTCTCTATGTGGAAATTTTTTAACTATGACTTGATCCCACACATGATTCATTATTAAAAATGTTACATTCTATCAACCTCATCTCTGATCATTATCATAACAAAACAATAAATGTAATTTAGTTGGCCTATATGATCCATCACCAACATAACCTCTATGTTCAAACTCATAAAATGTGCTACATTTTCATGTGTCATAGTCTCTAGGTAGAAATTCTCAATGATATTCTCCTAGAATTCCATGGAGGATATTTCGTAATGCTACTCATCGAGGATTGGAATGTACCACCAGCACTTCACTTGTCCCAAAAACATGGAATATTCCAATATAAACCTCATATCTGGAGGATAATATATGTGGTCAATGTAAGTTTAGATAAACATAACTGAGAAAAAAAATTTCCTTATGACCACCCACATTGTTCAACAGAACTGAATGTTACATATAGAACTCCTTGGTCCTATGAAACATGGTCAGCAGAAACTAAACTAGAGAAATATCCATAAATAGCTAATGTTGGTGAAATTATCAGAGTAATTCACTTCCTCGCTATCACTAGAAACCAATAGGGGGATCTACATCTACTACTGTCGATAAATTATTAGTATTTACCTCTAATTTATCAACCAATGAACAATATCCGGATAGAATCCCAATATAATATCAAATACATGTTTTATGGAACATTAAATAAAATTTATATGGTTATAGAGAATATAGTATAGAAGTATCCAAAGGCAATTTACTCCATATACATTACCCAAGATGACATGACCACAATACTATCAATATGTCCCTCTAACTCAATCTATCGTCATCGGATAAATCATGGTTAACAACACTTTCTAATAAATAATATCTTAATTTAATGAAATTTGAAAAAATATTTAGTATCATTCAATGTTAAAACGTACCGACCTATATGTTAAGAAATATTTATTTGAATAAAAAATGAGGTAGAAAATAATTTTTATTCTGAAAAATCAATTTTTCTATTTAAATGTTACTGGACCATATCATGCTTATCCTTATTTTCCAAATTTGTTGAATGTTAGGTCATACATGAGTGCCTAAAATTATTCATGCAACCGACCTGTGAGTAAAATATGATAAATAAAAAACATCACATTACATTTTTTCCATGAATTGGGAAATAAAACTATAACAATAAATAGTGAAATACAAGTACAGTAATCCCATTCATATAAAAACAGTTTTTACACCGCACATGGGTTACATAATACCAATCTCAAACTCATTACCTATCCATAAATAATATGGTTCCCACGTATACCTATTGAAAATAGTAATTAAAAACATAATACATAGACCATGATACCACTTTGTATCATGATTTCACAAGCCACGCTAAATTGTATCCAAAATATTGTACAATGTGACATCATGTGTGCCTCCCTATATTCTAGATCAAGATGACTAGCAACACAGGTGCATGTAAGAAGCTGTGGAGTCTATACCAAATTTACAGGTGTAAAACATTGGGATATTTAATAATAAGTAATAACCAATATGTAACCACATATCACATAGAAAAATTCCCAAAATAGGTTAATTTCTAGAAAGATAATAAAATAAAGATGTTAGTTCATGATAACCTCATGTTTCAAAATATACTCAAAATAAATATAGAAATAAAATTAGAAAAAATTGTAGAAAAAACCTAGTAGAGTACCCTCATCAAACCACCAACCCCATTAGTCAAAAATCTATCATATATCTCTAGGAATTTACTCTTTTGATGACCTATAACTATGATGTATTCTTAGATAACAACAATATCCTAAGCATGGTTCCTTTACAACATAGTTGACCACCACAAATATTGATTAACAAAATTACTACTATAAGTAAAATAGTTTTATGATATGCAAATAAATAATAGAAAATGATATAAATGAAAGAATTTTTTAAAAATAAATTGTCATTGAATAAACATTTTCCCTCTGGTTAAATTTTGACGCAATGTCCAATCAATATTTTTTCAGCCAAAGACAAGCGTCTATGCTATATATCATACGGCAACACATAATTTTTTTAATTAAAAGGTATGTCATTAAGTATTTAATTAATTGTAAAAATATTTATTTATCTAATGTTCCAATATAATTATTAAGTACTAATATGTATTAGTGTATTAGTCCATCACATAAACAAACTATTAAAACTATTTCATACTATATCATCAATACAACAAATAATCAATGGATGCATTGAATTAGTGAAACATCCCCAACCATATAGAAAAATATCGGTTCCCAAATCATAAATACATAACAAAAACCATTAATTAATACTAATAGTATAACAACATAAACCATTCCATCATTTACTAATTTCTAATTATCAATATACATGGACATTTTAAAATATTATGAATACAAGGATACCCAATTTCCATATTAATTATTCAATAATTATTATATTATTGAACATCATTAAGTTCGCATTCTTAATTAAACTATATCCTCATTTTTTCATATATATGAACTATAAATGTCCATTAAAAACATATAACCATATAAACATTCTAGTTTAACCTTAATAAATTCTAAATACTTAATATATCATAAATCATCTAACTACCATGTCATTCTATTTAACAAATTTAACCAAACTATCAAGACAACCCATTATCCAAACTGGGTTAAGATCATATCCCACTTATTTCACCATTTTATGTCCCATCATACCATTTCCATGAGTCATCACACCCCTTTAGTGGCCATATGTTTGGTCTCATAATCACCAATGGACTCAATAGGATATATTAAATGTCTATGACACCAATTTTAGACCCAAACTATTTTATTAATCATTGATGACAACATAAAACACACAATGTCTATTATATGTACTAAATAGACATGGAAAATTTTCAATACTATAAGATATATTTCCTATAACACTTACCTTATCTAAATTGATTTCAACTCTTCAAAACCTGACCATTTATTTGAAAAACAATGGCCACAGATACAAATACATAAAATAAAAATTAGAAAAGGTAATATAAGATATAGATGGAGATAGATAGATATTATTTAAATTCCTAAATAATTAAAGGAATCATTCTCATATACTTAATAGATGATTTTAATAATAAGAAATGACATTCCCAACGACCTTCACTACTATAAAATTGGACTTTAATAGTGATTGAAATGGACTTTAACCATGATATAAAAGGACGTACTACATGAGTGATGTTACAAGACATGGCCTTTTTTCATCACTAAAAAAGAACTATTAAATGGGTCTTTTATTAGTGCTAAAAAATGTGTTGTTAAAGGGCCATAATACAGTGTGTTGTAACATCACACTATAGTAACATAAAAATATGTTATAAAATAACATTTTAAAACAAAAAAAACCAGATATCAATATAAATAAGTACTAATACATAATTTAAATAATATGAAATTTTAAACACAAACAAAATAAAAAAATATTATGTTATAGACATTTAAAACAATGGTTTATACAATTATATAAATATACATTATTACCTAAATTCAAAAACATCAATGAACCATTATCATTAAATCTTGAATTGACTGATGCCATTACTGAACAAAACACCACTTATTGTTAAAAAATAATTCACTTTTATATGAAAAAATTTTATGTTATTAATAATATAATGAAAAAAACTAACATAATTTGTTGATTTTACTAAAATTGACCATAATTTTAAATAAAAATGTGCACTTTGAGTCACATAGGTCACAATGTGAATCGTATTGAGGTGAAGGTAATTACAAGACATCTCAAATTACATATTGGTCATTTTCGTAATGTGTAAAACACACCAAAATGTGTTTTATCAGTTTTGAGTATGTTTGTTTCCTTTTTAAAAAAAATGTCATTTTAAACTAGAAACACGCACTTTTGACTAATACTAATCACATCGTGTATAATTTTTATGTGATTCAGATTCATGCATGTCAAAAATGAATTATGAAACATTATCCTATATTATCAATAAAATATGAGTGTGTTTGATCAGTTCTATGTTAGAGATACTTTTTGATATAAAATGCCGAATTTAAACTGATAATAGTCAGTTTGAGTCATACTGAAAACATCATGTATCTGATTGGAGTTTAGATGATTCCTAAATGTAAAAAATAATATATGGATAATTTTTATAATGTATAAAGATAATATTAATGATTATTTTCGTTTTGGAGTAGGATAGTTTTCTATTTTACTAAAATTGATGACAATTTTATATAATAAGAATCACTTTGAGTCATATCAATAACATCGTATATCAGATTGATTTTTTGAAAATTCATAAACGTCCCAAATTATTTATGGATTATTTTACTAAAGTTTAAAAAAAATACGAATGAGTTCTCTCTGTTTCAGTATGTCACATGTCTTTTTTAATAAAATTTAAATTTAAGATTGAAACAAGCACTTTGACTGATAATAACCAGATTTTGTATCATATTGAGGTAATACTAATTACTACACATATGAAATGACATGTGATTCATTTTCGAAATGTATTTAACCAATGTGAATCTATTTTATCATTTTTCAATTTGTCTGTTGGCCTTTTTACTAAAATTGATGACAATTTTAATGAAAAAGATGAACATTGAGTCGTACTAGTCGTATTGTGCATCAGATTGAGGTGCGAGTGATTATTAAACATCTCATATGACTTATCTTTATTTTTTTTAAATTTTAAAACCAATATGAACATGTTTTATTATTTTTGAATATGTCACTTTTCTTCATTACAAAGATGTCATTTTAAAATAAAAACAAATATTTTTAATCATACTGATCACATTGTTTATCAGATTGAGGTGTGGTTAATTCCTACAAATCAAAAATGATATCTGGATCATTGTACTAAAACATTTATACGATTTGAATATGTTTTCTCATCTTTGAGAAGGTCAGTAGGCCTATTTACTTAAATTAATATCAATTTAAATTGAA
Organism: Viscum album; assembly: GCA_963277665.1. Classification (NCBI taxonomy): domain Eukaryota; kingdom Viridiplantae; phylum Streptophyta; class Magnoliopsida; order Santalales; family Viscaceae; genus Viscum; species Viscum album. Next base: position 408,084,247 of record OY728153.1, on the reverse strand, counting down.
ACATGCACATGGAGTAATATCGATCACACCATCCGTTGGATTGAGGTGCGGAGGATTCGTGCACATCTAAAATCACTTATGGATAATTTTCATAAAATATCAAAACAATATGATTGTGTTTTATCAGTTTTGATTATTTCACCTGACCTTTTTACTATAATTACATTTTTCACTTGAATCATTAACACTGACTCATACAGGTAAAAACTGTCTATCTTTTTGAAGTGACAAAAATTCATACACATGAAAAATTATTTATAAATATATGATATAAATTATCAAAACAATTAAAGTTCATTTTCTCTGTTTTTAGTGAGTGACACATTTTAAAGAAATTTTTTTATTTTAATATGATAACGGAGCAATTGAGTCACATCGGGAACATCATTATCAGATTGAGGTGATGCTGATTTTTACATGTCCCAATTAAAATATAGACCATTTTAATAATGTATCAAAACAATCTGAATATGGTATCTCAGTTTTGAGTGAGTCAATTTTATTTTTTACTAAAATTAATATAAATTTCAAATAGAAATAAGTAATTGGAGTCGCATCTGTCACATAAAATGTCAAATTGAGGTGCATCTATTTCATACATGTTCCAAAGTCACAAAACAGTCATAATTAACAATGGAAAAATGATTTCCATTTTCATTGTTTTTTGAACTACCAACATTGCATGAGAAGCTTTAAATAAACCACATTTACTGAAAAAGAGAATCTACCTGTATAAGATAAAAATTATTATGAGTAAAGTTAAAAAGAAATAAATTAAAAATATATATTAAATAATATAGTAATAATATGTAAAATTATTTTAATATGAAAATATTAGGTTTACCACTACAATGTATTATTAGAGTGAACATTAATAATATATATAAATCCTAACACTACATGTTTGAAATGTTATAAGGGAGTTAGAATTCTATAGATGGTTTGGTGTAGAAAGGCTTGAAAGATGGACAAATCACCCAATATAAAACAAAAGAATCCACATATATCATTGAAAAATAATTTTGATATTAATAATAAAAATAAATAAATTAAATATAAATTTGAAAAAATAAATTAACTCTATGGGAAATGATTTTACAGTGTAATTATTAATATTAACTCAGTGATTAATAAGGGATTGTGTCATTTCTATTCATGAAAAGGTAGTGGAGTGAACATGAATGAAAGTGATAAGTTAACCACTAAAAAGGTGAAATTTTTTTGAGGTAGATGAAGAATGAAATTTATATAGATCATCCCATCACAAAAAAACAATCTACCTGCATAAGAAGAAAATTATTATATGGGTAATAAAAAATAAAAAAATTAAACATTAAAATGAAACAATAAATTAAAATGAAGGAAAATGATTTTATTGTACAAACATAAATATTTCCACTCTCATTGTTCAGAGGTAGTGTCGTTTCTATTATTGCAAAGGTAGTCGAGGCATATTTGATGAATGTGATAAATGAACCATTGGAGTGTTGAAATGGTTTTATGGGAGATAAAGCATATGGATTTTTTTTGTGCTGAATGGGATGAAAGATGAACAGATCCCACAAACTCGAAAAAAAGAATCCACGTTCATATGAAAAAATTATTATATGATAAATACTACAAATAAATAAATTAAACATAAATATGAAACAATAAATTAATTCTATGGATAATGGTTTTGCTTTAAAAACATCAACATTATCTCTCTGATTGAGTAGGGGCCACGTCATTTGTCTTCTTGCAAAGGTAGTGGATAGAACATGAAAAAATTGATAAATTTAACACTTTAGTAGTGAAAAGGTTTTGAGGTAGATGAAGAATAAAAGTTGGACAGAGCACCCAAAATCGAACAAAAGAATAAACCTATATAATAAAACCATTAATATGTGACTTATACTAAATGGAAAAAATTAAACATAAATATGAAACAACGCATTAATTTTATGGAAAATTATTTTACTATAAAAACATCAAGTAGACCTCTATAATTGAGCAGAGGTAGTGTCATTTATTTTCCTACAGTTGAAGTGAAATTAACATGAATGAAAGTGATAAATTAACAACTAAAGTGGTTTATAGGTTATTGGGGAAAGAATCATGAATGTTGGATAGAGATCTCCGACTCGAACAAAATAATAAAGTTGTATAAGAAAACAATTATTATGTGATTAAGACTAAAATGAAATTAATTACATAAAAATATAAATTAATACATTAATTCAATGGAAAATTATTTTATTATACAAAATTCAGGATTAACTCTATGATTGTGCATTTATAGTGGTGTTTCTCTTTCATTAATGGCATGAAAAATGGAAAAACAAATATTCTAAAATAGACATACTCGACAATGAATAATTAAAAATAAATCAATGTTTCATTATATAATTTATTATTAAAATATAGAAAGTATATCTGAACATTACCATTACATCATTTTGAAGTTTTTCCGAAATTATAGTTTGTTCTTCAATCATATTCATTAGACATTTTCTTCATGTGTATTCAAACATTTAATTTATATTATGTTAAAGTAGTGGAGAAAATATAATATTATGAGTAAAAACATAATATATTAAATAAACTTTTTCCTACTAATTTAAACCTTTTTATTTTTTTAATGGTTACAAGGATTTGGATCCACTATCAAGAATTAAAATCCCTTCTTTGTGGTCCCCTCTAACGTACAAGACATTTTCAATATTGGGACCCACACGAATTGATTATGATTTCCAAATGAAAGGGGCACCCTCGATTGAATTTTCATCTAAATCATCTTTTTTTGTAGTCACTAACAATACAGTCGTCCAATTCTTGTTTTATGGACTAGAGACATCAAATATGTTCATGGCATCTGACACCATTTTGAATGGCTCGTCCTTTTCCCCTTCCATGCTGAAATTCACCGTCATATTTCCCATTTCATTAAATTTCAATCCATTGATATTTTCAACCCATATTTAAAGGAATAGTGGAACTTGAAATGGTTTATAATCTAAATTTCATATCTATAATATAATGAAATAATATGACATATTTTCATAAATTGGGTTTCTATCCTTGGAACCAGATATGTGAATCGCTTCACCCACAAGCATAAAACCACTATCTTTCTTTGTACTAATTTCATTAGGTTCATTTTTAAAGAACAAATTGCCATTGATTACAAAAAAAATTTAATATATAACATTTTCAATCGGTTTTCTGTATTTCCATTGAATTCATTCGGTATTTGAATTCATATTGTTAGATAACTACATAAACATTTTATATTTGATCCACCATACAAACTATTGATTATGTGTATTTGATATCAATCCATCACCCCTTGAGGTAAAAAAATATCTACAAATTACTTTGAGGTAGTCAATGTATGGATCAACATCATAACTATTATGTAATATGTAAATATGTGTTCCTCCCACTATGTCAATGTAATTGTAACAAGATCTCTTCCATAATTCCCTTAACCTATAAGGTGTTTGTTGTGAAGAGACTTTGGGAGGCCGATGTGTTCAACATATGATGGGTAATCAGTATATAATTCAATAACATATTCAGAAATATATCATTTAGCAATACAACCTTTTGGATGACTTTTATTTTTAACACACCCTTTCAAAATCATCATATTCCATTGAATGGGGTACGTCTATATGTAATGGACATAACCACGTAGTTGAACCTCTATGACCAAGTGAAAAATATTTTGGACCATTATATCAAATACTTATGGTGGGATAACATCTCCAATTCATATAATATGACCAAAATATCCTTATTCATGATCTGAATCATTGTTGGGTCTACATCATTACTACATTTGGATTTGAAAATGAAGCATAGTCTTGTTAATGTATGTAATATATTTTGAGTTATATTTAAATGGAAAAATGTAGGCATTCAATCATTCATCAAACATGAATGTCATGAGATTTTAGTCCTCGTATCTTGACATTAATCATTGAATCATCATTTATGATATTTGATGAATACCCCTATAGAACTTTTACACATGTAATGAAAAGGAAAACATTAAATTTTTCCTCTTTGTATAGAGATTAAGACACTATAGGGATACAATTATACATTTTACCCTTCGATGAATCTAAATCTTCCCTTATCCCCATTCCAATCAGGTCAAACCTATCCGTGATTCCATATTTTGTTTTTATATGAACATTTAATATCATGTAAATAACACTATAAAATATATTTTTTTATAAATAAATGTCATAAATAAAATGTATGACATAAAAAATTCAAATATTGTTTTTCATTGAAAATTGATCTCTTCTTCCAACCTGATTGTTTATGGTCTTTTAAAAATGATTAATTGAAAATAGTGTCTATATTTTTTTTCTGTTTTGTACATATGATCACCCATTGTTGGAGACAGTGTTGTATATTATTAAATATTCCCATCGAATGATGTCATCCAGGATCGATATTTATGTTGTTGAGGTAATAATTTCTATTATACTGAAAACACAATCATTGAGGAATGTTTCAACTAAACTGAGTAAATACATTTTTTCACAAATGGGACACCCTAACATTCTTATAATGTTATATCCTGATAAATTCCCAATAGTGAAAAAGTCATATGTCATTCCATAGAATGTGGCCATTATTCTGAGTTATTCACATCTATTAGAATAATAAATTTTAACACCCACGTACCTCATCAATCTCAGATCTTTTATCAATGGAGCCAAATGTACATTAATATCATTATAGTGTTTCTTTGGTCCAAATATAAGAAGAGAAAACAAAATGTATTTATGATTTATTCATAAGAAAAGAGGATAGTTGTAATTTACCAATATGAAGGTCTTTGTACAATGATTACTACTATATGAACCAAAAGTATTTATTCCATCTATAGATAGTGCATGGAGAAAATTTGTTGGATCATCTCAAAATTTAGGAAACTCGTAGTCAATTTTCATCCACTAAGGATTATCTACTAGATGTTGTAGGTTTCCATAATTAATTATTGTATATTAATGGAAGAATAATTATACCCAGGTTTCATAATGTCCATATATTCTTTTTAACCATGGAATAATGAGAAAGAATCAGACATATTTTGAATGACTTGATTCATTTTTCTTGTATCGACATGTTATGCACTTAGTGAATTTTATGAGTGATTCATGGTCCTTGAGAAAAAATATTAAATAATTTTTAGAATGTTATAAAATTAGTACATCCCCAGTCTTATAGATAAAAAACCATCCATATAAACTATATGGATGGTGTTATTAAAAAATATCCACATTTTATCATAGGTAAAATAAATTTCATAATAATTGATGGCGAAAGATACAAAAAAACTAATTAAAAAACTATTGAGAAAAATATTCATTTTAAATTGAAAATAAATTTTACAATAAAAAACCCATAATATTATAATTTCATAAAAAATTCACAAATAATTTTAAATTAATATTAAATTTAATTAATATTCAAGATTGTGGGTAATTATATAAAAATTTAGAAGTTAAAAATCATTCCATTCACACTATTATATAAAGGTCAAAATATTACAATATTCAGAAAATGAAAAATTGATTCATTTAGAAACATTTTGTTAAAATTAAAAATCCATAATAACTTATTCAATCAATTATTTTAATAATATACGAAACTATAATTAAATAATTTTATATAACATGGATATGGATGAAAAGTATTTTCGAATAAAGATAGATATAAAGTAGGATTTTCATAAAAACATTTTCTCAGTAATTTTAAGTACCAAATAAAGAAAAGTGTTTTATTCAACTAATATTTATTGAATAAACCTAGAGAATTTATCTTATTATTATTAATATAAAATATCAATCAATTCCCAAAATGGACAACAATACATAAATAATCACAAATAATGATGAAATTTTAAAATAAACACTTACCTCATGTCCGACTAACTTTATATACATCTAAATATACTTTATAATAAATATAGATATAAAATAAATCAATTATATAATAATAAATATTAAAATCATACTATATATTAATTATTTATAATATCTTTTTCACTTTCATTAACAATACATCATTTAAATCATTTATTAGGTAATAAATGTGTCATTTTTTATGTTTATTTTTGTTTGGTAGTTAATCTTCGGGTACATTAATCATGGATTCATAATTTAAAGAAATTTAATAATTATATGTATATCATATATTTTTATTATATAAATATTTATTTTCATCCAAAGATGTTAAATATGGAAGTATTAAATACACCATTCTTGGAGATGGCCGGTCAAATGTACGCTTATATGTACATTCCATTTTACGACAGATGAATTTAATTAAATGTGAATTATAAAGTACCGTTATAGAATAATTAATATATCATATATATAATTAATATTTATTTCAAATATTCATATTACCATCCATGTTAATCATAAATGGAAAACAAATCTCATCAATTGGAAGAGGTGGTAGTCCACACTAACGCACTAGTGATATTAATGTTTTCCAATGGATTGAAAGATAATTTGGTAGTTGTGTAATTATAATTATAGTGATATATAAATTTCATAGGTATCATATTAATACATTTAACCCACAACAATAACCATCCATAAAATATGTTGGTGACAATTGAATTAGATCGCAACATAGATCTGGAAAATTGTATGTATGCAGGATCAATACTTTCACTATGTATTAGATTGTAAAGTGGATAAAAAATGGAGATTTTATTAGTATAATAACCATTAAATATATTTAGGATACATATTTTATTATCTTATATTCAATACCATATATTTAGAGGAGGTAAATAAAAATTAAAAAGAAAGTGATTGGGTAAGGTGATTAAATTTTTGTTCGAATAACTCCTTTAGTTCTCCACATAATGGCCCGTGGGTTTGTAATTTTTGAAAAAAAATACATATAAAACGTGGCTAAGTATGTTTAAAAGATTACAGTATCGGTTTTGGTCGATATATATGGCTCAATGAGGTTTGAGGAATTTAGAGAATGGGTGTCATTTTATAAGTGAGGGTAGATACACTCTTAAATTTCTTATTTTATTAAAATATAACAATGTAATTATCTGTCTAAAATGATTATAAATGGAAATATATTATATTATACGGAATTATATTATTTAAATATAATTATAATATATATTTATTAGAGGTTTATATTGAGTTTTAAACCACATCACTATGTTTAACCTCATAGTAAACCCATATTATCGATGGTAACATATTTTTCATTCATAGTGGGTAATAATATTATTTATAAAGTAACTATTTACTCAAAAAAGGGAATGGTGTGAAATATTAGACCATATATTATAACCTTTGACATCATTAAATATTTTCATAATATTTCAATAATTTAATAACATTTTATTTTCTTAAAATATTATATTTTTCCAGTTTATGACTATTAAAATTATTTGTTTTAATTTTCTAACAGTTGATGAAATAAAGTATTGGTGTAGCATATGGATTTTATAAGATTACTATAACACTAAAAATTAGGAATATATTTCTTCCATTAAAAAATAATTAATTTTTCAATTTAAAATTTAGAGCATAAAATATCCTTTATTTATCCTTATGTGAAATATTTAAAAATAAAAGAACAAATCGAATGCCATTTTTTATTTTTCATCAAGAAAATAAAATAAAGGTCAAAATTAAATCCATATTCTAAAAATGATTATATATTATAATATTTGGTGATTATTTAATACATATGTTTATTAAACAATATTAATACAATTGTGTGGGTCATTTTTATTCATTGTCTTATTTTTAACCATAATTACATAATTTTACCTTAATGTGGGGTTTATTTATTACGACTAATATTTGTAATAAAAAAATAAAGGGGGTGTATTTAAATAAATTATACCTCCTTAATCCAAATAATTAATAATTTTTTAAATATTCAATTTTTATAAGTGGTTGTAATTAATTTAAAATCACAACTCCAAATGACGTGTTAAATGTTATTTAGAAAAATTCTTTATATATATATATATTAAAAAAATATTCCATAATAAAATAGAATAAAATAAACAATATTTTATAATTAGTTATATAATAAAACTATATTTTGTTTCAAATCATTTTAATTCAAATCGATATTTTTTAAATCTTCTATCAAAAAAATAATTTTTAACAAAAATATGTGTTTTTCCTAAATAGTAGAAGATATAAAATTTTATAATAATATGAATAAATAACCCTAATATAATTTTGATTACATGAATTAAAAAATAATATATTTTTTTATAATATTAAATGTAAAAATATTCATTAATTGAAATATGACATATTGTCAAAAAAATATTGAGAAAAATATATTTCTAATGTGAAAATTAATTTTATTTAAGAATTCGTAGTTATTTCCTAAGAATTAATGTATTATTTTTAATTGAATAGTAATTTTATTAATATTTTTGTATTCAATTAATAAAATTCCCACATGTTATTTCAATATCTAGGTTATAGAAGAAATATTTAAATAATCATGTTTCATGGTTCATTGAAGATCGATGTTGGTTATTATATAAGATATGGATTATATTTTTGTCTTAAAATATCAGGATGATATATTGACCAACCCCCCTATCAATAAAATTTTCCATCTAAATTTCAGCATGTTCATGGTATTCAATGGATTCACATGTCAAAATTATTTTTTCAAAACCCACATCGTAAAATATTTTAACTAGACATCCTCTTAAAATGTTGTAATAGTGTGTATGATGGTCTCCAGAATAGATGGTTTCAAAAATTAATAACATTATGGGGAAGTTAAAATATTTAAATATAATATAAAATTAATTCCTAATGATTAATATAGAGTTATGATGTATATGGTCATGATAATGATAACTACCATAAAACCATACAACCTTGATAGGTGAAAATACTATCACTTCATCGATAATTGATTTAATATGAAATTAGAATTTGAGTCCATGTAATTTTCCTACATTTTAACAATTCTATTATAATAAAAACAATGATTATGATGAAATTTAAATATATTGACCACATAATTTCATCCCATGATCATTTTCTACCAAAATCTAATTTTATTTTCCAAATGATGATTATTCAAATTGATTTTTTATTCCTGAATAACGAAAAGAAACATCCAACTGATAACATAATCCAAAAAAATAATATCAATAAATTTATTAAAACCCATTATATTTATTTATATATATTATATATATGAAAATTATTATTCATTACATAACATAATGGTCTAACCCCGAATTATATTGGCATGGCATAATTAGAAAAATAAAAACATAAACAACTAGTTCATAACTGTTCAATATATTCTACTAAACTGATATTATTAACTATCTATCTTATTTGAAATATCATTCATAAACCATTATTCATATGATATGAACATAAACATAATAATGGGTGATCTTTGATACTCATTAAGGGTATACAAGGGGATATTAATGTCCTTGTAGGCATAACATTAGAAAAAAGATATAAGAAAATGATCTTTACATTTTAAAATCCAAATATACATATCATATAACATAATATTATGACCTGTAATATTAATTTTTTTATAATAAATTAATCATAATGGAATCATGGAATATGGGCCATGAGAGCATAATAAATACATAAGACATGGAATTTTGGTATACATAAATGCAAAGAAGATAAATTCCATAGTAGTAAAGGACATATTAAAAGACTATAAACATGCAACGGTTTTACTCCCCATACCCTAATTTTAGTCATGAATCACTCTTGAGACTGTAATATTAACTAAAGACTCTTAATTTTGTGGAATAACACCATATTACAATCTTGTGTATCTCATAATACATCATTATTTTCCAAATACATTGGAGGTAGAAATATGTCCCAATTATTAAATAAAAATATCATTCATATGTATTCCAAAAATATCATAAAGTCATCATCATATTGGAAACAATGAAATTAATTTAGTTTCATACTCATTTTATAATTGAATATCCAATAGAAAATAAATTCAATTCATAAACAATTAATGATTTATTCATAACATAACCAAGGAAAAAGGATCGAGTTTCATGAACACCATGTCATAAAAAAATCCATAGGAACTGTAAGGACATTATCCATGATACTATTCCAATTAAATTTTTAGAAATATTTAACTTTGTTGTTGTTGATGAATCAAAAAATAATTAAAAATTACTAATGAAAATTACTTTTTAGTTTTGAAATAAATTATTTAAAATCCAAAACATTAAAAAATATTATGGAAATTTTATTCATTTAAAATATCTATGGGAACATATAAATGATGCTAAAGAACATTTAATTTCCATGAAATTAGAAAATTCCACTGTTGTTGTATATGTTAAAAACATTACTTCCATTATTTTTTTAAATAATTCACACAATACCTCATTTTGAAAATGATTAAAATATTCCATTCATGAACATTGGTAAGAATAAAATATTAAGAAAAATTAAAATTAAAAAATCACTATATAATATAAAAATGATTAATTTTTTATGACATATAGATGTGGAAGAAAATAGTTTTTCAACAGAAGAGAGAATATATGTTCCTTTTGATTAAAAATTTATTCCATGGGGTTTAGTACTTAATGTGATAAAAATGAAATAAAAAAATAATTTAAAATAAATAACCATAGTTGAAGAAATTTAATCGGTATCTTGGGAGTTATATCATAATATTTCATCATCATAGGAATAGTCATAATCATTTCTATTAAATAATAATATTGTGAGATAAAACCATTGCCTCGAGTTCACTATACATCTAATGTACTCAAAAATATATTATACTAAATTTATGTTTTTAATAATTCTATTATAGTGACATTATCAAGCATATAATTTCATTCATGATCCCTTAATAACTTTTTAAATCCCTATTTTAACAATATTTCTATATTAAAATCATCATTTTTAGTGTTAACTGTTTCATTTATCTTCAGTATTTATGTTCAGTAGTTCAAATCATTATAAATTTATCTTTTATAAATCATAAACATAATATTAATCATGATAGAGATATATTATATACTCATAATATACATATTTATAGTCATCTATACACATTATATAGGGTAAACGGAATTACACAGTTCATGGATATGGTTCGCCATAAGTACTGATGAATGTTGGTTTCATTTTTTGAAAATGTAACTTAACAAAAAGCAATAATAATTCACCAGTAAAAATTAATTATTTTTTACCATGAATAATATATTATCACTAAACCATCCATTGTCACCATCCATGTAAAATTTATATCAAATAATTATAAAATCGCTTCACGGAGGTGGTATTCCACATGTACGCACAAGTGATATTACTATTTTCCAACGGATAGGAAGGTAAGTAGGTTGATATGATATTAAAAATATATATTTCATAAATATCATATTAAATCATTAGATCCATATTTATACCAATTCATAAAATATAGTTGTGAAAAAATAATTCTATCAGTATTTGTAGACATAAAGTCATGTATGCAAATGAGATATTTATACATCTCTTTTGATGTAGAAGAGGGTTCATAATGTTGTTTTAATAATGATAATAACATTTAAGAATATTTATTATTATGTTGATAATATATTATTTAAAATAAAATTTATTTATATGAGTTAAATAATATTATCCAGTTAAGCAATCAGTTAAGGTGGTTAACTTTCCCTAAACCAATTTCCTTAGATATCCACTAAAGGGAACTATGGATGGTATTTTTGTGTGAATAGAAACTATATAATGTGTTTACAATATTTGATAAGTTAAATATGTATATTATTTTTGATGGAGGTGGATCAATGTGATTTGAAGTTTTGATGGTTGAGGTGCCCTTTTATAATTGAGTTCGGGGGATTTTTTTGTGAATTTCGAACCAATAAAATTATAATAAATTCACTCTCATGAAAAATAGATCAGAATTAAAATGGAATCAAATATAAGGTAGGATATGATAGTAATAAAATCAACCAATATCATTTATGAAAATAAATTCTATTTTAAACTATATCATTTATATCAACATTCAGTAAATATATTTAAAACAATTTATGGTAACAAGTTATCAATGTTAAAGGGTTGTAAATTTTTTCATATAATTTTAAACATTTTAACTTAATTTAATTATATATTCAACCATACATTATCCAAATTTTATTATATCAATATTTTTATTATTTTTATATAATTTAATAAATTATAATTTTGATTCTCTATCTTCATTTTCAATTTTGGAAAAATTCATTTAAATTTATTGAAAATTCATAAATAGGGAGATGGAATTAAAATATAATTTTTTAAATCAATCTTAAACTACCATATTTAAATATAAAATTAATTTTATACTTGTTTCGGGTTTTGGTCTCGAAACGCCCAACGACTCTGTATCCAATGATTGATGGACCTGCATTCCAAAGGCAGGAGTTTGCCGGATGGTCTAACCAGTGACTCTTAATAACTCACACTGGTTGAGAGGATGAGAATTCGGGCTCATCGCACCCTTTTTGGGGGGGAATTATTGCATGTTCTGGGACTCTCTTATAGATTCAAGACGTATTCATATGTTCGTGAACCTTTGGTTTATTCCCAAACATAGTATCCACAGATATAACCTTGTTGGGAAATGGTCAGCTAGACTCAGGGGTTTAGAACCATTTATCCCCGAGGTTTACCATCCCTCATTGGATTAATGACCCCGAAGACTTGGAAGTCACTTGAGGCAGCACTAGGAGTGGCGTGGTGAACGGATGTGAAGATAATCAGATCGACCTGTTGTTGGGATTGAACCTCAGGGAGGCTTCCTACATACCCCGCTTAGGAGACTGGGATCAAAGTCGACATATTTCGCATGCAAAGTTTATCATCATACGGGAGACAAAAGAACCAGAGTGAAAGTTTTCGGAACAACCAGGTGGTGGGATTGAACCTCTTGAATGCTTCCTACATACCCTGCCTAGGAGTCAGGGATCAAAGTCCACGTAGTTCGCATTGGCTTGGGACTTACGCTCTGAGGCAGCTCGGAATGATGGATTGGGGCTTACACTCTGAAGAGGCCCATAAGAGGATGTCATGGTCGATTCTTACTCTAAGTCCACGTGAGTCATGCTCGGTGTGAGAAATAAGAGGTAGTAGGGACCAAAGGATCACGTCGCGAAAGTTGTGTCCGTGAGAAGTAGAGTGGGGCTTATGCATGAGGGTGGCCCATAAGTTCGGGTCTTACTCCTAGGTTGATGCCCAGGGTGTTGGATTGGGGATTAAACTCTAAGGAGGCCTAGGGTGATGGATTGGGGCTTACACTCTGAGGAGGCCCATGTAAAAAAGAACAGCGGGAGAGGGAATGGGGGTTCTCCTGTGCCTATCTCCTCTCTTTCAGTTCATGAGGGCTTCCTTCTGATGGATATTTTACTACCCCCGAGGAGTCCTTAACATATGGAGGGGCAGAAAGGGAACTCCCGAGCTCAGACATCACATTATCGTGGGAATATGAACCCAGGAATGGTTTGGGAATATGATCAAGGGTTGGGGAAACCCCTTCGCCTCTACTTACCATGGGTATGTGAACAAAAAATGGCATGCTGATGTGCCCGAATGTTACACCACGCGGATCCGGTGGCTCTGGTGGAGGCCTCGGCTCGGGGCTGATGAATAGGCCGATGAGGGAGTCACGGAGGATCTGGCCGAATTGGAAGGATTTTATCTAGCTCTGTGAATGGGAACTCCGAAGGCTCTAATGGACCACACGTATGAAGGAGTGGTGGCGCCCTTCGTGTAGGATGGTGCTACGTGGCTGGAGAATCCGTCCCCGAACCGGGGTGGTCCGTGGATTGAGGGCCATCCTGCGGAGGTCTGGTGTGAATCCCACGAACCAGGGTAGTTCGTGGCTTCGGGATCGGCCCGCGTACCAGGGGGTATACAGAGGGGTCCTCGCGAGCAACGATGGCCAAGGGAAACACCAATTGGGGGTTTGTCGGTTGAGGCTTCACCCACATAGGAGGGTGATACGCGGTGCGCCAAATTGAAAAAGAGGCATAAACACCCTGGTCCATAGGGAGTGCATCCGCGGAGGGGCTATGGTTCACAGTATTCACTTTTTATGTTATTTTAAGTTCATGGTTCACCAAATTAATATGCATTTTCGGTTCCTTATTAGTTTGTTCCCAGGTTTATACCAACTCAGGTTCACGAACTGGAACTTCACTGTTGCGAAATTCTAATCTTTCCTTAGAAATCCTTCCACCCGAGTCTGATCGCTCTTCTCTTCCTCCGCCTTCTAATTTTCTGAATCCAAATCTCTAAATCCTTTCTCCTTTCCCCCTCAGTCTCCTTATTTAGAGTGTGGAAGGAGATGTATCTGTGGTCACGCGACACCTTTTGCGGAGGCCCATAACCAAATACCCAGTTTACAGCTGACTTGGTCAATCCGTAATTCGTGGTGGGTGTTGAACGCTTCCCCACCCCCGCGAACCGAACTCAGGGAGGGCTTCGCGGCCACGGAGGGTTCCACCTCCATTCCATGAACGACAGTGGATGTGGCTTGAACCAGTCGACGCGGTCCGCAGTTGGCGTGGTTCATGACGATGAACCGGATCGGTGCCCATCCTGCCTTGCGACCGTGGAGGATCTCCGCCTCCATTTCGCGAACGATGACGGTTCGCAGAGTGGGCGCTTCGCGGGGCCTGGCCACATTTCTTTTTCATGGGACAGGTCCACGGTCCGGTCCTGATTTTATCTCTTCTTTGAATTTTCTCAATTCTTTTATTTCCAATTCTTTGGGTGATTTGGGTAGAATCTCCTTTGAGGATTTTTCAGGACCCTACAAATTCCCCCCATCAGAATGGGGTCCGATCAAAACGAAGAGGAGGCCATTCCAATGCAAATTGGTCCTGAACTGGAATGGTTTGTGGTAGGGCAGTGGACCCAGTAGGGGAACACACATATAAATACGGGGGGCCCTTCATTTGTCATTTACCGAATTCTTCACGAAACTAGAGCTCACTTGCCTTCGCGCGCATGTTACTTCGTGAAGTGCTTCGTCCGTGAACCAGCTGCGACTTCCACGAACAATTCCACCTTCGCGGTCGTCTTCACCCGTGAACCAATTCTCCAACTGCAAGCCATTACTCTTAATTAATTGAAATCCAAGTAATGACAGGCTATGGAGGAACTTGCTTCACGGATTTGGTTCTCCGCGGTTTCGATGATCCGCGGTTTCGATGCTCCACGGACCAAAATCTCCTGAACTTTAAAAATTTTGATGTCTTCCGAACTTAATCACTTAAATCCATGATTGAAATTCTGTGGAGCAACTTAGATCGCGGTTTCCTGGCCAACGCTCTACAGGCCAGGGTTTCTCAGACTAATTTCGTGAAGGGCTGGTTCGAGGGATGATGTCATCACGAACCATCCTCCGAGGCACCTTGCAGACATTGCTTATAAAGGATCATCAACTGATCCTCAGCCATATATCTGGTATTTTTGTCCAGATTTTATTTCCGGACTAACCGATTGTTGGCTCTCATTATGCAGGAAGAAAACATGGTTCCCCCTTGTTCTGCACCGAGGCCAGCTGCAGAGCCGCTCCCAATTGGTTCAGTGAGACCTTTAGCTATGATTTTCAGATCAGAGAACATTCAAGAGGACCCTAGTCGGTCCCTCATTCCTGACGATGGTGCCTTGAATGATTTTCTCCCTCCTGAGCTCCTAGATTATCCACTATCAAATTGACTTCCACTTCATGGATTCGGTCTTCAAAATGATGTCCCTATTTCCCCCACTTTCTCAGGTCTTCCTTCTCCCTTCTTGGAAGCGTCGTCCAAGTGTATTCTGGCGAACATTACCCAATCGGGGGTGATGGTTGATGACTCTGACCAGAAAGACGCCTTTATTTTGAGGGGCTCTGTTTGGACCCAAAGTGATCAGCACACTCAAAACTTTTCTCAGGAATCCATCTTCAAGCGTTTCCCTTCTATTATCAACCTTTCTCGAGTAGATCCCGATGCGGGGTGGATTCCTCGGTGGGATCTTCGACCTGGAAGGCTCTTCTTGAATGATTTTTTCTGGGCTTTCTGGGTCCATCATCACTACCTGGAGTCTCTTGAATCACTAGAAGTATTCAATTTATACTCCGCAGTGTGGGACACACAATTTGACATTTACCCACCATCCTTGGTCCTCCCAGACCTACTCAGTCACTGATGTTCATGCACTAATACCTTCCCCCTTGTCCATGGTGAAGATGGTATTAGTCTGTGGGATATCTATCAATAGGGAGGACTCCCGATTATTGGTGAAATGTATGACGAATTTCTGCCGGCTCTTGACGCATGGGATAACATCCAACAAGTGCCTTTATTGGCGAAGGAGTTGTTTGTTATGGCAGAGCAGTCATTGGGACAGGCATTGCATGCCTACTCTCTTATTCCTTATAGTGCCTGGATAGGGTTATTTCTGAACACCACTGGTCCTGTTCCGAAGATCAAGCGCCCCAGGACTCATCCTTCTTAGCAGTCACGAACCTCCCCGTGTTCCTACTGGGCAGTTCTGGAGGCGGGCAACTTCCTTTCATGGGGTTACGACGTGATCCCCGGTTTTCCTCCTATCCTCGGATGGTAGTTTTGTATTCTATGTTCTTGAGTGGGTGGCTATTCCCTTCTCGGGACATTAATCCTGGCATCAGAGCATGCACGATGATGATGGCAGTTGAGCTTGCAAAGGGCCGCCTGGTGAATTCGGTCGTGGACACATTTGCTCATATTTATGAACTGTTGGGTCACATGTAGAAGGGTGGTTCACCATTGCATCTGAGTGGGCCATTTCAATTTTTTAAAGTTGGGTAGCAGATCATTGTTGCTGTTATTAGTATTGTCACAACACGGTCATCCCGCTTGCTACTTTTCGGCCTACACTGCTGTATATAGCTGGAGTTCGCCTGAAATACCTTAGCCCTGGTGAAGTCCTCGGACTTTTGAGTGACTTTTCCTAGTGTTCTTTCACTCCCTACCGACCCCTTCTAGCGTCTTAATTGACAACCGCCAGGGGAGCCTGGAGGAGCGCTCTTACATGATCTCTCTGCGGGACAGATTTCTTTTCGCACGGATTGAAAGGGTTTCCTTATGTGATATATATGTCCCGTATCACTTTTCTCGCCAGTTTGGGTGCATGCATGTCCAAGTTTCCCTTCCCCCTCCTCAGGCTCAAGTACTTCACCTGGCCACACTTCGTCAATGGTGGCTGATGCTAACATGGGAGGGATCTGACGCGAGCATTCCCCTGCCTATCGTGGGGGCGGCCGCCAGCCATTCCATGGAGTATGCAAAGGCGTGGACAAAATTTTATGCTGATGGGATCCTAGGGAAGTTCATTTGGAATGTTCTAAAATCAGGAGGTACTGCGGCTGTCGCGTCTACCGCACATTCCCCATCAGCTCTAAGGGAGGATCTTATGAGGGCTCATCGATCAAAGAGGCTCAGTGAATTTTCCTCTCCCAGTCCTTCAGTGGCCGAAGTTCATGTGGGTTCATCCTTCTTGGACATGGATGAGGACGACCTTGTGGTTTCGTGTCCCAGTGTGACAATTCCAGATTTTTTTCCACTTGACATCGGGCTTAGCAATTTGATCCCCAAGCCTCGACCGGGGTTAGAGACTCCAAGCTTTCTAGTTTCTGATCCAACTTCTATAGAGCACATGCCTTCACTGGTTGCAATGCTGGATTTCATTCGTGTGCCATCCAGCATGGATACCAAAGATCCCTATGTCATGGCGGACCACCAGGTGGTGTGCAGGTGGGCCTAGCCTCAGATTTGCGAGATCATTGCTGAAACTCCTCTAGCTGATATGGAAACTAAGACTGAAGCTCTTCGACAACTCTTCCTGGCCTTGGGGTTGGGTGGCTTCGACTATCGATAGTTCCATTCTCTTGGTTTCCAAGTTTTCATGGGTCGTGAGGATGATGCCACTAGCGAACGCAAACTTGAAAAATTTTCTGCCGCTCATTGTGTGACCTGAGCCCTGGAGGATGCCACGATACAGCTCCATCAACTAATGGCACACGAGGTGAACTCCAGAGATCAGGCAGTCGTCCTATCCTCCGAGTTTCTTGAATGTGAGGAACAGGCAGTGATGCTGAGGAATCGGTTGTCGACTATGACCAGTCATAACGAATCCACTAGAAAAGGGATCAACGATCTCCAAACAACAGTGGAGCATACTCGTACAGTGGCTGAGGTTGAGCCAGGAAGAAAGCTGTGTGGGAACAGTCTTGCAATGTCCTCTGCCACACGGTTGCTGATCTGGTGGAGAGAGCGAGTCAGGATCCTTTATGACTATCAAATCCACTCATGTACCCTCTGTTTTACATACCCCTCTCCCCCTTTTTTAGTGAGGTAGAGACCCCAGCATGTGGATGTCCTCCCTATTTTTGTTCGAACGAAATAAAGTCTCAATAAATCACTTTTTGTTGTGAAATTTGATTGTTACATAGATCAATTTTTGTGTAAATAAAAATTCACAAAATCAAAATTAATCATAACTCAGGAAAAAAAAACTCAAACTTTTTCCTAGACCATGGGGTCCAGCGAGCATAGTTCAACTATTGATTGGGTTTTGTTGAAAATCTCCACAATCATTTTGTTTTTTACT
Source organism: Viscum album (assembly GCA_963277665.1). Classification (NCBI taxonomy): domain Eukaryota; kingdom Viridiplantae; phylum Streptophyta; class Magnoliopsida; order Santalales; family Viscaceae; genus Viscum; species Viscum album. The sequence continues at coordinate 408,065,567 of OY728153.1, read as the reverse complement.
TTTTAATGCCCTGATTTTTCCTGGTCCAATTTGGTGTGAGGACAGTGGGTATGGCCTGACTTTTGTATAGGTCTCCCTTGTCATGTTTTTGGCCTAACATGCTTTGTTCCTCTTTTTGTGAGCGGTTTAAAGTCTTGCCGAGAAGACTATCATTACTGATGTTTTCGATCAAACATCTTTGACCAGATATGGTGGGGCAAGGGCCCCAATGGGGTTCAACTGATTAAAATATGTCTCAATACTCTTCATATGCACGTGGTAGGAACATGTTTAAATTTAAACGGCATTTAGGGGATTCCGCACGGAATGGGAGTCACGTCGGCGTATAGAGGTAGGAAGAGCATTACCTAAGGAAAACTTTCAACTGGTAGACGGGCCTGGGGTGATCAATATGCAGAGCCACTAAGGGAATGGTATGCATAGTCGTGCAAAGGTGTCCTCAATTTAATGACTATCCATTTCTGATGGCTAGGGGACTTTATGGAAGTCTTGCTCATGGAAACCACGATGGGTGGCTTGGAAAAATATGAAAACCACCAGGGGTGGCTCAGAAGGGGAGTGTGACATCTGAAAGGGTTTTGGGAACATCTGTACTAATCAGGAGCGTGGTCAGGAGACCACTTCCCTACACATTTAGTTAGCTTAAGGGATGGTTGTGGCTTGGCACAGTTTAAAGTCATGCAGGTGGGACATCATTTAAAATGGAATGACTACTCCTTGTTCTCAGTAATCTTGTCGAAGACATTCCACCATATTCAGGAAGGGTTGTGAAAGATGTTGGTAAAGTGTAGCTCCGAGGGTTTCCAAATCCTGGGATAGATATGGAGGCTCAGGTGCCAAGAGGCGTACGGAGAGAAGCATTGCCTAAGGAAATCTTGACTTTGGTAGACGGGCCAGGGGAGATCAATATGCAGAGTCACTGAGGGCATGGTATGCATAGTTATGAAAAGGTGTCCTTAGGTCAATGACTGTATTCCCCCGATAGCCATGCAGCATCAGGGAAGTTGAGATTTGGGACCACCCGAGGTGGATTATGAGAGTTCGGCTTTTTCTGAGTGCAGAGTATGGTTTATGATGGGAGGGTGACCGGATACGGGGGAAACTAGAACAAACATCCCGAGAATGGGTGAAGCAATACCTTATCACACGGGCGTGAGACAGTGGCTTGTGCCGTTCTGACCCGTGCACTGAAGGATGGAGAAAATCCTCTATTCCTTATTGAACCCATGGTGGGTTTGACCATGCATTTTAACATCATGCAGTGAGGACGAGGGGAATTTTTCGTTCCTTTGCCAATGTTGTGCAGTTTAACGTCATGAAGCAAGGATGATTGGCCGTGCAGTTTAACGTTGTGCGGCGAGGACGTGGTTACAAATCCCGCTCTTGATTAGAATGTAACTGGGCCCGAGTATCCTGGCATTTTCATGAAGTGGAGGGGGATTGATGGTGTAAATCAGGGTTCTCGGGCTTCTTGGATCAGGAGGGATGTCACAGAGGCTCTGAGGCCGGTAAACATACAGATCTAGGAAGAGTATCGCCCGAGGAAATAATGCCTTTGGTGGACGAGCTAGGGGCTATCAATATGAAGAGCCACTGAGGGCATGGTATGCATAGTTGTACAAAGGTGTCCCCAGGTCAATGATTTTCCTCTTCCGATGTCCATGAATGGTTATGAAGATCCACAATTATCCGGGCCATGAAGTCTGTCATCAGGGAAGGAAATGTCTAAACATGTCGGGCATACTCGGCCTTGGTTTCTGTTAAATCTTAGAGAGCTCCCTGCGCTGATTTATCATTCTCGTGGAGGTGTACCTTTACTCCATGCAGTTTAACGTCATTCAGGAAGGACAAAGTACTCATAGTTTATCTGTCATAGAGCTCAGACCATTGGGTGACTATTGCTGCAGTCAGTCGAAGGATAAATGGGTCAACATGCTCTGATATACTTGGAACATGGTGGGGGATGAAGGTCGTAAACTGCAACTTTCAGATTTCCTGGATCAGGAGGTGTGGTGTGGGGTATCTGAGTCTGGTAAGCGTACAGATCTATGAAGAGTACCTCCCGAGGAAATCTTGCCTTTGGTGGATGATCCAGGGGCTATCATTATGCAGGGCCGTTGAGGGAATGGTATGCATAGTCGTACAAAGGTGTCCTAGGGTCGATAACTTTCCACTTCCAATGGACATGAATTATTATGAGAACCTGCGATTGCTCACATTGCATAGTTCGGCACATGGGGATAATGGTGTCTGAGTATACATGAAACATCTTCACTGCAATTGTCCATTGAGTGAATGTAGCCTATTCCTTGCTTGATGATCATTGATGCAGGTCACTATGTGAACTACCGGCAGACACATAGGCAAGCTAGATAGGGATACCCTGGAAACACTTGGATTTGAAAAGGAGAATGAACTTGTAAACCACAGATCCATAAATGTGGGATCGGGAGATGTGATATGGGGTCTCTGAGGCCAGTAGGCGTATGGAGCTAAGAAGAGTGTCCCCTGAGAAAATATTTCCATTGATAGATTGGCCAAGGGCTATCAATATGAGAGCCGCTGAGGGCATGCTATGAATAGTCATGCAAAGGTGTCCACGGGACGATGACTTTCCACATCTGATGGCCATGAGTGGTTATAAAGATCCATAATTATCTGGGTCATGGAGTCTGATGTATGGAAAGGATAAATCCAAATTTTCATGGAGTATCTCCATCTCGTATCTCCATGTGTCTTGGGTGGGTCGCGATGAAGTCCGTGCAGTTTAACGTCATGCGGTGAGGACGAAGTTGGTGCAGTTTAACGTCATGCGGTAAGGAAAATGTCTGCGCAGTTTATTGTCATACGGTAAGGACGAAGTCTGTGTAGTTTAACGTCATGTGTTAAGGACAAGGTCCATGCAATTTATTGTCATGCGGTAAGGACAAAGTATACACCCCGTGTAGGTATGGTCCGTACACGGGGGAAGGGGTCATTTTTAACATTATGCTATCCGTGCAGTTTTACATCGTGCAGTAAGGACGAGAAATACACCCTTTGTCGGTCTAGTCCGTACACGGGGGGAAAGGGAATTTTTTATCTTTTATTTAGGGGGATGGGCCAGGACTAAGAACCCTGGCACCACTACATATCCTACAAGGGCAGGAATCAAGCCACACGTAGTTCCTTGAAAGAAGTACACCCTGTGCAGGTCTGGTCTGTACAAAGGGGAAAGGGCATTTTTTAACATTATTTTCATTCGGGAGTGGCTGGGCTGGGATGGGGGATCCTCGCATTGCTATGTATTTTGCGAGGTAAGTAATCAAGCCACACGTAGTTCTCTGAAAGAAGTACACCTCGTGCAGGTCTGGTCCGTACACAGAGGGAAGAGGGGAATTGTTAAAACTTCTTGTTCGTGCATTTTAACATCATGCGGTGAGGACGGTTGATACACCCCATGCAGGTCTGGTCCGTACACAAATGGGAGAAGGCATTTTTAAATTTTATTCAAGGGGATGGTCTAGGATAGGGGATCCTATGGTCGCTATGTATTCTGCGAGGGCAGGAATCAATCCGTACATAGTTCTCTGAAATCTGTACAGTTTAACATCATGTAGTGAGGACGAGGTCCATACATTTTAACATCATGTGGTTAGGATGGGGGGTATTATTAGATTCCATGTAGTTTAACATCATGTGGTGAGGACGTGATTCTCCCAGTTTTAGGTCATAGAGTTTGGACAGTTGGGTGCTGACAGTTTAATGTCATGCAACTCGGAAGATGAATACACCCCGCGCAGGTCTGGTCTGTACATGGGGGGAGGGAGCATTCTTTACTCTTAATATCCGTGTAGTTTAACGTCGTGTGATAAGGATGAACTCCATGCAGTTTAACATCATACAGTGAGGCCGTGATGTACACATGGTCTCTATGTGAAATACTTATTTAGGAATCTCTCATTTGTAGGATCAGTTTTAAATTGTCCATCCATGGAGATCAGGGTATATGCTCCATTGGAGTAGACCTTGTGTACAACGTATGGTCCCTCCCACTTGGGCTCCATCTTTTTCTGTTTCCTTCCAGGTATCACTGGGGTTTGGATGACCGATACCAATTCTCTTTCCAAGAAAGACCAGAGGCGGACCTTTTTATTGAATGCTTGTGCAATCCAATTCTGGTATACCTCTAGATGGTGCAAAGTGTGCAACCGCTTCTCGTATAGCTGTTCCAATTCACCTAGCTTATTTTCTAACTACTCATCATCAAATAATTGATCACATATGGCAACACGGTGTGAGGGAAGTTGGAGATCAATGGGAAGGACTGCCTCTGTGTCGTACTCCAATGAGTACATGGTAGCCTGAGTAGCGGTGCAGATTATGGTTCGATAATCCCACAATGCATGGAGGAGTTTATCCAGCCATGAATTCTTGTCTTTTTCCACCATTTTCTGGAGAATGTTGAACATGGTCTTGTTGAAAGCCTCTATCTATCTTTTGGATGCTTCATGGTAGCGGGATGAGTTGTTAGCCTTGATACCATACTCGTTGTATAGTTTCTCCAATTTAGCAGAGCAGAAGTTGGTGCCGTTGTCCATCAGTATGGTATGAGGGATGCCAAATATGGTGATGATATTGGTCTTCACAAAGCTAACTATATTTCTTGCCCCAAATTACTTGAGGGGTATGGATTATTCCTATTTGGAAAGGAATTCGGTCGCCGTGAGGATATACTTCAGCTATTTGGCCGTGGAAGTAAGATATGGTCCCATGACGTCCATTCCCAAGACGGCAAACAGCCAGGAGTACTTGGCTTGATGGAGTAACTCCGGGGGTTGGTGTATGAAGTTGGCATGAATTTGGAATGAGTGGCATCTCGCGGTAAAGTGCTCACAGTCTCGTGCCACTGTAGGCTAGTAGTACCCAAGACTTCGAACCTATTAGGAAATATTGGTCCCCGGTTGATGTGCTCCACAAGATCCGACATGTACTTCAGTCATGACGACAACATTTCCCTCTCCATCATTGCATCTGAGGAGCACTCCATCGAGGTCTCATTTGTAGAGGACCTCTTGCTGACATGTGCCGCAATATATGACAATGTTTATTTCCCTTCTCTGTATTTGCTCTCGTTCAGACCTGTCTGATGGATTTTCTCCCTGTTAAAGGTAGTTTGAAATGGGGGTCATCCCGCTGGTGGCTGGAGCATATGACTCATGTATAGGACTAACATCATGGATTTATTCTGTCTTGGTCTTAACAAATGGAAATATCATTCAACGGTGAGAAATACTGATAACTATTTCATCTCGGCCTTGGTCAGCTAGGGTTATGGCCGCGTTGGCTAATGCATCAGCCTGGGCATTCTGAGACCAGAAAATATAGGTCAATGTTGGTTCTGTGGAGAACTCATCCATTAGCCCTCGAACATAGTCAAACAGGGGGATTGTCTCCTCCATTTTAATTGCATAGTCACCATTGACTTGCTTGATGACCATCTCCGAGTAACCTTTTACCTTAAGGTGTTGTACTTGTTCCTGGAGTGTGAGCTCTAGGCATGCAATGAGAGCTTGATATTCTGCTTCATTGTTTGTACATCCCTCTGATAGGAGGAAGGAATATGGAAAGAATGCCTTCTCTAGGGACAATAATATTATCCTCAAACCCACATTGTTGAATCTGGGATCCTCCACCCTACTCCTAGTGGGTCTTCAGGATGCGCCATTGAAGTAAATTTCCCATGTCAGTAACTCCTCTTGAATCGAGAAGATTTATTCATCAGGTAGCTCAGCGTCTGGTGCAGTGGTCCATATCGAAGGGTGCTCTGCCAGAAATTTTGTTAATGCCTGACCCTTGATGGCTTTCTGAGGGACAAACCAGAAGTCAAACTGTTATAGGATGACCACCCATCGATATAGGCATCTGGTTATCATCGAGTGACTGAGGATGTACTTGAGTGGGTTACTCCACAAGATCAAATGGACTTCGTGTTGCTGCAGATAATGTCGTAGCATTTGACCTGTGAAGACCAAGGCCAAACAGTTCTTCTCGATATTTGAGTATCGAGTCTCAGTATCAATCATGGTTCGACTGAGGTAATAGATACAGTTTTCACTGCCAGCGACATTCTTTTGTGCGAGGAAGGCTACCAGTGATCTCTCCAAGGCTATCACATACAGGATGGGAGGCCTTCCTTCAACTATGGGCATGAGCACCGGTGGGATTAAGAGGTACTTCATCAAGTTGTCGAACGCCTCTTGGCAGTCATCCGTCCATTGGTACGTGACCCCCTTCTTTATTAACCTGGTGAAAGGAAAACATTTTCCTTCCAGGTTGGATATGAATAGCCTAATATAGGCTACGTATACTTGGAATCTCCTCCGCACGGTGAGATTTCAGGTTGGTGGTAGGAAAAGGATATCCATTGTCTTCTCAGGGTCGACTTCGATGCCACGATGGCGTACGATGAAGCCAAGGAATTTACCTAAGGTAAACCCAAAGGTACATTTCAAGGGGTTCATCTTCATGATATGCTATTAGATCTTGTTGAAGACATTCTCAAGGTCTGACAGGTGATCCGAGCGATGTCTGGACTTGACCACTAGGTCATCCATGTAACATTAAATGAATTTCCCCAAGAACAGTTTAAAGATCTGATTCATGGCACACTGATATGTGGCGCCAGCATTCTTGATACCAAAGGGCATGACCCTGTAACAAAATAACCCTTGAGGGGCCCTGAAGGCAGTGGCTTCTTCGTCTCCTCGGGCCATCCTGATTTGATTATATCCAGAATAGCCATCCATGATGGATAGAGCCTCATATTCAACCGTTGCATCGATTAACAACTCTGTGATTGGAACCGGGAAGTCATATTTTGTAAAATGGTGAATAAGATCTCTGAAGTCAACGCAAACACAAATTTGTCTACTCTTTTTCTTGATAGGGACGTTGTTGGCCAACCAAATGGGGTACTGGACCTCTCGAATAAATCCTGCTTTAAGGAGCTTATCGACTTCAACCTCTATTTTGGCGGCATGTGAGGGATGCATCCTTCTGACTGCCTGTTTATAGCCCCGGTGGTCTTCTGGAAGACCTAGGTGGTGTGTCGCCATTATAGGATTGAGTCCACGCATTTCTGTGTAATTACAGGTGATAACATCCCGATGTTCCCTTAGGAAAGAGGTATATACCTCATGCTCCTCGGGGGACATGGATGCACTAATGAGAGTAGGCCTCAGATCCTCTTTAGTACCCAGGTTTATTTCCCTGAGTTTGTCCACAGTGGTGGAGATACCTTCCTCAAATGTAGGAGGAACGTCCCTGAGATCTTCCCCCTCTTCTTCTCCCAAGTCCTCATCTTCTTGATCCGACAAGGAGAGAGATTCTGGTCTGAACCTCTGAGGGTTTGAGGGAGAGGAATCGTGGGCATCCCCGCTTGAGTATTTTTCCCCAAATAGAGGGTTGGTGGATGTTCCCGCATTTTCGTTCTCATCCATAGTGGCTGAAGTCATCAGGACATTCGAATGCGTGTCCGTACTTTAAATCCTACTCACAACCTGGTTGATGGGCATGACATAATCTCTGCCAAGCTGCCTGAGGGGTTCATCAGGAACCATTTCCAGGCCATTTAGAGCTAGGATACAGTCGAAAAAATCTACCAAAGGCTTCTTTTTCTTTTTTCTCATAGAACCCGGCTTCAATGTAATATGAATTGGAGAGCTCAAAAGGGGCCTTTTCGGCTTGCAATGTTCCACTATGTCAATTGACGCAATACTTGATACACTGGTGATAGGATGAAAGAACGACCATGTGGTTATGGAGCCACGACCATCCAAGTAGTGCATTGAATGTTGTGCTCTGCCGGACCACCAGGAATTCCGTGTAGGTTACCAGGTCACCAAAATGGGTCTTTAGCTTGATTTGTCCCATTGGTTTCTGCTCACACTTATCGTATCCCAACAGAGTCGTGGCCGAGGGAATGAGGTCTTCCTCACTGTATCCCATATTACAGAGTGTCCATAGGGGAAGAAGGTTAACACCAGATCCATTGTCTATAAAAGCTTTCCGGATATCAATACCATTTAGTGTGCCAGACACATATAGTGGTCTGATGTGTCCTTGCATGATGGCATCTTCATCCTGATCAGTGAAGGAAATCACCGCATTGCATTCAGCCAGATCAGTCTCTGTCCGGTAAATTTTGGCAGCATCTAACTCGGCTTGAAACTGCTGGGGGATGGTCAAAGCTTTTATAAGGGCCTCCCTGGGGTCTGATGACAGACTTAGGGCATTGAGGATTGAAAGCACGGCTGGTATCGATGCTAGATGCTTAAGGATATCGTATTTCTGCTCCCGCGGCCGACGCTTCTCCATTGGTGGGAGAGTCTTAGCGGGTGATTTAGGGGATGGAGCATTTGACGAGGAGGGGCCGGCAGTGGGGTCAGCTATCGATGGTGCTCCCGTATTTTGAGGACTTGGCATGGCCGGTCTGTTTGTACGCACTAGGCGGCCAGACACATGCTCCTCCTTTGGTGGGTATCACAGAACAATAGGGCCAGAGTGGCTGCAGGTGGATGTGGAGGGGCATTCTTTCTCCTTCTGAGTTTTTTGAAGGGATCTCCCATGGGTTTCTGTAATACTAACGGTTTGGGCCGGGTTCCAACCGTAGTGTTGGTTTCAGCCGCGGTTGCCCCTCCCCTGGTATCCCCTACCTCTGCGATTCCTCCTCATGGCTCCTCGTGAAGGGAACTCGGGTTCGTAACCATACCCTTCGTTAGTGATTGATTCAATAAGATGGATGAATATAATAGAACTATAGATTGGCTCTTCATCCTCTGACAGGTCAACCTGGTCGGTTGTCCCTGATGGTGCAGTTTGGTGGGTCGGTGCCCGTGGTGCCAAATTCAAGGGCATATAATCTGCGAGCGTCGGGACTAACTTTGGCCCTGTCACAGACTGCTCCTCTCATGATTGTTTCCACATTCTTCTATTATGCTCGGATGAACTACTAGTGGAGGGTTGTGAGGTTGATACTGTCGGTTGTGCGGCGTCAGGGGGCTGTCTAAGGCAACACTGGCTGCTGTAGCTGAGCTAAGAGTATGGCCTGGGCTCGATTGATAGTCTTCGGAGTCATCCAGTCATTGAATTTATGCCCCTGCTTGCTGGTGAATTTCTTCCACCCCTCCACTTTGTCAGAGTCGGTGGTAGAGATACATGCCACATGTGCTGGGGGTGGTCCCAACTCGACCTGTCCATAGTCTACCATCCTCTACATGAGGTCTTTGAAGACCATGAATTCTCGGATACTGTGTCCCAACATCCGATGGTAGGGGTAGTAATCTGGCCTATCATCGCGGCAGACCTCTTCAGGTTTCCTCGGCTCCAGAAGGCGGAGCAAGTTGCAGTTAAAGGCGGCAATGAAGTAGTCGCGGACTTGATTATATTGGAATGAGTATACTTTTTGTCTTTGTTCCTCAAACTTGTTCCGCTTTAGTCATCGCCGATCGTCCTATTCAGACGGAGGCGACCACTGATATTCATGAGGCCATTGATGATTTGGTGGATGCCTGAGAAGTGAAATGGGCATAGGGGCCGGCTTGAGTGTGACAGCAGACGCTTCGGCTCTAGGGGATCTTTTCGCAGGAGCCTATGAGGCTATTTGGGACTTCGAATTAGTTCGCTGTAGGGAGTCCTCAATTTTCTGGGCAATGGCTGAGAAATGACGGAAGGAAGTGGTGCACTCCACAGGTATGAGCGGTGTTCACAACTCATCTCAAAGATTATCGATACATATGGAAAGCATCTCATCTTGAGGCATTGGCCTATACAAAGAATAAGTCAGACCTTTCCATCTGACGAAGAAATTTGAGACCCTCTTGTTCTCCCTCTGCTTGCAGTTCATGATATCGATGACCATTGTTTTAGGTAGTGTTGAGCTGAAGTGGAACGGGAACTACTGCCGGAGGTCTTCCTAGCTCTTTATTGACTGGGCTGGCAGACTCATGTACCAGATGAAGGCGGGTCCTTGCAAGGTCTGTATGAAGCATCTGAGTTTCACAACTTCTTGTTGTTCCAGAGTTCCCATCATAGGTTCGCAATAGGATGCGTAGTGCATCAAATGCTACTCTAGATCGCCTGATCCATTGATGATGGGGAATACAGGGATCCCAAAATTGGGTGGAGGTGGTGTGTTGCTCACCCAATCCGGGTATGGTTTCCTCTCTGGCTGTATCGGAGCGCGTCGACCTTCCATCGCTTCCAATCGAGCTGTTAGTTCCTTTATGGTGTTGGTGAGACACTGTTTTACATCCCGTTGGGCCCTGGTCCACATCATGCGTAGCTCGAGGCATTTCCTAAGGATCCGGATTGGCCATCACCAAGGGTGCATATTCCGTTCAGGGCACCCTCGAGGGGTTCGGGCAGACTTTCTCCAGTTTCGTCCGGAGTGGAGGGAAGTCTTGGTATTCGTCCGAATCTACCATTAGGTAGTTGGACGGGCTGGGTGCCTCGTTGGACGGTAGACCTGATCGTGTTTCATTTTCCAGGGAAAACCGTAGCCTTTGAGGTGAACTTTCTAGGAGTTCATGATGCAGTTCCTCTCGGGACGCACTTTCTATAATTTGGTTCCTCCGGAGTAGCTCTGCGTTAAGTTGCGGCAATTCACTAATCTCCTCTTCCTGTCGAGCGAATCTCTCTTCGAGCGTGAGTGGATCATTTTTGTCGAGATAAGGAGGCTGTTTAAGGGTAACCTGTCCTTTATTCTTATCCCTGTTAGATGCTCACTGGGTAGGCAGAGGAGGGTTGGCTGAAAGGATGACCATATTTAGGGTGTCCCTCTAGTTCCGGGTGTGCACACCTGGTGGTTCGTTGTGAGTCACAGCCTGACCAGAACAATCATCTCCTGATCCCTCCTGATTTGCAGTATCTTTGGTGTCACCCATGGTGTTAGCCTCTATGATGTTGATAGTGCATATCACGGGGTGGAGAAGATTTCATCTTCCAAATGGGAAGAGGATCTCCCACGTCTTCTGCTGGCCTTCACATTCGTGACTGAGGATTGCCTTCAGATTTCATGACGAATGATGATGCAGAGAGTTCTTTGATGCGACCTTATGGTGTGGATAACTCTTGGAGGGGATGATGATTCAAATGACGTGATAGTATGGGAACCTCCTCTTCTTACTGTCCTCCCTAGAATAGAGAATACTGATTCCCGTGGTGGAGGTTGTTGTTGAGGGGGTAATAATACCCCCATCCTTGAGGGTCGGGGTTGGCTCCGTTCCTTGGACATTGAGTCTCTTCCCAGTTTTATTGGTCTTATAGGGGAATTTGTCGTTAAAAATTCCCCCAGCCCTGTAGGCTGGGGTTGACCCTGGATTGCGGCAGTCCCTACGGCTATCGCTACCTGCCTGATCTTGCGTTCCCCCATTCGGGGGTGAACTAGGTTTGACGCTGAGTTCTTATGTGAAACTATCCTTTCTGAGGAGGATGGAAAAGATTGCTGATTGGACTCTCTTAGGCGAGAGGCAAGTTGTATTCTCTCGCTGGCCTAATTCAGGAGTTATTGAATGGATTGTTCCCGCTGTGCCTAACGCTTCTGGGACTTACACAGGGCCTGACTCTGTTGGGTGTGTTGCCTTTCCTGAACAGGTAGACCACTCAATCGTCGTCTTGATCTGATGACGTTGCAAGACACCATGCCGAACAGGTTTTCTTTGGGCGAGGTGTAGAGTGAAATGAAGAGCTATATGTTCCCCCTTCCCCTGATATGGACTCCCGTTGGAGCGTTACCGATGAGGCGACACAGTTGGTGCAACACAAAGAGGCAGGTTATCTCCAAGTTTCCTTTACGTCTTTCAAGTCATTTTTGTTGTGCTGAAGGAAGAGACACCAGGTTGATGTGATGCAAGAGGTCTCCTATCGTCTTGACGTGGTCTAAATACCCGTTGTAGGGCAGGAAGCTTGATTTCAGTCGGCGTAGGGTTTTCCATATATTATGGTGGATTCCGTGCACACATTCTTCCGACAACTCTTTGGGTATGTCGAACTGAATGGTGGCCGTAGGCCAAAAAATAACTGGTATATCATCGCTAGCCAGTCATTTCCTCTGGTGTAGCATATTGGCATACTCCTCCGCTAGTGACTCCTCTACCTCGTCGGCCCAACTGAGATGCTCACTGCCAATGTGGTCGAAGGCAGTGGGACTGGAAGGTGCTGAGTCATTATGTGGGAGATTCTGAGTTGGTTCAGAGGATGAATGCGGCCCTGGACCATCTTCTGATTGCAGAAGGATGTCAACGGTGACTAATTGGGAATCTGACATGCCTTTTCCCATCCTTCTAGGTGACTCATCATATGAGGGCCTTTCGGTGCTTGATTGGGCTGGTGTAGGACCTTCTTGTCGATATAAAATGTCATCGCGGGGAGGACCTCCGCAATGGCGGTCGTAATGGTGAGGACTACCATTACTTCTTGATGAATCACTGCATAGAGGAATTTTGCAGTGTACACCTTGGGGAGGACCTCCAAGGCATGCCGCAACAAGGGGAGGAACTTTTGGCTTCATAGCATCATTATGGGGATAACCTTCGCAACAACTGAAATCATGGTGAGGATGACCATCATGGCTTGAAGTTCGATGTGCATCCTGGGGAGGACCTTCAGGACACACTGTGACAAGGGGAGGAACTTCTTGTTTCTTGGGGCCATTTCTGGGAGGACCTTTGCAATGGATGTCATGGTGGCGAGGACTACCATCACAACTGTGGAAATGGCGAGAACTACCATTACTGCTTCCGCATGGAGAATATCTATGGGATAAATCATAGGGAGGGCCTCCAGAATGTACCGCAACGAGGGGAGTGCCTTCTTGTTGCTTGAAATCTCTATGGAAAGGACCTCCATTATCTGTGTAGAGAGGACTACCACCGTGATATGATGCCTAGATGCGTGGAGTTCTGTTGCAGCACAACACCTGGGGAGGACATTCAGGGTAGGCCACGACAAGGGGTGGGCCTTCTTGTCGTGATGAGACGTCACTGCGGGGAGGGACTCCCTAGTTTCAACTATGATTGAGAGGACTACTATCATAATCTGTGGTCCCACTACATGGAGAGTGATTGTAGTGTATACCCCATGGAGGACCTTCAGGGTGGACCACAGCAATTGGAGGACCTTCTTGCTGCTCGATCTTCTGGTCACGTGGAGGGTTTCTGTGACTCGCATCAAAAGTGGAGCTCTCGTGATCTATCGTTATATTCCTGTAGGGGAAGCCCCCACGGGTGCTCTAGGGAGGACCTTCAGTGATGCTGGTAGCGACATTGCGGGGATAAACTTCACTACTACTACTGCCACTCCGATCATATAATATTGGAGGGGTAGGGTTCTGAGCCTTTGATGTATGCTTAGCGGTGTTGGGAACCTCTTCTTCCAACAGAGTGGAGTCATGACCTCCCTAGTTATTTTATGGCTGCCTTCGACGTGTTCGGGGCACAATTTTGCGGGCATAGGGGACCATCTGCTATTGACAACGACCTTTACCTCCTTTGGGTCGCTGTCTAACTGGGTCCTGTGATGATGCCAGGATACACTGACGGACATCTTGACTTTTAGAAGGGATATATGCCTTCTCTGGAGCATCCACCATGATGGAAATTTGTCCCCCATTTGGAATGAGTGAAGCTACTCGATGCGATTTCCCTTGCATCGCGAGATATGACCGGTGACCCTCCCAGGCAGAAGCAGGGATACAGATCTGCTCCAAGGCGGCTATATCATCTCTTAGATGAGTCACCTCAATTGGGGGGATGGGCTCACGGGCCTGAGTCCTTGCTATTGATGTTGATGTTATTACATTCTGATAAGTCTGCAAGATATGATCTGGGATCGATACCTGCTCCTCCATTATTTCCAGGATGTGTAAAGAGACATCTTTGTCTATAACGGGTATGAAGTCTCATTCCGGTATTGGAGTAGGAATATCCTTCTCCGATCTTCTGGTGGTCAGTTGGTACTAACAATTCTCCTGTGTCGGGGTAGGTAAACGAATCTGCCCCTGTACCGGGATATGCTGGATTATCTCTCTGTTTTCCCCGACATCAGGATGGTGGAATGTACTTGCATCCGTAGGGAGTTGGCCATTCATATATTGGTTTCCCACCATATCGAGTCAGTGGCCTTTGTTTGTGGGGAGACGTGCCTGCCTATGATTTTCCGCCACATCTGGGTGGTGGGATTTTTTGATCGCCGCCATATTAGGATGGCGGGCATCCGAAGCAACTGCTAGGAGCTGGTCCTGCAGGTGCCAGGTCACCACCACATCAGGTTGGTGGGATTCATGACCCTGGGCAAGGAGAGGTGTCTGCCTAGTAAGTTCCATCATGTGTGAGTGACAAGCTTGATGAATCTCAGCGAGGATGCATGTCGGCTTTTATGATGCCGCCTTTTCAGGATGGCGGGCTCGGGAGGAGGGAACAGGTGTAGGTGCCTGTTTGTGGTATGTCTCCATGGCTATGCAGTGGAGCTCCTCCTTAGGGACCAGGGTGATGACCGGTCACTGATTTTATGTCTACTACCCTCGTCGGGCGGTCCGAGGGGCCAAAGCTCGAGGAGCGTGGGATTGAATCCTTGGAGAGACATCCTCCTTCCCGTGGGGATATTGGGTCGCGGCGTGACCGCGATGACATCTGCCGGCGGGGGCCTTAGAGCAGAACCCTTGTTTAGGTGGGATGATGTACTCAACGTTGACCTCGTCTACCTCCCTAATATAATGGAGGTACAAATTGTCCTGTTCTGGGGATAGACTTCCGAAATGGTTGGAGACAGCAACATGGGCTATCTGGATCTGCCTTTGTGGCTGCTTTTGGGATGGCGACCAGCGAGTTCTGGCGGATTGGAGGGCGTGCATAGCCACCTCCAACGTTGGGAGAGTACTGTTCACATGGTACTCTTAGATCAACGCGTCTGAGACACAGTGCTCAAGAAGCTGGGTGGGTGACAGGGTCCTCTGTAGGTTAGTACGTCCAGTCATTGCATTGTTGGAAGAACACGCTTGTGAGTTCCTTCGGGACGCCATTGGATTGAAGGGAGTTATTAAGGTAGTACCTGCAAAACATTTTAGCAAATACAAACAGAGAACCCGTCAAAGCAGCATCACATGATCCCATGCGTATTTAATGACCTTACATGGCCCTCCTTGTGAGTAAAAGGGGGAACATGGGGGGATTAAGTTAAATCCATCATGCTTGGTTAAAGATTCACGTCGGGTTCACCATTTTAGTTTCGGGTTTCGGTCTCGAAACTCCCAACGGCTTCGTATCGAATGATTGATGGACCTGCATTCCAAAGGTAGGCATTCTCTAGATGGTCTGACTAGCGACTCTTAAGAACTCACATTGGTCGAGAGGATGAGAATTCAGGCTCATATCACCCTTTGGGGGGGAATTATTGCCTGTTCTGGGACTCTCTTATAGATCTAATACATATTAATATGTTTGTGAATCATTGGTTTATACCCAAACAGAGTATCCATGGATTTAACCTTGGTGGGAAATGGTCAGCTGGATGCAGAGGTTTGGAATCATTTATGCCTGAGGTTTACCATACCTCGTTGGATTAATGACCCCGAAGAGTTGGAACTCACTTGAAGCGGAAGTAGGAGTGGCACGGTGAACCGATGTGAAGATAATCGAATCGACCGGTTGTTGGGCTTGAACCTCAGGGAGGCATCCTACATACCATGCTTAGGAGGCAGGGATCAAAGTCCATGTAGTTCTCATGCACAGTTTGTCATCATGCAGAACAAAGGAGAACCGATGTGAATGTCGTCGGAACAACATGGTGGTGGGCTTGAGCCTCTTGAAGGCATCCTATGTACCCTTCCTAGGAGGCAGGGATCAAAGTCCACGTAGGTTGCATTGACTTGGGACTTACACTTTGAGGCAGCCCAGAATTATGGATTCGGGTTTACACTCTGAGGAGGCCCATAAGAGGATCTCATGGTCTATGATTACTCTAAGACCTCATGGGTTGTTCTCAGTGTGAGAAACAAGAGGCAGGAGGGACCAGAGGATCACGTCGCGAAAGGTGCATCCGTGAGAAGAATAGTGGGGATTACACATGAGGGCGAACCATAAGGTCTTGGATTACTCCTAGGTGGATGCCTAGGGTGATGGATTGGGACTTACACTCTGAGTTGGCCTAGGGCGATGGATTGGGGATTCCACTCTGAGGAGGCCCATGCGACAAAGCGTAGCGGGAGAGGGAAAGGGGGTGCTCATGTGCCAGTCTCCACTCTTGTAGTGCATGAGAGCTTCCTTGTGATTGATATTTTACTACCCCTGAGGAGACCTTAACAATTGGAGGGGTAGAAAGGGAACTCCTGAGCTCAGACTCAACATTACTGTGGGAATGTAAACCCATGAATGCTTCGGGAATCTGCTCAAGGTTCGGGGAAACCCCATTGACTCTACTTACCGTGGGTATGTGAACTCAAATTGGCGTGCTTATGTGCTCGAAAGTTACACAACATGGATCTGGTGGCTCTGGTGGAGGCCTCGGCTAGGAGCCGATGAATAGGCCAATGAGGGAGTCATGGAGGATCAGGCCGGATTGGAAGGATTTTATCTGGCTTGGGGAATGGGAACTCTGAAGGCTCTGATGGCCCACACGTATGAAGGAGTGGTGGCTCCCTTCACGTAGGAAGGTGCTACGCAGCTAGAGAAGCCGTCTGTGAACTGGGGTGCTCCGTGGAAAAAGGGCATCCCACGAACTAGGGTGGTTCGTGGTCTGGCGAGCATCCCGTGAACCAGGGTGGAAGGTGGCTTCGGGTTCGACCCGCATACCAGGGCGTACATAGAGGGTTCCTCGCGGGAAGCGGTGGCCATGTGCGGTGCCGGTCGGGGGTTTTTTGGTTGAGGCTTCTCCTGAGTAGGAGGGTGCTACGCGGTGCGACAGATCAGAAAAGAGGGATAAACACCCTGGTCTGTGGGGAGTGCATCCGCGGAGGGGCTATAGTTCGCGGTCTTCTCTTTTTTTGTTATTTTAATTTCACGGTTCACCAAATTATTATGCATTTTCGGTTCCTTATTAGTTCATTCCTAGGTTTATACCTGCTCTGGTTCGCGAACTGGAACTTCGCTGTTTGCAAAATCCTAATCCTTCCTTTGAAATCCTTCCACCCGAGTCTGGTCGCTCTTCTCTTCCTCCTCCTTTGAATCGTCCGAATCCGAATCTCCGAATCCTTTCTCCTTTCCCCCTCAGTCTCCTTTTATAGAGTGGGAAAATAGATGTATATGCGGTCACACATCACATTTTGTGGAGGCCCATAATCAAATACCCGGTTTACAGCTTACATGGTCAATTCATAATTCATGGTGGGTACTGAATGCTTCCCCCCCCCGTGAACCGAACTTAGGGAGTGCTTCGCAGCCTCAGAAGGCTCTACCTCCATTCCACGAATGACAGTAGATGTGGCTTGAACCGGTCGACGCAGTCCGTGGTTGGGGCGGTTCATGACGATGAAACAGATCAGAACACATCATGCCTTGCGACTGCGGAGGATCTCCGCCTACATTTCGCGAACGACGATGGTTTGCGGAGGCGGTGCTTCGTGGGGCCTAGCCATGTTGCGTTTTCATGGGACCGGTCTGCGGATCTTTTCTACTTGTGTCTCTTCTTCGAATTTTCTCCATTATTTTTTCCCAATTATTTGAGGGATTTGGGTAGAATCTCTATTGCAGATTTTTTCACGACCCTACAGGACTATAAATAACTCAAATTATATCACTAATAATATTTTAAATTGCAATTTTATTTTTTTAATTTAATTAATAAAATACTAATTTGGAATTGGGTTATAATTTAAGGTAATTATATAATACCAAAAAATTATTAACAAATATACAACGTGAATATAAATTCATTTTTCACCAAATTACTATTAATATTCATTCATAACTATTGTTTCCCATATATTAATGCACAAATGATATTTAATACTGAGAGAGTGAAATTTTTTATCCATATTTGATTTTAATAATATATAAATAACTTTCATGGAAATTGTCTATTAAACTAACTCATCATGATCGCATAGGGATATGGGTCAAACATAATTCATCGAATAATAATTTTGATGAAAATTTACGGCATTACCACATATTTTGAATCTCGATTTACTTTATTTACCCTTTACTATGGTGATAAATTTTTCCACAATTATTATTATTCAAAATGACCAAAAATAAATGTGGAATATTTAAAAAAAATTAAAAAAATAATTTAAATATGTAATAAATTTATTCAAATTTCATATCTAAAATATATAGAAATTAATATTAAAATATTCGTATAAAATGAGTAGAATACTACTTCTATAATCATTGTAGTATTTAAGAAAAAAACATGATTCAATCATATCCCATGAATAATAAAAATATTAGATTAATGTTTTACAAATTTTATTGAATATATAATATATATATATTTAATTAAAATCTTTAAAAATAATTATTATTTTAATTTATTAAGATAAATTACATTTTTTCATTAAAATAAGTTTTCTAGAAAATTCTCTTTTTTGTATACAATTGTCTTTATATAAAATTTAAACATAATATTTATTCCAATAAACATCATTGAATTATTTAAAATATTAGAGACATTATTCTACTTTAAAAATATTTAAAAAAATGTAACTTTAATCATCATTGAAATGAAAATACAGTTTTCAATAATTTTTTTTAATTATTCATTGAGAAAACAACATATTCTGATAAATATAATAAATTCACCATTTGATTATTTTTATATCATTATTAAAAAATAATTTCAGTTTCATGATATAAAATTTTAAAATAAATATAATTTAAATATAATATAAAAAAACATTACAAATATCAATTCCAAGGACATTTATTTATTAATGAAAGTATATATTTTCTAAAAATCCGAATGGTTATTTCATAAATAATAATCAAAAAATTGTATTTAGTTGGATATTTTATTATAAATCAAATGAAGATATTTCTACTTGTACACATAAATTTAAGAGTTATTTTATAATTACCACATATTAATATTTTAATAATATATTCTGGTTCATTTAAAAATTGTGTAGGGTGTAATGTGAAAAATCATGGAAATAAATTTCAAGAAAGACTATTTTTTTCTAAAATATTGTTGTGTTACAGTATCCACAATTTAATAAATTATTTCATTGCAATTTTTTCTTTTTCATGATATTCTTGGCATTATAAAATAAAATTTCTTTGTTAACAATTCACATCATAGAAAGGATAAATAAAATTGTCTCTTCAAAAAGTTGTAAGAAAAAGTACAAAGTTCCTTTGGAATAACAAATATATACGCTCTAAAATATGATAACATTAGTTATTGGTGAATACATGGACATGGAAGAAAAAAATTCCCAGAGGATGATAGATAGAGATATAAATCATTTTAAAGAGGAATTTAATGACCATAAATCCATAAATATGTGAGGGGTGAAAAGACTAGATTCATTGGAATTGAACGTTAGAAGACAATATATATATGCTATTTAGATCCTTTTATATAATTTTAGGGATTCCTTCACCATTTAAAAATATGTAACTATTTTTACATGACATGTATAATCTCATCATTTAATTTATTTCCACCACAAGCCCTTATTTTTCTCCAAATGATGATTATGTTGGATGTTACTCATCCCAAAATCAACTAAATAATGTTTTAATTTATAAATTAACCAATATAAGGGTGAAAATATATTCCTTATATCCTTCTACATTAATAAAAACCACAGTGATAATATATAACAATTTATAGAATGTATACACCATTATATCAATAACTTCAACAGTAATATCCGAAACATTAATTACCTACAAAACATCAACGTTAAATAATTTTTTAATATCAAGTTCTATATCATACCATTCATCCTAAAAAATAACTGAATTATTCCCAAATTATAATTCAAATAAAACCATTTTTTAAACCAATGTTTTATATATACTTCAACCCAATGAAACATATCCAAAATTCTATTAATGAGCATGAAAAATTAATATATAATAATATAATATAGGGATTATACTCAAATAACATGATATGAATTTAGATAATAACATGAAATTTCTTCCTTAAATTTACTATAAATATTAATAAACATATCACTTTGTCAATGAATAAATTTTCAAACATCAATATTATCTCTATCCCCCTATCCTGTATCATGTAATAATCTTATCATTAATTCATATATCGACCTAAAATTGTATCTAAAACTCAATAATGTATCAAAATCCCATCACATTAAAAATTAAAACGGGAATTCATTTCAATGAACATAAATCCATCATTAAAAATATTAAACCATAATGGTATCTATAACATATATATTCACTACACGTTAAAAAAATTCACCTGGAATTTAAACAATCCAAATTCAATAAATAAGGTCAAAAAACATAAATATATTTCATAAATCAAAAAATCAAATAAATATAAACAAATATGACAAAATAACTTTTTCAAAAAATCACCATACAATTTCATGGATTCAAATACTATCAATGTCAATCTTATCATTAGACCACCTATGAATTAACTCAACATCAGACACATTTGAAGGTTTATATTTCCATTAATCATGTGTTCTCTAAAAATATAAACCGAAAACTAAATTACATTTCACAGTCATTAATAAAATTCAAAATATGATTTAAAATAAATGATGGAAAACATTTTCAATAAAATCCAAAAATGTTTTTGTTGAGTCAATGTTTCGTTTTAACTTATCTGTTCTTTTTTTAGAAATCAAAAACTCTTTCTTAATTAGTTACGTAACTAAATTCATGTCAGAAGTGTTTTTAGAAGAAAACTTAATTTTATATTGTACATATATTTAGTTTTAAGTTATTCATTAATTCAATTCTACTCAATTCATTACAATAAACATAATAGATGTAGATATTATCATGATTAAACTCAACTTTATCAAATCATATTTAAATGCATTCTGTTTTTTTATTCATAATGACAAAATTTTTAATCGGACTTCACATCCTAACCTGTATCATCAGATTCATACTCATTTAAAAAATCGTAATGAGATATTATAAGGAAATTCCATATATTGATTAATGTTTGAATTATAAATGTGAAAAACATATTCAATCATAATAGAATATATGTTAATATATGTTTAAATAAAAAATAAGTCATTCATTATGTTAAAATATGTGTAAACCAAAATGATTCTCTATATTTTGTTATAGTATGACAGTTAGAGTGTAAGGTGTCTATGTCTATGTGAAAATATTAGAGAAATATGATTGTTAAAAATCAAAGTTATCTTTGGGACACTTTTTTAAAAATACACGTTCCTCTGATGATTTTATCACATTTTTTTGACATAATGTTTAATATGTTTGTGTGATATAATTTTCTGTCATTTTTCAATAGTGTATAAATGTAAACATTTTTTTCCTAGACTTTAAAATTTATTTAGAGAGAGTCAATCTTAATGAAACCATGTCATGTTTAATCATTAATTAATTTTTTATATGCTTTAAGATATTCCAATTTTTGGTATTAGGATCAAGGGATTCTAGTGATAGGGAAAATATGATCATCGTATTGAGGGATTCCAAGGATTGGAAGATAGGAAATCCCATCATCGTATCATGGGATCTCTCTGGTAAGATAACGATATACATTATTGTATGTATCAAACAATGGACCTTTATCAAAGGTTACTGGATACATTTTTCTTTTTTGTTAAAATAATTCTATCCAATATTATTTCGTATATTCCTACATGTTTTCCATTTCTATTTCATTACTAGAATGTAAATATTTTATATTTCATCTCTCTATTAGTATATAGATATCCAAATATCTTTTATTGAGATACAATAGCTTTATTATTAATATAATTCTATATATATTAAGATAAATTTATTTATTCTTCAATTATTATGATAAATCGTAACAGTTGTTATTATGATTCATTTTATACCTGTTTTATATTTTAAAAATGATTACCCCACTTACAGAATATATTTATATTTACTAGAATCAATCTATATTATCAACATGTTGATTATATATCAGTTTCTACTTGATCATGAAATTCTTATCATAAAAAAATTGGCCCATTATGATTACTGAATAAATACATTAGTGGTTTTGTGAATATTATTTTATTAATTATATTAACAAAGTATCATTTATTCTTAAATTAAAAGTTTTTACACATAAAAATAACCTCCCTTATTTTATTTAGCGACCTGAATATACATTTTTATCCTATAATTAGTATCAAATATTAGACTCTATATTACTGATATCCACATTTTGTATCACATCCAAGTCTCTAAAAACTAATACACTAATTTGGTATGAGATGAGTTTTCCATATATCATTTTCATGATAATACTTTTTGCATCATTATTACTAAAATGTATTCATAATTTATTTATAATTTATTTTATAAAAATATTATACACTAACATGTATTGTAGAAAAAAATTCTTATCTATTGTTATAAATATAACCAGATTAAATGCTGGATAAATTTATAATCTATGTCCTTGTATACCACCAATTATTTATGGTAATGATTATTAATACTATGGTGATAAAATAAATACGTTTGGGATCAACACTACATTTTACAATTTTTAATTACCATCAGATATTATAAAATTCATGACATGTAAGTATGAATATTTAGAAATCAAGAAAATCAGGAAGATTAGTTGAATTGTAGGGTATGATATACTTTTCTATGACAAATAACTATAAACATATATATCTAGATATTGGTTTCTGATGTAAATAATATTATTTTGATGAATTTATAAATTACACATTTTGGAACATGATAAGTTGTTGAAACCAGAGTAGTTATGCATTGTGCGGATTACCATGCTGTTGAATTTTTTTATATATAAATTGTTTTAAAGGTACAAAAAATTCATGATAATTTATAATAGTTTAATTTATTTGAGAGAAATATAATTAGATGAGCATACACTAGTTAAGAAGAATATATATATATATAATTCCCTATAATGACCCAAAAAATGAATATTTTTTTAATTATATTGACTTATTTGGAGACCACGAAATCTAACAACACGTAATACTGAGGCCCAGAGTGCTAGGAATGATCTGTCAAAGTTTTTCTATGCTTTAATTAGCACGCATAGAATTTTTCTTGAAAAAAATTGAATAACTCTTAAATGGTTACGCAGATCAGAAATCTGAGGGCACCGTTGCACCAAGGATGGCGGGTTTACCATAAGAGAGACTTAAGATTAGTTGGCGCGGGCCTCATAAGAGATAACCCGAAATGGAAAAACTGTAAATAAAATAATTAAATAAATTTATTTTATTTTTCAAATGATTACAACTCACAAATGATAACTCAGATTACAAATCTGAGAGCACCGCTGAACTCGTGAGGGTGTTACTTCCATAGGAAGATACTAACATTCTCCAGCATGACCCACCAGTGAAAGATAGATTTTGGATGTAAATAAAAAACATAACTGACAATTATTTTATTTCAAAATCCATAACTATTAAATGGTAACTCGGATTGGAAATACGAGAGTATAGTTGGGTTTGTTGGGGTGTGTTTCACTTTGGAAGAGCCTAACCTAAACTTTCATGGGTCGGGTGTGTCTTTTAATAAATTTCCGAACATTTTTTGTGTACATTTAGTAAACGGGCAAGAGTCGTATTTTAACTTTTGAACCGGTGCTCGGAATTTAAATCCAAGGCCACAATTGAACTCGCCATGCCGATATTCATTTACAGAGACCTTCACCTAGACTAGAGTAGGTCAAGGTTGGAAATTAGTTTTTTGACTTTCAGTGGGAGAAAATCGAATAAACATGCTTTATTTTATTTTTGAAATTGAATCCTCCCATTTGAAACATGAAGGTGCGGACCACACAAGGGTGGTCAACCATTAAATGCCTAGTTATACAAAATTTCTAACCACATTCTTCTTTAATTAATAGGATTCATTAATTCAGAATTAATTAATCAACATTAAACTCTGGGCTTTTTCCAAATTAAATGTGGAAACTTAATTTATTTAATGTATAAACATTAATTAAATTATTGCTTAAAATTATATAATTTGGTACCTCAACTCCTACAGGAAAAAAAGGGATTTGAAAAGGTGAGGAGTGATTTGGATTTTTGGAAATATCTTTATCCAACCAAGGATATCCTCCAATGAATAACAACTTTCAGAATAAAAGAATGAGGAAACGACCTTAGAGTGTTTTGCGGGAGTGACGAACGCCGACGTCAATCTTAAAGGACTTCATATTATTCCTCGCACCACCTCCAATGGAAAATTGATGTAGGGGTTTGTTTTTAATATGATTTAATTTATTTATTTATTTTTCATATTCTTGTTTAACAACGGCGATGGCCAAAATAACATGGTCATCATCCCGTCCATATACCCTGCCTCTTATCTTCTGGTTTTCCAGATGTTATTCATCCATTCTTCAATGACAAATATCTAATGACTCAGGAAACAAAATATTTTGTTGAGCACGACATAGGGACGTAGATCCCTCAACCCAAGGATCACAAATATGCAATTGTTTTATTTTTTCGTTTTGGAATGAATCCACAATGTCTCGCGGAAGAAGGCAGCGACCGACACTCGGCCGACCACGAGGAAGGAAGGGTTACACACATCCACACCACCAGATGATGAGAAAGACATGACCCATCAGCTGTGGTGGGGAAAGGTAGTGGAAAGCATCTGGACGGCCGCGTGGCGGAGCGGCGGTGCGCGTCCGCCCCACTGGTGAAGTAGTGGGCCACGACCGCTCGGCCACGGTAGAGGCCGGAGGGCGGCCGACAACTGGTCAGACAAAGAAGAGGAGCGGCGCACGACTGCACATCTGGGAGGAGAATCGGCCATCCATTACGGTTCGGCAGGACCCACTCGGGTCCCACAGTGACATGGAAACGCCTAAAGGTCGTTCCCATCGCCATTCCAAACGAAAGGGTGATGAAACCCCTTCGGTGCCAGCTCGGGTGGACCACGCCATCGAGCCGCTCCCAGAATGGGTCGAGCCATGACAGACCATGTCCCAGAGGGAAAGGCCCACCATATCCCAAGACAACCAGGCTAGACCCGAATTGGGAAGGGTCGAACAAAACCAATTCAGGTCATCCCAGGCTGGGATGGGCCGGGTCGGTCTGACCGGCCCGAACCAGACACGGGCCCATCTAGACCCAGTTACACATTTGTGGCCCTAACATGTAAACCATGATTCTATTTATCAAACCTTATGTGGATATGGAATCAATGGATCAAAATGGACCTTTTGGTATACTACCCTTGAGCTTGGGTATGTTTAGAGTACGATCGGGTTGGATCAGACCCCGAATCAAACTGGGCCCTCGGAGCGGAAATGCTAATAACAAACAGAACGGGCATCTGATTGATGTGCCATCTATTGCGTAGGGTTCTTATGATTTTATAGGCCTTTGGGATATTTATTCATTGGACTTCGGGGCAGTTGAGATATGACCGATGGATTGGGGAGAAGTACTCCCATGAGCACTATATAAGGAACCATGCGATAGACTAAGACTTGACAACTACTGAACATTTAGACTCTGAGTGACTCGAATAACCCAGTGTGGAGTGCCTCTATGGGACATGGCAGAACCATGGTGGGGAGATCCTCTATGTGATGAAGCAGGACAACGGTACTGGACATGAGGAGTACCTCAGTAGGCCATAAGGGGGAGCTTCTCTGTTTGAGGCGGCAGACCCACTATGGGGGTGCACCTTTTTGTGACGCGACTGCACCATGGTACATGACCGGAGGAGTACCTTAGTAGTACAAGGATTGTGGGATGTACCTTTGTGTGATGCAGTAGGGACACTGTGCTTGTTAGAGGTGGAGTTCTCCAGTAGCCGATGTATTTGACGTTGTGACTAGAAATGCTACTTGTTCCTAAGATTAGAGAATATGTGACTAGATGTCAGCATTCAGAGCGATCAGGTGTGGATCATATCATGTGTGGGTCAGTGCTCAGAAA
The DNA here is from genome assembly GCA_963277665.1 of Viscum album. Lineage (NCBI taxonomy): Eukaryota > Viridiplantae > Streptophyta > Magnoliopsida > Santalales > Viscaceae > Viscum > Viscum album. Next base: position 408,039,484 of record OY728153.1, on the reverse strand, counting down.
TCCTGTGTGGGTGAGTGGAAACCGATCCTATGTGGGTCAGCGCTCAATGATCCTATGTGGGTCAACACATACCGACCTGTGTGGGTCAGATCCTATGTGTGTCATTGTCGGGGTTAGTACCTATCGTTACTGTCTGGGTCAGACTCTGTATAATCAGCAGCAGTGCCTCTTGATTGAATAAGATGATCTAGCATCATGACTAATAATCTATACATATATACATCACAGAAAACCTGGTTTGAGATGAGACTCTATTTGAACTAAGACTTTTACCTTCATGTTACTATCATCATAGTGACATCTATGTGGTAATTTTACCTTCGTTGTGTAACCTTCGTGGTGTTACCTTTGTGATACATTTACCATCATCGTGTTACCTTCGTGGTGTTATATTTATGGTACTCTTCCATCATGTATGAGATGTGTATATTTTTATAACATAGGTGTATGTCTGGGAATATACCAAAGTAGAGTTGATGTCTTTCATTATGGTTTTCTTTTTTGGATCTTTAGAAGACCAACGGGGTCTTGGGGTCCCTAATGAGTAATTTCATACTCACCCATGCATGGGCTACGCCTTCACCTTATTTTGTCTTGTGTAGATGACGTACATCGCTGACTACGGATGAGGGAACCAGGACTGGAGACTGATCTGTGGTGGACCTTAGATGAGGTATATCATAGTGACAACTATTTGAGAGATGTTCATACCCTTCAGGTAGGATCTGTGGTGGGTGTTCACAGGTGTTGTTTTTAGTTTTACTTGTACTTTCCAGATTTACTTGTACTTTCAAGATTTACTTGTACATTCGAGTTTGTATTGTATTTCGGCCCCCATTACTTTTTTTACACACCGTCTTTATTATATAGTTTATTTTTTTACTTGTATCTTGCTGTGTGATTGCATTGCGTGAGTTTAAAGTTTATAAAGTCAATGCCTTCCCATTTTAGGGAATACACCTCTCTATGTGTGTCACTAACCCATGGCCAATGGAAGGCAGGCATGAAGTAGTCATGGCATGGGCCCCAGGGTGGACGGGTTGTGAAAAAGTTGTATTAGATGAGTTCAGTTCTACCAGAGAAATATGATTCAGATATTTTCATTGATGAAATAATGTTATGTGTTATGAGTGTGGGTTTTAGTTCGGGGAGTCCACTATTGGTTTGGTGGCCAACGTATCCATACATGATGACCCTAAATTATGATCTCCAACTAAGTAAAAGGAATCACCGATTGCGTGTGTTTTGGTAATTTTTTTCCTTGGTTTCTTTGGATTCATCTCGCCAGGTATAACTTAGTGTCTATGGTGGACATGTTCCCTATCAGGATGCCTCCATGAAGACAACCACAAAATATTCCTGAGAGAGTACGCTGTGATGGCACACCGAGCGATGAGGCCTCCGTGCCAGACACTCTTATGGGATTACCACCTTCGGGTGGTGTACATATTGCACCGCTACCTATTGGACTGACGTTTCCACCTTCCCCACCAGTAGAGGATACACACCGACTAAGTGTGGTTCATGAGTTCCAGCGGCAAAGGCCTCCGAGTTGCCGAGGTGAGACAAACCCTGATAAAACACTATTTGGATGAATATTTTATTAATAATTATTTACAAAATTTCCTCACATTGTTTTAGATATGTTTATTTATAATATATCTGGGATTAGATCATTCATTTGAAAATATGGTGAAAATTCCAGTTTTACCCTTTATAGTACACTATAGTATTTCAAAGATAATTTAATTATATTTCTTATTGGAAGTTTAAATTCTGTAACCGTGTCACTCACATAATTTTCTAAAACTTTTATTCAGGATACTAGAGTTAAAGAGTGCATTTAGTTGGTGCAAATGGGCCAGGATGTCAAAGTTGGGATGGACTCACTAAAACTGGACATATGTTCTGTATTTGGGCCATAACATATTCATCCTAGTTTGGATTAGGCCCAAATTTTGAGATAATCTTACGGATTCATTTTCTCAAAAATAATCCTTATAGAAGGAGATATTCTTCTCGTGTTTTGAAGTCAAATGGGTAGTGAATTTTTTTAAAAAAAATTTGGCCGAGATTACCCATTCACACCTTAAACCTCTTTAAACGTAGCCTCCCTCTACTCTATAAATTAGATTTTTTCTCATTTGGATGGGTTGGTACGTTAATTAGGACATTTAAGGCCGATTATATTTGGATTCACTCAAATTCCAGAACCACTGTAAAAGGGATACGTATTGAAGCAAGGTTCCCCTCATCGAAGCCTCCTTCTACTCTTCATTTTGTAATGTTTTCATTTGTGTAATGAACTTATTTTCTATTATTTTATTTCTTATATTTTCTTCTGTTTTGTTTAAATTTTTTCGTCCCTTAATCATTCTAATTGGGTTGTAATCAAGTGTGGAAACAAGATTGGGTTCTACCCTTCAATTCTATGCTCATGCAAAATGTCTCCACGATGACCACACCGCCCATGGAAAATTTGATTTTTAGTCATCGATCTATATTATATACCTCTTAAATTATTTAATTTGAATCAAGGAAATACTATAATTCACATAATATGATCAATTAATTTTGTTTTTTATTTAATTTTAACTGATAAATCATTTTAACAATTAACATGAAAACACGCGGGGACAAGATTTTGTGTAAATTGTGAGAGTGCGAACATAATCGGTTACACAAAACCATACGAGATAAAATTGTAGTGTTCAAATATAATCCCTAAACTGAAATAATTATAATTTACAGAGAGTAAATGTAAATTAATTTACAACTGAACATAAGATATTCTGATAACATCAATCAAAGCAGGGTGCTGCGATTGCATGTTCTGATATTAGCCTAGGGTTAATTTCACATCATCTTCATGGTAAAGTTAATTCTCATAGGGTTTGTGATATAGAAAATTAAGGGATCATAATTATGTGAATGTTAATTTAAATGATAATGATTAATAATTGAGTGAAGCGGTATAGTTAGATCGATTATTCCTTTTAAACATTTTCTAAAAAAACATCTTCTCGTTGTTCTTTGTTAATCAACTTCATTTCAAAATAAAAAAAAGAAATCTTCTTATTGAAAACTTCTTCTAGTTTGATAAACTATAAAATTCCCCCCATACATTCATGCAGTGTTTTAATTCTATTTTATTTTATTTTTAGAATATGTTTAAGAAGTTGTTTTAAATCACTTCCTCTTTTGCGAGACGTCCTTGGTCACCCACTATACTGAACCTAAGTAACCCAAAACCGAACATCATTTGAGGGCGCCCATGAAATCTCCTTTCAAATTGGTTCCATTTATGGGAAGGCAAGTAATTTATTCAACCAATTAGAGGTATTTATTTGGTTTTTCTTTTAATTATTTTCTTCTCCTCATTCTTTCTTCTCTTCCTTTTCTCATTTTTTTTCTTCTTCTATAATCTTACTCTAATCTTTTATTTCTATCGTACCATCTAAAAATTCTTTTCTTTTTATTATAGTCCACTTTTATTCCATTCCTTTTCATCATTCATTTAATTTTGACACAAACTAATCCCAAAGATCTCTTAGATATTGACCCTGAGATTGAACGCAGCCTTAGGGCTCGAATAAGACACTCTCAGTCCATGAGAAGTCTCAACATTCAAAAAATTAAAGAATTCCTCCACTCCAAGAAAATTTAAATTTGAAACACTTATAATTACTACTTAAAACAATAACCAATGGATGAAAATAATAGAAATGAATTTAATAGAACTATTCGAGAATTGGATGCACCTGATATTAACTATCAACCAAATTGTATGGAATAACCAAATCTCGTATCAGACATTGAAATAAAATCTAGGTTTATTCATCTTCTTCCAATGTTTAATGGATTATCTGATGAGGATCCAAATAAAAATCTAAAAAAATTTAATGTGGTTTTCTCAACATTAAAACAATGAAATGTTTTTGAATATCAAATCAAACTAAGAGCATTCCAATTATCACTTGATGGATCAGTAAAATACTATACATATTATTTACAACCTGAAGATGTCACTTGTTGGAATTATTTAAAACAACTTTTCTTACAAAGATTTTCCCATCATCAAAGACAACATCCATTAGTATGCAGATATCGAGGGTCAATCAAGCGTGAGGGGAGTCAATGTTTGAGTACTAGGATTGATTCAAAAAGTTGTGTGCAGGCTATCTCCATCACCAAATTAGTGAGAAACTACTCATCCAGTACTTCTACGAATGACACACACCTATGGATAGAATCATGGTGGATTCTGCATCTAGATGATCATTGGTGGACAAGACACCAGTTGTTGCACATGCGTTGATCTTCAAAATGGTCCAAAACTCCCAACAATTTGAAGATCGAGGTACACCACATTTTAGAGGAGTACAAAAGGTAAGTCGTTACTCTCTTGAAAGTCAAATGATTGATAATAAATTAGAAGAATTGAACAATATGTTGATGCATATTTCATTGGCTCAAAAAACATCCCAACCCCTCCTTCAAGGATATGTGAAATTTTCACTGAGATAAGCCACCAAACTGACTGTTTCCCCCAACTACAAGAAACCGATTATTGTGCAGTAGTGTTTCCTATGAGACCACTCTGGCAGAAACAACAACCATATCTCCAAGAAAAGTTTTATTTATTTGGAGAAACATAAAACCAAGTATGGAAGGATAAAATGCACATGAGGTATGGATCTGGAAAACAACAAATCCCCCCCGTTAGCAAAACTTCCAGCAGCTTCGGCCTTACTAGAAGGGCTTATAAAAAACCCAAAGGAGATTTTAATACCAAGAATCATCAAGACAAATATAAGGGAATCACCCACAAAAACTATATTATTATATTGACGATGCTTTGAAAAAAATTATTCTTAATCAATAGAATGAGTTGAAGAGTCATGGTTCAGAGCGGAGGGAGTCAAAAACTCAAATGAGCCAGATTTCCACTGCCCTCTATGAACGGGTAAGTAAGAATTCTGGAAATATACTTTCCCAACCTACTCCAAATCAAAAGGGGAATGTTAGTTCTATCAAATTGAGAAATGGGAAGCAAACAACTGATGATTCTCCACCTACCATTCCACCAGGATTAACCTCAACATCAAAGAAGCCCCATTCAAAACTAGATGATGAGAAATACCAGGAGAAAGACAAGGGTAAGAAAAAGATTGATGATGTTGCTCATCAACCCCTTCCATTTCGAAAATGAGTTGTACAATCCAAAAAGATGTCTTATGAAGAAATGAAAAAGGAGGTTTTGGACACATTCAAGTGTGTGGAGATCAAAATCCCTCTACATGAGTCTATCAAGAAAATTCCATGGTATGTGAAATTCTTAAAAGAACTCTTTACAAATCGAAGACGGATCATGTAAAATGAGAGTATCAATCATGGAAGGAATGTTTTAGCACTAATTACACCTACTCTATCAATTCCAAAATAGTGCAAGGATCCTAGGAAATTCACCATCCCATGCACTATAGAGGAGTTACGCTTTTCTGATGAACTTTGGGATTTATGAGCATCCATAAATCTGATGCCTCACTCTGTATTCCCTTTCTTGCATGTTGGTGAGTTGAAGCCGATAATAGTAGTGGTGAAGTTGGAAAATAGATCTACGACACATCCAGTGGGATTCGTTGAGTATGTACCGGTCTGGGTAAGAGACATGATCTCTCCAGTAGATTTCTACATTTTTAACGTGGATGATTATAAGGAAAGTTTTCATGCTCCCATTATCATAGGTAGACCCTTCCTCAAAACTTCAAAAACTATCATAAATTTCAATGTGGTTAAACTTCCATTGAGTTTGGGGATGGAGTTATGATATTTAATGTTATGGAATCCATGAAGTACCCCTCATAAGACCATTCTTCTTTTGTTATCATCTATTTTGAACCACCAAATAAAAACCCCATGGGATTTTATTGTCATATGCTTAGGGAGATTGTTAGTGATGGTTGGAGTAGATTTCTCAAGAGGGGAGGGGTTAATTGAGTACCTATAAACATTTATGTAAAATGAATTTTTAAAAGGTTTCCTCAAAAATTAAATACATCCTTGTTTATTAAGGTTATATTTTAATAAGAGTTTTACTATTTAATTAACTTCAAAGAAGATTGATTAATTCACAGTTTTCTTAATTTGTATTATTAATATTACATTTGATGTTATTATACTAAGGAAAGATAGTTACAACTTCTTTCCAAGAGTAACTATCAAACTGAAATTAGAGATTTATGGATTACACAGTAATGCAATAAAAAATAGAAAACTAAATTTAGCAGCACAGAGGATATGAAACAAGTGGTTCATTCTCAAGTCGAGACCTAATCCACTCCACTTGGTGGTCACCTACCATGAAGAAGTTTATATAAATAACCCTGGATCGGGGTTTAACAACAGTACATAGACTATCCGAGTCACATATGGACTTCTTCCACAATATTCATGGGGATGAAGATACCAGGCCACACAACGACCTCTTCCACACTTATCTATGGGTATACACAAGAGTAAAAGAATGGTTGTGTAAGGATATCTTGTATCCTTCAGTTTAATGCAGGATACAGAGTGTGTTGTTCTACAAGTACACACTCTAATAAAAAGATAATAAACAGATACACAATAGCGTAGAAATATAGAGATGGGTATAGAGATGATCTGAGTGTTTGTCTTTGCAGCATTGGACTTCTGAGATGAAGCAAATATAGAGTTCGAGTCCTTGTCTGTAAAACAGAGTGTCACACTTCAAATAGTGTTCTTCATGTGGTTTGATAGTGAGAATATGTTCTCTGAGCTTCAAATATTCTTCATGTATTCTTTAATAGTGTCAAAATTTATGCATGAGACAATCCTTCCTTTTGAGGATATCTTAGCGTTCTTCGTTTTCGTGCTCACAACCTTCTTTTTCGTTCTTGTTTTCTCGCAGGTTCATTCTTGGCCACCCTTCACTTTTATCATGGAATGCATGTGTTGGAGCCGATACGTTTCATGTATTATTCACCCCGTACCTCGTACTATCACATGATATGTCTACAAAGAAACATCAATTATGTCAGTGCGGTAAAACATAAAATATGACCATTAGAAATGAAATTGAATGAAGACAAAATAGTTTAGGACACTGTGCCATAGTATGTCATGGAAATAGTGTCTCCTGATCACAGTGTCTTGTGGTCATAGTGTCTTGTGGTCAGGGTGTCTTGTTCTTCATGGTGTCTGATCTTCACGATGTATGATCCTTTATGGTGTCTCATCCTTTACGGTGTCCCAACTTCACGGTGTCTCAACTTTATGGTGTCTGGTTCACATTGTCTTGTTCACGGTTTCTTGCTTCATGGTGTCTTACTTCACGATGTCTTTCTTCACGGTGTCTTCATTCACGGTGCCATAAAGACATAGCCAGTGGGTGACTCATTGTGTCTCAGAACTTTCAAAGTAACTTTGTTTAGACATAATTAATGATGATAATATAATAGATTAAACTTAATCATTTTGAAAAGAAGGTATTATGAGAGTTATCAAAGATAGTATGATGTAAGTAAACAAAATATTGAGAAATCAAGAACTTTCATGGGACTTCTTAAAGCATGAGATAACATTAAACATAAATACACATGATTGGATATAATTTATAGGAGTTAACTAGGTTGAATAAGATTTGTGATCATTAAAACATGATTAATTCATGAGGAGTCAGACAATATCCCCCCTTTTGACGATCACAATTCATATTAGGTAAGGTGTATATTGGATTCAATTATAGAGACAAATGGCTATCATATAGAAAGTATATAGAAAGTAGAAATAACAAAATTTCTCCCCCTTTTGGGATTATCAATAAGTTAGAATAAGAGAGGTAAAAAATTCACATTACATTAATAGAAAATAAGGGATAGAATAAAAAATGAACAATAAAAGAACAATAGAATTCCTTTCAAAGAAAAGTAATCTTGTTTTCCTTCATGGGTTGGCCTTATCTTTTCCTTTTGATCAAGTGAAATAAGAGGAAACCATAGGGGTAGAGGTCGAGGTAGAAGAAGGCAGTGAGGTACTGGTGAAAGAGTGTAAAGGAATACCTTCAAAGACTGATGGAGACAATGTAGGAGAAGAATAATATCTAGGAAGATGTTGATCGAGAATCATAGGCTTCACCTGGATTAGTGCTTGGCCAACAGACATAGTGGTTGAAGCTAGGGAAGTGGTGAAGGTAGGTAGCCCATGTCTTATAGGGGAAGCCACTTAAGAAACAATGGCTATACTATTCACATTAATGTAGGGCCTTAAAAGATTGATGAAATCTGTAATTATCACTCCACCATACTGCATGGATTTCTAAAAATCATCCTTATTCTCTATAAAATTGTCCAAAAATAGATTAAAATTAGTGAGTTTTTGGAATTTGGTTTTGAAAGCCTGAGTCATAGGAGGAATTTGCATATTTTCTACCAGATAATTGAAATGGTTTTTCATATCGGTCTTAGAAAAGATTCTTTTGAAATAGAAATTCAATTTCATGGAAATATCTTGTTGAGAATCATTAGAAATTTTGGAGTGTATTTGTAAAATGTCAAGAATTCTATCACTATTCTTGAAATCTTCAGACAGAGAAGCCATATTAAAACCATTGAGTGCATTCTGAAGCTCTTCTTTGATGACAGTTCTGAGCAGATCACTGTTCAAGGAGGGTTTGGGGGATTCATAATATTCTCTAGAGGCATTGAAAGCTATGGTCAGGGATTTATGTTGATTTAGAACCTTCTGAAGACATCTGGTAAACTCATTAGTGAGTTTGTTAAGATTGACTACACACCCTCTCATTTCCATTACAATTTTTTTTATTTCCTTTCAGAAATCTTTTCATCTAATGAAGCTATATGGGGTTGGATATGAGACACAAACACCTATGGGATATGAGGAGAAACAACATGCTCGGACCTCGAATTCATCTTTCTTTGCATGTGTTCAACCATAGTTCTCATAAAATTAACTTCACCACTAAGTAGTTTATTTTCCATGCAGACTTCCTGAATCTCATGAACCATTTTTGGTTGAATGTTCTAAATAACGTTTTCCACTAAAAGTGAGGCATATCTCTCACATAAAATGGTCACATGAAGAGGTTGGGTATTCATGAGTTTCTCAACTCCAGACCAGAGGGTAGCAAAAAATTCTTTCAGATCATTCTTACTTACCAAGGAAATATGTTCGGGTGGGGCAGAGAAAGATTTATATTGGAACATGGTAGAAAGATCAAGGCCTTTTACTAATATTTGTTGAGAGTCATCAACTTCATAAAAACTGGGAAACATATATAGAGTGGCTACAACGCTTGACTCACTCGGATGTGAAGCTTCAATTGGCTCGAGATTTGGTTTTTGCTCAACCTCAACAGGTGCCTCCTTCTCAGAACATAGATGCTCAGGATCTTGGTCTATTTCTACAGAATCAGCTCTTGGTTCCTCACCCATTTCCTTTCTAACCAGTTGAAAAGCTAGATCCATCTATTCTTCAGCATAATGGATGAACTCAGTAACTGATTATTCCACTGGGAGTTACTCAAGATTTGATTCTATCATAATAGGTAGCTCCCCCACTATAGGTTCTTCCATGATAGTTTTTCAGATTCATTGTCAACTGATTCTGTGTTAGCCTCAGGTTGGGTTTCAATATTAATAGTTTCTTTAGGATCCTGAACTTATTCATCAAGAATGTCATGAGAAACAATAGTCCTATTTTCTTTAACAAAAATAGCTTCCTCATGGAGCACTTTAGCTTCTTCTTCCTCTTCTTCAGGATACTAAAAAATCTCATCTAGTTCCAAACCAGGATCAATAATGTCTTTCGGTCTTGAGGGATAATCTACATGATTGAATTTATCATAAATTCTATCATTTCATTCCACCCATTGCTTTTTCCAAGGGTTCTAATTTATCTTCATCATTTTGATAGTTTATTTTAAGAGGCAGTACTCACATTCCTTTATAAATTCCTCATTAGGTCCAACCAATCCTTTGTCATCAAGCATGGCTGAGATAAGATGATATAAAAACAAGGAGGTTGACATGGATGTGTCTTTAATCAGATCACACATATGGTGAATGATGTACTTAAAAAGGTTGATCTTATTCCCATTTTTCATAAAGTGAATTCGAAACACATCTTGATATTTTAAAATAGAGAAATCACATTTTCTCAGGATAACCAGATTTTGGATGAATTTGAACAAAAGCCTTGATTTTTCATCAAGTTCAGAAGTAATGGCTCTCCTCTTGGTGCCATTTCTAGTTAAGTTTTTCCGTGAATCTTCTAAATCAAATAATTAGGTTGAAGTTGGAGGTCCTATATGATAATCCTCATAGACGAATTCATGAGGTATCCTCAGGCATGCAGCCTATATCCTCGAATAAAATAAGAATCTATGGCCTTGACCCAACTTATTACCACATAACTATCACCTGAATCGAAAGAGAACTATACATACTGGTAAAACTGAGCCACTAGCTGGGGATAGATAAGTATATCTCCCCTCAAAAACCACTCTAACCATCCTTGTGTTTGTAAGACTCTCAAAACCATGGACTTACTGGTCAGAATCCATTTGGAGAAAATATCATTCCCATGTACGAAAAAGCAGTTTAACAAATTCTGATTTAAAGGTCCTTTGGGTGCTAGAATCGGTGAAATCTTCTTCATCTTCAAGGTGAATTTCTGAGGTGTTAATGATTATAAACATTTAATTCATGGAATTCTATGAAGGTTTGAGCAAGAGAAGGGTGATAGGGATGATGAAGGGTTTGAAAAGATTAAGTATAAAAGGACTCGAGTGAAGAGTCGAGTGATACTTCCTTTATTTTATCATTTAGGAATACCAAACATCCCAAAAATAAAAGTGCGGGAAAATAATTAAGGGAAATGAATAAATTCAACGAAATGGGGTTTTTACCCAAAAAATTTATAAATAATTTTTTGGTGATACCGTATATGGTCATTATGGGGAGAGAGTAAACTGTGAGACAGTAAACGTGCATCATGGTGAGACCGTGAGTGAATATTTCAGTGTGTGTTATGGTGAGACAGTAAACGTCAGACTGTATGTACAAAACACTAACCGAGTGACCTTAAACATGAATATTATGGTGAGTTAGTAAACTGAGCAACCGTAATCATGAAATACTAATGTAAAAACAAACAGTAAGAAAGAAAATAGTTAGACCTAAAACTGTAACAAGTAAGGAATGTATTTGATATTTATCATTCCTAGTTAATGTATGATGTAGTCAATTCTCTAATAATTTAATGGTTTGGTGAATATATCTGCAAGTTGATATTCAGTACAAATAAATTCTCAAGTGATATAACCTTTTTTATAATGACCTCTCAAAAAGTAATGTCTTACAACAATGTGATTTGTCCTAGAATGTGAAACATGATTTTTTGATATGTTAGTAGCAATTGTGTTGTCCCAATTTATAGGGACATGTCTGAATTGATATCCATAATCTAGTAATGTATGTTTCATCCATAAAATTTGTGAAAAACAACTACAAGCAGCTCTGTATTAAGCTTCTCTAGTAGATAATGCAACAGAATTTTGTTTCTTACTACACCATGAAACCAGTGACTTTCCTAAAAGGTGATATGTCCCATATGTGATTTTTCTATCTACATTATAACCACAAAAGTTAGAATCAGAATAACTGACTAATTCAAATGATTATCCCTTAGTCCTAGATTGGGTGTATGCTTGAGGTATATGAAAATTCTCTTTACAACATTTATGTGAGATTACATGGGATTTTATTGAAAACGAGAACACCTACACACATCAAACATAATGTCTGGGAGACTACCAGTTAAGTATAGTATACATCTAATCAATCCTCTATATGTGGTTTGATCAATAGATTTTTCATCTTCATCAAGATCCACCATACAGGTGTTACTCATGGGAGTGTCACTAATCTTATTTCTATCCAATCCAAAACGTTTTAGAAGATCTCTAGTATTTTTAATTTGAGTTAAAACAATTCCTTCATTGTTTTGAAAGATTTTAATCCAAGAAAGAATATTAGTTCACCCATTAAACTCATTTCAAATTCATTTTGCATCATTTTAGAAAAATCAACACATAAAGAATTTTTCGAAAATCCAAAAATAATGTAATCTACATATATTTGAACAACTATAACATCCGTAGAAATTCATTTTATAAAAAGGGTAGGATCAGATATTTCGTTTGTAAAACATGTGGAAATAAGATACGTACTCAATCTATCATACCAATCTCTTGGAGCTTTCTTTAAACAATATAAATCTTTTGATAATTTAAAATTATGATTTGTAAAATGGGTGTATGTAAATCTAGTGCATTTCTCAAAAAGAACATCCTCAACTATATACCCATTTATGAATGTACTCTTAAAATCTATTTGATATAGTTTGAAATTCAAATATGTAGATTAGGAAAGCAGGATCTGATGGATTCAAGTCTAGATACTGGTGAAAAGGTCTCCTCATAGTCAATTCCTTCTTCATTCCAATATCCTTGTGCAACTAATCTATCCTTGTTTCTAACTATGTTACCAGCTTCATCTACTTTTTTTTCTAAACACACATTTAGTGAATATGGTGAATGTGTCCTTGGGACTTTCAATAAGTTTCCAAACATTGTTCCTTTAAAAATGATTGAGTTCTTCTTGCATAGACATCACCCAAAATTCATCAATGATAGCATCATTTATGTTTTTAGGTTCAAGTTGTGACAATAAGACTTGATGTTCAACCAGATTCATAAGAGAAGCTCTATTTTGAGTTCCATTCTCTAGGTCTCCAACAACACCTTATAACGGGTGGTTCTTAAGAGTTCTAACAACTATATTAAAGGAAGGACTAGTTATTTCAGGTTTACCAAAATTTTCAGTTTCTAAGGAATTTCAAAAACTGGAAGTTTTGACTGATTCTTTCCCAGACTGGTTTGAGGATTTTGATTTGATATTCATATTTGATACATCATCCTCCAGATTCTCTAGGATGTTTTTAGGCTCTTTTTTGTCAGTTTCATAATATTTGACATGAACATATTATTCGACACATTTAGTTCTTTTATTGAACACTCTATAGGATTTACAAGACATGTATATCCTAAAAATATACCTTCATCACATTTGGATGAAAATTTTTCAAGATTGTATTTAGTATAAATAATATAGGCTTTGCAACCAAAAACATTGAAGTAGCTAACCTCGGGTTTTCTATTGTTCCATAATTTGTAAGGAGTCCTCTTAAGAATAAGTCTGATCAACACTCTATTGATTATGTAGTATGTTGTATTGATAGCTTCCGCCAAAAAATAAATAGGTAGGTAATATTAACTAAGCATTTTTCTAGAGATTTCTTTTAGGGTTCTATTTCTCCTCTCTACCACTCCATTCTGTTGAGATATTCTAGGGGCATATAAATTGAGACTATAACCATTTTGTGAGAAAAAGGATTCAAATTCTTGATTTTCAAAGTCACATCCATGAACACTTTGTAATGATTTTATTCTAAGTACACTAATATTTTATACAGACTTTTCAAATTTAGTAAAATCAGAGTAGGCTTCATTTTTTTGAGCCATAAATAGGTCAATGTATACATATAAAATTAATTTACAAGTACATAACCATAGTGCTTCTCATTTAAACTATAAAATCATGACATTCTAAACAATTCTTTGTGAACTAGTTCGAGAGGTTGAAAATTTGACATTTATTTCTAAGGTTTGAAAGAATCTTTGTGTTGTTTTCCCTTTTGATAGGGATTACACACTATGTCATTTGGAAACTCAATTTTGGGTAAGTATTTAACTTGGATTTCTCTAGTATGCATTCTTTGGAAGTGAACATTTCAGTGTCCTAGTCTGCTATGGTAGAGCCAAGATTCATTATGAAATAAACTTCAACATGAAGCATTTTGAGAGGCCATAGAATCTAAATCAATAGAATAAAATTTTTACATTTCTTAATGCAGAAAATACTAATTCATATTTAGAATTAAATACATTACATTCAGCATTTTCAAATTTAACATGAAATTCATCATCAAAAAATTGTAATATACTAAGAAGGTTATATTTTAAACCATAAAAAATAGTACTTTAGAAATTAAGACTGAGTTAGAGTTAATGATATGGTAGAGGAAAATAATCTTTCAATTTTCATTGTCACCATATGTGACATTCCATCCATATACTTTAATTAGATTCTTGAAGCATGAGTAGTCTCTTGTCACGTGCCATGAACATCCGCTGTCAAAGTACCGTAGACTTTTGTAGGAGCTCTTAAAGCATCTTTACTATAGAATGATCAAGGAAAAACATATTTTAGTACACATACTTGTTCGGGTCTAGTAATATTTGTACTATGATATTTAAGAACCAATATTTGCCTCATAGGTTCCCTATAAGCATTATGTAAATTATTTAAAAAATAGATTGTATTTGGTCCATCAAAAATTGAAAGATTAGAATATCTATCATGACTTGAACTAGATTATTTGTGTCCAGAACGTGGAGTAAAATTGTATGTCCTATATTTTGAGACAAAATTTGTTCTATTATGATTTCTTTTTCCATGTTTATATCCAATGCAAGTGTTGTATTTAGGGGAAATTTATTTTCTTCGCATCTGTGTAAGTGAATTTTTGCCATTGGTGAAATTTTCTAAGTCACTCTTTAATTGCTCATTAGACATTTTTAATACATTATTTGCATTGATCATGTGATAAATTTTCTCCTTTTTATTGAGAGTTCAGATTTAATAGTCACAGTATGAGAATGATGTTTCTTCAATGATTTATATTTGTCTTTTAGTTCATTTCATGTTTCCTCAATCATGTTGTGGTATTTAAAAATTTCTTCATGTGTCATATTTTCAGAGCCACTGTCATATCTAGAGTGGTATGAAATATGTACAGAGGAATCCATTGTTACCGCAGAAGTGTTTTTCATAAAACACATATTGGCTTTGTTAGCCTGTTCATAATGTGATGTTTCTGAGTTTCTTCAACTATTCTCAGAAGCACTCCAGGTTGCTTTCATTTCCTTTTTATACATATTATCCTTGTCCTAATATTTCTTTTTGTACTTGAGCATTGGATAGTCAGCCTTAATATGTCATTTGTTCTTACACTCATAACATACAATTTCATCAATTTTTTCACTTCATTTCCAGCCATTTTTCAAGTTTCATTTTTGGTCACATTTTCCCTTGAAGTTAGTCTTTCTGAAAAATTTATTCTTTTTATAAAATCTCTTTAATCTTCTGGCTAGTTGATCCATTTCCTCATCACTGTCGGATGATTATTGTTCACTGATGGAGCTCTCTACAAAATCTTCCAGCTTTCCATTGACTTTATACTTAGAGGTAGTGGTCTTGAATGAAACAGATTTCTTCTTTGTTTTATCCTCATCTTCCTTGTTGACATTCAGCTCTTCCTCATACATCATCAGTTTCCCAATGAGTTCTATTACAGGTAGTTTGTTGATGTCACACGATTCTATAATCGAGAAAGAGGTTCCCCTCCATCTGTTATGGAGACATCTAAGGATTCTCATGATCTGTTCCTTGGAAGTGACTTCTCTTCCATGAGAATTCATTATGTTGAAAATATCATGGAAACTAAGATACATTTCCCAAATAGGCCCATCATGTTTCATATTCAAATTATCATATTTACTGGTATATGTATTAAGTCTCATCTCTTTTACACTAGATGTTCCTTTATGTGAGACATATAGAGTATAATAAATTTCATGGGCAGTCTTAAAGGAAGAAATTATATTAAACACTTCATCTTCAAAGGAGCAGTATAAAGAATTCAAAGCTTTGAAATTGTTATTGTGGGCAGTTTTTGTAGGTTCATCCCACATGCTTATTTCAGTAACATGAATTTTGTATTCATCTATAATAGTTGACCAAATTTCAAAACTCATCCTTTCTAAATTCATTTTCATTTTAATTTTCTATTGGGTATAAACTGTTCCATTAAATAATGGTGGTATGTTGGATTCATCACCCTCCAATTGATTATCCATAATAACATATTACTATAAAAGAGATAGAAATTTATAATTATCTGAAATTTATAGATCATTAAAGTACAACTAAAATCACAGTTTAAACAGAGCCCTAACAAAAAACCTATGATACCAAATTTTGGTCGGAGTAGATTACTCACGAGGGGAGGGGTGAATTGAGTAACTATAAAAATTTCTTCAAAATGAATATTTAAAAGGTTTCCCCAAAGAATAAATACAGTCCAATTAATCAAGGTTATACTGTTATAAGAGTTTGACTATTTAATTAACTTCTTAGAAGATTTATTAATTCCTAGTAATCTTAATTATTGTTATTAATATTAATTTTGATGTTATTCTACTATGACAAGATAGTTATAACTTCTTTCCAAGACTAACTATCAAAGTTAAATTAAAGATTTTTGAAATACACAGTAATGCAATAAAACAGAGAAATCTAAATTTTGCATCACAACAGATATGAAACAAGTGGTTCAGTATCAAGCCCAGACCTAAGCAACTCCACTTGGTGATCACCTTCCACCAAGCAGTTTATATAAATAATCATTGATCCACACCCTGGATCAAGTTTAACAATAATACATAGACTGTGCAGGTCAGAAATGGACATATTCCATATTTTATGTGGGGAAAAAATACCAGGCCACATAGGGACCTCTTCCACACATATTCGTGGGTATACACAAGAGTAAAAGAATAATTGATTAATGATATCTTGTATCCTTCAATTTAATGTAGGAGACAGAGTGTGTTGTTCTACAAGTTCACACTCTGCTCGAAAGATAATAAACATATACATAACAGAGCAGAAATATGGAGAAGGGTATAGAGATGCTCTCAGTGTTTGTCATTTCATCTCTGGACTTCTGAGATGAAGCAGATGTAGAGTTCAAGTCCTTGCATGTAAAATATAGTGTCTCACTAAAAATTATGTTATTCACATGGTTCTATAGTGAAATGATGTTCCATGAGCTTCAAATATGCTTCGTGTGTTCTTCAGTAGTGTCAAAATGTATTAATGAGACAATCCTTCCTTTTGAGGATATCTCAATGTTATTCGTTATCATGATCACAACCTTTTTTTATTCGTATTTTCTTGCATGTTTTGTCTTGTACACCCTTCGCTTTTATCGTTGAATTCATGTGTTGGAGATGAATGATTGCATGTATTCATCACCTCGTACCTCTTACTGTTAGATGATAAGTCTATAAAGAAACATCAATTATGTCAGTGCATTAAAAGTGTAAATATGACTGTTAGAAAATAAATTGGAAGGTGACAAAATATTTTAGAAAATAGTGTCACAGAAAGTCATGGAAACGATGTCTCCTAATCAAGGTGTCTCATGGTCACAATGAATCGCAGTCATGGTGTCTGGTTTATCAGGGTGTCTGATCTTCACAATGTCTTACCCTTTATGGTGTCTGATCCGTTATGATGTTTGATCCATTACGGTGTCTCAACTTCACGGTGTATCAACTTCATGGTGTCTTTTTTACAGTGTATTTTTCACGGTTTCTTACTTCACAGTGTCTTGCTTCATGGTGACTTTCTTCATGGTGTCTTGCTTCACGGTGTCTTTCGTCATGGTGCCAGAAATACATAGCCAGTGGCAGACTCATAGTGTCTCATACATTTCAATGTAAATGTCTTCAGACGTAGTAATGATGATAATAGAATGTATTAAACATAAGCATTTGGAAAATATGGTATTATGAGAGTAGATCAAAGCTAGTATAAATAAATTAAACTGAATATAGAGAAACTAAGATCTTGTATGGGTCATCTTAAAGAATGAGATAACATTAAACATAAATACACATGAATGGATATAATTTATAGGATTTAACCAGGTTGAATAATATTTTTGATCATTAAAACATGATTAATACATGAGGAGTGAAACAATGAGTATTGGTTCTATTTTGATGTCTAAGAGTACTTCCACACTTATTTATAATGCACAAGACCCTCTTAGATTTTATTTTGAAATAGAATCATATTCTTATTTTGATCATTTGAACTCTGATTATGACATAGATATTGATTATGCATATGTATTTGATGCTTTGTTTTCTAATTGTGATGATTTATATTCTGATACTCATGCTCTTTGTACACATATTTCATTTCCTTATATATCTACAACCATACACCACACCCCATACACTAGAACTCATTCCATATCCACCAAATTTCAAAAATCCATACTTGTTAAGTGGTGAGAAATTACCTGTTATCATTTCTATCAATATCCCTTTTGAACATGAAGAAAAACATTTGAATCTTTTGAGGTTGAACATCAGGGCAATAAGGGGGACCTTGGCTGATATATCAGGTATTAGCCCCTCTATTTGTGTGCGTAGGATTATTTTGGAGGATGGGGATAAACCAGTTAGGAAGCCACAAAGGAGACTCAATCCAACAATTTTGGTGGTTGTTAAAAAAGTGGTTGATAAATTGCTTGAGGAAGGTATAATATATCCCATTCCAGATTCACAGTGGGGTAGTGCCATTCAGGTTGTGACTATGAAAAGTGGTGTTACTGTTGTCAAAAATGATAAAGATGAGTTAGTTCTAATGAGGGTAAAAAACAGTTGGCATGTGTCTATTGATTATTTGACAGTAAATCAGTCCACTTGCAAGGACCATTCCCCCCTCTCATATATTGATCAAATTCTTAAGAGATTAGCTGGTAAAACAAACTAATATTTCATGGATGGATTTTCTGGATATTTTCGGGTTCCTATTACTCCTGAGGATTAGGAGAAGGCTACATTAACAACTCCCTTCGGCATATTTTCCTACCGGAGGATGCCATTTGGGCTTTGCAATGCCCCAGGTACCTTCCAAAGATGCATGGTGGGTATTTTTTCAGATTTTATTGGGACATGTGTAGAGGTATTTATGGACGATTTCACAGTGTATAAGTCCTCATTTGATGAATTTATAAATAGTATGGGAATGGTGTTTAATCATTGTGTTGACAATAATCTGGTCTTAAACATTGAAAAGTGTCATTTTTAATGGTAGAGCATGGCATTGTATTTGGGAATGTAGTGTCAAAACACGTGATAGAGGTTGATAGATCTATGGTAGATATTATTTCATCCTTACCATATCCTTCATGCGTGTGTGATGTTAGATCATTCATGGGGCATGTAGGATTTTATCGGTGCTTCATCAATGATTTTAGTAATATTTCTCTCCCTATGTCACGATTACTTCAAAAGGATTCTGATTTTGTGTTTTATGATTATTGTAGGACTTCATTTGATGAGCTAAAAAAGTGTCTGACCACTCCACTGATCATACAACCCCCATGGTGGGAGATTCCTTTAGAGCTTATTTGTGACGCCACAAACTTCTCAGTTGGATTTTTTTATCTTATAGGGTGTAGGGACATTCACATATCATTGCCTATGCATCTAGGATAGTGGATTTGGCCTAATAAAACTACACAAAGACGGAAAAGGAGTTTCTTGCTGTCATATTTTTTTAGATAAATTCCGTTATTATATATTTGGATCTAAACTAGTTCTGTTTTCTGACCATGTAACTATGAGGTACCTCTTAAAGAAGTCGTTTGAAAAACCCATACTTATCAAATGGATGCTCTTTCTTCAAGAATTTGACACTGAGATAAATGACAAGAAAGGGTTAGAAAACATGGTGGCGGACCACATGAGTAGGCTTACTCACACACTAGGGGATGACACCTTCAACCATGTACCACTTTGGGACACTTTTTTCATTGAGAATCTTTATTCCATCTTAGGTACACATCCTTGGTATGCTGATTTAGTGAACTACCATGATTCCTATGAAATCCCTACAAAATTAAAGAAACATAAAGTCCAAAAAAAATAGAGTGAGTCAAGATTTAATGTTTCGGATGATCCATACATATGGCGCATGTGTACTGACCATGTTATTAAGAGGTCTATTCCTGATCATGAGTTTGAGTTTATTTTACATTTTTGTCATACACTTGATTGTGGTGGTCACTTTGGACCCCAAAAAATTGCTAGGAATGTTTTGGACTCTATATTATTTTATCATAGATTATTCCATGATGCCCATGTGTTTTGTAAGTCATGCTCTCATTGCGAACACACTGGGAACATTTCTACGAGACATGTGATGCCCCGCCAACCCATATTATTCTATGAGATTTTTTATGTATGGGGAACACATTTTATGGGTCCTTTTCCTAGTTCAATATTTTTTTTATATTTTGGTTTCTGTTGATTATGTGAGTAAATGGTTGGACTCTAAGTCCACTAGTACTGATGAATCTCATGTTGTTGTGGAATTTGTCAGAACATATATTTTTTATAGGTTTGGAGTACTAAAGGACATCATCAGTGATCAAGGGACACACATCTACAAACAGAATTTGGCTTCCCTCCTTTGGAAGTATGGGGTGTCACAAAAAAAATCAACACCGTACCACCCCCAAAAAAATGGTCAGAGTGAGGTTTCATATCGTGAGTTGAAACTAATTTTGGAGAAAACCGTGCAACCAAATAGGAATGATTGGAGAAAGCGCTTGGATGATGTGCTTTGGGATTATTGGACAGCATACAAGAGACCCATTTATATTTCCCCATTTTGGATTGTTTTTGGGAAAGTGTGTCATCTCCCTGTGGATGTTTAGCATCAGAATTATTGGGCTATAAAGAAATGCAACATGTATTTTGCAGAAGATTAAATGCAATGGAAGCTGCAAATTCAAGAGATTGAGGAGAATAGATTGTCTTCATATGAGAACTCAAGGATCTATAAGGAAATATCAAGAGAATATCATGACAAAATGATGCAACAAAGGTAGTTTCATGTTGGAGAGAAAGTCTTCTATATAGTTCATGACTAAAGATGATTCCTGGTATGTTGTGTTCCAGATGGTTAGGTTCTTATGTTGTGACTACTATTTTTCCTTATGGTGCAGTGGATATCACACAAGAGGACATATGAAGAAGTTTTACAGTCAATAGGAAATGTTTTAAGAGATAAATTTACGGACTTCCTACTGATGCAGGGGATTTCATCACCCTGCATGACCCTATCATCACTTGATCATATCAGGCTGTTCATAACCCTTTCACTACATTAGTCTTTGTCGTATTTAAAATTATACATTTCATGTTCATATATCATCTCATGGGTTCACATTTAGGACAATGAAATATTTTATCTGTGGGTGGGGGAACCTTTTAGTTTAGTAATTTTAATTGTTTTCTAGTTTTTCAATGATTTTCAAAAAAATTGTATGTTTTTCAAAAATTGTATGTTTTTTTCAATTTTTTTCACGTTTTTAAAACTTTTGAGCTTAAATTATTCTCATCACGATTTTGAAATGCATATAAATAAGTGAAAAAAATTATTCCATTAAACTGAGCTTTAATGAATGATGAAAAAGACTTTGTTTAGAGTTCAAATCATTAGTAATTTCATGAAAATTACTGTAAATTATGAATATCATACCACATCTCACTGTATTTATATTTGAAATAACATACCTATGAGGCTTCTAAACCTTTTTTTTCATATCTTTATATTTACTTCATTTCTTGGGAGAACCAAACCATGGTTGATTTAACTAGATTTTGATTTATTCCTGTCAAAATTTGAGGGTTTGAGGTACTTATGATTTAAATGATTGAGGAATTTTTTTGTTATTAAAGCACCTATTTCAATGAATCCTTTTTAAAATGGCCTACCTTGAACATTTAATCCTTTTATCCCTTAGAATCGATGAACAACATGTTAGGTTTTTGATGCTGCAATCCATGATTCCCTATCCAACCTATTTTGAAGTGAAATTTTATAATCTAGTTGAACTTAAGTGTGGGGTAAGTTGTCTTGTGTTGTGATACCACAGTTTGTGATACTTTATGTTGAAAATTAAATTACAACGAGATGTCTTTTTTGCTGAAGAAAATAATTATATTCAAAAGTATTGCCTTTATGAAGCTTTCAGTATAAAAGAAGTTGTTCCTTTCTGGAGATTCTGATGAAGAAAGAAAGTTGTGCCTATTTGGAGATTTCATGAAAACTATGTTTGAGAAGATTGAAATTTTTACTGATGAAATGTTGAATGGTGTGGAAGCTACATTATTTTTTCCTGATAATAAAAATGAATTGATTATATGAGTATTGAGGAGGAGATCATATTTAAGTGGAAATTAGATTAATGCAATTTTCCTTCAAAAAGAGTCATTCCCTCCTCATTTATCCTCTGAATTATTCACATCTAAATCCTACCAACTAAAATCTAGAGAACAAACTTGAAAAGTCCTCATGATAAAAATATGCCCTTGACTCAAATTGGGTGGTGATGTAGGAATTTATCAAGCCTATGGTGACCCTTGTATGAGTTTGGATCAGAAATACATTGCTAAAAAATTGACATTTGTATGATAAAAGAATGTTCATGTGAGGTTAGTGTTTTTTGTATGGGAGGATAAATTAAGTTTAAATATATTGAATTATATATATGGAGAACTTGAAATAATGTGTTTTTATGAGGCATGGTATCTTTTTCTTCTTGGTGTGTAATTTTTGCAAATCATGGATATGAGTTTTAAAATTTATTGTGATTTGATATTGTTGTTTACTTGATATGAGGTTTTTCCCAGGAGTGAAAAAGAGTAAGTGTGGGGAAGTTGATAAAACACTATTTTTTGAATATTTTATTAATAATAAATGAAACAATTTCCTCACATTATGTTAAATATTTTTCATTATAAAATATTTTGGATTTGATCATTCATTTAAAAATTTGGTGAAAATTCTAGTTTTACCCTTTACAATGCAATGTAGTATTTCATAGATTAATATTTTTTTATTTATTATTTGAATATGAAAATTTTTAACAGTGTTCTTCACATAATTTTCTACACCTTTTGTTCAAGACACTAGAGTTAAATAGTGCATTGGTTGGTGAAAATGTGTCATGAAGTCAAAGTTGGGCTGGACTCGCCAGAATGGACATAGGTTTTGTATTTGGGCCATAACGTCTTTATCCATGCTTGGAGTAGGCCCAAATTTTGGTAAGATCATGGGGATTCATTTTTACAGAAATCATCATGTTGTAAAGAGATCTTATTCACGCGTTTTTGAGGTCAAATGGGCGGTGCAAGTTGTATAAAATATTTGGTCGAGATTCCCCATTCACACTTGAAACCACTTTAAACCTAGCCTCCCATCCACTCTATAAATTAGTGTTTTTCTAATTTGGAGGGTTTTGGTCGTGAATTAGGATATTTACGGTATAGGATAGTTTTTTTCCCAAATTCTCCAACCATTGTGAGAGGGGTATCTATGGAAGCAAGGATCCCCTCATCGAAGCCTCCTTATCTTCTTCATTTTGTAATGTCTTCATTTGTGTAATAAAAATATTTGATATTCTTTTGTTTATTAAATTTTATTATTTTTTGTTTAAATTTATTTTTATATTATTGTTCATAATTGGGTGTGAAATCAACATTAGAGATAATATTGGGTTCTACCCTTTCAATCCTTGGCTTATGCAAAACGTCTCCACGATGACCACACCGCTCATGAAAGAGTAGTTTTATTAGTGATCGATCTATCTTATATCATTCATAATTTATTTATTTTGAATCAATGATATAATTTAATTCACATAATATGATAAATTGATTTTGGTTTTAATTTAATTGAAATTAAGAAATCAATTAAACAATTAACAAGAAAATATGTGAGGATGAGATTTTCTATAAATTGTGAGAGTGAGAAATTAATCGGTTATACAAAACCATACGGGAAAAATTTGAAGTGTTCAAATATAATCCCTAAACTAAATTAATTCTAACATAAAGCGAGAAACTGTGCTGTAATTAACCACTAACCATATGCTAATCTTATAACATCAATCAAAGCAGGGTACTGCGATTGTATGTTTTGAAGTAAGCCTAGGGTTAAATTCACTTCATCTTCGTGGTAAAGTTAATCTTCATAGAGTTAGGGATTTAACATATTAAGGGATTATAATTAAATGAATTTTAATTTAAATGATAATGGTTAATAATTGATTGAAGAGGTAGAGTTAGATCAATTACACTTTTTAAATATTAAAAAAACATCTTCTCATTGTTCTTTTTTAATCAACATTCATTTCAAAATTAAAAAAAATGAAATCTTCTTCCAGCAAACTTCTTATAGTTTTTTAAATGATAAAACCCCCCAATCCTTTCAAGTAGTGTTTTAATTATATTTTTTTTATTTTTAAAATACCTATAATATGTTGTTTTAATTCACATGATTCTTTAAGAGATGTCCTTGGTCAGCCACTCTACCTCACCTATGTAACATGAAACCGAACATAATTTGAGGGAGCCCACGATAATGCATTTCAAACCCACATGAGGGTGAGGACTGGATGAAGGATGTGTATAGAGTTTTATGCCTTGATGAGAAATGAGTAGAGAAGATGGTGACCTTAACATCTAGTATTTTTGTGTGTGTGACCATGACGATGGTTTTCATCGTAATGAGGCATTAGTACTTTGATTGTTGCCCAAGAAGGTAACTTTAGCTAGTGTTCCAAATATATCACTGCATGTATGTCACCAGTTACAACCGCCAACATCGGTAGAGGACACATACAGTCTTAGTTCATTACACAGGTTTCAGCATAAGATACCACACCAGTTATAAGGTGAGCCCGACTTACAGGCGGCTGAGGACTGGCTTGAAGAGGTAGCTGAATGTTCCATAGAGATTCTACAGGTTCAGCATGAAGACATGTCAGAAGGTGAGTATTCATCGAGGCATACCGACCATTCCTGGTACTTGAGGAATATGATAAGATCAGTGCTTCAGATCTCGAACATCATAGTGTGGTGTCATTATGAAAATATGAGCTACAACTATTCTTATACGCCTTCGTACCTATGTTAGGTTGATAGAGAGAGCCTTTGGGGTTGAATTTTCATTGGATGAGAAGATACATCTAGTGAATTTTAGTAGTGGGAAATCAAGATACTGGCTCCAGTCTCAGAGACTTGGGAATGTAAAAATGTTTTGGGAAGAAGAAGTTTTAGGGACAGATGAATCTGCAGGGATACAGACGTGGAATGTAGATCTAGAAGAGCGACATGAGGTGGTGTAAATTTTGAAATGTTTCAACAACCTCCTTCTATTTTCCCCACCAGGATAAGGGATCTAGAGGACATGCGATGGGAGTAGCTGCAGATGGGCAAAGAGTAAGACCCAAGGGCTCTAGTAATGATTTGATGAATGGTGTATGTCAACTACTAGCTATCGTATTAAAAGACATAGGTACCAAACATTCCTTATTTCCAGGAATCTTTTCCAAGACCTAGAGTCCCTGGTAATGTCGTTTAATTGACCCTCATGTGTGAAAATACATTTGGTAGGAGACTTGATAATGACACATACACAGGCATTGTGATCTGACCCTTGAGGTGAGAGTTTCATTTGGAAGCTCTTGTTTGTAGCATCGAGGCCATACGACATCAGTTTGGGTATGGATTGGACATCTACATTTAATACTCAGATTTACTATACTAGGAAAAATGGTGGTGGTTTACCTAAAACGTTGGAAATGGATTTTCCTTGGTTAGAAAAAAATGAAACCCAGGCTGCAAAGGATAAACTCTTACATTAGAGGGTACATATTATCACTACTGAGTCGGTGAGTCTTACCCTCAATGCATCATGAGTTTTTAATTTTCAGTTCCCTATAATAGTGGCAAGAGTTCCTCCAGGACTATGACTTTGAGATATTCTATACTTATAGGAAGGTTAATGTTGTAGTAGAGACATTCAGCAAGAGGTCTGGTCTATAAATGCTGAGTGAGGCATCAGAGTAGCTAGTCGTGTTGTATATATCCTTCGTGGATATAGATGAAGCTTCTTACCTCAAGTCTATGACTGTCACTCCCCCACTTCTTTAAAAAGTCCGGGAGGTGTAGATTGGGGGTATTGACTGTGAGGCTCGACATGCTCATATATCCTCTGGGTAGGCACCTGATGGATTTTATGAAGGTGGGGAGCATGTTGTCCTTTTCAGAGGGAATACCATTGTACCAGTATCACTATAGGAGGAGGTGTTGAGATAGATACATACGTCCCATCGGGTGGTACATCCTTGTGTGGTGAAGTTGTCTAGGACATTCAGCGCCAGTAATAGTGGTCCGGGATGAAGAAAGTCGTGGAAGATTTTGTATCACAATGCCTCACTTGTTATCATCTAAAAACTACTCAGAGCCGGTAGAAGTTTTATGCTGGAAGGATGAGGGAGAGCATGGCTTCATACGAGTCTCACCTCAATGAGGTTTATAGAGATTTGGCCGGGGCGGAAAGTTATCTCCGAGGTTCATTGGACCTTTCTAGATTCTTAGCAGAGTTTGAAAGATGGAATACATTCTATCTCTTTCCCCACAAATGCACCAGGTGCATAATGTTTTCCATGTGTTATAGATGATGAGATGCATGTATGATCCATCACACGTTATCGAACATGGTGAGATGGACTTAGATGATGGGGCGATGTTTACAAAGGTTCTAATATAGTTTGAGGATCAACAGGAGTGAGTCCTTCATGGGTGATTGATACCTCTGGTGTACATTTTCTAGTAGCACAGGAACCTTCAAATGATCCCATGGGAGTGGGAGGCTCGGATCTATGCTCAGTACCCCCATTTGATTCCTTAGTCCATGTTTTTGATTTCGGGGATGTGAATCCCTAATGTGGGGAGAATCTATTGACCCAGAAATTCTGTAGATTTTTTTTAATTATATGTATGTATTTTGAGACCGTGAAATATGACATCGCGTGATTCGATTCCCAAAGTGCCTATAATGAACCTTCGAAGTTTTGTTAATATTTAATTACTGTGTGTGTGTAGTTTTGTTGAAAAAAATGGAATAACTATTAAATGGTTATTTGAATCAGAAATCTGAGGGCTCCGTTGGGCGTAGAATGGTGGGTTTACACTAGGTGCGACATAATTTTAGTCAACGCGTGCCTCCTATGAGAAACCCTGATAATGGCATAACCTTAAATAAAAAATTAAATTATTTTATTTTATTTTTCAAATTCTTTTAACAAAAAAACAGTAACCCGGATTAAAAATCTAAGACCCCCGCTGAACTCATGAGGGTATGCTTTATTTAGGAAGATACTACCATTAGCCGGTGCGGGCCACCAGTGAAAATCAGTTTTTGACTGTAAATAAAATAATTAAGTGAAAATTATTTTATTTTAAAATCCATAACATTTAAATGGTAAATCAGATTAAAAATACAACATTACCATTGGGTTCATTGGGGTGTTTTTCACTTAGTCAAATCCTAACCACGACCATCACAGGTTTAGGGTGTGTTAATAATTTTATAAACATATTTTCAGGTACATTTAGTATACGCGTGAGCGGTATTTTGTAACTTTTGAACAAGTCCATAGAATTGAAACTTGAGGAAACTGTTGGACTCAAAGCACCAATATTTTCTTAAGGAGATCTTCACATTGACAACATTAGGTCGAGGGTGGAAATTAGTTTTTATACATTCCATTGGATAAAATAAAATAAACATGAATTATTTTATTTCTGAAATTGAAACATCCCATTTGAAACATGATGGTGGGGAACACACGAGGGTGGTTGGGAATTTAATGATGGGCATTAAATGCCCAGTTACACAAAATGTGTAACCACACTCCTATTTAAATAATATGAATAATTAATTCAGAATTACTTAATAGACTTTAAACTTTTGGCATCCTCCAAATTAAATGTTCACTCTTAATTTAATTAATGTAAAAACATTAATTAAATTATTTCTTAAGGTTATATAATTTGGAGCCTCAAATCTCACAAAACAAATAGGATTGGAAAAGTTGGGGTGATCATTGGAGAGTTGGAATGATCTCTCTCCAACAAAGGAGATCCTCCAAAGAAGAACGACTTTTGAAATAGAAGAATGAGAAACAGACCTTGGAGTGTCTTGCGAGAGTGACGAACGCCGACGTCAATCTTCAATGACTTCATCTTCTTCCTCATGCAACCTACAATGGAAAAATGAGGTAGGGGTTTGTTTTTAATATGATTGAATTTTTTCTATCAATTCTTCATATTCTGTTTTCACTACGACGATGTCCAATCTAACATGGCCATCGTCCCGTGCATATACTTGCACCATATCTTCGGAATCTCCAAGAGTTCCTTGTGTGTTATTCGACGTGAAATGTATAAGAATATTGGAAACATAATATTTTGTTTAGAGAAACATATGAATGCAAATCCCTCAACCTAAGGATCCGGAATATGTGATCATCCTATTTTTCGGGCTTGGAATGAAGCCGCAATGGCACGCGTAAGAAGGCTGTGGCCAGAACCCGAATAACCACGAGAAAGGAAGGGTGGAATTATTCTACACTACCAGATGATGAGAAAGTCGTAGACAGTCAGCCAAAGCAGGGTAGGGGGAGGCCGGAATCCGGTCGGCCACAGGATAAAGCGATGGCTCACTTTTCCAACACTGGTTGAGCAAGAGGTCGTGGCTGCTTGGCCGCGGCGGAGGTCGGAGGGCGGCAGGCACCCGGCCGGCTACAGAGGAGCATCAATACACAAAAGAGCCGTTGGAAGGAGGCTCAACAAGAGAACCGACCAGCCATTGGGGTTCGACGGGACCTGTTCGGGTCCTGTAGTGACTTAGTAGAACCTAAAGATGATGCTTGTGGCCATTCCCAATGGAAGGGGGTCGCTCCCCGTTCGGTGCCAGCTCGGGCAGACCGCTCCACCGGGCCATACCCAGCACGGCCCAGGCCGGACCGCAGCCTAAGGGGTCGGGCACACCGTAGCCCAAACCAACCAGGCCGCACTGGAATCATGCCGCACCCAAAACAGGCTGGGTCGGTCCGACTGTGTCGGACCAGACCCAGGCCCATCTGGACATAGTTACGCCTTTGTGGCTATAACTTGTGAATTTTTCGTCCATTTCAAAAAACATCTATGGTTCCATAATCCTTGGATCGAGGAGGTCCTTTTGTTTTAATTCACATGAGTTTGTATAAGGTTGGAGTACATTCGGTTTGGATCAGAACCCAAATCCAACCGAGCCATCGGATCTGAAACACTAATAACATACAGAATGGGCGTCCGATTGATGCTCTGTCTGTTGAGTTGGGTCTCTTATGACCTGACGAACCATTGGGATACTTTTTAGTGGGATTTAGTGGTGGTTGAGATATTAAAAATGTCTTGGGGAGCGGTTCCCCTAATCTCGCTACGTACGAAACCTTGTGACTGGCAAAGAATTAACCACTACTGACCATTTCGACTCAGAGTGACTCGACATGCCCAGTGGGGAGCACCTCTAAGTGACACGATAGACCCGGGGTGGGAGTGCCTTTGTGTGATGTGAAAGTCCCATGGTACTCGACATGAGAAGTAAATCAGCATGCAATGAGTGGGAGTGCCTATGTTTGACGTGGTGGACCCACGGTGGGGAGCACCTCTGTGTGACACGGAAGACCCATGGTAATCGACAGGAGGAATACCTCAGAAATCCATGGTTAGTGGGAAGAACTTATATGTGACGTGGCAGGATCACTGTTCTCATTAGAGGAGGAGTTCCCCAACAGCCAAGGTGTTCAACATTTTGACTGTTAATGATAATTGTTCCTATTCATAGAGAATATGTAACTGAAGATCAGCATTCATAGAGATCCTGTGTGTGTCAGATCCTGTGTGGGTCAGTGATCAACGATCTTTTGTGGCTCAGTACATACCGATCCTGTGTGGGTTAGATGCTCTGTGGGTCAGTGCTCAGAGATCCTCTGTCGGTTAGCATATACTTAACCTGTGTGGGTCATTACGGGGGTTAGTACCTATCAATCCTGTGTGGGCCAGACTCCGTATAATCAGCAATAGTGCCTCTTGACATAATAAGATGATCTAGAATCGTGACTAATCAGTTGTAATTCTATACTTTACTAAAATCCAAGTTTGAGGTGAAACTCTATTTGAACTATGAATTTTACCTTCATGGTACTATCATCATGGTGATACATGTGTGGTACTTTTACCTTCGTTGTTTAACATTCATGGTGTTACCTGTGTGATACATTTACCTTCATGGTGTTTTCTTCATGGTTTTACCTTTATTGTATTATTCCCTCATGTATGAGATGTGTATATCTTGATAAGTTTGGTGTATGTATGGGAATATACCTAAGAAGAGTTTATTTCATTCTTTGTGGTTTTTCTTTTTGGTACTTTAGGTGACCTATGTGGTCTCGGGGTCCCAGCTGAGTAATGTTGTACTCACCCCTACATGGGATACGCCCTTACCTTGTTGTGTCTTGTGTAGAAGACAGACATCGCTGACTGGGGATGAGGATACCAAGACTGGAGACTACTCATAGGTGGACCATAGACGAGGAATACAACAAAGACAATCGTTTGAGAGTTGTACCTACCCTTCAGGTAGGATCCTTGGCAATTTTTTACAGGATCTATTTTCATTTTTACTTGTCCTTTCCAATTTTACTTATACATTACAGTTATTCTTGTACTTTTTAGTTTGGATTGTATTGTAGACCCATTTAACTTTTATAAACACTGTTTTTACTATATAGATTACATTTACTTGTATCATGTTTTGTTCTTGTTTTGTGTGAGCTTACTGTTTATAAAGGAAACACCTTCATATTTTACAGAATACGTATTTCGGTGCTTGTCACTAGCCCTTGGCCTATGGAAGGCAGACTTGGTATAGTCATGGCATGGGCCTTGGGGGGACGGGTTGTCACATTCCCAATGAGTGGTAATCAAATAGAATGGTTATTGATGAATCTATAATGATTACAAATCTTACTCGTGGTTTTTTTGGATAACTTTTCATAAATTATTTTAGATTGAAAATATAATTTGGGGAAAAAAATTAGGAATGGGGAAGTTTCTTTTACATAAAATTTAATTCTAATAAATTCTCATACTCAAATTTAGGATGATAAGTAATCAAAGAAAAAGGTTATTTTTCAATCTAATTAAAGTGATTCTAAACATTATGATAATTACTTAAACAATATTTCTGAAATAATGAATATTAATTTTTGTAAAATTGATTTTTAGTATTGCCACTTGAAATTTAACAAATATATTAATAAAAGGATAGAATTTTATGTTAATTTTTAGGAATAAAAATGAGTTGGATATATCCTAACTGAACCTACCAACATTAAAATGAAATATATAATGGAAACATGTTCTCATAAAAATGAGGAAAAGATTCAAAAGTTAATAATCCAGAACATTATTAGATCTGTTGATACATGGATTTCCAGTAGAGGTGATTCCACATAGATACATTATATAATTAAATTTCAAATCAGAGGAAAATTAGTTTTCTTGAAAAATTACCAATTTCAAATCAATATTTTATTTATAGGGTACACAGATATGATTCTTTAACTAATATATCCATAAATTAAAATTATCATAGTTAGAAGAATTATATATCTTTTGATGAACAATTATCCTCATCTAGTGATAATAATATAATTACACTCTTTTGGAGAGGATTATAGATTTTCTAAAAATCATTTATATGTTAATTAAAAAAATCAATAAAATCTTACAAACGTAAACACACCGGTATTTTTTTTAAAATTATGTATATAATATTTCAATGAATAATTGAATGAAAACATTGGATATCTATTTTTTTTTAAAAAACCATGAAAAATCAATTTTTAAAAAACATACATTTTTAAAATAGTTATAATGGTATTTTTTTGAAAAGGATAGTTTGGAATCATTTTTTGTGAAATTAAATTCAAAAAATAAAACATATGAATATAATAATATTTGTATGAAACTAAAATAAGAAAAAAACTGTATAAACACTTATATAGGTTTACTAATGTGATAGAAACGTTTTTTTAATATTTTTTAAAAACTCCATCCTTCTGGTAGTATATCCAGAATCGATTACTCACATTCTAAACATCTTTTTAGTAAGAATTTTTATGAAAAAAGTGAACTATTTTGTACAAAATATCAAATTATTGGAAAGTTCAATAAAAAGAATTCATAAAATAAAATTCATTATTTTGGGTTCAACAAATCCCAATTTGATAATTGGAATGGGGATTCCAAAAATCTGGTTTTTCAACATTTCTAGACCCTTGAGGGTTTGGGTGACAAAAACCTAATCACATTATTTATATGAAAAAAATGTAAATACCAACAACAATATTACTAGGTGCCTGGATAGTGGTTATTCCCATCATATGACTGTTAATAATGATTTATTTGAAATGATTATCCAAATGATAGGTGGGAAGGTTAGCTTTGGATATAATTGTTGATGAGAAATTTTAGGTATATATAATTTTGTTATTCTTGTTACGACATTAATTTACAATGTTTAATTTGTTTAAGGTCATAAACACATCATTATTATAATAATTTAATTATGTGATGAATGTTACCCTATGAATTTTAGGAATGATAAATATCTACTACACAATTACGGGGGTGAATTCATTATTTCTTCCAATCATCGTATGAATGTATACCAACTAAAAATAGAAGACCTTATGAGTAAATACATACCTTACCTTTGTGCAATCGATGATCAATCATTTTTAATGAAGATAATGTTAGGAAACTTTTACCATATAAACATGTGCAGATTGACTATGAAAAATCATGTTATGTGTTTTCTAAAGCATTGATTTTCTTTTTCCATAGTTTGGGACCCTTGTTAATATGGTAAGAAACACAAATAAATCATTAAATCTACTATTCCACTCACAACTTATGAGTCTTTATAGCTACTAATCATTGTTCTCTTTTCTCCTACATGAATTAGAAGTATTTGTGGAAAGTACTATGCATTTAGTATAGTTGATGATTATACTATATACACATGGGTATATTTTATTGAAAAAAAAATATAAAGACTACTATAAATATAAATGTTTTGTAGACAAAGTTAATAATGATAAAAACCATATATTGATAACTATTAAAATTGATCATGGTGGAGAAATTGTAAATTCTGATTTGGAAACATTTTTTAGTATAAGATGCATGACACATAACTTTTCTCCTCCTAGATTTCCTCAAAAAGTGGTATTATTGAAATAATAAAGAGTATTCATTATGAAATGACAAGAACGATGTTGAGTGAATATAATATTTGTAATCATTTTTGCGCTGAAGCAGTTATTACTACTTATTATACTATAAATCGATTTTTAATTCGACCATTTATTAATAAAACCCCTTATGATTTTTTGACATACTAAAGTCAAAAAGTATTATATTTCAGATTATTTGGATTAAAAGTATTCATATTGAATACGAAAGATAACATACAAAAATTCACACCCTTATTCAATTAAGGTATATTAATAGGTTATTCTAATACCTTTATGTTGTATAAAATTTCCAATACAAATTATTATACTATTGAAGTACCATTATAAGATAAATTTGATAAATTTGATTCTTTTGTTTTTATACAAACACAACCAACATCCTATGATGTTTTCTTCAAAACTAATTTTCCACCATTGATAGAAGATTCTTCTAATAAGGAAAATACTGAAGAAATTATTTCTTCAGCTTTTACTATGGAATATTATCCACCTTCTGTTTATGAACATGTATTAAAAAAATAATGTTAGTAGTTTCCTAGGAAGAATCCTTATCACAATATCATTGGTTATGTTGATCAAATGGAAAGGACTAGACGATACTTATGAAATGTAGACGAATTTATAAAATTTCATTCCCAATTTTAACAGAAAAATCCGGATGTAGCTTTGGGTTAGGATAATTGTATAAAATAAATGAATGATGAGCTAAAAAATGGATAATTATTGGAACTAGGTTGAAAGACCTAAAAAACCACTGTAATTTGTGTAAAATGGGATTCCATGAAATCAAATGTGATTAAAATGGAATAGTCATTAGAAATAAAGAAATACTTTTTGTTATATGATATAATAAATAAGAGAAAATAGACAATAAATAAACAGATGTTACATTATATATACACGAATATATTCATATTCTAATTGCATTTTTAACATTCATTAATTTCAAACTATATCAAATGGATGTATAATGTCGTTTCCTTAAAGATTACATATAAGGGTATGTTTTTGTTGAACAAACTCATGACATTAAGGATAAAAAATATTGAATATGTTTAGAAACATAAAAATGATTTATATGGACTTAAATGATCCCCTAGATCTTGGAATGGCAGATTAACAAGATTTTCCTTACAGAACAATTATATTAAAGGAACCAATTATTCCACTCATTTATAAAGATAGATAAAAATTATTATTATTAAAATTTATGTTCATTATGTTATATAATGATTGAATAAAATATATTTAACGAATACATTTTTGGAATATTATGATATCTATTTTTTAGATGAGTATGATGATTGAGTGAACATTTTTTCTTGGTTTTATATTTTCTAAAAAACATGAAGGTGCCTATATATCTATACATAAGTAGATAAATTATCATATTATGTATTATATATTCAACCATAATAAAATTTTTAATAATCCCATTAGTACCTCAAATACACTTGATCTTGAAGAAACCTGGAAACGAGTTTGTCAGTGTTCTTTTTGAGGTTTGATATGAAGTCTACTATACATAACTACTAGTTGACCAGGCTTAATGATTATTGTATGTTTATGTGAAATATATCATGAAAATTCAATGGAATCCCATTTTAAATAACTCAAGTAAATATTTTATTATCTAAAGTGAACCAGGGACTTCTGAATTCTCTATTATTTAAGAAATAATTTTTAAAATCGATTTTTTTGGATAGTGACTTCGGTGGTATTATAATTGATAAAAAATAACATCCATAAAATATCATTTCATAGGTGATTATTTAGTTATTTGGTATTGTAATAATCAACACTCAATATCAATATCCACACATGAAGCGGAATATGTGTCGGTTGGAACTTATTGTGCACAGGTGTTGTGGATGTAACACACTCTCACTGATTATGGAATAATTATTAATAAAACACAATTACTGTGTGATAAAACATGTTCTATTAACTTTTATAAAAACCCTTCATAAAACTCTCATGAAAAGTAGATGTTAGGCATAAATTTTTTTTGGTATAACACACTTACAAGAGATGTCACTCTAAAATTCATTGGAAGACAAGAACAAATTTTGAGTATTATTAAAAAACCATTACCATGTAGTATATCTGAATACATTAAAAAACTATAGGAATGATCACTATAATGTAATCATTATAATCAGATCCTCATGTAAAAAATATCCTAACACTGTGTTACTCATTTATATAGGTTGAGTAGATATAATATATTTTTTACATAACATTTAAATTAAAAAAAATATTGTATTTTGAAAATTTTTTGGATTAAGTTTTTTGGATTACATTTATTAATATTTTAATTATTTTCACATTTTAATTTTTAATCATATTTAATAAATATTAGGTGGATTATTTTTTTTTCAATCAGATTTTGAAAATTTACTATATATGAATTTTGGATTATATATATGAAAATTGAATTCTATTCATGTATTCCTCTAAAATTGTTTTTATAGTCATATTATTTAATTATAGAAAAATATTATTCAACTATTTTAGTATACATTGAATATGTATTTCCAATATTTTTTAAATATAAAACATAGAATTGCAAATTAGCATAAAAATTTATCCACTCCAAAAGGAACTCTTCTTTATTTTATAATTTTATATTATTCCATTATAATTAATATTATCAATATTTTTTTATTGTACTTTTTTTTTAAATTTCATAATCATATTCAATCAATATTAATATTTTATTAAAAAAATAAAGAGTTAATTTTTTAAAAATAAATATTTTTTATGATTTTTTATTCTTTTGGATAAAGTAAATAAACATTCATCCATTAGATCTATTTGGATGGTAAAAATTCACTCGAGATCACCTATAAAAATGACCAACATGTCCCACATTGGTTGTCTCCATTTTTTTTTCCATTGACGCTATAAATCATTTAATTCTGTCATTTTAATTCTCACTCCATGTATGATTCCTCCATCTTAAGCGCAAATACGATAGCTCCAATAATGGATTATAGAATGTGGTTTTTTATTTCATGAATGGTTCTTTTCAAGATCATTTTATGATACGTGTGACGCATATTTTGTAATGGTGATAGAGTTTCAAGATTTGGAATCATTATGTGTACAACATTCAGACACTCATTACGATTTGATCTATTTTGATTTAGTTATAAACTATTGTGAATATGTATAGTTTTTTAAATATTGCTGAAAATATTTTTTTAAATCCCAATGAAGTGTTATAAGATGAAACCAAGGTCTAAAACTGTTTTCATAAAATTTTCGGATGAAGGAGTGGATATTTTTCTATACCGTGATTTCCCATATTCAAAGGGTACATTTGAAAAAGATAGCACTGAAATATATTTTTTCAAAACTAATGAAGAACCATGGGAATTAACTCACATAATTTGAGATCATAATGGTTTATCCATTTAGACTCTAGTGTCATTAGTTTTGTGAAATGGTGATATAGATACTCAGAATGTATGTGTTAATTTTATTCTAGATTATATGGTGAATATGAGAAAAATAAATTTTGAAGGATATATTCTATTAATAGTTATAGACATCAAATCCAAGTTAATAAAGTTTCAATGTAGAATTTTCATATAATTTTTTAGTAATATTAATGTATCATGTATTGAGTAATTAATTATTTAAATCAATTCAAAGCCTGTGAGACAAAAGATTATATTTACAAGTGATAATGCAATTAAACGAATGATTTTTCTTTTATTCAGAATCCATTTTGATTGATCTGAATGCTCAATTTATTCTATTGGATGAATTACATTCTTCAACAAATTATATATAGAATTTATAGAAAAATGAAGAGGGTGATTCTCTTCCTAAAAAGAATTAAAATAAGAAACAGAATGTTCATAATTATGTTTCAAAATAATGGGGACGAAAATACATAGAAACAAAGGATTTAGATCCACAATTTAATCTTAACCTAGCCAAATAATTTTTAGTAAGTATTCAAGGTGAAGAAGTTTTATAAAAACATATAAATGAAAAGATTAAAAATAATATGTTATCAAAATAAAAGTTGTGTTATAGATTTATAAAAGGTGTAGAATCATGTTCTGCTAATATTGTATTACCAAATCTAGAAAATGTATTAACTTTTAAAGAAATATGTATTATTCCTTCAGATTCCCCCTCAATTGAATAAATATTAATAGGAGTTGGTGTGGTAAAATAATTTTATCATGTCGAAAAAGATTATTTTAAATTGAGGTCACACCATTGATAAGAGTTTCGTGAAGTTATAGAGGAATGTGCAGATGGTATTTAAGAAGACAATAACTATTATAAAATTTAATATTTTGAAGAATAAATAGAATAATTATCATAAGAATATGATGATGATGGGGAAGAAGAAGAAAAATAATAGTATAAAAAAATTCTAATGTTGAAATGGATCATTAAGAAATTTAAAACAAAATTAATGACAATAAGGACCTTCATTCTGATAATAAATCCATGAGGACCTCTTAGGAATATTCAAAACAATTATTATATTGGGGAAATCATAATGGCATGTTTGTTAGTTAAGAAAAAGAAAATCTAGCATCAATTCGATAATTTTTATCTTCGTCGAAGAGGGATGAAAAAAATAAAAACCAAAAGTTTAAAGGAGAATTAGTTATTATTGATGCAATATTATTCCCAAATAGATACTAGAAATCTATGTGAATGAAATTGAAATACAAATTGTCTCAAGAATAAATAGGAACTAGTCATAGGAACATTCGATCAGAACTTGACTCTCAAAATATTAGTACAGATTATGGTCTTAATGATATATTTTATACTCTAACCATAATAAATAAAAAATTACATAAATTACAAGATTAGATACCATGGTTTATGTTTTTATTTAGATTTAATAAAAAGATTCGGATTCAAATAAAATATTTCACAGACTAGATGATTATTTTGGAATCATATTTCAACGTGTTTAAAGAAAATTTTGAATCTTACATGATGAGTAGTAAAAAATGGAAAAATGGTCACATACTTTTGTTGATGATATCAAGATTCATGATGATAATCTTGCGAAAATTATGAATTCTCTGGATTAAAAAGATATTTATTCAAATAGTTTTGTAATATATATTCCCACCATTTTTAAAAATATTTAATAATTCAGATGCTATTATGAGAAAAAAATAATGATTTCTTATAATTAAATGAAATAATGAGTTTTTTCTCAAATAGATTTCTAGATTCAATGAATTCATAGATGAAATTATTTCATTAATTAATCATAGTGTTATTTACTCTAAAAAGGTAAAAGACAAGGAATACTAGAAAAAACAATTTGTATAACATTTTCACTCTCAACAAGAAAAGGTGATGGAATAGTGTAAAATAATTCATATCTAGTATGAAAGGATACATGATCTTGAAAATAAAAACAGGTATCATGAGGAGTTAATTGAAAATGTTAACGAATATATAAAATAGTTTAGGAATCTATATTCAATTTTCATATCTCTATTTTTTAATAATGATTGGTTTTATAAAACTGTTTTTTTTATTATTATTTGAAATATCAATGAAATACCATTTCATCTATTTTATTTTATCTCAATGTCTTATTTTTATAATGGTTTCATCTTCTTTCATTTACTAATGATGAACAAGTACAATATTATTTTGTTTTATCAGTTTTTTATATAACCCTTTTCGGTATTCCAAGACATTCTTTATTATTTTTTGAAAATGAAAAAGTTGGGGAACATTAAACATAACTATATATAAATTAAAAATGTAGACAATAACTTTTAATTAAAACAATACAATATTTAGGGAAATTATTATCCTAAACTAGAGTTAGTTCAATTCACTCTTATATTCATATGAGTTATAAAATTAGGGGTAGATATGTATAAATGTTTATGTTCTGAATATGATGTCTCTAAAAAGGTAATGGGATTCAGTTTCTCAATGTTATTTTCTATTTAAGAATTATTGTTTATACTTTTCCAAAAATGTTGATACTGTTGATTCAATATTATCTTTTTTACATATCCATTGCTTTAGTTTAGGAAATCCGGATCTCTTTATTTAATACTTAATTAACAAATTATTTCATCTCCAAAATTTTTAATTGTTTTTGAACAAAGCATATTTTCTACTATAAATGGAATTTTTTTAAAGTATTAATGAAATAAAATATACTCTAGTCTTTACAACTATCACAATTGGCATAGATATTATCATGATCCAAGTCATCTTTAACAAATCAAATTTATAGAATTTCTGTTTCACATTCGTATTGAAAAGTTTTTTAATCTGAGTTGACATCAGAACTAGTATCAATAGATTCATACTCATAATGAAATACTATAAATAAATAAAAAAGATTGTATATAGGTTGAATTATGAATACAGAAAAACATATTATATCATAATGGAATACATGTTGCAATATGTTTAAATCAAAATGATGTGAGACACTCTCTTAAAATTTATTTAAAATAAAATTAATTTTTCCTTCATTTTAAATATGACTGTTGGAGTTCCATATTTAAAGGTAGTTTTGAATATCTCAGAGAGAATATGGCTGTTGGAGATAAAGATCACTATTGGGATACCTTCCTATAAATACCTAGTCATTTTAAGAGACTATCACATTAGATGACATCATTTTTTTTTGTTCTTTGGTGTTTTGATTTTGGTCTCCTTTATCTAATGTGTAAAATCATAAACAAAATGTTCCATGTACTTCACATTACACTATATAGATTATTTATTATGTAATCCTTATCAGGATGTATACTTAAGATTTTTTTTATTTAATTTATGTGATTCAAATTATTTTGATTATGATCGAGGGATTCTCAGGATTGGATCATAGAGGATTTAATCTCATTCTTGAATGATGGCTTGCGGGGATAGATAGATAGAGATAATATATTCATCATATTTAGGAATACCAAAGATATGAAGATAAAAAATTAGATCAATATATCAAGGGATTACTCTGGTAAGATAATGATTGAATTTTATTAATCATAAAACTAGGGACCTTTATCCAATGTTATTGGATAACTTTCGCTTCTGGTAAAATGAATTGTATTTCATTTTATTAATTTTTTGTTTTAAATTTTTATATTATAGAGCATTAATATAAAGTAGTTTTTTTATATATCATATCTCAATTATTATTACAGTTATCATAATAGATTTTGTTATAGTACAACTGTTTTAATCTGAATACCATTATTTACTCATTAATAAAGAACAACATATTTTTTATATTACCCTGATACGATATTACCATTTTGATTACAATTAGTTTTATTTCCATTATTTATTGTGAATATGATTATACCACTAAATTAATTTTATTCAATTCACTAAAATGAATTAATCATTTCAAAATGTGGATTATATATCAAAATCTACTTGACTGTGATATTATTAACATTGTAACTGAGGGCCTAGTCTGATTAGAAATTTAGAACATAATTTATTGTGTGAATACGATTTGTTTAATTCTATTATAAATTGTTTCTTTTATGGTTAAAACTAAATGTTTTTAAACATATAATTCACCGCCTCTTGTGTTTATATATATACATATACATTTCAATCATATATTTTCATGATTTTTTAACCATAGTATCATTAGTATTGAACTTATAAAACATAATTCATGAATCCAAATACATAAACTCTTTAATCATCCCTCAAAATTATTAAATTATTATTTAGGATTCATTATTTTATTTTCTAATGTTTCTTTTACAAAATAATTATATAAGAAGATTGTCATAAAATTCATATAACTCAATTTAATCCCTTATTTTACTTATAATTGAATAAATACAATTAAAACGTAGAATAAAATTCAAAAACATTCATATTATGTTCATTATCATTCGTAAAATCATTACTCGTATAGACTTGATGATTAATTTCCTATGATTTCCCCCAATTAAATCATTTTCTATAATTCTTATACATTCCTCATTTAAAACATTCAATTGTCGAGGATTCCTTAGGATGACCATTATTTTCACAAATTATATTAGCTAATCACATTATTTTTCCACAATAATTACATTATTTGTTTCCTCTAGTTACAAAATCAATACATATAGCCTTTTCTCTAAGTCATTCACTTGGGTGCTTCTTCCCCCATTCTAAACATGTTCTAAGAAGAATATTAATTACTCAATGGTCTTTATAATACTTTATCATTCACTTATTATGTTTATTAGGAAAATCACGAATATTCATATTTTTAATCATATAAAAAGAAGTTTGATTATGCTTAATCAAAGGATTCACATTCCAACACTTAATTCACATAGTTTTTCATGAGTATAATCATTTCACAAAACATAATATTAAACATTTACTTTATTACGTCAGTTTCCCACTATAAAAACCCAGGTTTTTATAGAATAATACATTATCATAGATATAAATTTATATGAATAAGATATTCATTTTACATTAAAGTGGATGCCTTTTTCGATTGCATACTCGACATTCAACACTGAGTTTATTCGAAATCATACATTGCACACAACACTGAGTTATAAAAAAATAAAACCATAATATTATTATTATTTTAAATGGTAGTTAACACATAGATGTTGTATTAGATAGAATTAATAGAAGTAACTAAAAAATTAATAAAAAAATTAAATTATTTTAAATTTATCTAATGAATTTTATAGGCTTAAAATGAGAATAAATCCAATTTAAAAAATAAAATACTCTAATAGTTTTATAAATTCATTTTCTAGCCTGTTGATGGTGAACCAGTTTTAAATATAGTTTTTTCAACTTAATAAGTTATATTTGAAAAATTAATCTTCTTATTTAGAAGCATGATTTCAAAATTTTCTTTGGATTAATTTTTTATTTTTTTTATGATAAAATTCATTTTTAATAAATATGGAAAAATAATGTATTTTAATTCAAATATACCTTATCATCTAATTTATTTATATAGTTCGATTTTGAATTTAATTTGTTTTAAAGTGTAATTTGAATAATTTATTTATCATTTAATACAATTTTTTTCATTGGATGTAATTTCAAATTTAAATTGAATATAAATACCAGTCAATATTTTGATAGTTTTTACTTCTTAAAAAATTTCATTCTGGTTTTGACAACAGAAACTAATTTTAAAATAATTACAACATTTTTTTTGTTTTGAATATGGAAAATTAATTCCATATTTAGAATTAGAAGTTACTAATTATCTAAATATGTCCCTTTTATTTTATTACATAA
Source organism: Viscum album (assembly GCA_963277665.1). Classification (NCBI taxonomy): domain Eukaryota; kingdom Viridiplantae; phylum Streptophyta; class Magnoliopsida; order Santalales; family Viscaceae; genus Viscum; species Viscum album. Next base: position 407,996,971 of record OY728153.1, on the reverse strand, counting down.
TGAATAATAACATCAAGAAATTATTTTTATTTACCATGGTTAAAGGGTAAATTAGGTAAATAAGGGAACAACAATAATTTTATAATTATATAAAACTACCCTTACACGTGTCTTAAAATATTCGGATGATATATGGCCAACCATGATCATCCTTGGGTCAATTTTAGGATAACATTTCACCACTTCATTGTGATAATGACATGTTAAGATAATTAATTTAAAATGAAAAGTAATATAACATAAACATGTATCTTTTTACTAAAATTATTTTATTATGGGGTTATAAAACTAATATCATTGAATATAAATATTAATTATAAAGAAACAAAAATTTCATATACCAAGGTATTCTATTTTTAATTATCGACAACATATAACTAAATTTATTTATGACATAATGATGATGTAGTGATTACCATATCAATGAAAGACTCAAATAAATGATATTATAAATATTATAATAATTTCAATTTGAATATTTTTATGATATTCAAGAATTTTATAGATTGATATTACATATTATCTTTGATTTTATTTTTTTAAGTAATCATGTTTTTATGAATTTAATAAAAATAAATTTCAAAACAGTGTCAAAATTGACATTAAAGTTCTTTAATAACAAATACTATTTTATTAAAGGATATAATATTCCTAATAATATATATTCCGACCGAATTAATTATATAGTTTTTCAATTTTCATTAATAATAAAAATTAGGTTCTATTGATAATATATTGTTACTATAGTAAACATATATTATGAGAAATACAAAAAGACATTAAATGAGTTAATGTTTTAACTAAGGGTTAAAGCTAAAAGAGAATGTTAAATTTGTGACCTAAACATGTCCAAAAACAATTGGTTGATAGTATTTTGACCCATAGTCATCTTATCCTAGAAATATACCAAATGTAACAATTATACTTCTAAAATTAATTTATAATAAAATAGTATTTTTAGACTTTCCTAAAGTGCACCTCGTCCCTATTATAAAATGGATTCATCTCAACCCACATACTCACACCAATAAAGTCCCTTGGATCATCCAACATACAATCAAATAAGGTATAAATATCCCTACCGTTCACCTATAATCCTTATAATGGGTTGAAGGATCCTCAATGAAATCGTTTAGCTCAAATCCAAAGGAGTTACCAAATTTATAGGTAATGTCTTCTCTCAAGCTCCTTTCCATTATTTTTCCTCTCCACCCGCTACTATATCATTATTAATTATTTTATAACAAGTCCAATATCCAAAATATACTAGGATTTTTTTATTCTATGTTTTTACCAACACTTAAAAAACCCTCCATCTAATTGATATAGAATATATTGTTTCTATGTATGGCGAGCCGCAACCTCACAAAATGATGATTGTTCAATTTTCTCCTACCATTTCTAATGGTGACCATTATGATGCCACTGTATTTGTATATGATAAATATATATATTATTTTTAATTGCACTATTATTATGTAATTTATCTTTAGAATATACCCTTATGCTTTTCATAATGTGTAATTATGATAATTTTACTTGAGGAAGTGCGGACTACCACCACCTAAAAGATATATGACTCATTCATGCTATATATGGAAGGTATAATGTATGATTTTATTAAACCTATGTTACGTACATGAATTTAGTATAATAGTGGTATTATAATATAATTTTATATAATTTTATTATTATTCTTTTAATATGACAATGAAATTAAAGTAGTGTTTATGTGTACGTATAACCTACTATCTCCACGAATGATGCATTTCATTTCTTATCTCCAAATATCATGATATTAAAAATACATATATAATGGATATATATGATATTTAAATCATTATTCATATTCTGGTGATGATATAATTTTCACTACATGGAAAAATGACATCAAAACATTTTCATTTTCTACTCAATGACCAAATAATGACAAAATGATCGATATGAACATAAATAATTATGTAATATATTTAAAATGGTAATAATTGATATTAATGTAATAAAAAACATTTTAATGTTCTCAATAAATTATAAACTGGCTTAAGATTATTCTTTAGGAACATAACAATTGTACGTGATGATTAAAACTCAAGGTAAGAGACTTCGTCTCAATCTTCTTTCATTGAGGCATATTTTGAAAATATACACCACCTTATTTTATACGTCATATAATTATCCCCTTGGAATTTTAATTTCATTCAATTAGAATCATTTTCCTATTAATAATTTTACTAAATGAAAGAAAATTAAATTTTTTAATGTATGCACTGATATATCATTCTCTGTCTCCATAAAGGTTATTTGATATTTGGATTCCCCTATAAGACATAATGTTTTAAAAGGAAAAGAAAATACCTTATTCGCCTTTTCGGTGTTCTGGTATTGAAAATTATTTTCATATTTTATTTACTATTTCAATATCATGAAATGATTTCTTGGGATTGAAACTGAAATTTTATGATTGAAATTTTGATAATTACAATCTTTAACGTGTTAGGATTATATAATGGTACATGGAAATTTGATGAGTGTTTACATGATCAACCAATGATATTTGTTACATGATCAACCAATGATTAGTTGATCCATTATAAACCAAGGACATGTGGTTAAATTATTTCCTCTGATGCATTGAGTATGGAATTTAGTCAAAAGGCAATTCAATTTTGTGTTATATGTGGAAGTAGATGATATTGTTTTTCTATATATGTAGGTTTCTGTACCAAGTTACCATAATATGTTATATGTTTCTTTATATGTTTATATGGGAATATTTTTGTTAAAAAAATAAATCAATGATCTTATATTATGTGAATTATATTTATTACTTATTAAAGGTGAAAAGTTTTTCTTTATGATACATTATTCATGGTTTTCATGTTATCCTCAGACTAATAGCTTTCATTCCTTATGAATCCGATATTGATATCTTAATGCTCATCCCATGTTTTGTTATTTTTTTCACTGGATGTAATGAATAATAGACACAAGGATGGGGTAAAAAAAAATTCATGTTGTTTAAAAATGGAAAGAACCATGTTTCTTTTTTAAAAAAAATTTATGAAAAAATTTTATAGTGGATAGAAGTGTTTAATTTTTAATACACTAGTTTATATGTATGAATTATGTCCTAACTCAAAAAGCTCTTAAACTGAACTGATCTTCAAAGTGAATTAAAGTCAAATTATCAACTTAAATAAAAAATATGTAACGTTTTAAGGATGGGGCCTTATAGTTGGTATCAACAGTATGTTTACATAACATTAGAGTTTTGGGTGCAATTTAAGCATAAGTGACTTGTTTTATATAACCAAAATGGTTAGAATATTTAAAAGAGTTATAATTATTATAGATAAATTGAATTAGATTAAGATAACATAAATATGAATATCTTAGTGTTCATCCTCCTCATATGATAGTATATGATTATTTTATTAATATAATCTTACAAATCCTTTTTGGTTTTAGTAAATGGATGGATATAGAAGGTATCAATGTAGCATTGTATGTGATGGAAACTATGGTGGTTTTATGAATATGTAACCAAATGAAATTGGATTTTCAATCAGAATGACTAAAATCATTCTAAACTTACTATCTTGAGTTATGATTGACCACCATTACCTTAGTGATTTTTCTAAGGCTTTACATATGCGGGAAACGAATCCATATGGATGTTTAGGTAATAACCATCAAGGTAAGTATATTTAATATCCAATGTGCAAAGCTTGTGGAATGAAACACCTAGAAAAATGTTTCAAATGGATGGGAAGTTGTTATATATGTGGTAAATAAATTCAAAAAGCAATAACTGTAACACCCCGAGCTTCACGATACGCCTCTCTTTCAATAATGCAATAGCTTGCATTGTACGCAACTTCGAGTTCTAAAACACCGCGACTAATCAAAGTAGCCGTTATGAATAGTAATAAACACTTTTTAAAATTATAGAAATTTTATATTTCAAAATGGACTTCATTTTTTTATTCGTAATATCGAAATTAGCCTATGTTGAATTTTTGGTATTTTTCTGAGAACTTCTAATTTTTTATGAATTGTGAAAAATACTTAAAAACAACTTTTTTAATAAAAATAATTTATAGTGATAAATTATACTATTTATTGGTTTTAAAGTATAATTAGAATATATTTTTACCATTTTATCCAATGGTGGTCATTAGAATTAATTTAACATTAAAATTGGACATAAACAATTGTCAATCTTTAGATATAAATTGTTTCTTAAAAACACGCTATTTGTTGTGACAGCGGGAATTAATTATAAAATTAATTAATGCAACTTATATGATTGGAATTTTGTAAAATAGAAATCATTTTTGAATTTGGAATATCAATTATAGCTTAGGGTGAAATTTTGGCATTGTTCTGAAAAACTTCAATTTTTGATGAATAGTGAAACCACTAAGTGGTAGTAAAATAACTGATTTTTCGTTTAAATGAAATATTACCACTTCTGTGATTTGATTTTCAAAAATCCGACATACATGGATTTCATTAAGAATTAAAATGTGGTTCAATGAGATTAAAATAATTTTTTGGTGAATAGTAACTTTTAAGTTCTTAATCGCGATTAGAGGTAATTAGTGTAGTTTAAGGTACAAATAATGTTATAATAATATGAGATGAGCATGACACTTGTCCTAATACTACTGGATGAGTCATGGCCGACCAAGACAACCCATGGGTCAACTTGGGGACCCCATGGAGCCACTTTAGTTGGAAAATGACATTAATATATATTTATTTAATGTTAAAATTAAATTGACACAAACCTGAGTCGTTTTACTAAAACAGTTTTTAAGTGGGGTTAAACAAGTCCAAATTTTGATTATAAATATTCATTAGAAAGATAAAAATATTTCATACATCATAATATTTTTTTTATAATTTTTAGACATTAAATAAATAAAATTATTTATGACATCATGATGATGCAGTGATGACCTCATTATTTAACGATTTAAATAAAATGGGAAGATAATGAAAAATCCAAGGCTTAAACTTGTCCAAAGCCAATTGGATGAGGAGATTTAGAACCCTTATCACCTTAGCCTAGAATTATATAAGTGTGGGACCTTTAGAATCCGAAAAGCATTGTGTAATAATGTAACATTTCAATCTTTCCAAAAGAGCCCCTCCTCTCCACTTATAAAAAGCCCCCACCTCTCCCACCTTATTCACACCTTAAAGCCATTTGGATCGGCCAAACTCTGCCCAAATACTCTCCTAACATCCCTCTATTACTCCTAGAAGCCTCACTTTGGGCAGAACTCTTCCCAAGGAAACCTTTGGCTCAGATCAAAAAGAGTTACCCGATTTTGAGGTAATGTCTTCTCTAATGTTGTTTTGTTTTATTTTTCTTCTCCAACCCCCTAAACTCTTTTTATTCATTTATTTTGTAACAACACCAGTATCCTCAATATACTAGGATGTTGTTATAATATGGATTCGAGCTACACTTACACACACCTACATCTAATGGTTAAAGAACATACTGTTTCTGTGGATGGCGAATTACTGCCTCACGAAACGATGATTGTTCAAATTCTTTTAACACCTATAATGGTGGCCATTTTGATGACAATATTTTCATATATGATATATATATTATGTTTATGTTTTCATTATCCTTCTGTATTTCTCATTTATGTCATACTTTATGATTTCCATTATGGGTAAAACGCGATAATTTCATTTTAGGAAGTGCGGACTACCGCCCCCTCAAAGTGATTGGATCGTTAATGCCATATGTGGGATGTATAAAGGATGGAGTAAATGGTATTATAAACTATATTATACTGGAATTATATTATACATTTATATCATTATGATTTTGTTCCATTAAATATGAAATTGAAATGAAAGTAGCGTTCATTCGTACGTACGGCTTACCGTCTCCATGAACGGTGCATTTCATTTCTTACCTCTAAATGTTACGTAATATTATAAATGAATGTATATACTGGATATATATGATATATATTATATCTAAATCATGAATATAATTCTGGATATAATGGATATTTCACCACATGAACAACTTGTAATTATAAGAAGGTTATTGTTGACACAAGTACCAAAGATCGACAAAACGACCGTTATTAACTTAAATAATTACATAACGTTCATAACATTGTAATAAGTGATATAAAAAGGGTAATGAAATTGAAAATGGTTCTTAATAAGGTAGATATTAACTCTAGTTTATTATTCAGGAGGTTAAAGAATGGTTGAGTCAAGTCAGACACAAGGTAAGGGAATTTCATAACCCAATTTCCATTCTTTGGGTTAATCTCCTACTTTCAAATTATGTCATGATATTATTATGTCCTATCTTGTATTTCTACTTTCTTTATGTGTACTTATAGTGAATACACATAATAGATCTATTTTATTTCAAAAATGATCTTTGTAAGGACTTCATCTCAATCTCCTTTCATTGAGGCATATTTCGTTTTATACACAACTTTATTTTATACGGTGTATAAACCCCTTTGACTTTTACGTTTATTCAAATGGTTTTCTTTTAAAAGTATGTGATTTTTAAATGATTTCAAAAAAGAGATATTTCTCTCCAATATATGAAAATCCAGTGCAAATGTATACGTACTTAACACAAGCTTAAAAATGTTTTCAGAAAACCCGACTCTCGAGTGTGTTAGACAGGAAGGGATTGGGCGTGGACCCATCATGGCCTATAATTAGTCGAGCAGTCTCAGAATTAGTTATTTTGTTTTCAGAAGCCTGCATAATGTTTTCAGAAAAACACTGGAGTATATTTGAGCAATTTTAAACGTAAGTATCTTCTAAAGAAATTGCATCGGTAGGTCTCATGAGAAAACTAGACGTGGAATTGGCCGAGGCCCTTTCCCAATTTGATTTATGGTTTTGGTCGAGGCCTTAATCATTTTAGACGTCTTGGCCGAGGCCTTGACAAAATGTTTCAGAATGTCTGGCATTATGAATTCCATCATTATGAAAGTGGTTATTGATATTTCATGTGATTATTCGTCTAGTAGAATATCCATGTGAGTAAGTAATGGCATTATTTTATTTTACTTTTGCCATATTATGCTGAAGTTCAAGTTCAATAAGGCTTTTGTTTTAGTTATACATTGCCTTAAAGTCTTATGTTTTCTTATAAAAGCTTCCGCAATATTGTTATCCTTACTGAGCATCTGAGCTCACCCATTTCAATGTTTTAATTTTTTCCAGGATGTGAAGAAGTGTATTATGACTGACTTGCAAGAATAGTCAGTGAGGATATGAGTGTGGACTATGAAGACCATGTTATTGTAGTTTGTTTACTTTTTGATGTAATGAAAGACTTATGAATGTATCTAGTGTTTCCAAGGCTACTAAACTAATCGGTCTTTTGAGACTTGATCTTTTGTGATCATGACAATGTTACGAAGTAATGCACCGACTCTGGGTGGCTGGGGTCGGGGCGTTACAGTTGGTATCAGAGGCAGTTTAGTACTAACCTTGGAAGCTAGATTTAGACAAACTCTGATTAGATCACGTAGACCTAAGATGAACATTGAGGATTAGTATAGAAGAACTTCCTAAAAATTTTGGTATTGTAGAGATTTTGTGAGTTTTCCGAGCAATACATCACTGTCTGGATACGAGTAGGTAGAGGCGGCTCTGGCATAGATGTACCTAGGGGTAAAACCCGAAAACACCGCTTTGAGCTAGACTCGAACGGGAACTGGTGCACGACAATGGGCCTTACTGCACTCTTGGTTACGACACTCCCGGGGGATATGCTTATGATAATTCCCATTTTCTTTACAAACCACTATGAAGTATTACGAGTATATACTTCCTCAAAGAAAACAGTTTTTATAATTATGGATTATATCCATAATTAGTTCAATTTATGTTAAGTGTTTTACAAGTATGGAATTATGTATTTTGATTCATGAACAAATCTAGTTTATGCCATTATTTAGAAATGGCGCCTAGTGGAAGGAATGGAAACCGTATCAACGCACGCACTCCGTGTAGGGATTGCCCTCCTGCTCAGGATAATTATGGTGGAGCTTGTGATACAACTGGTGCCGATCAGCTTCTCACCGTACTGGGACAAGTCACGAAGGTTATGAATAAAAACCTTACTCGTATGGAGCACCCTGATCCGCAACGTGGAGGATCAATGCTAGACCGTTTCATGAGGAAACAACCGCCAACCTTCAATGGGAGTACAAATCCTATAGTATCTGAGCAATGGATAAATTTCTTAGAGAAAATATTCCATGCCTTGGGGAGTAGTGAAAGGGAGAATGTTGTCATGGCAGTTTACCGCCTCACTGGAGATGCCGATCAATGGTGGTCACTAATTCAAAACACAAAGGAAGATGATGAATTAACAAACATGGAATGGAAGGAGTTCAAAGAGCTATTCTTAGAAAAATACTTTCCTCGAGACCATCGAGCGGATATGGAAAGGCAATTTCTGAGTCTGAGGCAGAAGGAGGATGAGAATGTCGCAAAGTATGAGGCTAACTTTACAAGGTTAGAGAGGCATGCTTCCGATTATATACATAACCCAAGGAGGAAGATTGATCGTTTCTTTGATGGGTTAAAACCATTTCTCCGTCGAGCTTTAGTATCACAATCCTTCTCATCATACGAAGATATTGTCTCGTGTGCTATCAAGACAGAAAAGGAATTCTCTAAGTCTTATGACAACAAAGTAAAGCAAGAGAAGAAGAGAACGGTGGAACAAGAGACAGATAAAGGGAAAAAGGGAAAGAAGGATTTTCCATTATGTGATAATTGTGGGAAGAATCACCCTGGTACGTGCCTAAAAGGAATGAGAGTTTGTTATAAATGTGGAGAAAAGGGTCACCAGGCTCGTGATTGCAAGGTAAAGAAAGTGGCTGTCAAAGTTGAATGCTACAATTGTAGAGAGAAGGGAAATTATGCAAATGAATGTCTTAAGCGTCAAGGAAACTTACCTCAGAAAAGGCCAAGGGATCAAGGCCAATCTTATGCTGTGACTACAGTTGAAGCAGAATAATTAATGTATTAGTGCTTTTGGACTCAAGGATTATATTCTGGTTATAAGAATAATGTGATATATATATAAGGATTGTACTTCAGTACTTTTTGATTTCAGTAAGGTTTTAATATGATTAAGGTAATCATATTTTTAGTATGTGACAATAAGAGAAACTTTTCTTGTTTGGGGAATCTGATGTTACAATTGATTTTGGAATTTAGAGACCTTTTAGAGAAAGTCTGGATGGAGGTATTTTGGATAACTATTAATGTTGGAATGGATTAAGTTGAACCATGGATAGTATTGTTTAAGGTTAAAGCATTTCTGAAGATTATTTTTGGAATATTATAATACTATAGTTTTAGGAAAAAGGAAAACCTGCAGGGTGGGGCATAACCCGTCGCGTCGGACAAAGCTGCAGGAATCGAACCCACAATCATAGTGCAACAGGCCTCTATTTCCTACCACTAGCCTACAGGAAGTCCCTGGTTATTAAAAAATAATTTTACTAATCTAAATGGCATGTGTTAACATTTGGAACCTTATACAATTAAGATAAGTATAATATTTTTTAGTTCTATTATCTTTTTGAGTGAAAGATGAGTTGAAGGTTGAAACTCTAATTGTCAAGCATAAATATATATATACCTATCTCTTATTCAATGAATAAATTAATTCTTAAACTTTATTAAAGGGATATTAAAACAAAAAAATGTGTTATCCTAATACCTTATGTCTTGTTGAACTGATGATATTTTAAATCAACATAGATTGAAGGCTTTGAGGCCCTCAATTTGACAGTTGATTGTGATTGATGACCCCAATCGCTCCCTACAAATATTTACGTTTTTCCTCCAATTATATGTCTCTAATTGCCACCAATGTTCACCTAATCGAGATCAAAATTGGGTGGTGACTTTTTCATTTCCTTTTCCCTCTTATTAAGGCTAAATTTTATTAATCTTATTTCCGATGTGGGTTTTCCTCAAAGGTATTTTCTATTTTCAACCTTTTATTTTCCAAGAAAAATTTAAAATTGCGAGGACGCAATTTATTATAGGAGAGGAGAATGTAACACCCCGAGCTTCCACGATACGCCTCTCTTTCAATAATGCAATATCTTGCATTGTACGCAACTTCAAGTTCTAAAACACTACGACTAATCAAAGTAGCCGTTATGAATAGTAATAACCACTTTTTAAAATTATAGAAATTTTATATTTCAAAATGGACTTCATTTTTGTATTCGTAATATCAAAATTAGCCTATGTTGAATTTTTGGTATTTTTCTGAGAACTTCTAATTTTTTATGAATTGTGAAAAATACTTAAAAACAGCTTTTTTAATCAAAATAATTTATAGTGATAAATTATACTATTTAGTGGATTTAAAGTATAATTAGAATATATTTTTACCATTTTATCCAATGGTGGTCATTAGAATTAATTTAACATTATAATTGGACATAAACAATTGTCAATCTTTTGATATAAATTGTTTCTTAAAAACACGCTATTTGTTGTGACAGTGGGAATTAATTATAAAATTAATTAATTCAACTTATATTATTGGAGTTTTGTAAAATAGACATCATTTTTGAATTCGGAATATCAATTATAGCTTAGGGTGAAATTTTGGCATTGTTCTGAAAAACTTCAATTTTTGATGAATAGTGAAACCACTAAGTGGTAGTTAAATAACTGATTTTTCGTTTAAATGAAATATTACCACTTCTGTGATTTGATTTTCAAAAATCCGACATAAATGGTTGTCATTAAGAAGTAAAATGTGGTTCAATGAGATTAAAATAATTTTTTGGTGAATAGTAACTTTTAAGTTCTTAATCGCGATTAGAGGTAATTAGTGTAGTTTAAGGTACAAATAATGTTATAATAATATGAGATGAGCATGAAACTTGTCCTACTCATATTGGATGAGTCATGGCCGACCAAGACAACCCATGGGTCAACTTGGGGACCCCATGGAGCCACTTTAGTTGGAAAATGACATTAATATATATTTATTTAATGTTAAAATTAAATTGACACAAACATGAGTTGTTTTACTAAAACAATTTTTAAGTGGGGTTACACAAGTCCAAATTTTGATTATAAATATTCATTAGAAATATAAAAAGGTTTCATACATCATAATAGTTTTTTTATAATTTTTAGACATTATATAAATTAAATTATTTGTGACATCATGATGATGCAGTGACGACCTCATTATTTAAAGATTTAAATAAAATGGGAAGATAATGCAAAATCGAAGGCCTAAACTTGTCCAAAGACAATTGGATGAGGATATTTCGAACCCTTATCACCTTATACTTGAATTATATAAGTGTGGGACCTTTAGAATCAGAAAAGCATTGTGTAATAATGTAACATTTCAATCTTTCCAAAAGAGCCCCTCCTCTCCACTTATAAAAATCCCCCACCTCTCCCACCTTATTCACACCTTCATGCCATTTGGCTCGGCCAACCTCTGACCAAATACTCTCCCAACATCCCTCTATTACTCCTAGAAGCCTCACTTTGGGCAGAACTCTTCCCAAGGAAACCTTTGGCTCAAATGAAAAAGAGTTACCCGATTTTCAGGTAATGTCTTCTCTAATGTTGTTTTGTTTTATTTTTCTTCTCCAACCCCCTAAACTCTTTTTATTCATTTATTTTGTAACAAAAACAGTATCCTAAATATACTAGGATTTTTTTATAAGATGGATTCGAGCTACACTTACAAACACCTACATCTAATGGTTAAAGAACATATTGTTTCTGTGGATGGTGAATTTCTGCCTCACGAAACGATGATTGTTCAAATAATTTTAACACCTATAATGGTGGCCATTTTGATGAAAATATTTTCAAATATGATATATATATTATGTTTATGTTTTCATTATCCTTCTGTATTTCTCATTTATGTCATACTTTATGATTTCCATTATGGGTAAAACGCGATAATTTCATTTTAGGAAGTGCGGACTACCGCCCCCTCAAAGTGATTTGAATCGTTAATTCCATATGTGGGATGTATAAAGGATGGATTAAATGTTATTATACACTATATTATACTGGAATTATATTATAAATTTATATCATTATGATTTTGTTCCATTAAATATGAAATTGAAATGAAAGTAGCGTTCATTCGTACGTACGGCTTACCGTCTCCATGAACGGTGCATTTCATTTCTTACCTCTAAATGTTACGTAATATTATAAATGAATGTATATACTGGATATATATGATATATATTATATCTAAATCATGAATATAATTCTGGATATAATGCATATTTCACCACATGAACAACTTGTAATTATAAGAAGGTTATTGTTGACACAAGTACCAAAGATCGACAAAACGACCGTTATTAACTTAAATAATTACATAACGTTCATAACATTGTAATAAGTGATATAAAAAGGATAATGAAATTGAAAATGGTTCTTAATAAGGTAGATATTAACTCTAGTTTATTATTCAGGAGGTTAAAGAATGGTTGAGTCAAGTCAGACACAAGGTAAGGGAATTTCATAACCCAATTTCCATTCTTTGGGTTAATCTCCTACTTTCAAATTATGTCATGATATTATTATGTCCTATCTTGTATTTCTACTTTCTTTATGTGTACTTATAGTGAATACACATAATAGATCTATTTTATTTCAAAAATGATCTTTGTAAGGACTTCATCTCAATCTCCTTTCATTGAGGCATATTTCGTTTTATACACAACTTTATTTTATATGGTGTATAAACCCCTTTGACTTTTACGTTTATTCAAATGGTTTTCTTTTAAAACTATGTGATTTTTAAATGATTTCAAAAAAGAGATATTTCTCTCCAATATATGAAAATCCAGTGCAAATGTATACGTACTTAACACAAGCTTAAAAATGTTTTCAGAAAACCCGACTCTCGAGTGTGTTAGACAGGAAGGGATTGGGCGTGGATCCATCATGGCCTGTAATTAGTCGAGCAGTCTCAGAATTAGTTATTTTGTTTTCAGAAGCTTGCATAATGTTTTCAGAAAAACACTGGAGTATATTTGAGCAATTTTAAACGTAAGTATCTTCGAAAAAAATTGCATCGGTAGGTCTCATGAGACAACTAGACGTGGAATTGGCCGAGGCCCTTTCCCAATTTGATTTATGGTTTTGGTCGAGGCCTTAATCATTTTAGACGTCTTGGCCGAGGCCTTGAAAAAATGTTTCAGAATGTCTGTCATTATGAATTCCATCATTATGAAAGTGGTTATTGATATTTCATGTGATTATTCGTCTAGTAGAATATCAATGTGAGTAAGTAATGACATTATTTTATTTTACTTTTTCCATATTATGCTGAAGTTCAAGTTCAATAAGGCTTTTGTTTTAGTTATACATTGCCTTAAATGATTATGTTTTCTTATAAAATCTTCCGCAATATTGTTATCCTTACTGAGCATCTGAGCTCACCCCTTTCAATGTTTTATTATTTTCCAGGATGTGATGAAGTGTATTATGACTGACTTGCAAGAATAGTCAGTGAGGATATGAGTGTGGACTATGAAGACCATGTTATTGTAGTTTGTTTACTTTTTGATGTAATGAAAGACTTATGAATGTATCTACTGTTTCCAAGGCTACTAAACTAATCGGTCTTTCGAGACTTCATCTTTTGTGATCATGCCAATGTTACGAAGTAATGCACCGACTCTGGGTAGCTGGGGTCGGGGCGTTACAATAACCTTCAATGAAAAAAAGAATCATTCTATTTAGTATCAGAATGGGATCAAAGCTCCTCTTTAGAGAACAATTGAATATTTTATATGTGGTGTTCATGGTCATTATGAAAATATATGTCCTATGAATATGGTTCAGGAATGGGACCAGCAGGACCATACAATTATATGTTTACAAATACCTAATTCTATTCTAATTGAAGATGATGAAACTAAAAATAACCCGTGAAATGAACATATTATTTATTAGATAATGTTTTGACATTATTGAATATAAGTACAATATGAATGATTTTTCTGTATGAAAGAAGTATTAATGAGTAAGATGATAAAACATGGTTAATGGATCATGAAGAATGATTTATGATTAATATGTCAACATTTTTGGAATTGAAGAGTTAAGTCAGATCTATTTATAATGTTATGTTTAAATATGTTAATGATGGTATTGAATTGGAAGTATTCTAGTATGTGTAAACCTTAAGTTTGTTAAATAACAATGATAATTGAGGAATAATTTTCTTTTATTTTGTGGATTTAATTATAAATAACGTTTAGGGTTTATATGATACATGATTTTAAGGTAATTATGGGTTATTACATTTTGGGATTCCGAATGAAAGGTATGAGATAAAATTGAGATCAAACTATATTATTGTTAGTTTGATGATTTTAACTCATGATGGGAATGATATATGAATTACACAGTTATTGAAAAATGAAAAAACTCAGATCATGTGACAAAACATCACATCAGAAATGTTGACAAGAATAAAACCCAAAACCGTAGTGAGATAAGACTTTATTGACTACCACTAGCTAACGTGATGTCCCTTGTTAGTATGAATTATTATTTTTTGTTAAATTATTTTTTGGATTAATAATAAATTGATTTGGGTGACATGTATTTCACTGATTGGATATCATCGGTATAGGGAAATGATTTGGGGATTAAATGATAAATGGTATTTTGGAATATGTTCACTCTTTTAGGAACATTATATGATTAAGATAAATAGAACAGTATAGGATTTTGATGGAGTAATTGTAGAATTATAATTTTCAAGAATATATGATTTTAATTGTGTAATTATGGGAATTATGTTATTTATGGAAATGATTAATCTAAATTGGATAATATCTGATTAGGGTAATAATATTTTGGTATGATACATTAATATTAATTTATTTTATTTGGAGATTTTTATTAATATTTATCTTTGAAGAATATGTTATCAAATCCTCACAAATTTTGGGTTTCAAGAATAGTTTTGATTATTTTTGAGTAATTATATGGAAAATTAATTATTGAATGGTCTATGATGGACATCGGGTATTAATTTTGAAATATTAAGATTCAAATTAGTTTTTTTTCCTTATAATGGATGATTCGTTTTGGGGATTATATGACCTTATACTAACCATGTTGGGATTGGATAATGATTCAAGACCTGATGAATAGATAGTTAATTTTTTTTAGATTATGTGATTCTTAGGAATTTTATTCTTTTTCGTAAAGTGTGACCATGTTATATTGAATACTCATTATATAAAGAAAAGATGAGTTTGTGGTAGAAATTTATTAAATGAATAAATTATCTTTGAAAAGTAATTTTGTTTCCTTATTTTCATAAACACTCTCAAAAATAAATTCCACAACATTATGATAATGACCTTAAAACCAAAATGTTTTCCGTTTACTTTTCTTAATGTGAACTAAAATATCATTTAACCAATCGTTAGTTTGTGGTTTTCCGATTAATATTTTTCTCCTCTCCATTATTTCTATCAACCTCCATCAGAACATGATGGTTAGTTTTTCATCCATAAACATGTTTTCCAATATGGAATCCTAGTATGTGTTATCTTAGGTTACCATTTTACTTTTATTTCATTCGATTAAATTGGTAGTTTTGTGGACTCTTTTTATGATGTGGTATTCTAAATAATGTTAACGTGCCAAATTATAATAATGCGAGGATGCAATTTCCAGAAGGGGGATTGATGTAACTTCTTAGGATTTATAGAATAATTAATTTTCATATCTATTACTATTAAAAAATAAAATATTCATTTTTCATTAAATTGGATGATTTTTTCTAATAGCGTACTCGAAATGAAATCACCAGTTTCTTCAAAATATTACATTCCCACAACACCGAGTTATACTAAAATGTAATTTAATAATAATAATATTATATTAAATGGATCTTAACCCCTAGAAGTTTTATTTTATATAATGAATAGAAATAACTGAAATATGAATAAAAATATTTGATAAATTTTTTAAATTTATCCAATATATTTTAGAGGTTTCAAATTGGAATGAATCTAATTTTAAGCATAAAATACTATAATATTTTTAAAAGGTCGTTTTACTGCCTTTTGATGGTGAGTCATTTTTAAATTTATTTTTTAAAATTCATATGTTATATTTGACAAAACAATATTTTAATTTTTAATCGGGAAATAAAAATTTACATTGGTTAAATTTTCAAATTTTTATGATAAAATTATTTTTTTACGAATAGGTAAAAATACTGCATTTTAATTAAAAAATTCATTTTCATATAATTTATATATATATATATTAAATTTTTATTGGTTTTTAGTGTAATTTGATTATATTATTAAAATTTAATCTAATTTTTGTCATTAGAAGTAATTAACTTTTAAATCGTACATAAACACATGTAAATCTTTTGATTGTTTTTACTTCATAAAAAACCACTTTCTGGTTTTGACAATAGAAAATAAAATTAAAATAATTACTACAATTTCAATGTTTTTAATATGAAAAAATGGATTGCCTATTATGAATCAGAAGGGCCCAATTATGTTAATCGGTCCCTTTTACATCCAGACATTATAAATAGTAACATTAGAAATTATTTTTATTTACCATGGTTAAAGAGTAAAATAGGTAAATTAGGGCAAAATATAATATTATATTAATATAAAACTATCATAAAAAATTTTATAATCCTATTTTATGATATCTTGATAATGATGAGCATCATTGGATAGATATTAGGACCCCAATAGGTCACTTTTGTGTGTTATTGACATGTTTATAATAATTAATTTAAAGAAAATATAAATATAACATAAACATGTGTCTTTTTACTAAAATGATTTTATAGTGGGGTACAATAAATGATATATTTGACTATAAATATTAATAATAAATATACAAATATTTCCTAAATCATGTTACCTTATGTATAATTTTTATACATTATATAAATAAACTTATTTATGACACAATGATGTTATAGTGATTATCTTATTAATGAAATACTCAAATAAATGATTTTTTAAATATTATAATAAATGTAATTTTAATATTTTATAAAATACATGAATTTTATATATGAATATGAAATATTATCCTTTATTTAATGCTCTTGGTTTTAAGGAATCATTTTTTACGACTTTAACAAAAATCAATTTCTACATTGTGTCAAAATTGACACAAATGATTTTTGATAAGAAATAATAAATTATTAAATTATATAATAGTACTAACAATATAGTATTCAAAAAAATTACTTGTATAATTTTATAAATGTCTTTAATGATCCACTTGAGATTATATTGGAATTTTATAGTAACTATAATAACTATATAATGTGAAAATATAAGATGTTAGGGTAAGAGTTAAAGTTTTTAACTAAGGGTAAATGATAAATGATGATGTTACATTTGTGACATAAACATGTAGAAAAGTTTTTTTGAAAGGATTTATACCCATCATAATATTATCCATGAAATATATTCCATTCTTACTATTAGAATAAGAAAATTAACTTATAATAAAATAATATTTTAAGACATTCCTAAAGTGCCCTCCTCTCTCTTATAAAACGGAATCACCTTCTCCCACATACTCACAACTATCATGCATCATATATCATCCATCCTAAGATAAATTATGTACCAAAAATACCTCAATTACTTCTATAATCTTGACCTTTATAAGATGGATAACAAATGAATCCTTTGGGCTCAAATCACAAGGATTTATCCAAATATGAGGTAACGTCTTCCCTCAAGCTCTTTTCCTTTATTTTCCTTCTCCATAAACTAATATATCTTTGTTAAAATCAGTTATAACAACAACCGTATCCTAAATATATTATTATTATTATTTGCTAAATGTTTTATCTACACTTATGGAATCCTCCATCTAATGTATATGGAATATGGTGGAAATTATAATTGAACATTATTAATATATGATATATATATTATATTTAAATTTTCTCAATGATTCATAAATTTTTATTTACAGCACTCCTTTATACATTACATAATATGTAAATACGATAATTTCCTTTGATAAAGTGTGGATTACCACCCCCTCAACATGATATGACTAATTCATAATATACATTGAATTTATAAAGTATGGTTTTATTTAACTTATTATCCATATATTAAAATAATATAATATTAGTATTATAATATACTTTTATATCATTTCATTATTACTCCTTTTATATGAAAATGAAATGATAGTAGTGTTTATTTGTACGTACGACCTATCATCTCCATGAACGATAAATTTCATTTCTTAACTCAAAATATGATGATATAATATATTCATATATAATAGATATAAGTGATATTAAAATCATGAATTATATTCTAGAGATGAATCACTGTTGACTACATGGTCAATTTATATCAAAACATGTTCTTCTTTGATTCAAGTACTGAATACTGATAAGACGACCTATATGAACGTGAATAAGTATGTAATTTTTCTAACATGTTAATAAGTGATATAAAAGGAATAATTGAATTGAATAAGGTTCTCATGAAATTAAAAATATTCCCATGTTTATTATTCAGGAACATAATGATTCTACATGATGAGTGAGACACAAGGTAATGGAGTTCGTCTTAATCTCTTTTCATGGAGGCATAATTTGATAATATATAAAACCTTATTTCATATGGTGTATAATTGTTCCCATTTAATTTTAATTTCATTAAAATTGATTATTTTTAACATCTATGGAGAAAACGACTTTGATTCCTCCATAACTATTATTTGATATTTGGATTCCTCCAAAAGCGTTAGAATTTTTAAAATACAAAGTAACCCTTTATTCCTTTTTGGGTGTTTTGGTATTGAAATTGGTTTTGAGAAAGTATTTAAAACTTTAATATCATTAAATTATTTTTTGTGATTGAAAGGGGAATTTTATTAGTGAAATGCTGATAATTACAATCTATTATGTGTAATGATTATATAATGGTACTTGGACATTTGACATATGGTTATATCAAAAACCAATGATAATTTGTTACATGATAATCCAAAGACGGGTGCTTCCTTTATAAACTAATGATGAATGGTTACGTTATAACATCCAATAAAATGGGTATGGAAGTCGATCATTTGGCCATTCCATTGAGTTATATGTGTAGATGTTGACCATATGTTTATACAATAAATGTTTTTTAATGTCCAAAGTTACCTTTATATGTTATATTTTATAATATATGGGTATATGTTAATCTTTTCATACAAAATAAGTTATAAATGATCATATATTCATTGAAGTATATTTAATTATTCTTAAATGTGAATAGTATTACATTATGGGAATGTGTTCGTGGTTTTTATATGATCCTAATACTAATTTTTTTTCATCCATGTGTATCCCTTACTTATATTTTTATACACATCCAACATATTTAGATGATTTTCAGAGGACTTAAGGAATTATATATTCAAGGATGGGGCCAAGGATAATTCATTCTTTTTAATCATGGAATGTATGATATTTCTATTTATAATTTTTTAATATAAAATATTGGATAGTGAGTATAAGCATCTACATTGTAATAATCTGGTTGATATGTTTTTGTTATAGAAAAATTATCTATTGATTTAATCCTAAAAAGGTCATTGATGTGAATGAAATTCCAATTATCAACCTAAATAAGGATTATGTAATGTTTTAAAGATGGGTCCTTATACCTTCAAATGAATAAAAAGAGAAAATATAGTTGGAGAAAAAATAACCATAGTGAGAAACGTTATGATCATGAAAATTTATTTAAAGTAAATATTAGTTTTGAACCATTCTTTTATGACATTGTATGTTTATCCAAGGTCATTCATGATCATTTAAAAAATAGTTGGATTCTATAATGATCTAATACTCATTCACGTGTTTCTCACTATATTTTTCTCATTGTTGGATAAAAAGGTTAACTAAAAAATTATCGAATATCAACTAAAATGAACAATAATTTTCATACATTAATATTAATTCTATTTAGATGAATAATGATTACATAATATAATGATCCATGCCATAATAATATAGTTATATTATCTCTATAAACATTGAAACATAAACAACTTATTTATAATATTTATATATCATCTCCCACTAAGATATTCATACCAACAATCATTTTTATACATATCATACATAAAATATTTAATTTTAATCTAGAATAGGAAACATAATAAACGGTGATCTCTGGTTATTTTGTTGGGTAAACATGGGAGATATCAATGATCGTGTAATTATAACAAGATAAATTATGTATGAGAACATGATATTAACATTTTAATACAATACCCTATATACCATAGATCATAATCATTTGTCATGGAATATATCATGGTAGTTTATTATACATTAATAAAAAAAGAATCAAATAACATGATATATGAGAGTATAAAATACCAATAAGACATGGAATTGTGGAATAAATATAAGTATAGGAAGTAATTTCTTATCAGTTCATGAGGTTGTTCCAATAATATCATTATGGAATGGGTTCACTCCAAAAACCATCAAAGTTTTCAATGTTCACTCCCATGACTCTGATAATTGATAAATCACCTTACTGAACTGGGTTCACACGACAATATAGTCTTCTTTACCCAGATAGATATAAATATTTTCCCAAATTCTTTGGAGTTAGATATATCTCCCACCCATTAATTAATGAAAATATTAAATTTTTGTTCCATGAGATCATAAAGTAATAAACTTATCATAACCAATGATAAGAAAAGATTTTCTCATACATATCACTATAGGATAACCCATTTAATATAAATGGGTTTCATAAAAATTTCTTCATTTCATCATGACATAATACAAGGAAAAGGAAAAATTTTAATAAAAAACATGTCATCATAAGACATAAATTGGATCTTTTTATTATAAAATAAATGGATTACATTCCTAGTAAAATCATAATAAACATTGAATTTGTTTTCATTGATGAATCCAAATATCATTAAAAATATATTGAGAAAATAACCATTTGTTTTACAAATCACTACATCAAAATATATAAATGCCCATATTATTAGGGAAAAAAATTTCCTTTAAAATTAATATGGGAACATTTAATGGATACCTTAAAAAACTAAGTGGTCATGATGGTCATAAATTTATATCATTCCATATAAGTTAAAAAAACATTCATTCCATATATTTTTTATTGAAGTTAATGAATTACCTATTTTGGGAAATGATAAAGACATTACATTCAATAAATTTTCTAAAAACAAAATCATGGGTAATAATAACATTAAAAATTCATATTAGAATCGTAAAAACATTATTCTAAACATTTTTTTGGGAAACATGGATATAGATGATAATGGTTTATTGGATGATGAATGAATGAAAGTCAATATTTATAAAAAATGTATTTTCAGACTCTTGGATACTTATGGTGAGGAAAATGGGAGTGATAAATTTATTTTCAAGGAATAAGTAGTAGAGAATACAATATATGAGTATCTTTAGATTTATATCATAGTATTTCATTATCTTAGGCTTATTAATAATCAATATTGTTAAAAAAATATTGTAAAATAAATCCCTTATCTTAAGATAACCTTTCATTGAATTCACTCTAATGTATTGTATAATATTATTTTATTATTATAAATATATACCAATTTATTTTTCATAAACATATTATCAAATTTATTCATTTCAGGAAATTTAAAAACCCCATTTTATTGATAATTCATTATTACATTCATCACATTTGGGTATCAACTATTTTATTTTAAATGATTATTTTCGTTCAGTATTTCCAATCCATATAAATATATCTTGTATTAAACCACTCAAGTATATTAAATTTGATATAAAATTCATATATATTATTTATATACATGTTTATAGTCATACATAAAATATTGAGATATAGAAATAAATTGCACTATTCATAGGGATTTTTGGTATTACAAACGCATGAACAATATTTGTATTTATTGATAGATGAAATAAAATAAATTAAAATACAAAATAACCCCGAAAAATTATTATCTTCATATTTGTATCATATTTATATATTCATTAAATATATCTTTATTATCATAAATGTAAAATTGTTATTGAAAACAAATCACTTTGCTTCATGGATATGGTATTACGCACAGAATCATGGCTGATGTTATCATTTTCCGATGGATTGGAAGATAAGTTTATAGATGCTATATTATAATTTTAAAAATATAATTATGAAATATATATTATATACAAACAATATAACAATAAAAATAACCGATAATTAAATAAATTGATGAAAAATGGATTGTATCACTTTGTGGATATATTAAGTTGTAGGTATGAACTTGAAATGATTTCACATATCATTTGATTGGGAAATTTTTGAAATGATTTTCTAATTAAAAAAAATTATATAATTTTAAAGATTATATATTCTTTTATATTATAAAAAATTTCATATACTTATTAGATGTTATGAAGAGTGGAATTGAATGTTATGTATTTAATCCATTACCTCTTCTTAAAAATTACTTCTTTAAATATATTATAATCTTTCAATGGGTATGATTTTTTTGAATAACAATCCCTATAAAATATTTCTATGGAGTGGATAAGATAAAATTTAAAATTTTACTGATATATAAGGCACAATGTGATTCGAATAGGGGAAATAGGTGATGGCCTTCTACAATTAAGGTGTAGAGAATCTTTGGAATTTCTCAAATGATTAATTTGTTATAAATTAATTATCTTGAAAAATTTCTCAAATGGATTTTTATTTTAATATAAGGCAAGATCTTGTTACATTCGTTCATATAACATAATTTTGAAAAAAAATTATAACATTTGAATCCTTATAAATTTGATTAACCATAAGTAAATCAATTTAAGTTTTAACTAGAGTAAAATATTATTTGTTGTTAAAGGGTATGAATTTTTAAATTTAATGTGATAATTAGAAAATAAATACACAATTAATTATATATTTGACCTTATAATTTCTAACATATATTATTTCAAAATGTTTTTGACATTTAAATTAATTAATTTAATATTATATTAATAAAATATAACTGTTTTCAATTTTGAAAATATTTAATTATATTTAATTAAAAGACATAAACAAAATGTTATAATTAAAATATATTTTTTAAATAAATTATTGTAATTCATATTTTAAAATAAATTAATTTTAAACTATAACTTAATCAAATCATATAAATTTTAATATTCCCAAAATAATTTACTTTATTTTTCCATTATTTGAATAAATACTACTTTGGCGTTGTGTATGATTTTAAGATAATAATATAATACCTAAAAAATAGCAATAAATTAACATAATGAAATTAATTTCATTTATAATAATATTAAAATTAATATTCATTCATAAATAGTTTTTATCATTGTGATAACATAAATAATATATAAAACTAAAATAATGATATTTTCTTACATTCGTTAATTTAAATATAATATGTATCATATTCAAGTAATTTATTCCTTAAACTATTAAAAATGAATCCAAATGTTAAATTATCTAATTTATTTGATAAAATAATAAATTTTCCTATTAATTATGTGCTTGTATATTATTTTTATTCTATATTAACATGATGTACCCTTTATCGAGGTGAAAATTTTTTCATGGTTACTATTCATATTGACTAAAAAATTAAAGAGGAATATTAAACAAATTTGAACATATTCATTCATAATATGGAATCCATATTATCAAATTCATTAAATATATATGGCATAACATAATTTAAAAATTCGTTTGATAATGTGAAGAACCCCCCTTTTAGAAAAAATTCACTTTTATGCATAAAATTGGATTCATTTTTATCTCATGAATAATAAGAATATTAGATAAATGTTAAAAAAATAATATATATATATATATATATATATCAGTAAAAATTGTCTCTAATAGTGAATTATTTATTTTATTATTATAGAAACATATTTTGTGCATAAAAACTGATTTCAGGAAACTGTATTTTTATTTAAAAAATGATTTCATACAAAATATTTACATAAATTTTTTTTAATGGAATTGAATGATATTATTAATGTTATAATAGATATAATTACAATTTCAAAATCATTTAACAAAAAATTGTATTGTTTATATGCTTGAAATTAATATGATTTTTTTTAATGAAAATGAGTATTTTCAGTATTCACGGAAAAATTGATCATCTCATAAAAATAAAAAACAAATAAATCGGAAATAATTTTTGTATGATGTTATGAAAAATGAAGCTATATTTAATAATTTTTTTTACAACTGTAAAAAATGAAATATAATATTTTCTCTCAAAATAAAATCATTTTCCAGGAAGATTATTTATTATTCATAATATAACAATGATGAAAATTCAAATTTTTATATCCAATGTATAATTCATTACACATATACTAAATAGGATATTTTATATATCTCATAAATTTGTTCATCTCATTCATACATTCCAATTTAATGGATATGTTATAACGACCACCTACAAATATTTTAATAATATATCTCAATTTATTTAAACTCAGTGTAATGTGTAACCCGAAATATCAATGAAATAAAATTATTTAAAGATAAATATATTATAAAATATCTAGGAGTTACATTATTTATTCTATTATTAATGAAAAAAATGGTTCTCAAAATGTATGAGAATTCCAAAAATGAATAAAAATTATTATATTGAAATAATTCATTAATCTCCACATATTAAAAATGAAAACAAAGTATTAAAATAGACCATTCCATAAACAAATAAAATACTATCCCAAATGACATCAATAAACTCATTATGAAATTATTTTTTGTGCTAAATGTTTATCTCATGCACATTATATCAAATCTCCAAAAACATAATAGCATTATTGTCAAAAAATAATTCACATTAATTCGAATGGTATTTTATACATCCACCGTTAAAATATCTCTTGAAATATCATTAATCACAAAATAAAAATTATAATTTAAAAAAATTATTCTATGGTATGTTTCTTAAATTTTATTTAATATTTATTTTTCAACCCCTTTATGGGAAAACAATTTCATTATAACCTAACTATCTTTTAGGCTAGTGGTAGGCGCCCCATATTTGGTGTCCTTATGTTGTGGATTCAAGCCTCTCAGCCTTCAAAGATGTGATTTTTAGTCCCTTGAATTATGGGATGACCTTTTAATAAAAGTATAAAAATCACATGAATTTGGATACCAACCTAAGAAATTAACATTACCCATCAAATACATTTTTATCTCTTATATTCCAAAAATATGTAAACTAATTTATCCCAGCAAACCATGAATAACATAGCATAAAAACTCAGATTAACCCTAAATGTTTTCGATTAAATTAATCTTATTTCCATAAAATATGGAATAATTATTCCCCCACAAACCATTTTAGTAAAAATATACTGAAATATGGTGTTTTATACAAATAAATTTCTATTAAAATAACCTTAATCATCTTAAACTCTAGTAATATAATAGTTAAAAACCACTATATGTTACATTGAGCTTGTGGAAACCATAATTATTTAAAACCATAATGATGTCCATAACTATTTTGTAAACCATACTTACAAAAATATATTCCTCATCAAACGAAAAAATATCTTAAACCTGATAGTATTGACTGTATTAATTAAATCCTAAAATGAAATAAATTTCACCAAGGATATACGAAATCATATAGTACCAAATCAGTAAAAAATTTCACATTTAGCAATAAAATTCCTTTTGAATTTTAAATTTCAAGCATATCAAAAGTTTTGTCATTAAATTACTAAATTTATCCCCAAAATTTATCATTACCACAAATTCAATTTTCTACATTAATAATACCATTAAATATTTTATTTAAAATCCATTCATAAAAACAATAATAGAATAATCCTTAAAAGTTTACTGATTCATATAATTATGATACAATTCAAATAATAAATTTTTTATATAATTACAAAAATATAGTTATTGAGAACATTATTCATTCAAATTCAATGATTTGTATAGAAAAGTTATTTCTTTTTTCATTGATACAACTCTTCTATTTGGACATTAACATATATAATTCATAATTTTTCATCACATAATACACTAAAGTACAAATTCATCCATGGGATGGATTTCATATCCCTCAATTAAACTCTTTATTTTTCCTTATAAATTACTTGATATATGACCATATATTCTACACATAAATATTTTCCTATTCCTTTAATATATTATCCTAGGATACTACATCCAAATTTCTGACAAGAAGAAAATTAAACCTTCTATCCTCTATATCCTTCAACACCCAGTCTCATAGAAGACACCGTCTATTAATTTTTAGTGTGTCATTGATATTTTTATGGTATATTTTTTTAATAATATATCATGACAACTAATTTGGTAACATAAAAATATATATTACTTTTTTAAATATACCATTTATTTTCATTGTATCACTATATTTTTCATCACATTTGGTATTAACATTTTTTCTCAATGGTCCAGCCATAGGCTAAACCCGTAAATCATTATATAGGAAATAATAGTCATAATTAAGAAAAAAAATATTTATAACATGTTTAATTCATAACACATTATTTTCATTATATAATAACATAGTTGTAACCTAGGTTATTTAATTTCATAATTTGTTAAAATATTCAATGATTGTACATTATTATAATTTGAAAAAAAACCATATAATGTCACATTTGAGAGACATTCTATATGTGAAACAAGAAACATTTTCATTCACTATGTGGTGATCGAGTCAACTCATGGTGTGGCCTTTCCATATTTAATTCCCCTATTTATAACTATTCCAAATTAACATCAACTTATATTATCCATATAATGTTTTATTGCAAGGAAAACATATAATACCTACCATACCAAAACACTATTATTTTATCCTTTTCATATACATATAATCAATTTTATTCATATTTTTATGCTCCATAATTTTTGTTTTCCAAATTCTTGGTCCCATTGATTGTACCAAAATTTCATTGATAGTAACTATAAAAACCTCAATCCTTTTATCCAATAGCTGGTGGTTACTTTATAAATTAATACTAAATAAAGATAATAACATCACAATAAAATGAATATTTTATTATTCATGGAATTTGAAATACATTCATGAATCGTGCATTACATTTCAAATAACAAAATACAACATATTACCTTATTTTTAAAAAACATTATTCACTTCAGCATATCCATGTATATCTATCATAATAAATTTCCTAGTATCCCAAGGTATTGAAACATAACAAATAGGTGAGCTAAAATTATTGGTATGTTCTTGCATACTATAGATTTTAAATAAGGAACTATTAATATATAATAAATAAATAAGGATAAAATAATGGCATATAAATAAATCATGATCTAGATAATTATTTATGTATATATTAATAACTAAAATAATCACATGGGAATCAATATAATATTTCATAATGATGGAATTAAAAATTCCATAAATATAAAATGTAACATAGATGAAATATTATATAAAGTATTAAAATACCATCATTGCCATCATCCAAGATAACTAATTGAATCAATAAGGAATTTTCCAAAACATAATCTACTTTTGATCTTATGACATATCACTATATTAGGGGGATATAGAGTTCCCTACCAATCAATTACTACATCCAATTATTTCATCATATGAATGTGGTAAAACATAATAAATGTAATAATTAATATTCAAAAACATACATAAAAATGCATAATACTTTCCCCCATTTTTAAAAATAATCATAATCCTTTCTGAGTAACATGGATAAAGGTATCGAAATAGTAAATCACAAATAAA
Source organism: Viscum album (assembly GCA_963277665.1). NCBI lineage: Eukaryota > Viridiplantae > Streptophyta > Magnoliopsida > Santalales > Viscaceae > Viscum > Viscum album. The sequence continues at coordinate 407,969,083 of OY728153.1, read as the reverse complement.
ATTGATCACAAAACAACTTGAAATGTAATAATTGTGGAATCATTAAAATATATAACCACTATAGTATAATTAATAGAAGGTATTTTATCACTAATAAATATAAATACAATAAACTAAATTAAAATTTTTCTAAATAAAACACTTTTTTTACATTGGAAATCAGTATTCAAAATGATAAATGTCAAAAATATTTGGAAAAAAACTATTTGAAAATAGTCTTGGAAACATTGAAAGGAATATTTAAATTAATGAGTTCTCATTATTGTGGGTATATTTATACATTATTTATAATTTAAAAAAATCCATTTCACAATATTGTAAAATGGTTAAATAATTATCCTTCATAAAATGATAAAAGATACCATTAAAGATGGTTTTTAAAAATTAAAACATTTCTAAAAAATAATTTACTAAATAATATGGAAAAAAGTAATAAATATTAAGAAAATATTTTTGTAAAACATGAGTATGGAAAAGATATTATATTCAAATAAGGATAGAAATAAAGTAATCTTTCATTAAAAAAATTGTCAATATTTTTATGTACCAAAGTGATGAAAATAAATAAATTATAATAAAATTTCTTCAATAATAATAGTATAATAAGATATATTGTTTAAATTATATAATATAAAATAATTTCCCCATGTTTTACTTAATCATAAAAATATTGTGTAATTCAATGATTTGGAAATAATCTATTTCCACATGTTTCACATACTTTATATGTGTCTGAACCTACATTATAGTGACTATATATTAATTATATATATATATATATTATTGATACATAATCCTACATAGTATTTCATATTTTATTTACTTATAATAATTTATCACTCTTGAATTTAATATTCTTTTTGAAATCACATTTCCATGTAATAACTGCTTCATTTTTCATAAACCTATTCATTCATCTCTTTTGGTCCTTATAAATTTAACATCGTTCCATCACATAAAAAATATTAATAATTATATAAATATCATATATATTAATTATATGAACATTTATATTCATCCATAAAAGTTATATATATAAATATGAATTACAGTATTCATGGAGTCAGTATGTCATACGTACGCATGAACAATGCTTTCCATTTTCTAAGGGCAAAAGAAATAAAGATAAGTTTTAAATAAATGTTAAAAATTATTTATTATGTCACATATATCCTACTTATTCACTTTATATATCCTTATTTACATCATTGATAAAATGCAATAAAAAAGAATCACACAGCTTTATAGAGGTGGTACTTCACATGTATGCATGAGTGACATTATCATTCTCCCATGTATTTGACGGTAAAAGGTAGATATGATATTATAATTATATATTCATAATTATTTAATTAATGTTTTAAACTAAAATTAAACACCCAACAAAATCTATCATGGAAATATGGTGGTGGAAAATGAATTGTATCGCTATGTGGAAACTTAATGCCATATTCATCAATAAGGGAATATTTCACAATATATTCTATGTGAAAAAGGGTGGATAATGGTGATTTATTAATAATATATCATTTATTAATAATTATCATATTTAATATATTGTTTTATGTATAATAAATAATATTAAGTGAAGGTTAAGATTAATTAAAATGAAAGTGATCAATTAAGGTGATTTCCCATTCACTAAGAGAACCCTTTTAGATATTCTCTTAAGGGTCCTACAGTTTGTCTCATGGGATTAAAGGAAAAAAATAATGTGGTCATGTAACTTTATATTTGTAAAGTGATGTTTTTATTCCAGAAATATGGCACACAATGGTGTTAATAACTGAGACAAGGGGTGTTCTTTTATATGTGAGGGGGGGATACTCATGGATGTTTTTAATATATTAAAATATAATAAAGAAAATATCTAGCCCAAATGACTTCAAATTGACATATAATTCCTCAATACATAGTGTATAATTTATTACTCATTAAAAATATAATTTAAAAAGTTTTATTATTTTTTAATCCTTATCTTGTAGTTTAACCACTTAGATATCCCATTTTTTACCTTAGTCATAGTAAGGACTGTTTCTATCACAACTGGTAATAATTTTGATTATTATACTCAAATTTACTCATAAATGTAAATTATTTTACATTTTAGAGCATATATAATATCCTTTCTCTGCATTCATTATTTATATTATTTTATATAATTTAATAAAATACTATTTCAATACAATATTATTAATTTCCATTTTAACTCTAGTGAATTTTTTTTAAATAAATGTTATAAAAAACAATGAATCGAAATATATTTCTTTAACATGAATGTAATGTGTCATAAACATCTATAAATTTTGCGTAAAAAATATAAATAAATAAAATTATATAATTGTTAATAATTTTTTAAAAAATAATTTTACCCTTAAATTAATTTAAGGAATACTACATTGATGTGGTATACGAATTTTAGATAGTTGTTTAATTAATAAAAAATAAAAATAATTTTCCAAGAAAAAATATAATGTTTCACTATAAATAATAGTTTTTATTTAACATATCTTGTGTTTATACTTATATAAAAGAAATAAATATATTAAATCAAAGGAAATTAATTTTTTTTACATTTCATTTAATATTAATACATAAAGGTAAAAATCATAGAATAATTCCAACAAAAGATAATATACATAATTAATGGATGATTTTGGATTTCATAGTTCAATCCAAGGAAGTAGTGGAATTTTTAGAGAAATTTTCAAGTCCTTTTCATATTACTTTGTAAACGGATTTACCCAATTTTCACTTACAATGTTTAAAATTATTTTCCATTTTTACTATTCACATTGATCATAAATAAAATGCTTATATAGATCAAATTTTCAACTCAATGTTAAAAATATAGAATCAATTTTATTATGATTCAATTTATATAATTGTATGTAATTAATTTAAAATAAAAAAAAACAATGTAGTGGAATATATTTGTTTGGGAAACCGTCTTTTTATGTATATAACCTTTTTTATAAAAATTAAAATAATAAATGTTATTAAAATAAAATAATTTGGATTAATAAAAAAATAAAAGAATTAATTTATTTTTGAAATTTGTATCAAAAAAATATTTTTATTTTTAAATTCTTGATATAAAAATACATTTTTCAACAAAAGAAAATATTTTTGACAATTCATATCAAAATAAAACCATTAAAAAATACTAAAATTTAAATTTAAGATAATTTTGGTATCATGATTTAAAAAATGAAATTATTTTTATAAAATAATTTTTTTCCATGTTGCATAAATTAATTAATATATTCTGTCGCAAAAAATAGTTATGAAATTATTATAAGAAAAATTATTTCTGAAGCATAAAATAAAATTACTAAAAAATAAGTGGTTATTTCATATGAATTAATAAATAGATTTTTAGTAAGTAAGTTTATTATATATATATATATATATATATATTCAATTGGTACTTTTTATACCTTCCAATTCGATAGATAGGTTATAATGTTCATATTTAAATAAGAATATTTTTTATCTCATTTAAGATTTATGTTGGGTGTTTTATACACTATCAAACATATACATTTTTTAAAATATTTGGGTGTTACAAATTCCATTCACATTAATTAATAATTGATGAAAAAAATATTTTCATAAATATTATTTTGATTAATTTTTTCTCATAATCCATGGAATTTAATGTGAGAAATAGATTTCGAGAGAGAACATGATTGAAAGGAAATGTTTTTTAATTTTGGAAATCATTACATAATAATATTACCTAAATAAAATTATTTCTAAAAAGATATACTAGAAAATATTATGAGATGACTATCCTTGATCAATTTTATGAGGTTTCTACCAAGATATGATATTAAATTGAATTATATTCAATAGTGGTTTTATATATATTGTGAATTACAATGGAATACATTGACGAAGATCATTCGTAGGGGAGATATAGTAATTTTCATGTATGGAAATCCACATGATGGATATCAATTATTGATGTATTCTCAACCATGTGACCAAAAAGTACATCTATAAAAGGTATCTGTTATTATAAATATTCTAAAAAAGGTATCATTAAGGTTGATACTAGTGGTGAATTTTGATGATGATTCGTGAATTATTAATTAAATAAAATTTTGATTATTCCGTGATATTCCTGATGGAATTTCATTGAATAAGTTTTGTATTTCATAATCTATCATCCTTGGATACTGTTTCGGCCTAAAAAGAAAACAAAGGAGGTGAATTTGTATTTACCCGATGATTGATTCTGAGGGGTTCAATTTATTTCAAAATAAATGATTTTGGGTCACCATTGTATTTATTATCGGAAACTCCAAGTTATTCTCCCATCAATAATGGTGTACAAATATGCCTTCCAAAAGAAGGTGGTTATTTGGGGTTTTAGAACCAATGATTCTTATGGACTCTAATTGGTTGAGAGGATAGTAATATGGGCTCATTACACACTCTTTTATTTATAATCATCATTTACTCTAGGAATCTATTATATATTTATGATGTGATCATGAATAACTTACGAATCCTAATACATGGTCAGTTATCCTATGAAAATTATCATAGTTAAACCCCTTTTAGGTAAACCCCTTTTATGATAAGCGTGGTGGATTAGCACAATCGCACATGATTAATATTCTCATGTTTGTTTGATTAGCATCACATGAAATATACTGGATCATCTCAGTATGATCTGAATATATTTAGTAATAGTATGATCATGAAGGTCTGTGATATCAGTTATAGACGTGATCAAATGAAACCATAACACAACCAGGATGAAGAATTTGGTATATTCTTATATTTATCCATCAAAAAATATTCACATGTTATCAATGTTAATGTGTTTTGAAAATGATATAGAATATTCTCATGAAACCCTTCAAGTATGATCATGATAGATTACATGGACATTTGTATATATCCTTACTCATATAAAATAATTTTTATTATAACATTGAAAGCATTAGTATTTTATTGTATGTAACGGCATAAACAATAACAAGCTTTCTAGAGTGATCAGTGTATGAAATTTCACCTCACCCTGACTCAATCAACGTTCCATACCTTGTCTGTATAGAGGCTTCTTGATGTTATATTGTAAGAAAAATCATGCAATCGAGGTATTACTATTGTGTGTTATCAAATCAAGGTTTAATAAAAAATCAGAAACTCTAATTAGATGAGATTGAAGATTATTCCATTATACATCTTTTACCTATTTTATAATATGAACAACATGCATTCTTATTTATAAAAGTGTGTAATAAAAAATTATAAACATTAATAATTAATAAATATAAAATTATTAACACGTATAAGAGAATTTTAATTAATAATTTTCAAAATAATAGTGTAAGAACAAAATAAATCTAAATCTACTTATCCTTATATTTTTATATACTTATTTTTAATATGTGTTCTTATGTAAGTGAAAAAAAGTAGGTCATTTTAAAGTATAACTATTTAGTACACCAAATTAGTATCTGTATTGTGGAATATTTGTGGATAACCCTTGATGAAAATATTTAGAGTTCTAAATTTATTATATATTAAGATAAATTATTAAATAATAACATTGATGTATAGATAAAATCCATTTATTTTCGAAAAATAGTATATATATTATAAACTGATATTTAAATTATTGATGGTTCATTTCATTAATATAAATAGATTCCCTTTTACACTATACTTTCTACTTTTTTTATTAATGGAGAGATAATGTGGATTAATTTTTTATAATAAAAAGGTAAGATAAAGTATTTAATGATTTACATGTTGGCATATTCATTAGGAATAACCAATAGTGTTATTTCTAAAAAATAAAAAAGAGTTTCAATATCTGACATCTACTGATTTATATTTGATTCTAATGGATTTAAATGAAGTATAATGTTTCATTGATGTCAATATGATAAATATTTTGTAACAATTAAATCTATTCGATGATTTTGTGATTTGTTGAACTATCCATGATTGGTAACATAGTATATGTTCTTAATGTGGATAATATGTTGTCATTTATTATTATCATAGAGAAAGTCTCATGTCATGTTATTTTATAAACAACTAAATTTTGTTATTTCCATTGGGGGAAGAATATTCCTTAGTTAAAGGTAAAATATTATTTAAGGACATTGATTTAATGGATAATTATCGATGAGATGATCTTAATATTTATATCATTTACTATGATGTTTGAAAAAAATAACACCTATTAAAAAATTATTATGTTAATATACAATATACAAATAGCTCATTTTATTATATGTATTCATCTTATAATGTTGAAAAAAATAATTTTACTAGTCAAAGGTGAATTGAAAGGGTCAATCACATGATGATTTTTGAATGAGGAGGTATGGTCCTAAGGGATAGATGTGATCAAATTAAATCAAATGAATTAATAAATATTAGATGAGGATGAATGAATAGAGGGTGGAAAAAGTTTTATAGATTATTATATTCTTTGTCACATTTTAAAACTAATTATTATAAAAATGATAACATTTTATACTTGGTTATGTGTTCCTAGTTAATTTATCATCACAATGCCTTGTGGGTGTGATTGATAAAAATTATTTGAATAAGAAATCATTTTTGAAATTGTGGAAAATGAATTTATTTTTTTCTTGAAATGAAATTAATAAAAGAAATGTTCATATGAATTTATTAATTATTCATCTACAATACGATTAGGTGAATGGAGTGAAGAAACATTAGTTTCAAGATTGAATATATCATACAAAGAAACTGGACGATCCACATTGAAACATAATGCCATAATAAATGTCGTGAGTTAATTAGATAGAGAAATCATTTAAAGTGAACCATAGATTTTTTTTAATGAAGATATTCCATATATAATACTAATTATAAAGTCATCAAGAAAAAACACTCTAAGTAAAGTATACCAAACATATGCTTCTAAGTGAGAGAATCAACCATATGTTTTCGAGCAGAAGTCATTGGGAAGAAGTCTCCATGAAATAGAATAAAAAATAAGACAATAAGATATGAAAAATGAAAATATGTCATAAACTCATCATATAATTTTTTCTGTTTCATTAGTGGAAAAAATATTCCATGTGGATCCATTAGATATAGTATTCCTCTTGAATTAAATTGACCAACAACTTTGGATCTCTGTTCTTGATTGAATATTGTTTGTTAGTGAATCACAATAAATAAGAACAAGACAGTGGATGATTATAAATATAAGGGAGGTTAATAAAAAAATAACTACAAATAACTAAAAAGAGAGATCTATTGGATTTATTAGATATAATAAGTAATAAATAGTTTAGATATAATTTATTAGCCAAAGGAAGATGAGAAGGCCTCATATATATCTGGAGAGATAATTCTTTCAAATCATACTAGGCGGAAAAAAACAAAGCCAATGACAATGAAATTATTGGACATATTAATTAGTCTGATGTTTTACTAGATGAAGTTTTCATATATATTTTTAATTGTTTTTTATTTCATTCAATTGTGGATATCGTGATTTGGATTTCCAACAACCCGATAATTCTAACTGAATTATTCTAGTATATGAAATGATTTTAATATGTATTAGGAGAACATTCATAATGAGATATACATATGTTTTTCTATATATATTTTTAATCCCCTATTTTAGGATGTTTAATGGTGGTAAAATAAATAATTTATTGAGTATGATATCCATATTTTTATGAATAAAATTAAACTTTTATTTTGTGCTAATTGATATATTTGTATAGGAATGATGCATATATAAATGGGAACTGGTGAACTATAGAATGGTTAACTTAGTTAATTTTTTATTTCATAAGAGATTTTATTTTTTATTGTAATGTGAAATGTTAACATCAAAATGGATGTTACATCCATGAACATTGAGAGTAATTTTCATTTTAATTGATGAATCTGATGAAGAGGTACCAAATAGAGGATGGGGTTCCCAGGAAATAAAAATTATTGGACAAATTAAACAAGAACCTAATAAAGAATTAAATAATCTAATGAAAGGGTAATATATGGAGAATAAAAATAACGAATTGTTAGAACTACATTCATAATAATAAAACCATATAATGTATTATTAATTTAATATTATTCAATGAATAATTTCCCAGACATACATTGTTCTTAATATAAATGAAAAAGGGAGAATAACATGATATATAGAAGTATTTCCAAAGTTTATGAAATATTTTACACATGATATCTTTTGTAAAGAGATATAATATTATATGAATAAATTTTCATATAATTAAGAATGAGGAAGAGTTTCTTATACACTTTTGATCATGTTAGGGAAGATAATGACCAGAAAACAGATGCTTTATGAAACTCAAAAGAATTAATATTCATTAAGGAAAATTCATGGGGATACGATGAATCTAATAAGATAATTTAAAAAATATACAAATGTTATATAGTCTTTCTATGTTAATAAAAAATAATAAATTGTTATCACTAGTATAGGGAATATGGGTATTTTCATGTCATCCCTCCATAACTATTCGTAATCACACAAATGTTAATTATTATACCATAGAAAAATAATTTGAACCGGGTATGTGATTATGTTAGATAATATTTGTACCATAATCATCCTAAATGAAAAGTACTCGATAGTGTTACTGAATATAGATCCTTGAAAAATATTTTCCACCACCATGTACATTCTTTCATACTCATTCAACTGATAAATAATTGAGAACAAGAAAATCTTGACACTAATATTCCCAAGAGGAAAAGGGATAAAATAGTACTAATTGGAATAACTATACACAATGTGGAATCACCCCATCTCAATGATGAGGAAATCTAGAAGTAATCCTCTCAACAACTCAATGTGAGATTCTTAGTCTTAGATTCTCACTAGATTCCTTAATGTTAACACAATTAACTAGTATAAACATGTGATCCACATACTACGTCTCTAAATACTAGAGAGTGTGGATCTCACAAAAATTTATGGTGAATCACAAACTAGGTATATATCATATAATTAATATTAATTCTAATTGTACCATCCTGAGATCCTAGACCAAATTTGCGTATATTATTATGGTAGATGTGTTTCCTCTTTCTTCTTCTTCATCTCCTATATAGAAAACAGTAACTTATTATATTTCATATTCAACTAGATAAATTTTTTTCTCCTCCAATATAGAAAATTAATTCTATACTACTTCATTATCTACTCTGTATTTGAGTTGTTATACATTAGAATATTATTGGTCAGAGGGGATACTCAAGAGGGGGGTGAATTTAGTTCAAAATAAGCTTTCTGTTAAAAATATTTCTATAAAAATCCCCTAAATTAAAACAGCCCAGTTAATTATAGCAGTAGAGATATAAGAAATTTATTGTTTAATCAGGTTTCTCAAAGGTTGATTAATCCTCAGTTGAATCAGTGTGAGTACTCATTCAACTTTTGAAGCATTTTAACTAAATGAATCACATATACATACACTAACCAAAACTAACTATCAAGGTGAATGTAAATACAGATTTCTGTCTTTGAAAAATATAAGCAATGGATAAATGTAAAATGGAGTTAAACAAAATAATTTAAACATAAGGTTCAGTATTAAGCGAAGACCCAATCCTCTCCACTTAGTGATCACCTACCACCACGAAGTTATATTAAAAATATGATACACATCCTGTATCGGGCTTTACAACAGTTTACACGAACTTTCCAGGTTTTGCAACCTCTACCACAATTCTATGTGGGAAAACAAACTACCAAGCCACACCAGGCTTCTTCTATAGTTATGTGTGGGAAAAAAATGTAAAGAGATTTTGGAATGGGGATTTTCAGTATCCCTCAGTTCAAGAACAAGAGTCAGTGTGTGTGTATGGCATATACACTACTCACAAATGTAAAATACTAAAAATTGTAGATCTAATGATATTAATAAAAAGTTTAGAATGATTTATGTGTTGGCAGATCAGTTCTCGACTTCATGAAATGAATGAAAAGAAGTTCTGGTCCATCTCTGCAAGTTGTCTCTAAAACAGAGTGTCACAACTTATGGTTTCTAGGTTCTGACTTCCAGATGTAGAGATGATATGCTTCTTAGGTCTTAAGTTAATTGTATCACACCACCACTACTTTGAAAATGTTCTTCCAACAGATCTTCGTGAAGCTTTGAGATCTTAGGAAAATGAATTCTATAGTGCTCTTCTTCTTGTTTCTTGAAGTATTAGGTGCAAGTGTATATCTCTCTATGAGTGTCATTCTTCTTCTTTATGTCTCCGTATTTATGTCCCTCGTCAAGCTCATCTTTTATTTATTTTTAATTCAGTAGGGGCCGACAAGAGGAATGATGTACCAATAAGTGGTATTCCTCGTACCACGTACAATTTCCTGATATGCCCGCAAATATCATTAAATGATGTCAGGTGCATTAAATTGTTCAGACATGACCGTTATGAAAATATAAAGAAAATTAGTAAAGTAAAGAATTGGTTGTCATTTGTATGGTAGTAGATGTGTGTCACACGGTAGAATTCAACTGTAGTCTCTTCAATAGTAGGCTTCAGTTAGAAAGCTTGATCAGCGGTAGACTTCAATCAGTTGGCTCAATAGTATACCTTCAACATTAGTCTTCAGCAGTAGACTTCAACAGTAAGATTCTAACAGTAGCTCTGTAACAGTAGACTACCTCAACAGTGACCTTTTCCAGTGGAATACTATCTCAATAGTTAACTTCATTATTGGTGGAGTTTGTGTATATGTAGACTTATACTAAGGGTAGACTTTGAACAATAGTAGACTACATCGACAGTAAGAGTTGTCTGGAAGTATCCTTCAACTAACGGTAGACTTTTCCAACTGTAGACTTGAACTGTGAAGCTCTTCAACGAAGTCTTGAGAAAGAGTCTGACAGTGTACTTATAACAGAAGCCTTGTCACAACAGTGACCTGTAACGGTGAATCTTTTTTGTAGTCTTTGATAAGCATGTCAACAGTAGACTGTCGATAGTGACCTTGTACCGGTAGCTTTCAACAATGACTGTAGATCTTCAATGGTGATCTTTTAGAAATAGTAATCTAGAGTAACTGTGAGCTAAAACGGTGACATTGAACAGAAGGCTCTTATCAGTATCCTTTATTAGTGAACTTTTACTTAGTGAAATGTAAATTGTATGTTGATGCTATAAAGTCATGAGACTAAAAATATAGATTGTTTAGGATAAAAAATATAAAAACATATTCAAAAGGATTATCAAATGACTTAATACATTATAATCATAGAATTAATCAATATTTGGGATTTTCAAAATAGGTAAGCCCAACAATCTATCCCTTTTTTATAATAACAAATTATGTCAGTATGTATTAAATATAGGTAGTACAGATTAGCATATAGTACAGTTATTAAACAGAGATCTCAAGGGAACCTTAGTTCAGTTGTGATTTCCTAAGTATTAGAGATTAATAAGTGTATAATGTCAACAGATATTGGTACATGGTATCATATTTATCATTTTCATATCATTTCTTTTTCTCCCCCTTTGTGATTATCGAAAATAAATATAAACAGAGTGTTCATATATGAAAGTAATGATATTAAATAACCCAAAAATAATACACATTCCCTATCAAATGATAAAAACAAACTCAATCCACATAAGCCTCAGACAAGGGTTCTTTCTCTTTGGAAGAGGAAGATAGAGAATGAGTTGGTGGATCAGCAGGTTTGGGAATTGCTGCTGGAATGACTGGAGGAGCAGAAAAAGAAGCATATGTGGGTCTGTAGGTGGAAGATCTCTGAGGTATCAATGGAGTAAGGCTTCTGATGGCCTCATTAGGAGACATCATGGATGAAATACTGGGTTGAGATGCAGGCAAGGAAGGAGGGATTATGACAGGGGTGTTGTCGACATGAATAAAAGGTAGAAGAAGGTTTCTGAAGTCCATAATAATGATCCCTTCTCTTTCCATGGCCGATATGAAATCATCCTTGTTCTCTATAAATTTATCTAAGGCAGGAGTCAACTGGCCCAGCTGAGTGAGTAGTTCCTTGAAGGCTCTGGTGACTGGTGTAATCTTGAGGTTTTCCAATAAAAGATTGAAATGAGCATCCATCTGATGCTTGGAGTAAATCCTTTTATAATAAAAATCAATCTTGTCCATTATACTCTTCTCGTCTGGGGAATCCTCTCTCATGAAGTCACTAACTATCTTCTGAACATCTCTGGTTGTGGTGACAATCTAAGTCACAGAATGAGAGTCAGGTGCACTCACACCAGATAGCTTTGCTAACTCTTCACTGACCACTGTCTTGAATGATGACAAGTCCACATCTGGGGCAGTGAAAGTTGAATTAGATGTAGAGGAAATCAAAGGTATAATATTGAAGTCAATAGTCTCCTTAAATGACTTGGTCAACCCAATGATTAACTTTTTCATATCAACATCCTGGCCTTTCACATGAGCTTCAATGGATTCATTAAAACTTTCAAATACTTCAACCATCTGTTGCACTACACTTATGATAAAGTTAATGTCTTTGCCTGATTTAGACTTAGAGCTCACACAAGACTCTATAGACACAAGTGAATTTTTTAAAGATTCAAAATTTTCATAATAATTCATATAAATATTATTATTCAATTTTTAAATGATAATATTGAGTTATTGTGTGACTATGTGTGGATGATATGCTAATTTTTGGGACCAACGTGATTATGATGGTTCAATTGTTTCCTTATTGTATGCAATGAATTTCATTTTACCAAATATTGGTTCTGTGTTATATAATATGAGTATATATACTATTAATACAAGTTTGGATCATTATATATATATAACTAGAATTTTTTAATACTTGAGAAAGGCCAAATATTTTTTTATACCAAAAATATTATATGGTTGGAATATAAGGACACACGGATGCATGTTGGATTAATAGTATTGGTGATAACCAATGTACTTCTAGCTGGTTGATTACTCTTTGAGGTTGTGTTGTTTCTTGGCTGAGCAAGAAACAGAAATGGTTTTTACATTAAAACTTCGAGTTGGATTTTATCACCTTAGAAACATGGGGAATAGAAGTTGGATGGATTAAGAATCTATTATTTAAGATTATATTGTGGTATAGTCTAATGCCTCTGATATCAATCATTTGTGATAAGGAAGAAACCTTATCAATGGAATGTTGTTTCATGTACAAAGGAATGTCTAGAAAATAATATTTGAGACACAATAATGTGACACAATTGTTACATGATGGTACTATAACAGTTGTATATGTGGGATTGTGTAAAATCCTTGCAGATCAATTTATAAAAACTATACTGAGTGAGATAATTTATGAAACTAATAAATAGATGGGTTTAGACCCCATAGAATAAATCATTTTAGTAATGGAAAACAAACACTTCCTTCATGTAGATCCTAATCATTGTGTTTAATGGGTAAGAACAATTTTCAAAGGTGATTGTTAATATTGACAATTATAGCACCAATTTTCTGTGACAATATCATCCTTTATGATTAGAGGTAGAGCTATAAAATAAAAAAAATATTAATACTCAATGAGTAATTTGATATAATAACTAATGCACATTTTAATACTTTTCCTACGTGAACATAGAATTTACGCTACGTACTACAGGAGTTAATGGGTTTACTCTTTGAAGAGTTCATGAAAACGTTATAATCAAATGGAAATAATTACGCTACAAAATGAGATGTTGGATTAAATATTCCTTGTTTTTATGATATCTCGGGATTTTGTTAGAAATTAATAATTTTTATACTTAGTGAACTTATAAATCTGATAAAACAGTGAGATATTGATAATAATTAAAGGTTTCAATTGATGAATACCATTATTATGTATAATGACACACATGTGATCTAAATAATTAATATTTATGAATTAATGTTGGAGAGGATTATATTATTATTTCGAAAAAATTTATTAAAAGGTTTGACTGTATTGATTTATCAAAACACCATTCACATGGATTGATGAGGTTTATTTAAAAAGGGGGAAACCCAAATAAGAAAATGTGGATAAAATCACATAGCTCTTCTCCTATAATTTTTTATTATTATTTTGTTTATCAATAAAATATATATATTTTCAAAATTATATTATTGTGTTTTAAAAAAAATTATTTATAATTTTTTTTGTCATATATATATATAACAAAACTAACCAAAAAATTAAATTAAAATAAAATGTTTTATTTTATTAAAACAATGATTAATGATTTGATTAGTCATTACCATTCAAATTTATTTATTCGTAATCTGAAAAGAAACCCCTCTTTTGAAATGGTTATATTTAAATACTGTCACTTACACTACTTCAGGTTAATAAATAAGCAATGTTGATATCACATATTTTTTTTACACAATTTTTAATCAATAATTTTTTCTAGAATTATCCCAACAACAATTCAGTGGGGGTATCAAAAATTGTTGTCCAATATTCCCGAAACATTGGTAAAATCCTTGAGGTATACTTCCATTGAGAACCTTACACCATCAATATTATGGTGGATCAAACCCTTTTTAATAGTTAATCTAATTAATTCATCAAGGTTTATTCTTTATTCTCATTCTTCCTATATATTTTATAATTGCTAGATCGGTGAGAGGAAGAAGGGGGAGTTGCGAGTTAGTGGAGCATGATGAGAAAAGGGGTATGGATCAACCGAGATACATGTTAAGGAATGGTCACATAGAGTGGGATATGACCAGTGGTTATCATAGGATCTTTAATGGGTGGTGGTTCTCAACTTCTGATTCGATTGGTTATAATGATGGTGAGAAATTCTCTTTTGTAGCTAGGATTTGGGTTTTCTTCCTTGATGAGGGGAAGCAGTTCAAAAAAGAGGTGGATTATAGACAATAACTGGATTGTTTCTCTAATGGTGGGTTCTATTTTATAGATCCAATATCTGGAATAGGTGAAGGTGATTGAATGATTCTGTGGTTCGTTTTTTCATCAATTTTGGTGCTGGAGTTTTGATAGGTGGTGGATTATTATCTCTGTTTCCATTAATTTTTTTTTCTAATGATGTAATCGATTTTATTCTACCATTGAATTGTTTTATACTAGTGATTCATAGTTAGAGGAACGTTCAGTGGTATTGAGTACCACTGGGGGTGAAATGTTGAATCATGTGGATTTAGGGAGAATGGGGAGTGGAATAAGATGACGATCAGTGCTGGGAAATGGTGACTCAATTTAGTAACAATTAGAGAGGATCACGTTGTTGGTCTAATATAAATCACCACCATAAAATATGGTGGTGAGTGAATGTGGCACAGAGTTGACAGTGAATGTCTGGTAGTGTTAGTTGTTGAGGAAAATAGTTCTGCTGGTGACTCAAGTCACCATTGGTGAGCCTAGAGAATCACTAATGGATGATGAAAATGGTGAGTGAATACTCTACAAAAATCAAACTCACAGGAATAAATTAACGTATTTTACATAAAAATTAACTAAATTTACATAACAACAAAATCGTAGAATAAAGAAACTATATAAATAAAAATTACTAATTAAAAATAAAATTTTAAAATATTATAAACAAAATTTACATGATTTCAGTTATCTAATAAATAATTTATTTAATATTACAAAATTTTAACAAAAAAATTAAATTAACATAATAAAAAATATTTAACACCAAATGCATTACTTAATAAACTAATTAGATTATTAAAAGAATTAATGAAATGAATGAACTAAATTAAAATTAAATAATACTATGTATTAAAATATTTAGTGAATGTAAATAAATTGTTTAATTTAATTTAATTATTTAATGTTTTAAAAACAAAATTGATGATTTATTTATTCAAAAATTATAAAAAAGGTGAGTTATTTAAATTGAAGAATTAATCTATATGTAATGAAAAACAATTAATAAAAAAATGAATCAATAAGAAGACTGAAAAATTAGAAATTGAATAAAAATAATAAATAAAAATAAAGTGTATGGTAAAAAATTTAATTTAAAATATTCTACAATAAATATTTTAATTCAATAAAATACATATTCACAAAAAATAATAATTATGGAATTTTATGAAAGTAAATAAAAAAATTATATGTATTAAATTAATTAAATTTGTAATAATAATAAAAAGAACAAAAGATGAAACAATATGTTGCATAAAGTAATAAAATAAAGCCACATCAAACTCCCCCACACATTAATGTTGGTTTGTACTCAAACAGATTCATGATATTGGCTTTGTAAAATAGAGAGAAATGATTTATCTAATTCAGTTCCTAATGATAATGTTAATACATTAACTATAGAGGAACATAAATTGTTCTTACATTCCAATGAATGTATTTATAAGAGGTTCTAACTATCTTCAAACATGCACTAGAAATCAAAGGAAAAGTAGACCGTTTACTATCAAATATATCATGCCTCCAAAACAAAGTAATATAACACTATATGTTAATTCCAGTTCATGGTCAAATTAAAGGAGTGAATATATTATAGATTATATGGAATTAAAACATTAACTAAAGGCACCTTCAATTTTCACATTCTCCTATGTTACAAAAATTTTATTTTTTAAAATTAGGAATCACCTTCTTGATACATCAAAAATGATCCTCAAAAAAGTAAAATGTTCTCTTCATCATCTAGGTTCAAAAGTATACAAACTTTAAGGAACTCTATTTTATAGATTAGGCACATTGTTGTTTTTCTCAGTTTTGTTTTAATTTTACCCTACCGTGTATTTAAAAGTGGAATTTTTGAAAGCAGTTATTAATATGTGCTATGGGAACATACAAATGAATAGTTCCTAGAGACTCATAGATTCACCATGAGATACAATTTTACCATTTTACTCCAGATTCAAAAGAATTATATGATTACAATTTTAGTTGGATTCCGGCTTTGATTATTTTTTTATTAAATGGTATGTCCTCTAGAATGATGTCAAAATTTATAGTTTTCTAACCTCATGACCATAATTATGAAATAATCTATCAAATAAGACTCCCATCATTAGTTAATATACGAAAAAACCATAAGAAAAATGTGATTCTTCATTCAACAATCACACATCCTCAATATCTATAGACTCAGTGAAACCCTCAAAAACCAGTATATATTATACATTTGGAAGGAAATAATTTATGTTCAAATTGAGGCTAAATAATCAAATGTGTGTCATAAAATTACAAATATTTTGTGAATGAATTTGAATTTTTTCTAGAAGTTGGACATTTATTGAAAAGAAACAATAGGTAAAATTTTGACTATAGTGACCAATATCCCCCACATATAAAACTCATAATTTTGTTCAATGTTAATTATCAAGGTGGGATAAATTTCATTTCAAAAGAGATGTGAAATATAACATGTAAATTGATTTTTAATGGGTAATTGTGATGGTCAAAAAAAATTTCCAATATAAAAAAAGGAAAAGAAGAGAAAAAACAACAAAAAAGGACTCCACCATCACAGATGAAATTCCTTCACACATCATTGAATTATCACAGGATGTAGTGAGACTAGAATGTGTAAGGTTTTACTTAACATTAGTTCGTATAAATAGGATAATAGTGAATGACTTTGGTTTATCCCATAGCGAGCATAGCTGCATTCTAAGAGTCAATGGATTAAGACCCTTTCGGTTAGAAGTCCTTTCTAGTTTTCGTTAGTTTGGTTAATACTAGATCTATGGTGGTTAATAGTTTCTTCAATAATGAGGGAGGGATCAGGGTAAATTTCAAGTACCTGTAGAAAATGTTATCTTTAACATTAACTTGGTAGGATCTTATGGTTTAGGTTTCAAATCAAGTGGATCTCGCAAGTTGACTATAGTCCAATAATATAGCTCTACCTATGTGGTTAACAATTCCTTTATCCAGAAATAGTAACAAACTGGTTCATTAATTATGCCTTCAAGGGAAAAATGAATTTTAGGATATTGATCATAACCAAGTGTACTACAATTTGGATATGTTCATTCTCTTAATTATCACATGGGTCATGGATTCCAAATTCAATTGAACATGCATTTATTGTTTATTATGATTATTTATTCATATGCTTACCATGTTAGTAATTAATTTTTTTTTACAAATTTCAGATATGCCTACTCTCAACCCCTGCCCCATGTGGATTTATTCACTCATGATTGGTGGAGATAAATAATAAAATTAAAACTATGCTTGAAATTATAATAATGGATTAATTTAAACACATAGAAATCATGTCATTAATTTAGAGTAACTATAGGGTATGAACATGAAATCATGAGAAAATAATTTTAAATCAAAATGAAATTAAATAGATACTTGAAAATGAATGTTGGAATGAACGAATACATATTCGTCGACGATAAATTAATGAAGGTGGTGATGTGAAAAAGGGGTTAAGGCGATGATGAAAATAATACATTCTGATTTCACAGTAAAAATAATAAAATATTTGACAAAATATAAAATGAATAGTTAGAAAAACAAAGCTAGAAAAATGGGAGGAATGAAAATATATAAATCCTATACTTGGGAGAATATTTTGATTTTTGGTTCTAGCTCACTCTCAAATCCACTAACCTGGTCCTTTATTTATAGCCGAAAAATTTCCCAAGGTGTAATGAGATTAATTTCATTTAATTTTTCATCCATGTGAATATCCACGGCTTCCGTGTCTATATGTATTTCGCACATATCTCATTTTTGGTTTGATCTTTTGACCACTTTCATGACGTCAATCCTAGTCTCACATCATGTATCTATTTCTAACTGTATCTTCTAAGAGGACTTCTCATTCATGTGGTTCACGAAGTGTATATTTCTCTCATGTCGTGTAATATATATTATGATTCCAAATTCCATGACGTGATTCATAAATTGTTTCACATATTCCAGGATCTCGTGAGAAACTCTTATGTGACTTGATCTTTGTTTTTACAATGTGTAATTGAAAAATCTACACTTTTCCCCATTTCATTATATCAAACATTGAAAACTTATTTCCTGAATTTTTTTCATAAACATGGGTCATTATAGAATATTTCAATGAAAATAATTAAATTAATGACATCGATAAATATATCTAATTTTGGATTATCAAATTCCTCCACACATGAACAATTATATTTCCTTATTCAGAAATATGTCAATAGATATTTCAAAAAGATAATAATTTTTTATGACATGAAACATTTATTATGTCCATGAAAATAAAACTATGTGTAAAAATATATGTCCATTCTCCATAATCTACCTTAGATACAAAATCAGTCATCCATCCTTGATCTGTTCTTTAAACAATCTCTTTATCATCTAATTAGAATATTTTAATCACACCTTAACTAGTATACCCATTTGGAATCCACCTCATAGTTAATTTTACCTCATCACTTAGTATAAAATTAAATTATATTTATTCTGATACCCTAATTACATGATCCTAAACATAGTCTTGCAATAGATATAATATTTCCACTTTATAAAGGAATGTAAAAAATTTTAACATGAGAGCTCAACAATTGGGATCCAATGACTCTAAGGGTATGGGTAGGTGGGTAAAAATTGAAAATTTGGTTTAAAAGGACAGAATGATCTAACATAAAATGCATGAATGTTGAGACACGAATAATGGAATTATTCATCTGAGCTAATCAAGTACACTATCTCAGCATCTCAAGTTGGAAATATGTATATATAATGTAAGTGCTAATAAGTTTGACATATTCCATTCAATTTTATTTTATATTTTTATTTTTCAAATTCCTTATCTAGGATAGATATGACATGCATCTTCTGACCACATATGATCCTTCGGGGTATTCATCAATCTAGAAATGGTGATTTTGACATTCTTAATGCACAAACCATGACTTCTTTTTCTTTAGTTTTGAATTTATCAAAGGAAGATAATATATGTGAAATGATATAAAGTAAACATGGATCACAATCAAATACACTGATGAAAAATACAGTACATATCTATAATAAAATCATTCTAGAAGTCTGAATACCCTATACTTGTTCAATATTTAAAACATATAGTATACATAGATCATGGTAGGAAAGGGAAAATAGTCTTCGAATATCTTCATCCTATAAGTTCATTCATGGAAACTATGTGCTAATGAATGAAACATGTAATTTGGTTCTTAGGAAATAGTTCCTATATAAATATTGCCTCAATCATTTTAAAATATTATTGTATTTTCATAGCCTAATAATATACCAAATCAATTTCTAATAGGTTTAAATGTCTCAGATATCACTCAGTAAATATATCAGAAAAGAATATACATTTGTAGACATAGAGTTTTATCAGGTAATGAAAATAAGAAAATAATATATCAATCCAAAGAGATATAAAAATAAGTAGTAATTCAATTAACAATAATTTCTAAAATGATGAATTTTAATTAAATTTATATGGTCAGAAATCATTTTAAAATCTAAAAAGATACAAAACATTGATTTTAACAATTACTATCTTAATGTTTTATCTTATTAAAATGGGAATAATAATTTTCATGTTTAAATCAATATTAAAATTTTAAATTTTTATTTTAGATAGGTGATAACAAAAAATAATTCATGTTTATTGAATATGAAAATCAATAGACTCCCCCAATACACACACACACACAAATACACATAGAATGTTAATGTGTCTGCACTGTCCATGGAGTTATTGTGGGAGTAGTATAGCAAATAGAGCACCAAGAAAATGAAATAGTGGTAGATAACTTTACAATTTAGTTAATCGAGAGATCATTATACTAATTGGAATTCCATGAGGGAACATTATCGGTCTGTTTCTAATTCTGAGGAACCTATAAATTCGATTAGAAATCAATTACTTCACTGGATGAAACATTTTTCCACAGGATGAAAACATTGATAAGTATAATAATAGGATTATTCATAAGAAAATGAGATAAAGAAGACATTTTTATTCAAATGAGTTAAATTTTTACAATGAAGTTTTAAAGGGAAACCAAATGAAAACATAAATCACTGAAAAATCATCATACAGTAAAGGTATAAAAGAACTATGGGTAACCTCCCATAACGCTCTAACATCAATATGGTAAGCCATATGGAAGGACTAAAAAATAACTGAGTGGGATCCATTGGATTAGTTATTAATCTCATGTTTGTATCTACTATTGGAAGTATCCTCTGGGTCATGCGGTCTCTTGAGTATATTGATAACATCATGTGTATCATGTGCATGAATTAGTTGGGGGAGAATAGGAATCATTGATATAGGTGTCTACTGCTAGTCATGGATCTATATGGTTAGTTCCTGAAGTGGGTGTTCTATTTCTATGACCAACTAGGTCACCCTATATACTAGAACATGTGGTGGAATAGGTCTATGGACAACAATTGATGATACATAGAAGATAAAAAATCATTTTTAAAATTGAAATAAATTATAATCAGACCATGTGAGAACAATTTAATAAAAATTAAATATATATATATATAAACTATCTATACAATAATAAGGGAAAATACAGAGGAAAAAAATGAAAGGTCCAGTATTATGAAAAAAATTATAACTCCCCAAAATGAATGAAATGGCTGACTAAGAGCATTTCATAAGACCATGAATCGATTCCATTTTCATCCTGCCCACTCGAGGTGATGAAAGTTTTAGTTGTGGATTAATGTATGTTGAGGTAGAAGGAGTGGGTGTAACTGTGACATATGATAGAGTAGAAATGCTCCATACATGGGATAGAGTGGGTGGTGGAGAGGTATTGATGCGTAAATAGGTCATGGATCTGGTAGATGGGTCAAATAATGGTACCAATGTGGATGTATCATAGCCAGTCCCATTCCCCACTAGGTTTCCTCAGATAAATAAATATGATTGGTAGTAGGTTTAGTAATATATGGGGTCAATTTGAGGTGGGAAATGGTTGATGTGGTAATTGTAGAATTGGAGGTTCTAAAGAGGTGGGAGGTTGTGGGGTGGTGAACTCCAATAGCTCTACTAAAAGGTGATGTAGATGAGTGGATGTATTGCACATGTTCTCCCAAATGCACTACTATGTACCCCATATATCTATCTCATTGTGTTGGGTGGGTGGAGATATGGAATTTGAGGAGGTGGAGGTAGAAGGATGAGTGGGTGTTGAAGGTGTGTATGTGGTGGATGTATCAACTAGTGGGTCTCCTACTACCAGTGGTGTGACCTCATGCATTCTCAATTCCTAGTGGTGTTAATCATCATCATTCAGTAAAAGATTTATTTTATGTAGCATGATGAAGTCATTATCTCAATGGTTCTTAGGGATATAATAGGTAGGGATGTATCAAAAACATCATGGTGTTTTACCAAGTGAGTAATGAAGAATCTTCCCATCATAGTTTTTTGAGTCCTCTTCACATGATCCTTGTAGTAATTAGTGAACTATGAATCCTTTTTTATGGGTGGACTTCCCATGGCTACTATAAGAATGAGAAAATATACCTAGATGATACTGACATGCGACCCAGCCCTATCAAACCATCCTTGTGTCATATACTGATGTAGAATACCTAGATAGGAGCTCCACATCTATGCAGATTTTTTGATCCACAGGGTCCTGGGGTAACTGATGGTTTCAGGTAATCATCTCCAATAGACATTTTGAATCAGCATGGTTTGGATCCAGAAGTAGTGTAGGGAATCACTCTGAAGCGGAAAAAAATGGTGTATAGATGTTGAGGCCTATGCCAAAATCGATGAAAAAAATCATATTATACTGGGCACCTAGGATGAACTGAAGGCTAGAAATGGATATATCGAACATCAAGATAAACTCCATAAAAATATCATTATAGGTCTCCACATGAACATCGATAATGGAACCGACATAGAGTGTCTCCATGAGGTCAAGTATGACAATACTGAGGTTCATCCTTGGAAGGATAGGTACGTCCATGGTTTTGTTCTTATTCATCAGATTTTATTGCATCCTAATAAAGTTTACCATGTGTATTGGGATGGTAATGCATATTATAGGGAGTAGGTGGATGTTTTCATCACATGAGGAGTTCTTATATGTGGAGGAGTAATCAGGTTAGACATATGGTGCCACACTGGATGCTTCAGCAGGTACATGAAGTTTGGTAGGGATTTAATAAGTGGTTCCACATTCTTTCTTCTAAGGCGGTTTCTCATCAAAGTTGAACGATGAGTCGAAAGGATGAGCATTATTGGTTTGGGCCATCGAGGAAGGATAGAAGAGGTATGCATCATTGGTTGAGAGTAAGTGGGGTGTTGTGTTTGATGGTGGCTGATAGAATGATTGTGTAGAAGAGGGGTGGAGAGGGTGGAGGTTGCAGTGATGGAGGTGGAGAGGGAGGATGTTACAGGTGAGGTGTTATGGTGTTCGGGATGTAGGAGGAGTGATGTGATGGGTCCGGGTGTGAGGGAGGAAGGAAGAAGGTTGGGAGAAGGGGTGCGAGTATCAGGTCGCATACATAGGTTCATGACATATTTTTTTAAACAGTTCTAGTGATTTACACAGCATGTAATATGGGTTCATGTCAGGTAATATCTATTTTAAATCGTTTTTTGATAGAAAGAGTAAACACAATGTAATGAGGTTACAAAAAATGTATTTTAATTAAAAAAATTATCCCCTAACCTATTGTTCTTAGCTTGTTAGAAACTTTTATAAGGCTAGCCTAATCTAACTTAGTTAATGATGTCCTAGCCTGGGTTTCCTCAAAGTCATTGATTCCACTAACGTCAATAAGATGACATGATTTGGGATCAAATGAACATGAGGCTAATGACACATCCATATTGGAAGGATTATTAGAATATTTTCAGTATTTGACCATTCACCGTGGATGGTGGTCCACCCTCTCTCTAAATTTTGATGGTCCAATATGTAAAAACATGATGACCTCAGTGGGGCATAACCATTGGGATTTCATCTTGCATGGGAATAGTTTCAATCCTTAGTTAAATAAATGTGTGTTATTAACTTGTAAAAATATACACCTATTAATTCATTGATCAACAAATTTCATTTGATTTACCTTGTAGATAATTCTATTTCATAGGAATCCCAACTGATGTATTCTAATGCGGTTAACTAGGAATCCAAGATTATCTAGCATTAGGAAACTATAAATTCAGTTCAATAATCTCCCAAAACGAATGATTCATTAGTACAAATAGAAGATTACATGGTTTCCCATAAACCAGTCTCAACAGTGTTGTTATATTGGGCGTTTTTTATGCAGTATGTTATGACCATAGTGTATCATTCAACACTAGACTTCAGTAACTTCATCTTGTATTTACTAACTTTTCCAAAATATGCTTATTCTCACTATTTTCCAGTTCTACTTTCCCACATGTTTGTGAGTGGTAGGGAGTTCATGTATTGTATCTGGTTCCATATTTATCTAGAAATCCTATCATATCATGGATTATGAAATGTGTTCCCTGATCACTAAAGAGTAATCTTTGAAATTCAAATATTGCAAAGAAATTCTTTTTCAGAAATTTCATGACCACTTTTGTTGTGTCATTTGAAGTTGCTTCAACTTAAACCCATGTTGAGATGTAGTCAACACAAGAAAGAATGTAGGATTTTCTATTTGATTTTGGGAATTGTCCCATGAATTGTATGACCCAAATTTTAATGATTTATACTTCCATGATGGTAATTTTTGGTATCACATTACTGGTTCATATTTTTTCTATCTTGTGGAATCTATCAATGCTTTGGCAGAATTATCTCACATATTGGACTAGAATAATCTAGAAATGTCCACTTTGTAAAACATTGGATACTATTCCCTCAGTTTCATTATGTCCACTAGCTAGATACATATAACACATTTTGATTACATTTAGAATTCAAATTTTAGGGATGTAATATTAGTGCAATCCATCAGCACAACATTTGAAAAGTAATAGTTCATCCTTGTATAAATTTTTTTCCTTGTCCAATAATTGATTACATTATTGATATGAGACTTCTTGGTGAAGGAATCTCATGGAATGAAAATTTTCAATATCTAAAAACATATTTGATCCTTGAAACTAAAAAGAGTTTCATCTAGAAAATCTACATAAATGTAAGCCTCCTCATATTCTATGATGTATGATTGGGGAAGTCGGGAGAGATGGTCAATAATTAAATTTTATATTCCTTTTGTGTCCTTGATCAAACAGTTATAGAAAGAGGATCCACCATATTAGACTTGGTTTGGAATTCTTCTTATTCATCATGAATATTAGGGAAACATGATCAGTATGTATAATCACATTATACAAAACTAGATATAAATGGAATTTCTCATAGGCATATTAAATTACTAATAGTTATCTCTCTATAGTCATTTGGTCGACTCAACCATCACTAAGTGTGGGGATTATATATTAGTGGGAAAAAATATGTTGTCTAGTTGCTGTTCTAACACATCACCAACAACAAGGTCACTAGCATCGCACACTTACTCAAATCTATTATGCCAAATGTGATAAATGATTACTGTGGATGATATCTAGATTTTTTTCAACTTTTGAAATGTTTTCCGACATTCCTCTATGAATATGACATGGAATTATTTTGAAATTATGTTTTTTAATGAATGAAAATCATTTGATATGTATTTTACGTGCTATCTCTAATATCTCGAATGGCTCAAAAAGCTTGTTATAGCTTTTATTGTTGATGGTTTGGGTTAATACTTGATGACATTATTTTGGATTGACTGAATTATATGTCTTCTTTAGAAATTTTATTAATGAATACTTTTCAACATTGTCCTATAAATGGAAATTATTTATAATTTAGAATTGTTCATTTTTTCTTATTGTGTCGTAAGACTAATTCCAGATTTCTTAAACAGACCTCAAATGATATTTCATAGGCTAAGAATTAATCCATGAATATTTCTATGAATTATTTGGGCATGTCATGGAATATATTCATTATGAATCATTGAAACATTGCTGGAGCATTTCACATTCTGAATAAAATTTTCCTATAAGAAAATTTACCAAATACCCAAGTGAATTATGTTTTGGAAAATTAGAGGGGTCGACTACAATTTGGTTTCATTCTGAATATCAAGACAAGAAGAAATATAATTCATGTACTAAATTTAATTCCATCATTTGATCCATGGATTGTAATGGGAAATGTTCCTTTTTTCTGAATTTAGGCATCCATAATACATGTAGACTCTCCATCTCGTAATGTGTTATGTCTAAATCAACTATTTTTCATGAGTTATCTATATTGTGAGTCATCTGTTCATTGTAATATCTTGTAGGGGGCCTACCCATTCACTAACTGTCATGTAAAATAATAATCATTCATATAATAGATTCAATACTTTCATTTTAAATATTCCATTCATTGAAGGTGTGAGCCTCCTTTGAGGTTGTCATTTTTTCTTTTCAACTTCTTCATGTTGATACTTATGATTACATTCTGTGGGGTGCATTCCATTCATGTCTACCACTCCCCATGAAATAGGATACTTATGACTCCTTAAAACATAAACAATTTTTTTCTATTGTATCTCAGACAGGTGAGAGTTGATAATTACAGGTGGAGAGGTTGACCCAGTTTATTATGGGTACTTAAGAGTAATGGGTATAGGTTGTATTTCCATAATTGTTAGATGAATAATGGAGGGGATTAATGGTAAAATAGTATCCCTCGTGAGAGTTTAAAAAATCATACTTCCTCAAATTTCATTATTCTTCCTTCTACGAGAGTTACTCATCAATTTATTCTTCAATGTCCATGTAATCATCTCACTTTTGGATAAGAGAGATGGTGTTTCAATCAATATCCTCATTTGATTATTGGGAATCATTGACTAGGATGAACACTACCTATTCATTTCTAAATAAGAAGATTATACTTCCATGATTCACATCTATAAATCCCATTCGTATTGATATGAATATTCTTCCAAGAATAAAGGGGATGTCTCTATCTTAATCAATGTCCATAACTAGGTTTTCTCAAGAAATATGAATTTTATGACTTTAACTAATACATCATCAAGAATTACCCAATGGTACATTAATAACCAATCAGTGAGTTGTAGTGCTTCTATAGTTGTTTTGAATACTTGGAGTCTTAACATGAAGAATACAATAATTGGAATAAAGATGATGCTATATCTATTATCTCAATAAGATCTTCTAAAAATAAATTCTTCAATAACACAAGGAATTTAAAATCATCCCATATCTCTCATTTTGTGGGATTTTCTACTTCACAACAACATAGCATTATTTATTTAATGAGATGACCCCAATATGATCTAATTATCTTTTGATGGAAAAATATATCCTTGAATTTTTTTTCATAAATTATGATATCATAAATTTCTACTAAAAATATTTTGTTGATGTGTTATTTTTTGAATATTACCAATCACTTCATGTATTGTGACTCTTTTTGTCCTTATCAGGATCGTTTTAGGAAAGGATGAGGTGGCTAGTATAGTGGTGGGGAATAATAAACATGATCTTCTTTTCAATATTTTTGTAACTTTTAGCTGGTGATACTTTTTGAGGTGGGGTTTTAATATCATCTTCTACGAATTTTGGTTGTTTATTAGGGTCTTCAATATGTGTACAATATCTTCCACTTTATTGTTTAATATTCAATAACATAAAACTTCCCAACACTACCAAATTAGATTTTTCCCTTCAGTACATTTCTATATTACCAGGTAGGGTAACTATTAATCTATCATACAAAGTCCTTGTGATTTGACCCAATTGATGCTAAAATTTTCAAAAATATTCTCTTTGGCTGTAAAATCCCATTTCATGATTTTTCATTATATGATCTTATTTTTGAATGAATGTATCCATGCAGTTTTCCCAGTTACATTGTAGAGGATATGGTTTTTGCTGAGGTATATGATGAGAATGTTTTAATTGACCATGAACTCATTATGGGAAGGTTTTTTGTTGAATATGTTAGTGAGTTATTTCTAAGGGGTTTTTAGGTGGATACGCTGGTTTTCCTTGAATTAGAAATTGTTCTTGAGCAATTTTCTATAGAAAACATCTATGGATGTTTTGAGGTTTCTACTAAGCATTCCTCTACTAATAATATTTAAACCACTATTGAAAATGTGGGTTATGTTATTTATATTTGATGTAAATACAATCATGTTGGTATTCAACACGTGCCTTGCAATCTTGGTAAAGATGTATTCCACAAACATCTCACATTATTGTATATCCACTATGAGAGAATGAGGGGGTTATTGACTAGGAATTTGAAATGTTTTAATCTTCTTCATTATGACTTCAACATGAGCTACTAATCTGGTGTTTTAATCCACCTGGTGGATACTATGATGAAGTGTTCTATGATCACTTTTCTAAAGGGATGAAATTTTGGGAAATGTCATTAAATATATATCTTTCCGATTTTTGGGTTTTAGACAGTAGTCTTACATTATCGGTAGCATCGATGAATGTTTGTGTATAAGGATAGAGTCCTTGGTGGAATGTTTTTAATTGAATTCACATGTTTTTTCCATTGTGTGGACAATTCCTCATTATTTCCTTGAATTGGATCCATGCTTCCCGTGAATATTTTCCATCAGTTTGAGAAATGATCTAAATATTATTCCAGAGCATCCATGTTTGAATAAGTCAACAATATTTAACCAATAATTTCATGGAATGATCATATGATGTCATGATTGATTAAATATATTGATGTTTATGCTAGTATTTACCTCTGTCTCTTACCAAAAATGGGAATAAAGGGAGTCTAATATCACCTTAAGAGACTCATTGATTGTGAAAGATATCACAAAATTATAGGAAGTTGGAGATGTGCTCAAGAGGATATGCTCTCTGAATTTCACTAAATTTCCCCATATTCTGGGTCATATGCATGACTCCTGGATTGATTTCGAAGGTATTATATTTGATGGAGTGAAAAACGATTCTCAGAGTATCCCCATGGATAGATGGATGGACATAATCCATGATTGGTCTTTCTTGATGCATCATGTTCTCTCATGGAATAATTTGTTGTAAGTTATGAGGGTTTGGTGGGGTGGGTCCCACATGATGATTATGTTCCACCATTGGGGATTAGTAACATGGAGAAACATTCCTTTTGATCTTGGTATCGATGGTTAAATGTTCATTTTTCTGAATGTTCATCGAATGAGGCGATTCACATTGGTACCTACACTATTCTGCGTAATAGGGATGCAAGGGTGTCTTGAAAGGAAAGAAAAATGAAAAGGGTCTGGGAAATGTAATCCCAAGTCATTTGATAGAGGCTTCTAAAGAACCACCCTACGTCCCTGGGAATGGTGAAAAAATTTATGCTCTCTCATGTGTCATTGAATTCGTGCAGGTTGTGGTAAGATTATCATTTTTATGTTTTTCTCAAACTTCATTTTATACAATGTGTCTTATAGTGAAATTATGAAGTCAATCCCATGGGGAAAATAATCATATCTTGAGAGTCAATGGATAAATAACATTTAGGGTAGGATTCAATTCATGTTTTATTTAGTTTGGTAAATATTTGATCAATGGTAGTTTATGGATGCTTCAATAATGAGGGAGGGGTCAGTATAAATTTCATGTATCTATACAAAAAAAAAGATTTTTAAATTTATTTTGGTGGGATCCTAAGTTTTAGGCTGCAATGTAAGTGGAGGTTGCTAGTTGACTATGGTTAGATCATAATTCCTTACTTATGATGTTATCTATTACCTGAAAGTGAAATAGTAACAACCAGGGTTCATTAAGCTTTGCTTCATGATAAGAACGTATGTTAGGCTACTGATCATAGCCTAATCATATCCAATCAAGATAGGGTCCTTCACTTGATTATCCCATGGTTAAGAATGTTCAATTGAATTTAGTATGCATTGAGGTTTTTTGTATTTATTTTATAATATTTGGTTTATCAAGTTAACAATTAATGAGTTTATTAAATTTTAGATACACCTACTCTTGACCCCTTCCCTGGGAGGTTTTAGCTACTCATTGTAGGTAGATATAACTAAATAATTAAATCCATTATTGACATGATAATAATGATTCAAATTAAAAAAATTTGTAATCATGAAATTAATTTAGATTAATTAAATGGGTTGAAGATGGAATCAGGATTGTTGAATTTTAAATCCCAATATAATTAAATACAAACCTGAGAATGAAAGTGGGAAAGAACCCACAATACTTCTTAGACGATTAATGAATGAAGGAGACGATTTTATAAAGGGGTGAAGGTGATGTTGAAAAAAATAAATGATTATTATGTATTAAAAATATGTAAAAAATGAATAATTTTATTATTTATAGTTGGTGAAACAAATAGAGGACAATAAGAGGTGTAAAATGACTAAAATATTTTTCTTGGGAGTTTCTTTGGCTTTTTGAGTCTAGCTCTCCCTGAAATGTGCTGACCTGGTACTTTATTAATAGAAAAAA
The DNA here is from genome assembly GCA_963277665.1 of Viscum album. Classification (NCBI taxonomy): domain Eukaryota; kingdom Viridiplantae; phylum Streptophyta; class Magnoliopsida; order Santalales; family Viscaceae; genus Viscum; species Viscum album. Next base: position 407,938,639 of record OY728153.1, on the reverse strand, counting down.
ATTATAAAACACATAATGAGATTCCCATTGTATAATATTCAATATGTGTGAATCTATAGGGCTTCCATATTGATATATATATATCATGAATATCTCGTTTGATGTTTGAAATTTTGACCTCTCTCACAACGTGACTCCTTATCTCATGGCATGTAACTTCTTTCCAGTTGTATGTTTTGAGACGATTTCTCATTAAAGTGGTTCAAAATGTGTATCTTCATCTCACATCCAATAAATGTATATTCCTCTCTTGAACATCATGAAATTAGTCATGAAATGTTTTATGATGTCTGGAATCTCACGAGACACTATTTCACAATGTGAACTTAGGTGTCACGATCTGTAATAGGCAAATCATCACTTTTCTCCATTTGTTCTGTTGCAACCTTGGGAACATATTTCCTGAACAATTGAGCACAATCCATGTTCATTATAGAATATATTATTGAAAATTATTAATTTAATGAAAATAATAAATATATATGATAATGACTTATCAAATTCTCCCACACTATAACAATTTCATGTATTTAAGAAAGATCTCAATTGTGATATAAAAAATATAATAATTTTTTAAAATAGGAAACATTATTAATGTATATGAAAATAAAACTATGTGTATGTAGAAAATATTAGTCTCCAGAATCAACCATGAATAGAAAATCATTCTAGCCTCCTTTCTCAGTTCTTTAAACGAATTATAATCTGCTAATTACAATATATTAATTGTTCCATAAGTTATTTACAGATTTTCAATATACCTCAAAATTAATTTTATCTCATCACTCAGGGTAAAACTAAATTATAATTATTCTCAAACCCCGAGTACATGTTCTTAACCAATGGATTTCATTGGTCCTAAAATCACCACTTTGTAAATACAAGTAAAAATTATTCATGAGGACTTTGAAAATTAGAATAAAATGACTCTAAGGCTATGGGTAGGTGAGTAAAAAGTGAAAATAAATCTCAAAAGGATGGAAACTCTGACATACAATGCATGAATGTCGAGATAAGTGTAATTAAACGAATCATCCAAGATAATGAAGTATAATATCTCTACAGCTCAGGTTTGATCTCTGTATATATCAAGTAAAGTCCAATGAGTATCGAGTTCCTGAAATTTTTCTATTTTATATTACTTTTTTTGAAATCCATGTTTAGGACCAAACTCAATTCCATCCCCTAAACACATATGATGCTTTAGGGGATTCATAGTTCTATAAAAGGTTATTTTTAAACATTCTAATACAAAACCCATGCTATCTTTTTAATTTATTTTGAATTTTTCAGAGGAATGGATTAAAGGTGAAATGATAGAAATTATAAATGGATACCAACCAAATAATATGATGGGAAACACATTACATTTCTTTAATAAAATCATCCCAGCCATCAAAATTCCTCCCCCATACATGTTCAATAGTAAAATGTTGCAGTATATAACGATAAGGGTTGGAAAGGGAAAAACATCTCGGAATAGATTCATTGTATATTTTAATTCATGGAAATAATAAGATAATGATTGAATGATGTAATTTATTTCTCAATAAATAGTGTCTCATTAATTATTTTCAAAATCATTTTAAAATTTTACTTATTCATTCAAAGACTCAGTAAGATATCAATGCATGTTTTGATATGTTTATGTGTACCATGTATTACTCATGAAATATATTTAGAAATGAATATGTAATTCTAGGATTAACTTACACTTAGTTATTGAAAATAATAAATTAAACCTTCAATCAAAATGTCTATAAAACTATGTAATAAATCAATTAACCATAAAATGAAAAATATTTAATTCTACATAAATTTTTGAGATCATAAATGATTTTAAAATATATATAAGGACATAAGATTGTTTCTAACAATTATAATCATAAATTTTCTTTTATTTTAATGGGATTTGTATTTCTGCAGTTTAAAGAAATATTACCATTTGAAAAATTTCTCTTATACAAGTTAAATCAGAAAATCAGTCTTCTGTATTAGAATTGAGAATCATGAGAGCCCCCACAACACATATTGAGGGTGACAGTTTTCACATGGTCCATGGAGCTATTATGGTATTTTTATATCAAATAAATCTTATAAAAATGATATACCCGTTTATATATAGATAATCGAGGAAATTGAGAGATCCTTGTAACAATTATCAAGCCATAAAGGAAATCGGCCTCATTGATGCTAATTTTGGCAAACATGAAAAATAGATTAGAAAACAATTACAGCATAGACGAAACATTATTCCATGGGTTTAAAACATTAATAAGAATGAATATAGGAAGGTTCCTAGGAAAATGAGAAAAGCTATTAATTTTTATTCAAAAGTTTTATATTTTTATTGTGAAGTAATAAATGGAATAAATGATAATAGAAAAGAATCGATAAGGACCACATATTCTAGGAAACAATGAATTGTGGGTTACCTCCCATAAACAACTAACATCAACATCCTCAACTAGATGGATGGACTAAAACATCATATAGTGGGGTCCATCAGCTAAGTTACACCTCTGGCGTTTGCAGCTATATTTGCCAGTATCCTCCATCTCATGTGGTTTAATGACCAGATTTGTAACTTCAAATTCATCATGAGAATGATTCTATATGGGTATGAATGGAATCATTTCTATATGTGGAAGATGTTGGGAATGGATCTCTATTGATAGTTCTTGACGTTGACATTCTATTTCTACAACATATATAGTCACCCATTAGACTAGAACATAAGGTGGATTGGATCCACATACAAATATAGATAATACATAGGATATAGATATTTATTTTCACAAATTGTAATAAATGAAAATAAAGCTATGTAATAAGGATACAAAAATCAATTTCCATATATATAAAAATAATAAGTACATAATTGATGGAAAATAAAGAGGAATAAAATAAATTAGAAGCCCTATCAAAAAAATCTAATGCCCAAAATAGATCTAAATGACTAACTATGATTATTAATCATGACAAAAAATCTCTTCCATCTCAACCTGCAAGTTGGCGGTGATGAATGATGTTGGTTTGGATCAATATCTATGGCGGTAGAATAACCGGGTGGATCAGTGATAGATAATGGAGTAGTAGTGATGGATACATGGGATGAAGTTCATGGTTGAGAGGTTTGAATATGTAAAGAGGCCATGGGTATGGTATTTTTATTGATTAATTGTACCTATGTGGATGTATCAATGGAAAACCCCCTTATCGGCTCAGCGTGTTCAACTAAATACTTATGCTGGGAAGCATGGTCAGTATGATCTGGGGGAAGGTAGCAGTGGGATATGGGTGATGTGGGAATTATAGTAGACGATGGGTCGTCCAAATCTTCTTATGGTAGGGTGGTTAACTCTAAGAGATTTATGAACTGGAGATGAATATGGGAATAAAATTTACAAATGTTGACCAGGAGGAACTCCTGTGTAGCCCAAATCTCTATGTTGGTGGGATGGGTGGGTAGAGGTATGGAAGATTAGGTTGTAGTGGTTGGAGTAAGAGTGGGTGGTGTAGGTAATGAAGTAGTGGATGGATCAACTAGTCAGACTCTTGTTTATAGCAGTGCGACCTCATGCACGTACGGTGCCCAGTTGTATAAATTATCGTAATTCAATAGAAGCTTCATTTTATGAAGCATGACGAAATCAATAATATCAATGGGTCACAAGTTTTTAGGAGGAAGGAATGTATCAAAAACATCGAGGTGATGGGATATGTGAGTAATGATGGATCCTACCATCAGAGTACCTTCAGTCCTCTACACATGTGCCTTGTATTAATTAGTGATTCCTATAGCAATGTTGACGGGTGGACCGCCCATGACATCTGTAAGAATAATAATATCTACATGGACGACACTGCCATGTTACTTAGCCCTGGAGAACCATCCATATTTCATATGTTCTGGCATTATCCTAGAGATTCACTACAAATCAAGGTATATTTTTTGATTTGTGAGTTGTGGGGTAATTGAGGTTCTTAGGAAATCATATCCAATAGACTTTGAAAATTATCTCATGGTGGATCTAGTTGAAGTGTATGGAAAAACAATAACTCATAAAGATATTCTATATATATGTTGAGGACTTTGAATAACTTCTTGAAGTAATGTACATGAGGCCTTCCACCCAGGAATAACTGAAGGCTATCAGTTGATATCTAAAAAATCAACATAAACTCCAAAAAAATAACCTTATAGGTCTCCTCACAAACATATAAAACCACGCCGACACGTAGTGTCTGTTGGAGGTCGAGGACATCATCTATGTTGTTTATCCTATCTAGGATAGCTATGTATAAGGTTTTGTACCTACGTATCAGGTTTTTCTACTCCCTAGGGAGGCCACCCTGGTGCATCAAACAGTAAAATCATAAGACAAGGTGAAAGTGGAGGTTTTGGTCACTTGAATAGTCGTAGATAGTGGAGGAGCAGTCTGGTTGGGAATCTGGTGTAACATGATTTACTATATGCAGTGTAGAAGTTATGATATGGGTGTAAGAGGTGGATCCACATGGATTCTTCAAAGGAAGATTATTGTCACAGCCGGGCAATGAGTCTAAATTTTCTGAATTCTGTTTTTGGGCCATCAATGATGTAGGGGGTTTATCGATGGTTGAGAGGGATATGGGTGGTGTAATATATGGTGAGAGATAGAGGGAGTGTGTGGAGAAAGAGGTGTAGAGGGGGGAGGTTTCTGTGATGGAGGTTGATAGGGAGGTGATTAAGGGTGAGGTGTGTGGGTCCTCATGAGGTAGTATGAGGATGGTGAGGTGTCATGGGTGTGCGAGGGGGGGGGGGGGGTGGTAGACATTTAAGATAATGTGGTTCATGTATCAGGTCATGAACATAGGTTGATGGTCTATTCTATAAAAATTTACAAAATTAGTTACATGAAGTGTAACATGGGATCAAAACATGTAATGATAATTTTAAAAAGATTTTTGATAGAAATATTTTACACCATGTAATTGGGTTACATGACGTGTAATTCAATTTTTTTGAAAAACAATCTACGTTATCCCCAAACCTCTAGAGCTTATATTATCTAAAACCATTCTATGGTGAGCCTAATCTAACATATGCTAAGTTGTACTACCATGGGTTTCCTCCTAGTCAGTGCTTCTTTTATTGTTATTAGATTGACTTAATTTGGGCTCAAATGAACTTGTGGATGATGACACAACCTTTTTGGAAGGTTTCTTGGATGATTTTAAGTTATTTACCATTCATCTTGAATGATGACCCACCCTCCCTCTGAATTTTGATGGTCCCATAAATAAAAACATGAATGACCTCAAAGGGATCTGACCATCGAGATTTTAGATTACTAGGGAATAGTATCAATCTTGAGTTTAATTAAAGGACCACATTACCTGGTACAAAGATAAGACGAAAAATGTGTTTACCTTTCCATATAATTGTTCATTTCTTATTAATCATGTAATTGTCACAAGCATATCTCCTAATCAATTATAATTAAGTTAACTGTAACATTCATGCTTCTCCATCCTTCTCAGAATCTAAATGTTCCTTCTTCATCACTCAAAGCAAACTATGACCCAATTCAATAAGAAGATGACATGGTTTCAAATTGTTATGCCCCGACCCCAGTAACCTCGAGTCGGTTCATTATTAAATAAAATTGGCATGATAAAAGGAATCATGTACCAAAATACTGATCAGTTTAGTAGCCTTAGAAGTACTAGATACATACATATGTTTCAAATTACATCATGAGATAAAAAAACAGAAGAAAAAAAATTGTCCACCTTTGTACACAGTTATATACCTTATCCTATTCCTGATGGTCAATCATAAAATATTTTTTCACATCCTGGGGAAAAAAATAAAACATATAAAGTTGTGATCTTAGATTCTCAGTAAAGATAACAATATAGCGGAAACATTCATAAATAAGTATAAACATTTACAAAAATGTATATGACTACAACATAAACCATTTAAAATTAAAATTAAGAATAATATAAAAAATAGAAATCAAATAATATCATTTAATTATTTAGATGTATATTCTACTAGTCTAATAATCACATGAAATATCAATAGCCAATTTCATAATAATGGAATGCATAATGCCGGAAATCATAAGTACAAAGTCATGGCCTCGTACCAAGACTCCAAATAATATTTTTTAAATAAATTTTTCCAAGACACTAGTTTGTCTCATGTGACTTACCGATTCATCTATGAGCTATAGTGGGCTCCACCCTTCACTTACTAAGTCCAATGCATTCCTCATAAGAAATGGTTGAAATATAAAATAAACAATCGTATTAAAACTAACATATGAAATGTTAATACTTTAAAAATAAACAATGAACTGTATAAAAATTAAAAATCCACAGTAAAACATATCACAAAACATTTAATAGAATATGGAAGAATGTATCATAACAAATCCACTTCAAATATGTGTAAAATCCTTCAAAGGATGTTGACATTTATGAAATCAATAAAATTTGAGAGAAATGTATCTTTCAATTTTGAAATAATTTAAAATTCACATAATTATAAAAGAAAACACTTATTTTGAAAATATTCATATAATCTAGTAAGGGAAGCATTAAAGATGCTATAACATTGGAAAATAGCCGCACCCACCATATAAGTTAAAAAACATTCTTACATTATTTCATAAAAAAGGTCATAAAGTACCATGTTTGGAAAACGATGGAAACATTCCTCTAATTTTTTTTATAAAAATAAAAAGAAGGGTATAAATGACTTTAAACCATATTTTAGGAAATAGTAATTTGTTTGAAGTAAATTTTTAAGAAACATGAATTTCGATTATAAAGAAGTCCCTGTAGATACATACATATAAACAACCTTTAAAAAATAAGGAGATTGTAAAATTAACCCTTACCTTATACATTTCCTTGGTCCAGGGAATGATAACATCATGTATAGTAGTTATATGATAATTATTAAATTATCCAATAACTATATATATAAATATGATATCATATATGATCATCTAATTTTGTTTTGTTAATAATATTTCAACAGTATCATCATTTTGGGTATTAACTGGTTAGTTTTCCTCTATATGCCTGGTTATGTAAGTCATGTTTTATATGGATAGGATATACTTGATTTATATCCAGAATGATATTATGTTCTTAAATATAATTTTTAATCATAAATTGAAAATTATTCTTGAATGGTTATGATCAGGAATTAATTTCAGCGGGTTCGTGGAGACGGTAATCCGTACATATGCACAAGCGACAATATCATTCTATTGATGGTGAAATAGTATTTAATTGGATGGTATATCATATATAAAGAATCATTGATAGGTTTTATTTATTATTTAAATCATTTATACCCATTATTATACACATCCAAATAATGAAGTGTTTGAATAACAAACTACACCACAACGTGGAGACGGTAAGTCGTAGGTACACACCTATGGTGACTTTTCAATAATATGATGGATAGAATAATGATTATGGTTGTACCATATTTATAATAATAACACAATATTCATAAGTTAATGGAGTTTTTATTTTGTTATGAAAACAACATTTAAAGAGGAAGTGGAAGGAAAAAATAACTTTTAAAGAGGTGGTGAAATTATTACCTCTTCTTCGGGTGTTTCTTTTTGAGTTGATCAAATGGGATCCATAGGTTGGATTTATGTTCAATGTAAGGCCTAGAGGTCGATGTAAGGGTAGTTGGGAGGATATTTGAGTTGGGTTTTTCTGAGAAAAATGTCTTTGGAGGTGTTATCTTGAGAGAATGAGAAATTCCCTTATATAAGAGAGGTGGGGGTCACTTTTGGAAAAGATTGAAATATTATATTGTTATACAATAATATTTGGTTTATAATGGCTCAAAAATGATTTATTTAGAGGATAAGGTGGGTTGGGATTAAAAAAACTCAACCAATAGGTTTTAGACTAGTTTAGGTGATCATATTGACCTTATCTTTTAGATTTAACTCTAAATTAAATAGTTTTACATTTACCGTGTATTCTTTTATTATTATAATAAATGGTTAACAAACATACTATAAAAATCTAATAGAACCCCAAGTGTTTCATTATTAATATGTATAACCTTATCTAAGTACTTTGTAAGAACCTTATATTTTTAGTAATTTTATATCAATTAATAATATTGTATTTGTTTTAAAAGAAGAATTATGTGAATTTTGACACTATTTGGTATTTTTTGTGAAAGACATGATAACATGATTACATCAAATAAAATTACATTATTCAACCCTAAAAATTCATATTATCCTAGAAATTTAGTATAATTCACAAGAAGTCTCAATTTTCATTTATTTGGATGTTTTTAATATCAGTTATTTTAATCTTTTATGTATATGGTAATTACATGCATGTTCATTGTGTCATTACTAAATGTAATTATTTGATTTCTATAAATTATAAATAAAATAATATTATGTAGGAAATATTTATAACTTTATAATTTATATTTATATAATAATTTATATTATGCGTAACCCTATATTTAAAATGGTTTGGTTATTAAACAATGATTATAACACTTTTAACTCTTCTTTAAATAAAATATAATAAATGTCCTAATCTAATTCAAGTGTAAATAAGAGGATCATATTTTATTCCTAAGGTTTCTTTGGGTCAAAATACACATATCCAATAGAATTATAACATGTGTTAGGGTAATTATAATATCATTTGTACCTTTAATTACCCTATTTACTTTTAATAGTGGTAAATACAAGTCAAATGTTAATATTAAACAAAAAATATTATCATCATATTGAACCAAATTTTATATACTGATGTCAACTATGTCTCTCAGATTTTTGAAATTCAATTCAAAGATGTGGTAAAATTACATTTTATTTAAATTTGCAAATGTTCCTAGTAGGTGGGTAAAAGATGGTAGAAAGTTCAATAAAAATTTATTTATTTAAACATATGAAAAAATGACTGAAATTAATTACATTGAAATTATATATGTATTAGGTATCTATTTTTACCTAATATAAATTTAAATAAAAATCTAATTATTTATATAAAAAGTCTGTTTGAAACAATAACATAGTGTTTTTCACTATTTATCAAAAAATTGAATGTTTTGAGATAAATACCACAAATTAAGCCTAAGATAATTTTGATATTCCGAATCCAAAAATAAAGTCCATTTTGAAAAATAAAATTTATATAATATAAAAACGTGGGTATTACTGTTCATACCAGCTAGTTTGATTGGATGTGGTGTGTTAAAACTCCATGTTTTGTACGACGCAAGCTATTGAGTTATTCAAAGGGAAACATACCATTGAAGTTTTGGGTGGTACACCAATAAACAAGTATGAATGGTTTTATACTTTTGGTAATTTTTTTATCATATGGTATACCCATAGTGAATAATCCATCTCTAGACTCCAGTCACTTCATCTTGTATTTACACTATTTTCCAAAATATTGTCCATCTCTCTATTTGGAAGTTCTACTTAACAACATGTTGGGGGTGGTAGGGGGTTCTTGTATTGTATATGATACCTTATTTCTATATAAATTTTTAAAAATCTTGTTTTGTGGAATTTTTTCCTTGGTTACTAATGATAAAATTTGAAATCACCATCTTTCAAACACATTTTTTTCAGAATGTTCATGACCAATGTGTTTGTTTCATGTGAAGTGGCTTTAACTAAAACCCATTTCGAGATGTAGTCAATTCCAACCATAATGTTTGATTTTTTATATATAGTGTGGAATGATCCTTTTAATTATATGACCCAATCATCGAATACTGTGACTCCCAAAATTGGATTTTGTGGAATCTCATTCTTTTTTCTAATGCTTCCATTCCACATAAATCTATAACATTTTTTGAAGAATTACCTCGCGTATTAGTGTTGTCTGAGCCATGATATGATACATTGTATACATTTTTTGTACTATGTGATCAGGTCCATGATGCCCTCCATCTAGTGAGGTATGAAACATGTCAATTACATTTAATAATTCTATTTTAGGGTTTAAACTTTGGAGCAATCCATCTGAAAAATGATTGAACAGTAATGGTTCATCCTAGTAGAAATGTTTTTTCTTCTGCTAAAAATATATTCTTTTATTGATATGTGAGGTTGTGGTGGAATAATACAATGGGAAAATAATTTGAAATATCCATAAACCATGGTTAAACCTTGATTCTAAAAAGGGTATCATCTAGAAATTATAATTTAATGCCAGATTCCTCTTATTTCATTATGAATTATAGGTGATTTCTTGATAGATTTCCATTTACAACATTTTATATTCCTTTAATGTCCTTGATTATACTCTCAAACACTTTTTTTAATATTATTCATAGTATTAGCCTTGTTTTGGAACAATTCTTGATCATCAAGTATCTTAGGGTAACATGATCAATATGTACAACCACTCGGGACCAAACCAGTGAGGGAAAAAATTCTAAACGAAATATAAAATGTTTAAGAGTTCGTTATCTATAGTCATATTGATGACTTGAGCTTAACTATGATTGTGTATTATATAATACATGAGAAAAATATGTTGAAAATTATTTTTCCTAACACATTAGAAAAACCAAGGTCTCTAGCATCACACATTATATCAAAAATTTTTATCCAAGTTTGGTAAAATAATAATTGGGGCTGCTATCATGCATATTTTCAGTTTTTGAAATGCATGATGAAATTCCTCAATGAATTAAAAATTTTATTATTTTGGTAATAAGTGAATCATTTTATGGGAAAAAAATTTAAATGTATATTATAAATTGTATATAAAATCTAGCATGACATAGATATCTTTATATACACTTTATTGTTGAAGGTTAAGGAAAATCCATGACGAATTTTACTTTTTCAGGATCAAATTCTATTCCTTCGATTGAGATTTTTTTCCTATGTAATATTCCTCTCTAGAACATAAAATATCATTTTTTTATATTCTATACTAGAAATTATTTTTCATATCATTGAAAAACTAATTCACTAGTGTGTAAGTATCCCTCAAATGATATTCCATAGACTAAGAATTCATCCATGAATTTTTCATGTAATTAATTTGTCCATGTCATAGAATATATAATTTATTCATCTATGAAATGTTGCTGGAGTATTTTACATTCTGAATGACATTTTCCACTAGGAAAATTATAATAAATGGGCATGTGAGTACAGTTTTTGGGTAATCAGTGGGGTCTACTGCAATTTTCTTTTATCCTAAACATAAATCCAAGAAGAAATAAAGTTTATGTCCATTGAGTCTTTCCTGCATTGTTCTATGAATGGTAAGGGAAAATTATATATTTTTTTCTTATGATTTGCATCTTTAATCTACACAAACTCTATATCTGGTAATGTTTCGTGTTAAAAAAATTCATTTTCATCATTTCTCTCTACTATGAGTCCTTATTTCATAGGTACAACTGTTAAAGGGATTTCCCATTCACTATCTGACATAGAAATGATTATTTTATCATCCAAGAGTTTCAGCACATGTTTTTGAAAACATCCTTCATCGGGAGTGTGAGCCTCCATTAATGATGTAATTTTGGCTTGGCATCTTATTCAAGTAGAATCTTGTATGTTCATTTTGTAGGATTTTTTCCTTTGATGACTTCCACTACCAAGGAAATTGAATGCTTTTATATCATCAAAACATCAACAAATCTTTTCACTTGTAATTGAGACAATTCAGAGTTGATAATTTCAATCAGAGAGGGTGAAACTCTTCTGTATGAGTATATTAGAGTGTTGGGTAGAGGTTCTAGTTCCGTATTTTATATTTGAATGATGGTGGAATAAAAGTTGTAATTTAATCCCTCTTAAGAGGTTCAATGACGATCAATTCATAAAAATTGTACTCTTATTCCTTATCCAATAGTAAATCATCACTTTCTTCTTCAATGGACATGTACTCATCCAATTTTTAAGTAAGATAGATGGTGTTTCAATCAACAACATCATCTGATTGTTGGGAATCTATGACCAGGATGAAAACTACCTATTCTTATCCAACTCAATAGATCATAAGTCTTTGATTCATATATATCAAATCCCTTCCATTTTCTAGTAATGTTCTTCCATGTATAATGTAGACATCACCTTCTTCTTCCATCTAAAGAGATATGAAATCTGTTGTTAAAATGAATTTCCTAAATTTTTCTAATACTTAATCATTAATTTCTTAGGGGTACATCACTTATATTTTAGTGAGTTTTAATGTTTCACAAATTATTTTGAATTCCTATAGATTTACCTTGAATAATTCCCTAATTAGCCTTAAGCTGATGTTGGATCCAATATCAAACAGTGATATTACCAACTGGCATTCTCCAATAGCACTAAGAATTGAAAAACATCAAATATCTCCAATTTTTTGTGGTGTTTTATATTTTAGAACAACATATCATTATTCCTTTAAGGCTATGTCCTCAATATATTCTATTTTATTTTTAATTCAAAGAAGATCCTTGAAAATTTTTCCATAAATGGTCATATGGGAAATTACTTCTACAAATAGTATGTTGATATGATGTTTCCGGATCATTTCTATAAACATCTTGTATTGTTATTCATTAGACCATTTATATCTTTTTTTTGGAAAAGTAAGAGGTTTCATTAATGGTGGTGAGACAACATAAAATGTTCTATCGGTTTCTCATGATTTTGTTCACTTTCAGCAGGTGATACATCTGGAGGTGTGTTTATATAAACTTATTCTTCTAGAAGTTGTTGTTTCTTAGGAACCTCATGTTGAATTTCATATATTACACTTGTTAGTTGAAATTTCAATATCTTTCGACTTCTCATCGATACCTATTTAGATTCCTTCCTTGGGCATTTTTCTGTATTGGTAGGTTTGATTTCATGTAATCTATCAAAAAATGGAATTGAGATTGGAACCATTTTAACTTCAATATTCCACAAAGAATATCTTTGGATTTTAATTTTTCTTTCTAATGTTATCATTATCAGATATTATTTTTTATCTAAAATATCTTGGAGTTTTTCCAGGTTACTTTGAGGGGGAGAAGGATCTTAATGATGTCTAGGATAATCATGTTGGAATTTCTATTGATTACTTTTGTGGGAACGGTTGGTGTTACATCAGTTGTAGATGTATGAGAACTGGGTTTATAGGTGGATATCCTATTGTTACTTCATTCTAAAAATTATTCTTTACCACCTCATTGTTTAATTTATACTTAGTTGTTCTGAGGTTACTACAGAGCAGGCCTCTGCTGATAATATGGTTGATTTTGTTGAAAATGTGGGTTTTGATGACTGTAATTGATGTAATTACAATACCACTATTCTTCAAAATCTAAAATTCAATATTATTAATGATGTGGTGCACCACACATATTATATGATTATATATCTTCTATTAGAGATGTAGGGTGTTTTGAAGTAGGCATTTGAAATGATTCGAGCGTGTTTGTGAGTGCATTAAATTGTAGTTCTAATCTTGTGTTTTCAGCCACCTGGTAGATACCATGTTGAGATGGTCTATGATCACATTTCCATGTGATATAAAAATGATAAATTTCATCATGAATAGATCTTCCAGATTCCAAGGATTTAAACATTAGTTCCTCATCAGTGACAGTCTCGAAAATTGTTGGTGTGGATGGCTCAAGTCCATTGTAGAATGTTTCTAACTGAATCCACATGTCCATTCCTTGGTCTAGAAACCACTTCATTAGCTTCTTGAATAGTTCCTATGGTTCCAATGTTGATTATTCATCTCTTTGAGTAGTGTTAAAAATATAGTTTTAGATAATCTATGTCTAAATCAGTGGATAATATTTATTCGTGAACTTATTGGAATGATATACTAAAGTTGTGATTGATTCAGGAGATTGATTTTAAATATAGTCCTTAGATCAGTCAATTAATGGAAATGGGAAGACACTGAGTCGAATTATGTCTAAAGAGACTCCATGGTTGCGAATGGTATCCCAAACTTCCATGAAATTAGAGTTGTTTTCATGAGGATCTTTTCTCGGATGTCCACATAATTTCCTCATGTTCTGGATCATATGAATGATTACATGTTTGATTTTGAATGTATGATATTAGATAGGGGGATGAACAATGCTAAGAGTGGAACTATGGATTAATGGCATGACATAATCCATTATGGAACATTTTTTATGCATCACATCCTCACCATGAATATTTTTTTGTATGTTTTATAGGTTCTAAAGGTTGGGTCCCACTTGATTATTTTGTTTGTCCATTGTGGAATGGAAATTTCCATAAATATATGTTTTTATCTCATGATCGATGGTTTAAGGATTGTTTGTATCAAGGTTCTCTAAACAAGTTGAAAGACCCTGGAACATTAACTATTCAACAAAATACGGATGGAAGGGAATATTTAAAGAAAATAATAAGGAATTGGGATCAGGGAAAGGTAATACCAGATCATTCTCAAGAGGCATTGGAATCCCAACGTTGCCTCCCCCACAATAGTACCAAAAGTTGACATTCCCAATAACATCATGGAAATCAATTCGGTTGCAGTAAGATTATTATTTTTAAGGATTTATTAAACTACACTTTCTACAAGGTGTAGTATAGTGAAATTATGAGGTCAATCCTATGAGGACTGTAACTGACTTATGAGACTCAATGAATCAAGACCCATTACATACGAGTCCTTCATATTTTTTATAATTTATGGATGTAATAAATCTATGCGGGTTAATGTTTTTTAATAATGATAGAAGGATTGGTGACATTTTGAGGTATTTTTAGAAAAGGTGATCTTTAACATTAACTAGGTGGGATCCTATTGTCTAGGATGTGAAGAAAGCAGAGGTTTCTAGTTTCCAATAGTCAAATCAACTAGATCGACCAAATTTGATAACTATTCCTTGATTGGAAATAGAAACAACCAGGGGCATTAAGATTGCATTCAATAGAGTAATGTATTTTCTGTTATTGATCATAGCCTAATCTACTCCAATCAAGAGAGGGTCCTTCACATGATTATCCCATGGATAGGGTTGTTTATTTTAATTTAATATTCATTTATTGTTTATCCTGATTACTAATTATTATGATTACAAGTTAAGAATTTAATATTTTTTTAATGTTCAAATACACCTTCTATCGACTGCTACACTAGGTAGTTTTATCCAATCATGGATTATTTAGATAAATAACTATTTTAAAACATGTTTTAGATGATAAGAATAATTTAATATAAACAGTTTTCAATAATGAAATTATTTTAGAGTCACTTAAGGGGATGAAAATGCAATCGGGTTCGAAGAATTATAAATCACAATGCAATAATACATATACATGGAATGAAAGTTGTAATGAATGCACAAAACATCTTCTATGTTTGATGAAAAAAGGTGATCATGTGAAAAGGTGTTGAGGGAGAATATAAAAACAATAAAATATTGTTTTTTATTAAAATGTATGGAAGAGAAATATAAATTTATATTTTAGATTTTGGGAAACAAATAGGGAATAATGAGTGGAAATAAGAGATGAAAATCTTCTATATATATGATTATTTTTCATTTTGGTTCTAGATCTCTATCAATTCCACTAGCTTGGTCTATTATTTATAGATGAAAATTTTCATGATGTGTATTAATATTCAGCTCATGTATTTTTTAATCTATGTAAATCTCCATCGCATCCGTATTTAGGCTTATATTTCACATATCTCATCTGTGGTTTGAATGTTTGAAAACATTCATGAGGTGACTCATTGTATCATGACATGTATCCTCTTTCATTATATTTATTATGAGAGGATTTATAATATAATTGGTCAATGAATTATATCCTACACTCACTTAGAGTAATGGATATTCTACTCCAACACATCATGAACTGATTCACAGCTTGGTGGAAGACATCTTACTTTCCGTGAGACACTATTAAACGATGTAAAATTATATTTCGTGAAGTCCAATAGGAAAATCATCACTTTTCCCCATTTCTTCATTTGAAACCTTGGGAACCTCTTTCCTTTAAAATTCAGAATAATCAAAGCGCATTATCGAATATAGAATTGGAAATCCTTAATTGTGTGAAAAAAAGATATCTATGAATTTGGCTTATCAAAACACCATCAAAAAAGAGAAATTTGTTTGAAAGGTTCATGCCATGAATATCTATAATAGGAAAAAAAATTTATCAATGAATTTTGAAAATATCATGATATGAAATGATGTGAAACAACACCATTTGAATAATTGTGAATTAAATGGGTAAAATAATATTTTTCAATACAGTTCATCTAAATTTGAAACTCCCAATAATTTAACAAGATACTAACCATGAATAAATCAGATACAAAATTTCAAAAAATTAGGTGAACTCCGCCAACAATAGTTCACAACTATGTTATTTATGAATGCAGAGATTGAAGAAAATGTACAGAACTCAAAACAGTACTTTAAAGTGTGGAAGCTACTCATTCATTTATTTTCAAAATAAGCCACAATATATTTTAATTATTCATGAAAATGGGATGATCCATTCAGTTACCTACAAGATGTAAACGAATTCACATTATTCATCAAAAATTAATGTTCAAGGAAAAAACAAACAATTGAGTTAGTTAGGGAGTGCGGATCCTAGAAATTTCAGTGAGTTTTTCCCCATTGATATTGAATAAATTATAATAGGAATATATTACATCGTTACTAACCTAGGACAACACAAATTATGAAAACATAAATTATGAAATTAAATCATGAATTTTAAAAAGATAATATGGGGATTAAGCCCTAAGGGGTGCTATAGTTTTATTGTCCACATCTAAACAGTTGGTGGATCAACAATAGTCTGATTAGGGGTGGGTCTTCTTGATCAAAAACCACCACATGTGGGTTTTCCAACATTAAAGATTCACAATTATTGAGGTACCCCTTGTACAGATTACATCAATTGCATCACATTGGGAGTTGAGTACATCATATAAAGTGAAGGTGGGTAGATCAAAATTCAAGGGTGATTCCAATCATTTTATCTTGTGGTTGGAAGTGTACACATTGAAATGTTATAATTTTTGGAGCTGACATGTCTTTTGGTGTAGTCTGAAACACATCCTCCACATTGACTACTAGACATGCTTCAATATCCTCTATGACATCCATACACAACTCCAAAAACAAATCTTGTTCTTCCAAATGGGATTATTCCTTAAGAATCTCCAGGAAATCACCAAAGTGAACAACATCATAAATACTACATTATGGTGTAATAAAATTAAAATCAGCATCAACCACATCATTGGTGTTTTTCAATCCTTCTTTAGAAGGAAAATTGATCCTAGGAGACGTTATAGAGATGGACTTAGTTTGTTATCTTTCTCTAACATCTCTTCATAACACACAACCTCATTTTCATAATATTCAATGGAAAATGAGAGGATTCCATAAATTAGATCCACCTATTGAATCAGTAAAAAATAATTAGAAAAGCTAATCCCAACAATATAATTAATATAAAAACAATGGAAAAATTTTTATCAATTAAATACCCAACATCATGAATTAATGCATGTTTCAACTCCTGGATACACATGAAAAAAATCATTAGTGGTTGATTCTAGGATTTCCAACCTTATATCCATGGGAAAAAATAGATTAAAAATAGATACGTCCTATTTTTTCCTACTTCTAATTCTTTTCCCTTACGTCCTCAAATTCCTTTCAGAATTTTGTAAGATAATTGTTTGTATAAGTATTATATTATATTATCAGATTCATTTGATATTATCAAAAGATTTTTATATGATTTTTTTGATTTCATGGACATATATACTTTCCTCATCAATATGGTCTCGATGTTTTCTTTAATTCATCCAACCATGAAACTTTTCAACATCCTCCTGATGTTTTTGAACCAAATAAAATAGTTCTAGTAAATAAAATTTGTTTCAATTCATCACTGTTGTGAGTGCGTTTGTGTGTATTTTTTTAGAAAAAATTATATTATTATTATTTATTTTAAATAAAAAAAATTAATAAAATGCTCAGAAAATCATTCATCCCTGGTAATGATGCCAAAATTTTATGGCATCCTTTTCCTGAGGGGGATCAAAGATAAATTTATATTACCCAAGATATAAAACAAATACTATCCTCGAGGTCTCTCTCATAAAAATATTTTTAATATCCTCAGTGTTATTTATGAAAATATTTTTTGTTTTATTAATATTTTTTAAAAAATATAAATATAAAAAAATAAGAAAATGTGCTTCAAAAAACAGAAGTGATAAATGAAATAGTTACTCACTAGAAGAATCATTTAATAAGTTAAAATAAGATTAAAATGAATATATATAATCCATATAAAATGGATTCGTATAGAAATAATTCTAGATACTGATGGATCCTCCCTCAACTACTTATCATAGATCAATTGAATAATTACATCATGAACTCTTAATTAACTTACTACGTGTCTCATGGCCCAGATCACACATCTATATCACCAAAACATTGAACATTAAATGACATTATTTCATCAGATATTTAACATTCCCCTATAATTAAAAATGAATCCCTCAAGTGAAACATTTTCACTAGGATGTCACAGTAAATAATGTACCATCTTATTCATCAAATAATATTACACAACATAATTCCCAATTCATGAAATTTAGAATGTAAGGGGAGAACATATGATATGATTGTGAGGAAAATAAATTTTGTGGAAGAATTTTCTCTCTCACATTCTAATCCACAATCACAGTCTATTATGTTAATGAAAAATATGATGATCATTGTGAAGACCAGCTCTCTAGGTAACATTTGGTTTCACTACCTAAAACTAGCCACACAAATTATAACTCCATTTTTAGAGACATGTGATCATGAATCATAGATGAGGATAAACAAATAAAAACCCATTATCAATCAAAAAATATAGTTGTATACTTATAGTATTTACATAAGAATGATGGATATTAAAATGAGAAAAATGAAGAACATTATGATGAAGAAGTATTATGGTTCCCATCACTGATTATCAAATGAAATTACCATTTTCGTGTGGGGGGGGGATTCCAATAAACAATAGAGGATAATTCCTCCTATAATTAGGAAAAATGATGAAACTAAAAAAACAATGATTCCTTCAAATTCTAACAAATAAGAAGCAACGTATCCACTTCTATTCTCTCCATGTGTACATCACCATACTTCAGTGATCACTTTGTGAATGCACCAAACCTATTTCAATGACCCTAACCTACCATTGTATATGTGATGAGGTTCCCATAATATCCCCTTTTAAACTCCACTCATGTCAATGAATAGAATTAAAAAAACTGATTTTAGATGAAAAATGTGTAACTCCTATAATTAAAATATATCAATATTATGGTGCTAGAGTATCCCTTCCAATGTAAAGATATTATATGGTGTAAGAGTACCCCCTCGAAATTTATGTTCCTTGTCTAGAGAGTTTGACATGGCGCGCTTCCCACATGTGATAATCCTCAGCGGAGACGAGTTAATATGGCTTCAAATTGCCACTACTGTCGAGAGGGATAGTCTGAATCTACAGTCCATGTTTTCTTTAACAATTACATAGATAAGTACCTATGGATTCAGTTAGATCAGTTAACAGGATCTTATGATAGGGAATACAATGCTGATATTTTCCACCAGAACTGGTTCCAGGCGTTGGACAGTACTGGTGTAAAAGGGATGGAAAGAGCGGCCATCTTCATTGCATGTTTCTATCTCCAGTGGTCTTCAAGGAATATTGTCCACCATAACAGTCCACCACCAACTAAAATGGGTATTTTATTCCAGTCCCACAAACATATTATTTAATTCATCAGGATGTCTAATGATATAGAGGTTGGTCCTTCAATCTACTTGATACCTCCTCAGCATGCGATACCCATCTCGAGTTCCACTACCCATGACACATGTGTTAGATTGAAGGTTCCATCCTCGGGTCCCAAGAAGAATATAGATGGATCATGATTCATGTGAACTATTTGAAGGGGTGGAGTAATTAGAGATAGTTATGGATATGTGATGGCGTCCTTCTCAGTACTCTTAGGTCCAGGTGATTCTTTCCAAGGAGATACCCTTTCTATGATTTTCGGGCCCTTGTTGTGCAATTAGAGGAAATTTCTAAGTAGATAGATCGAGACTAACTCTATTTATCTTTATAATGAACTCTCAAGAACCAGTTTGGTTCCTTGGTCCATCGTTTATGATATCAAATGTTATAAGATCCTGCTAAATGATCATAGGTCTATTCTTCAACTTGGAAGGAGGGGAAGGTTTTGACGTATTTCCTTGACTCTATAGCGCATCAACATCACTGTATTCTCATTTTTACCAACACCAGATCCTTTACCCCATAAGGAGTCACATTGTTAGAGATGACACACTCGACCTCGACTAATATAGACCCCCCATAAATTAATGTTTGTATGTTTTCTACTTCTAGGTTTTCTTCATCTCCATATAAATAAAATAAACATTTTTGTTCGTGGATATACTTAGATACATTAATTAAAATATAAATATAATTAATATATTAAACTATTTATCTTTTTTTATTTTTAATTTTATATTATATAAGGTATATTAATTATTATACTTATTATATTATTATTATTATTATATTTCATGTTATTACATATATTTATATAAAATAAATAAAGAAAAAAGAAAAATAGGTGAGGGTATGATTGATGTACCGAAATGGGGTATAGGTGGTGTGGCTCACTCTGAGAGAGGATGAATGGTTATTCGGGCTTCTACGGTGTACAATGAGAAGATGTGGTTTGCTCATCCCAGATATTAGTGAATAGAAGGTCGCACAGAGGGTGCGACAGCTAGTATTTATCCAAATATCTTTATCAACATGTGGGTATTAGCTTCTGCGTTGAGTGGCTATGATAAGGTTAAGAAATGATATATGAAATATCTGCTTTAGGGATTCTACCACAGTGATAGATGATGGTTCTCGTAACATGGAAGATCATGGGAGGAACCTATTTGGATTCTTCAATGGTGTGTTCTATTTTCGGGATAAGTGATCTAGTGCATGTGTGGGAAATGGTATGATTTTGGGGTTATTCTATTATACAATTTCTGGTTATGGAGTTTGGATCAATGGTGGTTTATATATTTGGTTTCCGTTGAAATTTATCTGTGTTTATTGATTTATTTTTAGTTTATGTTGAATTTTTCACTACCATAGAGATGTGGTAGGTGAAAGGTAAGACAATGAGTTAAGAGGAAGAACGGTATGTGATGAGGTTGGGGTATGATCGTGAAACATTGAGTCACCACTAGTGG
The DNA here is from genome assembly GCA_963277665.1 of Viscum album. Classification (NCBI taxonomy): domain Eukaryota; kingdom Viridiplantae; phylum Streptophyta; class Magnoliopsida; order Santalales; family Viscaceae; genus Viscum; species Viscum album. Next base: position 407,917,314 of record OY728153.1, on the reverse strand, counting down.
TAGGGTTCAAGGTGTGGTTGTGAGTCTTTCAGTTGGAGGAAGAACAATGATTGGGAGACTATTATATTTAATGTTGGCAAACATTGACTCAATTGAATCATCGTTGGAGATTACAATGTTATAGGTGAGACACAAATCACCACCAGATAATCTAGTGATATATAATTATGAGAAGATGTTAGAAGTGACTAATAGGTTGTGGCTAGTGTGGATGAAAATGGTTGTGATAATGAATAAATGAGTCATTGCTAGGGAGTCTAGAGATTCAGCACTAGATGATTTTGATGATAAGTTATGGTTGGAAGTAGGTCGGGCTCGATAACATATCTGAAAAAAATCATCATCCAAACAATAAAGTAATTTTTATTAAAAATAATTCACTAAATTTATTTAACTAAAAAAATACATTACAAAAACAATAATATTAATAAGAATTAAATCATTAAAATTCATAATTTGAATTATTATATACAAAATTAACTCGATTAAAATTATTCAATATATAATATAATCCATATTAAAAATATTAACAAAAAAAATGTAAACTAAAACAATTTTTTAATATTAGTATAATTTAATTAAATAAGATGATAAATATTTAAAATAAATAATTAAATCAATGAATAAAAATAAAATTAAATAATACAAAGTATTAAAATATTTAATGAGTGTACAAAAATTTTTATAATTAATTTAATAACTTATTGTATCAAAAAGTAAATATTTATTCAATAACAAATTAATAGAATGTTTAAATAATTAATTATTATAATTAATCTAAAAGAAATAGGAAATTAATAAAAGAAAAATGAAATAATATAAAAAGAAAAAATTACAATTAAAATAGAAACAAATGAATAAAAGAAATTGAATTTCTAAAAAGAATAAAATAATTACTTTTAAATAACTAAAAAAACTATGAAAATAAAAAAAAATAGATTATCACCCAAAAAATAATATTTTAACAATTTAATAATAAACTGAAAACATTTTTTAGTTGTTAATTTAAATATATTATTTTATTAATAAAAAGTCAAGAAAAAGTGAAAAAATGATGTGAAAATTGTAATGATATTCATCCACATCATATATGCATGTGTGTAACAACTTCACTTCTTTCTCCACCAATAATAATCATCATACATTAAGAACACTATATACCCATAGTATTTTCAATGATCATAGAACAATTATTTGTAGCGAACACCAATTCAATAAATAAATCAACTTTCTTCTTCCACTAATGATATTTTCCTTAATTGTGATGTCACACACACACACACACACACATATATATGAAAAAATAATATTGATTATGAAATCCTAATTCATGACAAATTAATTTATATGACTTATTTCTCTTCCTTCTTCAGTATACAACTTTAATAATGATAAAAAATAGTATAATTGTAAATTTTCTATATAATTACTTCTCACAGGAAATATTATTATTTATATATCACAACTACTATATGTTTCTCCTCAATTTTAACCATATATAGATTTTAAAACAACAAACAATAGCCATTGAATGTTGACAACATCATTGTGTCAGTTACTGTTTTGAACACGAGATTCACTATTTCACCATGTCATTTTCCATGATACGATACTCTCAATTTCAAAATTCAAATAAATAACCTGATAGATATTTTCATACAAAAATTTATTCCTTTCCCATTAAACATTTTCAGAATCACTATTTTATATATCTTTTTTACAAGGATCAGGATAATTATATCATGATGTTTAATAACTAAATAACATTTAATAGTACATCATGTGGATTCTTGAAACACTAATTTACTGATCAAATGTGTGATGATTATATCTTTGTCAACTATTCCCCATTTTTTAAACTAATCAATTATATTATATACTATCACTTGATCAACCAAGTTTCATACAATCAATTGATCAACTATATAAATAACTCAATAAATCATTTTTCCCAAACATATCATTCATGTAGAAAGGATAACAATAATCCATTTCATGATGTATATCTCATCAAATATCAATCCACATTGAATCATTTTATTTCAGATATATTGTTCCTTACGATTCCCTCCATAATAATTCTAAACATTTTCCATGCATGCATGAAACATCCTATCAATATTGATAATTCAATAAAATATAAAACAACATTACACAAAATGGTTTTAGAGTTACAAATATTCACTATTAGACATAAAAATCATCATAAATACCATTACATATATAATGAATTTTTTAATAACCTTTATGAATTATATTAAATTTTAGAATCAATATTACAAAAAAAATTTCCGTTATTTATTTTCTATTTTATGTTGTTACCATTACATAGAAGTGTAAATAGAAATACATACCTTTACACAGTTCTTCATGAATACCCTTATACATCTTTAATAATATCTAATTACAATTATCTGTTCTATTTAAAATACATATGAACATTATGTTCTGAGTGAAGATTCTTGATTAAATTTTAATTGAAATTTAATTTACCTTTATGTAGGTATTCAATATCATAATACACTTACATAATAACTATAAATGTTAAAAAACTATTTTTTATAATATTTTTAAATCCAAATAAAACATATAAATTAAATAAAAACTTCATTTATCATAAAAATGGTGAGAAACTAATACAAGAATCAATATTATAATATATTTTAACCAATTATTATATACTATTTACTAGTTGACAAATTCATAGAAAATTATTCTATAAGATTGGATTATTTATAATTCATAATGAATAGTACATAATAAGTATATTAATTCAACATTAAATAAAATTATTATTATTCAGACTATCGGTATTCCATAACAAAAATTCAATGACAACATATATGAAAAACAAAAAATGTGTTGAAAACTAAGTTACCATATGATAAAACCCTCCTACTAAAATAAGTACTGGTAAACAACTATAAGAAAATATGGTTTTCATAATTATGAGTTTTAAAATCATATTTCTCATTCTAAACTCCTTAAAAAATCAAACTCCATTACTCTAGAACATCAATTATTTTTATGTGACATTTGATAATTTATAGAGAACACTTTCTATGTTTGAAATAATTATCCTCAAACCTTGTCCATCAAAATTTTCCTTTTAAATGTTTTGTTTAATAAAAAATTTGTTTACATTACTTCATAAAATTTTATCGTTTATAAATTGTGATATTCACATTTGATGGAACCAAATGTAAATGTTTATATTTATAACATCAAAGAACCTAAAACCATTAGTATAGTAAGAGATAATCATATTAATTATCGATTTTTATGTTTATTTATTTTCTATATTTGAACATCTTGATGACTAAATATACTTCAATAGTCGAATTATACAATTTAATATTCTTATAATGTAATTTAATGATAAATTTTCTTTTTGAAAAATATATTATATGTATTATTGGGAATATTAAACCAATATAATATTTTTTCTATATTATATAAACTATTCTATTTTTATATCATTTTTCTCTCAAATGAACACATTATTATTTAATTTATTCAACTGATGTGTGGAAAGAATATTTTCTATTAAATTTTAACAAACACATCGATCATAAATTTATACATGGTAAAACATTTTTATCATTTCTTCGTATAATTGAATTAATTTAATCAAATGAATTATAAACCCCATGTACAAAATTATCACATATTTTATATAAAAATTTTTTATGAAAAAAACTCTATTGTCATGTAAAATAATTAAGATAAAAATACACATCCTTTATATGAATATATATGATATTGTTTTATTCATGTACAATAAAATATTTTTTAATAAAACTATATGGAGATGTTTTTATGAAATCAATTAAATATTTCAATTCATCACTTGTTTTTTAAATCCTATACACTTCACCATACATTTAAAATAAATATTTTGAATCTTATACACATAGAAACTAGATAATTGATTTCTATAAAAATTTTACCTCTCATGGAAATCCTATACTTTTTTAAATTCCCATATGTATCATAAAACATAATATCTTCTGTAATTAGGGATCCTCCTTCCTAAAAGAAAATGTTGTAATGACCATAGATATTTGATTAAATATTGTTACACTCTCGAACCATTATATTTTTTCCCATGATGAATTTATACCAATTTGTGTCATGTTTGAAGCATTAGATTAATGTTATCATTCTAAAAATTCATCTATTCTTCACAAATTAAAATATCATGTAAATACTTATTAAGCTCAATCATTTTTTTGAATTATTTTAGTGGATTCCAACCTGATGAATTTTTTACCATAATATACCTTAAAGAAATATATTATATCATTATGTCCCATGAATATCCAATCACATTAAATATATGATAATGTATAAAAAAAATATGTTATTTTAAATTCAATTCTTTGAAAAAATATGGGAATCATTTAATTGTTCTCATAAGCTTATATACTCACCTACTAAACAACATTAACTACTGGTTACTCCAGATGGTGTTTCTTTAACACATAAAATTTCTTGTCTTATAAGATCATTTCTTATTTTAATCAATCATATTTTTTGCTTACATTAATATTATCTTTTTCATTATTTAAAAACAATTTAATGTATATTTATGAAAATATTATTTATATAAAATATAAAATTTTATCATATTAGTATATTTTTATTATCATTTAATAATGAATTTATTTAAATGATCTCCCCCTAACATTATGACCACTTTTTGTGACCATCATATCTATCAGTTGTATAAGATCCCTAGCTCACAAATACATTAACATCATTATCATTTATAATATAACATAGTGATTTTGGAATGAAATCATCCTTATCATAGCATACATTATTAATATATATTTCAGTGGAAAAATATATTCCCAATCCATTATGTAGATAAAAATAACTCTATTAATGTAGAATCACGTTCATGATAGGTTCTCCTAGATAATTTTACCTGAAAAAAGTTTATAATAACAACACATAATCCTACTAGGGATACCAGTTAATATTATTAGTTGCATGAGATAGTCTAGGGGAAACCAGCTTCAGAAAAGAATATCCTATTGGATGATCTGATTCTTGATATGTGGTTTTTTTAAAAGAATTTAACTCTATGTTTCATGATGGTAAATTAATAGGATCATCTTATCTCAAAAAATTATATTTATGTATTCATTTTTTAATGGTATAAAATAATTTTAGAATGAAAATATCCACATTATTTATCTTAGTTTGATTTATTAATATCCCCAACCTTTCAATAACAAGGAATAATCCTTTAGTCCATTAGGTTGTCAAAACTAACTTCACTCTTCCCAAGAATACCTTAATCAAGAGACAATCTTATTAATTATAAATCTATGACCTAATATCTATAAATCATATTAGACAACTAAAATTAATAATAATTGAATTCAAGGTAGATAAAACCAAAATTTGGTATCATACAAAACACACAATTACTAGGATATATATTTGGTAATGGCTAAAACGAGTTCTAGACACATTAAAATTATTTATAATAATATTAATAAAAAAATATTTCCATGATTAAAAAAGTAGGGGAATAAAATTTTGATAAAATAAAAATTAACTAAATTAGTCATGAGATTCATATATAAGAACAATTAATAAATAAAAGTAATTTATGAACACAAAAGAGTTTAAAATATATATTATGGGAATTTTATAATATATAATATAAAAAATTTAAATTCATTTTTCAATTTAAAATACTTCATATGATAAATTATATATAATTTCAAATTAAATAAATTCTATTTCATGGAACAAATAATATTATATACCTCAATATATCTTATTTAAAATATTTACATTGTCTATATATTACATATTTAATATAATTTAAAATATGATCAATAACCCATTGAAACCCTTTTGATGTTGATTAATTAATATCCAAAATAAGGGCTTTTAATTTTAAAAACATAGATTAATAAATTATGAACAATTCATTATTAAATATAAACACATTATATTTTGGACACATATAGTAATTTACAAACTCTTTAAAAATTACCAAAAATATTTCTAAAAAATAAATTAGTTCTAATTCATATGAAATTCCATATATTTTTGGTAAAAAAATGTTATTAATTTTAACATTTACTATTTAATAATTTTTTAGAATAATTTTTTTAAAAAATTCTTAAAAATTAATTCATATAACTTAATAAATAATTAATTTAGAGACACATTAAAAAATTAATTAATATCCTTTAAAAACAATTATTTGTTATAATAAATTTTTAAAATATGAAACCTAATTCAAAATTGTATTTTAATGGAAGAAATATATACAAATATTATTTCAAAATCATACACGAGTCATAGTATATGATTCATAGGCATATATTATTGTCCTAGGGAGATTTTATGATATGATAGATTGTACAGTTGCAATATTTTTTTATATCTATCATAGTATACAACTAATTGTTATATCACCACCTATGGTATAAATATTTTATTTGAGTATATGTGTCAATATTTCATTGGTGATGCAATGAATTTTTTTAAACATGACATAGTGAAATTATAACATATAAAAATAGGTAATATATGTTAGGTATCATACAGAAAATTTGTTTTTTTTATATATTCAGGAGTTAATATATCTCAATATATCAAACCATGATTCAACTAGGTAGAAAAATAATCTTTCTTATTTTATGATCGGAATCATGTATGTATTGAAAATGAAAATTCTCTATTTATAACCGTAATTTACTATATATAAATTTATCATTGTCTAAGATACCATTTATTGTTTTCTTATGTTTTTATTAACACATCAATGAAATAAAAATAGTTTTTATTAAAGAAGGGATAAATCTGTTCCTGAAAAAACAAAACAAGTAAAACAAGACACCATAATTTTCTTCGTCAAAAGTGGTTGATCCCCATGGTATCCACTCTAAAAATATTCAGACCTTCTCCAGAAAGGGATTCCAAAAATACAATGATTATGGATCGTTAGAACCATATTTTCATTATCTAGGAGTGAATATTTACCCCCATATAAGGTAATGAAAGATAATATGGCAGATCCTTCATTATCTCCCATGATTCAACCACCCCAGATGACTCACATTACACATGAACCATAATTATTTAAAATGATAATGGATTAGTGGTGTTTACAGTGATTCCACTATCTAGTAGAATGGATATTTTTAATTAAAGTGCGGTTCTTAATGGTATTTAGGAAATAGAGGGTTGTAGATTTGACCCTCTACATGAGAATAATAAATAAATTGATCAATATGATATTGTTTTTAAAACAATGTCCACGAATTAGCAAGTAATCCTACTGATCACATATCTATTTTGTGCCTTCTAAATAAAAAACATCTACTTGCAAAAAATATATCAAGTATCATTGTTTAATATTCCATATATAATGTTTTGTTACGTGGTAGTTTTACTAAAGGAAAAGCCTGGAGTTGGACCCCCTAGATAGATGAACTGGTGTCCATCCCAGTTCTGATGATATAAGTTAATATCCCCATGTCCAATTATCCAACATGAATGAGTTTCAAGAAAATGTATATGATATTGTTAAATGTTCCATAATTAAGATATATTACATTTGTGAGAACCCATTCAATTCCTATAGTTTTTTTTTCTTATGATCCTTCCCCATAATGACAAGAAATTAAGGACCTCCCAGGAAACATTTTCAAAAAGATCACATATAATATCATATCATATCCATGTGATGTTTCCAACCCCTTCTCTAACACATAAATCATTTCCCATGAAGCCCAATGACGTCTACAATCAATTTTTGTTTCCCAAATGAAAGAGGCATTTTGTTTTATATTACCCAAGATGAAGTACATTGGACCGTTGAGGACTAAAAAAACATTCATCATCATCTATGCGAGAATGTTTTCAAGTAGTTTAATTCATTCTTCAAATATTTGAAGGCGACTCTTCAAATTTGGGATGTAGTTATTAATCTGATTTTCCAGATTGTTGAAATTGTATATAGGAAGACACTTCGATGAGATCAATGACCAAAGGAAATCAATGAGAAATATCCTCTATATAATACCTACATTCGATTAAAAATCCATCTCCCTCAGAAACATAATCTAGATGGAGATAAAGAAACTAGTTTTGTCATAATTCACAAGTTATCCACTAATTTTTTAGTAAACATTGAAGACATTGTTGATGTTGTCGATTCATTCGGTTCATAAATTGACAAAAAATATTTCTCCATCCATGGACATGAGATTATAAATTTAATGGAACTATTTCCTACTATATAAAAAAATTATCTATCCACTATGACAGCTCTTGATTATGTGACAACTCAGAGTGCCTAGTATCAATATGAACAATCTGGGAGAGAGTGTATCACATTTCCTTATAGCGTAGATATATGTGATGAATCTTATTTTCCTCACCATAAATGAAATGGATAGTAATGTAAAGAAAAAACAAATGAAAAAAAAATAATTATCTATCATAATAATCACATGAGACAATGTAACATAAAGTTGAAGGACCATTAAAGCTGATTTTATGCTTACACAATGTACAATGTGATGAAAATATTGGACACAAGGTCAAATGGGTTAAAAATATCTCACTCCAAACAATAGTTCCTAGAATCTTTCTTCCACTCAAAAAATGGCTTTGTTCTACTGAGACCCATTAGCGGAGGTACTCTGTCAAATCTTTATAGATCACACTGTTAAAAAACATATATTAATAACTACACAAACTATAGGTTTGTAGTGTCACAAATTTGATGGATCATTTAGTTTATGAGTAAGAACCTAAGAGATGGTTCTCTCCCCATGGGGGATATAACCACATCAAAAGAAATATTTCATTATTTCCACTAAATTAATATTTTTATTTTCCTAGGAATTGATATAAAAAGAATGTAGAAATTCATGTATACCTATAGTGTTGGATTTTTCAACATATTAAATTATTCATGAATATAGTATTCATACAAAACTAATTCCAAGGTGATATTAGTACTAGACAACACCACATTAGTTATTGGATCCAAGAGCTCTACATGGCCACTTGGGTATCCATAGTGCATTTGAGAGTTTGTTACAGAAACATGGGAATTGAATTTTGAATAATATCTACCACCCACCTCATCAAGATATTTTTTGAAAGAGAAATCCTCCTTGGTTATTCTTGGCTTACTAATCCTCCACTTTTAATTATTATTTTTAGGCAAGAATGTGTTGTTTTTTCCACATTATCAAAGTCATTAAACTATTAATTTATTGTGAGGTAAACATCCATGTTCTATTAGATTCATTATCTTGGAGTTTCTTTTTTGAACTAGATCATTAAATAGATTCTCTTCCTATACATTTCCAAGGCTATAATTTGTCCCATTGATATCTATGATTAAAAAAATCGTACCTTTTAGGAGAGGAGGATGGTTCCTTATACTAGATCGATGATAACCTATGAGGATACTAATCTATTACTAACGAACTATCCATATAGATCCCTATGGTGAATTTTTATGATGCATACCCCACATGATTATACAATGGAACTAAATTCCATCATGGTTAAAATGTTATGTGTAATATTATTTATTATATTGGTATAAATACCATAAGAATTGTTGAGTGATCAGAGATCTCCCATAAAAGGTGGGATACATTTTCATCATAGAAGGAGGTGATCACCTGAATGATAGCAAGTAATCATTCTAGCTTACACCAAAAAATAATTCTTCCTATAATGTTGTTGAAAAGGGTAAATCGATCCCCCTTGTATCCCAAATATAGAATCCCATTTCATGATATGATGTTTGATAACTCCTACATCACCATCCAAGGGAATGAAATGACTCCCTTATTTTTCAATGGTTCCAGGTTATCATTTAAATAAACTCCCACAATAAATTTAAATACATCTAGATAAAAGGAAATGATATCATTCCATAGTGAGACTCTCACATGCACATCATACATGGAATAATTAAAATTAATGATGAGGTAGTGGTCTCTTATATCAATTTTAATGGTAAAAAATTTTCAAAAGAACACAAATAATCCATTAAACCAAAATAATTCTAAAATAGAAGCATATAAGGGTTGTTGGTCTCATCATACACAATGTTTAGAACATAGATTCTATGAGGGATGTTCATTATCATTGAGATTTGTTTCTTGGTTTCCAGCACTTACACAATTGAGGAATGGGTATTTACAATATCCTGAGATAGTAAATCCATTTTATCGTATGTTCACAGCTTAATGGAATTCTATATCTTGATGGAATTCCATAACAAGTAAAGGTGTTGCATTTGGAGACTTCTAAAGATGGTGAAATGGGGTTAGTGGCCCTGGAGGCTTGATGTTTAAATTGTTACCACGTTAGAAGACAACATGGGGGAGAGGTTAGGGTAGAATTGGGATATACTAATGATTCTTGTACAAGGAGGAACTGGGGTATAAAAATAAGGGAGTAGTAATTGTATAGAAGAAATGGTGGAGACCCTGATATTCCTCGAGCATCCACTAGAGAAGGATGTGGAGACATATCAATCATCATACACTTTCCTTTGCATTGGGAATATTAGAAACAATGAGAAAAAAGAATATATTGATGATCCCCGATAGAATATAGGGTACTGCTGTATTTTTTAATAAATCTCTTAAATTATTAAAGGGGATAAAGGGAGGTGGGAATGGAGGTGAACTGATTCGTCCTGTGGGACCATCAAATGAGAGATGTCTTATTAGAGATAATAATTGGATACTTGGGCTCAAATACGTGTGTAGGATAAATTAGGAGAGGATGATGTAATTGGGGAATCATATATGGTCTCAGAAGCATTCTATAGGGTAGTGTAAGAATGAAAATAGGATGATACATTATAGCGATGTAGAGCCTATTAGATGGGCTCATACCACCTGAATTCTGAAAAAGACTGAATGTGGAACTAATTGTTCAAACATAAGAGTGTCTGGGATGAATGGGAAATCTATTACTACCAAAATGTAAGAGAATAACAGAGGTTTGTGGCAATGAAAATAAAAAAACAAATGAAAATGGAATAATTGATGGATTTATGTTGTTTAATAGTATATCCTACATCTATGAGACAAATGGGGGCCAATTTATTTTCTCTAGATCTCGCCAGAGGATCATAAAGATTTCACTCTTACACATCATGCGATTGATTCATGTGTTATAGAGATAAAACATCAACTACTACCAAGGGTTGGGGGGTTGTTTATCTACAAATGTAGAAACCTCATGCCACTCATTTCTCATATACAAGGGCTTCTCACCATTGAAGATTTCTCCCATAGATGGTTGTTATCCATGACTACTTCTACGGGATGTGGTTGGTTTCCCACTATTGAGAGAAGTTGTCGATGAAAATTCTGTTTCCCCCAACAATCCTCAAACCACTCCAAAATTGGAGTGGACAAAAAAACTCCCCCCCCTCATGACCAATTTGGCGTAGCAGCCACACCTAAAGACTCCTTTCATCCTTTTTAAACATCGTCGAAAAATTTGATACACATCTCTCACTAGATGAAGTGTTAGATTCACTATCTCTAATCAAGCTAGAGCTGACTATAGTCCCCATCGAATGATACAACCTTTGGGACTCGTTCCCTGTAATCAGAAATGCATCCCACATGAGAATTCCAACATCGAAACCACTATATAAATCATGTACCAACTCGCATAGAGCCAACATAATGATAACATGTTTTGTTTTATTCAAAGAAGAAATTTTACACTAGCCAATTTTCTTAATTCACCATCGAGTGTCTTCAATTTCATCATATTGACTCCTCAATCCACACATGCTGACCCATCACCAAGTTTCACCGAATCTCACACCTGCTAAAAAGTCTGAAACACACTTTTTTATTATAAATGTGTACCTAGATCCTCGAATAAAAAACCCATATGTATTCCATTTTATTATGTGCCTTCTCGATCTATGTTTTTAAAAATCAAAATTCTAGATTCATGTACATGTATCTTTTTTAATAATGATATTATTCTTATCGATTTTCAACACTCCCATATGAGTGATATCTTCACATTGTAAACCATATTTCATCATTTTCTTATAATTTTTGTGATGTTTTCATCCTTATTTTCGTCTTTCTCTTTCCCAGAAATTGACCATTTTCACTCTCAACAGTCACTTTTATCATTACCCATTTTCTCACACCAGAAACACGTTATTTCTCTAGGTTCATGTCCCATTTATTTTATCCACCATTCATCACCTCCTTATTACTGATTCCAGTACCTACCACATTTATCATCTCACATAAATAGTTTTTCTTGTCTGAATGAATCACAAGTGTTTAGAATTCCACTAAATCTTTAATAGATCACATCACTTCATCTAGATTCAATGTTTCCTTCCCTAAAAGAAATTCAGTCACGATCCCATCAAGTGAGCTAGTTAGACATGATCTAAGAAAATAGTTTTTATCTTCCTCTTCAATATTCACACAGATCCCAAATAATTGTCTAATAATTTTTTTGAATTCGTTGGTGTGATCCAACATATTTTTTCCTGCATCCATGAAAATTGGGTAGAATTTACTCTTTAGGAATAAATTTTTGGTCATCAAATTTTCCATATATCACTGCTTCAACTACTTCCAAATCATATTTGATGAGGTCTCATCCAACATTGAGTGCGATATGTTTTTTTCTAGACATAGTTGAATTGAGCCGATGAACCACGTCACGAGCTCATCTAGATCTGTGTCACTAATCCGATTAGAATTTTCTCTAATAAATGGTCTGATCATGCTAAGATACAGAAGAATATCATTCACCTTAATTTTACACATGTTGATATTGTTCAGTACATCATACTTATCAATGTCAAATTTTGGTAGTGCACTTCCACCTTCCACCATCGATGTCACAAAATGGGATTACAACTGTTGATTTCACACCCTTAGGAATCAACATTATGGAGTGCCAATATGGAATAATTAATCATATACATACATTCAGAAAGGTTAAAATAGTGGGAATAGACTCTTGGATCATCGAAATGAGTCCCCAATTACTCAAGATATGACCAACACAGTGTCAACGACCAAGATGATCTGATGATGTGGCAATGACGTAACACTGATGTGGCAAATAGGTGCGGCTATCCGAATCTCACCCGAAATTTTTATGATGCCAGAACACTACCTTCTTCTTCAGTAAGGTGGTACTGATGCACCATTGTTTTACCTAAAATTTGTCTTATCCTACTGGGATCTGTTCAACTCAGGTTTTTATGCCATATACGCCATTAGAATCATCTCATCACCATCTTCATATATCTGGTCTTGGAAACAATTTCTGGGAAACTTCAATTTTTCATTCACAGTAAAACTCACTATCCGTTTTTGGTTTTGAACACCCTTACTTTGGCTCCCTCTGATACAACCTGTAAGGGTGCCGCAGAGCTGAGTGGAAACAAAAAATCACACAAAAAGGATGAAAATGAAATAACACAAAGATTAATGTGGGTAGGAAGGTTTTCCTACATCCTAGGGAGAAATGTGGTCCAATTTATACTCTCTTTATCTCTTTTGAGGATCACACATACTTCAATCTTACACTTCATGGGATTGATTTCAGTTTTATTGAGGAAAACCCACTAACGCTACCAAGGGTTGGTGGTAGTTTATCTAAACTTGAAGAAACCTCATAACACCTGCTTCTTGTCCAAATAGGCTAGTCACTGTAGAAGACTTCTCCTCTATCTAAATTCTATAAACAATTTCTTATATACAAAGTTGTTTGTTTCCCAGTACTGAGAGAAGCTACTGTCAACAATTTAGTTTCCCATAATCATTATCAAATCACTCCCAAATTAGATTGTCCCCCCACAGAAGAGAATAATTCCCCTACTATTAATAGAATAGTTTTTGATATGCGATATGATAGATGTAATTATATATAGATTCGAGATATGGAGGCATTAATAAGAATAATCGATCATTCACCCACACCTAAAAAACTTATCAACGCATATCTAATTGACCATAGAAAATAAAACATGTGGAAGGCAGGTGAGGCTCAGAAAATTAATCAAATCCACTACCTATAGAGAGTTGGAATAGGATAAAACCGCATTAGACCATCTAAAAAAACTAAACAACCATTTTCCACAAGACTGAGAGGGATGAGACTATGAAATCACAAATAGTACCCTAGAAGAGATAACCATACGAAAGGCCCTATTATTAAGCACTAAGACCCTATCTAAATCGACCAACTCCCAATATGAAATAAGGTTAATAATGTAGTGGTGTGAAGGATACTTCTAACAGAAGAGAACTAATAGATTCTACTGATAATGAAGCATAGTTGTGTTAAATGCATCAATAAGAAAGGTGGTAATTTTGGAATTATCTAGTGAGTCTTGGAACAAACACTCTATCAAATTCTTTGACAATGGAGAGTGATTAGAAGAAAAGGGTGGCACCCATCGATAAAGACTCTTCTTCAATGTGGGACCAAATAATTAACCCTATGAATCCTGGACCATGATTGATCAGTTAATAAGAGTCGAACCCCACTTTTTTGGATTATGTTGTGATTATAGATGAAAACCCACTTATAGTAATGGAGTCACCACAGATAGATCCATGTTGAGCAATGAGGAATAAAAATTTGGGAAATTTTAAAAACCATGATGCTCAAGAAGTACATTTTTTGAACCCATTATCTCAATGATATTATTAAAAAACATTATTGGTGTATTAACAGTCACTATGAAACAAAAATAAGATATATAGGGGAGATAAATTAAATCATTCATATTTATGGTTGAATAAATAATACTTATACATTAAACATAAATCATTTCCAATTAATTGTTATATTACCATATTCGTATAATCTTAATGAATATCAGTAAAGGGATGTAAATAGACTCCCTTATCTATGATGTGTCTAAGGGAGACTAGATAACTAAAATTTTGTGTGATATCCTCCATATATGTTATACTATAACCTTACAATGCAAAGTGAGGGGATCAGTGAGAGATAATGTTAGCACTATGTGGGGGTGAATTAGTGTATGTAATTTTTATATAATTTATACATTTAATAACTTTTCCTTTTCACCTCATGATAATGTTATGTGTATATTTCTCCTCTTATCATATTTTAACTTCCTTATTGAATGTAACATACTAAAACAGACCAGCAAAATTGGGAAAATATATTTTTACAAGGATCACCCTTCATTTAGATTATGTTAACCCTTGTTGTTATTCATGACTCACTTAAATAACACTACCCACTATAATGTAATTTGGATTACAGGTGAAAAGGTTAAGTAAATCATAATAATGCTCTCATTTTTGTTGATTGTTTTTTGTGAATTTATTACTAAGGTGCATCTTCAACTATAAAATTATTATCCTATGTGTGAAAATAAGATAGACTACAATTATTTGAGAACATTTAATAGTTATTGATGTACCTCTTGATATTATTATTCTTTTATAGGAACCGTAGCATGAATGTACACCCATATTTTTTTATGTAAAATATATTGAACATAGAAAAATTCATCTTCTAAATCATAAAATACATATATTTTTCAACTTTTATCTCTATTTCACAATTACAAAACACTTATTCACTGGGATGTGGCCAATATCTACCATGTCTTTCATATATGAAATTTTTGTACAAATCGTATAGTATATAATTCTTCTTCAAATCCCCACAAATATTTCTCTTTTAGAATCAATTATATTGGTTTTTTTCTCAAACATGACATTCTATGAAGACTAAAGTCTACATACATATATTCTTTTTCATCCTCTTTTTATTCTATTCAACTCTAGTAAAAATATGAATCCTTGGTTATTAATTCTTATAATTTACTCACATGATGTTTTTAAATAATATCAAATTATATACTATTCACAAAATAATGATTTTCTTCTATTATTTTTAAGTCTAGTAAAGGATCTATCCTACACTTTTTTCATCCTGAAATATGTATGTATAAACTGTTGAATGTTGTATACACAATTACATTATTTATCAATATATTTTTTCTACATTTTATTTAAAATAAAACATTGGTATGTGAATTAAAATGTGCATATATTTTATCATAACAAATAATCTTAGAGTAATGGGTCTTGAATTCTAAGTATAATTCTTTTACAATCCCAAACTGAACAAAATATTAAATTAATATCTATATTTCTATTCCATTCATATAATAAAAATATATTCCTTAATAATTTCAAGATATCTTTTTCATAATTAAATAAACAAGTATTCATAAATTCATGCATGAAACAATGGTCTTGCAGTTACTCTACCATTCATAGTGAAAATATCATGAACAATTGTTTGATATTTAATCATAGAATTTGTCATATTTTTATAGATGATATCCATTTATATTTCACAATACAATTAAATATGTATTTATAATTATACTAAATGATCGTATAATCATTATTTAGAGCATAATATTTTCTATGACATATTATTATTATCTATATCTACATGAATCATAATAAATGGATTGTGATATTTATACTCGTTTATGAATAATAATACTGGAATTGACGAGAGAAAAAATATTTCTTTTGTTCCGCTAATGTGATCTTAATTCATCATCTAGATGAATAAGTTGTATAATAATAGTAGATTTTTTTTGGAAGATTAGAGGAATAAAAAGAATTATATTCATATGATAAATATATATATTTCATACAAAACCTCACAAATAAAAACAAATTATCTTAAATGTTATAAAAAATATCTAATAAAAATTATACAAATAGGAGAAGTAATATTAATTTTTCATAGGACTATTATATTTAGTTATTATCATTCTTAAAAATCTAAATAGATTCTATTGGATATAGATTTTTCATGTATTATATCATATATAAATATTGTGTTCTCAACTGTTTAACCATAATCATTTTCCAATGTCCTCGTATGATGAAAATTTTCTTACATGGGCTTCAATGAATTCATTTCCACTATATTTAATATTTATGAATTTAATGACAGTTTCATGAGATATAGAATGTAAAGGTACAAATAATCAGATAATTTTAATTTTAGTATCATGTTGTTACATTTTCTAACAATAGACTCATTGGATGAATGAGTGGGGTGGGGGTTGATGAATTGTTAGTTCCATATCTACATTGTTTTAAAATTATTTTTGGTTGGAATTCATTTATTCAGTTGTACTCTATTATTTAACTAATTTCAGACAATCCCTTGATATCCTAAGGGGTTCCTCATGCCATCATTATCACTATTCAATTTTTTGATCTAGATGTTTGTCTGTTGGAAATTTGTGGTGATCCAAGATTCACTCTCCCTTCTTTTTATAGAAATTTATATCTATTAGATCTCATTTCCTTTCATATATTCTCTTCGTTCTACGGGTTTTCATACCAGTGCAACTAATGGGGATTCTATCAGTTTTCTTAGTGCGGTGGTACCACAACATCCTCAAATGGATGATGATTGTTCATAAGTGTTGATCATAGGTTTGTTACATGATCTCTTTTCATGTGAGGAATGATTAAACCCTTTAGAAGTATAATTCTCATTTTTACTATTAATTGTACATTATTTGTGTGGGATCTACTTTTGTTCACCTAAGGATTATTGTTGTGCCAGGCTATTCAATTATAAGAACCTGTTAAATGAAATTTAAAGGGATAGGTGGATTAGGTTTTCATGCATTTTAACTTTTGATATTATGATTTTGATATTGTGATTATACAAGGTTGGTGAATCAATGAAAACCATGGTTTTTTGGGGACCATATGTTCAATATAAAGGGGTTACTTGTTTTTTGGGTGATGTTGAACACTTACTTATGAAAATTGGTTAATTATGTAAATCAAAATAATGAATGGGTACCCCATGATTTGATTTATGTAGCAATGCCCACAAATAATGAAATGGAATTAAATAAGTCCCCCTTTCTAAATTTGTAAATGTGTTACATTTTATTTTATGATGAGATGTGTGGAATGGTTGTGGTTGTGTGCATGGGATGGATGAATTGTAAAGTTGATATGTTGTGATATGTTGGATTGTTATAGGTTGTGTTATGGTATGTCTGTGAGCACGTTTGTGTGATGTAGGTTGACCAGGGTGTTGTTATATGTGAACTCATAGATGATACATCATCCTGGATATGTAATGGAATCTCATGTAGAAATATTAGTTGATTGTAGAATGTATTGAAGGTTGTGTGCGGAAAGGGTGTGAGATAGTTGTTCTATTATTTTATTACAGGTGGAATTTTTAATTTGGGGTTGGTTTTATCAATTTATGATATACCATGAATGGTTGTTAAAAATGGAGAACATGGAACAATGTATTATTAATGTTGATCCGATATATATTTATCTGGCCCCTCTTCTTCTGAAATTAATGTTTTGTGTTGTATGTGGTATGTTGTGTTTATTTGTTTCTTTCATAGTTAGGTAATGATTAAATAATTGGTTAGTGGAATGTTTTATGGATTTGGTTGGTTCAGATAACAGAATGGAAATTGTGAATGTTAGAATAAATGAGGTGATATGTTCTTCAATTTGGTTACTACTAAACACTAAAATGATTGTGGTGGTGTAACAAAATTGAATGGAAATTTAAAAGAGGTTGTGTCTTGTGTTGTTGTGATTTCATATAGATTTAGTAGCATAGTTGTTGTGAGTTTTTTTGTCCAGAATCAAATAGTTTGTCCATGAGTGTTCTCTATCATATATATATATATATATACTTGTATTTTATTGTGATTTCAATATACACCCCATCCATAGTTGATCACTACGTGCTAAATATACCCATCGTCATGTGGGAGGGAGTCTTCACCAAGCATCCCAGTGGTAGGATGGATTTTAGGCCACCCTCTCTTCTATGATCCCGATTTAAGGAAGTGATAGCCAATGATTATTTGGGAAGGTTTTCTTTTGTGATCCCCATGTGTGTGTGGGTGAGTTTTTATTTACCATTTATCTTCATGATGAGAAGAGTTGTTCTTTCATAGGTGTAATTAAATTAATATGAGTTGTTCTTTCCCATGTTACTCCAAAATGTGAGGTGATATGATTTCTTTCCCAGGTGTCGATGGGTGGGATGTTATTTGGTTTTTTTCCAGGGTGTTTGAGGGAGGGATGTGATGTTGTGTGTGTCCTAGGTGTCTACGGGAGGGATGTGATGTTTAGTTTTTCCCAGGTGTTTGCGGGCATGATGTGATATCTTTTGTGGCCCAGAAGTATATGGGGACATGTGATGTGGTTTGTGGGGAATAATTTTGTTTGATCGGGTTATGACATGTTACTTTCATAATAGGTGAGAGTGTGAGGATACTTTATACTATGGAAGAGAAGTTAATTAGTGGGATTACTTGGATGGTACCCTATCATCAACGTGTGTTATATTACATTACTTTATTTTCATTATTTGGTGATTATTCCATGGTGTGGTTGCGTTGGTTAGTATAAATGTTACGTAGAAAAAATTTCTTCTATTTTCTCATGGGATCATTAATATGTTTTTGTGACAAGTGTATGAGAGACTTCGTTTTTCGTACTATGTATACTTGTATTCGCACCCTATGTATATGAAACTTATTTCATGTTTCTATGTGGATAATATATTTCTTTCTATTTTTGTGATGATATATCATATCTCCTGATCTTGATACAAAAATAGGCAATGCCTTTTATATTGTGTGATATATATACACATGTTATAGTCACCAACCTAGGACCTACTAAAAGTGGGAATCGAGGGTCATTGTCTCCCTTTCATCAGTTATATCCTAAGAGGGTTGTATTTTCATGGAGGGGTCATGAATGAATGGTATCGGTGATGATTTTTGAATGATAGGAATGATTTTTGAGTTAGGAACATTGAGTATTTCATGGGTTGTTAGGGAAAAATGTCAGATGAACATGATTGATGTCATAAGACAGGGAAGACTAGCTTGGAGGTGAGATTTTATTTTTTGTCCATCGTGATCAGATGCAATGACTCTTAGCCTACAAATTCACCAAGTGAGGCTATACCATTTGTAGTGTATAGACCTAGTAACGATACATGTATCATAATGAATTGTGTTCTCTTTTAATTGGGATTCATTGGGAGGGTTAAATAGGTATAAAATGGATGAAATTAATCATACAAGTTAAAATGAATCTGAAATTCAATACTACTCAGGATTAAGAAATCACTGTATAAATTTTCTTCTATGAATCCTAGTTGTATTTAGTATGTGGATCAGTCAATTGAGGTATAATAGGATGATATATTTGATCAACATAGGGGTGATGTAGTTGAGTAAGTTAAACAATGGATGAGTAAAGATTGATCTATTATAGAATTTTCTTTGTGTAAGTATGAGGGTATTATTTCAGACATGTAGAAAGAAAACTGGATCGAGGATCTTAATATCACATTCAGTTTGATCTAGGCCTTCATGGTGTACTTTATTACATTATTATTATTCCAGATAAGAGGAGCCATGTGTTATAGGTGGACGGTGTACATGGGGGAGATGATGTGGGTTGACATTTTTTAGGTCGACCTTGAGAAGGAATTTTGTGCGGGGTTTCTTTCATCAACCATGAATGTTGAGAAGAGGTAGAAGCTACTCTCCCTTCATCAGGGGAGTATTGCAGTACCAAAAATGGGGATTATTTTTAAGGACACCCTTTATCATTCCTAATATATCATTCTAGATTAATATTCTCATGTGAAATGTCTTAAGGAGGCACTCTATCCTTCCATCTAGTATGAAGTTACTCATTTTACGTTACTGATGTACATAAAGGGTCACTAGATGGAGGGGGAGATTTATAGGATTCATTCATGAGAGGGTTTACTATGAGATGGGATTTAGTAGGGTTCCTCAAGAGGTATAGTTACTAGGGGCATGTATCATGTCTCATGACCATCATGGTTCTGTCCACATGGGACTCAACCCCGACAACATTATTTTCGACCATTTTTTCTTCATGCCATTCCTACAAACTTGAGACTGAAGTTTTTATTTTGTGGCTTTCATGGTCATCATTATAATCAGTTACAAGCGGATGTTATATAATAATTTGGTAGAGGTGGACATGTTCTGCCCTATTCTATTCAAAAAATTCAAGTCAGGTCATTTTAGAAATAGGGGTAAAGGCTCATGTTTCTCTGAGGGGAGATGGATAAGGTAGAGGATAATCTAAAATTGTCCCTAAAATTCGTGGACCACCGCCTAGTGATAGTTGTATTAGTGTTCATTATAATATGGGAAGTGGAGTTGGGAATGGATAGTTTCATGAAGTGGAGGAGGCGGTTCTAGCAGGCCTCATATCATCAATGGTATGATCAGTTTTTTAACCCTTTTTTGTGCATTGTTTCATTCAGGAGCTTCACACTACTTTGTTTCACCAACTCTAGAACATGATCTGAGACAAGAAGTAGAGTGGCTTCATGTTCCCCTGGTGTTGAGTACACTAGTTGGTGGCCAGACCAGCTGGTTTGATGTGTTGTGGGGGTATAGACTAATGATCAGACCACATATGTTCCATGTGATCTCCTTTTCCAATCGATGCATCTATATGATTTTATCATGGTTATATTCTGTACCTTCCTCTATCGACTGCGTCAAAGGGATAGTTGAGTTTTTTTACATTGATTTCCATTATATGGTTTTCATCGGTGAGCACAGGTGTTATATCAGAGGTTAGGGTGTGGATCCTATTTTCTCCTTATGGGATGATATTTTAGTGGAATATGATGATGGTGGTATGGTGGAGGTTACAAGATTTGTTTGGTATTTCATGGATGTTTTCACCAATGTGGTTGTGAAACTACCCCCTCGACTTGATGTTCAGTTCGGGATAGACGTACACCCCTGAGCATCCTTGATTTTGATGGATCCCTATCAGATATCCCCTTATGTGTTACAGGAGTTGAGCATTTAGATACTTGATCCGATGAGAAAGGATTTTATCCATACTAGTGTGTCAGTGTGGGGTATTCCCATGTTGTTTTGAAAGAAGGTAGATGGTGGTATGAGGTTGTTTATATACTACCAAAGGTAGAATCAGGTGAACATTAAGAACTGTTACCTTCTTCAGAGAATATACGACCTTGTTTCTATCAATTAGGGGTGAGTTGGTTTCCTAGTATCGATTTATGGTTTTGATATCAACAACTACTGTTGAAGGAGGGTGATATCTAGAAGACATCCTTTAGATGCAGGTATGGAACTTTTATTTTGTGGTCATGTCATTTGGTGTTATGTGAACACCATCAATGTTCATTGGGATTAAGAAATCATTGTTCCATTATTTTGTGAATTAGTTCATTTAATTTTAGTTTATTATATCCTAATCAACATGATGATTGAGGATGAACAATCCCATAATATCATAACATTCATACAGGTTATTCAATACCACCTCATCTATGGAATTTTTTCCATGAATATATTAGAGATAAGAGTGGTGAATTTTATTATGGATGTGGTGTCTCATTATGGTGTGGTAGTAGACCCTTCAAATTTCTATGTGTTTGTTTCTTTGTATGCACCGAAGAACATGGAAGAGATTCACAGTTTTCATGGTCTTATAGGCTATTATGAGAGGTTTGTACCCATTTTTTCTCAATTTCATGCCTCTTTGATAGTATTTTCTAAGAAGGATAAAGTTTTTCATGTGGAGTGATCAATGCAACTATAGTTTATAGATGTTGGTTAGTGCTCCGAGGTTATGGTTTCCAAGAGAAGGGGATCAGTTACAGGTGTTCATCGATACTTTATTTCTAGGATTTTGGTGAATCTTGATACAACAACATGTAGTTATCTCTTTTGACTCTAGGAAGTTGTGTCCCCACGAGAGTAACAATTCCACCCATGATCTGGATCTAGAATTAATCATGTTTAATTTGGTGTTATAAGTACATTACCCCATTGGGGAGAGTAGTGTGGTATGTATGGATCAGAAGAGTTTAAGTTTTATATTTTCCAAGAATTATCTAAACCTTTTATAGTGGTAGTGGATGGAGTTTCATCATGAATTCTATTTTTAGATCTCCTGCACCTTTGGAAAGGGGAATTCATTGGATGATGCTTTATCTAGAATTTGAAGAAGGAGTTTTTAAAAAAGTCTATATATGCTTGTAAAAATATGGAGGGAATTGTAGCCTATCACCCATATTCAAGAATGGAAGGTCGATGAGAATGTTTGTTTTATATGATGGTGTAGTCTACTATAATGCAGTAGGTGGAGGAGTTTGAGTTGGATGAATTAGAGGAATAGTTGTGGCGTAGTCATGTTAGACCATGTGATAAATCATAGGGATTGTCAATGGATGGTCTAAACTAGATACTGTTTCATGGAAATTTTTTTGTTCCAAAGGCGATGCATGCAGGATTTCTTTTGCAGTTCCATAACCCAGACTTGGAAATAAACCAATGCATTTATAAGATGTATCGTGGGTTGAGGATGTAGTTTTCGTTGCTCGGGATGAAACGATACGGTGGAGAGTTTGGGATTAAATTCTTTGACTTCCATAATGTAAAGGCAGCGCACTATGTTCTGATTGGTTTATACAAACCTTGGAAGTTCCTAAGTGGAAGTGGGTTGAAATCTCAGTGGATTTCATAATAAGGTTAGCTAGAGATCAGGGATGCAACATTTTTATCTAGATAATAATGGATAATTTAATGAAATTGACCAACTTATTAGAGATAAATGGTTAGTGATAGATTGATTTGTTTATCAAAATATCTATGGATTTTGGGGTGCAGTTGTATGGGGTTATGAGATCCTTTATCTCGAATATGGACACATGTTTTACCTTGTAAGTCTTCCTGGGATTGAAGCATTATTTTTTCACCTAGTTATGTCTCATTAATTATTTTCAACCTCAAAATGATGGGATGTCAAAATTAACTATCCATACATTGGAGGATATGTTGTGATCATAACTATTAGACATCGATGGATTTGTTTATGACACCTACCATTGAGGATGTTTTCCTAAAATAATAGCTATAACTATTCGATTAGAATGTCTTTATTTGAAGAAATTTAGGGGAGACAATGTCATTCATCATCATTCTAGATAGTGGTTTGGGAGGCATCTATTCTTGGTCTTGAGTTATTGTATAACACAACATAAAAATTTCATTATTTTCAAGAATGGATGAATGTAATGCTAGACTGGATGAAGTCACATGGCTATCACTGGATGAGGACCTTGGATTTCAAGGTTGGGAACCATGTTATAATCATGTATTCCCCTTGACATGGTTAGAAGATGATTTTTAGAGGGAGTAATCTTTCTCCTATGTTTTTTGGACCCTTTGATGTGTTAGAGAGAGTTAGAGAGCTGATATATCGTTTGAAATTTTCACTGTGGTTCTAAAGGATACACAATATCATTCATGTATCAAAGCTATCTAGGTATCTAAAAGAGAACTCCCATGCCATTGTTTAGGGAGAGTTGAATATAGAGGATCACACAATGTTTGTGGAATGGATAGTTTAGATCCAGGTTCATTAAGAGATGAAATTGCATTGAATAACCATTCCCTTGGTTAATGTGTTGTGAAGGCATGGTGGACTGTAAGAGAGTAAAAGGGAGTGATAAACACAAATTCATTCCAAAAACCTTAACATGTTTTAATTTCTTCCTTATATGGTTTTGTTTTGAAATGTAATATTGGAACATTGTTTCATGAATAATCTATTTTTTCCTTAATTTGAAATTTGTGTTATGTGGTACGTGATACATTATTAACATATAAATAATGGAGGATATAATTCCTAAACAATATGAATTAATTGAGTTATGATTAAATCCATGTGAGCAAGTAATTTTCACCCAAATCGGATATATTGTTGACATAGAAGATGAAATTCCCTAATTTAAGTGTTTACTAAGGTGCAATTTATTGGTTTTGTGAAACTATATTAAGATGATTGGGTAGTGTGTCACATTCATTTTGCATGGAATTTTGGGCAGGTGATAGTGCTTGGTCAGTTCTAAGACTCTTGAGAGGTATCACACTTGGTGTTTTTTCGTACCCATTTTCTTCTGGGATTGGTTTTGGATTCCTGAGGAAGATAATTGTATGAGTGGTAGCTGATGTAATGGTATGTGTCCTAAAAGTCTATTACTTTTCATTTTTTGGTTTTTGTAGTTTTTAGAGGATAAATAGATGGATTTTGAAGGATTTTGGAAGTAAAAGGATGTAAAAAGGTGGGATTGCACTCCTTGTAACTATATTGCATGACGTGAAACATTGTTTCCCAGCCTGCCTTAGAGGTTTCAGAACATGTAATGTTATTGGGTTATAAAATAAAATAAAATCGACATGTTATGTGTTTTCACTAGAAACCAAACTCGAGATATTACACAATTTGAAAGGGTATTACACGTCTTGTAATACCCCAACCCATTTTTTAAATCATTTTCGTTCTATCTTTCTTTCATTCGACCATGCAAACCTCTACGTATCAATTTTAGATGAACCCTAGGTGCCCCAAGGAGTTCTTCAAGTCCTCTTAACCCCCTTCGATTACTTGATCCCATTATTAATTTGATGATGATTTGTTTTGATCTAAGTTGTGTTATCCTTTCATTTTCTATAAGTTTATCTCTGTTTAATCTCATTTCATTTCATATATTGTCTCCATGATATTTTGTTTTCATACCCATTTTCATAATGGTATTTCCCTTGAATTTGGTGGTACGTTGGTGTCATTGATTCCATGTATATATGAATATCATGGGAAAGAGGTGATCAAAGGTTTATTATGTGATTCAATTTTGTGTGATGAACATTGACACACTATCGAGGCATGATTTCATTTTTTTTCTTTTCAATTGTGCATTATGTGAGAGGTATCAACATTTTTTCACCAACAGATCATGGATTTACTAATATAATCAAATATAAGAATATGTTAAATGAAATTCAAAGAGGTTGGTGGATTTGTTTTAAAATATTTTACAGTTTCCTTATTATGATTATGATATTGTGATTAAAAGGGCTTGTTTCCCCACTTAAAATCATGGTTATTGGGGGCCCTTATTTGGGAACTAAATGGGTTCGTGTTTTCTTAATTATGTTGGAAACTTATGGAAAGTGGTTAACCACATATATCCATCTAATTAATGTATTCCCCCATATTTTGTTAGTGTGATAACTCTCTTAAATAATAAAGTGGAATTAAATATGTACCCCATTTGATAAATATAGAATGTGATACATCATGTTCTATGATGAGAATTGTTGAATGGGTGTGGAAACGTGTGTGTAATGTATTAAATTTAATGGGTCTATGTTGTGATATTTGGGTTTTCTTTGGTTTGTGTTGTGGTATGTCTGTGATCACGGTTGTCTGTTGTGGTATATCCTCGGTGGTGTTATAGATGAACTTATAGATGATAGATCATCTAATCTATATAATGGAATCATAAGTTGATATATTTTTTATTTTGGAGTGTATGAGAGGTGTTGTGTAGTTGGGATGTGGGATAGTTGTGAAATAATGTGTTACTATTTATAGTTGTGTGTTTGGGGTTGGTTTCATTGATTTATGATATTCTTTGAATGGTAATTAAATGTGGATAATAGGGAACAATGTGTCTTTAATGAGGAAAGTCCTTAAATTTGTCATTACCTTCACATTCTAAAATGACTATTTTGTTTTGTCTGTGGTGTGGTGTGTTTTGAGGTTTCCCATGTAGTAATGCAATGAATAAATAATTTATTAATAAAATTTTGAATGGATAGAGTTTTTTTGGATAACATAATGAAATTTTTTAATGTGTGACTAAATGACAGTATGTGGGTTTAAAGGAGGTAAACACTAAACAATAAAATTAATGGGATGGTTTAATAAAATTTAAAGGAAATTAAAAAGAGGCTATGGATTTTTGTGTGGTGGTCTCATTTAAACATAGCAGAAAATATGGTAATTGTGAGTTGGTTTTATATCCAGAAATCAATAGGTTTGGAATAAGTGTTTCATATCACATATATATATATATATTTATTTTCCTTGTGATTTATATGCACATGCCACCCTAGTTGAGAACTACATTTCAAACACCCCCATCGTCTTGGGGGAGGCTATAATTCCCGAACATCCTAGTGGGAGGATGGATGGATGGACACATACTCTTCCCCACTCCACCTTCTAGGTGGGGATATCTTATGATTCATCAGTCAAGTTGTGGTTTGTGGGGCCTAGGTGCGTGCTTGTGAGTTTTTTCATTCCCAAGTGACTTTATAATGAGTTGAGTTGTTCATTCATAGGACTCTTAGGGATGGGACGTGATATGGTTTATGGCCCAGGTGTCTGTGGGTGGGATGGTCTGTGGTTTTTGGAACAAGTGTTTGTTGGATGGATGAGATGTGTTGTGTAGAATATGTCCCTATATGAGAGATGTGATGTGTTATGTATCCTAGGTGTCTACGATTGGGATTTGATGTGTTTTTTAGGTTCTGTGTGTGTGTTGGTGGGTTGTGTCATTTAACTTTCAGAAGAGGTGGGAGTGCGTGGATGTTTTACATTAGGTAAGAGTGGCTAATTTGTATGAAGTGGTTCAAGGTACCCAATAATTTACGTACATTATATAAAATATCATCACTTTCATTATATGGTTGGAATGTCTTAGTGAGGTTGGGATGGTTAGTATACATGTTTGGATATATTTGGTTATACTATTTTCACATGAGATAATTAGTATGTTTCCCTCACATGTGCATGGGAGACATTTCTTTTCCTAAATAGTCTACATATATTCTCACCCTATATATATAATAATTCTCTCTGGTTTCATGTAGGATTATGTAGATGGTGCAGGGTATTACTAGTTTGGGATTAAGGATAGTTACTGATTTTCTGCATTAGATAACTTTTAAGTACATTACAATGTAGTTTTGATATATTTTTACTAGTTATATTTTATAGAGGAATATTCTATAGTTTTTTTTATTTCTTTTAAATATATCTTGAAAGTCATTTATGAATGATCCATCATATCTACCGATATTGTTTTTTAAAAATGGAAATTCCTTCTATATTGTGTTATCTTTATCACATTGGTTATAATTGCTAACCTGGGGCCTACTGGAGGTTGAACTCAAGGGTAATTATCTCATTTTATTCATTTCCAGCACATGATTGGTATTTTTAGAGGGACAGGGTCGGGACAGGTGGGTATAGAAAATTCTTAAGAGATGATGTCACTCATATAAGATTAAATTCATCCCTATTGTCCTTTTAACTTTTTACTACATCCAATCAAGAGAAATGCAACCTCTAGGGACATCATTCTTTATTAAGAAAAAATATTCCAGGAACTCCACTGAATGTTTTTGGATGTTTAACATGAATATGTCCAATATTGTTACACCATGTTGTGAATTATTAATTCCCTCTATGGATGGGATAATATTAAACAAAATCGGGGTCTACTGTGTTAATATTGTTCTAATATGATTAACCTAAACTCTAGATTTACTAAATTACACAAAGGAACATCCCTAAATTTAATATTTTTTCTAATATGGTTTTTATTCCACCAATTATTTTCAAAATCTCCATAATGGAGTAAAAATAATTATATTATGATATTAAATTGTAAAATATAATTCATCTTTCATTTTTCTAGAGTGTTCCCATGAAATCGTAATGGGTTTTTATTGTACTTTTTCCAATCACCAAGGAACTTACTGAATATCCTCTAATAAAAACTATAGATTCTAAATATCTAGAAACCAATATCCCATAGTTGTATTACATTATTGGTAGAGAATAGAAGTTTTCATGATGGTTCCAAAAGATAAATCATCTTGAAAGTCTATATACAAACATATATTACATTTCAAAACATATGTTATAGCAAAAACATATTACAAGGGATTTATTATCACTTCCATAATATACTTGAATATAAGATATTATACTCCTATAGGATTCCTAGGGAATGGAAAAAATAATTGCTATATTGGATTCTCAATAAGGATAGGAATATAGTTGAATCTTTCATAACACCAACATGTCATAAATTATTTGGTAGTAAATAATTAATAATAATAATCTGTAATAAATAGAAATAGTGGGTATGTTATAACCCTGACAATAAATGAAATTATGGATAAAAATATCCATGGATGTCATATTAATGGAATGAATAATTACATATATAAAAACATGTGTTCAATTCTATTTTCCATGAGAGTATTTAATAGTTTGTAGAGGTATACACAAAAGGTTTTACTAGTCTTTATCATCATACCAATAATTTGATCAAATGGTAAATATAAATAACATCCCCACTTGTTACCTAATTATGTCCATTGCATTCACCATAAGACTCATCATGTCCATCAATACAATTCCATGGGGATCCTCTTAGTAAATAGAATATGGTTATCCATATAATGAGAATTAAGAGAATAGAATAATACCCAATTAAATAAAAAAAATGTTGAAATCTAGGATAACATCCCTTAATAATCTTTGATGTCAACGTGCATCTTCAATGAAACATAATATACCCTTATAAAGGAAATATAGTTTCATTTTTTATGATGTGTTCGGTTATACATGGAAGAAAATGATTTTATTAAAAAGCTCGAATTTTTAGAATAACAAGTAAATTGTACGAAATATAAATCATCATCGTTCAGAAATAGGCCTTGAAAACTAAAAATAATATCATCCATGAGTGTGTTGTTGGGTGTGTAGTCTTATATCCATTTCATGCCCATCATTGAGATGACTGATTCAATGATTAACCAACCATATTTATTTGACTAACCCAAGCAGAATATGTTCTATAGATACATCCATATTCCATTATATATAATGATATCTAGCATTTCAAAAACTACACATACATTGATGTTACCAAAACATAAAATATTTTTTTAATAATGGAAAATAAAGAGTTTTATTATGTTTTTTTATAACTCAAGAATAAAATCTACATAATAGATAGAAAAAAATTTATAATGTTTAATTCATTAGATTTAATGAGTAATATGGTAAATTTAATTCCATGGAAATGTATTGAACATACAAAAAGTTTGTGTGTAGGGAATATATCATGAGTCCCAAATAATGAAAACATATATGGGAAATCCACTTATCGCATTGGTAGAAACTCCATCAAAAACTATTAAAAGACAATGCTTTAAATTTATCTTCAAATAATTGTAATAAAAAAATTTCATGATATGAAATCTCACATAGGTAATATATAAACATCATAAAATAGAATTTTGGTGAATAATATAAATCATGTCTCTTTGAGGGGAATTTGGGATAGAAAGAACACACCTCTTGTCCTAACTTCCACATGAATTATTTAATATCCAGTATAAATATATAGTTATCCAAAAAAATTATTTTAGAATTTTAATCATATAAATTTTCATAATTAACATTATTGAATAATTAATCTCTATAATAATTAAACCTAATTTCAATATCGGGTGTTTATTGTTTTCATCATTTCTATTACATTCATAATTATGATATATGTATTAATTATTTTTTAAAATATAATATTTATTAAGTTATTAAGGATACATTTAGTACAATTTATAAAAAAATAGGATATTTAATATTTTATTTTATGGGTTTTTATTTTTTATCAACAATTTTGAAATTGATAACAACCACGTTTTTGTGATTCATAAAAATCATGATGTGTTTTACAAATTTAATAATTAATATTTAATTATAAAATTAAATGAATAAACAAATATTTATTTATAAATTTATATTATGTTATACTAGTTAATATTTTCAAAAATACAATCAGGATATCAATTCATAATAGTTTTCAATAATGTGGTTAAACTAATGAAAACTTGAACATACCTGGATTTAATGAATGATTATGAAGAGTTTTTTAATAATATCATTATAAAAATATATTAAATGTAATATTAATTTTTTATTTTTTTTATAATTCATGATTTAAATTATTAAAATGTATTAGTAATGTATATAGAAATATTTTCCAAATTTTATTAAAATACTACCCTCTAAATATGCGTGTTTAAAATAATTATATTATTGATGAACAGATCATGATTATATATTTAATATTCCATCCAATTTTTTATAAAATTAATTTATTCATATCAAAATAATCATATTTATTTTATAGTATAATCATTATATAAATCATTATAAGGAAGTGAATAAAAAAATATTGTGTCATAGAGGCAGTGGTCCATAAAACGCACCAATGATGCTATTTTTATAAGCAAAGGGGTAGGGTGGTTAGTTATTATTTACATAATATAAAAAAATTCTATATATTATATATATAAAACTCCTGATATAATATTGGAGAAATAAATTTGAAATTGAATTACAAAAGGAATATATGATAGTGAAATCCTTGACCTTATATGGATATCTTTAGGATTATATTTGAGTATTCCCTGGAAAAGAAGGGCTAGGGATACTATTATCTTACTAGAAGCATATGATAGTGATATGGTATAAAAGGGAAATAAAATATGTACCATTTTAACAAGTATACTTAATTTTTAGAGAGGTATTTATATTTTGATGATAGTCCCCTTTTTAGGGAGAAAAAGATGGGTGTTCAAGGAAACTAATGTTAGTTAAGTTATAGGAATTAAATTTAATTGGTGTTAGTGGGTTTATTGAGTAAGGTGGATTGGATGATAAAATGGGAGTTGTGAAATGTGGGTGTGAATTTAATATATAATAAGTACATCACTATGTTTTATGTGATGTTTTAATTATATAAAATCTGAGATATCTCATTTTGCATTTTACCATTAGTAATCATGATTAAAAGATAACAATGAAAAACATTGAAAATAAAATATTACTCTTAATACCAAATTTTTTATATATAGAACTACAATTTGGAATCAATTTAACCAAATTCAATTTTTA
Organism: Viscum album; assembly: GCA_963277665.1. Classification (NCBI taxonomy): domain Eukaryota; kingdom Viridiplantae; phylum Streptophyta; class Magnoliopsida; order Santalales; family Viscaceae; genus Viscum; species Viscum album. Next base: position 407,885,344 of record OY728153.1, on the reverse strand, counting down.
AATATGGTAAATGTAACTTTGAAACTAAATTATATGATTTTGGAAAACATGTTTTGAAAAAAAATGTTTTTGTATCTATATATATTGTATTTTATTTTTATTTAATAATAATTATTATTGTTAAAAGTATTTATATATTTTATATCCTCATAAAAATCATATTAAATTCAATTTTTAGGAACCTTATTTAGATAAATATAATTTTACAATTATAAAATTAATTCATTGAAATCATTCATTATAATTTTATCGGGGTACTAAATATTTATACCATGTAACTTATTTTCAATGAGTAAAAATAATATTTCCATAATTAAATAATTTATTCCTTTTTATTTTAAATATAATTTCCCTTTTATAAAATAAAATTAATTTGTTTTTCCAAAATTAATTTTTCCATTTGCGTACGAATACCCTATTTTTTTGAAAAATAAAAAAATTATTTCATGAGAATAAATTTAAAAGAAATCAACAATTATGTTCGGTTTATAAAAATAATATTATAAACATTCATAAATTATACTATTAAATAAACCTATTATGATAGGCTCTTTAGATTATGCATCATGTGATAGTTTACGACATGGTATTTACATTCTAGAGTGGGTGTTGAGTATTAAAAATTCTAATGAAACTTTTTATTGGGGTTTCCTCCAAAATTATTGTTTTTTATCATTTAGTTTTGTTTTTATTTGAAATGGGTTATAAAATGTAATACATAACCTCAATGAATATTTATCTTAACATAGATGAAGATGCAGAAATAGGGATTTGTGTGTGCCATATTTTTAATGCTATTTTTTTGTATTTATTTCTATAATGGATTTTTGTATTTTAGGTTTATTTTTATTTCTTCCATTAGAAACCATAAAAAAATAGTATATGTATTGATTACATAAAGAAGTTGAGGTGGGAAAAAATCATGATAATAGAATATAAAATTTCGGTTGATAAATTTTGTTGTTGTTTAATACATTTATTTATGATATGATGCATTCTCATAATGTGGGGTTATAATTATAAAATAATTAAACATCAGTATATTATTTTTTTATGTGTAATTGTTTGATGTGCATTAATTAGTTCTTTAGGAATTATTTTTCTTTTTTAAGAAAAAATCTGATCTGGGATAGGGATTTCTGAATATGGACTTAAATTTGAAGGGGGTATGCTTTTAATTAAAATATAAATAGTTGTAAATGAATAATTTTTGGATCATAAAAAGAATTTCATTATTTGATATTTGAATATTTTTAGTTATCATGATAGAGGTGGGTTTGATATCATGATATTGTATATGAAATGATAAATGGGTTGACATAATTAAATTAATACAGTAAATTAATTTAATTATGGTGGTAAAATAGTAAATGATTATGTGGGACTAATCTGGATGGAGAGAAACATTAATTAAATGTTAATATTTCAAACTCACTTTTGGCAATTCCTATACTTATATTACTCCATGAAATGTGTTTCTTATTCTATGTTGTTATTGTTTTTATATAATGAAAGATGATTTTATAGAAGGGATGATGCATATAACCTCTCATTATGGGTTGTTATCAATCATAGAGGTTACGTTTTTTCTATGGTTTTTAATAGATTTTAGTTTTCATATATAGATGTGTTGTAATGAATTATATTTATAGTTCCTTAAATGTGATAATTGATGGGAGGATGAGGTGAATCATTGTGTTGGTTGTTCATGGTAGTGGGGAGGAATGAGTTTTATTGAATTTCAGCTAATTGTCACCTATCGATCATTCAAGGATCTAATACTATGATAATGTGTATAGCATCACTCGGGTCGAATCCCCGAGGATGATAATTTTTATAGTCGATTTCTTTTAATTAATTTTTATTTTGAGTGCTGGTTTTGTTTGAAGACTATAGATGAAATTATTGATTAATGAGGATTGACTTAAAATTCTAATAAGGATTGTTGTGAGTTCATTATTGGGTATTTATGATTTTATATCATTGAACATTGCATTATATTCCATTAAATTATCAACCACTTCACAAGAAGACTTTCATCAGAATTTCAAAGATTTAAGGCACTAATCCAAGCCATGACATAAAAAGGGGTATAATCACATTTATTATTTGTTTATGGTATTGATTTTATGGTTCCAACAATCCATGAAATCCACATGTTAAAAAAAATGTGTCATTAATCCATGACATTTTATGTTCGACGTACAAAATATTATTCCAAATAATAATCATTGAGGACAACCCCTAAATCACATAATATCCCCAATTATTTACTCACCCCAATTGAAGATTTACTCATCCATTAAAATGATTATAAATATTGTAAATTTTTTTATGGTGATTAATTATAAAGGGAATGAAAATAATGGGTTAAGAAAATTGTTATTAATCAAAAAAATAGACACACACACGAAAGCTGATAAGAATTAAAAACAGATGTTCGATTGAATGAGGACGAAAAATATGGGAAGTGTTTTCAACAAGATTTCAATTATCATAAGAGAATTAATATATTATATATAGGGTGTATGATTAAAATAAAATATGATGAAGAAACATTCATAAAAATTCAAATGAAATTAATCATGACTTCTGTAATTTAAAATAATAGGAACACAATAGTAAATGAAAACAAAAAAATATGGAAGGGTCTCTCAAGTAGAAACATGGGTACGAAAGGTCATCCCATCCCTTTGGAAAGGCATTTTTAATAAAATATTATTTTTCCACTCTTCTCAAAATCCATCCCATTGAAAGGGGATGTGGGAGATGTATTTATAGCACAAGGAGTTGGTATTTTTTCATTCCAAATCCTCCCCTCTAATTGGATCGCCAATTTGATACTCTAGATAGTGTAATATGGAAATATTTTCTTCTTAAAAGTAATAGATACTAATGTTAAGAGTATACGCTTAAAAATTTGCAGCAATTGGACTTATGGATCCATTTTTTTCGCGGTTTGATATAACATTTTTAATCTACCTATTTCAATACAGACATTTTAGAAGGTTAAATGTAGATAGGTTTTTTAATCTGAAGATTCCTCAAATATAAACACTTTATTCTAAAAATTTGGTCGCCTATATCATAGATTTCACACTGAAAATACCATCTTGAATGGATTTCAAAATCAGGAGAAAATAAAATAAATGTGTGGAAAGTTTAATTTATATAAAATATGGTGGTATTGAATTAAATTAATTATTTGGGCCCATTTTTATTGAATTTGGGAATTGAATGTTTTTTCCATGGTTCCTTGGGATAATGAAGAACATATTTTGGAGTCTCATCAAAAAAATTACCTGATTGAGCACAGAAATTCATGAATCATGGATGGTCTAGTTTTTCCCCATATTATTTAGTCCATATCTTGTAGACCATATTACCTTCCAATTAATAATTATCCAAAGATTACATTTAATGATATTTTATAAATTTAATAAGGTTCTCTAAAGAGAATAAACAACACAATTTGTTTAAATAATGTAATATTTATAATTAAAATAGTAAACTGACTCAATTAGAGTACTTAAAATAATTCACTAAAGATATATTTGGTATTGAAACATGATAATATCATAAAAATTATCCACTATTAAATTAAATTTACTAAAGGGAGTATAAAAAAATTATGAATAAATTAACAATATCATCTCGCCACACTTAGTCTTGTACATGTCCTCTTGTGAAAAAAATATTAAAACACAATAAAATAATTCTCACTCACCAAAAAATATCAAAATAGTATATTCCTAAATCAATGGAGGTTTAGAACATTTCACTTATATATATTTAATTCCTAAAAAAATTACAGAAAAAATACTTAAAAAAAAATTCAATTGTCATGTTGAAATTTAGAAATGGAAAATTTAGAAACATATAACAGACTACTCTCAAAAAGAAATTTTTTATTTCTATAGGTTTACTCAATCACAAAAAAAGTGAAAATATTACAGTTTGAAGGATAACTAATCTTCAAATACCTATTGTAATGTGCACAAGGATTGAGAGGCATTTTTAGGGTTTTTTCTTGTGGCTATATAAAGGAATAAATTTAATGTCAAAAATATTGGAAAAGAGGGGTAAAACAACACCATGGTTATAAAAGTGAATTTTATTTTTCTTGAAATGAATAATTGAATAAAATGGAAATACATATTTAAAAGGAAATTATTGTTTGATTAATGACACTAAATAGAAATAAATTCTGAATGAGGGTTGAAAATGGAAAATATATAGAAGACACAAAACATCTAATAATGACATAAGTGTTCTTTTGTTTATTTTATTTTTAAATTTGGAATTGAAACAGATCCATCACTCAACTACCAACACATGTTTGAAGACATCTTGACAATAATTATAATAGTTATAAAAAGATAAAAGGTTTAGAAGGACTGATTTTTTTCCTGTCTATGACACAACCCTTTTTTTGTTTTAATTATTTTGATATTTTTTAATTTTTTTGAACACTTGTAAATAACATTTATAATATTACATAAATACACATCCAATTACCAAAACTAAATGAATGAAAACCTCTCCCCTCCACATAAATGGATTATTTCCCTCAATTATATGAAAACACGTTGAAAATCAAATAAAATGGTACCCAAAATAAAATTCATTCCTCCACACTTAAATTTCAATAAATTATGAAATATAAATACATGTAGTTGTTGTCTGGGATGAGGTAATGGCATTATAATGTGATTATCAATGAATTTTTTTTCATATTCCCCAAGGGGCTTTCAAAAGACTGATTAATATAAGGGTAATGGGAATCTACTTGGCTAGTATGATTCTCATGTAGTTTAGAAAAAGAATATAACATATTAAAGCAAACAGAATTTGGAAATTCTACTCAAAGGTCCACAAACTCAAGACTCACAAAAGGGGGTGAAAATTTACAAATTTAAATGTTTTTAATTGGTGATATTGGTTTGAAATAAATTTTCATTCGTCATATTTGGGGTATAATCATTTTCCAAATCTAAAATTTTTCATTCAAATTTTATTTTAGTTTAATATAATTCTTTATGCAAATTAATAATGAAAATATGATTTCCTGGTGATTAAAAAATTCCTTTTTGACTCACCAAATTTATTTAACAAAATTTCAAAATTGGACGATGAGTATGTATGAATCTGTTTTATTTTTGGAATGTTTTTTTTTCATTTTTAGTGTTTTTAAAATACAAACCCACACAAAATATAAAGATGAAATAATAGTTTTGATTAAGAATGTGGTAAAACATGAAATATATTGGAAGAATAAGAGTGTGGAAGATAGAGTAAAAGGGGAGATAAAGAGAGATCTAATGGGAAAGAGGTTCCCCTGATTTGTATTTAATGGGTCTCTATCACCATACAATGGTGGTTATATGTAAGTCGATGAATTTTGGGGTTAATTTTTCCACTTTAGTGACTATTTGGAAAATTTCCATTACCTAAAAGAGAATCAAAAAGAAGAAAAATTATTCATTTTCTAATATACAAAAAATAAATTAAAATTCCATAAAATAATACAAATCATGGGTTGCCTCCAATGTAGCGCTGCATTTATTTGTCTATAGAGGGACAATTGTATTGAACTACCCATAGTTCGATGTTGGCGACCATATTTTCTAAAATCTACTGTGCTTATAGAAAAAATACTTCATAGGAAGTCTCAGTTGTTCATTTGTTAATTTCTTCCCATTATTTTTGATGTGCTTACAATTCAATGGTTGAGGAGAGAGAATATTTCGATCCTCCCCTTGGCTTGAAACACGATGAATGATGTTATCCACAAAGTGATAGTTTTATATGAATGGAAATTCAGGATGTTTTTTCTCAATTCTAATAGTTCATTTATGTAAGGATCATATAATAGAAAAACAGATTATGAGAACCTAATTATGTGTAACTCATTTATTTCATCACTTACTAATGTATAGTAATGACGAACACTGCAGTCATAAGACCGAATAAAATGATCAATATTACATATATCAATGTTGTTTCCTTACAAACTATCAATTTCAACCTAACCAGTTGACACTATATTAATTATGGAACAAATCTCACAACCATCACTCCCATCGGGATATGATAAACACATTAGGTCAAGGTTCACCTCACAAATAACAAAATTTTCAGATTTATGGATAATAAATAGTAAATGTTTGATAATATGATCTGAATCAATAAATGAGAATTATAGTTCATTTTAATCATTTCCATACATGTTAGAGAACTAGATAATAGAGGATATATGGTATTCCATAGGTTTTTCAAAATACTTTAGATCGATCTAGTTTACATTTTTAATTTCATCATAAACTTCGTAATTTATGACTTGGATAATAAAGATATACTATTCACAATATCCATTATCATTAGACCATGAATGAAATGACGTATCATGGTTCAAAAAACTCTCATAATTATGGATAGAGAATATATATTTATTCTCTTATGGGTATCGCGTGGATTTAAAAATATTGAACATGACCTCTTGGTCAAAAAATTCCATCGATATGATTCCTTCAAGGACATCAATTTTGGTTTTATATTTTGTGAGGAAAGGTCTTCCTAAAATCAAATAATATTGGAAAGAATATGTTTCACATTCCATGTCCAGGACCTCGATATAAACTGGGAAGATAATAAAACTAACTGAAACAAGGAAATCCTTATTTATTCCCTCGGGACTAGATATGCTTCGATTGGATAACTAGATGACAACACGCACTGGGTGAAAGGTTTCAGGAACACTTTTTTGGAGAGATTGGTTTTGGGCATGAAATTTATCGAGTCTACGTGGTCTTTGACTATATAATAGAATTTTTAACACCATATTTTCCATGAAATAGTAAATTTCCCTGGGTATTCACACTTCATAGGTTTGGATTGTTGGGTTAAAACATTATCAATGGTCATAAGTTGTCTCTTATGAGAGCACAATTACTTAATAAATATGGCATAATTAGGAATATTTTGATGGAATATAAGATGGGTATGTTCACTTCAACACGTCTAAACATTTCATACATTTTATGATTTGGTTCAACGTATTTCTTTTCCATAGGGAAAACATGAGGAAAACAATTAGGTTATTTATATTAATATAAGTTGGTGATGGAGTGGCTTTGGGTTCCTTTTCTGGATTTTTTGTGTTTTAATTTTCAATATCAACATTCAATGGTTCATTTTAGGATCCATCGTGAGGCGTGGAAATTTGTTCTTCTAATATATATGTAATTTCACATGCATTACCCTTGTGGTTGGGTAATGGATGAGAAATAAGTTGGGAAGAATTTGTCGGTTTCTTCTGGATAAGGTGGGTTTCATGTTCACCAAGTTGGGTTTCAATTTTTTTAGGGTTTAATGGGTGTAGGAGGAAATTTCTTCTACATTACATTCCTGAGGTTTCTTGGAAGAAGATTCTTGTCCCGCTTTTGGTTTACCTTGATTTTAGTTCTTGGGAAAGTGATTGTGTTGTTTTGGGAATTGTTAGGGATCATTACGATAGTTGAATACAATATAAGAATGAGTAGGATTGATTCTTTGAGGTTTAGGGACAAACTGATATGGTTTTTGGAAGTTACCAATACCCTGACCATATTGGAATTGGATTGGGTTTTTAGGAGGTAATTGAGGGGGACAAGAATTGGGATTACTATAACTCAAGATTGGGATAAAGGGAGATGAAAAGGGCTCTTAGTGGGGTTATCTACTACTTGATGATTGTTTATAATCCACCATTAAATGTTCTATTGCTCTGTTAATGTTTATATTAGCACTCGGGTCAAATCCTCACCGATAATAATTTTTATAGTTGATATCTTTTATTTTATTTGTATATTTAGTAGGGTTTTTTTGTAGATACTTGATGATTTTTTAATTAATTTTTATTTAACAAATTAATAATTTTTAGGTGGGTTTGTTTTTTATTTAGGTTTATGATATCATTGATCTTTTCTATATGTTGCATTAAATTATCATCCATTTTACAATATAACATTGATCAGAGTTCCTAAGTGTTATGGCCTTAATAAAAGATATAAATTAACAAGGGGTATATTAATTATCAATATTTTACTATGGTAGTGTATTTATGGTTCCAATAATTTTCGGAATCTTCATGTTAAACAAATCATGTAATTAATCAGTGAAATTTAATGTTCAACATACACAATATCATCTTAATGAATATTTATCGAGAAAAAGATCTCAATAACTTAATATCCCCAAATAATGGCTCAACCCAATGGTAGATTAAATAATACGTTAATATGGTTATTAATATGTTATTTGTTTGTGATCACTTATAAATTGAATGAATGAAACATGATAAGAAAAAGAATGTGCATCAAACCCAAACACACAAATGATGATGATAATTCAAAATGGGAAGTTAATTAAATGAGGAAGCAAAAGCAGGTAAGAAGTTACATCTTGATTTCAAATATTTTATGTGAATTAATATTTAATAACAAAGGGTGGATGAATAAAATAGAATATGAAGAAGAAAATTTCATTAAAATTCTAATGAAATTGAATACAACTTACTCAATTAAGAATAAAAGGAACACAAATGTAAATGGAAAAATTGAGGAGGAAGGGTCTCTTAATTGAAAACATGAGTCTGGAAGGTCCTCCAAATCCATTGTAAAGGCATAGTTCATGCCAATTTATTTTCAAATCCTATGAAATCACATCAATTTTGAAGGATTGGAGGTATATGTATTTATATCCCATGGATTTGGACTGTTTTAATTCAAAATAATCCTATCCAAGTGGATCTCAAATTTGAAACTACATATATTCAAATATTGAGAAATTGTCTTCTTAAAAGTTGTAGATAATATTTTTGGGAGTCTAGCATCAAAATAGTGCATCCAGTTGACATTAGTGTAACATCCCATGTAAGTAATGAATAATAGATATTATTACTTATGTATATTAATGATTAAGATAGTGTTATAGAGGCTTAAAATGGAAATAAATACAATCTTATGCATGGAATACACTAATATTCTTAAAAGATTGTTTTACTGCCTTTTGATGGAAAACCATTTTTGAAACTATATTTTGACAATTTTATAAACTATGTTTGTCAAAATAAACTTATTCTTTATGATTGGGGCATCAAAATTTCCCTTGTGTGAATTTTTGGTATTTTTTTTGACAATGTTCATTTTTTAATGAATAGTGAAAAATACTGCATTTTACATCAAAACTGCTTTTTAATCTAATTTATTTATATGATTAGATTATGTTTTGCATTGGGTTTGAAGTGAAATTAGAATATATTTTTACCATTTTATCCAATGTTGGTCATTGGAATCAATTTCACTTTGAAATTAGACTTAAACTGGTGTCAATCTTTTGATACTTATTGTTTTGTAAAAACACGCTATTTGCTTTGGCAGCGGGAATTAATTATTAAATTAATTAATGTGACTTATATGATTTGAATTTTTTAAAATAGACTTCATTTTTGAATTCGGAATATAAAATATAGCTTAGGGTGAATTTTTGGTAATTTTCTGAAAAACTTCAATTTTTGTTGAATAGTGAACCCACTAAGTGGTAATCAAGCAAACTGATTTTTCAGTTAAATGAAAGTTTACCATTAATGTGTATTGAATTTTTAAAATCCGACATACATGGTTTTCATTAAGAAGTAAAATGTGGTTCAATGAGATTAAAATAATTTTTTGGTGAATAGTAACTTATTAAGTTTTTAATCGCGATTAGTGGTAATTAGTGTAGTTTAAGGTATAAATAATGCATTAATAATATGAAATGACCTAGACACATGTTCCAACCTTATTTTTTGTGTAATGGCCGACCAAGAAAAGACATGGGTCAACTTGGGGACCCCATGGAGACACTTTGGTTTGGAAATGACATAAATAACTTTTTATTAAATGTTAAAGTAAAAATGACACAAACAAGAAATGTTTTACGAAAACAATTTTTACATGGGGTTATAAAGATCAGATTTTTGATTATAAATAGTCATTGGAAAGATAAAAAGATTTCCTACATCATATTATTTTTTTATGATTTTTAGACATTAAATAAATTAAAGTATTTATGACATAATAATGATGCAACGATGACATCATTATTTGACGATTTAAATAAAATGGAAAGATAATATAAAATCTATAAACTACACATGTCCAAAACCAATTGGATGAGTGGATTTCGAACCCTTATCACCTTATCCACGAATTATATCAATGTGGGACCTTTTGAAACCGAAACACATTTTCAAATAAAGTAATATTTCTTTACTTTCAAAAAGTGCCCCTCCTCTCCTCTTATAAAAGGCCCCCACCTCTACCTCATTTCACACACACCTCAAGCCTTTGTCTCGGCCAACCCCTATCCATTTACTCTCTCCACATCCCTCTACTAATCCTAGAGTATTCTCTTTGGGCAGAATCCTTTCAAAGGTAGCCTTTAGGCTCAAATCAAAAGGAGTTACACTTTTAAAGGTAATTCATTCTCTCATGTTCATTTGTTTTATTTTGCTTCTCCAACACCCTAAACTCTTTTTATTTACTTATTTTGTAACAAAACCAGTATCTTCAATATAAAAGGATGTTGTTATAATATTTATTTGAGCTACACTCTCACACAACTACATCAAATGGTAAAAGAACATACGGTTTCCGTGGATGGCGAAATTCTGCCTCCCGAAACTATGATTGTTCAACACTCATTTAACACCTTCAAAGGTGGCCATTATGATGTCACTATTTTTATATATGATATATAATATGTTTATGTTTTCCTTAAGCTTCTGTTATTTTTTTCATTTTTGGCATACCTTTATGGTTTCCATTATAGGTAAACACGATATCTTCATTTTAGGAAGTGCGGACTACCGCCCCCTCAAAGTGATTTGATTGGTTAAATACCATATGTGGGACATATAAAGGATGAAACTATGATATTATATATTATATTATACTGGAATTATAATATACCTTTATATAATTATGATTCCATTCTATAAAATATGAAATAGAAATGAAAGTAGCGTTCATGCGTACGTACGGCTTACCGTCTCCAGGAACGGTGAATTTCATATCTTACCTCTAATTGATTATGTAATATTATAAATTCATGTATGTACTGGATATATATGACATATATGATATCTACATCATGAATACCATTCTGGATATAATGAACCTTTGACCAAATTAACAACATGTAAGTGTAAGAAGTCTATTTTTGACTTAAGAACCAAATACCGACAAAATGAACACTATTAACTTAAATGATTACATGATGTTCATAACATGGTATAAAAGGAATAATGAAATTGAAAAAGGTTCATAAGCAAGTATATATTAACTCATATTTATTATTCAGGAGATTAAAGAACGGTCGGGTCAAGTCGGATACGAGGTATGGGACTTCGTCTCAATCTCCTTTCGTTGAGGCATATTTTATTTTATACACAACTTTCTTTTATACGGTGTATAAACCCCTTTGACTTTTACGTTTATTCAAAAGGAATCTTTTTTATACGAAGTGTTTACTAAACGACAAAAGGGAATGTTTTTGTCATACGTATGCGGCAACAACGACTTCTCTGCCGTCGTGACCATTATTTGAGTTTCGGCTTCCTCTACAAGCCATACCTTCTTTTTAAAAGAAAAATAAATACCATGTTTTACTTTCTTTTATTTTGGTATTGAAAATGGTTTTCATAATGTTTTTATATCAATGTGTTGTATTGATATCTCTTGATTGAAATGTGGAAATTTTATGTTTCCTTTATGCATGTTTTATGTGATATGATTATGTTATGGTTCTTGGGAATTATTATGAAGACGGGTGGTTCCGTGATAAACTAAGGGCGGGTGAGCCCGTTATAGCTCTCCAATGCATTGGGTAACGCGAAGGAGTGAAACGTTAAGGTTTCTCCGAAGAGATGTTAGGGAATATACTATGATGGGTATTCCAAACGTAACCAAGAGGGTTACTCCCTACTTAAGAATGTTATGAATGCCTCAAGATACCTTTATGTCTTATGATTTCTATGATTTATTCATGATTTTATGAGGTATGTTAAAGTGCCTAAGTTTTATGGGTAAAGTATGATTTCATTCTTATGTATATATGAACTCATGTTTCCTTTCCATGTTTTTTTATAACCCATACAGAGTTTTTATGCTCATCCCAAGTTTTTGAAATGTTTTTCACAGGTCAAGGGAAAGGTACATGATAAGATGATAGAGTCAAGGATGTGTCAAGAAATAATCCATGTTTTATTTTAAATGTGTTTCCATTGATGGGAATGAAGAATACTATCTTTCTGTAAACACTTTGTTTATATGTGGAATGTAATGCAAGTTTTATGATCTAATTCTCTAAAACTCTAAACCCGAAAAGATCCTCAATGTGTAATCTTGTAATAACTCAAGATTAAGTAAGGTTTAAGGCTGGGGCCTTATAGTTGGTATCAAAGGTCGGTTTAGATAACTTTAGGAGTTAGAATTCTATTAAATGATTATCCAAATTTAATTTTTTTTGAAATGATATAGCATTTAAAGATTACCATGTTGCTTCATCTAAGACATGTTTGTTCAGAATGGTTTTCCGCAGAGGAAACAGGGAAGCAGTGCTAGGAAGGCATACAGAAGGAAATAACCTTCCGAATCAGCATCCAGAAATGGTCGGAATTGGAACTGAACAGTTTGTCGCAGTAATGGCGCAGTTGACTCAAGCGATAAATGGCGGTGGTATCCATGCACGAGATCAGCCAGATCAACCGCAGAGGAACATGTCAGTGGTGGAACATTTCATGAGGCAACATCCACCATCATTCAGAGGATCATCTGACCCTGTGCTAGCTGAAGGGTGGATTAAAGCACTGGAGAAGATTTTTGATTTCATGGGGTGTTCAGACAATCAAAAGGTTAGTCTTGCTATTTACCGTTTGGAGGGTGAAGCAGATCAGTGGTGGTCTATGGTTAAACATATCAGGGACGCCGAGGAGATTGATGCTCTTGACTGGGATGAATTCAAAGGTATGTTTCTTGAGAAGTATTTTCCTAAGGATGTTCGACTTAGGATGGAAAAGCAATTCTTGGAATTGAGGCAAGAGGAAGACTCAGTGGCTGCCTATGAAGAAAGGTTCACTCGATTGGAAAGGTATGCTCCAAATTTTATCAGGGACCTTGATAGTAAAATCAATCATTTTTACTCAGGATTAAAGCCAAAATATCGAAGGGCATTAGCTTCTCGTGAGTTTAAAAGTTATGAAAAGCCTGTTCGATGTGCTGAGAAGGTGGAAATGGAGTTTGCCGATGACCAAGTTTTCAATAACAACCAGCAAAAGAAGAGACCGAGGTGGCAGGAGAAAGGTAAGAATTCTTCAAAAAAGTCTGATGGTAAGAGAACTAAGTTTCCAGGTTGTGATAAATGTGGAAAAAGGCATGCTGGGGAATGTCTTCTGAATTTTGGGAAGTGCTACCGATGTGGTAAGATGGGACATAAGGCTCGTGATTGAACTGAAAAGGATCAAGGTGAAGGTAAGAACAAATTTGATTTACAGTTAGTGAAATGTTATAAGTTCAATGAGATGGGTCACAATGCAAACGAGTGTCCGACAAGGAGCTTGAGTGATGGGAAGCAGTTAGACTACAAGCAGAAAGGGGTGGTGAAATCCTTTGCAACTACTTCAGCAGATGTCGGGCCATAAAATGAAGTTGTATCAGGTACTTTGTTTGTTTTTTCAGATTATGCCAGTGTGTTGTTTGATTCGGGGTCTACACATTCTTTCATCTCTGAAACATTTTCTAGTAAAATGGGAATACCATCTCAAGAAATGACTCCTGAACTTTTGGTAAAAACCCCAGGGGGGAATGTTGAGGCAAAAAGAATTTATAAGAATCTTCCTATCCTTATTTGTGGAAAGAACCTACTTGCAAACCTTATTGTTTTACCTCTAGTAGAGTTTGATGTTATCCTGGGTATGGATTGGCTCTCTTTTTACCATGCTAAGATTGACTGTAGAGCTAAAGAAGTTTCTTTTCATAAATACTTTCAGTTTGTTTACAAGAATGAACCCTTACTTTTGATAACATATCAAGAGGCCGAGAAACTTGTAAAAGATGGAAATGAATGTTACCTTGCACACGTCATTGAAAATAAAGGAACTATTCAGATTAATGATGTGCCAGTGGTAAATGAGTATCCTGATGTTTTCCTGATGAGTTGCCTGGAATAATACCAGATCGGGAAGTTGAGTTTACTGTTGACTTAGTTCCTGATACTAAGACAATTTCAAAACCCCCTTATCAAATGGCACAAATTGAACTTTTAGATTGAAGGAGAAATTGCAAGATTTATTAGAGAAAGGTTTCATTAGACCTAGCACATCACCATGGGGTGATCCTGTTTTGTTTGTTAAAAAGAAAGATGGTTCTATGAGACTTTTCATTGATTATAGAGCCTTGAATAATATCACTGTTAAGAACAAATATCCTTTTCCTCATATCGATGATTTGTTTGATCAGATCCAGGGAGCTCAGTTTTTTTCAATGATTGACTTGAGATCGGGGTACCATCAGCTGAAGGTAAAGGAGGCAGATATTCCGAAGACCTCGTTCCGTACGAGATATGGCCATTATGAATTTGTAGTAATGTCTTTTGGGCTAACCAATGCACCTGCTGTATTCATGGACATAATGAATAGAATTTTCCATGAGTTAATGGATAAGTTTGCGGTGGTTTTCATTGATGATATTTTGGTGTTTTCTAAAAGTAAAGAGGAGCATGAAAGACATTTAAGGGTTATCTTGCAAACCTTAAAAGAAAAGAAACTGTATGGGAAATTCAGAAAGTGTGAGTTTTGGTTGCAACAAATTTCTTTCCTTGGTCACATTGTTTCTAAAGATGGAATAACTGTTGATCCTGCAAATACAAAAGTTGTGGAAGAATGGCCAAGACCCACAAATGTAACTGAGATTCATAGCTTCCTTGGTTTGGCGGGCTATTACCGAAGGTTTGTTAGAAATTTTTCAAGGTTATCTAGTCCAATGACTAAGCTAACTCGGGAGGGTGTTAAGTTTATCTGGACAAAAGAATGTGATGATTGTTTTCAGGAATTGAAACGAATATTGGTGAATGCTCCAGTTTTGGCACTACCTTCCAGGAATGGTGAGTTTATTATATATAGTGATGTTTCATTGAAAGGACTTGGTTGCGTCCTAACGCAGAATGATCAGGTAATTGCTTATGCTTCACGACAGTTGAAAACTCATGAGCTAAATTACACTACACATGATTTGGAACTAGCTGCTATTGTTTTTGCTTTAAAAATTTGGAGGCATCATTTGTATGGAGTAAAGTGTGAAATATATACCGATCAAAAAAGTTTAAAGTATATATTCACTCAGAAAGAGTTAAACATGAGACAAAGGAGATGGCTGGAATTAATCAAGGATTATGATTGTACAATTCATTACCATCCGGGAAAAGAAAATAAAGTGGCTGATGCTTTGAGTCGAAAAAATAATGCTTCATTAACAATGTTGCGTTTGGAACGTGATCCTTTGGTTAAGGATTTGATGAACTTTGGCATAGAAGTTGTTGGTGCAGGAAGTCCTTCTGTTTTGTTTCAGGTATCAGTGAGATCATCTCTATCAGATAGAATCAAGCAAGCACAGAAGCAAGACAGTGAGTTGTAGAAAATGGTAGAGATGGTTCAGAAAGGAAAGTTTCCTGAATTCAACATTGATAATGATTGTGTTTTGAGATTTGGGAAGAGATTGTGTGTGCCTTGTGATTCACAGTTGAAGAGAGAGTTGTTATGTGAAGCTCATAGTTCTTCGTTTTCAGTTCATCCGGGCAGTACTAAGATGTATAGAGATCTGCGGGAGTATTACTGGTGGGATGGAATGAAAAGAGATATTGCTGATTTTACTGTGATGTGTTTGACTTGTCAGCAGGTTAAAGCAGAGCGGCAGTTACCGAAAGGGATGCTTCAGCCTTTACCAGTGCCAGAGTGGAAATGGGAGAATATATCCATGGACTTTGTTGTTGGATTACCGAAGACATCTCGAGGTAATAATGCAATCTGGGTTATTGTTGATCGCTTGACCAAATCTGCTCATTTCCTTGCTATACGAGATACTTTCTCTCTTGATCAACTTTCCCGTTTGTATCTTAAAGAGATAGTCAGGTTACATGGAGTTCCTCTCTCCATTGTATCGGATAGTTATCCTAGGTTTACTTCTAACTTTTGGAAAGGCCTTCAGAAGTCGTTGGGTACTGAATTAAATTTTAGTACAGCTTTTCATCCTCAATCAGATGGGCAGTCAGAACGAACAATTCAGACCTTGGAGGATATGCTACGAGCTTGTTCTATGGATTATCAGGGAAGTTGGGACCAACATCTTTCTTTGGTTGAGTATTCATATAATAACAGTTTTCATTCCAGTATACAGATGGCACCATTTCATGCATTATATGGGAAGCGGTGTCGAACTCCAGCTTTCTGGGATGAAGTGGGTGAAAGGAAGTTGATGGGACCAGAATTGGTAGAAGAGATGGCAGAAAAAGTTCAGCTGATTCAGAAACACATCAGAACAGCTCAGAGCAGGCAGAAGAGTTATGCGGATAACCGGAGGAAGGATCTATCTTTCGAGGTAGGTGATCATGTTTTTCTCAAGGTTTCTCCTTGGAAAGGTGTGATGAGATTTGGTAAGAAAGGAAAGCTGAGTCCAAGGTTCATTGGACCATACGAAATTCTGTAGAGAGTTGGATCATTTGCATACCGAGTGGCTTTACCTCTGAGTTTATCTCAGGTACACAATGTTTTTCACGTTTCGATGTTGAGAAAGTATATGCCAGATCCATCTCATGTTTTGAGTCCAGAGGTAGTTCAGCTGGAAGAGAACCTATCTTATGAGGAACAACCGGTCCAGATTCTTGACCAGAGGGAGCAAGTGTTACGGAATAAGGTGATTAAGCAGGTAAAGGTTTTGTGGAAAAACCACACGATTGAAGAGGCAACATGGGAATCTGAAAATGCAATGAGGGATAAGTACCCCCATTTATTCGATAAGTAAATAAATTGCGGGGACGTAATTTTCTAAAGGGGGGAAGGATGTAACATCCCAAGTAAGTAATGAATAATAGATATTTTTACCTATGTCTATTAATGATTAAGATAGTGTTATAGAGGCTTAAAATGGAAATAAATACAATCTTATGCATGGAATACACTAATATTCTTAAAAGATTGTTTTACTGCCTTTTGATGGAAAACCATTTTTGAAACTATATTTTGACAATTTTATAAACTATGTTTGTCAAAATAAACTTATTCTTTATTATTGGGACATCAAAATTTACCTTGTGTGAATTTTTGGTATTTTTCTGACAATGTTCATTTTTTAATGAATAGTGAAAAATACTGCATTTTACATCAAAACTGCTTTTTAATCTAATTTATTTATATGATTAGATTATGTTTTGCATTGGTTTTGAAGTGAAATTAGAATATATTTTTACCATTTTATCCAATGGTGGTCATTGGAATCAATTTCACTTCGAAATTAGACTTAAACTGGTGTCAATCTTTTGATACTTATTGTATTGTAAAAACACGCTATTTGCTCTGGCAGCGGGAATTAATTATTAAATTAATTAATGTGACTTATATGATTTGAATTTTGTAAAATAGACTTCATTTTTGAATTCGGAATAACAAATGTAGCTTAGGGTGAATTTTTGGTAATTTTCTGAAAAACTTCAATTTTTGATGAATAGTGAAACCACTAAGTGGTAATCAAGCAAACTGGTTTTTCAGTTAAATGAAAGTTTACCATTAATGTGTACTGAATTTTGAAAATCCGACATACATGGTTGTCATTAAGAATTAAAATGTCGTTCAATGAGATTAAAATAATTTTTTGGTGAATAGTAACTTATTAAGTTTTTAATTGCGATTAGTGGTAATTAGTGTAGTTTAAGGTATAAATAATGATTTAATAATATGAAATGACCTAGACACATGTCCCAACCTTATTTTTTGTGTAATGGCCGACCAAGAAAAGCCATGGGTCAACTTGGGGACCCCATGGAGACACTTTGGTTTGGAAATGACATAAATAACTTTTTATTAAATGTTAAAGTAAAAATGACACAAACAAGAGATGTTTTACGAAAACAATTTTTACATGGGGTTATAAAGATCATATTTTTGATTATAAATAGTCATTGGAAAGATAAAAAGATTTCCTACATCATAGTATTTTTTTATTATTTTTAGACATTAAATAAATTAAAGTATTTATGACATAATAATGATGCAACGATGACATCATTATTTGACGATTTAAATAAAATGGAAAGATAATATAAAATCTATAAACTAAACATGTCCAAAACCAATTGGATGAGTGGATTTCGAACCCTTATCACCTTATCCACGAATTATATCAATGCGGGTCCTTTTGAAACCTAAACACATTTTCAAATAAAGTAATATTTCTTTACTTTCAAAAAGTGCCCCTCCTCTCCTCTTATAAAAGGCCCCCACCTCTACCTCATTTCACACACACCTCAAGCCTTTGGCTCGGCCAACCCCTGCCCATTTACTCTCTCCACATCCCTCTCCTCATCCTAGAGGATTACCTTTGGGCAAAATCCTTTCAAATGAAGCCTTTAGGCTCAAATCAAAAGGAGTTACAATTTTAAAGGTAATTCATTCTCTCATGTTCATTTGTTTTATTTTGCTTCTCCAACCCCCTAAACTCTTTTTATTTACTTATTTTGTAACAAAACCAGTATCTTAAATATACAAGGATGTTTTTATAATATTTATTTGAGCTACACTCTCACACAACTACATCAAATGGTTAAATAACACACGGTTTCCGTGGATGGCGAAATTCTGCCTCCCGAAACGATGATTGTTCAATACTAATTTAACACCTTAAAAGGTGGCAATTATGATGTCACTATTTTTATATATGATATATAATATGTTTATGTTTTCCTTAGGCTTCTGTTTTTTTTTCATTTTTGGCATACCATTATGGTTTCCATTATGGGTAAACACGATATCTTCATTTTAGGAAGTGCGGACTACCGCCCCCTCAAAGTGATTTGATTCGTTAAATACCATATGTGGGACATATAAAGGATGGAACTATGATATTATATATTATATTATACTGGAATTATAATATACCTTTATATAATTATGATTCCATTCTATAAAATATGAAATAGAAATGAAAGTAGCGTTCATGCGTACGTACTGCTTACCGTCTCCATGAACGGTGCATTTCATTTCTTACCTCTAAATGATTATGTAATATTATAAATGCATGTATGTACTGGAAATATATGACATATATGATATCTACATCATGAATACCATTCTGGATATAATGAACCTCTGACCAAATTAACAACATGTAAGTGTAAGAAGTCTATTTTTGACTTAAGAACCAAATACCGAAAAAATGAACACTATTAACATAAATGATTACATGATGTTCATAACATGGTATAAAAGGAATAATGAAATTAAAAAAGGTTCATAAGCAAGTATATATTAACTCAAGTTTATTATTCAGGAGATTAAAGAACGGTCGGGTCAAGTCGGATACGAGGTATGGGACTTCGTCTCAATCTCCTTTCGTTGAGGCATATTTTATTTTATACACAACTATCTTTTATACGGTGTATAAACCCCTTTGACTTTTACATTTATTCAAAAGGAATATTTTTTATACGAAGCGTTTACTAAACGACAAAAGGGAATGTTTTTGTTGTACGTATGCGGCGACAATGACTTCTCTGCCGTCGTGACTATTATTTGAGTTTCGGTTTCCTCTACAAGCCATACCTTCTTTTTAAAAGAAAAATAAATACCATGTTTTACTTTTCTGTTATTTTGGTATTGAAAATGGTTTTCATAATGTTTTTATATCAATGTGTTGTATTGATATCTCGTGATTGAAATGTGGAAATTTTATGTTTCCTTTATGCATGTTTTATGTGATATGATTATGTTATGGTTCTTGGGAATTATTATGAAGACGGGTGGTTCCGTGATAAACTAAGGGCGGGTGAGCCCGTTATAGCTCTCCAATGCATTGGGTAACGCGAAGGAGTGAAACGTTAAGGTTTCTCTGAAGAGATTTTAGGGAATATACTGTGATGGGTATTCCAAACATAACCAAGAGGGTTACTCCCTACGTAAGAATGTTATGTATGCCTCAAGTTACCTTTATGTCTTATGATTTCTATGATTTATTCATGATTTTATGAGGTATGTTAAACAGCCTAAGTTTTATGGGTAAAGTATGATTTCATTCTTATGTATATATGAACTCATGTTTCCTTTCCATGTTTTTTTTATAACCCATACTGAGTTTTTATGATCATCCCAAGTTTTTGAAATGTTTTTCACAGGTCAAGGGAAAGGTACATGATAAGAGGATAGAGTCAAGGATGTGTCAAGAAATAATCCATGTTTTATTTTAAATGTGTTTCAATTGATGGGAATGATGAATACTATCTTTCTGTAACCACTTTTTTTATATGTGGAATGTAATGCAAGTTTTATGATCTAATTCTCTAAAACTCTAAACCCGAAAAGATCCTCAATGTGTAATCTTGTAATAACTCAAGATTAAGTAAGGTTTAAGGCTTGGGCCTTATAGTAAGGATGAAATGTTATCACATTTTTATTAATCAATTTTTATATGTTCAATTTTATCGAGACGTTTGTTGGAAGAAAAAATGTGATTGAGTTGTTGAATACAATGATTCCCTCACACCCAAAAAATTTCATCTAGGAAGTCTTCCACCTATAACTTATATTTTACATTGAAAACACATAGCTCTACGGGATGTCTATATAAGGAGGAAAATAAATAAATGGCTATAAGATTAATTCTCGGAAAAAATGGTGGGCCGAAAATCAAAGCATCACTTGGGCCACTATTTATTGGAGTTATGCCTAGAATTATTTATTCGCCATTCATATAATAATCAAAAACATATTTTTGAGTCTCATACAATTTGGGTTTTTGGATTGTACCGATATATTCAAGCATCATGAATGGTCTGGTTTTTTCACACATACTTTTCAAATTTTTATGTCCACATTTGATCCTTCAAATAGAACTATTTTCCAAAGATTACATCTAAGGATATGTTTGAAATTTAATATGTAATATTAAAAAGAATGAACCCTAAAATCGGGATAAATTGGGTTATATTTATAAAGAACATAGTTTATTGAATCATTTAGACTACTTCAAATAATAATCAAAAGTTATATTTTGTATTAAAACATAAGTATCTCAAACCAATTATGCACTTTTACGTGAAATTTACTAAAAGGAGTATACAAAAAGTTATGAATAAATCAATAAAATAAACTCCCTCACACATAGTCTTATGAATTTCCTCATATGAAGAAAATATAAAAACATAACAAAATATCTCTCCCCCAACAAAAAATATATATGTTTTTGTTTTCCCTAATCAATGGAGGTTTAGTCCAATTCACCTATCCATATTGAATTCCACCACAAATTTTTTACAGAAACAATATTTCAAAAAATTCATTTTTCAGTCCCAAATTTAGAAATGGAAAATGTAGACACTCATAACCTACTCCTCTAAAATGATAAAAAGTTATTTCTAGAGGTTCCCTCATTCACCATCCTAAATTGTATATTTTATATATTCATAGATGTCTTAGATTCCAATCCACATACTAATGGGCAAAATAATCAAGGTCTTTCTAGGGTTTTTTGGCTATGGCATGGTTGGAATTTAATGTCCAAAAGAGTGGGAAAGTGGGATTATCATCAGAATGTGAAAAAAAATGAACAGTTTTATTGAAATGAAACATGAAAATAAATATAAACACATATTTACAATGTCAGGATTGTGTGATGAAAGAAAAAAATTAAAATTTTTGAAGGTTGATGAAAAGATGATATATTTACAAAACAAAAAACTTATTACATGACATAAGTATTATTTTTTATTTTTATTTTTTTCATTTTTTAAAAATTTGAACTTGAAATAGATCTAACACTAATCTCACATCCCATGTTTGATATCCTCACAACACAAATTGTAATATTTATAATAAGATCAAAGGTTTAAAAGGGGCGATTTTAATCATTTCCATGGCACAACCCATTATTTTAATCTATGTTTTTAAATTTTTTAGTTTTTTGAACACTTTTCAATAACATTTTAAAAATAAAGGAAACTAAATACCATGACCCAAAACACACCAAATGAAAACCTATCTCTCACATATAAATTGATTCTTTACCTCAAGAATATGACAATACATTTAAAATAATGTAAATGTAACCCAAAATGAAATCCATTCTCCCCACACTTAAATTTAATTTAATTATGAAATGTAATTCCACATAGAGGTTGGGTGGGACATGGTATTTTCCTTGTAATGTGGCTATAGAATAAATGGTTTTCATAGGCTTGATATGGATTTAAAAATGGATATTAATGTAAGGGTAATGGGAGGATACTTCTTTATTATGGTTCTCATATGGTTTAAAAGATTCCTCTATCATATTAAATCACTCCAATGTAGGACATTATTATTGATGGTCCACCAACAAAAGACACAACAAAGGAGGAGAAAACATACAAAATGTATAGATGGTAATAGGTTACCATGGAATAAAAGAGAATGTTGTTCCTCATAGTTGGGGAATAATAATTTTCCGAATATAAAAATGATAATTAAAAATTAAATATAATCGAAACAAATTCTCTAAATTAATGATGAAAATAGTATTTTTTTTAACATTAAAACCTGAAATTTTTATTCCCCAAAATGATTTGACCACATTTCAGAAGTCTATGGGGAGTATGTATCAATCGTTTTGTTTTTTTTGGATTGTTTTAGTTTTGTTTTTTAGTGTTCTTAAAATATACACAGAAAAAAAAGATAAAGGGAATAATAATGGTTTTAATGAAGAAAGTGGTAAAAAATGAAAGAGAGGGGAACGAGAATAAAGAAGGAAATATACGAAGAGAGGGAGAGGGATAAAGAGAGTTAAAGGAAAATAGGTGAACATGAGTTTGGATTTACTGGGATTCCATCTCCTTCTTGTGGTCAGTCTATGGAAGTTGATGGCTTATTGGGGAATATGTCCTTTAAAGTGATTATTTTGAAAATATGCATTACCTAAAAGAGAATAAAAACATGAAACATTATTTATTTAATAAAATAATCAAAAGAAATATCTATGTCATAAAAGTAAAAGAAAACATTGGTTACCTCCTAAGAAGTGATTCATTTATTTGTCTACCGGTAGACACTTACTATTGACCAATAATATTTCATAGGTGGACACAATATTTTATAAAATCCAATGTGTTTCCATAGAAACTTCTCCTTGGGAAGGCTGGATTGTTCACTGAATAATTTCTTCACGTTTTTTTGATGTGCATAAAATTCTATTGGGGAAAGAAGAGAATATTGATAACCTCTCATAGGTATATAACATTAGGAATGATGTTATCCATAAATAGCTTGTTTTCTATGAATATAAATTGAATAAGATGTATCAATTATGATGTAAATTAATGTAAGCCTAAGATAACACAAAATGAGAGTATGAGATCCCAATATTTTAGCTCATTAATTTCCTCACGTACCGATGTGTGTAATGACGATCAGTAAAGTCATAACACTGAATAAAATTTCAATATTCTTTATATCAATTTTGTTTTCTGAAGAATGATAAATTAGAAAAATACCAGTGATCACATTATTAATTAGGTAAAAAATATCATAATCGTCGCTCCCATATGGACAAGATAAACACATTTCATCAAGGTTCACCTAATATATAACTAAATTTTTAGAATCATGGATAGGAACTAATGAAAGTGGTAAATTCTGTTCTGAATCAACAAATGAGCATGCTAGTTAAATTTCCTCATTATAGTCTATGTTTGAGTAGTGGAGATGAGAGGGGATATGCGATTCCAAATATTTCAGAAGATCGTTTCGATTGATCATGTTTACATTTGAAATGTCAACATAAACATCTCCATTTATGATTCGTTAAATAGGATGCATAATTCATAATCTCCGTTATCATTAAAATGTGAAGGAAATGATGGATTGGGGTTCAACACACTCTCAGTGAGACATAAAAAATCTTGTATAGAGAATAAATATTGATTCTATGATGGGTATCTCATTGATTGAAAAATATAGAACTTAACTTATTGGTCACAAAATTTTAGGGATAATATTCCATTATAAGGATCAATTTTGGTTTTATATGTCATGAATTAATTTATTCATACTATCAAAAGAGCTTGGAAGGAATCTAGTTCACAATGAATGTCATGGACATTGAAATAAGCTGAGAATATAAGATCACTAACTCAAAAAGGACATCCTAAATTATTGAAAAGTGAATGGCTATTCTTAAACAAGCATACAGGATGACAACACTCATTGGGTTCATGGAACATTTAAAAGGTTTTAGAATAAGGATTTGGGAATGACATTTTTCAAGGCTCCTAGGTCTATGAGTGCATCATCGAAGTTGGAACTCCCTATTTGGAATGGAACAGTTAATGTCATTGGGTATTTTCACTTATTGTGTATGGACTGCTGGATTGATCCATTATCAATGGTCCTTTTTTTCTTATTTGTGAAAAATTAAATATAAAACATGGAACTCATATTAATTTTTTATGTAATCTAAGATGGGTATTTTCACATAAACATGTGTAAACATGTCAAGCATTTCAATAATGGGTTCAAGGGATTTCTTTTTCATAGAGACATCTTGATTAAAAGGAATTCGGTTCATTAGATGAATGGAACACGGTGAGGGATTTGATTTAGTTTATAGTTTTGGATATTAATTCCATTAGTTTTCAATATCAACATTCAAAGGTTCATTTTAGGATCCATCATGAGGCATGAAAATTTGTTTTCTAGATCAAAGAGCAATTTCACTATCAATACCCTTGGGTTTGGGTAATGGTTGAGTTGGGAGTTGGGAAGAATTGTTTGGTTGCTGCTGGAAAATGTGTGATGCATGATGACTAATTTGGGATTCAATGTTTTTTATGCTGGAATGGGTGATGGAGGCAGAATCTTCTACCGCACTTTCCCATAGTTGTTTGGAAGAAGTGTCTTGCCCCACATTAGGATTACCTTGATTTTGTTTCTCGGGAAAGTGATTGTATTTTGTTGGGAATTGGTAGGGATCATTAGGATCACTAAATCTAGGAGGATCAGGAGATGGATTGAGCCATTGAGGTTGAGGTAAAAAGGGATATGGTTATAGGACGTTACCAACACCTTGACCATATTGGAATTTTTTTTCCTTTTGAGGATGATATTGAGGGGGATGAGAAATACGATTACCATAACTCAAACCTGGATTAAAGGTAAGAGAAATGGGATTTGTGTGATTTGTGTTTCTACTATCCAATTATCTTCTGTCGAACATTCAAGGGTTTATTTCTATTCTAATTTCTATATTGGCACTCGGGACGAACTCTCGTCGATGATAGTTTTTATAGTCGATTACTTTAGATTAATCTGTATTTTGAGTGGGGGGGTTTGTTTTTAGAGATTAGAAGAAATTATTTATTAATAAGGATTGTATTATTAGTTTAATAATTATTGGGGTGAGTTAATTATTGGGTATTTAAGATTATTATATCATTAATATTTTATTTATATTTTATTAAATTAACACCCACGTCAAAAGATGAATTTGATCATAATTCCCAGGTGTTAAGAATTTAATCCAAGGCATAACATAACTATAGGTATAATCATAATTTGTACTTGTTTATGGTAGTCTATATATGGTTCCAATAATCCATGGAATCCAAAGGTTAAATAAGACATTTAATTAATCAATTACATTTTATATTAATCAAACAAAATGTTAACATAATGAATAATCATCAAAAAAAGATCTCAATTACATAATATCCCAAAATAATGACTCACCCCAAAGGAAGCTATACAAATCAATTAAGATTTTTATTAATAAGTTAATATGTTTGTGGAGATTAATTATAAATTGAACAAAAGGTTCATGATAAGAAAATATTTATCCGTCGAACACACAGACACACATGGACAATGATGAGAATTAAAAACAGACTTTCGATTGAATGAGGAAGCAAAATAATGGAATGGGATTCATCATGATTTCATATATTTTAAGAGAATTATAATTTGTGAATAGAGTTTGGATTATTAAAATACAATATGGAGAATAAAATATCATTAAAATTCTAACGAAATTAAAAACAACTAACAGATTAAAAAAAAGGAACAGAAATGTAAATAAAAACAAAGAGATGGGGAAGGGGCTCCCTAGTAAAACAATTAGTGTATAAGTTCCTCCCATACCTTTGTTAAGGATTTTTCCATTCCAATTTATCCTTTTCTCTTATGAAATTACAACCATTTTCAAGGAGAGTTGGGAGATGTATTTATACCCCCAAGGAGTAGTAATGTTTGCATTCCAAATATGGACAACCAATTATCTCACCAATATGATACTCTATATAGATGAATATTCATAAATTTTATTCCTAAAAGTAATATATATTAATTTTTTTATTCTACACTAATCCTTTTGGAATCCATTTAAGTTATTTTCCCAATGATATGGTGGTATGATTAACCAATTTTGATATGAACATTTCAATCCAGGATTTTTCGATGGCCAAAATGTGAATGGGTTTTTAAATAGAAATATGCCATCAAATGGGAACCATTTATTATATAAGGTTGGACACCTATATCATAGATTTCACAGTAAAAAAGAACAGGTTGGATGTAATTCTATATTAGGAGAAATTTTAATAAATGTCGGAAAAGTCTAATTACCGGACAGAATGGTGGCCTATAATTTAAAGCATCATTTGGGCCCATATTTATTTTAGTTTTCCTAGAAATATTTATATGTGGTTAATTTGGATAATAAAAAAAATATTTTTTAGTCTCTTCAAATCTGTGTTTCTCTATTGATACTATGAATTCAAGCATCATGGATGGTCCTGTTTTTTCTTATATTCTATAGGAATTCTTATGTGCCCCATATGACCCTTCACATGGAATAATTTTCCAAACAATTCATTAAATAATATGTTGGAAATTGAATTATTATTTAAAAAAATAATTACCCATACAATTTTGATAATTAGGGTAAATTTTATAGTTAAAATAGTAAACTAAATCGATTGGACTACTTCAAATAATGCTGAAAAGTTATATTCAGTATTAAAAAACGAGTATCTCACACAAATTATTAACTTTTAAAAGAAATTTACAAAAGGGAGTATAAAAAATGTTATCAATAAATGAATAACTTAAAATAACCCATACATAGTCTCGTGAATGTCCTCGGGTGAAAAAATATAAAAAAACAAAATCATTCTACCTCACCAACAAATATCAATATTTTGTTTTCCCTAATTAGGGGAGGTTTACACAATTTCACATATCAATATTTAATTGCACCACAAATTGTTACAGAAACGATATTTCAAAAAAATTCCCTTTTTATGCTCATATTTAGAAATAGAAAATGTAGACATTCAAAACATACTCCCCTCATGATGATAAAAATTTGTTTTTGGAGGTTCACCCATTTACAAACCAGAAATGAAAATATTAGATTTCAAAATATCTCTCATCTTCCTTCCATATCCTAAAGCGCACAAGAATCAATATGTCTTTAGAATGGGGTTTTTTTGGAAATGGTATGGTAGAAATATATTGTCTAAAAGAGGTGAAATGAGGGGTAAGATATCATCATGGATAAAACAAATAATTTTTTTAAAAAAATGAAACATGGAATGAAATGGAAACATATATTTACAAGTTCATGATTGTGTAATGAAAGACAAAATATAGTAATAAAATTTTAAGGAAGATGAAAAGATGAAATATTTTCCAAACACAAAATTTCTCTGAATGTCATATGTGTTATTTTTTCTTCTTTTCCTTTTTTCAATTTTTTGAAAGTTTAACATAAAAAAGATATCAAACTCATCTCCCAACAAATTTATTGATCTTATAATGAAACTAATTGTAATAGTTATAATAAGATCAATGGTTTAGGGTGAGTTATTTTTGACCAATATTAGACAAAACCAATATATTTTATTCTTTTTATTCTATTTTTTTCAATTTTTTGAACACTTGTCAATAAAATATACAAAAGTACATAAATTAAATTCCATTCCCCAAAACATACATAACAAAAACCTCTCCCCCATACATAAATGGATTTTATCCCCCAATCATATGAAAACACAATAATAATCAAGGAAATGAAACCCAAAATATAATCCGTACTCCACAAACATAAATTTCAATACATTATTCAGTGTAATTCCATGTATATAGTTTGTCATACACTGTATTAGGAATTTAATGTGGCTATCAATGAAACAGTTTTCATATGGCGGAATGGGATTCTATAGGGATGATTTAAATATGGATAATGGGAGGCTATTTTTTGATATTATGATACTCATATGGTTTAGAAAATCCCTCTATCCTATTAAAGCACACAAAAGTATGAAATTATTCTCAGAGGTCCACAATCTCATGAACCATAGAAGGGGGTGAAAATGTAAAAAATAAAAATATTGTCATAGGCGCCCTAAGATGAAATCTAATTTTGTTCCTTTCTTTTGGGGAATAATAGTTTTCCAAATATAAAATGAGTATTTAAAATTTATTACACTTAAAAAAAATCATTATCCAAATCCATGATGAAAATGAAAATTTTTGGAGGTTAAAACATGAATTTTTGACTCCCTAAAATGGTTTGACAAAATTTAAAAATTGGATGGTTAGTATGTAGGAATTTTTTTATTTTTTAGTTCTTTTACTATTTTCAA
This sequence comes from Viscum album, assembly GCA_963277665.1. Lineage (NCBI taxonomy): Eukaryota > Viridiplantae > Streptophyta > Magnoliopsida > Santalales > Viscaceae > Viscum > Viscum album. The sequence continues at coordinate 407,856,394 of OY728153.1, read as the reverse complement.
AATACACACCAACACAAAAGGGAAATAAAAAATGAAATTGTTTGATGAATAAAGCCGTAAAAAATGAAACATATGGGAGGAATATGCAAAAGGGAGATATTGAAAAAGAGGGAGATAGAGAGAGAGAGTTAAATGAAAATTGGTTCTCCTGGTTTTGATTTAGTGGGTCTTTATCTCGATCTAGTGGTTGTTCTATGGAATTAAATGGATTCTTGTGTCATGTGTCTTCTCTAGTGATGCATTGGAATATTTTCATTACCTAAAATAGAATAATAAACAAGATATATTATTAATTTAATAATATACTAAAAAATAAATTTCATAAAATTAAATGAAATCATGGGTTTCCAAATGAGTAGTCAAACATATATTTGAGTACATCTAGACAGTCGTAGTGGACTACCCATAGACTGCTGGTGGCTAAAATATTTTCTGAACCCCAGTGTATTTCACAAAAAACTGTTCATTATGAAGGCTCAATTTTTCATTGGATAATTTCTTCCAATACTTTTTTATGTGGTTATAATTTAATGGGGTGGAATGAGAATTTTTATACCCTCCTTTTGGTTTTAAACATGAGGAATGATTTTATCAATAATTTTCTAGTTTTTTGTTTTTGGAAATTCAAGAAGATTATTCAATTCTAATGGTGAATATATGTAAGGATCATATAACACAAAAACCGAGTTTGAGATCCCAATTATTTTTAAGTCATTTATTTCATCACATACTGAAGTATAGTAATAAGGATCAGTGGAGTCATTGGACTGAATAAAATTATCAATATTCATTATATCAATTTTTTTCCAAATATTGCTCAATTTCAACTTCATGGTTTATCACAATATTTACTATGGAAAAAATATCACAACCTTCACTCGCATTGGGAGAAGATAAACACATTTATTTAATTATTTCCTCACATATAATAGAATTTCATGAATCATGGATAATAAATAATTACTGTTGGATAATCTGATCTGAATAAATAAATGAAAATGATAGTTTTTTACCTTATTAACATCTATGTTGGAGCAGTGGAGATCATAGGAGAGATGTGATTCCAAAAAAAATTCAAGATCCTTTAAATCAATCGAGTTTACCTTTTAAATGTCATCATAAACATATCTATTTATGACTTTGATAATGGGAATTTTAGAATTCACAATCATGTTTTTCATTATAACATTATGGAAATTATGGATCAGGGATCAACATAATCTCAGAAGGACTTTTAGAATTAGGGATTGAGAATACAGATGGATTTTATGATGGGTATGGCATGGATTGAATAATATTTAACACGACCAGTTGGTAACCAAATTACATGGATAAGATGCATGCATGGGCATTAATGTTGGTATTTTATGTCATGAGTAATGGTCATACTAGAATCAATGGATATTAGAAATAAATTCTTTTACCTTCTGTGTAAAGGACATAGATATCAGTTGGGAATATAAGATCACTAACCCTAACATGGAAAATCCTCAATTATTCCCTCAAGAATTGCGGTTCTTCGATTGTCTATCTAGATTACAACACTGTCTTGGTGAAAGGGATTCAGACCATGGTTGTAGAAGATGGATTTTTTCATGATATTTATGGGGGATCCTAATTCTATGAGTGCATCAATGAAGTTGGAACTCCCTATTTTTCAGGGAATAATATATTTCCCTTTTTCATTGAACATCATTGGCATGGAATGCACGGTTCAAACATTAGCAATGGTCCTAAGAAGTCTCTTTTGGTTTCAAAATTCCTTAAAAAACATGGAATACGTTTGATTTATTTTGATGTAATATAAATGGGTATGTTTGCTTCAACATATCTAAACATTTTGAGATTTTAAATATGTGAATAAATGGATTCCTATTTATTAGAGATAGCATGAGGAACTGGATTTATGTTCTTTAGATAAATGGGTGGAGGAGAGGGAGTGGCTTCATGATATTTTTCTGGATTTTTTCTTTTCATTTCCAACATCATAAATCAATGTTTCATTTGAGGATTCATTATGAGGCATGGAATTATGTTTTCCGGATCTAAATATAATTGAACATAAATTTCCATTAGGGTTGTATAATGGATGAGTTGGGAGTTGGGAATAATTAGTTGGCTTCTTTTGGATATGGTGGTATGAAATTTTACTAATTTGGGTTTCAATAATTTTGAGTATAGAATGGGTGAAGGAGGTAATAACTTATGCAGAACATTCCCATGGTTATTTGTAAGAAGAGGCTTGTCCTCCATTGGGATTACCATTATTTTTGTTCTCTGGAAGGCGATTGTATTGTGTTGGGAATTGGGAGGGATAATTAGGATAGTGGAATCCATTAGTTGAACAAGGAGGATTGATCCGTTGATTTTTAGGTGAAAAGGGATTAGTTATTTGGAAGTTACAATCTCATTGACAATATTGGAATTGGTTTCAGTTTTCAGGACGTAATTTTGTTAGGATGAGAAATGGGATTACCATATCTCAATAATTGGTTAAAGGTTGAATAGAAGGTCTTAGAGTGGGGTTGGTTGCTACTAGTCGATTATCTCATATCATCCGTTCAAGGTTCTTGGTCTCTACTAATGTTTATTGTGACACTCTGGTCGAATCCCTATAGATGTTACTCTTTATAGTCAATTACTTTTGATTAATTTTTATTTATAGTGGGGGTTTATTTTCATATCATGGATTAAATTATTGATTAATTAATATTGATTTATAATTTTATTAAATATTAGGGTGAGTTAAATATTTGGTATTTAAGCTTATTTTATCATTTATATTTTCTTTATATTGTATATAATTAAATTCCACTTCACAAGATGGATTTGATCATAATAGCCAAATTTTATGTCTTTTATCCATGAAATAATTATACACGGGGTATAATAATAATTAGTCATTGCTTATTCTAGTTTATATATTTTTCCAAAAATCCACAGAATCCACATGTTAAAAAAATCATGTCATTAATTCATGAAAGTTTATGTTCAAATCAAACAATTTTAACCTAATAAATAATCATCATGAAAAAGATCTAAAAAAATTAATATCCCAAAAAATTGACTATGAAAAATGGTAGTTTTAGTCATCAATTAAGAATGTTATTAATCTAGTAATATGATTTTATGTTGATTAATTATAAATAGAATAAAGATAACATGATTAGAAAAGAGATGAGCAATAAATAAACATACACAAACACTGATGAGAATTAAAAACAGTCTTTTTATTGAATGTGGAATACATAGAAGGGAAGGGGTTTCAACTTGATTCAAATATTTTTAAGAGAATTATTATTTAAGAACAAATGGTCGATGATTAAAATATATTATTAATAAGAATTTTCCCTTAAAATAAAAAACAATTGAAAACAAATTACGCAATTACAAATAAATGGAATGTAAAAGTAAATGAAAAAGAGAGAGGAGGAAGGGTCTCTCTAGTAAAAAAAATAGTGTGTAAAGTCTGACTACGTTTTTTCAAGGCATTTGTAATACCAATTTATCATATTCTCTTCTGAAATGAGAACCATTTTCAAGGATATTTGAGATATATATTTATAGCCCAAGGAGTTCGACTGTTTGCAACCCAAACCATTAAATTCAATGTGTTCGCCAATATGATATTCCAGACAATGTAATTTAAAGAACGTGTCTTCTTAAATGTTTTATATAACAATGTTTAGAGTCTACCATCATATTTTTGAGGCCATTAGGATTATATATCCAATTTTATTATGGATTTATTAATCAATTTTATATCATTACATTTAGATGTAGAATTTTTTGGAGGACAAAATGTTAATGGGTATTGAATAGAAAGGTTCTATCAAATATGAACACATTATTATAAGAGGACATCCTCCTATATCTTATCTTTCACATTGAAAAATATCAGGTCGAATGAATTTGTATATCAGTATAAAATTTAATAAATGTGACATAAGTTTAATTCCAAGACATAATGGTGGGATTAAACTCAAAGCATAATTTGGTCTACTTTGATAGGAGTTGGGCCTTGAAATATTTATCCATCGTTACTTTGGATAATAAATAACATAATATTGAGTATCAAAAAATTTGCGTTTCTAGATTGAGCCAAAAAATTCATGCATTATGGATGGTCCTGTTTTTTCATATATTCTTTGGGATTTATTATGTGGCACATATAAAAATACAAATGGAAGAATTAGCCAAACCATACTTCTAATGATATGTTTTAAATTGATTAAGGATGTAAAAAAATAAATAACAACACAATTTAGATAAGTTTGGTGATAGTTATTATTAAAATAGTAAACATACATAGTTAGACTACATAAAATAATGATCTAATGTTATATTTAGTATTAAAACATAGGAATATCACACAAATTATTCACATTTACATTATATTTAATAAATTTAGTATAAAAAAAGTTTCGAATAAATGAATAACATCAAATCACCCAAACATACTGTTGTTCATGTCTTCAGGTGAAACTAATATAAAAACAAAACTAAATCATTCTCCCCCACAAAAAAATCAAAATATTGTTTATTCCAATTAGGGGAGGTTTAGACCATTTCACTTATCCCTATTGAATTCCACCATAAGTTATTACAGGAATAATAATTTAAAAAAATTCATTCTTAATGCTAAATTTTAGAAGTAGAAAATAATGATACTCAAAATATATTATTCTCAAGATGATAAAAAATTTTGGAGGTTCACTCATTCACCAACCAAAAAGAAAATAATTAGATTTTGAAATATCACTCATATCCTGTTACATATCCTAAAGTTTAAAATAATCAAGTGTTTATTTGCGGGTAGTTTTTTGGTTCTATGGGAAGGTAGGAATTTAAAGTCCAAAAGAGTGGAAAAGAAGGGTAAAACATCATCATGGGTAAAACAATGGATTTTTTTTCAATAAAACATGGAAGAAAATGGAAATCAATATATACAAGGGAATGATTGTGTGAAGAAAGACATAAATGAGGGAAAAAATTGAAGTGGAATGAAAAGATGAAATATGTAAAAAAAATCGTCTCCCAAGGAAATTAGTGTTTTTTCTTTTTTTATGTTTTAATATAAATAGATCTCAAAACTAACTCTCAACTAATGATTTATCTTTTCACGACACTAATTCTAATAGTCAAAACAATATCAAAGGTTTAGAATGAGTTATTTTTTACCTCCCTTAGAGAAAACCAATTTTTAATTCACTTTTTCTATTTTGTTTTCATGTTTTCTGAACCCCTGTAAATAACATTTAAACAACTACATAAATGATTGTCCATTCTAAAAACTCATTGAATTAAAACCTATCCCCAGCACATAAATGGATTTTTTACCTCAACAATATGAAAACAAAATGAGAATCAAGGAAATAGAATCAAAATTAAAAACTATTCTCCCCATGAATATATTTTAATAAATTATGAAATGTAATTAAAGGTAGGTGCTGGGTGGGACAACGTATTAGGCTTGTAATGTGGCTATCAAAGAAAATATTTTCATAGGATCTAAGGGAAATTCAAAAGGAAGATTAATGTAAGTGTAATGGGAGTCTATTTGGGTGTTTTTATTCTCATGTGTATCAGAAAATACCTCTATCTTATTAAAGAACACCCGAGAAGGAGATTATGCTTGAAGGTCCACATACTCAAGCTACAAAAAAGGGGGTGAAAATGAAAAAAAATGAAAAGACGTTTATCTGTGACCTTGGAATGAATAGAAATTATTTTTCCTATGATTTGAGAATAATAATTATCCAAATGTAAAAATTATAAATTAAAATATATATTAACTGAAACAAAATTCATTACCCAAATTCATGATGAAACTGTAATTTTTTGGAGATTAGAAAAATTCATTTTTTAATCTTCCAAATGATTTCGCAATGTTTCAAAAGTGGATGGTGAGTAAGTAAGTATATTTTTTTTATTGTTTATGTTTTTTTAATTTTGTTTTTGTTTTTAAAATAAACACCAATAAAAAATAAAAAGATAAAAATTAAGGGTTTCATGAATATATTGGTAAAAAATAAACGATACATAAAGAACAATAAATAAATTGATAGAGGAAGAGATGGAGAGATAGAGAGTTAAAGGGAAAGAGGTTCCCCTTGTTTGGATTTAGATGGTTTCCATCACTATCCATTGGTGGTTCTATGGAATAAAACAACTTCTTAGAAAATGTGTCCTCTCAAGTGATGCTTTGGAAAATTTCCCTTAACTAAACAAAAATCAAAATCAAGAAACATTATTAATTTGAAAAAATACTAAAAAGTAATTTAGATTTCATAAAAGTTAAATAAGACATGGGTAGCCTCCCCAGAAATGTGGAATTTATTTGTACACATATATATCATTATAGTGGACTACCCATAGTCTGATGGTGGAAACCATGTTTTCTCAACTACAATGTGATTTGAGAAAAAAATATCCATAGGAAGGCTCAGTCGTTCTTTGGATAATTTCATCCCATACATGTTGATGATCTTAGAATTCAATGGGGGTAGAAAGAGAATATTTATATCATCCCATTGTTCTGCAGCATTATGAATGATGTTATCCAAGAAGGTATAGAATTCTATGCATGGAAATTCAAGAATATTATTCAATTCTGATGGTTCATTTATGTATGTATTAGATAACACAATACCAGAATATGAGAACCCATTTATTTTTAACTCATTTATCTCATCACTTTCTGATGTATTGTAATGAGTATCATTGGAGTCATAAGACTATATAAAATTTTCAATATTCTTCATACAAATGATTTTTTCCAAATGAAGAACAATTAAAACCTCACATGTGATCACGATATTAAATTGGGAACAAATTGATCAACCATCTGTCTCATCAGGACAAGATAAACACATTGGTTCATGGTTCACCTCACATATACTATAATTTTAAGAAATATGGATAGGAAATATTTCATGTTGGATAATAATATTTGAATAAATAAATGGGCATGATAGTTTATTTTACTCATTACCATCCATGTTGGAGTATTGGATATTAGACGGGATATATGATTCCACTGAATTTTTTAGATCATTTATATTGATCAATTTAACATTTGAAATGTGACCATAAATTTCTCCATTTATGACATGGTTAATGAGGATACAAAATTAGAAATATGCATTTTCATTATACCTTAAAGGACATGATGGATTAAGGTTTAACAAACTCTCACAGTGACTTTCAGAATCATGGATAGAGAATTAGATTGATTATCTAATTGGTATCACATTGATTGAAATATTTTGGACCTTCCTAGTTGATCATCAAATTCCATAGATAATATGATAGAATGAACATCAGTTTTTTGTTTTAGATATCATGAGGAATTTTCCTAGTCGAATCAATAAATATTGGAAAGCATTTTTTTCATCTACCATGTCAAGGACATTTAAATCATTTAGGAGGATAAGATCACTAACTCAGACAAGGAATACCTCAATTATTCCATCAGGACTAGATTTTATTCTATAATCTAATAGGATGACAACAATAACTTAGTTTATGGTACCTAGAACAATTTTAGAGAAGATGGATTTGATGTGACATTTATCTAAAATCTTATTTATATGAGTTCATTATCAATTTTGTAACTCCCTATTTGGCATGGAAAAGTAAATTTTTGTTGGTCTCTACACTTCATGTGTTTGGAATACTATGTTTAAATTCTCTCAATGGAAATAAGTATTATCTTTTGGGTGCATAATTCCTCAAGAAACTTGTAATAAATAAGAATTTCATTGATGGAATCTAATAGGAGTATGTTCACTTTAACTTGTGTAAACATGTCGAGCATTTCAATATTAGATTAAAAGTATTTCTTTGGCTTAGAGAAAAAATGAGGAAAATTAATTGGGTTATTTAGATGAATGGATTATGGTGAGGGAGTTGATTAATGTTAATTTTCTAGTTTTTTAGTCTTTTCATTTTCAATATTAATATTCTATGTTTCAGTTGGGGATCCATCATGATGCTTTGTAATTTATATTTCAGATATAAGTGCAATTGCCCATACATTACCCTTGGGGTAGGACAATGGCTGAGATGGGAGTCAGGATTAATTGGATGGTTTCTCCTGGATAAGGTGTGATTAAAGTTGTCCAATTTCGGTTTCAATGATTATGAGGCTATAACAGGTGAAGGAAAAATGATCATCAATAGAGCTTTCCCATGGTTTCTTAGAAGAAGAGGTTTTCCATGTATTATTATTACCTTGATTTTGGTTCTTGTAAAAGTTCATGAATTTTTTTTGGAATTGTGAGGGCTCATTAAGATATTGGAACCATGGAGGATAAATAGGAGGAATGATCCATTGAGGTGGAGGGACAAAAGGATAATGTTGTTGGAAGTCACCAAAACCTTTACCATATGGGAATTTGTTTGAGTTTTTTAGAGGGAATTGAGGTGGAGGAGGAATGAGGTTACAATACCTCAAGCCTAGGTTAATGGTTAATGAGAAGGTCTCAGAGTGTTATTAGTTTCTACTGCCCTATTGATTCCTATTGTGCATTCAATGGTCTGGTGCTCTGTTAATGTGTATGGCAGCACTCGGGTCTAATCCTCATCGATGATTCTTTTTATAGTATATTTGATTTTATTAATTTGTAATTTGAGCGGGGGGGGGGGGGGGGTGTTTTCAGAGGTTATATGAAATCATTTATTAATGAATATTGATTTGAAAATTTAATAATGATTTGGTTGAGTTCATTATTGGGTATTAAAGATAACGATATCATTGAATTTTCCTTTATATTGCATTTAATTAACACCCACTTCACAAGAAGCGGTTGATCATAATTCCCAAGTGTTAAGCCTTTAATATCATCCATAACATAACTAGGGGTTTAATAATAATAATTACTTGTCTATTGTAGTGTATTTATAGTTCAAAAATACATCAAATCCATATTTAAAACAAATCAATTCCTTAATCCATTACATTTTATGTTAAACATACACAATGTTAACCTAAATAATATTCATAGAGAAAAATATATCAACCAATTAATATAAAAAAATATTGACTCACCCCAATGGTAGATTTACTCATCCATTATAATTTTTATTTGTTTTTTTATATGTTTTCATAGTGATTAATTATAAATATACTGAAAATATTAGGTTAACAAAGGGGTTGTGCGTATAACACACATATGAATAGTGATGAGAATTAATCATGGACATTTGATTGAATGCGGATGAAAAAAGAAGGGAAGGGGTTTCAACTTGATTTCAAATATTTTAATAGCATTAGTATTTGAGAACATAATTTAGATGATAAAAAGAGAGTATGAAGAATATAACTGAATTAAAATTCAAACAAAATTGAAAATGACTGACACATTTACAAATAAAACAAACACAAAAGTAAATGAAAATAAAGAGAGAATGAATGGTATATTAAGTGAAAAAATGAGTTTAGAAGGTACTAAGAAGAATTTATAAATGCATTGGCCTCGAAAATATTTCGTCATTTATTCTTTAATCCCAGATCGTTTTATGGAGATGAGTGAGATGTATTTATATCCCATCGAGTTGGGAAATTTTCATTCCAAATATGCCCCTACATTTTTTTTCAATTTGATTCACCAGAAAAATGAATCTGGATAAATTTCACGCTTCAATGATACATATATTAATGTTTCGATTCCACCCTAAAAATATAGATTCAACTGTACTTAAGGATCCAATTTTATTTTAGTGTGATTATACAATTTTAATATTTCCATTTTAATCAAGAATTTTTCAGATACCATAATGTGAATTGGTTTTTGAATTGAAATATTCCCTGAAATTCAAATCATTTATTTTAAAAATTCATATGCCAATATCTTAGTTTCTTAAATGAAATTAATCTGTTCAAATTGATTTCAATATTTGTGGAAAATTCAATAAATGTGGGATAAGTTTAATTCATGGACAGAATGGTGGGATGGAATCCACAGAATAATTTTCGAACGTTTTTATCTGAGTTGGGCCTTAAAATATTTACCCATGGTTCCTTTTGATAATCATGAACATATTTTTGAGTCTCATAAAATTTTGGTTTTTTATTGATCCTATAAATTCAAGCATCATACATTGTCTAGTTTTATCACATATTATTTGGGCCTTCTTATGTGGCCAATATAACCCATCAAGTGAAATAATTGGCCATAACATACATCTAATGATATGTTGTAATTTAATAAGGAGGTCTGTGAAGTATAAATTATTAATATCAACTCACCCACACTTATTCTTGTGTTTTTTCTAATGTGAAACAAATCTAAAAATATGAATAAATCATTCTCCTTCACCAAAAAAATATCAATATTTTGTTTTCCCCACTCAGGGGAGGTTTAGACCATTTCACTTATGCACATTGTAATCCACCACAAAATACAACATAATTGATATTTAAAAAATAGTTTTCCATGCTAAAATTAAGGAATGGAAAATGTAGACTCTCAGAACATACTACTATCAAGATGATAAAAAATTATTTATGGAGGTTAACTAATTCACCATCAAAAAGTGAATATATTAGAGTTTGAATGATCTCTTAACTTCCAATCTCTATCCTAATGTGCACATGAATCAAGTGGTATTTTGTATGGGGATTTTGTATTCTTTGAGATAGTAGAAATTTAATGTCCATAATAGTGGAAAAGAGGGGTTAAAAATCAACATGTGTTAATTAATGAACAATTTTTTTATAATGAAACGTGGAAATAAATTGAGACACATATTTACAAGGTCATGATTTTGTGAGGAATGACACAAAAGGGAAATAAAATTTTATGGATGATAAAATGATAAAATATATAAAAAACGACATCTCCCAATGATATAAGTGTTCATTTTTTTTAAATTTTTTACTTCAAACAGTTCTCAGACTCATCTCCCAACCAATGTCTGATATCCTCACAAAACTAATTATAATAGTTATAACAAGATAAATATTTTAGGAGGAGGGATTTTTGTGCTCCAAAGACATAACCCATTTTTAGTTATTTGTTCTTTAGTTTTTTCATTTTTTTTTAAAACTAGTCCATGTAATTTACAAAATTACATAAATAAATGTCTATTCTTGAAAAATTACTAAATCACAATCTCTTCCCACACATAAAAGTATTCCTTCCCAAAAGCACATGAAAACAAGTTGAAATTCATGTAAACGGAACCAAAATTGAAATGCAATCCCCCACACATAAATTTCTATAAATTATGAAATGTATTTCCTTATATATTTTGGGTGGGACCAGGTATTGGTCCTGTAATGTGGCTAACAAAGAAATGGTTTTCATATCCTTAAAGGGGACATTAAAAGGATGATTACTATAAGGGTAATGGGAGGATATTTGGATATTATGATTCTCAGATGGTTCAAAACATTAATCTATCATTTTAATGAAAACTAAAGTATGAAATTTTTCTATAATTACCACAAACTAAAGACACACAAAAGGGATTGAAAAAGTTAAAAATGAAAAGATAATCATATGTAACCTTAGCATAAAAGCAAATGTTGTTCCACAAAGTAGAGGGATAATAATTTTCCAAATCTAAAACTGATCATTCAAAAATTATTATACTAGAAATATAATTCTCTATCCAAATTCATTATGAAATTACAATTTTTTGGTGATTAAAACATTCATTTTTGATTCCAAAAAATGGAATGAAAAAATTTCAAAAGTGGATGTTTAGTAAGTATGAATATTTTTGTTTTGGGTTTTTTTTTTCATATTGCTAGTTTTTTTGTGTGTTTTTATTACACCACTACACAAAAGAGAAATAGAAAAAGAAAGGGTTTGATGAATAAAGTTATAAAAAATGAAATAGGGAGGAAGAAGAAGAAATAGGGAGATAAAGGTATAGAGGGTGGGAGAGAGAGAGATAAATATAAAGGGAAAGGGGTGCCCATAGATTGGATCTAGTGGGCCTCTATCTCCATCCAGTGGGGGGGGTCTATAGAATTCAACGACTTCATGGGGAATATGTCCTATCTAGTGATTCTTTGGAATATTTACATTACCAAAAAGTGATTCAAATACAAGAAACATTATTCATTTAATAAATTACTAAAAAGATATTAAAATTTCATAAAATTAAAAGATAAAATGGGTTACCTGCAATGTAGTGCTGTATTTATTTTTCGACAGCAAGACAATTATAGTGGACTAAACATAGTCCGATGGTGGCCATCATATTTTCCCAACTATTGTGTGATTCAAGAAAAACATCTCCTTATGAATGATCACTTTTCCATGGGATAATTTCTTCCCATCCGTATTGATGTTCATACAATTCAATGGGGGTGGAAAGAGAATAGGGATATCCTAAATTTTGTCTGAAAAATGAAGAATGATGTTTTCCACAATGTTCTAGTTTTTTATGTTTATAAATTCATTAAGATGTCTCAATTTTTATGGTCCATTTAATTATGGATTAGATAACACAAAACCAGATTATGAGACCCCAATTGTTTTTATCTTATTTATTTCATCACATTCTGATTTATAGTAATGATAATAAATGAAGTTATAAGGCAAAATAAAATTTTCAATATTCTTTATATCTATGTTTTTTCCTTAAGAATATTCAATTTCATCTTCTCTAGTGATAAATTAATAAATTAGGGATCAAATCTCACACCCATCACTCCCATGTGGAAAATATAAACACATTTGATCAAGGTTCATATCACATATAATAGAATTTTCAGAATCTTGGATAGAAAATAATGAACATTGGATAATATGATCTAATTCAAAAAATTATCATGCTATATCATTTTCCTCATTAACATCCATGTTGGAGTAGGGAAGATTAGAGGATAGATGGGATTATAATGGTTTTTATAGATCCTTTAGATTAATCAAGTTTATCTTTGAAATTTCAACATAAACATCACCATTTATGTCATGGATATTGAATATTTCTAATACACAATCTCAATTATCATTAGTACATGATGGAAACTATGGATCAGGGTAAAACACACACTTAGAGAGAATTTCATAATCATGGATAGTGAATGCAGATTAATTCTTGGATGGGTATCTTAGGGATTAGATAATATTTAACTTGACAATTTGGTCAAAAAATTGCATGGATAAGATTATAGCATGTCTATGAATATTCATTTTAGATATCATGAGGAATTTTCTTCCAAGAATAAAAGGATATTGGAAAGGCATAGTTTCACCTTCTATGTCAAGAACATATAAATCAATTTGGAAAACAATATCACTATTGAGAACTAGAACATCCTCAATTATTCCCTCCCGATTGGTTGTGGTTCGATGGAGGCCTCCGAGCCGGCCCCTCCCCCTCGGTGGGGGGGGGGGGATCGTCATCTCATGGGAGATCGGGGCCTTTTCGACCGTTCTCTAACCTGGAGTTTCTTCCACTGTTTCTGAAATCTTCTTTAAACCCTAAAGTTTCGGATTTGATCGATGGATTTCCAAACCTTCAAATTTCCTCTGTTGAGTTCTTGAAAGCATAAGCCTTGTTGAACCTCACCTTGGTGGCTCGGTTCAAGCATAGGGGGCCTTCAGTTGATGATTTCGACCATTTTGTCTTCGGAGCTTGGGATATTCGTGATATAGTCTTGGTTGGTTTATTGGATAGAAATCAAATCATGATTAGGTTCAATTCAGAGGAATACCTCATCCATGTTTGGTCGAGGGATCCTCGTAGCTTCAATGGATCTCATTTTCTTCTTTTTCGTTAGTCTTTCGATCTTTATATGAACCGCGACTTGTCGTCCATTGCATTTTGAGTAAGTTTTCCGTCCCTTCCTTTGGCATTTCAAAACCCTTAAATAATCCGCATGTTGGGAAATATGTTTGGAAGATATATTTTCTTTGATAGCCGTACCGAGGCGGTTTTTCATCCGGTGAACCCTCGGGTGTGCGTTGAAATCGACGCTTCTCGCACCCCTTTGGATTTTGTTTGGATCACAATCGGTGAGGAATATCGATGAAAATAGAGATTTTTTATGAGAATTGGACTGGGTTTTGCATATTTTGCAAGAGATTGGGGAATTCGGTTGAGGTTTTCCGACGTGAAAAACTTTCAATGTTGTCAAAGGCTCATTGTAATGGGTTTGTTGTTGCTTTGAGCGCCGAGGATGGTGTAGGAAGTGCTGCTAAGTTGGGTCTGGTTTCGACATCTATGGAACTGGTTGATGAAGAAAGGGTTCCTCACTGGTCTAGTGATACAGGTGCTATAAATCCAGCGAGGCCTTGTAAAGTGTCTTTTGATGAATCCCTGGTCATTGAAGCCTCATGTGTTAAGGAGAAATAGTTAAATCTGATGGTGTTCGGGGTTTTCCAAAGGAAAAGGTGGGAAATGGGAGTTCCTACGGCTAAAACGGTCTGTCTGGGTTCTGAGTATAGTGGGGAAGGAAGAGACACTAGTACTGCAGAGGAAATCACCACATCCAGTGCTACGGTTTCTAAAAACCTTGATCTTCTAGCTAAGCCATTTATTGCTTTGAGTAACAGGTTCGAATGGCTTTCTGATGAACTGGTGAGTGCAGTGACTTTGGAAGTCCAACTGACCGAATATAGGGTGCTTGACCCAGCTTCAGTTGGCAAGGAATCCAGGGAGGAGTAGCATGTTGGATGATTGGGCCATGAAGTAGGGATCATGATTGTGGAAAACAATCACAATGGGGAAAGGTGTGGCCCTTTTGTGGAGAGTATAGACATGAGGCTGGGGGATAATGGTGAATTAGTTATTGAATGTGCCACTACTGAAGATAGGTGCCCTCCTTTGATGGAATGTCAAAATCCAGTCCAGAGACTGGGGAATAACTCAGAGTTTGCTGATGTTGCTTTGAGGGTTAAAGTCGGATTTGGAAGAGATAATTCTAGGGGAGGGAAAGAGAATGAGAGCGGTCCAGTCGTCCAAAAATTTACTGATGTTGTTATAAGTGGGAATCTGATTTTTGCTGCAACTGATGACCCTTCGATTGCTACTCCATGAAGAAGACCAAGGAAGGACTACTCCTTTCTTCCGAGATCAATGAAGACTATATCTTCATCAAATAGGAACAGTGAGGTGTCTTTGGCTTTTAAAAAGGGGATCGTGGTCAAGAAGGTTGAAGCAGATCAATCGGTTCTTGATCAGCTCATTAGTCGGGTTCAATGTGGAAGTTTTTGGAGGCATCTAGAATGAGAATCGGCTACTGGAGAAGAAGAATCCAGCTTGGGATGTGTAGATGAATCTGGTTATTATGACATGTCAGCCTTTATGAATTGTTTTGTTTTTCATTTTTGTGGTTATAGGTTGGGGTACCATGAACCCATAAACCAGCTTCTTAAAAATGAACAAAATGATCTACAGGCAGGAAGATGGATTTTCTCAGGATATTCATCAAGCCTCCTAGGTCCATGAGCTCATCACGAAAGTTGGAAATCCTTATTAATCATGAAAAAATAAATGACTTTAGGTATTTTAATTTCATGGTTATAGACTACGGGGTGGAAACATTCTCAACGGTCCTAATTTTTAACTTATGGTTGAAAAATTCCATAAGAAACATTACTTATATATGAATTAGTTTTACGGAAACTAATAAAGATATGTTCACTTCAACACATCTAAACCTATCAAGCATTTCAAAATTAGGTTCAAAGATTTATAAGTGATTAAATACTTCCTGAATAATAGGAATTGGGTTCTTTGGATGAATAAAAAGAGGTGAGGGAGTGGATTCAGGTTCCATTTTTGGATTTTGAGACTTTTCATTTTCAATATAAATATTCAATGTTTCATTTTAGGAGACAACATTAGGCTTGGGATTTGTTTCTCCTAATATAGGTTCAATTGAACAGACATTACCCTTTATGTTGGAAAATGATTTACCTGGGAGTTTGGGAAAAATCGGTTTGTTTCTGCTAGCTAAGGTGGGACACAAGTTGACCAATTTGGGTATCAGTGTTATTAAGGAGATATTGGATGACTGAAGAAATATCTTCTATAGCTCTTTCCCTGGTTTTCATAGAAGAATATTCTTATCCCACATTAGTACTACCATGATATTTGTTCTTGGGAAGGTTATTTTATTCTGATGGGAATTGGGATAACTCATCAAGATAGAATAATCTTGGAGAAGAAAGAGGAGGATTTATCCTTTTAGGTTGACGTACATAAGGATGCATTTGTTGGAATTTAAAAACACATTAACTGTATTTGAACTAGTTTGATTTTGGAGGAGGGAATTTAGTGGGATGGGAAATGAGTTTACCATACTTCAATACTAGGTTAAGGGTAGAATACGAGGTCATAGAGAGGGGTTGGTTTCTACTGGCTGAATTATTCCTATCGACCATTCAAGTGTCTGGTGCTCTATGAATGTGTATAGAATAACTCAGGTCGAATCCTCATCAATTGTTCTTTTTTATAGTCGATTGCAATTTATTAATTTGTATTTTGAGAGTAGGGGTTTGTTTTCATAGATTACATTAAATTATTCATTAATTAATATTGATTAATAAACATAATAATGATTATGGGGTTTTCAATACAGGGTATTTAAGCTTATGATATCATTAATCTTTACGTTTAATTTCAATAACTTGACACCCACTTCACAAGATGACTTTTATCCTTATTCCCAAGTGTTGAGGATTCAATCCAAGACATAATATAACTAGGGGTATAATCATATTTTTTATTTTTTCATAGTAGTGTATTTTTGTTTCCAATAATACATGGAATCAATATGTTACTCAAATCATGTAATTAATCCATGGAATTTTATGTTCAAAATACACAATGTTAACCTAATGAATATTCCACAAGAAAAATATCTCAACCACTAAATATCCAAAAATAATGAATCACCCCATTGATAGTTTTACCCAGCCATTAATATGGTCATTAATCTTCTATTTTTTTTGATTTATTATAAATAGAACTAAGATAAATGAATATTAAAAGAGTTATTTGTCGAACACATACATGTGAACGGTGATGATAATTGAAATCAGACATTCGATTGAATAAGGAAGACAAATAACGGAAAGGTATTCTACATGATCTAAAATATTTTATGAGAATTAATATTTAATAACATAGGGTAGATTTTTAACAGAGAATATTAAGATGAAACATTCATAAAATTTAAAAAAAATTGAGGACAACATACACAATTACAAATTAAAGCAACACAAAACTAAGTGAAAACAAAGAGAGGATGAAGGGTCTATGAAGTGATAAAATGAGTTTGGGCGGTCTTCTCTGGCCTTTGGAAAGGATTTGGTTATGAAAATTTATCTCCCCCTCTTTCGAAATTCCATCCATTTTGAAGGAGAGGAGGGATATGTATTTATAGCCCATGGAGATGGACTGTTTTCATTCCAAATATGCACCTTCAATTGGCTCACCAATATTATACTCAAAATAGCCACATCTGGATAACGTGTCTCTTTTAAATTTTGTAGATATTAATTTTGAGAGTCTAGCCTCATCTTTTGGCAGCCATTATACTTATATATCCAATGTTATTTTGGCTGGATTAAAAAAATTTATTATGTACATTTAAATCTAGGCATTTTAGTTGGCCAAAATGTGAATGGGTTTTTGAATATAAAGATTCCCTCAAATACGAATAATTTATTCTATAAGGTTTGACACATATATCATAGATATCAATATTAAAAATATCATCTCGATTGGATTTCTATTATAGTGGAATATTTAATTAATGTATTATAGGTTGAATTCCCTGAGAGAATGGTGGTATGGAAATCAAAGAATCATTTTGTACCATTTTTATTGAATCTAGGACATGAAATTTTTATCCACGGTTTCACTGGATAGTAAGAAACATATTAGTGGGTCTCATATAATTTTGGTTTCTCAATTGAGCCCAAAAATTCAAGAATCATTGATGGTTTAGTTTTTTCACATATTCTTTGGGCCTTTTATGTGGCCCATATGAACATTAAAATGGTAAAATTGGCTGAAGGATACATCTAATGAAATTTTAGAAATTAAAAAAGGTTGTAAACAAAGAATGTAACATACAATTTGGATATGTAGGGTTAGAGTAACAATTAAAATAGTTAATTGACTCAATTGGACTACATGAAATAATGGTCACTAGTTATATTTAGTATTAAAACATTAGAATATCACACTAATTATGACATTTTACCTGATATTTACTAAAGAGAGAATAAAATAGTTATAAATAAATTAAAAACATCCACTCCCACACATTTAGTCTTGTGCATGTCCTGATGTGAAGAAAATATAATAACAGAACAAACTCATTCTCCCTCTCCAAAAATATCAAAATTTTATTTTACCTAATATGGGGAGGTTTAGACCATTTCACCTAAACATATTGAATACAACCACAAATTGTTATAGAAACAATATTTAAAAAACAATTTATTTTTCATGATCAAATATATAAATGGAAATTATTGAAACTCGGAACATACTCCTCACATGATGATAAAAAATTATTTTTGTTGGTTCACTAATTCACCAACCAAATATGAAAATATTATATTTTGAAAGAACTCTTATCTTCCATTCCCAATCATAAAGTGTATAAGAATCAAGATGTCTTTTGTATGGGTTTTTCTGTGGCTATGGGACAATCAAAATATATTGTCCAAAATAACGAAAAGGAGGGAATAACATTAGCCTGTGTAAAATAATGAAATATTTTTTTTTTCAAATTAAACATTGAAGGAAGTGGAAAATAAATTTACAAGGGCATGATTTTTGGATGAATAACAGAATAGAGGAAGAAAATTTGAAGGTGGAGAAAAGATGAAATATTTACAAAATAAAAAATATATCCCAATTATATTAGTGTTATTTTTTTAAAATTTTAAATTCAAATAGATAACACACTCATATCCCAAACCATGTTTCATCTCCTCACAACACTAATAATAATAGTTTTAATAATATCCAAGCTTTAGGAGGAGAATTTTTTGACTTGCCTAAGGAAAAAACCATTTTTTAATAATTTTATATTGTTTCTTAATTTTTTTGAACATGTATCAGTAAAATTTACATAATTACATAAATTAAGGTTCATTCAAAAAAACATAGTGAATGACCCTCACCCACATAAATGGATTCTTTCCTACAATCATGTGACAAAAAATTAAAAATCAAGGAAATAGAAAAAATAATGAAATCCATTCCCTCGCACATAAATGTCAATAAATTCTGAAATTTAATTCCATGTATATGTTGACTGGGAAATGGTATTTGGCTTGTATTGAAGCTATGAAAGAAAATTTTTTCATATGATCGAAGTATATTTCAAAGGAATGATTAATATAACTATAATGGGATACTGTTTATCTATTATGGTTCTCATGTAGTTTAGAAAATTAATCTATCATATTAAATAACACCAACATATGAAATTATTCTCGAATTTCCACAAAGTCAAGACTCATAAAGGAGGTTAAAAAAGAGAAGATATTTATAGGTGACCTTGGCATCAAAGCTAATGTTGTTCCTCACAGATGGGGAATAATCATTTTCCAAATCTAAATTCGAGCATTAGAAATTTATTATACTTGAAAAAAAACAACCTTATAAAAAGTCATGATGAAAATACAAATTTTTGGAGACTAAAACATGACTTCTTGATGCCTAAAAATAATTTGACAAAATTTCAAAAGTGGATGGTGAGTAAGTATGAATCAATCAGTTTTTTATATTGTTTTAGTTTTTTAGTGTTTTTAATATACACACCCATGAAAAAGAGAAAGGTAAAATGAAATTGTTTTATGAAGAATGTGGTAAAATTTGACCAAGAGAGGAAGAAGAAGAAAGAGGTAGATTAAGAGAGAGAGAGATATTTAAAGTGAAATAGGTGCCCCCTTGTTTGGATTAAGTGGGTCTCCATCTCCAACCACTAGAGGGACTATGGAATGTGATGTCTTCTTGGGGAAAGATTCCTCTCTAGTAATTATTTTCGAAAATCCATTACCTATATGATAATAAATAAGAAAAATTATTCCTTAAAAAACACTAAAAAGAAATTAAATTATCATAAAAGTATAATAAAACATGTGTTTCCTCCCACATATCACTACATTTATTTGCCTATAGTAAGATATGTGAAGTAGAATACCAATAGTAAGATGGTGGGCACCATATTTTCTCAAATCTTGTGTGCTTCTAGAAAAACATATCCTTTGTAAGTTTAACTTGATCATAGAATAATTTCTTCCCTTCGTTTTTTATGTTCATACAATTAAATGCGGTGGAAAGAGAATATTTCAATCCTCCCTATAGTCTGTAACATTATGAATGATATTATCGTTGAAGTGGTTGTTTTATATGCATGAAAATTTATGAAGATTTTAAAATTATTATGGTGAATTTATGTAAGTATCTGATAATACAAACCCAGATTATGAGTTCTTAATTATTTTAAACTCATTTCTTTCATCACATACCGATGTATAGTAAGGAGGACCAATGGATTCATAATACTGAATAAAATATTAAATATTCATCATATAAATAGAGTATGATGAAGAATGATAAATTTATCACTCACCAATGGTCACTTTACTAATTAGGGAACAAATATCACAACCTACCATCCCATTTGGACAAGATAAACACATTGGTTCAAGTTTCACCTCATATATAACATAATTTTCTGAATAATGGATTGGAAATAATGAATGTGAGATAGACTGATGTAAATCAACATATGAGTACGTTATTTAATTTTCCTCGTCACATCCATGTTGGAGTAGTGGATATTAGAGGAGATATTGGATTCCAATGATTATCACGATCCTTGAGATTGATTGAGTTTATATTTTAAATTTCAACATATAATTATCCATTAATGACTTGGTCAATGACGATGAATAAATCACAATTTACATTATCATTAGAAGATGAAGAACATGATGGATCGGGTTTCAACACACTCTTAGATAGACATTCATAATAATGGATAATGAATACCAATTGATTCTCTGATGGGTATCACATGGATTGAAAATTTTTGACCTTGAACAGTTGGTCACCAAAATCGATAGATACAATGGTAGCATGGAAATAATTTTTTGTCTTAAATTTCATGAGTAAAAGTCTTCCTAGAATATAAGCTGAATTATAAGACTTTTTTTCAACTTCCATGTAATCAAAAAAAGAAATCATTTGAGAAGATAAAATCACTAAATCATACACAGAAATCCTCAATTATTCCCTCAAGTTTAGTTGTGATTTGATCGGAAAACTGGATAAAAACACTCATTGGGTGAAAGGGGCCTAGAACAAGGTTAGAGAATATTGATTTTGGAATTACAATTTTTAATGATACTAGGTCAACGTGTGCATCATCAATGTGGGAAATTCATATTTGGAATAAAACAATAAATGTCACTGGGTCTTTCACATTATGGGTATGGACTACTGGGCTAAAACATTCTCAATGGTCTTATGTTGTCTCTTATGGGTGGAAATTCCTTGAGAAACCATACATAATTGGTAATTTTTTAATGATATCTAATAGGCTTATGTTAACTTCAACATGTCTAAACATTTCTAGCATTTAAATATTGGTTTAAAAGGATTTCCTTTTCATGCAGACAGCTTCAGGAAAAGGAATTGGATTCATTAGATGAATGGAATAATGTGAAGAAGTGGATTTAGGTTCATTTTATGGATTATTAGTTTTTTCATTTAAAATATCATCATTCAAAGGTTTTTTTAGGAAACATCACGAGTCTTGGAAATTTTTTTTCCCGATCTATGTGCAATTTTACTGAAATTACCCTTGGGGTTGGGTAATGGATGATCTAGAAGTTTGGACTAACTGGTTTTTTTGCTTCTGTATATGGTGGGATGAAATTTGACCAATTTTGGGTTCAATTGTTTTGAGTCTAGAATGGGCGAAGGAGGTAACATCTTCTATAGCTCTTCCCCATTGTTTCATAGACTGAGAGGCTTGTCCCGTATTGGGATTGCCATTATTTTGGTTCATGGGAATGTTCATGTATTGTGATGGAAATTGGGAGGGATCAGTAGGATGGTTGAATCAAGGAGAAGAAAGAGGTTTATTTATCCCTTATGGTTGAGGGAAAAAGGATAAGATACTTAGATGTTATCGACACCCTAATAATGTTGGAATTGGATTGGGTTTTGAAGAGGAAATTGAGGGGGGTGAGAAATGGGATTACCAAACCTCATGCTTGGGTTAATTGTAGATGAGAAGGGATTAGAGTTGGGTTGGTCTTGGCAAGAAGATTGTAGACTATTGATCATTTAAGGGTTCGGTGCTCTACTAATGTGTATAGGGGCACTCATGTCGAATTTTCGGTGGTGATTCTTTTTATATTTCATTTTTTTTATTATTTTAAATTTTGAGTGTGCGGTTTGTTTGCATAGCAGATATGAAATGATTGATTAATGAAGAATTATTTAACAACTTCATAATGATTGGGGTGAGTTCATTATTGGGTATTGAAGATAATTTCATCGTTGAACATTGCTTTATATTTCCTAACATTAACACCCACTTCACAAGATGACATTAATCAAAATTCCCATGTGGTGAGGCTTTAATACAAGACATTACATAACCAAGGGTCTAATCATAATCAATTATTGATTATGGTAGTGTATTTATGGTTCCTATAAAACATGGAATTCACATTTTAAAAAAAATCATGTCATTAATCCATCAAATTTTATGTTCATTATAAACAATGTTAACCTAAATAATATTGTTTGAAAAGATATCCCAATCAATTTATATCCACCAATTAATGACACTGCCCAATGGCAGATTTACTCAGAAATTACTATGGTTATCAATATGGTAATATGTTTTTATGGTGACAAACTATAAATAGAATGGAAACACCAGGATTATAAAAGAGTTTTTAATTAAACACACACACACACACACAAATGATGGTGAGAATTAAAAAATTGAAATTTGATTAAATGAAGATGAAAATGAAGGGAAAGTGTTTCCACATGATTTAAAATATTTTAAGAGAATTAAATTTTAATAATAGAGGGTAAATGGTTAAAAAATAATATTAGTCAAAAAGAATCACTGAAATTCAAACAAAATTTAAATCACCATGCATAATTAAGAATAAAAAGAACAGAAATTTTAATGAGAACAAATAGAGGAGGAAGGATCACTCAAGTGAAAACATGAGTTTGGAAGGTCCTCCCATGCCATTTTAAAGGATTTTGGTCATGAAAATTTATCTTCCACTCTTCTAAAATACTAAACCATTTAATAGAGTGGAGGGAGATGTATTTATTTCACAAGGGGTTGGAAATTTTGCATTGCAAATATTTCCCTCCGGTTGGCCCTCTAATAAGATACTCGAGATAGCTGAATATAGAGAAATTATATTCTTCAAAGTTGTATAAATTATTTTGTAGCGTTTAATCTCAATATTTTGCATCCATTTAACTTAATGATCCAATGATATGTTTGAATTGTTTTAAAAAATAATTTTTCCATTTCAATCCAATATTTTTCAAGGGAAAAAATGTTAATGGGTTTTTCGATAAGAATAGTTCCTCATATCTAAACCATTTATTCTAAATAGTAGGAAGACTGTGTCGTATCTTTCACACTGAAAAATTTAATATCTACTGGATGTTTATTTCATGAGAAAAGTCAATGAATTTGAGATAAGTTTAATTTTCTAACAGAATGGTTGGATGGAATTTAGTGCACCATTTGAGCCCCTTTTTATTAATGTTGGCCCTTGAATTTTTTTCTCAATTGTTCTTTTGAATAATAAAGAAAATATTTTTGAGAAAAATAAAACATGGGTTTCTAGACTGATTTAGAAATTAAAGCATCATGGAAGGTATAATTTTTTCACATATATTTTAGGTATTATTATGTGTCCCATATGACCCTTCAAATGGTAATATGGGACAATGAATACTGCTAATGATATGTTGGAAATTGAATTATAAATTATACAAAGAAAGAACCATTCAATTAAGCATTGTATGGTAATAATTATATTAAAAATAGAAAACGACTCAATGAAACTACATAAAATAATTCTAAAAAGTTTTATTTTGAAATAAAACATGAGTATCTCACACTAATTTTGAATATGTACCTGAAATTTATTAAAAGTAGTTTAACAATCATTATGAATAAATAAATCACATCAATCACCCCATACATAGTATTGTCCTTATCCTCATGTGAAATAATTAAAAAAACATTAAAAATCATTCTCCCTAAACAAAAACTAAAAAAATTATGTCCTCCATAATCATTGAAGGTTTATACAATTTTGCTAACACATATTGAAATACAACACAACTTTTTTCAGAAACAATATATCAAGAATAATTAATTTTTCATTATCAAAATTAGAAATGGAAAATGTAGAAACACAGAACAAACTCTTCTCAATATGATACAAATTTTTTTCTGGAGGTCCACTCATTCACTATCCAAAATTGAAAATATTTTATTTTGAAAGAGCTCTGATATTTCTCTCCCTATTCTAAAGTGCACAATAATCAAGAGTTCTTTTTCTGGTGTTTTTATGTGGATATGTTACAGAATGAATTTAATGTCCAAAAGAGTGGAAAATAGGGTTAAAACTTCAGCATGGGTAAAAAAAAGAACATTTTTTGAAATAAAACATCGTAGTTAATGGAAACACATATTTAAAATGGAACTATTGTGTGAATAAATAAACAAAATATGAGTAAAATTTAAAGGAGGGGTGAAACTATGATATATTTACAAAACAAAAAATGTCTCCCAATGAATTAAGTGTTATTTTATTTTTTTGGAAATTTGATCATAAAAAAGATACCATACACAACTCACATCCTATTTTTGATCTCCTAAAGTCACTAATTTAAATATTTAAATAAGATAAAAGGTTTTAGATGAGTGATTTTTTACCTCCCCAAGACAAAAATTTATTTTTTATTTTTTATTGATTTTTTAACACTTTTCAATAATATTTACAAAATTCCAAGAATGAATATTAGATCTCCAACTTTAACTGATTGATAACCACTCCCACACACATAAAAGGATGCTTGCCCTCAAGCATATTACCAC
Organism: Viscum album; assembly: GCA_963277665.1. NCBI lineage: Eukaryota > Viridiplantae > Streptophyta > Magnoliopsida > Santalales > Viscaceae > Viscum > Viscum album. The sequence goes on along the minus strand of OY728153.1, from coordinate 407,831,292 downwards.
ACATTGAAAATCAAGGAAATGTGACCCAAAACTAAATCCATTTCCCCCACACATAATTTTCAATAAATTATGAATTGTAATTAATTATAGATTTTGGGTGGGACAAGGTATTGGGATTGAAATGTTGTTATCAAAGAAAATGTTTTTATATTCTCATAGGGTATTTAAAAATGAATATTAATGTAAGGGTAATGGGGGTTACATGGCTATTATTTTTCTCATGTGTTTCATAAAATTCATATATTATATTAAATCATATCTAGGTAGGAAGTTATTCTTTAAGTTCCAAAAACTCAATAATTACAAAAAAAGGTTAAAACCATTAATATGAAAATATGGTCATAGTTGACCATGGCATGAATGATAATACTGTTCAAAAATGTTTGTGAATAAAACTTTTTCTAATCTACAACAAATCATTCGTTAATTATTATAGTTTATAAAAAATTATTATCCAATTTCAGGATTAATGTTAAACATTTTTGGATATTAAAGAATGCCTTTTTTACTCCCGAAAATGGATTAGAATTTTTTTAAAAGTGGATGGTGAGTAAGTTGGAATATTTTGGATTTTTTGGATTTTTCATTTTTATTTATTTTTCTTAGTGTTTTTGAAATAAAAAAAATAATGGAAAATTGAAAATTAAATGGTATGATGAAGAATGTTGTAAAAAATTAAAGACAGTGTATGATTAAGAAAGTGGGAGAGGGAGGAAGAGAGGGAGAGAGAGAGAGGGTTAAAGAAAAAAAGTTCAACCATGTTTAAATTTAGTGGCTCCCCATCTACTTCCAGTGGTCGATCTATGGAATTAGATGACTTCATGTGTAATCTTTACACTCTAGTGATGATTTGGGAAATATATATTAACTAAAAGAAAATCAGAAATATGAAACACTATTCATTTGAAAAAATAAAAATAAAATAATTAAAATCTCATAAAATTAATAGAAAATATAGGGTGCCTCCCATGTAGCACAGATTTTATTTTTATATAGCTAGACAATTCCAGTGAACTACCTATAGTTCGGTGGTAGACACTATATTTTCTCAACTACAATGTGCTTTTAGAAAAACTTCTTGTTTGGTGGTTTCATTTGATCATTTGATAATGTCATCCAATCCTTGTGGATGTGATTACAATTCAATGGGGGATGAAATAGAATATTTCAATACTCCCATTAGTTTGTAACTTGAGGAATGATGTTATCCACAAAGTGAGGACTTTTTATTCTTATATATTCAAGAAGATGTTTCAATTCTAAAAGTGAATTTATTTATGGATCATATAACACAAAATCATATTATGTGACCACAATTATTTTTAACTTGTATATTTCATCACATAATGATGAATAATAATGAGTATCAGTGGTGTCATAATACTGAACAAAATTTTAAATATTATTTATATCAATTTTTTTTATGAAGAATGGTCAATTTCACCCTCATCTATAATCACTTTATTAATTGGGGAATAAATCTCACAAAATTAACTCCCATCCGGAAACAATAAAAAATATGTTCAAGGTTCACCTAAAATATAACATAATTTTCAGAATCATGGATAGAAAATATTAAATGTTGGATAATATGATATGAATCAGAAAATGAGAATGCTATTACATTTTACTCATTAACATCTATGTTGGAAATGTGGTGTTCTAAGAAGATATGTGATTCCAATGATTTTTCAATATCATTTAGACTGATCAAGTTTAAATTTTAAATGTAAACATAAACCTATCTATTTATGACTTGGTTAATGATGATATATAATTTAAAAACTATTTTATCATTGGAACATGAAATTCATGATGGGTCGGAGTTCAACAGATTATCAGAGTGAATTTTAAAATCATGGATAGAGATTACTGATTAATTCTCTGAGGGGTATCGCATGGTTTGAAAAATATTGAACATGATTAGTTTGTCACCAAATTCCATTGAAAATATGCCAGTATAGACATAAATTTTGGTTATATATGTCAGGAAGAATATTCTTTATATAATACATGTAAATTGTCATGATTTTGTTTCAGCTTCCATATCAAGGACATAGAAATCAGCTAGGAAGATAAGATCACTAACTATGATAAATACATCCTCAATTATTCTCTCAAGATGGGTTGTGCTTCAATGGGATAACTGGATAACAACACTCATTTGGTTCAAGGCACTTATACTAAGGTTTTAGAATATAGACTTGGGCCTGAAATTTGTTGTGGATTCTATGTCTATGTGTGCATCATCAATGTTGCAACACCAAATTTTTTATGGAATATTAAATGTACATGGGTCATTGCACATCATGGTTATGGACTGATGGCTTTAGACATTCTCAGTGGTCATATGTTTTCTCTTATGGGCGAACAATTTCCTATGAAACTTCGCATACATAGGAATTTGTTTGACGGAATATAAGGGAAAATGTTCACTTCAACACATCTCTTTATTGAATGCTTCACATGAGGATCCATCATGAGTCTTATAATTTTTTTCTCAATCTATGTTAAGTTTAACATACATTACCATTGGGTTTGGTTAATGGTTGATTTGGGCATTTGGAAGAATTTTCTGGCTTCTTCTGTATAAGGTGGAATGCAAGTTAAAAATTTGGGTTTCAATATTTTAGAGGATAGAATAATTGAAGGAGGTAATATATTTTGTAGAGTGTTCCCATGGTTTCATGGATGAAGAGTCTTGTCCCACATTGGGATTACCTTGATTTTGGTTCTTGGGAATGTTCTAGTATTGTTTTGTGAATTGGGGGGTCATTAGTATGGTGTAATCTAAGAGTATAAATACGAGGATAAATCCTCCAAGGTCTAGGGACAAAATTATATTATTTTTCTATGTTACCAACATCTAGATAGTATTTCTAGTTTTTTTGTTTTGAAGAGGTAATTTAGGGGGGTGATAAATGTGATTACCATACGTCAAACATGGGTTAAAGGATGAAGAGAAGTGCTAAGAGTAGGGTTGGTTAATTCTAGTCGATTGTCAACTATCAACCGTTCAAGGGACATATTCTCTGCTAATGTGTATAGAGTCACTCTGGTCGAATCATCGGTGATGATACTTATTATAGTCGATTTATTTTGATTTTTTATATTTTGAGTGTGGGTTTTTCCATAGGTCAGATGAAAATTTTGATTAATGAAGATTTATTTAATAATTATTAATTATTTTTGAGAGTTAATTATTTATAATTTATGTATATTATATCATTTAACATTGCTTTATATTGAATTAAATTAACACCCACTTCCCATGATGACTTTGATCAGAATTCCAAATGTGTTATGGATTTAATCCAATCCATAACGTAACTAGGGGTCAAATAATAATCAATACTTGTTTTTGTTAGTGTATTTATGGTTCTGAAAATCCATTTAATCCACATGTTAAACAAAGTATGTCATTAATCCATGAAATTCTATCATCAAAATACACAATGCTAACCAAAAGAATACTCATCGAGAAAAATCTCTCATTCACTTAATATCCCAAAATAATGACTAACAAAAATGGAAGATTTACCCAGACGTTAAGATGGTTATTAATTTGGTATTATTTATTTAGTGCTAGAAAATATATATTGAATGAAAGTAATGATATAGGAAAATATTTGTTCATCAAACACACACACCTGAACGGTGATGAAAATTAAAAACGAGCTTTTGATTGAATGTAGAAGAAAAATAAGGTAAAGAGTTTCAACTTGATTTATAATATTTTAAAAGAGTTATTATTTATAAACATAAGGTGGATTCTTAAATGGTAAATGGATAACAATATTCCATTAAAATTAAAAAAAATAATTGAAAACAACCAACACGGTTACAAATAAAAGGAACACATATAGTAAATGAACACAAAGAGAGAAGGAAGGCTCTCTCTAGTGAAAAAATGATTTTTGAAGGTTTTTCCGAGCCTTTGGAACATCTTTTTTACTGAAAATTATTATTCCTATCATTTTAAATTCCAACCCTTTTCATGGAGATGAGGAATATTTATTTATAGCTCATTTAGTTGGACTATTTTCATTCCAAATCTACCCATCCAATTGTATTGCCAATTTAATTCTCCCAAAAGCTGAATTTGGAGAAATTTTCATCTTCAAAGTTCTAGATAATAATGTTTATAGTCTACCATAAATATTTTTTGGACATTGGACTTATGTATCCAATGTTATAGAGGATTGATTAATCAATTTTAATCATTCCATTTCATTCAAAACATTTTTATGGCCAAAATGTGAATGGGTTTTTGAATATAAATATTTCCTCAAATACAACACATTTATTACCAAAGGTAGGACACCTATATCTAATATTTCAACAAGAATAATCTCAGAAAAAAGTATTTTTATATCAGGATAAAAATAAATAAATATTATATATGTTTAATTCCATGATAGAATGGGGGATAGAGTTAAAATCACCATTTTGGAGCCTTTTCATCGGAGTTGGGACAAGAAAATTTTAAACATAGTTTCTTTGGATAATGACGATCATATTTTTGAGTCTCATCAAATTTTGTTTTATGGATTGATCGAAAAAATTCAAAAATTAAGGATGGTCCAGTTATTTCACATAGTCATTGTGCCTTCTTATGTGGCCATTATGAACCTTCAAATAAAAGATTTAGCGAAATCATACTTCAAATTATATGTTTGAAATAGAATGGAATACTTAAAATAAAGAACGATGAAATTGGAAAATATAGGGTGAGAGTTATAATTATAATTGTAAATTCAATTAATTGGACTAGATAAAATAATTCTCAAAATATATATTTAGTATTAGAACATGATTACCTCCATCAAATTATGCACTTCTACATTAAATTTACTAATGGGAGTATTCAAAAAGATATGTGTAAATTAATAATATAATTGATCCTATATATTTTCTAAATTAAAAAATTTATTGAATGATATGGTGATGGAGGGGGATGTTATTTGGAGGAAAAGATAATGAGGTTGATTTTTTTCATGTTCACCTTAAAATACTAAACGATGGAAGGGAATTATTTAACCATTTGTGGGTTTAGTAATTTTTTTACATATCCATAATTTTGAAGATGTCTATATGTTGTGATTTGGTGTTGTGGTTGAGTATGTATGGCATGGTGGATGATGATAGGTTTCTACTGTCATTTTATAATAATTTCTTACCACATAGACAGTAGGTGATTCAATCGAATAACTACCCTTTTGAGTCAGAGGTATAATGCCCCAACCCTAGTTACGTAATGTCGGTCAATTATTATATAACATTGACATGATGACAAGATATAAAGTCCCAAAAGACTGATCTTTTTAGTAGCCATAAAAGTACTGAATACATACATACATTTACAAAAAATTATAAAGTGAAAAAAGTAACATTGTTTCTACTTTTTACACACTATTATCCCTTAGCCTATCCCTGATGGTCAGTACTAATATATTTCATCACTTCTGTGGAAAAATAAAACATAAGGAAGGGTTGAGCTATACTCAGTAAGGATAACAATATAGCATAAACTATAATAAATAAGCATAAACATTAAAGGAAATGTATATGACTAAAACACAAAATTTTAAAACACAAAATTGCAAATAATATGGAAAATATAAATCAAATAATTTCATTTACATATTCACATGTATATTCTACTAAAAGAATAAACACATGTAATATCAATACATAATCTCATAATTATGGAATAAATAATGTCAGATATCATAACAACATAGTCAAGTCATCTTTCCAAGAATACAAATAAAAATTTTGTCAAGGCCTTGTTCCATGACAATATTTTTTCTCATGATACCTACCAATGCATTGAGGTGAAATAGTGGCCCTCTATCATCACATAGTATGTCCAATTCATTCCTCATATGAAAAGGGTGAAACATAACATAAAAAATCATATTAAACTATCTTATGAAATTTTATACCTTAACTAAAAACCATGAATGACATAAATACAGAACATCCATATTCAAAATATCATAAAAAAAATTAATATAATATTGAATATTGTATCATAATAAATAATCTTCAATTAAATATAAAATCAAAAAATAAATGTTGACATAGATGAAATCAAACCAAGAACTACATGAGTGAAATATCACTTTTACATTGAAATAATTTAAAAGTCACATAATTTTAATAGAAATTTTTTATTTTGAAAATATTTATATAATCTTATAAGGAAATAATTGAAGATGTTATAATGGTAGGAAATAGATGTACTCGCTGTATAATATAAAAAACATTATATCCATAAATTGTCGAAAAGGTCATGAAGTACCATGTTTCAAAAATTACGTAAATATTCCTTTAAAAAGTTTAAGAAAAAGTAAAAGAATGGTATAAATTAATTTAACCCATAGTCTATGAAATATAAAAAATTATTTTAAATACATTTGTAGTTTACAAAAATGTGGATGATAATGAATTCCTAGTATATACTTACGTATAAACAACCATGAATAATGAATGTATTGTAAAATTAACCCTTACATTATATTTTTCCTTAGTTAAGGTTATGTTGACCTCTTGTATAATGGTTATATCATTTTTAATTAATTATACGATAACCACATACATATATATGATATTATATATGATTCTCCAATAGTTCTTTGTTAATAATATTTCATTATTGTCATTTTTTCGAGTGATAAATGATTCATTTTTCTTTATATGATTTATTACGCAATTCATGTTTTTATGGATAGGATTTATATGTCTCATATCCAGAATGATATTATATTCTTAAAAATTATTTTTTATTTATCAAAAGAAAATTATTCTTCAAAGTTTATGATGGGGAACGAAATCTCATCGTGTCATGGAGATGGTAAGTCCTACGTATGTAAGAGAAAAAATATCATTCTATTGATGTTTATATAGTATTTAACTTGATGGTATATTATATAAAAAACAATTAACATTTTATATTTATTATTATCATCAATTATACTCATCATTATACCCATCCAAATAATTAAGTGTTTAATAACACACTATTGCATGACGTGGAGACTGTAAGTCTTACGTACAAACATATGGTGACTTTGTAATTAATAGGCTGGATAAAATAATGAAAATAGTTTTACCATATAATTAATAACATCTAGATATGTATAAGGTACTGTGTTTATTATTTTATTATGGAAACATCAAAGAATGAAGAAGTAGATAAATAAAATAACTTTGAAAGAGGTGATGAAATAATTTACTCTTCTTTAGGTCCTTCCATTTTTTTTGATCAAAAGTGGCTCCTTTTGTTGGATTTCGGATCAAATAATGTTCTCTAGGTTGAAGTGAGTTTTTTTGGAAGGATATTTGAGTAGTTTTTGGCCGATCCAAACTGATTTTGAGGTGTGAATTTAAGAGAATAGGAAGTACCATTTTATAAGAGAAGTGAGGGTCACTTTTGAAAGAAACCGGAAATAATAATTTATTATAACATTATATTTGGTTTTTAATAGGTAAAAATTGATTCATGTGGAGGATACTATGATGATGGGTCAAAATAATCTCAACCAATAGGGTTTAGAAATGTTTAGGTCACCATATTAACCATATCATTTATATTTATCCCTTAGTGAAATAGTTTTTCTTTTATCATGTCTTCATTTATTTGTATACTAGATGATTAATATAGTTACAATAAAATAAAAATAGAAACTAAAGTGGTTCAATAATGACATATGTTACATTATCTATGTAATTTTTCTAAACCATTGATTTTTAAGACTATTATATAATTTAATAAAATAGTATTTGTTTCAAAAACTCATTTATGTTAATTTTTATGCTATTAAGTATTTGGTTTTTGTTTAAGTCGCCACAACATGATTCATTCGAAAACAATACATTAGATCAACTATTACATGTCGTATTATCCTAGATAATTTGTGGATGGAATCAAAAGTTTGAATTTACATTTATATTATTGTTTAAAAAATCAATTATTTTATTCTTTAATTAATAAGTAATTACTGCATGATCATTGTGTCATGAACAAATATAATTATTTCATATCTAAAAATTATAAATAAAATTCCATGATATATGAATTATTCTTATATTTCTATGTAATATTTATAGTATAATTTATCTTATGGATAACCCTATATTGAAATTTTTTTACTTATTAAAATTTGAAATTATCATTTTGACTATTCTTTAAATAACAAATAATAAATTTCTTAACCAAATCCAGGTGGATAAAAAAGGATCATATTTATATCCTAAGGATAATTTTGGTTAAAATACACTTTTCCAATATAAATAGGACATGTGTTGGGGTAATTTTATATTATTATTATAATATTTTTACCTTTAATGACACAATTTACCATTAACCATGGTAAATAAAATTCAAATGTTACTATTCATGAATAATTATTTTCATCTTACTAAACCAAATTTTACATGCTGATGACAACTTTGTCGGTTGGATTTTGGAAATTTAATTCACCAAAGCGGTAAAATTATGTTTTATGCAAATTAGACAGTGTGCCTCGAAGGTGGGTAAATGCTGTTAAAAATATCAATAATATTATATATATCTAATCATATTATATGATGAATCTAATGAATTAAAATATAATAATATAGGTATTATATATCTATTTTGACTTTAATATAAAATTTTCATTAAATTATTATTTAAATAATATTTTTTAAAAACAATAACACAATTTTTTTCAATATTCATAAAAAATTTAATGTTTTAAGAAAAATACCAAAAAATCACCGTAATATAATTTTGATATTCAAAATCTGAAAACTATGTCCATTTTGAAAAATAAAAATTATATAATTTTCCAAAAGTGGGAATTAATGTCAAAAAATTATTTTTAAACATCTAGTTTGATTGGTCGTGGTGTGCTAAATCTCAGAGCTATGTACATCGCAAGCTATTGTATTATTCAAAGAGAAGCATACTATGGAAGCTTGGGGTGTTTCAATTTTCTATACATTAAATAATTTCTTCTTTGAAATATCTATAATATAAGTCCATAAAATGATTTGGGTGGTTCTTCATCATAAGTTCGTCACATTCCCACCTTGCCTCTTCCATTTTATGGTTTCTCCAAAGAACTCTTACCAGATGAGTCATCCAGTCTAAAAACATGTATTCTCTCGTATCAGGAATTCTGATTGGCCCTAGACAATAAGATATATTATGTTACAATTATATTTCCACATAAGTTAGTACATGTGTTGGGCGATTCATGTATTTTGTCAACTTTAATACATTGAAGACATCATAAACATTGGGGAGAATTGGCAGCATTTCAAAATGGTAAGCTATAACTCAAATTTTTTTCTACAATTTCAAAATGTCTGATGGACTTGGGACTTAATTAACCCTACATACTGAATCCTATAACACCCTTACATGGATATACCTTTATGAAAAGATGATCTCATACATGAAATTACCAATCCTTTCTTCCATTATCGGCATAACCCTTTTTCCAACATTGAGCTATATTGATGTGGGTTTGGATAGTCATCACCGTTTCTATTGTCTCATCAACAAGTTTTGGGACTACAAGTTTTATTTCACCAAAATCATCTCAAAAATTTGGCGTGAGACATCGTGTTCCATATAACACTTTATATGGTTCCATATGAAAACTTGGATGGAAGAAATTCTTATAAGAAAATTATACCATAGGTAAATACTGACCCCGCATACCTTGAAAGTCAAGTGATCAAGATCTAATGATGTCTTCTAATGTTTTAATATTCTGTTCTAATTATTTATCCAATTTAGGGTTGTAGGAAGTGCTTAAAAAAATTTAGTATTTAGGAATTTCAGAATAATATTCCTGAATATTGATGTAAAATTGGAATCACGATCAGAACAAATCTATAGGGGTACACCATGATGTCTATCAACTTCATTAATATATAGTCTCTCTATCATTCATGTTTTAAATAATCTCTTATATCAAGAAAAATGTGATGGATTGGTAAGATGATAAAAAATGAACCATATTGCATAATTCATTCTATTAGTCCTTAGTATCCCCGTTACAAAGTACATCATAATATCATCACATTTCCACTCAAGAATGGGAAGTGGTTGCATGACTCCTACAGGATTTTGTATTCCATCCTTCACCTGCTGACAAACCTTATATCATTACACATAATTAGCAGTCTCCCTCGTAATGTTATCCCACCAAAAATGTTCCTTCAAATATCTATATATCATAGTGCTAATTGGGTGGATAGAAAAATTGGAGCTATGAAAATTATCCAACAATTACCTTTTAAGATCAGGAAAATTGAGAAAACAATGCCTCTTCCCAAATTTCAAAATTCCAACTTAATATAGGTTTTCAATCAATCTCCCACCATTCCCTGCTTTAATTTTGTTTTGAAACTCCGCATCATCAGTGTAAGAACATTTAATTATTTCTACTATATATTGGTTGTAAATCATTTGAAAAATTACTAATGTTTAACCTTCCATAATTATTCCCATATATATCTTTACTAGATCCATGAACATAGAATCCCTTTCAACTCTCGTCCTATTCAGAACTCCATGTTCTTTTTTCTTTAAATAATTTGTCACCTCATTTTCCTTCCCTATGAGGTAGTGTATTGTGAAATCATAATCCTTTAGTAGTTAGAGCCATCACCTTTGCCTCATGTTGAGTTATTTCTATGAGAAAATATAAATTGAACTATTTTGACCAGTATATATCTCACATTTTCACCATAGATATAGTGTCTCCATATCATTGTAGATAATATTATATCTGAAAACATAATATCATGAGTGGGATATTTTTGTTCATTAACTTTTAGCTGCAATAATGCATAGAAAATAACGCTATCATTTTTCCTAATGACACAACCAAGTCCTTTCTATGAAGTATCACTATAACTAATATGCTCATCAATTATTTCAAAAAATTATTTACACACTTTTTTCCAAACCAATTTTATCCTTTTACATGTGATCTTGGTTAAAGTATTAGACAATCGGGTAAAATTCTTGACAAAAATGCTGATATTAAAATACTAAACGAATAAAATGGTGTACTGTAGTGGTACATTTCGGTGATGGAAATTATTTGATTTCCATTGTCTATGATTTATCAGAAGATATTCCATCCTTAGTGATAATATTTCCATGGAATGAATTCTCCTAATGCCAGAATTCACACATTTCTGAACATCGCATATAATTCATTTCTTCTGTGAGTCTTTAGAATAGTTTCTAAGTGATTTTCATGACCATCGTAGATTTTTTAATATACAAATCTATTATAAATAAATACCACTAATATTTTTTCAAGATATTCCTTAAAAACTGAATTCATTAGTTCCATGAAAACAGAGGGTGAATAAGTCAGTCAAAAAGGCATTACTGTAAACTTGAATCCCCAATCCTTGGTTCGAAATGTTGTCTTTGAAATTTCTTCCTTCATTACGTACAACTGATGATATCTAGATCAAAGGTCAATCTTTGATAAATATTGGGATCCATGAAATTGATCAAATAACCCAACAATGTGATTTATGGGATACTTATTCATTATTTTTATAAAATTTAACTCAATGTAGTCTATGTACAACCTCATAGATATATATTTCTTCTTAATAAAATCAAAAACGGATCCCCATGAAGAAAACATACAGTGAAAAAATCCATTATTACTCAATTATTCTAGTTGTTCCATTAGTTCCACTAATTCCATAGTTTCCATTCTATAGGGGGTCTTAAATATGGGCATTGAACCTAGAATTAAATCAATGTAACACTCAATTCCCAATTCTTTAGGATGTCCAGGTATATCCTCTAGAAACACATCAACATATTCTTGCAAAATAGATACATCCTATATAATAACATTCCTTTCCTCACCCATAGTTATTTCACTCCCTTCATCCCCAATAGTTGAATTTAGAATATCTTTTAAGGTGAATCTATAAGAGAATCAGATGGTGATGTTTCTACTCTAATGATATGGTATTCCTTATCAACATAAAAAATTGTAACCTTATTCTTCTTATATTAAAATTTCGCATCATGGTTTGAAATCCAATCCATGCCAAGGATTATATAAAATTCAATAATGGGTATGACCATAATACTATAAGATAAATAATGTTTATATTATATAATGGAAACTTCTTGAAAAAACATTGATTCTATAAAACACACCTTTGGACATTTGACTAACAACTTCTTAGTTATGTCATGTTTGAAACCTATAATTTTCTTGTAAACTGGAATGATATGAAATAATTGATTGATCCAAAACAAAATAAATAATGGGATAATTTTGATGAAGTGATTCAAGTACCTTCCACCATGTCATTAGGAACATCATCCTATATAATATTGATTACAATATATTGGCCTTGATCCCTTATATTTTTTTGACAATTTTCTTGACACTTAGGATAATCATTTCAATAATGTCACGTATATTTACAATTATAGAATTGAACTTTGGTAACTTCTTTCAGTAAATTGCATTCATGAGCGTAGAGGACTTTTTTTCCACACTCATAACAATCTCTCATTCCCTTCATGTACATACCAGGGTGTTTCTTCTAACATTAACTACAGGGTGGAAATTAAACCTCTCCCTTCTTCCCCTTATTTCCTTTTCATTAGTGTTTAGTAGATATCTCTTTCTCTTCCATAGCTTTAAGGTCATATGACTTAGAGAATTTCGTTTCTTCCTAGATAACACATGATACTATATATTCATATGTTGAGAACGATTGTGAGACTAATTCTCATTGAAGAAATTGTTTTAACCCACCAAATAATCGATCAATATTATTTCATGGGTTAAGTATATAATCTGTTGCATTCCTTGCTAACCCTGTAATGTTAGCACTGTAATTTGCGACATTCTCATCTTCCTTTTTCACCAGGATCAGAAATTTACTTTATATATCAGGTTAAGGTTCACGAGGAAAGTAGTTTTCTATGCATATATATTCACCATTACGTATTTTATAATTGTTTATCCTCTTTTGTGTTTTGAATTAATTACCACCATTTATCTACATCTCCTCGGAGGCGATAAATTTTCATGACAACTTTTTCCCTTTCGGTACTTCCCAAAGCATGAAATATTTTCTATAAAGAACTTCTCCATTTCTCAGCTACAATTGGATTTGTATTCCCATTTAATTTTGGTGGTTGTTTCCTCATGAAGTGGTCTAACATTGATCCTTCTCATTGTGGATCATAGTGCTCCATACGGGTAAGGTTATTATTAATAACATGAGTGAGTTGTCCCAGTATGGTTATTAGTTGTTCATCACCAATTACATCATCAACTACACTATAATTATCTTGAATAAGAGGGAAATATCTACATGGATTATGTGCATTGATACAGTTTCCATCACTTTCTCTAGCTCCATTTATAAGAAATGGAACGCACTATATTAGTTTTTGAATGATAATACACAATTCCAAACTTTTAAAATACTAAACATAATTTGAAAAGATTATTCATATAATCCATCAGTATTATATATTTTCTTTGGGGAAGTGATTACTTTTAATCCTTCATAATAGTCTATAAATAAAATGTGACTAATCCAATGTAGCTCCATTAAAAGTGTCAATCCAGTTGCACTGTAAGGCCCTTTAGCGTGTACCAGGTACCCCTGGTCAATCCCCAAACTCTTTTTCGGAGATTCCTCTTCTTGGAACATCTCTCCACTTGTAGTATACAGACATTAATATATTGCTTTGAAAACCCACAAAACACATAAGTTACCAACATTTTTTGATGTTATTCTATACTAATCCTCAATGTCTATTGTAGGTAACTATTATCTAATCAGTGTTTTTCTAAATATAGTTTTCAAGGATTATACTAAACTTTTTATGATATCAACTATAATGCCCCGACCCCAGTTACCCAGAGTTGGTGCATTATTACATAACATTGTCATTGTGACAAGATATCAATTCCCAAATGACTTATCAGTTTAGTATCCTTATAAGTACTCAATACATACATAATATTTACATTACATTATTCAATGAAAATGTAACATTGTTTCTCTTTTTAGCACAAACCTATCCCTTAGCCTATCCATTTAGGTCAGTCGAAATATACTTAATTGCGTCCTAGAAAAAATAAAACATAAGAAAGGGGTGAGCTCAGATTCTTAGAAAGGATAAAAATATAGCAAAAACTATCGTAAATTAGAATAACCATTTGTGGCAATGTATAAGACTAAAACACAATCCTTTTAAACATTAAAAGCTGCATAATAAGGGATATATAAAAATAATAATTCCATTAACTTATTCACATGGATATTCTAATATTCAAATAATCACATGTATGATCAATATTTAATCTTATAATGATGGAATTCATAATGCCTGACATCATAACCACATAATCAAGGCCTCATGACAAGACTAGAAAAAAAATTATTATCAAGCCCTTGTTCCAAGACACTTGTATTTCTCATGAGAACTACCGATGCATCGAGGTGATACAATGAGACCTTCCAATCACTTACTATATCCAATTCATTACTCATATGAAAAGGTTGAAACATAACATAATCACTCGTATTTAACTACTATACAAAATTTTAATAATTTAAGAATAAAATGTAAATAACATTAAAACAACATATCCATAGTCAATCATGTCATAAAACTATCAATAAAATATGGAATATAGTATCATAAAAAATAAAATTCAATTGAATATAAAATCCAACAATAGATGTTGACACATATGAAATCAATCCAAAAAATATTTGGGAGAAATATATATATTTAATATCAAATCATTTAATTGTCATATATTAATAGAAGAAAACAATTATTTTTAAAATATTCTTATAATAATGTAAGGGAATCTTAGAAGGATTAATAATGGTGGAAAATATCCACACCATATGTATAAGATAAAAAACACTCTTTCCTTAATTTTTCAAAATGGTTATAATGTAACTTGTTTGGAAAACAACAGAACAATTCCTTTCAAAACATTTTATACAAGTTAATACAAGGTTACACATGAATTTACCCCATACACTAGGATATAGTAAAAAAAATTCAAACAAATTTAAAAAAACACAAATATGAATGATAAAGAAGTCCTTGTAGATACTTACGTATAAACAACCTCAGATAATAAATAGATTATAAAATTAACATTTACATATCAATATTCCTTAGTTAAGGGAATTTTGAACTTATATATATTGGTTAAGTCATTATTGTTAAATTATATAATAACCACACACATAATTATGATATCACATATTATTCTCTAATATTTGTTTGTTAACAATATTTCAGTAGTATCATTGTTTTCATGTGTTAACTGATTCCTTTTTATTATATGTTTTGTTGCATAAGGTGTTGTTGTTATCGATAGGATGTATTTGATTTATATAAATAATGATATTATGTTAGTAATCATTATATTTTAATTATAAATGACAATTATTCTTGAATTGAGACGATGGAGAATGAAATCTCATCGGGTTTTTGAGATGGTGAGTCGTACGTATGCACGAGCGACAATATCATTCTGTTGGTTGAAATCACGTCTAATTGGTGGTTATGTTATATATACAGAATAATTAACATGTTTTATTTATTTTTTTACATAAATTATACTAATTATTATACCCATCCAAATAATTATTTGTTAAATAACAAACTACACCACAACGTGTAGATGGTAAGTTGTACTTAAGCATGTATGGTGACTTTTTCATTCATACGATGGATCGTATAATGAATATGGTGGTACCAAATTTATAATAACATATATGTATGTAGAAGGTACTTGTGTTATTATTTTATTATGGAAACAGTAATGAAATATAACATAGAATAAGAAATGAATTTTTAAAGAGGTGGTGAAATAATTACATCTCCTTCGGGTGATTCCTTTTGATTGAAAAAAAAGGGCTCAATAGGTTGGATTTAGGATCAATGTAAAGAATATTGGTTGAATTAATTTTAGTTGGTAGAATATTTTATAAGGTTTTAGATGAGCCAAATGGCTCTAGAGGTGTGTATTTAAGTGAAGTGGATGTACCTATTTATAAGAGAAGTGAGGGGCACTTTAAGAAAAGCTTGAAATATTACTTTATTATAAAATTATATTCAGTTACTAATATATCAAAATTGATTTATTTCTAGTGTAATATGATTATGGGTCGAAATAATCTCAACCAATATATTTTATAAAGGTTCATTTTCCCATATTAACATTATCTTTTAGATATAAACCTTAGTTAAATAGTTTAACATATACCATGTCTTCTTGTATTTTTATACTACATGATTAATATTATTATTATAAATAACCAATATAGCCTCAAGTAGTTCATTAATGAAATATGTAACGTTATATAAGTCATTTTTTGGAACATTATATTTTTAGAACTATTATATAATTTACTAAAATAGTATTATTTATAAAAACTCATTTATGTCAATTTTTCCACTATTTAGTATTTTGTTATTGTTAAAGTCATCAAAACTTGATTACATAGAAATAAATTAATTAAATCAACCCTAAAATGTTATATTAAAATATAAAATCATGTTTTGGCGTCAAAAGTTTCAATTTACATTTATTTTAATATTTATAATATCAATTATTTTAATCTTTCATTAATAAGGTAATTCTTGCATCATCATTTTATCGTTAATAAATTTTATTTTTGTATGTCAAAAAATAATATATATAACACTATGATGTAAGGAATCATTTTTTAATTCCAATGAATATTTATAGTCGAATTTATCTTATATATAACTCTGTATTAAAATTGGTTTACTTATTAAAAATTGAATTTATCAATATTAACTATTCTTTAAAGAATACATAATAAATGTCCTAATATAAATCATGTGGATCAAAAAGGAAAATATTTTGTCTAATGGTTTATTTTGGTCAAAATACCCTTATCAAATATAATTATGACATGTTTGGGGTAATTTTATAATATTATAATATTATTTTTTCATTAAATTACCCTATTTACTTTTAACTATAGTAAATAAAATTCAAAAGTATCTATTCGCAAAAATTTATTTTCATCCTATTAAACCAAATTTTACATAATTATGAAAACAATGTCTCTATTATTTTTTAAATTCAATTTGTAGAAGTGGTAAAATTACATTTTATACAAATTTTCAAATGTGCTTAGATGGTGGGTAAAATATGTTAAAAAGTTCAATAAAATATTATATATCTAATCTTACTATAAAATGACTCCAACGAATAAAATTGGAATAATATATATTATGTTTATATTTATACTTTTAAATACATTTGAATAAAAAATATTAATTTAAATAAAAATTTGGTTTTAAATAATAATATATTGTTTTTTACTAGTCATCAGAAATTGAATGTTTTCAAAAAAATACCTAAAATTCATCCAATGATAATTTGATATTCCTAATCCAAAAATAAATTATATTTTGAAAAATAAAACTTATACAATTTCAAAAAGTGGTTATTATTATTCATAACTTGTTTTTAAATGGTTATATTTATGGGTTGTGGTGTGATAGTACTTGAAGCTGCATACAATGCATGCTATTTCATTATTCAAAGAGAAGTGTATTGGGGAATCTTGGTGTGTTACAAGGGGTCTTATAAGTGATAATATAGTGAATATATTAATATATTCTTGGCCTGAGGATGTTTAATGATACTACATTTGTTTTGACGGATGTTGTGGTAATTATAATATTCATGTTATTGATTATGTAGATGGTGGGATTTGAGGATAGTGAACATTTATTCATGGAGTATTTCGTTCCTCGTAATTTTTGTATTATTATTATGTTTTTTATTATCATTTCATAATAGATTTCACTATTTATAAGACATTCATATTTATTTATCTTCAACTATTATATACTTAGAGGGGTTATGATACTCGGTATTCCCATGTAAGGACCCCACAATGGATTTTCATTTTTTAGGATAGACCATTAGATTTGGGAGTTGTTATTTGTGTATCCAGAGTAGAATATGATTTCTCTAGTTACATTATTTTAGTTGAATTTAATTATTCTCATAGAGGTTCATATTGGATTGGTAAATTTTAAAGTATTTATTTATTATATATAGCTCTCTGTGAGGTTTTTAATATCTTTTATCCATGGGATTATGCGGGAAATTCATCCCATATTTTTATATTATTACCTCTATTCTAGTCACCAACCTAGGGCCTATTGGAGGCAATAATTGGGGGGGGAGGTCACTCCTCTTTAAAGATAGACAAGGAGTGGTACCAATATTTTAGGTTGGGGTTAATGAAATCGTAGTAGCCATTCATCTGATTGATGGATATGGTGGATAAACTTATTCCTAACATGTGATGTAGTCTGAGGAAAAAAATAAGACACATATATATTGGGGGACCATGTGATCTAATGTAAGTAATTTGAATGTAATGGTAATTAATCCTAATATGTAACTTAGTTGAATACACAGATTAAAATTTAATATGTTTTTACATTATATTTTATAACATATTTTTTTCCTTAAGATCATTTTCAATGTTGGAGTTAATGTGAAGTTGGATTTTTTAAAATTAATAGTTTATTCAGGAAAGTATTTATAGGATTTTCTTGTTATGAATTGCTCTATTTTTGGAGTTCCTTCATAATGAATGTTTCTTTTAATAAATTCCATGTCAGTATACTGAAATGAAGTTTAATAGTGTTATATTTAGAATTATTTAATATCATAAAAACATGTTATAACATGTGTTTCATACTACCCATGATATATTTTATTCATTTTTATGTAATTTATTTCACTGATGAATGCTTCTTATTTATTAATGTAATCATAAAAAAATTCCAACAAAGATTTCAATATTCTTTTTTGTAATTTAAAACCATTTCATGTATTGAGCCCACAACTTCATTAAAGGTTATTCTAAAATTATATGTTGTTGAATTATTTTTTCATTATGAGTTGAATGATGATTTTTATCTAATGTATATTTATTGATGGTAGATGATCATGTGTAAAGGGAAATTGAGTATTTTTTATAGTGAGGTATGTTGTTTCTTGGGAATATTGTGTGATTTTTTTAAAATCACTGTACATATTGTATGAGAAATCCTATTCATTCATGATTTCATAAATATTGTGTAACATGTTATATCATTATTTCCCTTTCATGCATAATTATTTGTGAACATGCTATATTTTGTGAGGGTATGACATATTTTTTTCTCATGGAAGTTATTCCTAAGATAAAAAAGAGTTTATATGATTATCATATAATCATTAATTTATATATTATCAAATCATGGGGTGTATCATGTATCAAACACACTATTTATCCAAATGGAATGTTTTAACAAAATAGTATTTAAATTGAGCAATGATAGTGTGAGGAATGTGGTAATTTTTATTTAATTTTAAATCATGTATAATATTGAAAAATATTTGAGTTTATTACTATAAGATCTATAGTATATATATTTAAATATTTTTTTTGTGTTTTTTAATATGATAAACACATGTTATCAAAAATTTTTAATAGAAAATGAATGGTTTGTTGAAAAGACATGGAAAATGGGGTCAAAACCAACCTAAGAGGTTGGATTAATGAAAGTTGAATCCTTAAAATAAAATAAGGTCTTCATAAAGGATTCCAAAATAGATCAAAATTATATATTACATGAATACACTAATGTTTAATAAAATATATTTACTGGTCTTTATGGCCCTTATAAAAACCCCCATAACTATTCAATGAAGAGGACTGTGATCATTAAATATCTCATTGGTTATCTAAATTGACACCATCGTGATAGAGGTAAATGCTTCATATCTAATTGTATAAATAGAGACCACCACCCTTCTTGAAACCCCCATATGGAAAATAAGGCTACATAACAAGTAAGGACATACTTGTTTAGTCAAAAAAATTTCCTTTTAATCCCCACCATAACAAACTCGGTATTCTTCGAAATAAATATTCTTTATGTCCTTGACATGATTCCTTCATTCAGTAGACATAGCTCTATCTGATGTGAGTACCCATCGTCCTTCTCCCTACACACGGATGGTTCACTCATACTATGATCATATCCCTTCTTGTATTATCAAACCATTTATCTATGGTATTTCATAAAAAAATCCCTATAAAATATCACAACCACATTCTCCCATGAATAAGAACACTAAAAGGGGGTCCTCTGTATGTCACATGAATCTATAAATATCCATTCCTATTGTGATAGAAAATGACTCGTGTAGTGGAAATTTAATCCAAATCAGTCACATCACCATGGGAAACCACATGAATTTACCTTAAATGAGGTACAATAGAGTAACTATCTAACCTATGCCCTGAATAATAATGGTTGTATCATAATGTAATTAATTCCAATGTCCTAGTTTTTTTTGCCTTTAAATTTCATATCCAAATGTTCTAGTCAGGTGATGTTTGGCTGCATGGCACTTTCATAATAGCACAATGCTAACCTTCACAATTTTTTTCAGTATATGATGTTATACAATATCTTTACCACGTGTGAAAAATTTATAATTAGTCATATGATAAGAATGAGATGATCCACAACCACATGGGAACACCCATTGCATAAAATCAACATTATCCATTGTTGTTTACCCTTTTTGAAACATAAGAATCCTTATCACATATGTTAAGCTACAGGGACTAGTAATGCTTAATGGACTTATAATGCGAACTCAAACTATCGGGTTTTGATTTGTATCTCCTAATAATGAACATTGGGATCCTCTTTCAGGTTAAATATTAATATCCCAACACCAACATAATTTTATCTATCCTCGCACTAGAGGATGATGACCCAAAAATGTGATCATACCCCAACAACTCAATGGAAAGGTTAACCTATCACCATCGAGATAAAAGGTGACCACTATAGTTTGGTGACACCATGTAGTGGTAACCTATATCGTCCACAATAAATGAAAAAAATGTACAATAAATGAACCCACAAGTATTAAAACATGTGGTTATTTCCCCACCATACAATAGTCCTATGATCATGTCCACACATGACCATAAACATGTGACCAATCCAATTGAATTAAAATCATTTCCTTATATTATGAGAATTATATACCTGAAGAAAATGTTCCTGAGATGCATTATTCATATAGAGAACAATTCCCTCCAACATACATTGAATACCTTGTGTTCTACACCTATGTATCCTAATACCTGGTATTCCATTAATTCTCAAAATGGGAGACATTTACATATGAAGAACATGCCCAATGTCTACCTATATCATGCCATATACAATGTCACATTAATCACGGACCATTGGTAGCTATCCTATGGTGATATCATGTCAAAAAGTTTTCTAATTTACACATCATTATAATGTCAGGAATGAGATTCATGAACATTTATATAATCTATGAGGGAGAAAAACACTTGGAAATGAACTCAAATGATGAATCTGTAGAAGGCGAAACCAATATAGTAAAATCTTGTTCTGAACAAGTATCCATCATCATCATCCTTGGTTATAGAGTCAACTCACCCTTGAAAAGTTAGAAAGATAGAAAATCTCCACACTTAATGGGATATAACTAATCCACAGGACTTACCGAATCCATTCTGTATAAAGAATGTGTGTTACTCCCGATGCACGAACCAACAAGATTCAAAAGAATTTTTTTAACTTATGCGAATCTTTGATCCATGAATATAATCAAAATGAGTAATATTGGGTACTGTTTCTTTAGTATATGTGTAGTATAATGGTTTTCTCTTGACATTTTGGTTGAGGTGGAGGGGAGAGAGTTTTAGGTAATCACTCAATCACCTGCATTAGGTTTTCCATTTGTTCTGTATTCCCCAGAAACTCATAACAGTTCCCTCATCTATAGTTCGTTATGGACATAGATTACAAACGTAGGTGGTCACCTAGTTTTTAGGCCCAATGACTATTTGGGACTCACATTGGTTTAGAGAACATCATTTTGATCTCATTATACCATTTTGGGTGGAATTTTCTCCTACTACAAAAATCTCTTATAGATTTACGTTTTGTTCATGAATCCCATCGTAATCAAGATACATGACCGGTTACGCTAGAAAAATTACTATAGGTTAATTATATTTCAGCTGTCAAAGACTACGATCTATTTAGTGAATATATCTATATATTTATGAAGTTCTCCATAATTATAAATTAATAGTCAATTTCATGTATGATGACGTCATATAAACAAGTTTTTCAGAATGTGCTTCCCTGCATGGAGGAGGTTGATATTCAGAGGGGGGATTGATCCATTATGAGGCTCCCTATGTATCTTGGTTATTAAAGGAATCATAAACGAGTTATTTTTTCAACCCTTTCAGTTTAATTTAATGACGAATGAACTTATATGGATGCTATGGGACACCTAATGTTCAATCTTGAGTCGTATTAAGACGTCTTACAAATCTCAAGTATAGTGAGAATCAATGTTTTAATGTTAATTTTGTAAAGGGATTATATATTGATTTCACCTATGAAATTGTATAGGATCATGGTGTAGATGTTAGGATAATTTAAGATCCAAATGTTCATGTGAGCTATGCTCAGTGTGAGAAAAAAGGACATAAAATGATCATTTCATTTCTCATAACATTGGAATTATTTTCTAGGGATGCCCTAATATAATTTATCATGGACTCAAGCCTTAAAGAGAGACATCCTATATATCCTAGTTATAGAAGGAAAAATTTTTATTTTATTTCATTTTATGTATCAGTCCATTGATCGATGAGGTAATGTTATGGTCTCCTATGACTAATTGGACCCCAATGGCTATGATGTCAGAGTTGTAAAAGGACTTACAAAAAAAGGGGTGATTAATTGAGATCGATCCTTAATATGGAATCCTATATATCATGGATATTATTGGAATCAAATTCATCATATCCCAATTGATTTTTTAGTTTGATGATGTATGATTTAATGTGATCATCTCCTTTGACTAATTGGGCCATGAAGGATGATAGGTTTGAGTCATAATAGGACTTACAATGGAAGGGGTGTTTACTTGATCTTGGGACATAGGATGGAATCCTAAGTATCCTAGTCATTCTAGGAATCAGAGTCATCATAGTTTAGTTTATTTGAGCATATACACAGAGAATTTTCATACAATTATGGAGGTTTATAGTTAAGATTTCATTATCCTATTAACTCCCTAAGCCTATGTGATCCATTCTCATTGTTAGAAACAAGGGATTGAATGTAATCAAATTCATTTCTTTAACTAAGGGTATTAGATGATGGGATTACCGTGGATGATAAAAAAGGATCTCAAAACATTGGGAATGGTGGCTTACATATCCTGAATATGGATGGAATCAGATTCATCATTGTTCCCTTCATATTAGGGATCAAAATTTGAGGTTTCCCTGATGATCTGGTCTACTTATTTGGAGGGTGTCTCATGACCCAGTATAATTTTCCTTGAATAAATCTAATGAAATGTATTATATGTACATGGGGTGTTATGTGATACATATAATGTGCCCCTGGTGTAATTTTCAAGAGTTTTCTGGACACATATGGAGGGTAATTCATGTTTAAGTACAACAAGATTTGAAGGATTCCACATATCTTAACATATAAGGAGAATATTGGGATACATAGTCATAAATCTATTAGGGAGTTTTGGGTATCATTTTACATGACCAGACGGTGTCACAAGACCTGGTCATCATGTCTATAGTGTTTCATGACTCTCAGCTAATATACCCATTGTTTGTCATGAGAGCATATTTTTATTTCACATATATTTCAGTGTGATTTTACTAACATGATAGAATGTTGTTATATGAGTTATGTGATGTATCTAAATGATGTAGCATGGATTGGGTGATTGAACGAAAGGGTCATTCATGATCAAAGCAGTGTTCCTAGGGGTACTGTATTACATTCTATGAGATTTTCATACGATTTCACATTTCTTAAATAGCAAGTTGTAGGAGTGTCCCAATATCAAGGGTATATGTAATAGCAGTATTGTGTGTCTTTGGATCACTCATAGAAATCACATTAGGTCCAGTAAGATTTGTTTTTCAATTAAGTATTCTATTATTAATAATGGTTCTATTTGTTGTATTGCAAAGGCCTTAGGTTCATTTAGTATCACTTTCACTGATTATCATCCAATTTAGAGGACATACATTATGTTCTTCGCTATCCATATATGAAGCCCTTAACATGATCAATGAATGATCTTGTAAAGTAACTTTTGTATGTGCATGATTTCTCCGGATTCTCACCATTATATTACCTGATGAAAGACTTATGGTCATGAGATCAGCTTCTTCTATAAGTCTAATCTTTCCCTTGCACTTGGGATTCTAAATATCGAGAATCAATCTGCCCATATTCAAACCAATTATTCACACTCATGTGAGATTTATAATAATCACCACCATAGTTCTCCCTAACACTGTTTAGAGTATATAGAATTCGTTGATGCTAGAGTTTTCAAATTTTTATGGTACCATGTGTCCTCGTGAGTCTCTACCATTGATTGATCCAAGGGTGTCGCTAGATTTTGAGTGACAACAAGTCCCTTTTCCAATGACTCTATTATTTAATTATTTATAATTAATGGGGAATTTTTTGATAATAAAAATATGTCTAATGACTTACTTATTATTATGTTAACAAGTCCATGTTCCATTGAAATATCCATGTTCCTATTTGAATGAATCTATAAGATGATCCATGACGTGTCTGGTGTATTCCATAAGACAAAGATGGGTTTTCTATGGGTCTCATGGGACAATGATGCAAAAATCCATAATGTGACCCAAGTAATTTACAATAATTAGAGGCTTCTTCCAACTCTCTATTTTATTACCTTTTAATTATATTAAAATTTTTGGGTGTCATGCATGATTTCATGAGTAATGTCAAGACAATTAATATTTTTTTGGTGATTTGTCTCCTGATTGATATAGGCCATGTGGGGGTGCGTGATAATTTCATTGAAAAAATCCATCTATTTTTACTTCATTTTCCAGAGGGGATGTGTGGGGTTGTATGAAAATAGATGAGGTATTCTGCATTAAAAATTTGAAAAACCCGATGGCTTTGATGATATGAGGTGAACATGTCATTATAGTCTCATAGTACTTTGCGGATATGCATGGGTGCTCCACATGTATTTCAGTTGCCACATGTAGCACTCACCTCATCCCCTTTTATACACATTGTTTTATTTTGCAATGGTAGGGGAATAATTTTAAATTCTACAGATGTTACGAAGGGAAAATATTCATCCCTTTGATTATGAATCTCATTATCTGTTCAACTATTATGGGCCTCCACCCATTTGGATATTTTCATCACTATTTTCCATGGAGGTTTGTAGGATTCACCCAATAATTTTAGAGAGAGCATCACATTATCAATATGTGATCTTTTGATGTCATGAACACCATCTCTTGGTAAATCGTCCTATTTTCTTACGGTGCATCACATGATCAGTGCTGGATCATTCAATTGAATGAATAAATTATTAGGGATAGTTTATTTCTATTTGACTTTAATAGACCACATGCATATGTATGGATATCATGATGGCACATAGACATTGTTAATGACAGATTCTTTACTCTCCATTAATATGTAGTATGTTCATTGATGAAATATTTAGCCTCTTAACATTAAGATATCAACGGAGAAATGTAGATTCTTATTCACAAATGAATATTCAAAGAGTGTGGTGTAGAATTTCATTGTAATAGAAGGATGTATCATGTATTGAAAATTATTTCTGTCTATATTTTTTGGCTCATCAAATAAATTCATCAGGACATGATTATAACCAATAGATGAGTTACTCTCCAAAATTCGTGTCATTACTAGGTCTGAGGAAATATGATCTAATTTTTTATGATGGGAGGCCCATTATATGAATTGGAATCAGTGTTATCTCATTGGTGTTTATTCCCAATAAACATGTTATATCTGTTTAGTAGCTTGAACCCTTTAGAGTATCACATCTTATCGCATGAAGAGTCATGTGGTACCACTGACGTTCACAAGGTGGATCACATGATTCCCCAACCACAAATAAAAATATAGAACCTCCATGAGTTATTTCATTTCCACAAAATCTATTTCCATCATGGTGAATGTAATAATGTGATCTTGATCAATAGATCCCCAGTAATCATAGAAATTATAGTCTATGGTGTGCAGCCTCACAAACTTCAGATTCTCCCTATTCATTCTCACTACCTACAGAATGTGGGGTAGGTATGTGTGAAATACCATCTCTCAATTCATACTGTGAAAACATAGTTCCAATTAAGGGTTCTTAGATCATGCGATAATGATACTTCTCCTTATTGGTTTTCATGTGTTTGTTCTAAATGGGTGAGTTGTTGGATAACACCTCACCAGAACCCCACCATTAAAAATTAAATAAGGATATAATGGTTCTTATATATGGAGACTACCAGATTCTCATCATTGTAAGACATATAAATATTGAATCATCAGGTGACATGGGGTATCCGAGCACCCATGTACGAGACATGGGGTTTGAAATGTGTCTGTCAGACTCCATAATGATGATGTTGATGGCTCAAGAGGATAAAAAGCCTGATATGTGGATTTATTACATGGGGGATTGGATTTTCACATGGGAACATGCATGTAATCTATAATACCATTATTTTAATAAACCATAAGTGGTTTGAGATGATCGACTGTATCAGAAAACTATAACTTTCCATTAGGATTGGTTGCAGACCTAAATAATTTTTCCTTTCATAATTTATAAAGTAAGTCTGATCCTACCTCACATATCTATTAAATTTCACGTATCTACAAAATGTTATCCTCTATTTATTACACTAATGTTGTCATATCCTATAGTGTTGGTGAATTGAATTATCCTCACATGAGGATGAGGTTTAACATGATTTCTTGTATAAAAGATGTTTTTTAATTTTATATCTGTATATCTAAGATGTTATTGGTATTCCTTAGTTCCAGTGATAGTATGGGATTCTTCATTTCCTTCCACAAGACTTCAGATGTGTTCATAAAAATAAAAATCACAAGCAGTTGAGATGAATTATACCCTATGAATTTGGTTCTATGAATATGAGACACACACATCATCAGAGCTATTCATGATCTCCATCAGTTCATCCATGATCGAGGATATGGTTCGGAACATTCTTTGATATCCCAATGAAAACAATCTATTTTTTAGTCTAGGATTGATGAGTTCTATTTCAGTCAAGGTAATACATTGAATATGACTTTAATTGTCCATTCCTAGTATAAATAAATAAAAAATGAAACCCTGCCAAAATGAGGATGAATAATTCCTCATACATTGGAGCTTACCTTTGTCGTGATATCCCCCTATTTGGGGGAAATTAAATTTTTCGGTTTTGTTTGTTTTCGTTTAGTATAATTTTTAATCACAAAAATATAATAATAATAATAATAATAATAATCTATTAATTTTTTTATAAATGAGCACACCCCAAACATCATCAGCATATTTCAATATGCACCATGATCATTCGATCACTCATGAAATGTTCCCTTCCAAAAGAAAGTCTGAAATGGATTATTATGATCATCAAAAAATTCTATGATCCCTCCTTAGAATGAGATCTATTCATCCTAAAATAAATCATGTTATAAGTTTAATGTATAGATAATTTCTAAATATATTAATGGTGATGGATTCCTCCATTAGTATGACATCAGTGAACTGATCTCCAAAACATTAGTTGTCATCTTTTAGTTTTGATTATTTCATGATGCAGATGATTCTTCATTGATCCCATATAATGTGAATCACCAACGATATCCATCCATTGTATAACATAAAATAAACATGATTTCCTAAATCGTACCTCGAAATTACAAAATATTATTCCTCTATCAATTCTCGTTAATTCCCACTAACACAAGATTCATAATTGATAACATTTTTCATCTATCATGAAATAACCAAATTAGTAGAGGGATCACCTTGGTATGAAGTATGTCCTAAAGGTGGATTGATTTATATTTTTTAAAAATGTGATAATAATAGGCTAGAAAAACTCATTAAAAAAATTACACGTATTGGGCCTCACAATATTTCGAAGGCTTAATAATTTATATGTACATTAGATTATATTACTTTAGATCAGAACTTATTTTGCATTAGTTTATGGTATTTTAGCTCATCCATTATATTATTTTATTTTAGGGTATTCTATCTCATACTTTCTATCAATTTAGTTTATGGTATCTTAATATAAACCTAATTTTTATTTAGTTTAGGGTCTTTTAGACTGTACATTATATAGCTTTATTTTAGGGTCATTTAGCTCTGAAAATATATTTCTTTAATTTAGGGTAATCTAGCTCAGACCTTATATTTTATTTCTTTACTGACTTTTATCTTGGACCTAATATCACATTATTTTAGTGTCTTTTATATCTTACATTATATCTCTTTAGTTTAGTGTCTTTTAGCTTTTAACATCTATATGATTATGGGAAATGGTGAAGACATTCCAGGAATGACCTAATACCCTATAATGTATTGGGTTATACTGTTGTTTTTCTACGTCTCATGAGGAACAGAAGGACCTTTTTAGATTTACCCATTTGGTGGATGACCATAGGAACATATACATGATACATAAGTATTAATTTATTGAAAAAAGGGTCCCATGATGTCGAGTGTCTTTTCTAGTGGATATTTATGATTTACGTACCTATTATTGATTGAGGGAACCGAATTAGTGATACTAGGTCCTCCTAGATAGATGGATTATAGATTATGTAAATCATAAAACATAAGCTTGTATTTATTCATATATAATGTAGTATATATGATGGGGATGAGCTGTAACACTCTAAGGATCTTTTTTCTATCGTGCTGTTTCTATTGAACACATGGATTAAATATCCTTCCTAACTTGAATTATATTACTTTAGTTTGTGGTTCAAGGCCCTTATTCCTTATAATAATGACCATTTAAATATAATTACCGCTTCTTTCAATGGGATGTGAATGGTTTTTGAAGACTCAAACATCGACATGATGATGTTTGGTATGGGAAGAAAGCCATCATGAAAGGGTTCTACCGGCCTACGAATATTTATCCCATAATGTGAAGATTGAGCTCTATGTCATGTGGTATCCAATAATGAGGTGTGGGGAAACAAATTTTCTTAAATGGAGTGTCCCATTCTCTCGTTGAGCAAGGATACAGAACACAGTGACATAATGTTGAGGGTGATTGATCCACATAGATAGTTTGGTTTGGAGAATGTATATCATTGGCTATGTTTCCCTAATTAGAAGTATGGTATAGTAAATTCATAATGGGATTACTCAATACATAACAATGTGTTGAGTGATGACTTGAGGATGTTATGTCTCATACGTAATAGATTTTAATTTTTTCAAAGTGGCACATTTTATTGAAAACCTATGACATATATGAAGAATCCATGAGTAAGCATGAATAGTCAATCAAATCATCCCCTGAATCCAAATATATTTTCCATGGTTCATGAAAGATTTATAGTTATTCAAGGCACCCAAATAATGATGTTTTATTTGTAGAAACTATAATATAAAATAAGTGTTTGAACACAATAATGGTTTGGTCAACACCTAGAGAACATATTCCCAAGAAGATGAACTGTGAAATTCATTACTCTATCATTTACATGGACTAGTTGGTCTTGAGAAAATAGATTTGGATTTAATAGGGCTATAAAATAGACCATATGATCTTTATCTGTTAAATTTTTTCGCCCTAATTGATTTCATCAACTTTGAGAATAAATAGTTTATATGTAATAGACTTGTCTTTTTCTCTAGTGTCCCTTTGTGGGTTTTCAACCTCACATTTTTTGAATCTATATAGTTATTAGTTTAAGCTATTGTGATTCTAAACATTATAGGATGGATTTTGAGGTCATTAAACATATAATATAGTGTATGTACTGTTGGTTCATGAGTAACATGGAGATAGTATGGGAGATGTTACACCAGAGCCTAATTAGGGTACCTAGGGAAAAGTGAAATACAATATCTTCCCATTTAAAGGATTAAGAAATTGTAAATCACGGATCAATATTCCTAGGTCATGAATAATGATATGGGACAGTCATGCCAAGAGTCTTTCTGGAAAACTGTGATGTTGAGTGTTGCCGTAGTAGTGTGGGGGATCATAAGGAGAGGATTTTCCATTTGCATAGTGATATATTAGGTTGATGTCTATAGGTGCATATGCAGGGTTTGTGGGCATGCATTCATAGACACGAAAATGGTCTCATGATGGTAGATATCCTTTCTAAGGGCCATTTATGGTTGATGGAGGCCTAAGTGGCAAAATACATGATGTGTGATATATTTATTTTGGTTCTCCTAAAAGATAGAAGAAGATCCATGTACTCTAGTTGACCAAGGTAATGATCCTGTGTTACTTTATTAAGGGATGAGGATGGGTGGTGGATTCCTCAGTTTATCTTCATGTACTGTGTATTTGATAAATGAAGTTTATTTTTTTATGTTGAGAACATTTTTTGTTCATTTTATAATCAAATGTTAAGGATGTATTTATCATGTAGTATTAATTTCATGTGACTAAGTCGTTTTTTATTTTAGATTTACTTCTGGAGGAATGGACTTACTTTTATTCAATTTATCATCATGCGGTAAGGATGTAGGAATTGATGAGAGAGGATGATAATGATGTGGTTTTCCTTAAGGTTAAATGACTTGGAGTCACTATATATCCCATTAAAATGAGAATCAAACCACACAAAGTTCTTGATATCCTTGTAGTTTACCATCAAGAAACGAGGAAATTGTCCCCCTGAAGTTAAATTTTTGAATCGTAGCTAGGACAATAAATTTAATTATGAGTGTCACTATGTGTCACATTATGATGGTAGTGTTTCTATACTTTATTAATAAATGATAAAATCACTCTTCATTGGTCTAGCATGTACGAAGAGATGGTCATTGTTTCTAGGGATTTTTTATAGGCCAATGATTAATGGTCTAGGAATCACTACATATCTTATAATTGTAGGAATTGATCGACATATAGTTCTTAAAGGGACCATTAAATTTATTTTCATGCATCCAGGATAAATATGTATTGAAATTAAAAGTGGTTATGTTGCAGCTAGGCCTAAAGATTGATGTTTGGGCTTCGCTACAAATCTCATACAAAATGTGAATCAATACATACATAGTTCATGATATTCCATGGATTATAATGTCATGTGGTGATGATGGAGGTGAATCGACATGAATTTTTGGGTGTATTAAGGTTTGTACCTAGGGTGGATGTTTGTGTTTCACTAAATATATCATGAAAATGATATTCAAAGCACATGTTGATATGAATATCCAAGAATTTTAATGTCTTATAGTTAGGAGGTGGGCTACTTGATTGGGATGATGGATATAGTGGATGTATTTTTGTAGAATACCGACACTAATTTTAGTTATCTACATAGGTGAGGCCCATATAATTGTGAAGTTTCATTTCATGAAGGGTACATTAACCATATTTTTTAGCATCATGTGGTATGTATTGAAAATATTCTTTTATGGTTCGTATTTAGGACTACGAAAAGGTTGTCGATGTTGATATTATTATTTTGTGTGTGGTGAAGCCTTTTAAAATATTTCTATGAACAATTGAGCTATTATTGGTGTGAGAAATAATGAATTAAAATGGTACCATGTTGAGGTATTTATAGTAGGAAAGTGTAATTTTGTATCATGTGGTGGCTGAAAGAAGATATAGGATCAAGGTTACCCTATGTATCTCAGTGAAAACTATAATCAATCCATACAATGTTCTATTAAACTCATACAGTTTAACATTATTCATTAAGGATGTGGGTTACTCAATGTTAGTGAACATGGTTATTTTGAATTCATTTTGTTTTATGTCACTCGGTAAGGACGTCGATCACCCAATGTGAAGAGAAAATAATCCTACAGTAGGAAACATGAATAGTGACTTGGGTGTTACTATGAATCACATAATGATATAAATCAATCCATGCATAGTTCTAAGGAAACCAAGGATTTTAACATAATATGACTACGGTGTACTATGAATAGTTTATTTTAATATGGGCGTGATTTTCTCCATAAAATTTATCATCATGTGTTCTGGAAAAAATTTGTATGATTAGACATTATGTACATAGGATGATTTTTTACATTTTAACGTCATGTAATCAAGATGAATTTGTATATTTTATCATTACGTACTCAAGAATAATTACATTTCTTACTCTGATGTGGATTCTAATACTGATGAATGCTGCTACAAATTATTTCTTGAGAAATATGACATTGGTTGTTGGTGTGACAGGCTCCCCATATATGGTGGCCAATGAATAGGATGCATTATGATAAAACATTTGTATCACATAGGTCCCTTCCTACATGGGTTATAAATTTTGGGGCTTATTTCTTTGTATCATTGAGGTTCTGAGAGAAAGAACCAATTATCATTTGAGGATTTAATGAAGAAATACCTTTTTATAAAAGGCACATGCATTCTGATTATGGTGTTATTGGAAGATGTGTAAGGTGTGCAATAAGTTCTTGTCAAGACATTCCAATTGTTTCATCTTATTTTTTTACCATAAATCATCTAATCTATGCTTGAAAATGGTATTTATAGTGAAGGAAACAAGAATTATATTGGTAATACTGGATCATTCTCATGCAATAATGAGGATGTTATTTCCTATCTGGTGGTATGTGTGGTGGTGTGATAGGACCATAACTAATGGAGAAGTTTATCTAGCCAATAATTATTATCCTTTAACCATCTTGTTGTGTATGTTTAATAGATTCTTATTGAATGCCTTTTTTTGATTCCTTTGTTGTCGCATGACAGTTGGCTGAGCTATTGGAATCGATAGTTTACTTATTGTATAGATTTTTGAACTCCTAGAAATTGGAATCATTTTCCATAAATACTATATGAGCGACTGCAATACTTTTGAGGATATGGGAGTTCATAAATATGATTACATTCATTGTCTTGGCATGCTTTAGCGGTGTTTCCTTAGACCAATTGAATGGATGTTGGTAGTAGTAATGATGTACTTGAACTACTTAGCTATGGCTGGAGGATATGGGCCCACAACAGCCATCCCCCATGTGGGAAATTTCTAGGAATATTTAGATGTATATAGAAATACAATGGGACGATTGGTGATGTTTTTACTAATCATAGGTGGATTAAATTTCCTATTGAATTCAACACAGTCCTGTATCATGGTTTTCCATTAATTTTTCACCCTACTAATTTGGTGGAAGTGCATGGTTCTAGATTTACGTGTATCACAAGAACCTACCTGGACTTATTACATGACAGAGAATACATATTCATATGATTTTTATCTATGTATAATTCCATAAAGTAAATGTTTGTAGAGTAATTTTTAATTATTTGTACCATCCTTATAGTGAAATTCTCTTCCCAGTTCAGATTCTATTCCTTCCCGGCATGTTCTATTGGGAGAATCCCATTTCCAAGAGAACCAACCCTGGGATCCATCCATCCAAGAATAATCTGTGGTTCATTTTACTCTGGGGAATTTTTCACAAGATTAATTTCTTCCATATCACATATGATGATTGATTGGACCATTCATCAATGTGTGATATGAAATATTTCTTCTTACTGATCTAGGTTTTCTAGGTCGACAGCTAAATTATCTAGTACATCAGTGTGAGAATTCTATGGTAGGGTAACATGATGAAATGTGGGATCAAAAGGGAACTCTTACATCAATCCCCTTACGTAGCTTGTGAGAGAGGTTGTTTCTTTATTTTTAATAGAATATTCTCCATTTATGTACCTTATCGCCACTTCTGAGTCCCCTTTGATATTCAGATATTCTATGTTCAATTCTTGGGCTACTTCAAATCTAGTGATGAAGTCTTGGTATTCTGCCTCATTATTCTTGCAGCGTTTGGATAGGGAAAATAGTCGGGAAAAACTGCTCTGTCTGGAGAGATAAATATATTTCTTATACCATCGCAGTGGAAAATTGGGTTATCTATCCTTGTGATGATAGGACTTTGAGAGGTGCCACAAGGATTATTTCCAATGAATGGGAGTGTAATTGGAATATAAGACCTCTTCATCGGGGATCTCGATGTCTTCTAGTGTCTTTTCTAAGATATGATGTTCCATGTGGAAATTAGAAAGGTCATTCCCTTTCACTTACATCTATGATATGAATTAAATGTAGAATTATTACAAAATGACCACCTATCACGCCATGTTCCCATTAAACATATAATGGCTAAGGATGTACTTGAGCAGATCAGTAGGATATACTAGGTGTACTTTTTCGTGTTGAAGTTAATTGATCACCCTTTTCACTACAATAATGACTGAATGTAAGTTCTTTTCGACATCATAATATTTGGTTTCAGAACCAACAATCTTATGACATAGGTATTAGTGACTATTCTCACATCCCACCTCAATTTTACAATTGAAGAGGGCGCCAATGAGCTTTCCATGGCATCAAAATTTATGATGAGTGGCCTTCATTCCACAGGAGGAGTCTAAACTGGTGGGTTCAGCAAGTAATTCATGGTAAATTGATAAGATCTTTTACATCAAACATCACATTGATAGGTGATTCCATTCATTATTATAATGGTGAAGGGGATATATTTCCTTGCTAGGTTGTCTATGAATCACTGAATGTACTAGAGTATCCCTTAGAGTCCCCTCAAATATTCTGTATTTTTAGGGGGGGTTTCATTTCAAAAATAGCACTACTCTTCCTTGGATCCACCTTAATGTTTCAATTCATACCATAAAACTATCAAAATTTCATGAAGTTTCCCCCAAATCAAATATCAATAAATTTATCTTTAAACTATTATTTATCATCTTATCAAATACTGTTATGAGATCCATGAAGTGATCACATAGTTGTAGGCAATTAATAACCAGTTCATTGATATAACACTCTTCTATCTTTCCTAAGAATGAAATAATGATTTGATGTATGGCATGGTGATATGTGGAATCATAGGCCTTCAATCAAAAGGGAATAAAATGATAGTATAATACATGTGAGGTTCTCTGGTAGGGTTTGTTTCGTCATCTTTTAGGGAAATCTTGATCTGATTGTACCACAAGTACCATACCATGAAAGAATTGGATTAGAATCCATCATTTGGATCAATCAATATTTACGCCATTGGAAATGGAATTCTTTATTTGGGAAATGTTGATTAAGGTCTCGGAAATCAATGAAAACCCAATGTTGATTATTAATTTTCATGATAGGGATGATTTTTTAATGTTATTTTGGGTATAGAACTTCTCGAACAATGTATGATTTGATCAACTTTACATCTTCAGCCTCTATATTAGTATAATGAGTGGGGTTCATCCACCTAGTTTCCTGTTTGAAGCATCAAGACTCATCGAGTAGTCCAATATGATGTGTAGAAACATCCGGACTTAGTCCGAGATTTTCTTTATAGTTCTAGGAAAAAACATTTTTGTGTTGATTTATAAATGAAATGAACATATATTTCTCATTCAGGGTTGTAAATACACTAATCATCGTTAGTTATGAGTGTCATTATATTAATATATTTACTTTTCTGAGCACATTAATGGTGGTGGACACACCTTCTTATACTTTTGGAGGGTCATTCCTATGGTCAATCTCATATTCTTCCATTTATGAGTCTATAGAGAAAATTTCATGTGAAGATTTAAATTTGGATGCTTCTCAATCACTAGTAGTGTGAGGGAGATAATTAGGAAAGACAACAGCATCCCCTGGTATATGAGTTTTTTCTAAGAAATGTCTAAGATGATGATTATTACATTTTCTCTAAGGACAAGATAGTATTGGACCTTTGGGAGTAGGTCAGTTGGATATATCAATTTTATAGGGAGAACATCATCACCATCGGGCATGACCCCAGTACTCAAATGGGCAGAACCAATGGCATTGGGAGGTTCAACTAGTATTTCATCTTCTTCCATTGGTTTTATATCTCACTTCTTGTAGAAATATTCTTTAGTATATGTGACTCTGAAAGTCTCAAAGTAGTTTCTTTCACCATGTAGTATGTCGACCATTACATTGATGGGGTACTTCAGATATTTAGGAAATGTTGATTGTACAATCAAATGGTTATGGACCTAGGGCCCTCTGAGTAGAACATTATATCTGGTGTCATACTAGATAACAATGAAATCAGTGTCATAAGTGAGTTACCCAAATTTATTTTTGAGTTTTATCTTCCCAAGAGGTATTTTCTCACACTTATCATACCCCTAAATTGCCAGGATTGTGGGGGATAAGTCCCCTTTTCTATATCCAAAATACTTGTGAGTTTGAACTGGGATGAGACAGATCCCATATCTATTATCAATCAGAACACTTTGGTCATTTACATTACTAAGTATTCATGAGATGTATAAAGGGCTGATGTTCCCTTTGATAAAAGCTTTGTTATATTGAAAAGTGAATGACATGTCAACATGAAATTATGAGGATATAGTCTTCACTCGATAGACCTATACTATAGAGACTTCTTTCTCAAATTCCTATGGGATAAAAAAAGGATTCAACAAGTTACAACTAGAGTTCTTTTGAATTGTGGACAACATTAATGATTGAGAACAAGTATGGGACTACATAATACTATTTCAAAATAACATACTTTTTTCCAAGATGTTAGCGCTTCTCTATATGTGGGTGCACCTGGGAATGATGTTCACGAGCTAATGCTTTTGAGGTAGATGGAGATTCTGTTTTTTAAAATGATGAAAGAGTGTTATAATATGTAGGTTCATGGCACTATAGAGTTTCCCCTTTTCTATGATTGCTCGAATTAAAACTCGCTCGTCATTCATGCAAGACAATCAAATGTGGGTGACTACTGGAGGGTTCTATGTTACATCCTTGCCTATTTTTTTCCTACTAGAGCACATAGCCACGAATCATATCTACATATTTTTTACTCTATGAGGATATGACATAAATATTGTTTTCTACCACATCTACAGTCTCCCCAATATCCTTAGTTTTGGCACATGTGGTCTGCCACTCCCTGATTATTGGAATGAGAACCATATTCGGGGGAATATTCATCACTGGATAAGGGGGATTTTAATTGTTTCTCATTGAAATAAACTAATATTACCTCTTATTATTATGATGATCTGATTTGGTGGGGTTTTTCCCATCTAGGAGATGTCGGAGGGAGGAAATCTATATGAGATATGGACTGAATTGGAGTAGAATATGAATATTCCTCCTATGTATCTTCCTTATATTTAGGTTCATGATTACCTTTAAGAGGTTCATATGATGTCACCTTCTGTGGTGGTGGGACAATCGTGAGTTAATGCAGGTTTTCTTTCAGAGTAGTGTGAGGTTGAGAAATTATTTTTTGAGTCATCTAATTATAAACAAATTTCACATGCATGGAGGAAATACTCTTCAAACCATCCACATCTTCTGGAAGGAAGATGGTTATGCAAGGCAGATACTCTAGTTGTTTTTCTAGTATCACATTTCCAGAGTCAACCATGAAATAAATTATGTCCTAGAAGATGAACAAATACTAGATATTATTATCATTCCTTCAATAGTAAGGGTATTAGTTGGGATAGTTAGTGTGTCTAACTTCAATAGGCCTTATGGGTTGAAAAAGCTTTAGAATGTTATCATTCATGGCTACAATTAAATTACTAGTGAATTTTTAATTTCGAATGAAGTATGTTTTTTATCCATTCCTAAAATCCTCAGCTACCCTAATTTCCCTTTTACATCTATCTGAGGGATATTATATTGTTTTCACTTCTCTAAAAGAGTTACTGGGTGGTTTGGAGCTTTCCTAGGTGATTATATGGGAAATTCATCAGGCTTGAGGGTGATAGTTGTAGCTTATTCTCATCCTAGAATTTTCCCCTGTTATGCTGACATTAGTTGAGACTTTGATCAAGTTATCTGAATCACATCATCAATATATTGTTCCATTAAAGTAAATTCATAAAACCCATTAGGATATTTTATAGGGATAAGGAGAATCTGCAACTCATCCTTAATTGTTTAGGTATAGTGTTCCCAATACTTTTTGTATGAGATAGGAATGCTGATTAATTAGGTTAAACCTTTACCACTAATACATATTCTGAAACACTCTCGTACTCACAATGTTTATAGCTTTTCAGGTTGAAGATCATTTTTCTTCTTAGTGTGGATATGAACTAATAAAGGAATTGAAAAAAATGGTTTTCCATCCTAGAAATGGATCTTGATAGTAGGATACTATACCAACTAAAGGTAGTCCCTATCATATTCTATACAAAACACTTCATCTTTGTTGCTTCCTGTTTATCTCAAGGGACCATCATTATCCCACATCTAGACAGGATGTGTGTGAGATGTTGTTCGGGGTCACCTATACCATCAATATTAGATAATTAAAGGTTACCTATGTTTGGTGGAGGTGGAGTATCATCCAATTATTTGGGTTATGGATTCTTTTCAGAATGTACATGTTTGTGTTGTCGTTCGATGGACTCTATTCATCAAGCTAGGGAATCGATGATGTTATATAACTCTAGGGGAAATTCTACAAGAGATACCTCTCATATAAAGTGAGATGGAAGGGGATGATGAGGTGTTCCTACCTTTTTCTCCAATTGACTCTCAATTCATCATATTAATGAATGATTACACTAATGAGTAAGAGGATTTCACCACAATAGAGGGACTTCCTCACAATTGTTTACTTCCTCTTTTATGTTGATTGAGCTCCCCAATGGACACCCACTTTATGACGTGTCAACAATGGTGGTCCCTCATAAATATCCCCATTTTAGGGAATTTTTTCGCTGAAAAGAGAGATCCTAAACCAAAATGGAAGAAATGGAGCTCACCACTAGACACCCACACTGGTGAGATTACCAAGGGTTCTCGTGCTTCTTACAAGAATGTAAAAAGTGGAACCCCCAAGATCAATCAAATCGTATATGATGATTCTACAAGGAATACATAATGGAAATAATGGTGACATGTCCCCCTTTCTATGATTGGTTGGAAACCACCAAGCCCCATGGTCGACCTATACTCAAAGGGTCTAGCAGTACACTACCTAACTAACATGGCGTAGATCCTAACAGAAATCCTCAGTTCTCATCCACCCATGGACGGACTGAACAACAACCTCCTCATGATTTATTCATTCAATGTCGATGCAGAACATGTGATGGTATTCATGAAAAAAATAGTTCTTTCCATGTGTCAAAGCTTGGTCTTACTAGTCCCTTCGTCTTCATTCCTCCTCAAATAACAAAGCACACCAAAAAATGAACACTTCCAAACCGAGTTTTGGAATCCCAACTGAGTATGGAGGGTCAAAAACCAATCCACATTGTGGAATGATCGCTAGGTAAAACTTTTATGTTACAGAATAAATATAGAAATGGTTCTCCCTCTCATAGGGCCTCCATGGTAATGGTGTTCGGGATGGAAAATCTCCACTGGAAAGGACAAGATCGTATTTGACACTTAATCACATAAAATCTCCTTGAAAATGCAAGTATAATGAACTCGTACAACACACATCAATATTGTCTTATTTAGGTAGAACTGACTTGTCCAAATAGTTTTGATCGCATTATAATAATATTTAACTATTTAAAAATCCTCACCCTTCCTTGTGAGTTCAATGATATGTCAAACTGCACGGCATCCTATATGAATGTGTCACATAAAAAGATAATGTAGAAACACGGGGGTACTCATGAAAAAAATGTCTTCCTAAACACGTACTAGTTATTACCAGGCCCTCTGTCGCAACAAACAACCTGAAGTTCTACCGATTCCCCACGTCACCCATATTAATCCCCAAGCATGAGTAAAAATAAAATAGTAACCACACTAGTTTCAAAATATTTATACTATAGAAATTTTATTGAAAACAAGGAATACCTAAATTCGGATTCAGATCTCCCAAGTCAAATCCCTATATAGCCTCCATTTTTCCTCAACCAAGTTTTCCAGCTCCCCGATCCTGATACGGACCACTTGGTGTGGTAGTGGAAAGACCTCAAACATCCTTCCACCTACAACTAGTCTTCCAGGTCCTCCACCACTTCGACCACCCCAAAAAATCATTTATAGAAGAGCTTACTCTTCCTAGGAGGATCATCAGCTAGATGTCTCTCAGCAGCATGATAGGTTGTTCAATCATGAACAAGATTCCCCAAGCCATCACAATCATAACACCACCTCCCTTGTTTTTGGATACATCCCCGACATTTCTCATTCCCTATAGACGCATGTGTCTGTGTCTAGGCATGGGTATGCCTCCAACTCTGTGATCCTTTCACTAGTCATCTACTAGATCTAGTAGACACCTCAGCCTTGTGACAAGTAATGTAGGTCACATCCACCTATTCGTTAGCAAGGAAACTCTCCACCACTAGAGCTCACACCATCACTCAATCATATGTAAGAATTCACAATGAAACCAATGATTCCATGATATCCTAATGCAATCCCTCATTGAATTTTCGTGCTATAGAGAACATATCCCATACTATATCCAAGGATTATCTCATCAAGCCTGTGAACCTCACCAAATACTCTTCCAATTTCATGCTACAATACCGAAGATGAAAAAGCTCATGGATACACAACTATGTCAATGTGGTTGGGTTAAACTCTTCACTAAAGATTCCCTTGATTTCTTCTCATGTAAACATCTCCTTGTTATAAATATGTATCACCAAAATCCACTATCTCCTAGATAAATCTTATAGTAGGCTCATCAACATGATCACAATTTGATCGAGAGATGTTCATAATAAGAGGAAAAATCTTGTGACTGAATCAAGCAAGTCATCTGCTACCTAGGGGTCTATATAACCATGTTACCTCAAGGGTTTCTGCCTCTTTAACTCATGTAGTTCACACATCCTACATGCATCCTTATCCAAATCTACATTGTATGACATACTTCTCTTTTGGGGGGGGGAACCTCCGAAAGGCCACCTACAAGTAATTCTATAGAACCATGTCCTTTCACTAAAGCAACAAAACATGGTGGATTATCATAACAATCACAATGCAGGATACTGCATCTATGCCTCGATTGAGGCATCCTAAAATAAAATTAAGATGTACATTATTCAATGAGTATATTCAGGGAGCTCACTCAAGAAGGACATTAAAAACAAAAAAAAATTATTCATATATGATTCATTTACAATTAATTTCCTAGGGAGGAATATCATAATGCACTGAGATGAAAAAGTAGGTTATTAGAGTCTGGGTGAATGGATATATCATTTGCCACAGAACCACTAGAACCACTGGTCAAAGAGAAGAAATCAAAAAAACCTAATACTGTAACTATAAAACCAAAAAAAGGACACAACATTAAATTCCAAATGGGGAACTGAGCACCTTTGATACAACTCTATCATGACATGACCCAAGAGGGCCCCAGACGCAACTCCTCAATCCTGCACCCAATAGGGCAGGGGCCAGTGACTAGCACTGATAAGGAATATCAAAACTAGTGGAGGATTTTCCTATTTACCAGTACACAATAAAAAATTTCAAATATCACAAAATTATTAAGTGAAAATATTAAAAATAAACACCCACAAATGAAAATTATATAAATTTCTAACCTTCTCAAAATTAGGGGATCACTGTCAACTGCAACTATTACAAACCTCATCAGCCAAGAAACGGTAAATACCTCTGTCTATCCAACTCCCTAATAATTTCATACCTTGTGTCCTCCGTGGGCTCTGTCCAAAGTATTTTGGTCTCCACATGAAACACAACATGTTTAGGAAATTCCTGTGTAGGGTGATTATAATAACTCTCAATAGGAACACAAAAAAACATAAAAGAAAATGGAAGAAACTGAAATCCATCAATCCAATTGACCTAGATATAGGGAAAACCTAATTGATATAGGAAATCAATCTCTACCCGTCCTCAAATATTCCTGATAACTATCCTTTTTTACAAGTGGTGTCAAAAATGACACGTGACAACACCACTAGGTCTCCCAAAAATCGCCCAAATATACACATATCAGCCACTAAGTCTCATGAGGTTCAACCCTCAATGCTAGTAATAGTATTCCTTATATATGCTCTAACCATAACATGACACTATGAGAAAAATCTTCATCATCTAATCCATCTCATATGGAACCCATCCAATATATGTTCTCCATAAGGAACAACTCAACCATTCCAAATGGTATTCCACAGAGAATTTTCTTCATCGGGAACATCTTACTAGGACTAGATCGAGTTCCCAGAACCCTATGTCCTTTCATCATTACCTTACACCCAAAAAACACAAGAAAATAGACACACATCTCACCACTCCACAATGTTAAGGGATAACTACTTCATACTAGGCATCTCATGCATCCTCTAGTATAATAGAGAATGGATGGATGAACCCCTTAACACTACACCACAGTCGAGGGAGTAATAATACTAACTAACCTATAAAACCTCTATCACTCTTGTACGTATTTTCCCACTCCTTATTTCATTGAGGTTGCACAAACCCCTATCCATATATAATTCACATCACGTGGAAGGTCCCTCTCCTTGCCACATTAACCCAGAGCTGAGGGAGCTCTAACTATAATGGAGGACCCTCTTTATACTAATACTCGGAGACGGGGAAGTACTACTCAATAAATGAGGACTTCTGACCTAATCCAATAATGGAGTAATAATCAAGAAGGATTCACACCCATGAAGTGTGGAATTATACTTCATAGGTCGAGGACATGAACCCTAACGCATTAGGGGAGTACAACTCAGTGGATAAAGGGCACGTACCCTACAACGATAGGGGAGTAACAACGCTGCCAACTCATTCACTCTGGGGGGACATGCACCCTAGAATTATAGGGGAGTATCAACCACATGCTAAAGGACCTCATCCTTCATAGATAAGGGGAGTTTTGACTATACTAGAACAACATGTATGGAGGACATAAACCCTTGAACGATAGGTTATTACAGACTCTTAGAATATATGACCCACACCCTATCATAGTATGGTCGTACCAACTCTATCTATATGCCATATGAGGAGGATCCATT
This sequence comes from Viscum album, assembly GCA_963277665.1. Lineage (NCBI taxonomy): Eukaryota > Viridiplantae > Streptophyta > Magnoliopsida > Santalales > Viscaceae > Viscum > Viscum album. The sequence continues at coordinate 407,788,047 of OY728153.1, read as the reverse complement.
CCACGATCCAATATGGGAGTACCGAATCCATGTACTGAGGACCCACTCCCTAGTTCGATAGGGGAGTACCTACTCTACCTTCACGAACATCTTTGAGAAACATGCACCATAGTCCATCCAGTGAGTAACTCCCCTCGATGAAACTACCTTAGGTAACAAACCCTCACCCAAGACATGGAAAGTCCCATCTCTACTAATAAAAAATTTGTATGGTAATCTCAACCCCTTAGTCCATTAGGGGGTATCATTCGTAGAACCTATCTATATGAGCCACAATGATCTACAACGTCTGCTAAATTCCATTTTTTAGAAATCATGCTAAATTCAAACCACTCCTTATCTTGTATGCTATAACCAAGGCCACCATTGTGTTCTATGTGGAAAAAATGCTCAGGATAGAGTACCCATAAGCCTAAATCTATGTCCTAAAAAGGGAGATATAAAATGCAGAAAATCTAAGTGGGATCTTCTAGGTGTACAAAATGTGCACCGGGGAACACATGATGTTTGATCCTACCCGATCACCTGCCCATGTATCTGTTCTATATGTGGTTTAAACCCATTTTGGGGTACATGTATTGTATATGAGGTACATTTTGTGTCCTCCCTCAATCATCCCCTAGTCATGTTCCCCTTTTAAATGGACCAGATGGCCATGTCCCTCACACGCCATGTATGATATACTATATGGTGGGTCAGGATAAACGACCAACTTCATATGTAGTTTTCATCTGTTCATGTATCTTGTCCATGTTTCAGTACAGAACCATGTATTTTCACATGTATATTCAATGCCATGACACAAGGTCACATGTTTTATGGAACTACATGACGTGTTAACCTTATACACATTCTGTTAGTCCCAAATGTTCATCTTCCACGAATAGGAAGGGGTATACAAAATGTTTTACGGAACTACATGTCATGTAGATGGGGATTCTTGTCAGAAATCATGTGAAAAACCATCTTATTCATCCCATATTACCTTGAAACCAGGATATCTACCAAGAATGGATATCTAGAAATTGCATATGGGCTCTAGAACCTTAAAAATTACTTAAATAAGGGAATTGAGAGTAGAAATCAAATATTTCTTCTTTGTTGGTGAAACACCGAAGCATTGGATAATGAATAACACCAAGATGTTGTTTCTCCTCAATCAGTTGATGATCTGTGTCAAAAATGGGGATTGACTATACTTTTTTGCATCAAATTGGTGTCAGTTTCATCATCAAAAAAGGGAGGAGATGCATAGCTCTCCTTGGTTGGGTCATGCAAGTATGAGGGTTGGGGGAGGGATAATTTGTTTTAATAAATACAAATCTATTAATTTCTCTCTCAACTCCACATCCCCAAACAACCCCTGAATGGATATCCCCACACCGACGACATTAGGTCACACCTAGGGTAAACACAATGTTCTGAACTCAATTTTGATCTCAGAAATACGATCCAAGAATCTGAAGGGGGTGTTATAAAATTTTCAATATAAACAATGTTCACATGAAAGAATGTATTTAATATTTTTTATATCACTACACCATGGAACCCAGGACCTCGTCTTCCCACATCGACTCAGTTCTCGAATTTGAAAATAATTTCTGAAATATTCCAAAGACATTCGATTCAAAACCCGAGTCATTACATAGAAGGTCTCCTTGACCCTCTATTCATGATGAGATTATTATTTTTACCACACCATGAAAAACAATATATAATTACCTATTCATATTTATAATCTCAATGAACTTAAACTGCTATCCTTCGTCATAGAATCATGACATAATAATGTGTGTAATCTTCAAAACACAAAACCATAACTGTTTTCCACTCTTGTATGACATGTATGAACATATACAATTCAATGAGCATGGAATAAATGACTTTGAGGTTGAAATTATGTATTGGAAAATCTATAAAAGATCCATGTTGTCACACTCCATATAACCTACACAAGTTGGGAAAAATTGAGGTCATTAGTGTATATAAGTGCATTGTCTACAAGACTCACCCTCAGGCCCCAAAGAAAACCTATTTGTTCTCACTGAACCATGTGTTTCGAGAAAATGAAATCACTAATATTTTATTCAATTTATAAAAATTTCATGAGTCTCTCTTTGACATACAACCCTCTATGTTCCACATAACGTTCATCTCAATATTTCTACCAGGTGGGTTTTATTCACATAGGTTCTCATGTCCTTGACCATATACACTAAACTATGAAAGAAATTTACAAATTAAATTATGTTAAAATATAAAATGATTCATACTCATCAATAAATTTTATTTTTATAATTAAAAATCCTCACCAAAAAACATTAAACTCCATTAATCGCATCCTCATAGAAAGAAATAGAACTACATAAACATTTATCCCTCTCTTGAAATGGGATTTCCCTTATTTTAGTGTTAGTAACCTACTGTAAAAATAAATTTCCATGATAGTCACATGATAACTAAATTGATTGTCTCTTTAGAAGGTTAGTCTGGCTAATTATAAGGATAATTTTACGTCTCCATATTACCTGATCCATGGGGTGTATTTTTGGATCATTGAACAACATTTGAATATTAACTTGGTTCAATAACATTCTTTTCCTCTTCCTTGAATTAGATACCAACCATCTTCAATATCGATGAATCTCACCTAAAATCGATGTTTCCAAGAAAAACTATCTCACCTCCCATCCTTCACATGTGCCTCAATGTACATTCGAGGAAAATTTGATGGGTCTTATGATTTGAACATCGTCAATGTTTGAATCTCGTTATAATGATCCCATTCATTGTAGTATGATAGTGGTTCCAAAATTTCTAGAATTATTAGTAGTCATCCCTCAATGTCTTATCACCCATATCTTTCATCAATTTCATCTCATCATGATTCACATACTTTATTATCCCCATTTATTGTGTCGATTTAAATTCTCATAGTGTTACCCTAATCATTCACTCATGTACGTTGTTAAAAAAAGATCATTGTGTAGATTATATATCTATAACCAAATTATTCCTAGTTATTACACTCTTAGTGGTAGATATATAATTTTTACCCCAGTATTTCATTCAATTTATAGACATCTCTTTTGAAAAACCAATCATCAATTTTATAATTTGTTTCTCGTGTTGAACATGACTCACAAGGACAAAGGTTTTTATATTATATTTTCCCAGTATGATATCCAAGATGGAAGAAATACACAAAAATGTATGAAAATGAATAACATTTCCCCAACATTTTTGGGGACATCAATAGGTTAGTTCTTATTATTTATTACAAGATGAAAAAAATAGTCTATACGGATTGGGAAGTCCCTGAGACTAACCTAGATCAGGTAGAACATTACTTGTAGCCTCGAGGTTTTAATAAAATATTAAGAGGCCCAATGCCTCCTCAATATTAGGGATAGCCACTTATGAAATTATTCACTCATGGACCTACAATTGGATACTAAGGATGATTCTCCAACTCAATCATCCTTTGTCGCCGCTAGTTGTTCCTTTAGCTGTTTTATAATATCTCCTTTTGTAGACATAGAGGAATCATAAAATTTTTCATGCCACCCTAAATGAGAGAGACTTTTTCATATGCCAAGAGTGATATGGTTTCTTCCACAATATTCTCATATCATGTGGTCAAAAATATACGCCACATCGAATGCACCCACATGGTGAGAATACAATACTCTAGTTCCCAAATTTACCATCAAATTGAATAGGGACATCAAGAGAATTAACAATTCCACCCATGGGGTGTTCTAGATTTTATATTTTAATCTACACTATTGCTTGGGTTAAAAAAACTCTTTCTTCTCACAAGAATCAGAGATTGAGTCTCCGAGATTATCAAGTAGGGAAAGATCCTACTCATGGAAGACCATAATAAAATTAGATTTGGGATCATTATTGGGCATCCCCTTTTATCGTATATTCCTCATATCAGACTAGAGGTTTTTTTCTTGTACCAAAATCCTCAAAAGCCTCTTTTGAAAAAGAAGGATCATGGTATATCTTTATATACATATCAATAACCAAGATTTTGTCCCCAATATTTATTGTCTTGTCTATAAAATAAATCTATTCATATTATATCATATCCACCACATGTTGGTTCCAATGAATAGAAATAAATATCATTTACATATAGGCTTATTGATGAACAACACGTTTTAGGATAAAAAAATTAATTGTTAAAATAATGAGAATATATACAGTCCTAAAAAATTATGCCTGACTGATTAATGTTTTAAATAAATTCTGCCCAAGAGATAGACCATCATAAAAAACCAATGCATCAACAATTTTATATTTCTATAATACTTCATGTTACTATTTTGAATCATTTATACATGTTAGTTAACACAATGTATCAATAATTATTTTCAAAAATATCTGATAATATAGTGAATGTAATGTTAATAGGTGGATATTGGAGTATTTAGTGACCACATCAGCCGTAGGACGCAACTCTTTAAAGCATGTTTGTATACCAGTGGTGATAATTTCAACAGATGGAATTCAGACATCCCCTTATATGGTTGGGGCTTACTGGTCCTCCCCAGGATATTTTTTGTAGGAATCTCCACCTCCACTATGCATACTAGTTCCAATAAAAATTATAAATGGTTGATTCCTCTATTTTAAAGGTTTAATAATTTGATAAACCATATATTCCCACAATGTTTAGACTGATAACTCATTAATGGTGGAGTTTTTTTCATCAGGGTTGTTTAAGAAACCATAATTCCAAAAGGACTCCTCAAATGTCCCTTGGTACCTATATCATTATTTATTCAATCAACCCCATAAACATCAACCAGAGAGGGTATGTCCATCAATTTACTAAACTAGGTGATGATTCCCTATGCTACTACACATGATAGAACCACATACCCCATCTCCCCACATTCAATACATGGAATCCCCACAATAAGTTCATAATATGGACTTGTAATAGACCATATGTGGGAGGGAATCAACACATTCCAAGTGTTGTATACATGTAACCCAAGTTACAAATTACAAATATGTCTCCTAGTGCATCCGTACATCGGGGAATACAATATATTCACGTATAGCCACCACCAGTGGTGGGTTCATCCATAGAGGAAAAAAATATATCCTTGAGAATACATCCGAAGGATAACCAAGATTCCAAAGACATTTCATTCATTTTATGTTATCTCTATTGTTGTTCCATCAATGGATTGATGGCCTAGTAACAACTAGATTTATTCCTATTACTCCACTAACGGTTTTAACTATTCATAGTTATATTTCTCTTAATCGGTTAAAATTACCAAGACCACATGGTTGTTACCCCTCCTTAGAGTCCATCTAGATGAACAAATACCTCAACATATCAGCAGAGTATGATCTCTACCAACATCATGCATAATTTTAAAAAACCCCAATGATTGTATTGATCGGTAGAAGATGAATTCTACATTATCTTATTAACTATCAAAACATATGGAACAATTTAAAAAATATCCACTGAGTGGTTAAGGAACTGACCTATTTCTAGTTTTACATCCACAGTGAATGTGATCATTTAAGTTCCCATGTGAATATCATGAACAAGGTGTAGCCAACCATAATGTAATATTGTAGTGAAACATAAAGTTATAAATCATGATAAGGGCCTTCACATTGTACCAATGTAGGTAAAATTTGATGACATCTAAGATCAGAAAGTAAGAGTTCTACCTAACTCACTATGATAACATTAGTCACTAGTGCGGTCTCACTAGTATCATCTTTTTGGTTTCATTCAATAAATAGTAAAAAATTATAATGAATGATAGATCATTCTTCATGGTCTAGTATATCCTCCCATGCAACATCATATATTGTAGATCCTTCCCTAATACTAGAAGATTATATAAGATTCACCAAAATTTTTTGGAATCAATTAAGTCATCACATATCTAGCAATTAAATGGGATCCCACCAATGTGGTCAAGATCTCATAGGATTACATGACCTCCCTATGTTGTAGGAGAAAATTAATTGTCCTTAGTGACCATACTCTTAGAAACTCATGCATGATATCTTTATTTCCTTTAATGTGGTATTGGGAATTCCTCACCACCTATTATAGACTATTCCTTTTCATCTAATTCTATATTACAGTGAAGGTATGTGATACCTAGTGTTGTTAGTTACACACATCGAAGAAATAACTACACTGAAATAGGCCCCTCACATCAGTCCATCCTTAGAGAAAGTATATGAGGACCACCATGAAGATGCTCTCATATTGGGGGGGGGGGGATGTCGGTTCACCTCGCTATTACTCATTTATAATCGTCATGGGGTTTCAAACAAATAAATATTGATCGATGAATGGTCTAATAAAAAATTTCATTTCGCAACACTGTTCCACTAAAATTTCTATAATGATAAATAGAATAAATAAATGGGATCATCCCTATTTGCACTAGATATCCACACATCATCCTTTAGCATTATTATATACAATGATAGACTTTGGAATAGAGGTTAGTCCTCACAGTCCTCTTTTTGTTTTTTCAAGTGTATTTCATAATCTGGCATGGTTCTAAATTCCACCCCAATCATGATGTTCCCAAAAAAACCCATATTAATACAGTAATAGCATTAAAGTCATAAAGACCCATTTCAAAGACTATGATAAATGAATATATGTTATACATGAAATACTTCTTTCAAGTATAAAGAAATAAAAATATATTATCATTTGTGAATGGTTCAATATTGATTCTTTCATACAAATATATGGTGTCATGGTCCCTAAGGATTCAATCATAGAACACTCGTGAAAGATTTGAGAATTTATTAAAAGAGGATGGAAAATTATTTTTTGATAATTTAATTGCCCCCATTGGGACCCCAATCCCAATTTAATGGTCATGGGTGGGATAGGATACACTATAAAGGCTACCATTAGTGCCAATTTCTATGTTTTATCCGTATAATTATATCCTCCTCTCCTACATCGGCCAATACTATGATGCTTGGAATTTTTTATGTGAAAACCCACATGTTATGGGTAAATCTAAGGATCACATAGAAACTCATAGAAGGTACCAGGTTGAAAGTGGTAAAAATCAATCTAAAATTATGAATTTTTTAAATTTGAGTTATTCACGAAAGGGAAGAGCTTAATGAAGGACATTGGCCTATTATGAGAGTCAATACTATGTAGATATGGTAATATTTAATATAACATATTTTCAGACTGCCATAAAGCCTATAAATATCCCCTTGATACTTAATATAAGGGGACCACAACCATTAGAATTGCTAAATAATCTATTAAATATGAAAACATAATCATTCTTGAAATAATATTATAATTTATACATAAGAATTTCCATAATTTATAAACAGACACCCATGAGATTATCCTGATAAAGGTGACCATCTTAAAGGATCTCACTCTATATGATACAAGAAAATACTTCACACGACATGGGTCCCCTCGAGACCTCCATCCTACATGACCACCCCCACATGAAAAAAGACACCATTTTTTGGTAGGGAATCTATGTTTTCCAAATGCCTCATCTTCATGAGGCCCACCTTCAGAATAACCCCAAAAATCATGAAACATACCACTAGGGCCTCTATATTATGCCTCCTTCCACCCGACCAAGCGTTGAAAAATTAATATTCATATAGGCCTTTTCCACATCTAATCTAGGATAACTAATGCCTCAATCAACTACATGGATATCATCAATAAACCTCGTTTCTAGGCCTTTTGACCATAAACGTCCTTGAAAATATCATTTCTCTTAATCATAATAACTAGTACACTAACATTAGGTCCATCACATGTCTCCCTAACATTGAATTATATATTCCAGTTGATATACACAATCTAAAAAATGGTCGATATTGAATACCAAGTGGTCACAACATCAAGAGAAACTAATTTTGATTCCATCTAATGAAGTCTAGTGTAGTAATATCCACTCCTCATACCTAGGCCTATAAAGGAAACCCCATGGTTCCTGCCCTACCACGATTCGTGGTGAAATAGAACAAAATACATATCCTAGAATCATATTCACATGATGTTAAAATGTATAAAAATTTCATTCATGCAATGATATCCTACCAGATGACAACCTCATTACATGTAAGTAAACTCTTCATTTACCATATGTAAGAAACATTTGATTCCCCTACACTAGACATGAGGTGACCCTCATTCTTATGGGTATCCATTTTGTATAATCCACACACTACCCCATGTTGTTTTTTCATGTGATAAAAAGGGTTATTATAGAATACTGCTAAACAATATGCTCCATACATCCCTTTATGACCTTAAACTTTTCACTAAAACTATTCGGAGTTCATCCCTATATCCTAAAATCGTATGTGGGATTCCAGCATGACGTTTCATCCTATTATATCAACATGACCAGATATATGTTTTTCTCCCCTGGGTGAAAATTATCCCAAATGAGATCATACCCCCTATATGGAAAACATAACATTTATCCATTAAAACATTATGTACCCTATGGACTTTTTCAACGTCATGTGGAACCAACCCATATCTAAACTAGTAAAAGAAATTTTTTTACAGGAAACATCCCCATAAAAATTTCAATATATTAACTTTCCCACAGAAGGCCTTATACTAGTTTTCATGTCTTCATATGTCCTCAAACATATAATCATTTACCCATGAGATCATCATATTTTAATCACTCATAATTCATCAGAATATTTATCTCACAATATGAGCATTAAATACCTAAGGAAAAAGGACTATGTTTCCTTACACCCCTGGTGTATAATTCCAATATACAAACATGTGAATCATTTGGATATACACTCATGATTACTCATAAATTATATTCCCAAAAGTTTTAATGTGCATTCTTTTTAATTATGCCCACCATGAAAAATTTCCACAAATTTTCGTACAAGTTGTAAGTCACAATTATCCCAGAACACATAGTTCAACCCTATTGTGACAATAATAATTTTATATAACCTGTGATACCTTTATATAGCCTTGGAGAAATGAATAACGAAAAAATCCAAAATCTATGAGTCATACGGAAAGTTTACAATGAAATACGAGGAGGAACCCATGGAATGATAAACTAACATTCCATTGTCTCATTCTAATCAAGGATCTCATATAATCAACCATGGTGTTAGAGTACACCATTCATTGGAAATGTGAAATTTAAGGAAACCACCGCATTTGAGGGGATATGTCCTATAAAAGTATGAAAAAAACTCTATGGGGGAAAATGAAAGTGAATTATCCACAATGTGTTCCCTTGAAGGAAGCGTCAGATAAATGTTAAAAATATATTTCTCATAAATAGTTAATTTATTTCATGATTCACTATTTTTATTAAAACCCTTTTTAATTCAACATCCACAATATGAAAAATGATGTTAAAATTTTCTGTAGATATCATTTTCACATGTTATATTGAAATAATATCAATTTAAATGATGATTATATAAGAATGTATAAGAGATAAATTATGAATGTTTAATTATTGAATCTTGTATCATTACATGTAAATTGATTTAGAGAATAATTAATTTAACCTTTAATAATAATAAATATTAATTTATTTCCAATATAGTTTAGTGTGGTGATTTGAAATCTTGCTCCATGGTACTACACCATTAAAAAGTATTTTATTTTATAAGAATGAAAATAATACATGTTAAAAACCATAAATGTATTTTTATTTTATTTTAATATCATGACTAATATTGAAAAAAATTTCACCATTTTATAAAATTTATAACACATAAATCATGAGTACATATCCTGTTTAATATAATGTATACAGAATCTGAATGAATTTTATGCATGCATAAGGTTGTGTTTAAATATTTGATTAAAATCATGTATCCTATATTTTGGTCTATATAAATTATTTAATGGGTGATGAAATTATTACTGACAATTTAGGTTTATCTTTTCATTATGACATTTAGTTATTTAACTTGTGTAGTTTAATTTTTTGATATAATGGAAGTTTTTCAAAATCTCTAATAATTTCATATATGTGATAAAATCAGAAAAGGTTTTTTTTATTTTGAAATGGATATTAGGATGTACGAGAAATTATCATTTAATGTTCTTTTTCTATGGGATGAAAAATTTAAAAATAATTAAATGTTTTTTTATGTATGAATATATGGATTCATTATAATATGACATGTACCATTTTTTTCATTAAGCAAGTTGTATGTTAGTGTTATTTAGAATAATGAAATGATGATTTAAGTGAAAATGATTTATGAATATTTAATTTTATTAAGGATACAATATCTTATTTATTCAATCATTTATGTGTTTATATTCCATGTTAAAAGATATTTTTTAAGAATAAAATACTGTTTTAAGGAAACTTTTTATGACGATTTCCAATAAGGGGTATTATGTCATGAATATGTTTTTCTTAGCCTAGGAACAATGTGACCATTTAGATGATGTTTCATAGTTTTTTGAACATGTAACACTACATTGATTATTTTTTGTGATATTGTTATACTTATTTAATCACCTATCTCCCATAAATGGTTAACCACTTAATGATGATGAAATATTTTAACTAAAATAATTTAAAAAATAATGAATATTAAATTTATTCCAATACATGAATTTTCATAATCATATGATTGGTTTCTAAATATATTTGGTTTTATTTGATTTAATTGATCTTATTTCAGAAGCATGTGTTATGGATTCAATTATATAAGGAGTGGCAAACCCCTTCCCCAATAATAGGCCTTACACTTAGGATGTTTCCTAAAATTTTGTGTCTATGTTAGGGTTTTCCAAAGTACAAAATATTATGATATGGTGAGTGCGGTCCATTCATAAGTATATTTGAGGTAGTGTTATATAAAAATTGTTGTATTTATTATATTGGGATATATAGAGCTTAAAATGATAGTGGAGATAGTTATATAAATGATAAGTAGTTTATTTGTAATGTTATATAGTGAATTTCTTTACCTAATAGTTTATATTGATGTGGTTGTTCAGGGGTATTTTAAATTTTTTTCTATGCTGGGTGTCCCTATTGTGATGAAATGATTTTTTTGTGTTGATTTTGAAGTTATTTTTGTGTTTTTATGTCGTTATTATTTCTAATTTTAATGATACATCATTAAAAACCCTCAATGATTAGAGATTGGTAATGTGAAAGATAAGTGTTTAGATAGATCCATATTAAAATTACAGAGGTAGGAAGTGTCAAAATTCATTAGTGAGTCCCCTATCATTGATTTTGAGGATATTTTAGAGTAGGTTGTGGTTGATTTTGGGTTGGTGAATAGAATATATGAATTATTAGTTTCCTTGGAAATTGGATTGTTTTCAAAATCATCTCGAAGGTGGTGGAAGATGATGTGTCATGTTTTGGGATACCTACCTTGATATTTCATAGTATTTTAATGACAATATTCATTTCATGATTGAGAATGTATGATAGTTTAATGATGATTTATTAGATTCAGTAAGGTGACTAGAGTGTGAACAAATTTACGGTCCTCTATATTGTAAAATTTATATGGATTCCACATTTTCTGGCCATGTTGAGTAGAAAGGTAACACTTATTGAATCTTATTTGAGATTGTATATTTCGAGAATTTTCATCTTCATTTTGTACAAAACATGGATATTTTCGTGAGATAAGTCATAGATCATTGATATAATGTTTCCTATGAAGGAGGGTTATAATGAAGATAACTATTATGTGGTTGGGAAGGTGTAATTTAATGCTATGTGTTAAATTTATAAATCATTTAAGAGTAATATAGTGAGGTGATATACTAAATATATAGTGAGACACAACACTCTATGTGTTTTTAGATTGATGTACCTTGTGTGTAGATAGTTGAATTATTTCTCATTCAATTTTTTGGGTTTAAAATCTATATATAAATGTAAAGATTAAATTTATATCCATGTCATTGAAAGATAAATAATTGATTGAATTTTTTAGGTTGAGTTATAATTCTTCCACTAAATAATTTTAATTAATTGTTCATTAATATGTGTTTATTAATTTATTAAATTTAATTGTAAATTCTTTCATTAATGTTCCAAGAACATACCATTATAAATGAAATTAATTTTTTTACTAAGATGACTAAATTGGTTATAAATGATTGTACCTCATGAAAAATGGTTAGGGTGAAAGGAGTAGTTATGAAAATTAGGTTGTGAGTGAGTATGATTGTTCATCTTTGCCTTTAACCATTTGTGGTGTATTATTTGAGAGGTATCATCCAAGGGAGTGCTTTGGTGGTTACAATCTTCATACTAGTATTTTTTTCTTACTCGACTATCATAAAAATTTGAGATGAATATGATGTATTGGAATACAAATTCCAATCCCATTACATTTTCTATTTTAGTTTATTGAGGATTCAAGATATAACTTAGAGGAGGAAGGAAGGGTGTTGAGGTAAATATTCAACTATTGAGATTCATTTCAATGGTGAGTATTATGTATTACTATAATAGTGGAGTTTATAGGGTATAAAATTATAAAACTCTATAGGTATCTATTGCGGGGTTGTATATAGGAAAAGAGAGGTCCAATACAACATTAAATCATTGTATATTTTTATAGAATTCATTTTATTATTTCATTATAGTTTTGTGGTGAAATCACTGTTTTGGAATAGATTCTTGGAGAGGTGAGTGTAAATGGTTTTGTTGATTGCGGTGTTGTTGTTCTATGGAAATGGGTTATTGAATAACCTTATTCTATATATTTTAAATTTATTGGTGTGGTTGTATCCTTGTGACATGGTCTCTTTTACTGGATTATAGGATCTCATATCAGATGACTACATTTTTCATGGATGTAGTGTTGACTTGACCAATTATAAATAGTCTATTTCTATTGATCCGAGTTTTTATTCAATGTTATCAATATGTGGTGAGGTTCACTATGTTTTATCATGATATTTTAATTTCAGTTCTTCCAATATATTTACAACCCCACTAGAACCTATTATCCTCAATCCTTTTCTGTAAACCCCTGAGTGGTTTCTATGTCTCCATTAGAGGACTTCCGTATCCCATACATTAGCATTCAACCCTGAACATGGGAGATTGATACGTAGTTCTAATAAGAGACTTTTGTATTCATAATTCTTTTAATTTCTCATTGTTATCCATATAGACCACTATATTATTATGTGAACTACTAGTTTTGGTGATTCCATTTATAATAATGATATGGAAGGAGTTTTCTAGGATTTTGATCCCTATTTTGTATTGTTCTAGTAATGTGGGTGTCATCTCATAACCTATTCTTAGTTAAATGGTTTATGAATCAGTAGTGGATATAGGGGATCATGGGACTCATCTTCTTACTTCTAGAATTAATGATTTGTAACATGATTGTTTGGTTTTATCCAAGTATGTTTTGGTATATTCATTGGATATTTTGGTTTTTGGGAAAGGGGGAGAACATTGAATACCAAAACTATAACTAGATACAATCTTAACAATTTTAACGAGCCATCTATGGGATGATTTTAATTCATTATATATTTTTATATCTTATGTGTTAGATAATCATGTTCATGGCCTATAAAGATAATGTGATTGGGGTTCTGGATAAAATGTTTATATGATATATGTTTAAAGATAATACCATATTAGTTTTAAATGTTACTGTTAAATGTGAATAATGGTAGAAAAATAAGAATATTGTATTAATTTCATGTGAAAATATGGCTAATTAATATGATGGTTTCATTTCACGAAATTGTAAATGACATTATGAATGGGTTTTCCTGAGTAAATTAATATAATATTTAATTTAATGATGGTAGTAAAATGGAAAATGATAGTTTTGGGACTAATATAGATGATGTGAAACATTGATTTTCTTGCTTTTGTCTTATAAGGTGTTAGTAATTCGTAAGATAATGATATTCCATAAAATGTTTTTTTATTGATATATAATAAAATAGTTAGATGATATAAGTGGTATAGGGGAAAGGGAAGATGTAGTGTAACATATTTTTATGTGAACTAATGTATGCTAGTGGTTATATGTTTTTATGGTGTCTAATGGCTTGATGTTTTCATATATACATGATTTCAGATATATTGTGGTTATAGTAAAGTATACGAGATAATTAGAATGGGGATGAGGTGGTTTTCTGTGGGAATCATGTATGGTTGGGGAGGGAATTAGGAGGATTCACTACATGTTAAAGGAACATTAATATTAATAATGTGATGGTGGTAGAGGGAGTTGAATATGAAAGCCGAAGGGAACATGATTTATTTCTTCCATGTTTACATTTATATATTGATTCATTGTTGGGGAATGATCGAAATATTGGTATTATAGTGATGAAATTGTTAATTTTTGTAAATGTATATTTATATATCTGGATATTTGGTGACGCGTTTGTGGATGTATGGCCTAATGTTTGATGATATGTGTGTTGTGTTGTTTCAAACAAATTTCTATGTACATTGCAAAGAGGAGATCCTAGATTACCTCTATAGGTTTGAGTAGGATATCACCATAGTGACATGTCATACCATAGATGAATATATTTCAGACCTATGGGATATGAAGGACACATATTGTTCTTATATAGGTTTTATGTTTGGTATTATAAATGGTGTTGATGTGAGAGATAACAGGGTTTGGTGGAAATAGAATTTTGGTGATGGTTCTAATTGTTCATTTTGGAGATATACTATGATTTCCTTTTTTATTATTCATTCTTGGTTGATTTCATAATTTCATATTCATTATTATTTATTTGAAATATTATTTTATCTTCATAGAGGGAATATCCTACTAAATATTTTAATGTTCTCATCTGAACATATTTTTCATGTTTTCTCATGATATACCACAAGATTTGGGAGCTATTGTTCCAGTAGCTAGAGTGGATCATGAATGCATGATGGGAATTATCTTGGTTGTACTTATATTTATTAAATTTGTTTCATTTGGTATTGGTAAATTTTATAGTATTAATTTTTCATATGATGTTTTCTTGGTGGTGGTTTATATTATTTTTACATTGGATGATGAGGTAAATTACTGAGAAACACTTTATAACCTCGATGAAAATCACCAAATCAGTGCCAACAAGATTCCGGACATTGTGGGTCACTCCTCTATAATACTATCCCATGAAGAGTATTATTTGATGTGGGAAGGGGAGGTCGTGGAATAATATTAGAAAACCATTCTGAAAATTTACCAATAAAAATCATTGGTTATCCTTATGTATAATTGATTATTTCAATGTTAACCTTACATAGGCTCAATGGGGCACAAATATAGAATGGAAAATCATAGAGTAACCTTTATGTATCTAACAGCCATATGTTAATTCCTTTTTATAGATATTTTGTAAATCATTATATATCTAGTTAATTTCATAGTTATATTTACAATTAGGCTATGATGACCTTTACTTATATAACTATTGACCTCTACTTCTATAGTTATTCTTTATTTTACATTTATATAGTGTCCAGATTTACATTATATAACTAACCATATATTAAAAATACCATTATGAATGATTCAAATTTCATGATGTTACCCTTATGCATATCGTAATACTTTTTGAAATCCCTAATACAACATATGAAATGAATTATTCATAGCTCTAATATTTCCATATCCATGCTCTATTACAAGAATTATATAATAATTAATTAGGTTTATCATCCTAAAACCGACCATATTAAAATGATAAAGTACCATAAATTGGTTATTTATTTAGTTATAGATGTATGAATTATAAATTCACTATATATGTTTAAAAAATCTTCACATAATTTATCCTTCTATCAAAATGGATCTCGAAAACACTCCAAGATAAGAAAACTATCTCTTTTTATCTATAAATTGATAAAAAAAATTAACACAACATCTATGAAATTCTATCAAATATTAAATCACCTAATTTAGATGAAACAATTCATGGAATCTCAATATTTTTCATGATTGGGATATCAAATTATCTGTCATACAGTCTCCTATTTATCGAGATTTGTCATGGACATGTATACATTAAGAACTATACTCAATAACCATAATTTCCAAAAAATAAAATTCACACAAAATATGATCAATAACTTACCCCCATAATAATTTTTTTTCAATACTCATACAAAATCAGGAATCAATATATACTTATTCTATTCATACTAAACGCATCAATCATTCATTTTATTGCACTATATGCCACTTTATCATCATCATTTCTAATTTTAATTTCTCTATACTTTATTAAAATAAAATAAATATATATAGACTGAGATTATAGTATCATTCTATTCATATGAAATTTTTCATCAACCATTCCACTATATGTCGAAATGATCCATGATTGGTGCAGTAATCAAGAGGGTCATTGAAACACCCGAATGTTTTTATGAAATATTTTCTATAAACAATTTTAATTCTTCAATTTATTGCACTGAAATAAATTGTGAGTTAAAATTATCTTCAAGATTACCTATGTATAATATGACTTTTATGACCTAGATGTTATGTTATTAGGAATAAATATAACTAACTTATAAAAGTGTATGGTGGATCCATTGTCTACCTATTATTTTTAAAAAATATAAATCAATTATATATTTGTATTTTTTGTATTAATAAATTAAATGAAATATTATTACTAAACATAATTAATGTAATATATATGTTGTATATTTAATAAAATATTTTTTATATTTATACAATAGATATTTTCTTCATAAGATATGAATTAACAATATTTTATGTACAAAAACATATATTTTTAAAAGTTTAGTTTTACCCCTATTTATTGGATAACCAATTTTTAGTTAATATTTTTACACATTTGTAATTTTTATATTAGAAAATAATGTTCCTTGGAAGAAGGATATAAAAAGTTACTATTGATGAATTTTTTATATTTTTCTGATAACTTTCATATTTTTATGAATAGTAAAAGTAAACTACATATTAATTGAAAACTACTTTTTTTCCACAAAATAATTTTTATTGGTAAATTGTAATATTTAATGTTTTGAAATAATCAATAGAATATATTTTTATCATTAAATATAATGCATTCCATTATCATTAATTATAAATTTAATTCAGGTGTAACAACATTTCAATATTTTGCAACGTTTTGACCTGTAATACACATTATCTCTTTATGACAATGGGATTAGTTTTAAATTAATTACATAAATTTATATTTATTTAATTTTGAAAAATGGATTCCATATTTGGAATAAGTAGGTCCTAATTATTTCAATATAGTTATTTTATTTTTGGGAATTATGAATAGTAACTTCGACAATTTTTGTTACAACGGTAAAATAGATAATCTGGTAATTAATGTTAAGAATACTGTTATTAAAATACAATAAAACTATATTTAATATATTCAGTTTAGTGTGTTTCTACATGAATTATCCTTGGGTCTAGATTGCGAAATTTGGAAGCCACTATTATGAGATTATGACATTTAATTAATTTTACTTAATGAAATGTTATATATGTCTTACTAAAATGTTAATAATGAAATATTTTTTAATTTAAGGTTATATAGAAGAAAAATTAGATTATAAATACTCGTATTAAAGATAAAATGATTTTATTTATCATGATATTTTTTTTAAATAAATAATTACCTTAAATACATATACTTTTAGGATGCATAGATTATTTAATTGAAGAAAAATCAATAAAATTATAATTATTAAAATGATAATAACTATTAAAATACATAAAAAATATGCAAAATATTATTTTTCATTTATATCTCGACCATAACCATCACACAGTCATGTTATTGTCAATTTTGAGCCATATAGAACAGATTATGAAACATATATTATTTTATTTAAAGTGAGGTAAAAGTTGGAACAATCATGTTTTCCAAACTATATAATTTTAATGTAGGATTATCTAGAAAATAATTTATAATAAAATTATTATTCTAAAATATATTATATTTATTTTTATTATAGTATTTCATATTTAATTTTTATTAAACAAATAATCATATTAAATAATTACACAAATTTTTTTTAATATTTATTTTATAATGGAGAAAATCAAATTAATGTTATTAAAAATATTAACATAAATATAATTGTGGAAAATTAATATGTCGAATTAATTTTTTATTTTATCATGACCTTTTAGTAATATAAAAATATATTGGGTTCAAAAAATTTAATATTATCTTAATATTTTTAAAAATAAATGAATTAAATATTGTGAAAATTGACACGATTAATTGTGTATCAAAATAATGTTTTTGTTAAATTATTTAAAAATAATAAAAACAATTTTAAATAATTTTAAATAATTTATATATGGTCTATAACATAATAGGGTATTTATTTATCATCTAATTTAAAAAAAGATTGTAAATATTTCACCCTTTGGATATTGAAATATTTGTGACCCTAGTTAAAAATTAAATAGAATAACTCATTGTTAATTTAATTGATATGGTTTAAATTGTTATATAAACCTGTAAAAAATATGTAGTTTTATGATATTAAAAACTTATCTCATCTAAGATTCTAAATTGGGACATATTTTAGGTATTTCGGTTGGATTCAATTTTATTAAAAACTAATATTTTTGGAGAACCCAAAATTACCCGTCACATAAATTATATAATGGAACATCTTCACTCAACTCTTTATTTAATTTTTATCCTAAATATCTTCCATCCCCACCCAATTTCCTTTATATACATCCCTTGTTATATTCTATAGGTTTTTATCTTCTACAATGACCAACTGTACTGCTTTAAGAGGAGATTTAGAGAGAGCATGTCCAAGAAGAGCTAATCTCATCTATCAATTAATTCAAACTTCTTTCTTCTTATAATTAATATTCATGAGTTGTTTTAATATAAAGTAATAAATATATTATCATTTATTTACTGAGATATAATTATAATTATTAAATAATGATATTCCACTTTCTATCCATTATATGAAAAACAAAATCAGCACTCGTGCCTAAGTATGGCTTACTAAGAAAACAGTGTGGTGTAATATGTTTTTCACAACCTCCTTACATAGATGGATATAATGATGAAAATAATAACTATATATGATTATTATAACATTATTGTAACTCACTAGAAATGGATGCTCAGAGTCGGTGCATTATTTTAATACATTGGCATGATTAATGGAATCAAGTCCCGAAGGACCAATCAGTTTTGTAGACATGGAAAATTGATTACAGTCATGAATTTTACATTACACATTCAAAAATAAAACACAACATAAATAGTCCATTGAGAATGCAATTATTACCTTACAATAACCCTGCATATCAATCATAATACAATTATTTGAATCTTGAGAAATCAAAACATAAGAAAGAGGTGAGATCAGATGCTCAGTAAGGGTAAATAATTTAGGGGAAGATATAAACATTTAAGGAAAGATGTGTAATAAAAAACCCTTTAAAACATAAACATAAACATAATATGGAGAAATTAAATAAACATTACAATATAAACATGAAAATGGATATTCTACTAGTCGAATAAGCACATGTAATAATTAGTATCCTAATGAGGTAATGCCAAACGTCAGAAATCATTACCACATAGTCAAGGTCTCATGCCAAGACTACAAATAAATTTTTTTCCAAGAACTTGTTCCAAGAAAATTGTTTGTCTCATGTGTTGTACCGATGCATCGAGGGGCTATAGCGGTCCCCACTCGTCACTTACTAAGTCCACTTCATTCTTCATATGATAAGGTTGAAACATAACACAAATAATAGTTACAAAACTAGCATAAGAAATGTCAAATATTCAACCAGAAACAATGAAGGGTATAAAAATAGCAGATCCACAATCAAAAATATCATAAATCATTCAATAAATTATGTAATATTGTACTATAGTTAATCAACCATAATCAAGAATAATATCCACTAAAGGATGTTGACATAGTTTAAAATGACCAGTTAAATTTTTTGAGAGAAATATCCATTTTTTGAACTCATTTAAAAGGCACGCATTAATGGAGGAAGGAATTTAGAAGATATTTTTGAAACAAATTTTCCAGTTCCACTATGAAACATTTGAAAATAATTAACATTTTAAAACAATCATGTCCAAATAAATAAATCCTTAAAACCATTTTGAAAACATAGACATTAATGAGAATGATTTAGAAGAATAAATATTTAAACCATTTTAAATGATTTTTTAGTTAAAGAGTTCCTCAAAAGATTAATTTTGGAGTTTCTTTTATGAAACATGGACATGGATAATAAATATGTCCCAGAAAATACTTACACAAAAGAAATCTTGGATACTGATGAGATTGAGGAATTAACCCTTACCTTGGAAATTTTTTTGGTTGAGCGTACGTTAAACCTCCAATATAATGACCATAGTATGCTAATAAATTATACCAGAACCATATTCATATGTATTATATAATACATTATTCCTTTATAAAATTTATACTACCCATCTAATAATGATTTCCAAGTTAAATTAACATTCCAGGTAGTAATCACTTTCTTTATCATATGTTTTTTAACTTGTTATTCTTGATCGTATCATTTAGATCATTATTTAAATAAATCCAGAATATAAAACATGATTTATATATAATATATACATAGAATATAAATATTTATAATTGGTAGATATATGAAATTGAAAGCACCATTTTTTGGAGACGGTGGGCCGTACGTACGTATAAAGGTTGTTTCCTTTTTTATATCGTATTGAACAGAAGTGAATAAGATATATTTATGTAAATTCATATATATATATAGATATATATCTAGTAGCATTATTATTTCATATATTACATATTTATTAATAATATATATTTTTATAATCATAATTGAATGGTGAACCTGAAAATTAATCTCATCGTAACGTGTAGATGGGAAGTCGTACGTACACACGAGTGACGATGTCATTTACATAATGTTTAGAAGATATAGAATTGGATGGTATATTAATTTTACAGAGAAATTATCATGTTATTTTCACTATTTATATTCATATTACTATCATTATATCAATCCAAATAACATAGTGTTGAATATCTAATTACACAACGTCATGGAGATGTATGTCGTACGTACGCACACATGGTGGCATTATCATTAATAATATAGATAGAATAATGAGTATGGTTTCACCATATTTATAATAACATAACTATATGTATAAGGTACTAGAGTTATTAATTTGGTATGGAAATAGAAAATAAATAGAAAGTGGAATAAGAAAAGAACTTTTAAAGAGGCGATAAAATAATTACCTCTAATTTGGGTGTTTCCTTTTGATTTGAACAAAAGGGATCCTGAGGTTGACCTTCATCTCATGAGAATTCCTCTAGGATGATGTGAGGGAAGTTTTGAGGAGATCTGGTCAGGGTTTGGTCGAGCCAAATGGCTTTGGAGGTGTGATTTTTAAAGAAGAGGGGGTATCCTTTTGTAAGAGAGGTGAGGGACAACTTATGAAAATATTGAAATATAATTTTATTATAAAATCATTTTCGGTTTCTAATGCTTCAAAATTGATTTATTCTGAAGCTAAGGTGTGGATGGGTCGAAATAATCCCAACCACTAAGTTCTAGACAAGTTTAGGTCACCATATTAACCCTATGTTCATGATTTAACTCTTAGATAAATATTTTAACTTTTACCATGTCCACTTGTATTATTATAATAAACAGTTAATAAAAATACTATAAAAATCCAAGAGAACCCCATGTGGTTAATTATTGATATATCAGAATGTATCTAATTATTTTTTTAAAACTTTAGATATTTAGAAATATTATTTATATTAACAAAGTAGTATTTGTTTTAAAAACTCATTTGTGTCAATTTTAACACTATTGGGTATTTTTTTGTTAAAGGCTTAACTACATTATCACTTCAAACAAAATTTATTTAATTAACCCTAATATGTCATATTAACCTATAAAATTCACAGATGGAATAATAATCCTCAATTTACATTTATATTTATATTTATAATATAAATTATTTTAATCATTCATTGATAAAGTTATTATTGCATCATCATTGTGTCATAAATAAACTTAATTATTTAATTTCTAAACATTATAAATAAAATACCATTATTTATAAAATATTTTTATCTTTCAAATTAATATTTATATTCTAATTTATATTATGCATAAACCTATATTAAAAATTGTTTATTTATTAAAATTTGAATTTAACACTTTTTACTCTTCTTTGAATAAAATAAAAATAAATGTCCTAATTCAATCCATTTGAACCCAAAGTATCATATTTTATTAATAAGGTTGGTTTTGGTAGAAAAAAATTATCCAATAGAATTAAGACATGTGTTATGGTAATTATAATAAAATATTTACCTTTAATTACCCTATATACTTTTAGCACTGGTAAATAAAGGTGAAAAGTTACTATTCATAAAAAATTATATTCATCTTATTGAACCACATTTTACTTACTAATTTCAATCATGACTCTTAGATTTTTGAAATTCAATTCACAAAAGTGGTGTAGTTGCATTTTATTCAAATTTGATAATTTTCTTTGAAGGTGGGTAAAAGATGTTAAAAAATTCAATAACCTATTATACATCTAATTTTATTATAAAATGTCTGCAATTAATTACATTTAACTTATATAGGTATTATATATCTATTTTGGATAGAAATAAATTTATATAAAATAAATAATTTTTTATATAAAAAATGAGTTTTAAACAATGGCATAGTGTTTTCACTATTCAACAAAATAATTGAATGTTTTCAGATGAATAAAAAATAGTAAGCCTAAGCTAATTTTGATATTCTGAATTCGAATATTATTTCTATTTAACCAGATTCAATACATAGAAGTTTAATCAATTAATTTAAAATTAATTTCCATTTTCAAATCCAAAAAGCGGGTTTTTAAAAAGTAACAACTATCAAAAGATTGACATGTGTTTATGTCAAATTTAAATGTAAAAAAGATTATAATGACATAAATTGTATAAAATGATAAAAAAAATAATCAAATTATACTTCCAAACAATTCAAATACATAATTTAACACTATAAATTATTTTTATAAAAAAATTCAATAAAAAATTTAGTATTTTTCACTATTCATCAAACTATTAAAGTAATCAGAAAAGTACCAAAAAATTATCCAAAATTAATTTTTATTTACATATTCTAAAAAATATTTTAATTTCATTAAATTTAATATATAAAAGTATCAAATATTTTTTTTAAAAGGGTTCTCCATTAAAAGGCGGGACAAATGAATTTTTCGAAAAAAACTTATTTTATCTGAAAAAATGAATTTGTTCTTATATTATGTCTAAGAAACACATAATATGTATTCTAAAATTATATGGAGTATATATTATTCAAAATTCAGATAATAGTACTCATAACAGCTTTTTGAATGGGTAGTTTGGTAAGTCGTGGTGCCCTCAAACTCGGTGTTGTGTGTCGCGCAAGTTATAGACTTACACTGAAGAGATAACGTACTATGAAATATTCGGGTGTTACATTCACCACGCCTTAAATAAATTTCAACCTCACAATTTGAAATTGTTTTTTGAAAACAAAAGGTTAAAAATTTAAAAATACATTTATGGAAGACCCACATTGATAATTGGGTTATTAAAATTTAGTCTTAATAAGATGGAAAGGGAAATGAATAAGTCACCACCAAATTTTGATCTCAATTTGGAGAACACTGGTTGAAATTATAGTCACATAATTTGAGGAAAGATTAGATATTTATAGGGAGTGATTGAGGTTATCAATCACAAACAATTGTAAAATTGAGGGCCTCAAAGCCATCAATCTATGATGATTTAAAATATCATTGGTTCAAAAAAATAAGGGATTAGGTTTAAAAAATCATTTTAAGATCCCTTCCCTAATTTTTAAGAATTAATTTATTAATATAATAAGATTAAGAAAATATATTTGACAAGTATTGTTTCATCACTCAACTATGTTCTACCCCAAACCCATTTTTCACTTAAAAATATAATAGAATTCAAAAATATTCTATTTATCTTAATCGTATGGGGATCCAAAAATAATGAATTTATAATTCATTAGTTAGAATATTTTTAAAAA
Organism: Viscum album; assembly: GCA_963277665.1. Classification (NCBI taxonomy): domain Eukaryota; kingdom Viridiplantae; phylum Streptophyta; class Magnoliopsida; order Santalales; family Viscaceae; genus Viscum; species Viscum album. The sequence continues at coordinate 407,763,906 of OY728153.1, read as the reverse complement.
ATAAATTATAAAAACCAAGACATCACATAGGCCAGTGGTAGGTGATGAACCCTTTTCACCCTTTAGTTGCGGGTTCAAATCTCACAGCCTCACCGGATGTGACATGTTGTCCCCCGACCTCCAGTTTTTCCTTTTGATTACAATCTAATAATAATATTTAGAAATGATTTATCATTAACAATATAATCAAATGTCAAACATAATCTATTCAAACCATTATACTAATACAAAATACTTATTTACAAACTTATATTCCAACATTTATAAGGAATGTAATCACAATGAATTCCCCTTTTTGACATAATAAAATCTGAATACCTTCATCATGTATTATCTTAATCATGGTGACACCCTGAATTACTATAAAACCTTTTTGAATACATTAATGCTCCCTTGTTCATTATAGAATACTAGATATACTCCTTAAATCCAAATATTTTTAATACTCCCACAATGATGGAATAAACAATCAATTAATTAGTTTCAAAGTCGTCTAGAATATAAAATATAATTTATCAAAATCAATATTAGCTTTTTCCAAAATCACTACCTCAGTATCAGAAGCATATTAAAGTTGTTCTTTACTTGAAACATGTATTTTACAAAAAACATAACTTGCTAGTTGGTATCTTTTCATATAACCATATAATCTAAAATCCTCAATGAAATAGTACTCTAGTAAAATACATATATACTCCTTGATTCTTATAACCAGTACATCATTCATACAAAAAACAAATGACATAATTCTTTAATAATAACAAAATAAAAGTATTTATTACTCTTCATCTGTAGAAGTATCATAACTTTATTATTATCCAACAGCATCATTTGTGGTATACTCTGATGATTGGGGAATTGATTTTCATAGTGTCCCAACTCCTTGCAGATGAAGCATTGTACATTTGAAACCTTTTTCTTACCCTGTAAATCATGTACACATTGTTAATTTTTTTCAAACACATAACATACTCATATTCGATTAAATCATTTACCAAGGTGATTCTTTCCATAGTTATCACATATTGGAAAATTATTCTTTCCCCTCTTCCCTTTATAAATAATTCTCTCTACCAACCTTTTGTTCCCTTTCTTCCCTTCAAATTCATTTGTCATAGATATTTCTTTACATAACATATTAACTCATGATACTATTTCTTCATATTATATGAATACATGGGAAACTATTTACCTTCTAAATTTTGTCTTAAAAACGTGAAATATACGATCCTTATTACTCATTGAATCATGCATATTTCTGGAGTTTTTATTCCTTCTACTGGTCTTCATTTAGAAAAAATGGCATATACTAGGTTAGTTTATGAATCGTAATGCATTATTCCATAACAGTAAAATACATAACATAAATTGAGAATATTATGCATATAATATATAATCATAAAAAAATGTTTTCTTTGTGTATTATTTAATCCTAAATAATTTATGATGTCTTTTAAAGAAAATGTGAATTATCCTAAGAATATCCCCCTGGAGTGTTGTAACCGAGAGTGTAGCAATGCCTGTTGTCGTGAATTAGGATACCACAGGTCAAGCCTGAAACCCCTTGTTGGATTATTCACTACTTGGTACATCTGTTCCATAGTTATGTCTACCTGCTCGTATCCAGACACGGATGTATTTTTTGGAAAATACACAGAATACCTAAATTACCAAAATTATATGAAGTCCTTCTAAAGTAATACTCAAAGTCTATCATAGAGTAATGTTCTCGAAGAAGATTTTTTCTAAATATAGTTTTCAAGCATTGTACTAAACAGCCTCTTATACCAACTGTAATGCCTTTTTCCTAGAATCCTGGAGCTGGTGCATTATTTTAATACATTGGCATGATTACAAGGAATAATGTCCCGAAGGACTGATCCATTTATTATTCAGGGAAAATAGATTGCATTCAAGAATGTTAAATTACACATTCAAACATAAAACACAAAATAAATTATCCATTGAGAAATAAATTATTACCCAAGCTTAACCCTACATATCAGACCTAATACACATCTTGGAATCCAGGGAAAACAAAACATTGTGAAGGGGTGAGCTCAGATGCTCAGTAAGGGTAAATAATTTAGCAGAATATATAATTATTTAAGGCAACATGTGTAATAAAAAAATCCATTTAAACATAAACCTTAACATAATATGGATAAAATAAATAAAAAATTACCATATCAATAGACACATAGATATTCTACTAGACTAATAATCACATTTAATAGTTACACTCTTAATGAGGTAATTCCAAACGTCAGACATCATTAACACATAGTCAAGGCCTCGTGCCAAGACTATAAATAAAATATTTTTCAAGGACTTGTTCCAAGATAATAGTTTGTCTCATGAGACATACTGATGCATTATGATTCTATAGTGGCCCCCACCCGTCACTTACTAATTTCACTCCATTCCACATATAAAAATGTTGAAACATATAATAAGCATTCGTAATAAAACAAGCATATGAAATGTCAATAATTCAACCATAAACCATGAAGGTTATAAAAATATAACATCTATAGTAAATCATATCATAACTAATTCAATACAATATTGATGATTGTATTAGAATAAATCAACCGCTATCAAGAATAAAATCCAGTAATGGATGTTGACACAATTGAAAATGATCAGTAAAACTTTTTGAGAGAAATGTAAATTTTTGTGAAATCATTTAAAATACACCAATTTATGAAGGAAGTCACTTAAAAGATATTATTGAATCATAGTGTCCCCTAAAAATATTAAACATTTGAAAAGAATTAATTTTTCAAAACAATCATGTCCATATAAATAAATCCTTAAATTCATTTTGAAAACCTGGACATTAATGTGAATGATTTAGAAGAATAAATATTTAAAATATTTAAAATGATGTTTTAGTAAAATATTACATTAAAATAATCATCTTGAAATTCCATTTAAGAAACATGGACATGTATAACAAATATGTCCTAGAAAATACTTACACATAAGCAATCTTGGATAATAATGAGATTGAGGAAACAACCCTTACCTTGCACATTCCTTTGGTTGGGGGTCCTTTTAACCTCATGTATAATGACCATAGTATGTTATTAAATTATTCCAAAAGCATTTTCATTTTTATTATATCATACATTATTCATTTATGACATTATACTACACATTTAATAAACATTTCCATGTTAAATTAACATTTCATGTAGTAGTCACTTTCGTTATAATTCTTGTTTTAACTTGTCATTCTTGATCGTATCACATAAATAATGATTTAAATACTTCTAGAATAAAAAAAATTTATATATAATATATATTGAGAATATAACTATGTATTATATATAGATATATGAAATGGAAAACAATATTTATGGAGATGCTAGGATGTACGTACACATAAACTCTATTTCCATTTTAATATCTTTTTGAACAGAAGTAAGTGAATATTATATATGTCAGTAAATATATATATATCCAGTATAATTATTATTTTATTTATTACATAATTATTAATAATATATATTTTTTAATCATTGTTAAATTGTGAACCTAGAAATGAATCTCATCGCGCCGTGGAGACGGTAAGCCATACGCACACACAAGCGATGATATCATTTACTTAATGATTAAAAGGTGTGTAATTGGATGGTATATTAATTTTATAGGTAAATTATCTGGTTATATTAATTATTGATATAATTATTACCTAAAAATATATCCATCCAAATAAAATACTTTTGAATATAAAATTACACCCTGATATGGAGACGATAAGTCGTACGTAGGAACGCATAGTGACATTATCATTCATAGGACAGATTGAATAATGAGTATGGTTGTACCATATTTATAATAAATAATATAATGTATAAGGTAATGGAGGTTTTATTTTGGTATGAAAATAACCATGAAACGGAAAGTGGAAGAAGAAAAGAACATTGAAAGTGGTGATACAATAATTATCTCTTCTTTGGGTGTTTCCTTTTGATTTTAACAAAATGGCTCCACAAGATGACTTTATGCTCAGTGGAATTCCTATAGGTTGAAGTTAGGGATTTTGGGAGGAGATTAGATACGGGTTTGGGGGAGCAAAATGGATATGGATGTGTCGATTTGAGAGAAGGGGAAGTACCATTTCATAAGAGAGCTGAGGGCCACTTTAGGAAAAGATTGAAATATTATTTTATTATAAAATAATTTTTTGTTTCTAATTGATAAAAATTTATTTATTTCTTATCTAAGGTGGTGATGGGTCGAAATCATCCCAACCAATATGTTTTACACAAGTTTAGGTCACCATATTAACACTATATTTTAGATTTAACTCTTAGTTAAACAGTTTAACTTTTACAATGTCCTCTAGTATTATTATAATAAATGGTATCTAAACTTATGATAAAAAACCCAAGAGAACCCAAGTGGTTCATTATTAATATATATACCCTTTTATATGTTCTTTTTATTATCCGTATATTTTTATTAATATTATATCAATTAAAAATATATTATTTGTTTTAAAAACACATTTATGTCAATTTTGAAAATATTTGGTGTTTCGTTTTTGTTAAAGTAATAAAAACATTATAACTTAAAAAATATATTTAAATAACCTTGAAATTTCATATAAAAATAGAAATTTCATGTATGGTATCAAAAGACTAAATTTAAATTTATTTTTATATTTATTATATCATTTATTTTAATATTTCATTAATAAAGTAATTAATGTATCATCATTGTGTCATATATAAATTTAATTATTTAATCTCTAAAAATTATTAATAAAATAATACTATGTAGGAAATATTTTTAGATATATATTTAATATTTATAGTGGAATTTATCTTATTTATAACCCTATATTAATATTGGTTTAGTTATTAATCATTGAAATTGATACTTTTAACTCTTTTTTTAAATAAAATATTAAAAAATGTCCTAGTCTATTCCAAGTGGACCAAAAGAAGCATATATTAATATTATGGTTGTTTTTTGTCGAAAAACACTTATCCAGTAGAATTATGACATGTGTTAGAGTAATTATAATATCATTTTACATTTAATTACCCTATTTACTTTTAACCGTGGTAAATAAAAGTCAAAAGGTACTGTTCATCAATAATTATTTTAATATTATTGAACAAATTATTAGTTAATGACAAAAACAATGTCTCTATGATTTTTGAAACTCAATTCAAAGAAGAGTAAAAATTTCCTCTTATGCAAATTTGCACATGTTCCTAGAAGGTGGTAAAAGATTTTAAAAAGTTCAATAATATTTTATACATCTAATTTTATTATAAAAGGACTGCAATGAATTACATTGAAATTTTATAGGTATTAAATATATACATTGGATTAAAATAAAATAAAATAAAATAAATAATTATTTAAATAAAAAGTTGGTTTTAAACAATAACGCATTGTTTTCACTATTCATCAAAAAAATTGAGAGTTTTCAGAAAAATATAAACAAATCACCATCAGCTAATTTTGATATTACGAATTAAAAAATGATTTCTATTTTACCACATTAAAGACAATGAAGTTTCATTAATTAATATATAATTAATTCCCGTTGTAAAAACTAAAAGGAGGGTTTTTAAAAAGTAAAAACTATCAAAAGATTTACATGTGTTTATGTCACATTTTAAGGTGAAATTAATTATAATGAACTCCATTGTATTAAATAAAAAAATATAATATAATTGTACTTCCAAACCATTCCAATGTATAATTTAACCCTATAAATTATTTATATTTAAAAAATTGTTTTCAATTAAAATTTAGTAATTTTCTTTATTCATCAAAATATGAAAGTTATCAGAAAAGTTAAAACAATTTCTCCAAACTAAATTTATATTTCTAGATTATATAGAAAAATTTAATTTAATTTAATTTAATATATAAAATCTTCAAATATTGGTTTTAAAAAGGGTTTACCATTAAAAGGTTGTAAAATTTCATTTATTGAAAAATATTTCTTTTATCTAAAAAAAATTAATTTTTTCTTATATTATGTCTATGAAACACATAATATGGATTCTAAAATTATATGTTGTATATAAAATTAAAATTTTAGTTAATACTATTAATAACCGCCTTTTGAACGGCTAGTTCGGTAAGTCGTGCTGCGCTTGAACTCGGTGTTACGTGTAGCACACATTATTGAATTACTTTGAAGAGATAAAGTACAATAAAATCTTATGGTGATACAATTATATTGATTATTAAATATTATAAAACATTCACTTCAATATAATTCTAAAATTATGGTAATGATTTCATTTCTCATGCATGTGTTCAACCTACCATCTCCACAATGCGATGTGATTCATTCTACACAATATTCATTAAAATGTGATTATATAAGTGAATTGAATGAATAAATATGATATAATAATAATAATAATATAATTCTATAAGTTATATAAATATAAAATAAGAATAGAAACAATAACTAATCCGATAAAACATTCGTATAAAAATAAAGAAGTTATTACTCGATGGACAAATAATAATGTTATTGACAAACAGATGATAATAAGATCATATATGATATCATAAAAAAATACTATGATTATGGAATAATTCAATGAAATTATTTAATTCAATATAAATGTGTCTTAGACACATAAAAATTAAATCATATCTCCGGTAATGGATAATTTTGTAATCTAATTGTTATCGAATATTGTTTATACATAAGTATTTATTGGGGTATATTTATCATCCACATACATGTTTCTTAAATATATATTAAAAAATATTATTTATATCCTTATAAAGATATTTAATTTCAATTTTATCCATTGGTTAATTATTATTAATGGGTATGAAAATATTATTTAGTTGTTTTCAGTATGAGACACTTTTTGACTTTCCAACAAAAGTACAAGAAGAATTTTTTCTTTTAACTTGAACATAATGGATGGATTGTTACATTTTCATAACCCATTTTTTACATGAAGATTCATTTAATATGTTTCAATTTCATTTTCAAATGAAATTATTTTTATTAAAATTGTGTTTTATTTTGAGAAAATAAAAAAATTGATGAAGAAATGACATTTTCATCATGATTTAATTTCAAGTATTTTATCATAATTATTTTTCATCTATGATGAAATTATTTAAATAGGGTTTTCATTCCAAACCTATTCTTACTGTGTTTTGATTGTGTTTATGATCGAATTTTATTTATGAAATCCATTTATTTTATATTGCTTATGAAGGAATGATGTTTAAGAGACCAATTTTATTCATTTGGTTATGCTATGATGAAGGATTTATGTTTTTTTGGAACATGTAAAAATGATTTATTTATGAGATGTAGGGGACCTGTATTTCCCTCAAATTAATTGGGTAATGATATATATCACATGAGATTAAAATGGATGGAATGGGAATTGATCTCAGTTTATTATTACAAGGCTATAATTAGGAGTAAACATGGTTTAGTAATGGACCTTTTAAGCTATTATGGTCATGAAAATTATCCTTAGCTAATATGAATTTTTTATCAAACCTATATGTATGAAACAAATTACATGTCTTGTGTTATGAATTTTGGGATAATTTTCATTGATTATTTATGAAATTTTATGATTTATCGCGGAACATGATATCGTGATCTTTTATATACAGGATATGATTTTAAATTGTTATATTCTTATTTATTGTGATTATACTATTATTGATATCTCCCTTTTTAAACTTCATGAGAATTTAATCTCACACTTTCTTATGTTTATTCCATAGTTCATGAATAATGGTATTATGTATGATATTTTAAAAAGGGACTAATTATGAAGGTATAAGTGGGAGACAATATATATGTCTTATGAACTCGTTTTTTTGACTCCTAGTTTCTAAAGATACAATACCTATAAAGTAATGTCATGGTTGTTTTATATTTTTAGTGAATATTCCTTAATTTTGATGTAGTATCTATGTTTGTAATGTATGGTCTATTATATTTGGTATTAAATGAATTATATAGTTTACCATTGTAATCTAGAATGTGAAATCCTTAGGGATAACCCTATGGACATGTCAAAGAATAGGTTACAATCCAAGTGTTTTAGAAATGATTATGAATAACCTAGGATAAAAATATAAGTTTCCAAAATTGAACTTTTATTATTGATTTTTCGGTTTCTCCATAATGATTCTTGATTCTCATATTATTATTCACAGTGTTTATTAATGGATGCAACCTGATGGAACCGTGTAAATACTGAGTGCAATGGGAAATTAAATGATTGTCTTCATGAGTTACCAAATTTTATAAGATCTAGAATGAGAATCCTTATAGTTATTCTCACAAAACATTCTCAATCTATGAAACATACATGACATACAAATGAGAAACTGAGGAAAAATTATAGTGACTCCATCAGGAAGAATCATCAATATTCTTTTAGTGGGCCTTCTAATCCATTAGTGGTTGAATAAAGGATTAGTAGCACTAAAAAGATATTTTTAATTCTGCAAGTTCAGAACATGATAAATTTATAAAAACAGTTAATCATTTGGAAGGTTAAGCTAATCAATGGTGGAACCGTATAAAGAATATGAGGCAAAGATATGAAATTGAATCCTTGGATTTTGATAAGATAATGATCATTTTTTCAATAAGTAATTTCCTTTTAATCTTCGATAAAATTTGGATATGAAGTTTCATGATCATATGCAAAAGGATGATGAATCCATTGGTACGTACGAAGAAAATTTTACAAGGATTACAAGTTAATATTATTGAATTATTATCCATCCTATGAGTAAAAATTATCATTTATTGAGTGTCTTAAAATCAATTTTTTAAAGGGAATTACCAATAATGTACTTCTATAAAAATGAAGAAATACTTTCATGTTCTATCAGGTTTATGATGGATATTGGAGTAACCCATAAATTCTATGGGTTGATAAGAATTGAAAAATGGAATCCAACAAATAATCTAAAGACCAAACTGAAAGGAATATGAGTTTTACCTTATTCTCAATGTGTGGAAAGAAACATGGAGGAAATTTTATTAAATAGACTATCAAATTTTTTATGTATGGAAAATATGGTCATCGGGTAGTTGAATGCTGATGTGATGGGAAAAGAGATATAATGATGCGAATAGAGAAACAACTACACAAATTAAACCACCTAAACATCAATGTTCAAAGTGAAATGTAATTGGGAATTATGTCAGCAGACTCATAAGCCCAAATAAAAAGGTATGTCAAATGCGATCACTATCATGTGATGTGGAGTATGATAATGAAGTGGTGAAAGGTACACATACAATCCAATATAAAGTATTAAATGATTTATTTGATTCTGGATCCACCAAATCATTTATTTATAATGACATTTCTAATGGTATCATCATATTACCTAAACAAATTGATGTTCAGTTAGTTATGAAAAATCCTAATGGCATAATGGTTTCATCAAATGTATATAATTCTTCTATTATTGATGTTTATGGGAAAGTGATTCCTTTAGATCTTATGATCATTCATATTGTGGAATTTAATCTGATTATTGTCATGGATTTGTTTTCTCTATATGTAAATCATATCAATTTCCAAGGAAGGGAATTTTCATTTCTTATTCTAGATAAATCTGTGATCATCTATCAATTAACGATGAATTTAACCTTACAGTAGAAATTTCATCAATCATTTGGATCTAAATTCCTATAAATGATTGTTATTTATCTCAAATAGATGGGGATAAACTCAGAATTATGAATACACCAATTTTAAAGGAGTTTGATGATGAAATTATGGAATAATTTCTAGGTCTTCCCCCTCATTATGTGGTTGTGTTTTCAATATAACTCATACTTGGTGTTATTCCCATTACAACGACACCTCATAGAATCGAACCAATTGAGTTGCATGAATCGATGAAGCAACTTCAAGAGAATCTTAACAAGGGATTTCCATTCCCTAGTGCATCACATTGGGGAGCACTTGTTATGTTTATTAAGAATAAATATGGATCAATTAGACTCTACATAGATTATTGAGAACTTAATAAAATCACATTAAAAAATATCATTTCCCCCGCATTTATGACTTACTCGACCAACTATGCAGATCTCAATACATTACCACGATTACTCTTCACTCATTATATTATCAATTATGGGTAAATAAGTATGATATATTATAGGTGAAATTCCAAACAAGGTATGAGAAATATTAATTTATATTGATGTCTTTTTGTAATACTAATTCCACCTCTATCATCATGGATATAATCAATATAGTCTTTAGTTATTACCTTGATTAGTTTGTGGTATTCATTATAGAAGATATAATTCTCTATTTTAAGGAAACATAAGAACATAAATATCACTTGAGAATTGTATTGAATTCCCTAAGAAAGGATAATATTTATGAAACAGTGACCCTCTGGGAATTTTAAATTCAGAATGTTTCATTTTTGGGTCACATAATCTCAAAATATGGGATATGTATGGATAATGAAAAAACAAAAGATATTTAAAGAAGTCTAAAACAAACAAATGTATCTGATATCCAATGTTTTCATGGTTTTTATGGATTTTATAGGAAATGTTTGAATGATTCTTCACTATTATCTAATCCAATCACCAAGCTGACATAAGAAAGAGTTATGTTCATGTGGATGGAGGAATGGGCTTATACGTTCAAAGAGCTAAAAGTAGGTTACTAGTGCACCTATTCTCACAATACATTATAGTGAAGAATGTTTTATAATATAAAATGATTAATCCATGAAGGGTATGGGATGTGTTCTCATGAAAAATGATATGTTGATAGCTTATGCCTCATGACAATTTAAGATCCATGAGAAAAATTTCCCAACTCATGATTAAGATTTAGCTGTGGTAAAATTTTCTCTAAATATATAGAGGAATTATCTTTATTGTGAAATGTGATATATTTATAATGATCATACAAGTTTAAATTATATTTTCACATAAAAGGGGCAGAATATACATCAAATAAGTTGGTTGGAGTTGATTAAAGATTATGACTTTTCAATACATTACAACCATAGGAACGCGAGCATGGTGTCATATGTTGTAGTTGAAAAGACCATACCAGCCTATCCATGATGAAGATCACAAAATATCCAATATTTTATCGATTTAAATAGGATATATCGTGAAATTTTAAATGAGGGTTAGATATATTTTCTAACTAAAATAAATACTCAACCATATATATAATTGAAGATTAAGGAGGAACAAAAGCAAGATGTCGAGCTACAAAAGATGGTGAAAAATATTCCATAATTAAATCATTATTGTGATGGAATAATATGTTTCTAAAATTGGTTTTTTATTCTTCCAATACATGTATTAAAGAATGTCATATTGGATGAAGCTTATAGTTCTTTATTATATATTCATAATGGAATAAAAAATATTTCAATAGACCTAAATGAGAATTTATGGTGGAATGGAATGAAAATAGTTTTGTTCAAATATGTCTCTTAGTTCTTGGTTTGTCATACTGTTAAGGATGATAGATTGAAGTATAAAGATATTTTCAAACCATTCCCCATATCAGGATGTAAATTGGAAAACATCGCTATGGATTTTTTCAGTGGAATTCACAAAACATATAAAAGCCATAATTCTATATGGGTTATAGTTGATCTCATTATGAAGATGGAACACTTAGTTTCTATTTGAGATAACTTCCCTCTTAGTTAGATCTATTGGATATATGTCATGTAAGTGGTTAAATTTCATGAAGTACCACATTCCATTATATTTTATCAGGATCTGAGGATTAGCTCGAAGTTCTAGGGAAGTCTTGAGTAGGCTCTACATAAATAGTTATGTTTCATCACTGATTGTTCTCCTTATAGTGATAGTTGTTCTGAGAGGGAAATTAAAACTCCAGAAGATATATCTGGAGCTTGCTCTATGGATTTCAATGGTGGTTGGGATCACTACCTACATTTGGTAGATTATTTTTACAATAATAGAATTCAATAATGTATTAAAATTTCACCTTATAAAACATTATATATAAATAAATGTATAACTAAATCTTACATTGATGAAGTTAGGGAATGAATGCTATTTGGACCTGATCATGTTAATGAAATGGTAGAATGTTTAGATCTATTCTTCAATACAAAAGAGCATATCAGAGTAGAAAAAATGTTATTCTAACAACCTACGACAAGAACTAGTGTTTGAAGTGGGTGTCCTTGTGTTCCTATGACTATATCCCCATAATACAGTAATGTGATTTGCAAATAAATACATCTGGTGCCTTAGGTATTCGGTGTATTTTAAATTCTATATTGTGTTAAGAAGGTAGCATACTGATTGGATATTCCATAGAATATATCTCATGTTGATGATGTGTTTTGCGTATATATATAAACAATGTACATATATGATCACTCACATGTACTAAACTCATAAGTCATACCACTGGATTAAGATATTTCTTATGAATAACAACATATTGAGATTATGGAGTGTATTGAAACATTTCATTGAAAAAAGACCACTGAGTTGGTTAAAGTTTTGTGGTGGAATGCCCAATTTGAGTATGCTATATGGGAACTTTAGGATATTTTTAGGGTGAGGTATCATCATATATTCATATCCATGTGATTAGTTTTTTTTAATATTCAATTTATTATGGTAGAATATAAAACATCGATGTCTTTATGAAATGTTTTCTGTAAATTATTTTAATTCATCCATTGTATTCCTTACAATAAATCGCATGTTTAAACAAACCATTAGAAACCATTATTATCAAATAACTTTTATAACATATTTGTTAGGTTATAAAGAATAAATATAACTAACCTAGTTATTGTATGGATAATCCATTAGCAACCAATTATTTATGAAAAATATAAATCAATTACATATTTTTATTTTTGTATTAATAAATTTAGTGAATTACTATTAGTATATAAAATTAATGAAATATATATTTTATATAATTAAAAGATATTTTTCATATTCATCAAATACATATTTTCATATATGGTTTGAATAAACCCTGTTTGATGCATAAAAATACTAAATTATTTAAAAGAAAACTTTACCACCTATTAGTGAAAATTTATTTTTAAATTCAGATTTTTACACTATAATAATTTTTATATGAAAATAAAAAAAATATTATTTGGAAGAGGGATATAAAAATTCAGATTGGATGAATATTTTATATTTTTCTAATAAATTCAAATTTTGATAAATAGTAAAAATAAAAATAAAAATTAATTGAAAACAACTTTTTTCATCAACCAAATTTTTATTGAAATATTATAATATTAAATTTTTTTAAATTATAAATAGAATATATTTTTGGTCATTCAATATAATTTATGTTATTTTCATTAATTTTACATTCAATTTCGATTTATAAACAATTCAATATTTTGTAATGTTTTAACTATTAAAACATATTCTCTCTTTCCAAAAATGAAACCAATATTAAATTAATAACTACAACTCAAGTGTTTTGAATTATTAAATATGGATTCCATATTTAGAATCAGTAATTTGAAATAATTTTAATATCTTTATTTTATTTTTAGGCATTATAAATGTTAACATTGGTAGTTTTTATTAGTACGATAATAGGGTAAATCAAGTAATTAAGGGTAAGAATAATATTATAAAATAACAATAAAAATGTTTTAATATCATTGGATTAGTTTTTTTGACCAAAATCATCATTGGGAAGAAATGGTTTTCTTTTGGAAGCCACTTGTATGAGATTATGATATTTATTTTTTTTATTTAATGATAAGATATCTATGTGACATCAAAATTTTTATAACAAAATATTTTATAATATGATGATATACAATAAGATATATTAGATTATAGATACTAAATTTAAATATAATTTTTTTTATTATATGATAATTTATTAATAATTTTTAGGAAAGTCCATTATCTTAATGAATTATACATTTTTGATGTAAAAATAATTTAATTGATGAGATATAAATAAAATAATTATTATTAAAATGATAATAACTATTTAAAGACCCAAACACTGGACCAAAACTTATTGTTCAGGTATATCTCGACCGTAACCATCCAAGGGTAATGTTATTGACCATTTGGGGCCTTATAGAATAGTTTATGATACTTATATTATTATTTTTAGTTTGATGTCAATGTTTTCACATTCATGTTTTCAAAATTATAGCATTGTTAATGTATGATTTTACAGAAGTTAATTTCAAAAACATGTATTATTAAAAAATATAGTACATTTATTTTTATCATAGTGTTTTTTAAATTTTTATTCATCAAATAATAATGTAAATTAATTACACAAAATTGTTGTAGTAATTATTCTATTAAGGTATAAATAAAATAAATGTTATTAAAAAAATATTAAAATAAATATAATTTTGGATTATTAAAATGTAAAATATAATTTATAGACGACCGTGACATCTTAAAAGTATAATAAAATGAATTTTTCCATGTTAACTGGTTATCTTAATATTATTAAAAATCAATGAGTTAAATAGTTTCAAAATTGAGACTCCTATTATTTATAGAAAAATGAATTGTTAAATTATTTTAAAAAAACATTTTTAAAATATATAATAATTATTATATGTTCTAAAATGTTTTAATGTATACATTTTTGGTTTAATTGACATCAAATAAGTAAATAATGTACCCTTTTAATATTGAAATATTCGTTACCCTAGTCAAAAATTAAATAGAATAGCTAGGTATTAATAAAATGATAATGTTTAAATTTAAATAAAAACATTAAAAAAATTTATTAGTTGATGATATTACAACACTATAGTGTCTAATATTTTTAATTGATACATTTGAATGGTTTTGGGAAGGATTTAAATTTATTATAAATTAATATTTTTTTAGATCCCAAAAGTACCCCTATAATCAATTATAAAATGGATCCTCCTCCCTAACCTCATCATATTCTCTTGAACCTTCAAGATAAGAGATCCCATGACCATTTAACTTCTAAAATTCCTTATATACATTATATATGGTTTGGTATTCTCTAAACTCCATCTTTAGTTCTTTATGAATATATTTAGAAGGGGCAAGTTAAATGGGAGAAAATGTCCTCTACTGATTCATTCAATCGTCTTTATTATTATACTAATCATTCATTATAAATTAATGAATCAAGTATCAATTATATACTAGTAGTTAATTATCATTATTAATCAACCATATTCAACCATCTTTCTATCCTATAAAAAATGAAATCACCACACATGCATACATACGGTTTACCGTCTCGATATTTTGGTGTAATTTGTTATTCACCACCACATTAATTTGATTGGTATAATTATTTAAATAAAAACAATATATAATTATCATAATATTATATTGATTCTGAAATATTAAAAACCATCAAATTCTATACCATTGAAAATTATGGGAATGATATAATCACTTGTGCGTACATACAGCCAATTGTCTCTATGATGCGATGTGATTAATTATATATTATCATTAATAAAGCATGATTATATAAATGAATTTAATGAATAAATATGATATATATAATATTAATATAATTATATAAATGATATATCTATAAACTATGAATAGGAACTATAACATATAAGACAAAACATGCATACAAAAATAAAGAAGTTAATACCTGATAGACAAGTAATAATGTAACATATAACAGATGATCATATGATCATATATGATATCATAAAAATGACTAAGATTAGGGAATAATTCAATGATAATATTTAAATAAATATACACTTTTCTTAGATACATACAAGGGAAATTATTCCTCTCATAAAGGATAATTTTGTAGTCTCATTTTTATATGAGATTGTTTATGTGTATTTTTTTACTCGGGTATATTTATTATCCCCATCCATGTTTCCTAAATTTGTATTCAAAAATTTTATTTATATCCTTATATAATTATTTAAAGTCATGTTTACCAATTTTTGAATTTCCATTAAAGGGTATGAAATGAATATTTTTTCAATTTTGGTACGTGGTATATTTCTGCATTCCAACAAAAGTTGGAGAATAATATTATATTTTAAATTATATTGAATGAATGTATTTTTACATTTTTATAATGACATATTTCCATGAAACATACATTACAATGTTCGAAGTTTAATTTCAAAGAAATTATATTGTTTTAAAATTGTGGTTCATTTGGTGAAAAGAATATGTTTTTTAAGAAGAAAGAATATTTTCCATAACAATTAATTTCAAGTGTTTTATCCAAATAATTTTACATATAAGATTAAATTCCTTAAAGAGGTAAATGTTTCCATAAATATTATCATTTAGATATTATTTTTTTATGATGTAATGATATTTATATAATCCATTTTTTATATAGATTATGAGGGAATTATGTTTAAGAAATCAATTTTATTATTTTGGCTATGCAATGATGAATGATTTATGTTGTTGTATCACATATAAGTATGATTTCATTATGAGGTGGGTGGGAACTATATGTCCCACAACTTATTTATGTAATGATTTATATACAATTATATAAACTTGATATGAACATGAAATGATCTTGATTCAGTATTACAGAACTACAACACGGATTTAACTCAATTCAGTAACGAGATTTGTTTCCTATGATGCTAATGGAAATGAACCTTGCCTATTATGAAATGTTTTTTATGATTATATGAATGAAAAAAATTGTGTGTCTTATATTATGTCTTTTGGGAATATATTTATGATTATTTATGAAGTTTTAAGACTTATCACATAACATGATATTCTAATATTTCATATATAGGATAATACTTTGAATTGAAATTTTCTTATGTCTTGTGATCATTCTATTATTTATATGTCCTTTGTTTACCCATACGATGAATCTGATATTACCCTTTCTTATGTTTCCTTTCACTAGGTCATGAAGAAGGGTAATAAGTATGATATGTATATATGGTTATAGTTATGAAGGAATACTATGGAGGCAGTGTATATGTATTATTAACAAGTTGTTTATGTTTCCCAATTTCAAATGACAATATACCAGTATAGACATGTTGTGGGTTTGTTATATTTTTTTGTTAATATTCGTCAATTTTGTATTAAAATTTATGAATGGAATGTATGGGATGTTATTGAACAATTTGGTTAAAAAAATACATCCATTACAAAATAAATTTAACAAATATTCAAATTAAAATTGCATTAAATTTATAATATGCTGTCCAAACATTTTAGGTTGAGTGAATTGATGAAACTCTTTGTGATCAGAATTATGTTAAGAGTTTCAGGTCGAATATATCAACCTAAATATCTTACACAAATGTTATCATTGAGGTAAAAAATATTTATGTATAAAATATATTTATTTTTATAGGAAACTTATATGATTATTCATCATATCCTCTAACATTAATTCAATTGATTAATTAATTTTATCCTCATTAAGGCTGCTATCCAGTATTAATTAACGTGCTTGGGAGTGTATGAAATCATAAATATTTAGTGAGAACACTTCAAACACTTTTCATAATATTATTTTTTTCCTAAAATTAGTATTCTAGAAGCATCATAATTATATTTCTTCACTTTTATCTAGATCAAGGAGAAAGTCCACTAAAATTCACATAATTGTCCAAATTTGAAAACCTCCTCAACATCACCAAGGATTATCTAATAGTTTATCTTATTTATAAATTATTTTATGTGATCAATCAAGTAAGGTATCTTTTTCTAGTTTTACATCCACATTTTGAACAACAACTATCCTCCTGAGGTTCTATCCTTGAAACCATGCTTCACCTTCAATTTGTTTCATTTAAAATAAATAAATAAAATGAGATAATTGAATAACGTGGATTTTATTTCCCCTATAAGTGAATATCTGATTGTGTGGTTTCATTAACTAGAAATCTCTATTCTTGAGGATTACATGTTTATTTAAAAAAATGGTCTTTTTAGTGACCTTTAATATTCCAATCTACATCTTATTTGAGTAATGCACTAATATTCTTACGTGCCTTCTTTCTAATTAAATATATGATCTTTTTCATAGATTCTTCTATTTCTAGATGGATAGTTAAATAATAATTATCAATATTTATAACCATCATATATCATTATAACTGTTCTTTTTTAACTTCACTGTTTTCCTGTTTTATTAAACTCTCACAAAATTTATCATCATATGGTGGATTTTCTACTTTTCCTTTAGAAATATCATTTTCATTTGATTCCCCCATTATCCATTCTCTTTATTAATTTTACATTCCTATCATGATATAGTCTTTGGGAATTTGTACAATATGTTTGGATTTCCCACATGTCTTTTTTATAATGATATTCTCCTCATAATTCCTCTTAAATAAATCACATCTCTAGATCATCATTAAAATTGCATGATTCTAATCTAACTTATCATTGGTCTATTGGTATTCCTTATATTCTTTTGAATATTTTTTTAGTATTCTTATTTCATTAATTTATTTCATTTCCTAACAATCATATATCTTTTTTCATTATAAGGTTTTTAGTAAACTTTTCATAGTTTAATTACATTCATTTTAAGATATAAATGTACCTTTTGTTTTCTAACCCTAAAAAATAGATAATATGTTTTTTATTCAAAAATCGATTTGAGGTAAAAATATTTTAATTAGTTTATGGATGTTTCTTATTTTCTAGAATGTTCCACATTGAAATAGGCCTCCTTTGTTCTTTTATAATTAAAGGACTATTCCAAAACAGCAATCTAAAATGTAAAAAACTATCACATGACTAAAATTTCAACAAATTCCATCATATTATTATCGATATTACATGATATTTTATATTTATAGATTTTGGAGCATGTTTTTTTCTTCATTATCCACCACGGGTTAAGATATTCTTAATTAAATAGTCTCTAAAACCATTGTTTTACCAACTATAGCAACACTTGTATTCTTATTGTCATTTATCCTCATCCATATGCATATAAAAATTTATAAACTCTCTTCTTATAGAAAGTAATATTGTACAGTACATTAAATATTGGATGGATGGTATACTATTCATAAAGGTTGTAAGGGAAATATCATTAGATGATTTTCGTGATCATATTTTCACTAATTAGAGGTCTATTGACATTAAATACATAATTAAATCAATACATACATATATATCGTTTCTCTCACATCTATAAAATATTAACTTGTGATGTTTTAATATAATCTATATTTACATCCAATACTGCACATCTTCTATTTGGGGAATTATTATTATCATCATCAAATATCATATTTTATTCATTTTTCATATTCATGTTATGTAACCATTAATCCTATAACTAATAATTTTCTTGAAGTAAATTTTAATGTACATTTAATATATTTATTATTTAACATTCATGTCATTACCCACCCCCCGAGGCCCGTGCCGTTACTACCCCAATCATGCCTTCCATAGGGTAGGGGTTGGCGACTAGCACCAAAGGTGTAATTCCCTAAAACTGGGAAGGTATTTCCTTTATAACATGTAAACACATGAATAATCAAACAAACAGCTAGACTAAACACCAAGTAAACTATGTAACCAAAGAGTGAAAAAAAGTGAAAGGGGCCAGAATACAAGACCAGCTGGAAAGTACAAGTACAATAGTGATACAATACAACTGAAAGTAAGGGAATACAACTATTGGATCATCCTCTAGGGTTCTTACATGAAGGGTAGGTGCATATCTCCTCCTAAACACTCCATGTCTGACCAACTCATCTGTCTACCAACTCTTCGTAAGGTCCACCGCCATGTAATGTACAGTCAGGGTACTCTCAGCCTCAGTCAGTGTTGTCAGTCATCTGAAACCTACACAATATTGTGCGGGCATAGGCTCTGCAGGGGTGAGTATAGTGATACTCAGTAGGGACCCCGAGACCCTTTAGGTCTCACAAAATCCACCAAGGATAAACAAAAAATTATGGAATAAACAGATAACCCTACTTAGGTATATTCCCATACATATACCTACGTTATCAAGTATTCCATCTCAATCACGAGGAAAACACAGAAGTTATAACTCAGCTCAAACCATGATTTTATTTTAGG
Organism: Viscum album; assembly: GCA_963277665.1. Classification (NCBI taxonomy): domain Eukaryota; kingdom Viridiplantae; phylum Streptophyta; class Magnoliopsida; order Santalales; family Viscaceae; genus Viscum; species Viscum album. The sequence goes on along the minus strand of OY728153.1, from coordinate 407,743,838 downwards.
GGTAGTATTAATTAACATTCCCAGTCACATGTTCAAAACCTCAGCTACTGGAGAATTCCTCATATATCGAGTACAATGGGAATTATGTGACACCAACTGTGCTTCCCACTATCCTTGGATTGCTGAGGTACTCCTCCACTAGAGTACCATGGATTTTCCGCATCACCATGTGCGCTCACCCCCGTGGGTCTGCCCCGTCACTAAGCGCACTCCCCCTCGTAGCCTCCTGAGGTACTCCTCCTATCATGTATCGTGGGTCATCCACGACACCAAGCCCCTCCCCACTGTGGGTCTGCACTGACACAAAGGTGCTCCCCATTGGGCTAGTCTAGTCACTCCGAGTCGTAACAGTCAACAGTCATTAGGTCTCAGCAATCTACCAGGTCTCCACACTATGCTCACTCTTCTTTTGGAGGATCTGATCCACAATCTACTGGTCGACACTCCAACTATCACGAAGTCCCACTAATAAGTATCTCAAAGGTCCACCAAGCCGTAGGGGTCTCAAATTAATAGACAGCGCGTCAATCAGATTCCCGATCTGTGAGTTATTAGCCTTTTAGTCTCGACGGCCCGATTGGATTCGTGCTCAATCCAACCTAACTGTTTCCCACCTCAATTCAAATCTTAGTGGTTTATCTTTCAAAGGGACCGACTCACTCAATGATTTCTAGAGCCACTGATGGTTCATCAAATGGATGTCTGGTTACACAGTTAAGGCAAAAAAAAGTAAATTTGGTCATAGTGGGCCCGAGTCCAGTCCGACCCAGACTGACCTGGCATTGTTCAAACCATTTCAGGATGACCTGGTTCGGGCCCGACCAATGATTTGCCTCGGTCCTCCTGGAGGTTCGGAAGGCCCCGAGGGGCCACGGAGCCCGCGGGTGCTAGGTGGCGTCCCTGTCGTAGGGGAGATGTGAGGGCACAGGGCCGGTTCAGCAAGGTCGCCATGGGGGAGCGAGGCAATTTCGGCCGGCCCGACGTGGGGATGCGGTGCAGTTCGGCCAGGGCGCCGCGCGTGGTGCGGGCGGGTGGTGTGAGTCGGGAGACCACACGGGGCCAGTGGGGGTGCGACCGATGCAGCCAGTGTGCAGAGCAGCTAGCAGGCGGCGCCGCCTGGGTGGGGGGTGGGCGGATGGGGTGAGCTAGGGAGTAGGGCTGATTCGGCCCGGGGCACCATGAGGGCGCAAGCCGGTTCAGCTTGGGCGTCGGAGCACCGCGGGGGCGGCGCGGGTCGCGGTGGCCACAGATGGTGGTGTCGTTGCCTTCGTCTCCTTCGTTTTATTCATTCAATCTGAATAATACCATAATGATGAATGATGGAGGGGGTCGGGCCATGTTAGTTTGTCCCACACCCTCCGCAGTTAGAGTGGTAGCATATGGTTCAACAAGAAATTAGAACATAAAGCTTACAACTTCCCACATCATTTCATTCGAAAACAGCAAATGAAACCAAGTTAAAAATATAGGAAAAGTATTATCACGCAAATAATCATGCTACATTGGGTTGATACGTCGATGGAGTTATGAGGAATAAGACGAATCGTTGGGAAATGAAGAATGTCGGTGTCGTCGGTGTTTTCCTCAATCATCGGTTTGTGCGTCGGTTCATCACTGTCGATGATGTCCTACGTCAGAGGAAGTCTCGAGGAAGATGGTTGAACTCGGTCGACATTCGTCATTCGGAGAAGAGGTTCTTTGTTGGTGTTCTTCTTTCAATGAAGAAGTTCTTTGTTGGAGAGATTTCCTCTCAGAGCTCTTCCACTCCCCAATTCCACCAAATTCAAATGTGTGACAAAATAATAGATAATGAATTCTATTATTTTGTTGGTATAAATTCAAAAAGATTCATTAATTATGGTCGGTTGAATAATTAAAGTGTGAGGGTTGACTCAATTTAATCATGGAGGTGTTGAAGAGGCTCCCCCAACATATATTTAGGAGTTGAGGGTCTTTACCAATTAAAGGGGGGTTTCAAGGGGGTTTAATCTTGGGTGGTCCCCACCACCATAACCTCTCATGGGAGGTTATGGTTCGGTTGTTCCCCAACACCATAAACTCTCATGGGAGGTTAAGGTCTGGTGGTCCCCAATTCCAACTTCAACAAGGAGGTTTAGTTCCAGTGGACCCCACCTCCCAACACCCATAGGGGTGTTGTAAATAAAAATAAAAATGTCACACACTTTTATTTTTAATTTATTCATACATGAAAACCAAAAATCTATCCATCAATCTCGACCCACTACTTTCAAGGTGAAACTATCCTTAAGAAAATACCGGCGTTGCGAGTTCAATGGGGCCCTTAGATTTAAATTCTGAGCACTACATCAAAAGTTAGAAAAACTATCTTACACGTTTACTGAACGTTCCAAAAAAAGCATCAGAAATTCATTTCGGGCACTCCAGGCCTCAGAATCACGCACCTTCAATTTTTATAGACTCCTAAAATTTCCATTTATTAAAAAATTCACATGGATATTACAGGTCTTTAAATTATCCCCACCTAAGGGCTCTATGTCCCCATAAGCCATAACTCAACTAGGTAAACAATTGGGGGTACTGAGACCGCATCTGACACCCCCACTCCCATGTTCTCTCCTAGAGGTTCTCGTGCTGCAAGTGAACGTGCACTAGAGGTATCGACCATCCACGAAAGACCCTCTCATTTTGATCCTCCATATCCATTGGAACCTCTGTAAAATCCCCCCCATCTTCGACATCCAGCTCTCTGTGGTTGATGATGTGAGATAGATCAGGAATGTATCTCCTCAGTTGGGATACGTGGAAGACGTCATGCACCCATTGAAACTAAGGTGGAATATCTAAGTGGTATTCCACATCACCAACTATTCTGAGGACCTGGAAAGGTCCAATGAATCTCAGAGATGACTTGTCGCAGCGTCCAAATCTCCGTAAACCGTGTCGAGGTGAGACCCATTGAAAGATGTGGGTTCCATCCTCGAACTCTAGAGGTATCCATATCTTGTTGACATACAAATTATGTCTTCTCTGTGCAGTATTCATCTGCTCCTGGATGATCTTCACATTCTCTATGCTAGCCCGAACCATCTTTGGTCCCACTAGTGCTGACTCCCCTGGGCCAGTTTTGCACAATGGTGATCTGTAAGGTCGCTCGTACAACGCCACCAAAAGGTTCCATACCTATGGTGGAGTGATAGATGTTGTTGTATGAAAACTCCCCCAATGTTAAGTGATCCTCATAGCTGTGACTGAAGTTGAGGTCACAAGAACATATCATGTCCTTGAGGGTCTGAATAGTTCGTTCAGTCTAGATATCCGTCTGAGGATGGAAGGTGGTGCTCAAATGAAGCTGCATCACGAAAGCCTCATGCAATCCCTTCCAATTTCATGAAGTAAAACATACGTCATGATCAGAGAAAATTGCCTAAGGTACACCATGTATTCAGAGAATATCCTGCACATAGAGGCGTCCCAAGCTCTATATTAAAACCCTTCTCTCTGATCGGTGGGAAGTGGGCCAACTTGGTGAGTCGGTCGAAAATCACCTAAATAGATTCATTTCCCTAGATGTACGTGGAATTCCTGTCACAAAATTCATGGATATCACATCCCACTTCCACTATGGGACCTCTAAAGGATGAAATAAGCCTACTGGCACCTGATGCCCCACCTTCAATTACTGACATATGAAGCACCATGAAACAAACGTTGCAACAACTTTCTTCATTTTCGGCCACCAGTGATTTATTCAGAGACCCTAGTACATATTTTCCATTCCTGGATGTACCGCTAGAGGGGATGTGTGTAATTCCCTCAAAAATTCCTCCTGAAGTGTCATTGGTACTATGGTATGTCCTCTAAAAAGTATGATGTGCTTCCCACCTTCAGAAAGTCCATCAGGTGTCTTCCATGTGGATATATGAGAATATTGAGTCTTGAAGTCAGTTTCCCCACGCAGCGCCTCCCTGACTCGCTGATGAATTGGTGGAGTGACTGCAAGAGACTGAAGAAAAACTTCTCTATCTTTATCCACATACAATATCTGTAAAGCAGCCAACTACTCCATCAGCTTGCCTAGAAACTGTATACCAGACGTCCTGCTGAGTGCATCTGCAACAATGTTCCCCTTCCCTGGAGTATAAGATATATTGAAGTCATAGTCTTGGAGGAACCCAATCCAACGTCATTATCTCATGTTCAGGTTCAGGTCCTTTTGAGATAATATATACATAAGACTCTTGTGATCAGAGTATATGATAAAAAGTTTTCCAATCATTTAGTGTCGCCACATAATCAAGGCGAAGACCACCACTACTAACTCTAGGTCATGGGTAGCGTGGTTCTACTCATGTTCTCTCAAATACCAAGAACCATATGCATTCACTACTCGCTCATGAATCAGGACAAATCCTAGTGTGGTCCCTAATGCATCACAGTAGACTACGTACCTTACACCATCCTCAGAAATCCCCAAGATGGGGGCACTAGTCAGCCTCTACCTCATCTTATGAAAACTATGTTGACATTTCACTGACCAAATTTAGGATTTCCCTCTCTTCGTCAATGTTGATAGTCGTGCTAGGACTATGGAGGACTTTGTCACTAATCTATGGTTGTATCCATCCAATCCTAGGAAACATCATACCACCATCACACTCCTGGGTGGTTCCCAAGAAAGTAACGCCTCAATCTTAACTAGATCTACTGCAACTCCATCCTCTGATATGACATATCCCAAAAAGTGAACCACTCAGATCCATAACTGGCCCTTCAAGAGCATACCATAAAGCTGGAACTGTATGTGTGTGTCCAGTACTACCTACAAATGATAGGCATGCTCCACCTTAGTAGTCAAGTAGATCAGAATTTTGTCGATGAATTCAACTACAAAACGATAAAGGTATGGAAGAAAAATCTCGTTCATGAGTCCCATGAATATTTTTGGAGTGTGGATTACATAGAATGTCATAATAAAGAATTTGTAATGGTTGTACTGACATTTGAAAGTCATTTTCTTCACATCCTTGTCTCGAAATATGAGCTGGTGATAGCTTGATCTGTGGTCTGTCATCGAGAACCACTGAGCACACTTCAGCTGATCAAAGAGGTCGCCAATCCTCATGTATGGGTACCTTTTTCTTCACTGTGACCTGGTTTAGGAGCTGATAGTCAACAAAAAGCCTCAAGCTCCCATCTGCCTTCTTGGCAAACAGAATTGGGGCTGCCCAAGGTGAAACCCTAGGCTAGATGAACCCCTTACCCTGCAAGTCCTCAAGTTGTACCCACTGCTTGTGAAGCACTACGGGAGCCATCCGATATGCTTGTGTGGATATCAGTTTCATCCTAGTGTACATGTCAATGTAAAAGTCTACCTCTCTGGGAGGTGGTATACCCATAACATCATCATGGAAAACATCCGTGTACAGGTCCACCACTACAGGATAGCTCAGACTCTCAAGATAAACTACTCCAAGGGTATGGCAAGCCAAATGATGATTGATTGGCTGCACCATCCTCTGGGAAAGTCTGTCCTATGCTGAAAAGGTTTCCCTCTCACTGGTGAAGGTATACGTAGTCCCATCCATGCAGACACACCACACTTTGCGCATAATACAGTCCATCTGAGCATGGACTATAGATAACCAGTCCATACCAAAGATGACGTTGTAAGGCCTCGATGCCACTACTAGGAGATCCCAGCCGAAGCTCTCACCTCCAAGAGTAAGTCCCTAGTGCCAGTATTAGTACATAATCATCGAATCCGCTCCCATAAGAGTCTCTAGCTGTAAGGATCGATCCAATGGATCCATCGGAATATCTGAGCTCAGAGCAAGGGCAGTGTAAATGAATGAATGACTGGAACACGTGTCTATAAGTTCTGAAGTTATGGTGGAGTAGACACATATCTTACAACGTATCATATCCATAGCACCATGTTCGTAGGCCTTAGCTTCCCGGAGCTAATCTATCTCATGCCCACCAACTCCCTATGGTCGGGGTGGACCTCTTGGTGGTGGTGGAAGTAATACCTTGAATCCTTGCGCACTGCTAGCTGCATGACCATTTAGTTTGACATGTCCTCCAGCGTCCTGTGGACCACCAGGATCAAATCTCTATCTATTCTTGGGAGGTTCCTCGACTATCTAATGATCATCCATATGGAGGGTTGGATAGTCATGAGGCAAGTGACCCCGGCCACCTCATGGGAAACACTTCCTGCTCATGGCATGTCTGTCACCACTTCGGGTGCCCTGCACAACCAATCCTGAATCATGCGGTCGTCCACCTGTAGGTGTATTCCTCTTGGACCTCTACGATATCTGTCTGCTACCAGCCGTAGAATAATCTACTATGTGTCGACTGGTAGTGGGGTTCGCTGCTGGTGACTACTCAGTAAGGAAACTCTCCACCAAGATGGATCTCTCCAACACCACCTTCAGCATCGGGATGCTGAGTGAGATCATCGGAGCTCTGATCTCCCATCTGAGTCACTGCTCAATGGTTCGTGCCCTGAAGAATGTGGCCCACACCATATCGGTGGAGTAACATGAGAGTTCATTGAGCCTCGCTGAGTAATGAGCTACAACCATGCTTCCCTGTAGCAGATGAAGTAGCTCTGGAATTCGCACCACGCGAAGAATCACAGGGAGAAACTCTTCCCGAAAGAGGCTCTTAAAGTCTTCCCAGTGAAGCGTCACCTCATCGTGAACCTATAACATCAAGCTCCACCATGTACCTGCTGCTTATTTTAGATGTCTGGCACCAAGGATCACCATGTGGTCTGCTAGTTTCACTACAAATAAGAAAACACTCCCCATAACCTCCAGCAAATCCACAGTTGCATGTGTGTCTGTATCTCCCCTTAACCTGGGTGTCCTCTGTCACTGGAACTCATGAAACATGATCAATTGGTGTGCATCATCAACTACTGGGGATGGTGGCATCAGTGGCCCAATGGGGAAAGGTACCACTGGAGCCTCCGCAGGAAAAGGGCCCTGCACAGTGGCCTCATCGCCCGTTGGCCTATCAGTGCGTACTCTAACTGGATGTCAGCGTGGAGAAATCGTAAAAAGAAACCAGTGTGGCAGGGTTAAAAAGGTTATACACGGTGAGATGACACAGTAAGAAGTTAAACCTGGTGAGCTGAGTCAAAGAGTTCATAAAGAAAACTTTTGAAAACACACATTCAATCAGTGTTTTCATGCACTGAGTTGGAAATCAAGAGTCATGGTCCTGGTGTATGGATATATCATCCGCCACACAAACACTAGACTCCTTGAACTGAAAACCGCACTCATTACCCTTAACACTATTTCTTCATATAAAAGAGCAGAGTCTTATGTTCTGTGGTTGAACCGACTCCTTTGATACCACTTTATCAGGACCCATCCCCTGGGGATCATTCCTTGACTACCTCAAGCCCGACACTCATAGACCAGGGGCTGGCGACTAGAACCAAAGGCATAATTCCCCAAAAATAGGAAGACATTGCCTTTATAACCTATAAATACAAACAGAAGAAAGCACACAGCTGGACGAAACACCATGTAAACTGTATAACAAAAGATTTTTGAATGTAAAAGGGGATAGAATACAAGACAAGATGGAAAATAAAAGTACACCAATGATACAATACAACTGATAGATAATGGAAGACAACTACTAGTTTGTCCTCCGGGGTTCGTACCTGAAAGGTAGGTACAGATCGCCTCCTCATAACATCAAGTCTGGCCGTCTCCTCTATGTACTGACTCGTTGTATGGTGCACCTCCATGTACCTTCCTGTCCTAGTACTCTCAGTCTCTGTCAGCGATTTTCGTCGTCTACATCCAACACAACAAGGTGCGTGCATAGCCTGTGTAGGGGTGAGTATAACGATACTCAGTAGGGACCCTAATACACTTAAGGTCTCACAAAATCCACCAAGGGTAAAACTCAAAGTATTAAATAAAAATATAACCCTACATAGGTATATTCTCATACATATACATATGTTATCAAGTAATCCATCTCAATCTTGAGGAAAAAATAGAAGTACTGGCTGAGCTCAAACAAGGATTTTATTGTAGGGGTAGTATCAAGTAACCTTCCTAGTCACATTATCGAAACCTCAGCTCCTGGAGAACTCCTCGTCTATCAAGTGTAGTGGGCCTACCACGACACCAAGCATTCTTCCCACAAACCTTTGACTGCCAAGGTACTCCCCTGTCTAGTACCGTTGATCTTCCACATCACCAAGCACGCACCACACCATGGGTCTGCCGCATCACCAAGCACACTCCCCCACATAGCCTACTGAGGTAATCCTCTTGTCGAGTACCATGGGACTATCATACCACCATGAAGGTCCCAACTATTAGTCTTTTGCGACACCAGGCCTCTCCCTAGTGGGCTAGTCTATTCACTCCGAGTCACAACGGTCAGTAGTCGTCATGTCTCAGCCTGATACTAGGTCTCTGTTCTATGCTCATTCATCTCCTGGAGGATCTGATCCACAAGTTACTGGTCAATACTAAAAATATCATGAATTCCCATGATGATGTATCTGAATGTTCTTCCACGTCATAAGGGTATCAACGCAATAGACAATGCGTCAATCGGACGCCCGGTCTGTAAGTTATTTGCATTTTAGTCCTAGGAGCCCAGTTGGATTCGTTCTTGATCCAGCCTGACCAATTCCCATCTCAATCCAAATATCATTGCGATATCTTTCAATGGGACAAAATCTCTCCAATATTTCATGCACCGTTGATGGTTCATCAAATGGATGTTTGGTGCCAAAGTTATGGCCAAAAGAAATAAACTGCGTTGTAGTGGGCCTGGGTCTTGTCCGACCCAGTCGGACCAACCCGACCAACCCTGGCATGTGTCGAACCGGATCAGATCGGCCCAGTCCATGGTTCAGCATGGGAACCCCGGGGTCGTGGGGCCAGTTCGGCCGGAGCGGCATGGGGGAGCGGGTCGATTCAACTGGGGCTCCGTGAGGGGTGCAGGATGGTTCGACCGGGGAGCCGCGGGAGGGCGCGGGATGGTTCAGTAGGTGCTTCAAGCGGGGCACGGGCCCATTCGAATGGGGCGCCGTGGGGGGCGCGAGCCAGTTTGGAAGGAGAACCGTAGGACGGAGCATGCCGGTTTGGTTGGATCACCACAAGGGGAACGAGAGGCTCTAACGAAAATCGGGAGGCACAGACGGTAGGTGGCGCGAGCCGGTTTGGAAGGAGAACCGTAGGAAGGAGCATGCCGGTTTGGTTGGAGCACCACAAGGGGCACGAGAGGCTCTAACGAAAATCGGGAGGCACAGACGGTAGGTGGCGAGAGCCGAGGGGCACGACCGGTTCATCCTAGGGCATCGAGAGTGCGTGAGCCTATTCTTCCAGAAGGCCGGAGCACCGTGGGGGCGGCATGGGTCGCAGTGGCCTCAGGGGAAGCGTCATTGCCTTCGTCACCTTTGTCATCTTCCTTCATTCAGAAGAAAACCACATAGACGAATAGAGGAGGGGGTTGGGCCATGTTAGTTTGGACCACACCCTCCGCGTTTAGAGCAATAACATATGGCTCAACAAGAAAGAAGAGCATCATGCATACAACATCCCGCAATGTTTCATTCCGAACCCACTAATGAAACCAAGGTAAGAATATGGTAATATTATTATCACGCAAATAATCCCCCTACCTCGGGTTGATACGTCGATGGAGTCATGGGGATTAAGATGAATCGTTGGTAATAGACAGATGTCTGTGTCATCTGCATTTTCCTCGATCGTCAGGTTCTGCATCGGTTCGTCATAGTCAAAGACGTCATACATTAGAGGAAGTCTCAAGGAAGAAGGCTTAAGTTGGCCGACCATCATCATTCAGAGAAGAAGTTCATCATTGGCGTTATTCTTTTAGAAGAATATGTTCTTCGTTGGAATGATTTCTTCTCAAAGCCCCTCCTCTCCCAAATTCCACCCAACTGCAAAGTGTTCCAAAATAATATATAATGCAATATATTATTTTGTTGCAATAAATTCAAAATGATTCATTAATTATGGTGGGTGGCATAATTAAATCTTGAGGGTTGGCTTAATTAAATTGTGGAGGTGTTGAAGAGGCACTCCCATATATATTTGGGATTTGAGGGTTTCTCCCAATTAAAGGGGGGGGGGGGGGGTTTAAGGGGTTTTAATCCTGGTTGGTCCCCACCACCATAACCTCTCATGGGAGGATATGGTTCAGGTGGTCCCCATCCCCATAACCTCTCATGGGAGGTTAGGTTCTAGTGGTCCCCACTTCAAACATTTAGAGAAAGGTTTAGTTCCATCGAACCCCACCTCCCAACACCCTCATGGGTGTTGAAAATAAAAATAAAAATGTAACACACTTTTATTTTTTATTTTATACTTACACAAAAACAAAAAAATATATCATTCACTCTCGACCCACTGCCGTCAAGGTGAAAGTCTCAAGAGAATACAGGCGATGCGAGTTCAACGGTGCACCCCCGATTTCCATTCCATGCACTGGTTCACAAGTTAGAAAAAGCCACTTTTATGTTTACTGATCGTAACCGAAAAAATCTTAAAAAATTCTTTCTAGCCACTCCTGGCCTTGGAATCACGCACCGCCAATTTTCCCAGACTCGTAAAATTCCCATTTAATTATAAAAATTACATGGAAATTTCGATTTTTTACAATTCAATTATTTATTCTTGACATCAACATACAATAATTCTCAGATATTATCTTCTAGAGTATTTTAACTCTCATACTCCTCTTTACCTTCAATGAAGAATTTTTTAAACATAAAGCACCTCTCTTTAAGAAAAAAAATGTATTCCTTTAATGAAAATTACATGTTCAGAGTGTATTTTACATGTATGAAATATTTCATTTAATAATTTCCTGGTATTCTCGACATTTTCATTGAGGTGAGTGATTTCTTCCAACATGATTTAAAAAATAAAACCAATAATTAATATTAATATAGAGACCCTTCTTTTCTAACATTACATTGATAGAATTTCAATGATAAAAACATATAAAAATTTCAAAAAGATGATCAAAAGTTTTAGTTTTTTTGGTAATCTAGGACCATACATAACATTTACAACATATAATATAAAAATTTATTTAATTTTGTCTTCTATTTCTTCTTATTGGTCATTGAGTACACTATAGTGCTTGGAGTCACCTGGTGATATACATAAAAAGGGGTTCAGCTAAAATACTAGTAAGAGGATCGATATGATCATGAAACAATACTAAATGAGTGATCATATTCAAATAATCATCATCTTCATAATCATGATAAGAATATTTAGATAATAGCATGGAATGTGATAACACAAAAAATGATAAATTATCTCATAGTGGTAAAATTCCACAAAAAGTTACGAACAATGATTGAATCTTTTCCGCACATATTTCACTTTAAATGATGATATTAATCACATTTCCCATTGAATTGGAGTGCTGTATAATTCTGGGACCACCAATCACATCATAACATCAATATTGTGCTATATAATTATAGGTGCACCCATCACACCATAACATTAACAGTATCATTCATTCTACATAGAACATGTATCAATCATGGAAATAAATAATTCATGTAACAGAAAGGGTTTCATTCCATAAATAATACATTAATAAAAGTAGGGTTCCCAAATGAATGTTGGAATACAAGAGCTACAAACCTTGTGTTAAGGAATCAATCTTCAGAAGTAGAGGTGTTTTCTATGTATATTTCTTTTATAATATAATGGTCTTGTCATAAACTCATGTATAAAACATGTATATACCCTAAATTTTATCAAAATAATGAGTAAATGATCTTCAATGACTAAAAATACAGAAAAATGAGTGAATGCCGGATAACTAGAAAAAATTATGTTATGTTCGATTGTTCCCCTTATCTTGTGTCCAAATGCTTTATTCACTTTAATGCCGAGTATAATCCCATTATATTTATTAATTAAAAATTAATGAAAATATTATAAATGGGATTTATTTCTTATGGTTTCATTTTATTCTTTTATTGGCCTTAGTATGGGTTATTCTATTTAAATTTATTATTCTAGAGTGTTCTTTTTCTTAGTTTTCACTAACGATCCACTTCCACACATGAATGGAAGTTCGTGTAGAACATGGATAAAAGTTTAGAATTTATATTACATGTAATTAATGATACTATAGGATTTTAAATGATGTTATAATGAATTATTGTATATACCACGAGAATGAACAATTAGGTAAATATTAATGATTATTGTTTTAATTTAGTTTTGGAGGTTATTGGATCACAACAAACATTATTTGATTTATCAATTAATTTTATGTATAAATGTTGATTCAAGAACAAAAAGGGGGTTAGAACATAAATATTAATTTTTTTATCCATTTAATGGTATTATTGACATCTTTAAGGAATTGATGGAAAATGGATGTGCATCACCCATGTTGTAGGTAAATTAACACATCACTGGTGATGATTTCATTTTTATCAAAAAATTGATAGGTCGAGACATGAGTATACTGAATAACATTCAATTAAAATTATATAATAAATGTATATCAATAATTATAGAGTTATCATGAAATAATTGAAGATTGGGATAAGAGAAGAAATGAATGGAAATTTGAGAGAAATTTTAAAGAAGGGAGGCCGAAATTACCTATTCAATACATCTTCCTATAGTGCACCTTTAGGGGAGAGGTTTTGGAATTTTTATAATACCATGATATTATGGACATGGGGAATGATATTGGAAATATATTTGAGCATAACATTGAGTATTAACAGGGATTGAGAGGTGTGAGGATGGTGATGTTGGAGTGGTGGTATCTATATTGGGTGGTTGATGGGTTTTCTCAAAATTATATTCATTAATTTTTAATTTATCTAGAAGAAAATAAATAGCGATGATTCCATGACTAAATATAGTAAATTAAGAATTTGGGTTAAAACCAACAGCCATTTACATCTACCATGACTTAAGAATGATGCAGAAATTAATTTATAAATCATATTTTGTAAATTATATATTTTCATTATTCACAAAAAATTTAATGTATATGAAAAAAATACAAATATTCACCCTTACCATTTATCGACATGTATAAATGAAAAATGAAATCCATTTTTGGAAAATAATATTATAAATATGAGTAATGTATTTTTTAATTAAAATCATAATTTAGATGAAGAATACTAATTTTAAAATCACATCTCCTTTTTTGACACTTTGAAAAATTAATTAAGGTCTCATAAAATTATCATATAATCCTAATACATAAAAATACTAGTTTATTAATAAATTTTACAACAATATATATTTTTTAAAAAAATATTAAATTAATCATTATATATTCATGAAAAACAGAAATAACCACACTATAATATTATTATGTCATATTGTCTCTTATAGGATGGATAAATTTTCTTTATACTTCCACATGTAAGGTTCCTATTCACATTGCTGATTTACTATTCATAAGGGTAACATTAATATTCATAGGAGTTTGATAATATTCACAAAAAAATATGTTTGTCCTATTGGACTCCAAAAATTTTACCGATAGCAACTGTTTTTGTCGAGTTTTCTAAACTCAAATCACTAAAGTGGAAATATTATTTTTAAAGGACATATATAATTTAGTAGTTCATTTATACATGACGTGATATGATTTTTCCTAATGTTATATTATAAAAAGATAATTCTAGTGATAAAACTTTAGGTCGTTACAATTTTTTCTTATGATTATAAATGTATCATATAAATTAATATTTCAATAGAAACATCTCTTGCCTTTATATTACTATAATATGGTATTTCGTAGTATCATGAATCATTTAAAAATTAATTTTCAAATACCTAAAGGTCACTTGTGTTTCATAATTAATTTGATGTTGAAGAGGTATCAATTTCATTAATTGTACTCTAAACCATCATTTCATCTCTATGTTGATCTGACATAACCTTTTTATATTAATTATATTTAGATAAAACTATTATTTAACTTTAGAAAAGAGGGATATCATATATAATAATTTCATGTTTGTATTTATCTTACTCATCATAGTTCTGTTAGATATGGAATTTTGATTTAAATTTTTTTACCTTACAAAACATAATTATAAATCATGAAAGAAACTAAACAATTAGATTATAATATTAATTGAACAACTATTTGATAAAAATTAATGGGTATAGTTACTATTGAACTCCACTATGAGAGGTGAGTGAATCATTGTGGGATACATTTAAAAAAATAATAATTTTAATCCATTTAACTATTTATAATTTTTTATTATTAATGTCCTTGATTCTATTATTGTATCTTATTACCTATAGTATATATTGAAACACACTCGTGCACAAGAAGACATGATTCATAACCAATTTACATAATGTTCTCCTCTGAATGTTTTATGGAAAATACTTTGTGTGATTCAAAACATATATAAAACAAAATACACTCTATAATTAACCTATGAGTTCTAATGAGATTGTTATGACCTTGAAACTTATGTTTTCAAATTTCACAAAATTTATTTGACGAGTTCTACAATTAGGTTCATCCCCCAATATAAAATTAAAAAAATTATGTAGCAAAATGATATTCTTTTGACAAATAGATAACATTATCATGTTTTTATATAACTCCCCAAACAGAAGTCAAACAAAGTGGGTATTTATTTAATAAAATATAATAAAAATAAATGATATTATGTTCAACTGATCAACGTTTAGTGGTTCTTAAGAAACTATATACATAAATATTAGATTAATTATTTAAAAATATCAATATTTGACTAAAAATCATTATTCCATAGATATTTACATTGGAAATATCATATATATTATTAAACATAATTACTCAGGTTCATGGGAAACAAAATTAAAGGGTGAGAATAAATTCTCAAAAGGGAAAATATACAATGTTAAAAAAATGGAAAATTAAATAAATTGGAAATATATAAAAAACTGAGATGACATAACAGAATATATGGATGTAAAAAAATTAAATATATGATTAAATGATAACATTATGATGTAATATTTAGGAATGAATAATTATATAATTTAAAAACATATGGTTGACTTATTTCTATAATAAATAATATATAATAGGCAAGGAAACTCCTAGAAAAGAATGTTTTTTTCTCACATGACCTACATGAGAATTGATGAGTAATATAGCTCCAAGACCCACCAATAAAATTAAATTCTAATTCATTCCATCACATAATAAATTAAAACAAGGAATTATGTTCCCAAAATAAAAAATTCAATTACATAGTATATTTAACAAATTCATCTAATCTTCCAAGATAATTTTTTATAGAGAACATGGTTACATGAAATGGAAAAATTTATCCCTAATAAATGAATAAATATATGAATAATTTACCTTAAATATTTATTTGATAGTGTTTAACATTTATTAAATAATTACCCAAATCATTCGAGGAATACAAAATTTCACTTATTGGGTGCCTGTGGAAATTATGATAGTAGATGTACTTAGGTAGTCGACTATTTTTTATGTCATTAATCCAATTCAAGGATAAATACATCCCTTAAATTTCTGTTTATTTTACAAGTAATTCATCCAAATAAAACATACAGTGAAAGTGTAGTAATATACTTTTATTTATGAAAACTAGTCATGAACCATATTAAAGTTTGTGTTAATTCTCAAAAAAAAATATTTCTTTTTCTCACACCAATATTAATTTTTTAATTATAATGTATTATTAATGTGTTATAATGAGATTTAATGGAGATATAAAATTTAAAATATAATAATTAATTGGTAATAAATTTTATTAAAAAAATCATGGAAATAAATAAATAATAAATAATTTTATAAAATAAAGTATTAGAAGAGGTTATGAACCATTACTGTGATTGGTATCTTATTGACTCTTGAGATGATAAACATTGTGTCATAGAAAATACTTTGAGCGACTATTGAGAGATAAAATGGTCCGAAAATTATTTTTAATGAATTTTTAGTCACAATTAATGGGATGATGGGTGGGAATTCATAAAAAAATGTTGTAATATTTTTATTAATTTCTAAACATATTCCATAGAAATATAGTGTGTGGTAAATAAAAATATATTATATCATCGTGGGGTTGGGTTAATTATTTTTTAATCTTAAGGAATGGTTTTTCAAATATTTGAGTTTGAAAATAGAAATCAATGATTTTAAATTACATTATCTATGGGAACGTAATTTTTGCACCAAATAGTATAAATAATTAATTTCCAATTTTTTGAGTGGAATGTTATTCTTAGGTTAAGAAAATAATTTAAATTAATTAAAATACATTATATTAATAATATAGGTAATTTTTTTGTTTTGGATTCTATTTTAAATATTATTAAATCATTTATAACTTATAATTATCTCTTAATATAAAATTTATATTCTTATAGTATTTTACTATTTATAGAATAATTTTATTACCTTAGTAAATAATTAAAAATTCTACATTTAATAATTTTAATGGTTTTTTTTTTAATTTTAATTACATTTTTATGAAAATAAATTAATTTATATGATAATGTTATAATTTATTTAGAAAACATGTAGTATACCAAATTCCTATTTTTTATATCAAAAAATTAGAAAACCTTCAATCTACTAACTATTATTTTTTAGTTCTCTTTTCTGTTATTATAGTACTATTAATTGATTAATATAAATTTATTTAATTATTATTTAAATTAGTGTATATTGGTAATATTCATTTTACTAGGTGCATGAGTCAATAATGTTTTCAGTACTATTATAACAACAATATTTACATTTGTCAGATCCCAATGGTCATATAACAAGAGTCATATTACAGATTATTTATATATACACTATAATATATCATCATAATATATTTCATATCATTAACATAGTTACATTGTTGGTTCCTTTTTTTTATTATTCATAATATCAATTTCCCTCGCATATATGTTATACTTCGTTATGTGTTATCTTCTAGAATAAAACTCTATGATATCACCCCATATATTTTCATGTTCTATGGTACTATTTCTTTCTATTATTATAATTTTAATTTCATAGGTTTTTGACACATTACATTGTGTTTTAAAGTATTACATTAAAATAAAACATGATTATTCAATACTAAAACTTCTTTGGTATTATATTATTGTACCCCATTATGACTGTTTCATCATAGAATTTTAAAATTAATCCAAAAAAAATGTGGATAATAAATTATTATTATATCTCGTAGCTTCAATGTTGCTTCTAAAAAAATATGATTCCCAAAAAAAATCAATATCAAGGTTGTTAATTTCAAAAACACATTCTCCCCTAAATCAATAATATAAGAAAAAATGTTCCTGTTGGAAAATTAAGGTTCCAACTGAACCTGATCCATTATTAGAACATAATATGGATCTGGAATACACATCCTTAGAATTGATATATGGAAAATGTTATGCACAATATATAGTATTAGTGGAAGTATCAAAATATATACCACCCTTCGTACCTTATCTAATATTTTATATAGAACAATATAAATTAACATTAAATTTAATTTGAATTCAAAATCTATTGAAAATCATCGATTGATATTTCCTTAGGATGACATTGTATCCATCATTGAATTCAGGATACATTATTCAATTGTTGGAAAAAAAATTCCAATTTCAGATACCTTGATGTTTTCATTAATCGATCATACCATTGATGATTCTTCTTATACATGTTTTTTCTAAAAAATTAATTTCTCTAACTTCATCCATACTTGTCAGTGTTTGATATCTATTTACATTCATATATTCACATTATCACTTTTTAATGATAAATTGGTATCTATAATTTCATGAAAACTCTATGAGATATCAATGATAAACCCAAATTACATGGATATCATGATATAATGAACTTTTCATATCATTTAATGCTAATATAGTCCCATCATCCTATGTATAAGTTTAAGGGTGAAATATTTTCCTAATATTATATTGTGTATTTAAATAATTTTACAGTCTCATACTATATTTTTACATAATCCTTTTTTCTAAAATAGATAATATAGATAAGATTGCTCTGGTAAGTCTCAAAATATCATCATTTATACCTTAGTAACTAATCAAGAAATACACTATCTATAATTAAAAACATATCGTAAAACATTTTTTAAAGATAAATAATAAAAAATACATCATTATTACCCTTGTATGTATTATAAATCCTAGTGAAAAAAACATAGTATTATTTTTCCACATTCAATATGGATTATGTACTATTTCCATGCACCCTTATGATATTTCATTTTATCCTTCACATTCCGGACTACATAACATTTATAGTAAAAATCTAAAATCTAAATGTTCATGTTTTTCAAAAAAAATTCTCTCATATACCTATACAGATCCATTATGGATGAATTTTTAGAGTAATTGGTGTTGTGGTCTTCATGAAACAAATCATTTATTATCTTTTATAATGATGGTACACATTATTTATTACAAAATCGAAAACTCTATCATAATCAATATAATTGTTTTCTAATTTACATTCTTTCACATCTATAATCATTCTTTATAAGGACTTTTAATTATGATTGGATTACATAATCCTCTCCAATAAACTCAGTTGGGTAATTACATGGAATAATATGGATGTCTCTCATTCCATTATAATACCCATGGAAACCATTATTAATTGATTTATCATTTAGTCATTAGCATCCATCACAATGGATAAGATACCATGTTATTTTATAATCTATTCATCTTCAACATTGCATTATTCACTAGGGTGATAGTGTATAAAAAATCAAAACAGTTTAGTTTCTCTAACCACCTCGATTTACCTCATATAAAGATCAGTATATGTAAGTATGTATTTAAAACATAATCTCTTTGTGTAGATATAAAATATATCCATGTAGAATAATGTATCCATCTCATTTTATATATAATCTCTACCACCACCTCCAAGTTATCTATTGTATAATTCACCCTTTTTGGATTAAACTGTCGATATTTAGAAGCTGACACAATATAATTTTAATTTGAAAAATATTTATGATCTTTTTTGATGCATCACAACAGATTAGAAATTCTTATTTATAAGATGTAAGATTCAATAAATTTTTATTTACTAATATCCATTTATTATTGTAAAAACGTTCATTACATTCATTTATCCATGTGAATTTCACACCCTTATGAGTTAACATGTTTATTATATTATTTAATCTAGAAAACATTACATAAAACATCATATAGTACCTTGTTTTTCTAATAAAACTACATAATTAAATTATTATTGTCGTTATTTTTCATTCCATGATAACAATTTATTTTATTGTTTAATAGATATACCATACATGGATATAATATTTCCACGGAAATGATGTTATTAATACTAAAATTAAAATTTACTAAATTTACTATAAATCTCATTTTTCCACAAATCCTCAAGCACAATGAAAAAATGAGATTCATTCTACTCATTATTCTTAGTGTATATAATGATTTCATTAATAAATAACACCTAAAACATATCAACCTAGTCCTTTTACACTATATTAATCAATTTCATAAACAAAATAGGTGAATTGGTTAACAAATAGGCGTTAATGTGAACAAATAATAACTATAGCACAAGATAAATATCATCCTTTGTATATCCATATTCACAACCATTAACATTTGATAAAAATATGGAAAATTAATTTTCAAGAATTGTAGATCCTATTGATATTAATCCAATAGGAAATAAATTTGAGGAAATTAATACGTGTTTTTCTTACAATTAAATTTATTTACCTTAAATAAATAAATTACCTCATTGATCAATCATTTCCTCTCATTAATACAATGGATTCTACCAATGTTGAAACACATGTATGTGTGAAACAATCATAAAAAATCATTGTAATTTATTATTCAACAACACAAACACCAATGAATCCATTCTACTTTGAGTATTAAAATATTTGTTTCACAGTATGGATATGATGAATAAGGTATTTAACATTTCAATTATGTGTTAATAAAGGTAGTTAATTATGAAATTTATTAATATAATCATGAACAATTGGTACATAATATATTACAAAAACCATTTTACACCTTTTATATTGAATTCCCTCTATCTAATCACCATGAATTTATTTAAACCATGCTACAGGAGGTGGTTACAAACATGTTTTAGAAACTGAGATGTCCAAAATGATAATAAAAAAATTCCACACTTGATTCCCAAATATAGACATAAAAATGATTAAAATTGGTTATTCACTTATAATCGAATAGATAATACATCCAAAATATCACATTAAAACCCATAATCGATATTATTATTTTATTTTCTACTAAAAAACCCATTCATTCTAATTCATTTTAATGATATAGATTTATTAAAATCAACTTACCAATCAAGATTATAATAGATAAATTATTCCTCACTGAATCAAGGGTGATTTAATATTTTTATAAAACATGAATTTTACAAATGACTCTATATATCCCAAATAAAATAATGTATTACATAACAATATGTGTTTAATTAATGACTAAATATAATATATCTTATATATTCAATGTTATATCATGGGTTTTATAATGAGGTATGTTCCTTTGAAATTCAGTTTATGGACTAATTTTTATTTAAATTATTTTTAGAAGCATATGGAGTGGTTTTGAAGAATCATAGGATAGTTAGGATCCCATGTAATTGGTTATGGGGGGATGTAGGTGAGTTTCATGGTTATCACATGGATAGATCAAACTGTGAACCTCAAAAAATAATTCCCTATATTGTCGAAAGATATATTTTTGAAGAATGAAATTGAGTTAGACAAACAAGGAGGGTTACTATACAAAACTATAGAGAATTCAAATGTGATGTGATTTTTTTTTCAGGAAATCATCTTCGTTGTGAGTGGGGGAGGCACCCCGGATAGTTTTGGGGTACATTAGGCACATAGTTTGGATGACCATGCTCACAAACCATACAACCATTAAAAAGGGATGAATTATTTTTTCATCACATACCTGATTTAATGTTCATTACTATATTTCTCGTCTCCATTATCACAAAAAATCTTTGAATATTTTGGAATCTTCTCTCTATCCTCTAGGTGTTGATAATACTCTTCTCTCAAACATTTCAGTAATTCATTTTCATTTATTCTAGATCTACACTGGTATGTTCCTCTATGATCTAGTTTATTTTCATCATTTATCTAACCATTAATTATTTTAAATCCAATAAAGATAATATACCCTAATATTAGGGTATTCACCCATTTCATTTATTTTATCATTTTGATTTTGAGTTAGTGGTCGACAATGGATGAGGAGGGTAATACTACGATAAGGAATGTAGAATAAAAAATTTAAATAAAAATATATTTTTTATATATTGTTACATTTTTCTATACACCAATTTTCAGTGTTTTTCTTCTTCAAATGAGGTTGTCCAAATATAAATTACCCGGATTAAACATACATTCCCTGTATGACCTATAACAATCCTCATGTATGGGGACCCCAATCCTTTCCACCCCTTGTTTTGTTCAATTAATGTATATTTAATGATCATTATTTGATTATAAAATTTAACCACCCATGGAGTATTTTAAAATAAAATATTAAATATTGACGATAAATTAATTGGTTAGAATTAAAATTGCATGAAATTTAATAGGGGATAGAGAACAAATATCTTAAGGTATTAATATTTATCTCTTATGCATGAAATTTCCATATAATGAAATTATAAAAAATAATGAAATATTTTTCTAATGGGTATTGATATATTTTGAGTAATTAACATTACACATTCCATTCCAATGAATAAACATTGGTTCTAACTCTAAATTCCATAGAACATCTCTTTGGAAATATTACAGTTAAATGAATTATAAATGGAATTATTATCCCATGGTAGATACATAGATTCTTATATGGTATGCCTTATAAAATATAACCAGGAAAGGGGACATAAAATATTCTATGAGAAAAACACGGGTTCTCAATGTGTAATTACAAATACAGCCCCACAGGGTAGTTAATTATATCATATCATGAGAGACAATCAAATTATAGACATGGAATTCCAATGATATGATCTTAGATAATTGCATTTTCCCCACACATAGTGTTATTCTCAGGTTCCGTTGTAAAATTACCTTAATGGGATTATAGAGTGATGTGGTCATTGTACACCTAGAGTGATACATGGGTCCCCTTGCATGAATTCCTTGTATGTTCTCATGATGCTAACCAAATAATAAAATTACATTTTTTCCTTGTAAAATAACATTTTGTAACTCAGTCAATAATTCTCATGGATGATGAACATGTTTTAGATTCTATATTTTGTTTAAAATTCCACGTATTATGTCACCTATTATATGAATAAAATCATCTTGGGATACCTTATATATGAGATAGGTTCTCAAAATAGAAATATGATTAAATCAACGTTATTAATTGTTTATATTTATTCCAGTATAGGCCAATGTATGTGAAATTGAATGTGTGATCCATTGGAAACATGGGATGACTTGCAAGATATTTACTTCATTTATTTCCTTTATCATTATTACATTCACACTATTTCATTGTATAATCATAGATTTTATAGTACAAAAGAATGTTCATGGTGGACTACTGAGCATATCTCACACCGAATTTGATCTATCATCATGTACCCGAGAAGTGTTCTTGGATAGAGGTAGGGTGAAGGGAAATTGTTCTCATATGGATGTCTAGTTATTTTTAATAGGAAGGATCACGACAACATAGGACCAAGCCTATGATCCTGATACTCTAAGTTATAGTTTTTTATCATTTTTTTAAAATTTTATATATCATTTATCAATTGCATATTTCTTTTTATCCCATGCATCACCCATTTTCTCAGAAAAAAATACATGATCAATTTTGGTATATGACCAAGGTTATTGTTGTTATCTATTTTTTATTTATCTTGTTTTTTATGATATTCTATTTCCATACTATCATTTATTTATATTTTTATTTATTATTTCACTCTTAGATATCACAATATTCCTGAGGGTGTATTATCCTTATTGTACATTAATAGATACTCTTTTCTAGTTGATATCTTCTGGAATATTAGTAGGCACTCATGACACATGCTTATTACTAAATTATACCTGGGATTATACAAATTATGTCCAATACATTTATTAATTTCTTTATTTTTTTCACATAACAGAGTCTATAATGTGCTGAAATTTTGAAATAATCCTGTTATTGGGGGAAGATAACCCAATAAGAGGGTAAAGGCATGTTAAAAGGGATAGGAAATGTTGTTTTAGTTTCTTACCATTAATATTTTATTGATTTCAACATAGGGTGACAGAGTTGTTTTGTGGTGTTTGATAACATTATAGACATACTTCTATCCTTAACCCAATATGAAAACATGATATTTACTTCACGAATAATCATAAGTACTTGTGGATTTATATGTCATCCATGTGTCATGTTATTTTCATATTACTATGTTCATTTCATGCAACATGTTGTAGTTCCATAATTGTTACACCTATTATTCTACTATGATTTCTATTGGGAGTAATATACCTAATTTATGATTAATGGTTATGAAAAAACCTACAAATTGATTTCCAAATTATCATGTCTCTAGCACCATAACTAACCAGTTAAAAAAATTGAGACAAGCACTATTTTTGTCATGGTCAGAAATGTGAAATCTTGTGATTAAATTGGAGATAAATTTTAAATTTATAAATTTTATAATCCATTATAAAATAGAAAATGGTGATCCATACAAACCAATAATTATATAATATTTTTAAAATCTTGATCCCATATAAAAATGGTTTTTTCTAGTTACATGTTGATCCATTTAATAGAAATAAATAATAATACATTATAACATCAAAGAGTGAATCATAGAACACAACCATGAAATATAATAATATAAATGTGAACATTCTAATTCATAAAAGTAAAATAAACTGGTTTCCATTAAATAGATATTTCATTTGAAACATAAAGTTAGTTTTCCTCTATAATATTCAATTGAATCTCTATATAGTGGATCCTTAGGTGTAAAAAGCGAAAATAACCCAAAACTAGAATTAGTATTGGGTATTAGGGATTGACGTTTTTTTCCATTATTACTTAATATATCTCATACACCGAGATTTAGGTGGAGGAAAAAATGTCTTCAATCTATATAGAAAGGCTTGTATATGTCCTATACTTATAACGAAGATATTATCATTTATCAAATTTTATTTTGTGGATTTTATTTTCAAATTTTTTTGAGATCATAACATGATGTCCATGAATTGTTTGAAATTATTGTGGAAACATACAATACTTGGTGGTGGTGGGTCCAAAAAAACCAATATTACCTCCTATAGTTCAACATAAGAAACATCCCATTATACCTTATATGTGAATTAAATCCCTTTTTTGAGAGGGATTCATATGTAACAAGGAAACCATGAAACTATTCCTATGCGATACCCCGACAATGGTAGATTTTATATGTAAATTTCTATAGAAATTACCACCCATGTTTCTGGGGGTGGAAATCAATAGAATACAGAGTCATGGCTGGTGTTCATGTTTTGTATCTTTTAGAATGTTGAGAAAAATCAAGGGATTATTTTAAATCAACATATTTATATTCATCATCGTTCTTCAATTAGATGGTGGGACATTATTACCCATGAATATTGTAACAAGTATATGGGTTAGTTGTATTTTTAGACTATATTATATTGTTAATTCTACTCCAGGACATTGAGGATTGACAGATCTAGGGATTAAATGAATCTACATGTGGGAGCTTTATATGTTGTTGAATATTCATCATGCATTATATATCTTCGTCACATCAAACAAATTATTCTATGGGATGATATTTCTATAGCTACGCAATTTAAGGATGGAATGGGTATAACATCTTATAAAAGGGATGTCTTTAATTTTTCTATCACATTTAGGATAGTGAATCGAGAGGTCATCAATCACTATAATATGGTAGAGGATGGAGTTTCCAACTAGTATATGTCAACACATTGACCATTGAGTATATTGACCAGTGAAAGAAAAAATTCCTTTGAACATTCTTTTTGGGGTAGCAATATCCATAGTGTTCACCCATGTGACCAGTGTTATTCCATATGTATTGTAGTCAAATAAACAAGAAAAAAAATCGTTTCAAGGACCTAAAACATGAAAAATTATTGGAAATGTTCATATATTTGTAGATATTTTTTTCCATTCCTTATTGATAAGGGTTCATCACTGACACAACATTATAGAGTATGACCTTCATCCCCACATCATGTAGGGAGCTTGGAAACAATCAACTGATTTGCCCGAAGGGGTGGATTTTTCCATGGTAGGAAATGTTTTGAGATTAAGTACAAGTAGAGTGAGTTTTAATAAGGTAGTCAAGATGAAACATAGGTTCATGGATCTATACATTTGCCTAATGTGAATCATATACTAGAGGGGTAGGGTGGTAGAATATTTTCTATATGTTACATGATCTGAGTAGCCTATACATAAATATAGGTTTTCCTTGACCCATGAAAAATCCACTCCATTATGTCTATTTAAGTTATGAAGATTCTTAAACTCAATATTCAATAATTATAAGGGTTAATGTGTCTTAAAACTCATTTGGGGATTTGGTTAGAGAGTGTACTAAAATGTAAGGAGTTCCTCCATGAGATTGGTTGTAATCATTTTCATTTAAAACCCTTTCATCATTGGGAAGATACATTTGTATATCATTCTCTATATGAACTGATTGGTTCCTTACCACGAAAAAGTTGGATACTATCACATAATGGTTTCTTATACATCAGATCAAAGGATGGTATTAATATTCACCGAGGTGAATGGGAAATCATGGAATGTCTATCTATAACTGAGAATCATTTGTCGGGTGGAGTGACAATACAAGTTTCTAGTCATTATCTAGATGATAATGAAATAAGATGTTCAGATAAAAATCATGTAGTTGATTATTTCATGTAAATATTTCCTGATGACTTTTAAATACTACCTCTCGAGAGAGATAGGTAGATTTTATAATTGAGATAGTTTTAGGAGAATCATTAGTATTCATTCCTCTTTATATGATGAATTCTAATGTGTTTTAGGTTATCAATAGATTGATAATGGACATGGAATCTAAAGGGTTTTATACATCCCAGTAAATCATCATTGGTTTAACCTATGATATTTTCCAATAAATTGAATCAGAACCACATGTTTTGGGTGGATTACCCATAGTAGGACTAGTAAATAGATAGTAATAGACATCTAATACCCTAAATATAATACATCTCTGATCATCTCTAAGGAGATCATGTTTTCTCCATTATTGATTTGATGCTATGACATATGTATCTATATTTAATATGTTCATATGTACAACATATAATTTTTTTTAATAAATTAGGTTTATATTTTTTTCACTCATGTCGTTCAGTCTAACTGATGCACTGTCAGTTTTTGTGGCTCTAAGTAATCCTTTTTCCACCTCTATCTGAATTAATTTGTGGTAGTATTTATATAAGAAATATTTTTGTACTCACGTACAAAAAATAAAATTAAAAACATCTTGATATCATTTATGGGACATTGAGGGAGAACTATCTATATAATAAGCTCAAAAAATTAAAAAATTTGATGGAAAATGTTGACTTACATGGTCATATCATATCAAAATCAGTAATATCTATTGACACATAGAAGGTGTGACCCATAATTTACTGGGAGAAGAGAAGGAATTATTTTAATAATTATAGTCACTTGTTGTCATTTGGATATTATAGGATCAATATAAAGGATTTATCATTTTTTTAGAACATATTATGTTCTTGAAAAATAATGGTCTAAAATTATTGTTGTGTCACTCTTGTGCTAAATCCTTAAAGAGTTGAAAATAAATTTGGATTCAATCCCTTTCATAATTGTTTGGATCCATGGTGAAGCTATATAGGTTATTTTAATGCATCTAGTATAGATATTAGTGTATTTATTTTTTATATAGATCGAATCATGTGATATGTGTCTCATTAGTTGGGAGACGTGAGTGTAATTCCTAAATGCACAATATCAACATACAAGTAGTGGTTATTTCCTTGCATTGTTTGAGTAATTATTTATTGGGATTGAAGAATTTTTTATACACATATATCAATATCCTTAAATATATATTTATATAACATGAATTTAATATAACGAAACAATTTTTTGTTGAGTACATATGTTATATTGAATTTGACATTGTGTATACACCATAGAAAGGAAATATTATTATAGATTCTCTAATCAAGAAGGATCACTCATAAGTAGTATGGGAGGAAAAAATTTATTTATAAAAACAACCATATTTTTTGTAAATGAATATTGAGAGTCATTAGTGTTATAAGAAACGTATTTTTATAACATTAATAGTGACCTCATAACCTTTGGAATGAATCAAGATGAGACAACTATCAGATCCTAGGGGCTTGGTCCTATGAGAGAGTGTTTTAGTTAAGGACTGAGCATCTACAGAGGTTGTTAGTAGGGATTATATTCTTAACATTAATGAGAATTTCAGGTATCATATTTATAATCAAGGGGAATATTTATGAGCTTATCATGCCTTTTCTTGGGAATTATATCACATATTTACCAAAATGAATCTTGAATTACTTCACCAATTATGCTGACAGGGGATGAAGAAGTAGATATTTTGTGTTATAAATTGTTATTCTATTTTTTAAAGGTTATGGTTGAGAACTAATGAATAGTGGGACATTTACAATCATTCTTTTTTCTGAAGTAAAAATTTGATGATGTTACCATTGATTTTTTGAAAGAATTAACTAGGTCGCCTCGAGGATTTGACACAATGTGGGTTATCATTGATAGGATGAAAGATTCTACCAAATTATTTCCTATTGGGGGGACCATATTATTTGATGATATTAGGAGTATCTATATCCGAGTGATTGTATGGCATTGTAGGTTTATCTATATTATTAAATCAGAGAAGGATTCTCACATCACATTGTGGTTCTAGAAGGGGTTATATATGGAATTCGGTTCAAAGGTTATTGTTATTAGATCTCATAACCTATAAAATGATTAGAATTATTATCATAAAATACTTGTTTTAGAGGATATACTCCAAGAATAAATCCTTGTTTTTGGGGGTTTATGGGGTTTATACATACAACCATTTTTATTTTCCTATAATGATTGTTTCAAACGTGCTATACATATTTCTCTTTATGATGCATAATTATATTGGACATACTATTCAACCTAATGTTGGTTATAAATAAGAGAGGAGGTGATAATGTTAACTCATTTATATAGGAGAATTTTGAGCTATTAAAACATTATGAGAATCATATATCGATATAAAAATCATTGAAGAAGTATAATGTTTATCATCATGATTGATGTCTAGAGTTTTAGATCGGGTATCTTGATTTCTTGTGTGTTTCTCTTTGGAAGGTGCATAGAAAGATTACGATAAAGAGTAATCTATCACCTTGTATTTTTTTTATGTTCATGGTATCAGAGAGTGTTTGGAAATTTCCAATTGGATAATACCTTAGTAAAGGTATCGGGCTCTATATGACTTCTTCCAGGAATAAGAGATTTTTTATTATCACACAAACTTGTCTCATATTCATTGTCATGATGAGATTAATTTTGAGGTAGATAATTCTATTTAGAAGTATCCTGAATTAATCATTGATTGGAGTATGAAATATCCTTGAGGTAGGTCAATCCCTCTAGTATGGGTGTTATGGAAGAACATCCATGTATTATATGATACATTGGAGTGAGAAGTTGATGTATGTTCTGGGTGGAATTAACATTTCTAAAGGGTCATTTTACCAACATTAAAAGGGATACTCATTGAAACGATTCTTTAATGAAGAGATATTGTAACATACTAATTTTTAATATGAATTTTGGATCATTTTAATTTCATTTTGAAGCTATGTTTTTGATTAAATGATGGTTCTTAAGAGTTAATGCAAGGGTTTGTAAGTTTTTTAGGATTGATAGAATCTCATATCTTAATTTTTAGAGGAAAGAGGTGAGGAACATGTTTTATGAATGGTTATTGATTACCATACACCTAAAATTATGAGACCCAATAATGGTGAACCAAAATTTGAAAAAACCTACAAGGGATATGGACATATGTGTAAGGGTTATCTAGGAAATTATAGAGGGGGTACAAGGGTTGTGCACTATTTTTCTAACCAAATACCTATTCATATGATGGGATGAAACCTCGGACAGAGACAACACATTGTAGGCATATGGCTTGGCCAACTATGCATCCAAACTACGAGTACATTATAAATTGGTGAATTAACGTTTTCCCCTTCATTATTTAATGGTTGTTTCGCCCATTTTATCATCAATATTCAAAACACATTTTCTCCTCCATTATAAGTATCACACTCTCCTCTTGGATTTGATCCTTCCCCTCTATCTGACATCATATTCACTCATCATTAGTCACACTAGGACATTATTTATATGTTTTCAAATACTCTTACTTCATGTATTCATTTATCATGATTTTTGTCAGTACATAAAAAAAGTATAATATACCTTATTATAATATTATTAAACCATTTTTCTATTTCTTTCATTTCATATTGAGTTAATGGTTTCAAATTTATGTAATGTATACTACCAAGCTATGGATGGTGGTATAAGTACGTACCTAAAATTATAGCTGTTTAAATTGTGTATTGTTGTGTCACGTTATGAACATTCCATGTGTAACATTTTAAAATTATATTTTCGTTAAATTAAATGCATGGTCATACCTAACATGACCTCTATGACCCATAAAACCCAAGGTTGTTTAGAACCCCAATTTGTACCACCCTTTTGGGTGAAATATTAATTTACAACAAATGATCATTCTTGTAATATTAAATTGAATCACCCATTTTAGAGAGTTCATTTCCCCCATTAAATTGGGGTATTAAATAAATTGGAAGAAATGTAAATTTAATGAAGGACAATAGGAAGAAGAGAGATAATTTATAATGCCCCAGCCTTAAACCTTACTTATTATTGAATTAAATGAATAATTCACATTGAGGATCTTTTCAGGTTTATAGTTTTAGATAATTAGGTCATAACTATTACATCTCAAAAGATTACAAAGTAGACACTTCTACTATGTTTCCAAAAAATAAAAACTCCTTAAAAGAAACATGTCTAGTTCCATGTTTTAGATAGAATGACTTTCACTTGATCCCATCCTTGAACCTATTCCACATTATGTCCTGTGGAAAACATTTAAAAAAAACTTGGGGTGAGCATAAAAAGCTCAGCAAGGGATACACAAAAAATGAAAACTGTTAGTTTTTCAAAGAAACAAGTAAACCAAGTATACTTTATAAATGTAATACCTTTCACCTATAGGAAGTAGTAAAAACACTTCACCGAATAAAATATCATTACGTACTCGTTTCTAACCAAATGAATACCATACAACCCATATAAAGAACACATAACATATAAAGGTAACTTGGGACATAAACATACTTATATGGAATAACCATACGGTCGAATTCCACACATACTTAATGGAATAGCCATACGGATGACTTCCATACCCAATGCATTGGAGGTTATAACATAACCACCCATCTTGGTATTCATGGAACCACCCGTCATATGGTTTATCACGTAACCACCCTTCAAATGTCCAAGTACCATTATAAAAATCGTAAGACATAAAACAAATATAATGGAAAGAAAACATTTCCACACTTTGATCACAATATATCACATAAATATATTTACATAAAAAATACATTATAAAAACCATTTTCAATACCAAAATACATAAAAGAGTATATGGTATTTATTTCATTTTAAAACCATTACGGCTTGTTGAGGAAGCCAAAGACCAAATAATACTCGCGGCGGCGGAAAAGGTCATTGTCACCGCATATGTTAAAAGAAACATTCCTTTTTGTCGTTTTGTGAAACGTTCATAGAAAATGATTACTTTTTTATAAAAGTAAATTTCAAAGGGGTTTATACATCGTATAAAAGAATGTTTTTTTATAAAACGAAATATGCCTCAATGAAAGGAGATTGAGACGAAGTCCCTTACATCGGGTCCAACTTGACTCGATCGTTCTTTAATGTCCTGAATAATAAACTTGAGTTAATTTCTAATTTCTTAATAAACTTATTCAAGTTAATTATTACTTTTATATCACTTATTATCATGTTATAAACATTATGTAATCATTTAAGTTAATAATGTTTGTTTTGTCGATATTTGGTTCTTAAGTCGAAAGTGGACTTCTTACAATTACATGTTGTTCGTGTGGTCAAAGGTTATTTGTATCCAGAATGAAATTCCTGATTTTGATATCATATATATAATATATTTCTAGCATATACATGTATTTATAATATCATATAATCATTTAGAGGTAATAAATGAAATGCACCGTTCATGGAGACGGTAAGCCGTACGTACGCATGAACGCTACTTTCATTTCTATATCATATTAATGGAATTAAAACTAAATGAGAGGTATGTATATTTTAATTAAAGTATTATATTCATAATTTATATGTAACATAAATTATATATATCCATTATAAATATGTAATTATAATAGTACATTATATTTGGGGATAAGAAATGAAACGCACCGTTCAGGGAGACGGTAAGTCGTACGTACGCATGAACGCTACTTTCATTTTTATCTCATACATTAATGGAAAGAATTAATAATGATATATCGGTATATTATAATTCCAGTATAAAAAAATATATAATAACTTTAAATCCATCCTTTATACGTCCCACATATGGCATTAACGAATCACATCACTTTGAGGGGGCGGTAGTCCGCACTTCCTAAAATGAAATTATCGTGTTTACCCACAATGGAAACCATAAAGGTAAACCACAAACGAAAAATAAAGAAGAATAAGGAAAACATAAACATAATATATATCATATATAAATATAGTGACATCTTAATGTCCTCCATTAAAGGTCTTTAAAAGAAGGTTGAACAATTATCATTTCGTGAGGCAGAAATTCGCCAACCACAGAAACAATGTGTTCTTTAACCATTAGATGTAGATGTGTGTAAGTGTAGCTAGAAATCTTCTTATAAAAACATCCTAGTATATTTAAGATACTGTAGTTGTTACAAAATAAATTAATGAAAATAGTTTAGGGGGTTGGAGAAGCAAAATAAAACAAAATAACACAAGTGAAGACATCAACTTAAAATCGGGTAACTCTCTTAGATTTGAGCTCAAGGGCTTACTTGGGAAGACTTCTGTCCAAAGTGAGGCTTCAAGGAGTAAGAGAGGTATGTGTAGAGACGAAATGGGCAGGGTTTGGCCGAGCCAAAGGCTTTGGAAGTGTGGGTAAGGTGGTAGAGGTGGGGGCCTTTTATAAGAGGAGAGGAGGGGCACTCTTGGAAAGTTACCATATGATACTTTATTTTCAAATGATTTTCGGATTTTAAAGGTCCCACATTGATTTATTTCGAGGATAAGGTGATAAGGTTTCGAAATCAACCCATACAATATGTTTGTGACAAGTGTATTTCTTAGATTTTACATTATCTTTTCATTTTATTTAAATCGTTAAATAATGAGGTAATCGTTGTATCACCATGATGTCATAAATAATTTAATTTATTTAATGTCTAAAAATTATAAAAAAAATATCATGATGTAGGAAATCTTTTTATCTTTATAATTAATATTTATATTCAAAAATGAGATTTGTATAACCCAATGTAAAAATTGTTTTAGTAAAACAACTCATGTTTGCGACATTTTTATTTTAACATTAAACAAAAAGGTATTAATGTCATTTTCCAACTAAAGTGGCTCCATGGGGTCCCCATGTTGACCCATGGATTGTCTTGGTCGGCTATAAAATATCCAATGATGTTAGGACATGTGTCAAGTTCATTTCATATTTATAAAACATTATGTTTACCTTAAACTACACTAATTACCTCTAATCGCAATTAAAACTTAATAAGTTACTATTCACCAAAAAAAAATTATCCCATTGAACCACATTTTACTTCATAATGAAAACCATGTATGTCAGATTTTGAAATTCAAAACACAGAGGTCCTAAAACTTCTTTTAAACGAAAAATTAGTATTTAAGTACCACTTAGTGGTTTCACTATTCCTCAAATATTGATGTTTTTCAGAAAAATACCAAAACATCACCCTAAGCTATATTTGAAATTCAGAATTCAAAAATGAAGTCCATTTTACATAATTTAAAACATATAAGTTTCATTAATTAATTTAATAATTAATTCCCACTGTCAGAGCAAATAGCGTGTTTTTATGAAACAATAAGTATCAAAATATTGACACTAGTTTAAGTCCGATTTCAAAGTGAAATTAATTCCAACGACCACTATTGGATTTAATGGTAAAAATATACTATAATTTCACTTTAAAACCAATTAAAAATATAATATAATAATATAAATAAGTTAGATTAAAAATTGGTTTTGAATTAAAATACAACATTTTACACTATTCATTAAAAAATGAACATTATCGGAAAAATACCAAAAATTTACACAAAGTAAATTCCGATGTCCCAATTCTAAAAAATAGTTATATTTTGTCCAATATAATTTATAAGAGTGATCAAAACTATATTTAATGACGGTTCTCCATCAAAAGGTGATAAGTGAACCTTTAGTAAAAATTAGGGTATAAATGACTAAAATTGAATTCATTCCATATTTTAAGCCTTTATCTTTTATTAGATAAAAGTAAAAACATTTAAAAAATATATATAATCATATTTTAGTTATTTCTATCCATTCCTGCCAATACAACGAGTGTGTGTTAACTACCATTTAAAATAATATTATTTTATTACTATTGTTCAACGTAAGATTTCAAAGAAACTCTTTGTTGCTTATTGGGTAAGCTATAAAGCATAGCGTTAACTTTAAATTAATATTAACATTTTATTCACAAATAGGGATAGATATAAAAATGTCATATTACATATTTACCTGGGGTGTTACATCCTTCCCTACTTTTGGGAATTGCGTCCTCGCAATTTTAAAATTGGGCTCGGAAACTTCATTGAATGTCCCACATCATAACAAGAGTCGGTAAAACAATCACTTAAAAATAAAGAAAGAGGAGTACAGAGGTCACCCGAGTTAACCCATACTAGGATTAAATGTAGGAAAACATGGACATGGAAGAAAAAACAAAGGGTCATGTTCTGATGTAGAGTGATAGCAAACATTTCTTGGATTAAGTTAACCATAAAAAATCGCAAACTTGTGATGGGTTAAATGGTATTGGATTCCCTAGTAGGAAAAGTTAATGGACAACATTTTTTTAGTTACTTTTTTTGAGGAATTTATTTTTGAGCTTAACTAAAACTTAAGGAAACATACTTACCTTTCATGTTGACTTTCAAATTTTACTAGATTTCTTACACGAACTCATATTTTCTCCTAAAGATGAGTATTTAGGATGACTTGTTTACATTAAGAGAGATATAATCAACTTATATAGAATCACCTAACCCAAAAAAGAGAACTATATACTTCCCATGTCTTTAGACTTTAACCAAAACCAAAACCAAAAAGGTTAGTACAAGATCAGATAATCCAGAAAAGGATAACCCTTTATAAAAAGAAAATCTATTCTTAATCTCCAAAATTTGTCCAACAAAACCCAAAGTTCAACGAGGACCATTTGATAAATTTTTTTCAAGTAAACCAAACTAAGATTGAAACCCAAATGTTTTAACGACATAGTCGCATAGTCTTCCAAGGTACAAAATAACTTTTATCTCCAAATAACATCAGCTGCACTTAAATTCTCATATTGAAAATTAATTAACCAAATCACATATCCTTGATGATAGGTTAATAATTTCCATAGATAACCCAAAATAAG
The DNA here is from genome assembly GCA_963277665.1 of Viscum album. Lineage (NCBI taxonomy): Eukaryota > Viridiplantae > Streptophyta > Magnoliopsida > Santalales > Viscaceae > Viscum > Viscum album. Next base: position 407,708,851 of record OY728153.1, on the reverse strand, counting down.
AATACTCTTGATTCCTAAAATAATCTAACTAAAAATAATTAGTCAAACTAACCAGGTACTTCATGTAGTCCAGTGGTAGGCGATAAATACTAGTGGCACTTTGGTCGTGGGTTCGATTCCCACAGCTTTGTCTGACGCGACGGGTTGTCAAACGGTCTATGTGTTTTCCTTTTTCCAAAACTATATAATTCTTAAAAAATTCCCCAAAACGAGATAAAATCTTCAAAAATAATCATAACATATTTTAACCTGAAGTTTATCTCATTCCTTTCACTTTCCATCATAACATATAGTAACCCATAATTACATCAAAAGTAAGAATCATATAAATTCAAATTGTTCTTTATAAATATGTCCACAAAAGAACAGATAACTATTCCTTGAATCAAATTTTCATATATCAAACATCAGGGTTACACATACTATAAAAAGTCTTCTAATGTAACCCCATATTCAAAAGAGACTTAATACTCTTAATAATTTCACCATAACTCTTGAAGCAATTATATGTTGACTTCTTACTCATTAAACATTCTTCATGATCTATTAACCATTCCTTTCCAACTTATTCTAAAATACTTCTTTCCTACAAACAAAATTATGAATCATATCCTAAGATTCCAAAATAGGAAAACAAATGTTATGAAATAATCCATACCTTTGACTAGTCATTTTTAGTTTCTTCATCCTCAATCGAAATAGAATTAGGTATTGGTAAATGAATATTTGTACGATCTTGGTGATACTATTCTTGAAACTTATTCATAGGACATGTGTTTGCATAATGACCATGCACACCACATTTAAAACATTCAATTGATCACTCAGAAATAACTTCTTTCCCTTTCCTTGAGTCAACTAGATGCTTCCTTTTTCCATGGTAGGTTCTTTCTTTATGACCTTCATTTACACATCTATGACATATTTTTATCCCCTTGAAACATTTTCATTGGTGTTTATTTCCACATCATTAACACATAGGTTTTTGAACACACTTACCTTTATGATTATTACCTGTAGTTCCATAGGGATTTGTTTCTCGCATACATGATTCCTTGTATAAATCACCAAGGTTTAGGTGGTCAATCATGACTCCAGATAGTTGGTTGAGGATAAACACAAGAGTTCTCATTGCATATCCCATATCATTCAGTTGCTCGCTCAGAAAACTATCACAGTTTCCTTCACATCCACTGTTACTTTGGTGCCTGCTAGATCCATCCATTTACTAAATCCAAAAACGTCAGTGTGAGAATATCAACAAAACCATCATGTACTAATGAGGAAGAAAAACACTAAGATATACTTACTCATTCACTTTATCTAAAACTAGGGCTCTTTCTGAAATCCTTACCATTATGGTAATTTTACTTATGTTTAGAGGATTCCCTAACCTCTTAAGTTATCTAAACCGACCTCTGATACCAACTATAAGGCTCCACCCTTAAACCTTACTTATTATTGAATTAAATGAATAATTCACATTGAGGATCTTTTCAGGATTAGTGTTTTAGAGAATTAGGTCATAACTATTACATCTCAAAAGATTACAATGTAGACACTTCTATTATGTTTCCATAAAATAAAAACCCTTTAAAAGAAACATTTCTAGTTCCATGTTTTAGATAGCAGGATTTTCCCTTGATCCCATCCTTGACCCTATTACACATTAAGTCCTGTGAAAAACATTTAAAAAAACATGGGGTGAGCATAAAAAGCTCAGAAGGTGATACACAAAGAATGAAAACTGTTAGTTTTTCAAAGCAACAAGTAAACCATGTATTCTTTATCAAAGTAATACCTTTCACCTTTAGGAAGTAGTAAAAACTCTTCACTGAATAAAATATCATTACATACCCTTTTTTAACCAAAATATTACCATAAAACCCATATAAAGAACACATAACATATAAAGGTATCTTGTGACATTAAAATAATTAAATGGAATAAACATACGGTTGACTTCCACACATACCTAATGGAATATCCATACGGACGACTTCCATACCCAATGCATTGGAGGTTATAATGTAACCACCCGTCCTGGTATTCACGGCACCACCCATCATATGGTTTATCACGTAACCACCCGTCAAATGTCCAAGTACTATTATAAAAATCATATACCATAAAACAAATATAATGGAAAGAAAACATTTCCACACTTTGATCACCATATATCACATAAATATATTGACATAACAAATCCATTATAAAAACCATTTTCAATACCAAATTACATAAATGATTATATGGTATTTCTTTCATTTTAAAAACATTTCGGCTTGTTGAGGAAGCCAAATACCAAATAATACTCGCGGTAGCGGAAAAGGTCGTTGTCACCGCGTACGTTAAAAGAAACTTTCCTTTTTGTCGTTTTGTAAAATGATTCGTAGAAAAAGATTCATTTTTTATAAAAGTAAAAGTGAAAGGGGTTTATACACCGTATAAAAGAATGTTGTGTATAAAACGAAATATGCCTCAATGAAAGGAGATTGAGACGAAGTCCCTTACCTTAGGTCCGACTTGACTCGATCGTTCTTTAATGTCCTGAATAATAAACATGAGTTAATTTCTACTTGATTAATAACCTTATAAAATTTAATTATTACTTTTATATCACTTATTATCATGTTATAAACATTATGTAATCATTTAAGTTAATAATGTTTGTTTTGTCGATATTTGGTTCTAAAGTCGAAAATGCAATTATTACAATTAAATGTTGTTCGTGTGGTCAAAGGTTCTTTATATCCAGAATGAAATTCCTGATTTTGATATCATATATATCTTGAATATACATGTATTTATAATATCACATAATAATTTAGAGTTAAGAAATGAAATGCACCGTTCATGGAGGTGTTAAGTCGTACGTACGCATGAACGCTACTTTCATTTCTATGTCATATTAATGGAATTAAAACTAAATGAGAGGTATGTATATTTTAATTCCAGAATTATATTCATCATTTATATGTAACATATATTATATATATCCATTATAAATATGTACTTATAATAGTACATTACATTTGGGGATAAGAAATGAAGTGCACCGTTCATGGAGACGGTAAGCCGTACGTACGCATGAACGCTACTTTTATTTCTATCTTATACATTAATGGAAAGAAATAATAATGATATATAGGTATACTACAATTCCAGTATAAAATCATATATAATAACTTTAAATCCATCCTTTATACATCCCACATATGGCATTAACGAATCACCTCACTTTGAGGGGGAGGTAGTCCGCACTTCCTAAAATGAAATTATCGTGTTACCAACAATTGAAACCATAAAGTTAAACTACAAATGAAAAATAAAGATTCATAAGGAAAGCATAAACATAATATATATCATATATAAATATAGTGACATCTTAATGGCCACCATTAAAGGTGTTTAAAAGAAGATTGAACAATCATCGTTTCGTGAGGCAGAAATTCGCCATCCACAGAAACAGTTTGTTCTTTAACCATTAGATGTAGATGTGTGTAAGTGTATCTCGAAATATTCTTATAAAAATATACTAGTATATTGAAGATATTGGATTTGTTACAAAAAAATCAATAAAAAGAGTTTAGGGGCTTGGAGAAGAAAAATAAAACAAAAGAACACAAGTGAAGACATCACCTTAAAATCGGGTAACTCTCTTAGATTTGAGCTCAAAGGCTTCCTTGGGAAGACTTTTTCCCAAAGTGAGGCTTCAAGGAGTAATAGAGGGATATTTAGAGACAAAATGGGTAGGGTTAGGCTAATCCAAAGGCTTTGGAAGTGTGGGTAAGGTGGTAGAGGTGGGTGACTTTTATAAGAGGAGAGGAGGGGAACTCTTGGAAAGTTACAAAATGTTACTTTATTTTCAAATGATTTTCAGATTATAAAGGTCCCACATTGATTTATTTCGAGGATAAGGTGATAAGGTTTCGAAATCCACTCATCCAATAGGTTTGTGACAAGTTTAGGTCTTATATTTTACATTATCTTTTCATTTTATTTAAATCGTTAAATAATGAGGTAATCGTTGCATCACCATGATGTCATCAATAATTTAATTTATTTAATGTCTAAAAATTTAAAAAAAATATCATGATGTAGGAAATATTTTTAGCTTTCTAATTAATATTTATAGTCAAAAATATAATTTTTATAACCCCATGTAAAAATTGTTTTAGTAAAACCACTCATGTTTGTGACATTTTTATTTTAACATTAAATAAAAAGGTATTAATGTCATTTTCCAACTAAAGTGGCTCCATGGGGTCCCCAATTTGACCCATGGATTTTCTTGGTCGGCCATGACACATCCAATGAGGTTATGACATGTTTCAAGTTCATTTCATATTATTAAAACATTATTTTTACCTTAAACTACACTAATTACCTCTAATCGCATTAAAACTTAATAAGTTACTATTCACCAAAAAAAATTTTTTAATCCCATTGAACCACATTTTACTTCTTAATGAAAACCATGTATGTCGGATTTTTGAAATTCAAAACACAGAGGTGGTAAATTTTCATTTAAACGAAAAATCAGTTTTTTAAGTACCACTTAGTGGTTTCATTATTCATAAAAAATTGAAGTTTTTCAGAAAAATACCAAAACTTCACCCTAAGCTATATTTGATATTCTGAATTCAACAATGAAATCCATTTTAGAAAATTTAAAACATATAAGTTGCATTAATTAATTTAATAATTAATTCCCGCGGTCAGAGCAAATAGCGTGTTTTTATGAAACAATAAGTATCAAAAGATTGACACTAGTTTAAGTCTGATTTCAAAGTGAAATTAATTCCAACGAACACTATTGGATTTAATGGTAAAAATACATTTTAATTTCACTTTAAAACCAATTAAAAAGATAATATAATCATATAAATAAATTAGATAAAAGTGGTTTTGAATTAAAATACAACATTTTACACTATTCATTAAAAAATGAACTTTATCGGAAAAATAGAAAAACATTACACAAAGTAAATTTTGATGTCCCGATTCTAAAAAAGAGTTATATTTGGTCCAATAGAATGTATAAGAGTGATCAAAACTATATTTTATGACGGTTTTCCATCAAAAGGTGATAAGTGAACCTTTAGTGAAAATTACGGTATAAATGCCTAAAATTGAATTCTTTCCGTATTTTAAGCCTTTATCTTTTATTAGATAAAAGTAAAAACATTTAAAAAACATATATAATCATATTTTAGTTATTTATATCCATTCCCGCCAATACAACCTCTATGTGTTAACTACCATTTAAAATAATATTATTTTATTACTAGTGTGCAACGTAAGATTTCAATGTAACTCTTTGTTGCGTATTGGGTAAGCCATCAAGCATAGTGTTCCCTTTAAATTAATATTAACATTTTATTCACAAATAGGGATAAATATAAAAATGTCATATTCCTTATTTACCTGGGGTGTTACATAATTTCCCTACTAAATTTGACTTCTGGCTTATTCTTGAGTTATCTATTGTAATGAAATGGAAAAAATTATTTATATGTGTTGTTATATAGTATGTATTTATTGTGAGCCAAAACTATTAAATATTCCATTTTGTGGCTAATATATGGGTTTTTACTTGGAACACCATGGAAGGGATCATTAGGGTTTTAAAATTTAAATGAATTATAAATGGTATGATTTTAACCTCTGTGATACATGGATTCTTATATGGTATTCCTTTGACGGGGAAACCTATTGATTGTACAAATAATATTCCATGTATGGAACTATGGATCCTAATATGGAGTTTCAAGTATCTGATTAGAGGGAATTTCCTTATATTATATAATGAGAGGCACTCAGATTCCCTACCTATATTATCAATTATAGGATTAGAGAGAAATTATATTTTAACATGGATTGATCAATATATTGGATTCACTGTGGAATTAAATGTTTTGGTTTTTAGGGTGATTGGTTTATAATACACGTAGAGAGATAATTATAATCCATTATTAGAAGACCATATAAGTGATAATGATGCGAATGAATGAATTAAATAAATTGTTTTCGATGTCAAAGAACCCTATTATATTTGGTCAATGTATCTCATGTGTGAAGGATATTTATTTCACTCTCTATTAAATTCTAAATTCCATGGATTTACTCACCTATTATATGAGTACAATCATTACCAGAAACCTTGTCATTGAGCCTATGTCATGAGCCTATAATATGATTAAATATGAGATTTTAAATTTTAAATGGTATTATATCATTGGTTGATGTGTTTAGAATCGAGAGTGTTCCCCATTAGGAACCTAGACTGGCATGGATTATATGTATTTAATAATTAAATTTGTCATTATTACCCACCGATTGTTAATTTATATATTCATAGAATGGATGGGATTAGGTACCATTGTTGGTGACCTATATAGTATATCTCACACCATGTTCCAGACACTATTTAGTACTTAGATGGGAATTATGGTTGCAGGTATCAATAATGGAATTTACCCAAAAATTGATGCATTTTTATATGTAATATAATGATGAAAATTATAATTGGTTTGATTTATGCTCATGAGGATATTTGGGAAAAATTCTTATCTGTCGATCACTATTTATTAAAATCTTCAAATGAATGATTTGTTTGTCCCCAATATCTCCCATTTTTATGACATGATGAAAAGTTCACTTTTGTTATATGTAATTGGTTATGGTTTTTTAATTTAATAAATTAAAATTTCATATTTTCATTTGGTTCTTTTATTTCCATTATTTTTTATCCATGGTGTATCACTCTATTCCTAAGGGTGAAGTCTTATCCCATTACATTTGTAAAACCTCATTGCATGATAGAATCATCTATCTTATAGAGATTTGTACTTGAGGGCAGGTGGAAGTCTAATTTGATTACACATTAGTGAATCAAAATTGTGATTTTACATTCAACATCACCAAATATTATTGAAAATTATCATCTCTAATGTAAAGGATTTTTCTATGAATGATTCATTTATAAATTATGTCCTTGAGTATTTTAATGTCTTATCCCACTATATTTAAAGTATATCACATTTACTACTTCCTTATTACCTTGTTACTCATGAGAATTGGGACTATTTTCTACACATTTAAATCATATAAGAAACTAATTTAATTAGGCCCTTTTCTGTTTCATCGAAAAATTATTTAATATAGGGATATCCAGTCATCATTTATTTATGTTCCAGGTTTCTCATTCCACATAGTCTTAAATGAACCTCATTGTTCTCTAGTTTTCCATTAAAAATGAATTATTTTATAAAATCATTAATATTCATGATATCCATGTTAAAAAATTATCTTATTATAATAATAATTGATAGACCAATTATCCACAAATGATTAGATTCATATGATAAAACAAATAATCCACATTACTTTTTCAATAGTATTAATAATCCCCAATATATGTATCTTATATTGTGAAATATTCCTCATAATCAGACACCATTTTTTTCTTCTACTTTTTTAAAATTTACTAATTTTCTTTACATAATGTCATATTACTCCAATGGAAAATATATTTCCATCAAAAGTACATTAAAATTATTCTACACCATGTATTCATTTTACATTACAATCATAGTTTTTTTATTGAGGGAAAACCATTGGTTGATGTCTACTATTCAATAATATATATACATGGAATAATTTTCATTCTTCATAAACCCAAATTCCATAAAATATTCTATATGTTCATAATTAATTAGTCTAACCACATAATGATGCATATTTTCCTCATAATTTTATCTATACATGTTTGTCCATGTTGAGGGTATGTTGTGTTTTCCATACAGGATGGGTTATTTTTAATAATATGAGCTAATTTCTATATGATAATAAGGATTTGGTTATCAATAACCTTTATTACAGAAACTTTTCTATCCAAACAATAAAATCATTGTCCCCGATTGGTTTACTAGTTCTTGATTTGTCTATTAATTTCAATTATCTTTCAAATTTCAACGATTAGTTAGCAATAATTTTAACTATTAATATATGAGACAATAGCTATATATCATGTTTCTAAAAAATTATTTCATATGAATATAATAACTATAAAATTACATTCTACAATAATAACTATAATTTTCAAATGGTAGAATATATGTTCACTTCATATGTTATTCTAAATATAGTTTATTAGGTTTTTATGAAACCATTCTCAAATTCAAACTATATAAACCAAAAATATATTAACCTAAGTTTTGTAGGTTATATATTAAATGGTATTGAGTTTACAATAGTTTAAATTCCCTATATTAATCTTCATTAGTCCGTATGATTCAAAATATATAAATATAATATTGCATAATACTTATTTACATCATTTTTGTACAAATAAATGTTACATATAACAATCATGTGAGTCTATCATACTTATCTTTCCACATAATTTCTTGGGGAATTTGGATGAAGAATTAAGGTTTTATATTAATTTTATAGAAAGGTATAAATTATAATGGATAATATTATCTAATATAAAAAGTTATAATATAAAAAATTGATGCCACATAACTAAATTTTTGAATACGAAGGAATTAAATGGTCAAATTATAAAATTTAAATGGAAAAGTGAGGAATGAATAATTTCAAACATCATAAACATTCAATCGATTCATTATGCCACATATCATATATAATGCTTAAGGACTCTCCATTTACCCTAACATAGTTGTCTAATGAGACCTCCCATTGCGCTAAGGTTATACATAAATACGGTCCCCACCTGTCAGAAAAAATTCAAATGCATTCCATCACATATGAAATGATTACAAGGAATAATTTTCCAGAAATTTATAATTTAATTACATATAATAAATTATTAAATAGGTTTATCATAAAATATTATACTATATAGAATGTAAATTTGTATGAGATGATGATATTTTTCCCAATAAATGAATTTATATGTATAATTAATAGGATTCATTTATCATTAATAATGAATAACTAGATATTCTTAGTTTTCAAATATGTTTAGACATCAAATGACCAATAAAAAATTATATTAATTGGGTTCCTTCAAGGATTAAGATAATCAATATACCATGGTAGATTAATGAATGTGTTTTAACACATATGGAAAAAATTAAATGATTAATAAATCATTCATTATGGATTTTAAAGGGATTGAAATTAGTCCTAAAAATATTACATTGGAGAGTAAAATGAGGTGTTCTGTAAGGAGCACTATTAATGCACCGGAGTTGAGATTAGTGTAATACCCAAAAAGGGTTTTTTGGGGTATTAAATACTATGTGAATGTATTACAATCTTACATCCAAACTTATATATATTTAAATGGATTTCATTTCACAGAAAACGGCACACACATTTCATTGTGAAAATTTTAGGATGCATTTATAGTTAAAGCATTGTTCGACCATTATCACATCATATGAATGTATTATAATTAATGAGAATACTGATATGTCATTGAAAAATAAAAAGTAATTAATAACAATGATTTATTATAAAATATTTCAACTAAATGAAATATACTATATAAGGATCCAAAAATAAGGGAGAAGAAGAGTTTAAGAACGGTTACCTTAAAAAGAATCTTTTTAAAGATTGTCATTATAACCACTGTACCTTGGAATCCCTTTGGAGTGGACCTTGAGAGACAAATTGAGTGGAATTCTAGGCTTATTGTATTTCTATTAAAAATTATTGATGATAGGTGGGTATTTATATTATGATAGGAATGAATATTTATTAATTTCTATGTATTTTCCTTGTAAATATAGGTTATAGAAAATGAAAAATCATTATACTATTCTTGGGTTTTGTTTAAATGTTTGACATTAATGTTATGTATTTGACATATTTTTTTTTAAAAATCAATATTATAATTTAATTTTAATTTTTTTAATTGTATATAAATGAAAAAAAATTAATTTTCGAATCCATGATTTTTTTTAGTATATATAAAGTTATATATAGATTTAGAAAAAAAATTACTCATTAAAATATATTATATTATTAATATTATTTTATTCTTGATAATCAGTCTTATTAATCGATTATTTCAACATAATAAATATTTCCTAATACATATAAAATATTCTTAATGAGTTTTTCATATCAGAGAAAAATTTTAACTACTATGAAAATTAATAAAAAAATAAATTGTTGATTATTTTGAATTAATGGATTCAAATTTAATTTATATTTTTTGAAATTAATTTTCATTATATAAGAATATTAATTTTTAATAAAACACATTATGTATTTCAAATTAATTGTTTTGAACCATAAATTTAGAAACCTATTTATATTTTAATGATTAAAATAATATAAATGTCAAATGTGTTTAATTTACTATTAATTATTGATATAAATTTATCTAATTTTTTATTATTTATATACCATATTGTTTTATTAACATTACTAGAATCTTTAACGAATAATTTTTACATAACTACAATAAAAGAAAGGTTTGGAATTATTATTTTCCAATGGTCAAAAACTAATGATCATATTACATCAAATATACAATAACATTATATTTTATGATATAAAATTATTTCATTGGTAGATTGTTTTCCATGAAACACTATCATTAAACAAACGGTAATATATTGTTGATTTATAATAATTTAATGTTAAAAATAATACATAAATTATATATTTTTGTGTTTAAATAGGACCCAATAATTTTGAATTTTTTTACATATGTAAAAAATAGGTTATTTTTTTCAATTATTTAGAAATTATAATAAAATAATTTAAAGGAAAAAAATATATTTTTATCTAAATGTTTTATTAATATCCTAATGTTTGTTTTTGTAAGAAAATAAATGAATCAAAAAATATATTTTACTAAATATAATGTTATTAAATTGAATAAAATAATTTAACATTCACCTAATAGGTTTTACATTGAATGTATTGAATATAAACTCAGTTATATGCATAAAATTTTAATTTTCTAAATACTGTTTTTGATGTCTTTTTTGAACATAATTTAAAATGAATTTATTATATGAATAGAAATTAAATCATATAAAATCTATTTTTCTTAATCCAAAGTTCAAAATATTTAAAAACATTCAACTTAGTTTTTTATAATGATGAATAACAAAATTAGTAAAAAATTATTTCCTGGTTAAATGATAAAATGGGATTACAATTGGGTTAAGGTATGAGATATGTATAAAAATGTGATTTAAGTTTCACTAGATATGATTTTAAAATTTTATTTAGAAAATATATCCCCATATATTAAATTTATTTTCCACATAGTTATACAACTAAAATAAAGTTTCATATTATAATTTAAAACATAATTGTTACTCCATGTGTCTCTCTCTTCTCACTTATAAAGAGAAACCTCTAATCATACCTTATGAGCAGTATTTTAACCCTATTAATGGAAAATAATTATCGAATAACCATCATATCTTACTTACCTTCATTCATGAATTTATTTTCATAACCTTGTACCATCCCAAGAAAAATAAAGGTTTAAAATGAAGGAGGTCTCTCAGTGAATAGGTAATAATCTAACCCTGATTATTCAATGTGTATTTCATGTTATATATGCAGTAAATATTTTTTATAATCCATAAAATAATTAATATATTATCATAAATTTATTTATTTTTTATTCTTGTTATGCTATAACAATTTTCCCTCCATTCCATAAAATACAAAATGACGTTATTTCTCATTGATTAGTTTGTCGTACCGCCTCTGCATGGTGATGCGATTCATTTTCCATAACAAATTATACCATATATTTGTAATAATATAATTAATTTTTATTTCTTTTAATAATAACATAATTATTTTTTCTTAATTATAACATATTTCATACCTTCTTACATTCACTTCTGTTGAAAAATGATTACATCACACATACGTACATGTGGGATAACACCTCTACGAAGTGTTTTCATTTTTTTTAATTTCTTCATACCGTAGATGTTAATAAGGAAAGATTAAATGAAGAGAAATTTTCTATTTGTGACATAATAATAATAATAATATAATAGTGAATTAATAATTTTCATTCATTCATTATATCCATTGAAAGGTTGAAATATCTTTCGTGTATACACTACTAAAAAACCACCATTAGCGACCGCCAATGGCGGTCGCTATAGTGAATTTTTTTTTAAAAAAAAATTCCACTGAAATAAATACATAAATATATAAATATATATATATATATATATATATATATTAAAAAAAATATTCACATATATACTATTAAAAACAATATTTTAAATATATATATATATATATAATATATTTTAAATGTTTTAATATATATAATATTAAATATATGTATAATATCGAATCATTGTGCTATAATAATTTAAAACCCCCGATTTAAGAAATGCTATCATTTCAGGTTTTTCGGAGCACGTTTGCTCCAAATTCGACCGCCGCACGCCGTTTTGGTGTTTTATGACTCTGGAAACGCGTTTCCGGCCGCCGCGGTCAAACGGCACCTCCGATTGACGTGCCGTCTCTCCGACCATTTCACAATTCACGCAACGGATGTTGTCGTGCGGTTTCATGGCATTCGGAGGTCGTTCGGGTGGTTTTGACCCCCCAACGCGCCATTTCAGCGCGCACCAAGCTGCTGAGAACGACGCATTCGGTCATGCCGCACGCACCGCACGTCCGATGGACGTGCCGCCTCCTCCTGCATCTCAGGAATAATATTCCTATCATTATCGTGTGGTTTCATGTTTTTCGGAGCACGTTTTCTCCGAATTCGACCGCTGCACGTCGTTTTGGTGTTTTATGACTCCGGAAAAGCGTTTTCGGCCGCCGCAGTCAAACGGCACCTCCAATTGATGTTCCGTCTGTCTGAAGCTTTCAAAATTCACCCAACGGATGTTGTCGTGCGGTTTCGTGGCATTCGGAGGTCGTTCGTGTGGTTTTGACCCCCCAACACGCCATTTCAGTGCGCGCCGAGCTGCTGAAAACGACGCATTCAGTCGCGTCGCACGCACCGCACGTCCTATGTACGTTCCGCCTCCTCCTTCATCTCAGGAATAATATTTCTATCGTTCTCTTGCGGTTTCAGGTCATTCGAAGCACGTTTTCTCCGAATTCGACAGTCGCATGCCGTTTTGGTGTTTTATGACTCCAGAAACGTGTTTCCGGCCGCCGCGGTCAAACGACACCTCCGATTGACATGCCGTCTATTAAACCATTTCACAATTCACGCAACGGATGTTGTCGTACGGTTTCGTGGAATTCAGAGGTCGTTCGGGTGGTTTTGACCCCCCAACGCCCCATTTCAGTGCGCGCTGAGCTACTGAAAATGACGCATTCGGTCGTGCCGCGTGCACCGCACGTTACGATGGATGTGCCACCTCCTCCTGCATCTCAGGAATAATATTCATATCGTTTTCATGCGGTTTCAGGTTTTTCGGAGCACGTTTACTCTGAATTGGACCGCCGCACACCGTTTCGGTGTTTTATGGCTCCAGAAACGCGTTTCCGGCCGCCGCGGTCAAACGGCACCTCTGATTGACGTGTCGTCTGCCCAACCATTTCACAATTCACGCAACGGATGTTGTCGTGTGGTTTTGTGGAATTCGTAGGTCGTTCGGGTGGTTTTGACCCCCCCAACCCGCCATTTCAGCGCGCGCCGAGCTGCTAAAAACGACACATCTGGTCGTGCCGCGCGCACTGCACGTCCGATGGACGTGTCGCCTCCTCCTGCATCTCAGGAATAATATTTCAATCGTTATCGTGCGGTTTCAGGTCGTTCTGAGCACGTTTGCTCTGAATCCGACCACCGCACGCCGTTTTGGTGTTTTGTGACTCTGGAAACGCGTTTCCGGCCGCCAAGGTCAAACGACACCTCCGATTGACGTTCCGTCTGTCCGACCATTTCACAATTCACGCAACGGATGTTTTCGTTCGGTTTCGTGGCATTCAGAGGTCGTTCGGGTGGTTTTGACCCCCCAACGCACCATTTCAGCACGCGCTGAGCTGCTGAAAACGACGCATTCGGTCGTGCTACGCGCACCGCATGTCTGATGGACATGCCGCCTCTTCCTGCATCTCAGGAATAATATTCCTATCGTTCTCGAGCGGTTTCAGGTTTTTCGGAGCATGTTTGCTCTGAATTGGACCGCCGCACGCCTTTTTGGTGTTTTATGGCTCCAGAAACGCATTTCCGACCACCGCGGTCAAACGGAACCTCCGATTGACATGTCATCTGCCCTTCCATTTAACAATTCACGCAACGGATGTTGTCGTGTGGTTTAGTGGCATTCAGAGGTCGTTCGGGTGGTTTTGACCCCCCAACGCGCCATTTCAGCGTGCGCAGAGCTGCTGAAAACGATGCATTCAGTCGTGCCGCGCGCACCGCACGTCCGATTGACGTGCCACCTCCTTCTGCATATCAGGAATAATATTCCTATCGTTCTCGTGCGGTTTCAGGTCGTTTGGAGCATGTTTTCTCCGCATTCGACCGCCGCACACCGTTTTGGTGTTTTATGACTCCGGAAACATGTTTCCGGCCGCCACGGTCAAACGACACCTCCGATTGACGTGCCGTCTGTCCGACCATTTCACAATTCATGCAACGGATGTTTTCATGCGGTTTCGTGGCATTCAAAGGTCGTTCAGGTGGTTTTGACCCCCCAACGCGCCATTTCAGGGCGCGTTGAGCTGCTGAAAACGACGCATTCGGTTGTGCCGCGTTCACCACACATCTGATGGATGTGCCGCCTCCTCCTGCATCTCAAGAATAATATTCCTATCGTTCTCTTGCGGTTTCAGGTTTTTCGGAGCACGTTTGCTCTGAATTGGACCGCCACACGCCGTTTTGGTGTTTTATGGCTCCGGAAACGCGTTTCCGGCCGCCGCGGTCAAACGACACCTCCTATTGACGTGCCGTCTTCTCGTCCATTTCACAATTCATGCAACGGATGTTGTCGTGTGGTTTCGTGGCATTCAGAGGCCGTTCGGGTGGTTTTGACCCCCCAACGCGCCATTTCAGCGCGCACCGAGCTGCTGAAAACGACGCATTCAGTCGTGCCGCACGCACCGCACGTACGATGGACATTCCGCCTCCTCCTGCATCTCAGGAAAAATATTACTATCGTTATTTTGTGGTTTCATGTCGTTCGGAGTATGTTTGCTCCGAATTCGACCGTCGCATGCCGTTTTGGTGTTTTATGACGTCAGAAACGCGTTTCCGGCCGCCGCGGTCAAACGACACCACTGAATGACGTGTCGTCTACCCGACCATTTCACAATTCACGCAACGGATGTTGTCATGCGGTTACATGGAATTCCGAGGTCTTTCGGGTGGTTTTGACCCCCCAACGTGCCATTTCAGCGCGTGTCGAGCTGCTGAAAACGACGCATTCGGTCGTGCCGCGTGCACCGCATGTCCGATGGACGTGCTGCCTCCTCCTGCATCTCAGGAATAATATTTCTATCATTCTTGTGCGGTTTTAGGTCGTTCGGAGCACGTTTGTTCCAAATTGGACCACCGCACGCTGTTTTGGTGTTTTCTGGTGCCTGAAACGCGTTTCCGGCCTCCGCGGTCAAACGGAACCTCTGAATGACGTGCCGTCTGGACGACCATTTCAGAATTCACGCACCGGCTGTTTTCGTCCGGTTTCGTGGCATTCAGACGTCGTTCAGGTGGTTTTGACCACCCAACGCGGCATTTCAGCGCGCACCGCGCTGCTGAAAACGACACATTCGGTGGTGCCACGCGCACCGCACATCTGATTGACGTGCTGCCTCCTCCTACATCTCAGGAATAATTTTTCTATCGTTCTCGTGCGATTTCAAGTCGTTCGGAGCACGTTCGCTCCGAATTGGACTGCCGCACGCCGTTTTGGTGTTTTATGACGCTGGAAACGCGTATCCGGCCGTCGCGGTCAAACGGAACTTCCAAATGACGTGCCGTCTAACCAACCATTTCACAATTCACGCACCGGCTGTTGTTGTACGGTTTCGTGGCATTCAGAGGTAGTTTGGGTGGTTTTGACCACCCAACGCGGCATTTCAGCACGCGCTGCGCTGCTGAAAACGACACATTCGGTGGTGCCGTGCACACCGCACATCCGATGGACGTGAAGTCTCCTCCGGTATCTCAGGAATAATATTTCTATCAGTCTCATGCTGTTTCAGGTCATTCGGAGCATGTTTGCTCCAAATTGGACAGTCGCACGACGTTTTGGTGTTCTATGGCGCCGGAAACGCGTTTTTGGCCACCGCGGTCAAACGGCACCTCCGATTGACGTGCCGTCTGCCCAACCATTTCACAACTCACGCAACGGATGTTTTCATGTGGTTTCGTGACATTCGGAAGTCATTCGGGTGATTTTGACCCCCCCCCAACGCTCCATTTCAGCGCGCACCGAGCTGCTGAAAACGACACATTCGGACGTGCTGCGCACACCACACGTCTGATGGAAGTTCTTCCTCCCCTTTCATCTCAGGAATAATATTTTTATCGTTCTCGTGCGGTTTCAGGTCGTTCGGAGCACGTTTGCTCCGAATTGGACCGCCACACGCCGTTTTGGTGTTTTATGGCGCTGGAAACGCGTTTCCGGCCTCCAAGGTCAAACGAAACCTTTGAATGACGTGTCGTCTAGCCTACCATTTTAGAATTTACGCGCCAGATGTTGTCGTACGGTTTCGTGGCATTCGAACGTCGTTCGGGTGGTTTTGACCACCCAACGCGGCATTTCAGCGCGCGCCGCGCTGCTGAAAACGACACATTCGGTCGTGCCATGCGCACTGCACTCCCGATGGACGTTCCGCCTACTCCTGCATCTCCGGAATATTATTTCTATCGTTCTTGTGCGGTTTCAGGTTGTTCGGAGCACGTTTGCTTCGAATTGGACTGCCGCACGCCGTTTTGGTGTTTTATGGCGCCAGAAACGCGTATCCGGCCGCCGCGGTCAAAAGGAACCTCCGAATGACATTCTGTCTGGCCGACCATTTCAAAATTCATGCACCGGCTGTTGTCGTACGGTTTAGTGGCATTCGGAGGTCGTTCGGGTGGTTTTGACCACCCAACGCGGCATTTCAGCGCGCGCCGCACTGCCGAAAACGACACATTCGGTCGTGCCGTGCGCACAGCACGCCCGATGGATGTGACGAATCCTCCTGTATCTCAGGAATAATATTTCTATCATTCTCGTGCGGTTTCAGGTCGTTCGGAGCACGTTTGCTCCGAATTGGACCGCCGCACGCCGTTTTGGTGTTTGGTGGCGCCGGAAACGCGTTTCCGGCCACCGCGGTCAAACGGAAAATCCAAATGATGTGCCGTATGGCCGACCATTTCAAAATTCACGCACCGGCTGTTGTTGTACAGTTTCGTGGAATTCGGAGGTCGTTCGTGTGGTTTTGACCACCCAACGCGGCATTTCAGCGCGCGCCGCGCTGCTGAAAATGACACATTCGGTCGTGCCGCGCGCACCGCACATCCGATGGATGTTCCGCCTCCTCCTGCATGTCAGGAATAATATTTCTATCGTTCTAGTGTGGTTTGAGGTCGTTCGGAGCACGTTCGCTCCGAATTGGACCGCCGCACGCCGTTTTGGTGTTTTATGGCGCCGGAAACGCGTTTCCTGCCGCCGCGGTCAAACGGAACCTCCAAATGACGTTCCGTCTGGCCGACCATTTCAGAATTCACGCACCAACTGTTTTCGTACGGTTTTGTGGCATTCGGAGGTCGTTCGGGTGGTTTTGACCACCCAACGCGGCATTTCAGCGCGCGCCGCGCTGCTGAAAACGACACATTCGGTTGTGCCGCATGCACCGCATGTCCGATGGACGTTCCGCCTCCTCTTGCATCTCAGGAATAATATTTCTATCGTTCTTGTGCGGTTTCAGGTCGTTCGGAGAACGTTTTCTCCAAATTGGACCGCCGCACGCCGTTTTGGTGTTTTATGGCGCCAGAAACGCGTTTCCAGACACCGCGGTCAAACAGCACCTCCGAATGATGTGCCGTCTGGCCGACCATTTCACAATTCACGCACCGGATGTTTTCGTATGGTTTCGCGGCATTCGGAGGTCGTTCGTGTGGTGTGGGGGTGCGGGGAGCTGTTCGGGGGTGCGGGGGGGGGGGGGTCGGGGGGGTGTACGGGGGTGCGGGGGGCTGTACGGGTGTGCGGGGGGGGGGGGGGGGGGGGGGGCTGTCCGGGGGTTTGGGGGACTGTATGGGGGGTGCCGGGGGGGTTGTACGGGGGGCGAGGGGGGGGGGGGTGTACGAGGGTGCGGGGGGCTGTACGGGGGTGCGGGGGGGGGGGGGGGGGGGGGGGCTGTCCGGGGGTGCGGGGGGCTGTACGGGGGTGCGGGGGGCTGTAAGGGGGTGCGGGGGGGGGGGGGGGGGGGCTGTCCGGGGGTGCAGGGGCTGTACGGGGGTGCCGGGGGGGCTGTACGGGGGTGCGGGGGGCTGTACGGGGGTGCGGGGTGCTGTACGGGGGTGCGGGGGGTGGGGGGCTGTATGGGGGGGGGGGGGGGGTTGTACGGTTGT
This sequence comes from Viscum album, assembly GCA_963277665.1. Lineage (NCBI taxonomy): Eukaryota > Viridiplantae > Streptophyta > Magnoliopsida > Santalales > Viscaceae > Viscum > Viscum album. The sequence goes on along the minus strand of OY728153.1, from coordinate 407,690,352 downwards.
GCGGGGGGCTGTTCGGGGGTGCGGGGGGGCTATACGGGGGTGCGGGGGTTAGATTTTTTAAATGCACGCCTTAGATAATATTAGCTATAATATAATAAACAAGAAAAGAAAGAAATTATAAGTACACAACCTTCTAATTTAAATTAAATGAATAAATACAGTACATCAATGTCAACCCCATCAGTAATAACAAAAAACATATCTCGTGAATATATGATGCGTCACACGTTGTCATCACTGCTACCGCCTTCTGGTGGGCCAGGGGCCTACAAAAAATAAACATTATAAATATTTTAATAACAAAAATATTTTAAATTAAATAAATAAATACATTATATACCTACGTCGTATGATCCCCTGCACCATCAACTCGACGCACATATTCCCGCAGTGCTCTAACCTCAGCTGTCAATTGCGCATTTGCCTCCTCGGAAGCGCGCATCCATGCCTCAAAATCTGACATCTGCTGTGTCATATGAGCAACAGAAGGACCGACAACCGCATCGCGTGACAGTATAGAATGAGGAATCCCTGCTCCATAGGTCAAACTATAGCCATGCCCGTCCCGACCGATAATGCAATGAAAGATCTCATCCTGTCGCATGGGAAGCTGTCGCTGGTCCTCTGGAAAATGTTCTAACTCAGCTTCAAATTGAGCCTGTGAAATATTTAAATATATATAAATATATAAATGTTAATATATAGATTAATGTAATTATTGGTAAGTACAGACACTTACTATCAATGCTGCATCCTTTGGATCATTGCGACCACGAGTCCTCATCCACACCGACATTTTATCAGTTGCTGCACCTTGCTCTCGCAACTTTATATTAAAAGAATATAAATAGAAAACCATATTAATTAATAAATTAAAAAATGAATAATATATAACTCATGTCGGATCTGATACACGTGACGAGTCCTGAGCCTGTGAGGTGGTCCCTGCAATGCTCGATTCTTAGAATGGCGTGTTGACACCTCATACATTCAATTCATTCAAATTTTAAACAAATCACATATTCTTGAAAATATATATACACCAAAATAATTAATATACAAACCGCAAGACCCTCAGTAGACCAATATGCAACCAATTCACGCCACTGAGCCGGGAGGACACCTCTCGGGACTTTTTCCAAAATGTCTAGGGCACCCACATTTGGTACCCAGTGGTCCCTCTTCACTTTGCCTTTATAATCGTTCCACATCTTACGGCATTTGCTCATACACACGGGCCGAAACTCCTCAGGAAATACTTTCAAATTTTGTTATAAAGAAAATAATCAAACATATTAGTATTCTTTATACATAGAAAATAAAGTAAAATGATTTTCTTACCTGAACCTCCCTCCATAGACGATTTAATGTGTCCTGAGGGATAGAAGTCCAGTCACGCGTGGTCAATGGAAATCGATGTGGGTCACATATGATATGACCCAGCTGACGAATAAATGCCGGGTCATTCGGTCCCACAGGATGAAAAACCTCATCAAATGAAACATCTATCGTCGTGTCGGAATTCCATGATAATATGCCACGACCAGGGCCTCTCCTGCGAGAGGAAGAAGCAGCCGAGTCTGATCCTATTGAAAACAATTTTATATATAAATTGACAAATGTTATCTATATATATATATGTATGTCAATTACATAAAAAATATAGAAAATGACATTCAAACATACCTTGACCCTGAGACGTAGATGCCTCAGATGGATGATGTGGATCTTCTGCCTCTTCCCCTGACATGTCTGCAGTCATAGAAAACATCAGTAATGAGTCCAAAGTGTTTAAAAGATAAATTGGATTGCTCTTAAAAAATCAAACTTGTACAACTGTTAATCAAACAAAAAATGGATTGAATAATTAGTTGTGAATGAATTTTAAAAAATCAGAAAGTTAACGAAACAGATATACAAATTATGTACAAAACCATTCAATGAATAGCCAAATTTCAGATAGAACTAATAAAAATTCAAGCAGCACATGAATCAGATGAAGAATACCTCAAAGGGATGATACACCGACCATAACATCAATAAATCAATAGTAAAAACAACCTAAATATTTATGATTGAATTAACATACAAAAGTGAGGATTAAAACTTATAAAGATTTATAAAATGATTAGATAATTTATGATATCATAGGAAATTCTACTGAATAGCGGGAAAACAATTATACCTTTCATTAAGCATGAAAATCGACCATTTCTCCTTCAACAGCCGCTCTGACCCAATAAATATCTTCTTCACGTTGAACTACGGTATGTTGATCAAGTTGTTGGTAAACAAACGGAACAGTATCGGGTTCATCTTCTTCAAATAAAAACACCCCTCGCCGAGACATTTTGACAACAACTTGCCAACTTGGATCCGAAGGCAAAGTAACGAAGAATACTTGTTCCGCTTGTGATGTCAAAATGAAAGGTTCATTCTCAACTCGTTCATTATTTCTGTATAACATATAGTTAAAATTAACCAATGAACACTGATATTGATCGACTTTACATCCACGCACTGGATCAACCCAATTACACTTTAACAATATCTACTTCAAACCGTGTGTGTATACAACTTCAATGATGTCTATCAATTGACCATAGTAATAACCAGAATCGACAAAGGGACAACCGATGCCACTGTTTTGTGTTTCTTTTTTGTCGTCAACATATTTAATGAGAAATCGAAAACCATTAGCATCAATAGCTTTATAACGATGAGCCGTTATAGATGGACCCTCATCCAGTTGGATAAATACTTCAGTTAGCGTGGGGTCCCCTAACTCCCTCATCTTATGAACCTACATAATTTATAATAATCAATACTGATATATGCAGAAAGAATTAGTATAATACTTCACTCATAATGAAAATCAATTTATACATACATAATCCTTGAACCAATCATGAAATGACGCATAATGAGATTCTTGAATTTCAAACTCAGTCGCACGATGCATCTCTTCTTTTATCTCATTAATGTGTTTCCTGAAAATTATAACGCGATGTTTAAAAGATCAAATTATGCAAACAAAACATGTAAAAGTTATACAAGCACATTGATAAGATACTTACTGCATTAATGGTGGAACTAATGGAGTATTGAACAAGATATATCGATGTGCTTGTATCCACTCGATGTTGTCCATATCAAATGTGGTTCCTTCTCCAAATGGACCATCATGAATCCGAGAGGGATTATCTAATTTTGTTTCGACATCTGTAAGATATTCTACACAAAAGGTAGTACACTCATCCATCAAATATCCATTGGCTATTGATGCCTCTAGACGAGCTCTGTTGCGTACAAATCTTTTTAATGTACTCAAATACCGTTCTATAGGATACATCCACCTGAATTGCACTGGACCAGTAGCCATTACTTCATCAGTTAGGTGCACTATCAAGTGGACCATAACATCGAAAAATGAGGGGGGGGGGAAGATTCTCAACGTGAAAAAGCGTAAGTACAATTCAGTCCTGCAAAATTTTTAAATCACACATTCGTTGATTTCTTAAACAAAGTTGTCTAAAAAAATTACTCATCTCAATAAAGGGCTGAACAACATTGTGGGATAAAAAATCACAAATTGAAATTGGAATCAACTGCTGAAGTAATATGTGATTGTCATGACTTTTCAACCCTTGCAATGTCTTTCTCGTCAGATTCACACACTTCGAAATATTAGAAGAATAACCATCAGGCACCTTGACCGTCTTCAAAATGGAAATAAATGTCACTTTATCCTCTGTAGTCATCGTATACTGTGAAGCAGGCATATATGCCTTGTTTCCCTCAGCTAACTGTAAATGAAACTGTTTCCTTAAACACATTTCTTCCAAATCACGACGTGCATTAACATGGTCCTTTGATTTTCCACTGACACCTAAAATGGTCCACAATATGTTATCACAAACATTTTTTTTCAATGTGCATGACATCCAAATTATGCCTCAACATGTTAGTTTTCCAATACGAAAGACTATGAAAAAAACTTTTCTTTTTCAAATTGTGACTGCGCTGCCTACCCGCATCATGAATATTACGTACTGGAGGAGCCACCAAATCCTGAATTTCATATACCGTGCGGATGTTTTCTTCCTCAATCTGTGATAACATTTCGACTCCTGTCATGATCTTTGGTGCTGGGATGAACTCTCTAGAACCATCAAATGCCACTCTGTCCTTTCGGAATCTGTGCTGAGGAGGGAGAAAACGCATGTGACCCATGTATGCCCATTTTTTGGAATGTTTAAGACATACAGATTTTTTACTTTTATTGCAACAAGGGCAAGCAAATTCCCCTTTCGTACTCCAGCCTGATAAATTTACATAAGCTGGGAAGTCATTGATTGTCCACAATAAAGTAGCATGCAGTTTTGAACATTTCATTCATTTCGCAGTCATAAGTCATCACACCATCGCCTCAAAATTCATTCAACTCATCAATCAATGCTGAAGGTAAACATCAATCTTATCCCCCGGACATTTAGGTCCATCAATAAGAGTGGAAAGTAATATAAATTGTTTCTTCATACAAATCCACGGAGGAATATTATATGGAACCAACACCACGGTCCATCTGCTATGAGTTTCACCAATAATAGACTTGAATGGATTGAAACCATCTGCTGCCAATCCCAATCGGACATTACGAACATCTTTAGCAAAGTCGGGATGTCTCTTATCAAAATCCTTCCATGCATGAGAGTCTGCCGGGTAGGTTAATATATCACTTTCATGAACTCTTTCTGCATGCCATCTCATTAAATTAGAAACTTTAGATGACATAAAAAATCTTTTCAACCTCGGTTTAAGGGGAAAGTAACACATTTGCTTTACGGCAATCGGTTTCCCCTGTATCGCAATCTGACTTTGATGAGTATTATTTCCCCTATTCTCTTTCCACCTGGAAGCACCACAAACCATACAAATATCCAAATGGGTAGTTTCTTTTCTAAACAACATACAGTTGTTTCCACATAAATCTATGGTCTCATATGTAAAACCTATATTCTCTGTCAACTTACGAGCATAGTAATTCGACTCTGGAATCTTAGCGTTGACAGGAAGAACATTTTTCAATAAAACCAAAAGCATGTCGAATGATGTGTCTGACCAATTATTCAAAGTCTTCAAATGAAAAAACTCCACGATAAACGACAATTTATTGTAAGAAGTACATACAGGATATAATTCTGTTTTCGCATCATCAAGTGCTTCATAAAACCTCCTCGAATCACGATCTACACCAGAGCAAAGATTTATCTCACTGGTCTCAAGATTCTGGATGTCAATGCCTTCATGATCAAACCCACGTACCATTTCAGTAAGCATTTCATGCATTGGATCAGTCATCCTTGCATAAACATCCATCTGAGCTGCATATGTATTTTGACAACGAACATATTCTTCTCCATGACGAGTCCAACTCTTATAATTTTTCAGAAATCCATTAAATAAAAGGTGCTCCCTCACAGTATCTCGTGTGAATTGATATCTGTTAGCACATTTTCTACATGGAAAACTAATATAGTCTCTTTAAAATCCTCTCGTGAAGTCAATAAACTGCATAATTCCATTGAAAGATTCTCTAGACGTTCGATTTGGAAGATCAATCCAACTCTTATCGATAATTATATCTGTATAACAAACATTTACACAATACTTATTACATTTACATTTTTCAAATAAACTATATTTAAAATAAATATTAATCATTTGTTTATGAACCATTGATAAAATAATAATGTAACTAAAAGCCCATGTTACCTGATTGAGCTACAAACCTGAAAGGGAGGGGAGACGAAGGCGGTGCAGCGAGAGAGAGGGGGGCAGCGAAGAAGAGCTGGATCCAAAGGCGGTGCAACAAGGGAGGGGACGGGCGGCAGTGGAAGCGGGGATCTGGAGGAGAGGAGGTGGTGACGGGATGGGGGACGGGCATCGAGGGGGGGGGGGGGGGGGTTGCCCGGGGTCTGGGGGGGTGTTTGAGGTGCGGGGGGGCGACTGGGGTGAGGGGAGCGGTCCGGGGTGCGGGGGGGGGGGGGGGGCTCTCCGGGGTGCCGGAATCATCCGGGGTGGGGGGGAGGGATGAGGGGGCGGAGGCCGAAGGCTGGAGGGCGGATGGCGGAGGCCGGAGGGCGAAGGGTGTGCGGCGGGGGAGGTCGGGCGGCGGGGGAGGCCGGGAGGCGGGGGAGGGAGGGCGACGGCGGGGGAGGCCGGGAGGCGGGGGGGAGGGAGGGCGGCGGCGGGGGGGGGGGGGGGACGGGGGGGGGGGGGGGGACGGGGGGGGGGGGGAGTCCGGACGGCGGGGGAGGCCGGGCGGGGGAGGGGGGGGAGGAGGGCTGCGTCGGGGGGGGGGGGGGGGGCGACGGGGGGGGGGGGGGGCGCAAAAAGGCTCGGGTTTTTTTATCAAGGACAGCGACAGCCATTGGAGGTCGCTATTAGATATCTATAGCGACCGCCAATGGCGGTCGCCCGATTCTGGGGGGCTTCAATGCCCCCTTTTCTAGTAGTGATATTCACAAACTACCATCTACATCGGGTTATGTAATTATATTTCCTCACCAATTAACATGAATATTTGTAAATATGTTTATAATGAATAAATATTATAGTTATTCCAAGATTAATAAATAGGAGGTTACTGATCCACTATCAATTTTATAGGTCAATAACTACTAAACCAAAAAATACCTACAAACAAAGAAGATAACACATGAAATTATAATGATTATTATATATTATAAATTGATATAAGGTAACAGTTTATGAGAAATAATTTAAGGTATTATATGTTTTAATTGGTTTTAGTATATATTAATAGTAAATTTAATTTAATTATACATGTGGTTATAGTGCATATGAAGAATGTCAATGATGATGTAAGGGTTTCTCATCTCACTATTTTTTCTATCGGACATATTTTATAATCACCACATTGTTCTTTAATTTGGGTTATATACTACCCCTCTAATGTTATATATCATGAATTACATTATTCTGTGTATATATAAATACTCATTTGATGTTATTTATTATAGAATCTTATGATTATATAGTTACCAATATAATAAGGGGTTATAATATAATATCATTTTTCATGATTATCCATGATAAATTTACATCATGAAAAATTATATGTATATATTTTTAAATAAATATAATTTTTTACCTATGTTATTCTAGGATTCAGACTTATTATCACTATTTTCCTCTCTTTATTACGTATACTTATTTAGGAAATGTTGTTCTATAAAACCCAACACCGGTGTATTTTTTTACTTATACATGATATTTTTTAGGAAGACAATTTTAGCTAATATTAAATTAACTTACAATGGTATAAATTTAATATTTGTAATTATATATTTTCCAAACATGTAATTAGGGGCTTTTTATAGAATTTTGAAAATAATGTTCACTTATTATGTATAGAGTGTGAACATAATTTCCTACCATAAAAATTATTAATAGATTTGATGATTCCTCAACAAGTTTCCATTATTATTTTCTATGAAATAAATTTTAACAATATTCTATGATGTTTTAAAGAGAAAATTCATCAAAAGAAAATAATATTATCACATTTTTTAAAATAATTGTTTGTATATTTTTGATATTGTATTTTGGATATATGTCAACATCCATTATGGATTGTCTTACTTCAATAGGGATAAAATATTATTATGTCATCCAATGTTATGGATAAATTATGATGATCATAATCATATTATGATTATTACAAAAAATCAATTTCTTTCACATGTGTAAATTAAACTTTGATGAGATAATTAATTCTATAATGATACAATTATCTTCCAATATCTTGATTGAATATGAATATGTAAGGATGATATATTTAATAAACACATTTATTTTCCCTTGGTTATGTAATTATTCTTATTTAAATATTATTTGTTTTTCCTGCACACATTGATATTGTTTTCATTATTTTATGGGTGGGACTAAAATTATATAGGCCTCCAATATTTTTAGTAATAATGTATATCTAATGAGATAATATAAAATGGAATGGAATGTATTCCAATATAAGTAAAGGACTCTTCAAAATATAAATGTGGTTATAGTGAACCTACAATAAGGAAATGATTGAGCAATGAGTGAAATGAATCCATTTTTATAGTCTTTTCAATGATCATTGACTATGTATATTATTTTTGATGAATATTCATTTAAGGAAAACATATTTCTTATAATTATAATGTTTTATAATGGTCCATTATTGATTTATAATGATTCCAAAACTCTAACGAATTTTTTATTTTTTATTAATGAACCATATATCAAGATTTATTATTTATGATCTTTGACTAATTATGTATAAATTTCCTACATTATGGTAATTTTCACCAACCCTTATTCTGAAACTCAATTTTTACCATTGTTTCTTATCTCGTGTGTTTACCCTTACTATGAATTTTAACTGAACCTTTCATCTGCTTCCATTATCCCTATATTATAAAGAAAAGTATTAATTAATAAATTTTTAAGAAGGGAACTATGAGAGAATCTCTATATTAGAGATATTGAATATATTTTATTAAGAATTTTCATTGTGTATCTAGTATCAAAATAAACTAAATTATTATGGTCTTCAAGAATGTATTATATTATTTTTATTGAATATTATTCTAAAATGAAGAAATATTTATGTATATGATGATCTAGTAAAATATGTTATATATATATACACATTACTATGTAATTTAATTATCATTATTATCATTACCTTATCTACCATTTATATTACTATATTTATTATTTTCTTCCTAATAGATATTTTCCAAAAATAATTGTAATTATTTTATGATTATGATCATTTATATTACAAGATTATTGTGTTCCCCCATATATTAAATTGTTTTATGGTTATTGTTTTAGTTGTCATTACAAATTTAATTTCTATGTTTTATTTTGTATAAATCAGTGTCGTAAAAAATAATTCATGGATAAAACATGGATATTAGTTATTGGAATTTCATAGGTCTGATTGTAGATGTGATTCTAGGCATTCTTTTTCTTTTATTTCTTATGAATTTATAGGATTGTACATCCTATTTAATTATAGCCGAAATATTTTTCACACAAACCTTCTTCTTCATTAAATAAGAATACATATAAATAGAAACATCACGGTCTCTTGAAATAGTATAGGATAACTATTTCTGTGTGAATTATTATGAAAATATCACTTCTTCATTTTTTGAACAACATGACTAAATATTTTTATTTCTTCTTAATATTCTAAATATACTATTCTAAATTAAAATTAAAATTTATTTTATCTTTATCCGATCATTTAGTTTGACTTCATATTTATTGAACACTATTTATCTTCTTATTCTCCCCTATAATCTGATTATATTCAAATATAGTAAATAATCTGCATTGGTTCATTTCTATTTTCCTAAAATCGTATGACTTCTGAGATTAATAATATATCTCATTTTCTTATCTAAAGAATTATTTTTTTCTAGTTATAACTAATTTGTTATAGTAACACTCCTATGACCTTTTCCTTATACCTTCATCATGTATATATAATCATATAAAAGTATGTGTATAGGATATAAATTATTTCATAATATTCCACACCTATATTATGTATCTACAATACTTATAAATAATGGTATCCAAATCAATATTATTTTAGAATTTCAAAATCACATTGAATATCAAATCTTCAATTTCCACAATTCTTCAACCATATGTAATTACATAAATCATGATTGGAATTTTTTGATATTTTTTCTTTCATGATATTAACATCTGATTTAAATCAATTCATATGTATGGATACATGCATGTTGAGGTTATTCGGTATTGATTCCTTTCTTAGTAGTGAAAAACATGAAATCATATCTTCCTTCTATAATCATTTAATTCTTTATCATTCAATCCATGATATGTGCCTTCATAGAAAACTATATTTTAATATGTATCTATGCTTCAATAAAGATATTATAACCATCATCTGTGGTATAATAATATCTAAAATTTCTTTTTCATGATTATTAAATTACAGAAAATGAATGAACAATTTTTATTTATTTATTATATTTAATAACATCATTGTTGTTGTCGACTATATAAAATGTTTTCCATATTTACTCCAATATGATCTAAATATAATTACAAAATATATTTTATTGGAATTATATTAGAAATTATTATGTATGAATTTTAAGGGAATATAATGAATCAATGTCGTAATATAATTATCCAGAAGTGATATGAAACCATAAAAGTAAAATAAAATATCATCATTGTAATATAAGACATTCACATTTATAAACTATATTATAATTAGACTTTATATTCAATTTTCATATAATTCACCTAATTTTTCTTATATCTTATCCCTAATCCTAATAGATCGATTTATCGTGGAATTTTCCAATGTATTCATCCTTCTACCCTTATAGTGTATTCTAGTTTTCAACAAAAAATTTAATCTTAAATAATCATATGAAAAATTCAAGAATACATGATATTCAATAAAACCAATTTAACTATATTTGATCTTCCCATCATGGATAACATAAGTTTTTCAATATATCTAGTACTACCATGATGTTAAATTTATCCTAAAAACAATAACAGTTTTCTTTATATTTCTATGAGGATTTATAAGTTACTCTTACATTAGGTTTTTCAGACTCATATGTACTATGAAAAATCATGGAATTGCCTTTACATATATAAAACCTAGTGGTAGATACACTTTTGTATACATTTAGTTTACCATTATGTATATAGTGATTTTCATAGTTACAATTTCATAATGTGTATGATAATATTTATACATATAATAGTTTGAACCTTTACATAGACGGATAGTCTAAATACATCCTTTACATAGACTCAAATTGAACATTATGTATATAGTTCTATATTGATGATTATTTTTTGAATGAATCTTATGGTTAGAGGATAAATTAATGTTTGTAACTAAAATATAAAATATCACATACTCTCCATATTAAATGACTCATACACATCAAATAATTTTCTATTTTAATGTTCCGATAAAAAAATTTATAATACAACTTTTCACTTATCCTTAAAACATCATAAAAAACCTACTGATAGAACTCCTTCAAATGAATTTTTTGATGATATATAGAATAAATTATTAAAATTTATATATGGTGTTTATTGGAAAATTAAATTTTGATTGAATTTTAAAAAAATGGATCCCCCAAAAAATTTAATGACATAATCTCCATGTCTTTTCAGATAGATACTTATATGAATCATCAAAACAATATCAATGTTATGTTATATAGACCTCATAAACATAATAGTGGTGGCGTAATTCATGGGAAGTTAATCATATTAAGGCTTTTGTTAATAATTATTTTATATTTTTTCTTCACATTAAATGGAATATTCTTTAGTACATTGAAATTAAGAACAATTTTCATTAAAACCCATTTCCAAATATTACACCATACAAATAATTTGGATAGAAAAATATATGTAGGAGAACAAAATAATGAGAAATGGGTTTTTAGTCAAGGCTTAGGAAATCCATCATGAAATCACACATTCTCATTAAATAGTGACTTAAATTTTTATAATGATTACTTTAATATTATCACAGAGTTTCAATTCGTTTACTCATGTGTTATTATTCATGAGTAAATTATTAATCCAACATATTTAAATATTTTTTAAATTTAAATAACTCCATGGTGTTCCATCATATGAAACACACATATTAAATATAAAAAATAAAATATTGGATGAATGTTATCAATTAATTCTTGACTAGTATTGGTATCATTGTTTATATTAGTTCGGTGTACAATGATGTTGAAAAAAATCTATATAATATCATCCAGTGTTTTTGTATGATTTGTAGGTTAGTTGAATGATATCACATTTCATACCATATAAAATATACATAAATTTCAATTTTTGATGGTGTATATTTCATTATATAAAATGGGATATTATTAATATATATCTATCATACACACATTGTTTGCACCAATATCTATGAGTAAAATCCAATAAATCAATAATTGGAAAAAGTGCATCATATTCTGTAATATAACCCAACCATAAAAATAGAATCAGAAGAAAAAATCACAATCATTGTAAATTTGATATCCCTAACACATGGATAAACTATTACTCAGAATAAAAAATATATAAAGCTAAATAATAATCTAATATTTTTATTTGATATATAAAAAATCATAAAAATGTAATGAAATAGGGCCAGGATACCACAATGTACTGTCCTAACAAGACCCACCCTATGATAACCATATTTGATCTTCATGTGATAGTATGAACATATATATAATATTAAGTATTCCATGTAATGTTGGTGGTCTCACACTTTCATGGGGAAGATATAACCCATTGATCAGGTAAATATAAATAATAGACTAAGTTAAAACAATGAAACCCTTTCTGATAAATTATAAATAGAAAAGGACAAAGTTCTATGTTAGGGGTAAACAAAACTACTCTTTGATATAACAATATGGATTTTTAAATATGAAAAAAAAATCATAAATAAATTAAAATAACCCCCATTGTTAGATCAATTACATCAATGACTAAATGATACCAAACTAAAAAAATATCAAGACATTGAAAAAAATAACTTTTGACATGTCCGAGTCTAATATCACAAATCCAAACATGAAATAAAATAAAACAAAAAATATATGGCCATTTTCCTGCTTCTAGATCCATATCCATATTGACTACTGTAGTACACATATTTCCTGATCATAGATTGACAACAAATTAGTATGCAACCAACAATGGTGTCCCTAAATATATATATATATATATATATTAAATAAGGTTCAAGGTGATGAACCATATTAAATATCATAAATTTAATATGATAATCTACACTCGATCATTGTATACTAACATGGAAAACCATATCAAACATACCTTTTATAGATAGTGATCGATATATCCAAACATGATATGTTACCCAAATGGTGGTCATATACGTTCTCAACCGTAATACTATCATACATCAACATATCCTAGTGGGATTATCACCCACATCAACTACAACTTTATATATCGTATAATCAAGTGATTTAACCACCACCATGTATAACAACATATATCACTTAGTCATTGAATGAAAATTTACCAACCTTAATATAACCATATATCACTTATCATTGGGGGGATAAGCTCCCACCATAGAGAACAGGATACACCATAACGATATTGCTTGATTAACACCCACCCTGAGTACCACTATAATTCACAAAGTATTTAGTGGATTAGATCCCACCATAGATTTAAATATATAAATTTTTATCATATAACATATTAAATTATTGGGTATTATTGTCAATTCAAATTTAATGAAATTATTCATTCCCCTTAAATTGATGATTTACAATGAAGTCAATTCATAACATATTTCACGATTAACATTAATATTTTTCAATTGGATACCCTTAAACCAACCATGTATCCTTACCATTATCATATAAGGGTCATCCTAGGAAATCTATTTTCAAACTAATAACTCAAACTCAAACTAAAAAAACAATGAGAGTTTAAAAAAAAAATATGTCATCCATGTGGTAAAGTCATTCATTACATAATATATCAACGAGTTGTATTATACAATAGTATCAGGATTCATTAGAGTCTAGAAAAGGTGATTCACATGTGAAACCAATGCATAAATAATTTAACAAAAAATTTGTTAATAACACATTAGGTCATTGAAACCGTACAACATAGGCATATAGAATAAAAAAGACAGGCCATTAAAATAGCATAGAGAACTTGTACCTTATTCTTATAGGAAAATTATCACTAAATATAGTCAACTGATTTGGACACAAATTGAAAAAACCAATAAAACTATATGAAGATCCTAAAATTTTCATATAGGATATAATATTATAATTATAAATATTTATATTAACTGAGAAATATATTCTCAATAATAATTATAAAAAATTGTAGCGACTCCATGTGATGTATGTCAAAAATATTATAAAAAATTGTTTAAGGACATATCATATAGGGTATAAGAATGAAAGATAAATAATTTAATTTTTGTGTACTCACTATTATTCTAGAAGTACTTTCCAAAACACCCCCATTTGTATTTAATTTATCAATTTTGTTAATTATTTTAATGTGAATGAGACATAAGTCATCTTATAATTATTATTTTTTGAATATTCCATATTTAACAATACATGTTGTATTAAATCTACATATTTCCCATACATTTTATCCCATACTAAAAAACCATTCGACATTAAATACATTTCCATATTTCATATCAAGTTAAACAACTATGCACTATATTGTTACTCATAGGCCATTATGTATCATCCCTTAAGAATCATAGCATGGACTAATACTCACCATAGGGAAAACCATCGACCCTTTCATTTCAACCCTTACGCATCGTAGGGTGGAATATAATATCACATACCTGTCACCTATATAAACATATTATATAAAAAACATAATCATTTATCTAAACCTTATTCGTCAAATTAACCTTCAGATATCATAATAAAAATTTTGGTGACACTTACATAGAAAAATAATGCCTTTTTACTACCTATACATATCATGTAATTCAATGTATTTTATTTTACCTCAATATAACCCTTATGTATTTCCCCTACCTCAAGTCGACCATTACATATATAATATTTACCCTTATATAACTATGAAATAATAATTTATAACATATAATTTTTTCTGTGATTCATTTATAGGTATGGGAGATGAATTTTATTCTTGGTAAATATATAAAATTCTCAATATCAACCTACACAACACCCAAAATAATAGTATATATTTCAAAATAACCATATCATAATTGTAACATATTACTCATATGACTCAAATATCCAAAAACCTAAATATTACATGATAATATTATTTATAATTTTAGTTTGAACAATATTTAGTTATTGACAATTAAATCCATAGAAAAATCATTAACACACACTAAAAAATTACCATTATGTAGAAACTCAATGTTTTCACATGATGATAATCAATTCATGCTTTACATTGTTTGTGTATTGAACAAAAATAGTACAATAAACTGAATTTTGACCACAACTTAGAAAACCTCTTTCAAATTGATTAATATCACACAAGGATACCCTTTAAAACTTGTATGGGTTCAAATAAAAACTATTTAATTGATGATAAGACCTCAATTTCCACTCCTAAATACACTAAAAATTTATATTATTTAATAATAACTATAATATAAGGTGTTTGGAGAAAAATAAAATAGGACCATACCTCATTATGGATCAGGTTGTTAACCAATAGTTCATCTAATCTAATGTTGATAATGTCACATTCGGTCAGCCAATATAATAGAGAGGGGAATTAAACTCTATATATTATATGCACATTAAAATAAAATTTCTAAAAACAATTTTTCTATGAAATGGGTTGTTGAACAATGGCATGATGGTAATGAAAAATTCGATCAGGACATTCAAAATTTACCCTATAATATAATTTTTCTATTTGATATATGAATGAATATTATTGAGTGTTTTTTTATGGAGTATAATGTTTCATTCCATATAAATATTTGAATTTATGATTCATGGGAATTAAGGTAATTGTAAAAATGTGTATATTGATCATAAATATTATAAATATGGGAAATGTTATGTATGAAATTTTCATATATAATCATATAATGTTTCATATAATTGAATTTTGAAAAAAAATTATAAATTTATTATTATTCATTATTTTTTTTAAAAATCATAATACATTATTTAATGGGGTTTTTTAGTCGAACTTAATTATTTATCCAATGGTGTATTATTAGAAAATATATGTTTTAGAATATTTGTGATGATTTTGAATAATGGTTCCATAATAGTGTATTAACTATTAAAAGACACGTAAAATGGTTGTTTTAGAAATCATTGTTTTACAATTTTTAAGTGATATTATTTGGTTTTTAAAATATTACCATTGAAATGATTTTTAACATGATTTTATAAAAATGGTGAACATTTTCACTGGTGTAATTTATTTTGATTGTTTTTCTGTTCATATTGTTTTCTTGGTGAAAAGATTAAATTTTAGAGACTTATTACATTGGTTTTATCTATTTATAGATTATGGATATGTTAGAGATGTGTGTCTGTTTGGGTAATATATTTACCCATATGATTGATTTTGGAATGTGATGATATACCATTATAAGAGATAAATCTATTGAAAAACATTTTCTATATGGTGTTCCATTATAATCATAATATATATTAAAAACATTACAAATTAATCATATGGAAGTTATTGAGAAAGATTGATGTATTTTAATTTTTCATGTAGGATCAGGACTGGATAATTTTATTTTCACTCATTAATCGGTGAAACATTAATATTAAATACATCGATAAATTAGTGGTTGTTTTTCATGGAATTTTTTTATTTTCTAATAACTCATTTAAATAATTATTTTTTTTATTTAAAATTATTTATATTTATTATTTATATAAATGTTTAATAAAAAATAATATCAATAATACAAGATTAGATTACTCATTCTTGGGATTAATTTATAGTCTTGGGGGAATTATTATAAGTCGTACTCACTAGACATGTACAATTTCCTAGAAAAATATAAGTAAATAGATAAAATTTATGAAAATAAAAGACATCAATATTTGATAGGTGTAAGCCTTAGATCAATTATAAATATACATGAGATGATTCATGGTGAAAAAAAAATTGAGTCTAATTATTACATTTAACTCACTATATTGTCTTCATTTTATGTTAGTTTCTAAAATGCAGGGATTTTCCTCTAAATGATATTTTTTCATTTCAGTTTTTATAAAACAATTTTATATTATATAAAGTAATGGTTTGTTATATTTCAAATTAAAACCATTCTCTATGAGTTTATTTTTTCATGAACACAAGTTTCTTATCATTTATGATTGGGTAGTGTACTTGTGGGAGTATGGTGGTTAAATTCAATTCTCGATATTTGGTTACTCAATTCGTGTCATTTTGAAAAATTGTATAAAATGTATTGTTAAGTCATGGATAGAATAATAGGGATGAAATATATATATTTGTTTCTATAATAACTTTATATTTTAAAATATTTTTATATTTTAAAAAATTCATTTCATTGAGATTTTTTGATTCACAGATCGCAGAAAATAAGGGATTAATTACTTAAGGAGAAAAGTGAGTTAAATGAATATATAGTTAAATTGATATAATTAATACCATAAAATTAGTTACAAACACTCATGAAACAGTTTAGAAATGATATGTAATATTTGTTTTGTAGTTTCATGGTTTTTGTAAATGTTTTTTGCAAACATTATTTTATTAAATACTTCATTTAAACATTAATTTCATTAATTTATAGTAATAAACATATGGAAATTTAATTTTTACACATGAATAGAAATGAATAATAATTCATACATTGATTATAATTTTTATAGAAATGAAGATAGAATAGTATAAAGGAAAAAATAGATGCTTTTCATAAAACCTATTTTATGCACACAATGTGTTTTTATGTTAAGAAATTTAAATTTTCACATATGATATATTATTTTAATGAATTTCCAATATTAAATATTCAATAAAATAAATTATCATTAAACTAATTATTGATGAATGTTATTTAATCAGAATAAATTATTTTTTTAATTTTTTTTTCTAAATATAGTTTTTATATAAAAAATAGGATTTTAGAATTACTTTCTATGTTTTATCCATAATGATTAGTTTTCATGGTAAAATTATTATAACCATAGAATAGGTTATATTTGATAAGAAAGGGGTTAAACTATGATATAATTATTAAATTATCACAAAATTTGTCTCAATGTGATTGGTTGAGATTATTTTGACCCTATATTTTCAAATACTCAAAAACATCTATTTGGTTCCTCTTATATATATATATATATGACATTATAATATTCTAAATTTTTCAATATTTTTAAGGCTTCCAATTCCCTCACTTATAAAATGGATTCTCATATTCTCACTTATTAAATCACATTTATTAGTTTAGATTAGCCACACCCTAGCCAAATCTCTTCCCTATATTCCTTCGCACATCCTAGAGGTCCTATTATAACTATATGACCTCCCAAATCATGATTAAGGTGTTTGTAAATGAAAGATACTCAAATAGGATGTCATTTTCATTACCATACTATTTCATGTTTCCTTCTTCATCCAACTCCTCCAAATCATATATATCCATATTAATATAATTACATTTTATTAGTTTAAATAGATAATATATTTAATGTTTATGGTTAAGGAATTTTATATCTCCTTTCCATACATTTTAAAATGATACCATTTCTCACACATATGTATGAACTATCATCTCTATAAAGAAACATGATTATGTTTATAACAATGAATCACATGAATGAGTATATTGATTAATATAATAAATATACATGTTATATATGATATAATTATTCTTATGGAGTCATAAAATTTTATTTTATTTCCATTATTTCCATTCATTGAAAACAATTGTATCACCTATGCATACATGCTGACTACCTCCTCCAGGAAATTATGAAATTCATTTTTTGTCCCTTTTGTACTTTTATTTTTTATAAAATGGTATATTATGTGTCAATTTATATTTGATATATTATTAATACTATATATATGATTAAACTATAATCAGTATTAAAGGATCCGAATCTCCAAATGAAAATATGTAAAAAAAACAATCAGCTGTTAGAGAATTATATTTAGTGGATCATAATTAATAAAAGGTTTATTGTAAATAATAAATGAATTATAAATGGTGTGAACTATGTTATTTTGGTCATGTTATAGTTTTATAATAAATAAATAATTTATCATATAGGATTTTAGAGTGTTTATTTATCAAGATGGGACATGATTTATGGAATTATATTTCATTCTCAATTTTTATATACATTGTATAGGATTATGTATCATTTAGATAAATTTTATAATATTAATATCTTTATATGTATCTCTAGAAAAAAATCAATTTTAAATGTGTCTAGTTTTTTTTGTGTATTTAACTATTATTTTTATTTTCCTCTCATTTTTACTCTAATAAATCAAATGAATATTTTTAAGAAAACATTATATTATTTTTATTCTTAGGTTGAGGATATTTTTTGATATGTCTGTATAAAATAAAACATTTCAAGAGTTTTTTTCAATTATAAATTTCTTTTCATGTTTTTTTCATATTTTAATTTAATTATAGTGTCTTAAGAGGGAATATTAAAAATGTTTTACAAAAAGTTAATTTTACCTTTATAAAAGTTTGAAAATGTATTTCTTAAAAAAAATAATGAATTAATGAGAATTACCACCATAATGATTGTTATTAATTATCAATCTTACTCTTAAGATTGTATGGTTCTACAAATTAATTATTTCAAATAATTTTACTAACAGTCATGGTGTTTCCTCCTATTTTTCTATTTTCCCATTTAATTGGGTGTGTTTTTTGGATCTAGAGGGTGGAAAAAATTTGATGATAAAAATGAGCTGATTTTCAAGGATATATGTATATTTTAATTAATGGAGTCCAGTTATAAATGAGATGATGGGATCTTGGGGATCTCTCTAAGTTCGGAGGATGCTTGAGATGTTATAAGGTTTTCATGTAATAATCTATATTTTTCAATAACTGAAGAAAATTTACACATCATGTAATATGTGTACACAATGTGAAATGTTTTCCTAGATCATTTCAAGATATAAGTGCATAGTGTGAACAATTACATTCCATGTAAGTATTAGACATGTGTAAATTTAAAATATATTTTTAATAAAATAGTGCTTTTTATGTTGGTGTATCACAGTATCAATGATTACATGGCCTATAAATGGATTACACATTATATAAATGTCCCATTCCGAACATCTTGGATGATGCATTAGATGAATGTATGTTAATTATTATTTATAACTATAACCTCCCAAACTAGGGCACTTCTTCGGTGATTTTTAGATGCTTGGTCAGATCCAATTGATTAATTTGTCAATTAACCACCATTTTGGTTGAGTTACATACCTCATAGTGTGTTATGATTTATGATTCATCATTTCATTTGATTTAGGTACCATTTTTTCATTGGGATATTATTTTTGTGGATCTATGGTAATGTTTAGTTTTTTTATGTTCTAAATATGTTGTGTTATGTTGTTCCAAGGATCGCCCCTCGGTTTGTTTTTTTGTATCATGTGTGCATTTTTTTCGTATGTATTGTTTCCACTTCTATGTAGACCCTTTTGTTTATTTGAATCAATTTATAGATTTGAAGATTTTATTTTTCTAGGGGAACCATTTTGATTTCTTGTTATTCTTTGTTAATGGATAAATTTGTGGGAATGTAAAACCTAAGTTTTTATGTAGGAGGTTCTGTATATAGAATGATCTGGTGAACTACATTTCTAAATATTTATATAAATTGTTTTATTAAATTAAATGGTTTTATAAAACTGATTTGTTCGTGTGTGTGTGTGTGTGTGGAATGATATTTCTATAAAATATGGGTTTACCATCATTTTGTAAAATATAAAATGGTTTTCATAGAATATTTTTATTGTCTTCTGAAATGATTTTCTAATCCTGGTTTGATGGAAATAATTTAATGATCTTAATTGAAAAATAGGGACCATAGAAAGCCTAGGGTACATTAGTGGAAGGTATATCAATAGGTATTGTCTATTATTTGGTGGTTTTTTCACATGGATTTCATCTCCTCCCTAGGCCTATTGTTCTAGGGATCTGTTAGACATACTGGGGGGTTAACATACTAGGGTGTTCTTACACTCTCAAGACTCATTTAATATGTCTAATTTATTGATGCATACAACATTTTCTATTTTATGCATTGGATTTCTTGTCATCCTCACTATTGTGATGCTTGGTGTGAGGTTACCAATTCTTCCTTGCCGATTTGGGATTCTTTTATTTGGTACTTTTATACAGTACATCTATAGATATGATATGATAAGTGGATAATTATTTTTTAATTGATATAGTTATTCTGATATATGTATATAAAATTCATTAAAACTGATTTACATTCTTTATTCTGAAATGAGAAAAAAGATAAAATTAAACTATTTTCCCTTATGTTGGATATAAAACCGTTAAACTTTTATCATGCCATGTTTTATTTAAAATTTATTATTATGTTATTATTTTTTATAGAATTGATATGGAACACTTGTGTGAGGTCCTATTAATTATCTTATCTATCACCTTCTGTACCCCTTCTATGGTGAATTGTAATGGACCGAACCTCTCAGGTTCATTCCTCTATGGAAATCTGGTGTTTGAGGTGTTCTGGGAGGTCAAGGATACTTATATCCAACACATTTCAAAGTTTCCAATTCTGAAAATAGTTCCATTGGTGGGAACAATGTGAATTGTTTCATTGGTGAGACCAATGTGAATAGTTCCATCAGTAGGACCGATGTGAATAGTACCATCAAACTGGTGAGTCTACAACGTTTCCAAGATCAGGGAGTTCATGATTAGTTGGTCATTCTGAGAAGAGTGTTACAAGACCGGTGATTCTACCGTGTGTCTAGACCGGTGAGTGTCCAATGTTTCCAGGAACGGTGCGTTCAGGATCAGTAAGTTATTCTGTGAACAGTTTTTCCCGACCAGTGAGTCTGTAGTGTTTCCAGACCGGTGAGCCTTCAGTGTTTCCAAAATGGTGAGTCTACTGTGTGTCCATAATGGTGACTCTACATTGTTTCCAGACTGGTGAGTCTACATTGTTTCCATACTGGTGATTCTATAGTGTGACTAGAATGCTAATTCTATAGTGTTTCTAGACCCGGGAGTCTATAGTGTTTCCAGAACGACGAGTCTATAGTGTGTCCAGACCAGTGAGTCTATAGTGCTTCCCAAACGGTTTTGTATTTCCTTTTCCTAATATTTATATTTTCCATGTTTTTCTGATTTTATATTTTCTTTGACGTGAAACACATTAAAGGCCTTGTTTTAAGGGATTTAAATCCGAATAAAATACCATTACTATAATATTAATATTCCTAAGGATCGGGATGTTTTTACTTGGTCAAACCATTTGGATTAATGTGATCTTCTTTTACTGGAAAAATCTAGCATATCTTAAATTTTTTCTCTGTAAATCATCTAATGGGACGCGATATATTCCTCCCTTGTTTTACCTACTGTGAGATGCTCAAACCTTTATTTCTTTCAATATGAATGGTTTGATCGAACCTTAATCCTTGGATCCTTTCCCCTTGATGTTTCTTACTGCTACATGTGCACCCCCTGTTTTGGTAGAAGCAGCAAGTGTCAATCCTTCATCGATATAAGGAATGTTTTAGTATCATTAATTTGGGTTCGTCTTATCTTTTTTCACTGTACTATGTGACAGTATGTGATCTACATACATCTAATAGATTTTTCATGAGTTTCACATAGTGTGGTCATACCGCGACATCCTCGGGTGGATCCAGTTGTCACATGAGGAGGCGATCATTATCCTTTTTGTGGATCTTTCTCATATAAAGAACAACAAGAACTATTTGAGGTAGGGGATTCATTGATTCTCAATTCATTTGCATGAAAATGTAGAGTTGGTATGTTTTATCCCACCAGATCATGATGGAATTTAAATAATAACAAATTGAACTAGATAAATAAATTTATACCGATCATATGTTATTTTCACTTGGTTTCCCAGATAGTGTGATATCTATGATTTCTTTGTTATATTTTTGTCGTGGTGGAAATTGGTAATGAATGTAAATCTGTACATAATTGATAATTGTTTAGCTAATAATAAAGCGTAATGTGAATGAATCTTGTTGTTGTAGTAGTAATTTATTTTTAACTAAATTGATGCAATTAGCATGTTTAATAAATTTTTGATATCTTAATGTTTACGTTTCCCAATGTTGGAAGCTATGAATAATAAATATGTTAATTCAAGAATGATAAATGAACTTTTTGTTTGATAAAAGAGAATTCCTTTTAGGGTTCTGAGTTAAACTCATTCTTGTTTAAGGTATAAGAACCTAGTTGATACGATGTTTTTTACTTCTACTAATTTTGCAATGTGATCCTGGAGGGCTATGATATGTGGGGATGGAAGGCCTATTGGTTTTGGAAGCGGTTAACACCTACAGTGGAGAGATGCATCTGTTTATTCATGTGGGTGTCAGGGAGGACACTAGAGATGATGAAATGTGATGGATTGGAATTTTTGGATTCATGATGAATCTTTTTATTTTTTTTATCTTCTTTATATTCTACACCAATAAAGGTATATATTCTTCATTACCGTAATTCAAAAAAGGGGAGAAGACACACAGGGTATATCGTGTGCTTTATGTGTTTAGCTTATTGAGGGATAATGGGTCTATGATCATGATATTGGTGGAAAAGACTTGACGGGTAGTTCACCTATTCATCGTGTTGATCCCCTTGTGTTTAGTAGCTTAAAATGTTTTTCTAGAATTCCTAGGGATATGGGAAAGTAATAATTATAATAAATGATTGAATAAATGATATTAACCCATGGGGTTGAAAAATTCACAGATGAAATGCTGAGTTTTCAATTTCATGGAAAAATAGACACTGGGTATGATTATAATAAAATACAATGTGGAAATTGTTAATAGTTAAATAATTATTAATGTATTAATGAATTTAATGTTAAATTGATAAAAAAGTAAAGAAATAATTTAATCAAGCTCATGTACTTATAGGATACCTAGTCTCAAAAGTGGCAGATGGGATTCTGGGATACATTATCTACAGCTGAGTCTAAGAGTATGTTATTAACATAGTGTGGTTGTGAGCTATATTATATTCAATATTTTTTTATTACATATGGTACTCTAACCCATTGGTTAGTGAAACTAACTTCCTGGGGATTCAGAGCCAATGGGGGTGTTTTCCCCAACATTATGGTTGGTGTATGGATGGATGAATACCCCCTTTGTCCCCACTATATTCTCTTTGTAGTTACTTGTGCTGGTAGGCACATCGGTTATTTTTTCCCAAATATGTTTTTAGAGGGCACTAATGGCTTGTGGTTATTCACACACACATATTTTATATATAGTTTCTTATGGACTATTATTGGTGTAATGTGTATAGGTTGTGATGGCTTGAGGATCCTTACTAGGTGTGTGGGCTGTAATGGCTTTAGGTATAATGATCGACTTTTGATACACATTATGTGAGATGTGGTGTCTCCAAGAAACTACAAGGTTAATTTTCTTATGTGGATGTGGTGGTTTTGTTGCATGATGTCCATGTTTTGGGTTTTCTCCCATTTGTCCGCGAGAATGAATTTTTTGAGAGAGATGGCTTAAGACGTACAACATTGGGGAAAAGTGGAAAACTGGTGGGGAAGTAGTAGTGGGGTACCCTTTATATTATTAATTATATTTTATACTCTTGTATGTGATACATGGTGGGATTTTCTATGGTGAGGCTTGATATTTAGTATACATGTTTAGGTGATGAGTTAGTTTCACTTGTTTTTCATTGTGGTTTTGCATTTTTTTCTTTACTTTTGCAGGAGTGGATATGGGGAGGATCCTACTAAGTATACTATTATACTCACCCTATGTATATATATAATTTGATTTCATGTCACTTAGAGAAGGTTGGAGATCATGATGGTTTCTACTATCTTGGGGTTGCAGGACTTGTCTGGGATTCATCATTGCTATTGTTTTTAAATTCTTTTGGGTATTTGTAGTTATTCCCCATTCAGTTGTATCAGATATTCATGATATTACATATTTGTACTTGGGATTTCATTTATATTGATGTTCGAGTTGGATTTAGTTGGTGTATGTCTTATCACTCACATTCTAATGCTTTTTCATAGAGGTTAATACCTCCCATTTGTGTTTTTACTATACCCTCAGTGCTATTCCCCAACTCGGGGCCTACTAGATGCAGGAATCGGGGGGCCATTATCTCCCTCCTCACGTTGTCGGCCAAGGAGGGGTACACCTTTTGGGGAGTAGATCATGATAGAGTGGTCTTAAAGGGAGGTTGAGGGAATTAATGGAGTTTTCTGTAAGGAACATGTAGGGTTTCATCGGTTTGTAGGGAAACGATGTCAGTCAATTTTCTCAAGTAATGTAAAAACTAGATACTGGATGAGACATATGTGTTTAGGCCCCCCTACGATCTGATGCATGGACCATGATGTTTACAATAACTACGAAACGAGGATATAGAGGTTGTAGGGTAAAGACCTATGAATGTATCATGCATAATTCATCATTTTTCATGTGTTTTAATGGGTAGACATTTGGATAGATTATAATAAAATGAATAAAAAAAATATTAATGAATTATTGTGGTTCCATCCATATTCCAGGTTTAGGATCTCTAATTTTTTCTTATTTTATAGGAATGGCTCCAGGTCGAAGTCCCCATCAAGATCGCATAGAATATGTCCAGAAGGATGTTCCAGTAGATTGCCACATGGTAGAGGTTGACGACAAAAACACTTGTAGGAGGACACTCTGACAGTTTCAATACCAGAGTCTGCAGAAGTACGTGGGCTCTGTTTTAGATGTAGTCACAGAATTTTGGTTAGAGAAGGTCGAGACTGGCTTCAGTTTGATCTGTTCTTGGATGAAACACTGGGTTTCCTTGGTTACAAAGATGCTAGATGGAGTAGCGAGGCAGTTGTGCTTCTTGTTCCTTGTGGATCAGGAGGAGTTGACGATCTTGTGTTAGGAGTTTGGAGACATGTTTTGAGTTGAGTTTCTTTCTCCATATGTAAAGGCTTCTAGTCACCCAGTCCTTCTTACACTTTGATAGGGGATCTACAGTTTGTGAGTGTTTTTAATACCTTTCATAAGCCATTTATGATATGCTCCAGAACTGTTTCTAGATGAGGAGGCCATGGTGAGGCATTTCGGGGAGGATTTTCATCCAGAGATCCAGCACCAGGTCACCCCATTTATGCTGAAGACATTTCTTGAGGTACTTTCATGGGAAGAGGTCACTGAGAGGACATTAAATAGAACCAGATATTCTTGAGAGGGAAGTCACCATGATTCATCATGAAGCAGAGTTGTGTTCTGGGGTTCCCTATTTTTAGGGAAGAAGAGTTTTTATTTGGTCGGGGGTAGGTCTCATCCCTCAGCATCTCATTTCTCTAGGTGCAGTGGTTCATAGGCATATGACAAGGTATCATGTGTTTTTTAACTATGGTGTTCAAGGTCATCAGCAGCGAGATTGCCCGACCATTTAGTGCGGTAATCATGCACCAGTTGTTCCTCTCCAGGTTCCACTGTGGAGTTAGTTCCATAAAAGGCATCAGTAGTAGGTCTCACTAGCTTTAGATATGCAAAGGGTAGATGGGGAAGGTACATGAAAGCCTTGTGATGATCCCCGACCTCATATCGCAGAGTGTGTCCATGGTGAATGTATTCATTGTAGTTTAGAAGGTTGTGTATGAGGTCATGGTAAGCTTCATGATTCAGATCTACCATCACCAGGAGAGGGAGAAATCATTTGAGGAACCCTTTACATGTTTTATACTTTGTTGTATGACTTGTTGGATTTAGGAGAAACACGGTCCTTCATATCACCTACCCTTGTCTGTGCCTTGGACTAGAGTTAGAGAGGCCTCTAGTGCCCTTGGCATTAACTACACGAGGTTGAGGTTGAGATGACTTGTTTGAAGTATGTAGATACTATGAGCTAGTGTTGGGGCAGCACCAATCATGGGGATATTTTCTATGTTTTCGGATACAACATTTTTATTTTATCATCTACATGGAATTTTTTTATTTGGTAAAACATATAATGGATTGCTTCAAGAGACAATTTTTATTATTCAATGAAGATGGAGAGCTTGTGGTGTTTGTTGTTGAGGGAGACCCTTAGATGGGTTAGAGGCATGTTCCATCGTTATCATCCATAATGGATGAGATGAAGTTGATTTCTTTATAGGTTCAATAGTTTGCATTTCCTAGGTTCGTAGAAGAGTATCCTAATGTTTTTTCAGAGGAGTTTGTAGAATTATCGCCCAAAAAGAGATCTATTTTGGGATCAAGCTATAAATAGGAGTGTCTTATAACTCTATGTATCCATATAGGATGACCCCTTCTAAGTTGGGAGATCTACATATACAACGTAATGGTATATTAAAATGCGGTTTTGTTCGGACGAGTGTGTCGTCGTGGGGTGAGCCAGTTTTGTTTGTGAAGAAGGATGATTGTAGTTTTCAGTTGTGTACCGATTATTGTCGCTTAAATAAAGTAATAGTGAAGTGTCTATATCCTCTTTCATGGATTGAGGATTTTTTTTATCAACTAAATGGTTCAAGATGGTTCTCAAAGATCAACATTTTGGCAGGATATCATCAGATGCATGTGAATGATGAGTATATCCCGAAGAATGCTTTCTGTTGTCATCATTGGCCTTACACGTTTGTTGTAATGTTGTTCCATGTGATGAATGCTTCAGCTGTGTTCATGAGATTGATGAAAGTGTTCTTCTATGAGTTCCAAGATACGTTCGTGGTAGTTTTAATTGATGATATCCTTTTGTACTCCATGGATGAGGATGATCATGCAGATCATCTGTATGCCATTATGGGATTTTTTCATCATCATCACCTTTCTTGGAAGTTATCGAAGTGTGATATTTTGGTTCAAGAGGTCCTCTTCATGGGGAATGTTGTGTCTCAACATGTATTATCCATGGATCCATCTAAGATAGAAGTGGATTTTTTGGGGAATCACCCAAAACATTGGCAGAGGTGATATTTTTCCTTGGACTTATATGATACTATAAGAGGATTGTAGACAACATATCTCGGGTTGAGACTCCTCTGATAGCATTAAATAGGAAGGATTAGGTGTTCATGTAGACTAATCAGTGTTAGGTAACTTTCGATTATATAAAGGAGAAGTTAGTATGTGCTCGAATTCTTTTTCTCCTAGTAGAGGGAGTTTAGTTTGATGTTTTCTGAGATGCTTTGCATCTGGGGTTAGTCTCTGTTCTTATGCATCAGAGATCAGTTCTTTCTTATGGGTCTTAGTAGTTACATCCCTATTGATGTAACTATTCCACCAATGATCTCGAGTTGGAATCTGTGGGGTTTGTTTTTAATTTTTGGAGACATTACCTCATTGGAAAGGGCTTTGTGGTTTTCACTGATCATAAGATCGTGAGGTATGTTTTATCCCAATGTGACCTAAACTTGCGGAAGTGTTGGTGGAGGGTGTTACTACAGGAATAAAACTTTGAAATATCGCATTCCATGGTAATGGGGAATGATGTAGCAGATGTGATAAGAAGAATGTCACATAGTAATGTAGTGCATGTATAAGGCCCCAGACTTAAACCTTACGTAATATTGAATTAAATGAACAATTCACATTGAGAATCTTTTCAAGATTAGAGTTTTAGATAATTATGACATAACTATTACATCTCAAAAGATTACAAAGTAGACACTTCTACTATGTTTCCATAAAATAAAAAAACTCTTAAAAAGAGACATGTCTAGTTCCATGTTTTAAATAGCATGACTTTCCCTTGATCCCGTCCTTGACCCTATTCCACATTATGTCCTGTGAAAAACATTTCAAAAAAACTTGGGTTGAGCATAAAAAGCTCAGTAAGGGATACACAAAGAAAAAAAACTGTTAGTTTTTCAAACATCACGTAAACCATGTATACTTTATCAAAGTATTACCTTCACCTTCTTGAATCAGTACAAACTCTTCCCTGAATAAAATATCATTACTTACCCTTTTGTAACCAAAGGATTACCATAAAACCCATATAAAGAACACATAACATATAAAGGTAACTTGGGACATAATCATACTCAAGTGGAATAACCATACGGTCGACTTCCACATATATCACTTAATGGAATAGCCATACGACCAACCTTCATACATACTTAATGGAATATCCATACGGATGACTTCCATACCCAATGTATTAGAGGTTATAACGTAACCACCCATCCTAGTATTCAGGTCACCACCCGTCATATGGTTTATCACGTAACCACCCGTCAAATGTCTAAGTACCAATATAAAATCATAAAAAACCAATATAAAGGAATGATAACATTTCCACATTTCAATCAAAATATATCATTTAAATATATTGACATAATAGAATCCTTTATCAAAACCATTTTCAATACCAAAATACATAAAAGAGTATATGGTATATATTTTATTTAAAAAAAACATTACGGCTTGTTCAGGAAGCCAATGACCAAATAATACTCGCGGCGGCGGAAAAGGTCTTTGTCACCGCGTACGTTAAAAAAACATTCCTTTTTGTCGTTTAGTAAAACGCTTCGTAGAAAAAGATTCCTTTTGTATAAAAGTAAAATTCAAAGGGATTTATACACCATATAAAAGAAAGTTGTGTATAAAATGAAATATGCCTCAATGAAAAGAGATTGAGACGAAGTCCCTTACCTCAGGTCCGACTTGACTCGATCGTTCGTTAACGTCCTGAATAATAAACTTGAGTTAATTTCTATTTTCTTAAGAACCTTTTTCAAGTTCATTATTCCTTTTATATCACTTATTGCCATGTTATAAACATTATGTAACCATTTAAGTTAATAATGTTTATTTTGTTGATATTTGGTTCTTAAGTCAAAAGTGGACTTCTTACAATTACATGCTGTTCATGTGGTCAAAGGTTATTTATATCCAGAAAGAAATTCCTGATTTGGATATCATATATATCATATATATCTAGAATATACATGTATTTATAATATTACATAATCATTTAGAGGTATGAAATGAAATTCACCGTTCATGGAGACGGTAAGCCGTACGTACGCATGAACGCTACTTTCTTTCCTTTGTAATATTAATGGAATTAAAACTAAATGAGAGGTATGAATATTTTAATTACAGAATTATATTCATCATTTAGATGTATAATTCATTATATATATCCATTATATACATTTACTTATAATAGTACATTACATTTGGGGATATGAAATGAAATGCACCGTTCATGGAGACGGTAAGCCGTACGTATGCATGAACGCTACTTTCATTTCTATTTCATATTTTTATGGAATGGAATAATAATGATATAGAGGTATATTATAATTCCAGTATAAAATCATATATAATAACTTTAAATCTATCCTTTACATGTCCCACATATGGCATTAACGAATCAAATCACTTTGAGGGGGCGATAGTCCTCACTTCCTTAAATGAAGATATCGCGTTTACCCATAATGGAAACCATAAAGGTATGCACAAAATAAAAAATACAGAAGATTAAGGAAAACACAAACATATTATATATCATATATAAATATAGTTTCATCTTAATGGCCACCTTTGAAGGTGTTAAAAGAATGTTGAACAATCATCGTTTCGGGAGGCAGAAATTCGCGATCCACGGAAACAGTATGTTATTTAACCATTAGATGTAGGTTTGTGTAAGTGTAGCTAGAATAATTCTTATAACAACATCCTAGTATATTGAGGATACTGGAGTTGTTACAAAATAAAAGAATAAAAAGAGTTTATGGGGTTGGAGAAGCAAAATAAAACAAAAGGACTCGAAAGAAGACATTACCTTAAAATCGGGTAACTCCATTTGGTTTGAGCTCAAAGGAATCCTTGGGAAGACATCTTCCCAAAGTGAGGCTTCAAGGAGTAATATAGGGAAGTGGAGAGACAATATGGGCAGATTTTAGCCAAGCCAAAGGCTTTGGGAGTGTGGGTAAGGTGGTAGAGGTGGGGGCCTTTTATAAGAGGAGAGGAGGGGTACTCTTGTAAAGTTACAAAATGTTACTTTATTTCCAAAAGAATTTCAGATTTTAAAGGTCCCACATTGATTTATTTCAAAGATAAGGTGATGAGGGTTCTAAATCCACTCATCCAATAGGTTTTGGACATGTTTAGGTCTTAGATTTTACATTATCTTTCAATTTATTTAAATCGTTAAATAATGAGGTCATCGCTGCATCATCATGATGTCATAAATAATTTAATTTATTTAATGTCTAAAAATTATAAAAAAAATTACTATAATGTAGAAACTAATTTTAGCTTTCCTCTTACTATTTATAGAAAAAAACATGACTTGTATAACCCCATGTAAAAATTGTTTTAGTAAAACATTTCATGTTTGTGTCATTTTTTACTTTAACATTAAATAAAAGGTAATTATGTCATTTTCCAACCATAGTGGCTCCATGGGGTCCCGAAGTTGACCCATTGATTGTCTTGGTCGGCCATGACTCATCCAATGAGGGTAGGACATGTGTCTAGGTCATTTCATTTTATTAAAACATTATTCTTACCTTAAACTACACTAATTACCTCTAATCGCGATTAAGAACTTAAGAGTTACTATTCACCAAAAAATTATTTTAATCTCATTGAACCACATTTTACTTCTTAATGACAACCATGTATGTCGGATTTTTGAAATTCAAAACACAGAAGTTGTAAAATTTCATTTAAACGAAAAATCAGTTTTTATAAGTACCCCTTAGTGGTTTCACTATTCATCAAAAATTGATGTTTTTCAGAAAAATACCAAACATTCACCCTAAGCTATATTTGATATTCTGAATTCAAAAATGAAGTCTATTTTAGAAAATTCAAAACATATAAGTCACATTATTAATTTAATAATTAATTCCTGCTGCCATGAAAAATAGCGTGTTTTTATGAAACAATAATTATCAAAAGATTGACACTAGTTTAAGTCCGATTTCAAAGTGAATTTAATTCCAACAACCACTATTAGATTTAATGGTAAAAATATTTTCTAATTTAACTTTAAAACCAATTCAAATGATAATCTAATAATATAAATAAATTAGATTAAAAAGAGGTTTTGAATTAAAATACAACATTATACACTATTCATTAAAAAATGAACTTTATCGGAAAGATACCAAAAATTCACACAAAGTAAATTTTGTTGTCCCTATTCTAAATAAGAGTTATATTTGGTTGAATAGAATTTATAAGATTGATAAAAACTATATTTAATGACGTTCTCCATCAAAAGGTGATAAGTGAACCTTTAGTGAAAATTAGGGTATAAATGCCTAAAATTGAATTCTTTCCGTATTTTAAGCCTTTATCTTTTATTGGATAAATGTAAAAACATTTAAAAAACATATATAATCATATTTTAGTTATTTATATACATTCCTGCCAATACAAAAGCTACATGTTAACTACCATTTAAAATAATATTATTGTATTACTAGTGTGGAGCGTAAGTTTTTAAAGGAACTCATCATTGCGTATCGGGTACACTATTGAACATAGAAACCCTTTTAAAGTAAAATTAATATTTAATTCTTAAATATTAATAAATACAAAAATGTTTTATTCATTATTTACCTGGGATGTTACATCCTTCCCCCCCTTTTGAAAATTGCGTCCTCGCAATTTTATTCACTTATCAAAATAAGTGGGGGTATTTATCCCTCATAGCATTTTCATATTCCCACGTTGCCTCTTCAACCATATGGTTTTTCCAAAAAACCTTTACCTTGTGGATTACCTTATTTCGCAACACTTCCTCTCATCGGTCAAGAATCTGGACTGGTTGTTCTTCATAAGAGAGATTCTCTTTTAACTGAAATACCTCTGGGCTCAAAACATGAAATAAATATGGCATATACTTCCTCAACATCGAAACATGAAATACATTGTGTACCTGAGATAATCTTGGAGGTAATGCCAATCTGTATGCAACTGATCCAACTCTCTCCATAATTTCATATGGTCCAATGAACCTTGGACTCAGATTTCCTTTCTTACCAAATCGCATCACACTTTTCCATGGAGAAACCTTGAGAAAAACATGATCACCTACCTCGAGAGATAGATCCTTCCTCTGGTTATCTGCATAACTCTTCTTCCTTCTCTGAGCTGTTCTCATGTGTTTCTGAATCAACTGAACCTTTTTTGCCATCTCTTCTATCAATTTGGGTCCCATCAGCTTCCTTTCACCCACTTCATCCCAAAATGCTGGAGATCGACACCGCTTCCCATATAATGCCTCAAATGGTGCCATCTATATACTGGAATGAAAACTGTTATTATATGAAAACTCAACCAAAGAAAGATGTTGGTCCCAACCTCCCATTATAATCCATCGAACAATCTCCTAGCATATCCTCCAAGGCCTGAATCGTTCGTTATGTTTTCCCATATGATTGAGGATGAAAAGCTGTACTAAAATTTAATTCAGTACCCAGCGACTTCTGAAGGCCTTTCCAAAAGTTAGAAGTAAACCTAGGATCACAGTCAGATACAATGGAGAGAGGAAATACATGTAACCTAACTATCTCCTTAAGATACAAACGGGAATGTTGATCCAGGGAAAAATTATCTCGTAGAGGAAGGAAATTAGCAGATTTAGTAAAGTGATAAACAATAACCTAGATTGCATTATTACCTCGAGATGTATTCGGTAATCCCACAACAAAGTCCATGGATATATTCTCCCATTACAACTCTGGCACAGGTAGAGGCTGAAGCATCCCTTTCGGTAACTGCCGCTCTACCTTAACCTGCTGACAAGTCAAACACTTCACAGTAAAATCAGCAATATCTCTTTTCATTCCATCCCACCAGTAATACTCCCGCAGATCTATGTACATCTTAGTACTCCCAGGACGAACTGAAAACGGGGAACTATGAGCCTCACATAAAAACTCATTCTTCAAATTTGAATCACATGGCACACATAATCTCTTCCCAAACCTCAAAACACAATCACTGTCAATGTTGAATTCTGGAAACCTGACTTTCTAAACCAGCTCTACCTTTTTCTGCAACTCACTGTCTTGCTTCTGTGCTTGCTTGATTCTGTCTGATAGAGAAGATATCACTGATACCTGAAACAAAACAGAAGGACATCCTGCACCAACAACTTCTATGCCAAAGTTCATCAAATCAAAAACCAAAGGATCTCATTCCAAACGTAGCATGGTTAATGAAGCATTACTTTTTTGACTCAAAGCATCAGCCACTTTATTTGCTTTTCCCGGATGTTAGTGAATTGACAATCATAATCCTTGATTAATTCCATCCATCCCCTCTATCTCATGTTCAATTCTTTCTGAGTGAATATATAATTTAAACTTTTGTGATCAGTATATATTTAACACTTTAATCAATACAAATGATGCCTCCAAATTTTCGAAGCGAAAACAACAGAAGCTAATTCCAAATCATGTGTAGGGTAATTTACCTCATGAGTTTTCAACTGCCATGAAGCATATGTAATTACCTAATCATTCTGCATAAGGACACAACCATGTCCTTTCAACGAAGCATCACTGTGGATAACAAACTCACCATTCCTAGAAGGAAGTTCCAAAACTGGAGCATTCACCAATCTTCTTTTCAACTCCTGAAAACAATCCTCACATTCTTCTGTCCAGATAAACGTAACACCCTTCCGAGTTAGCTTATTCATTGGACTAGATATCCGTGAAAGAAATTTCAACAAACCTTCGGTATTAACCTGCCAAACCAAGGAAACTACGGATCTCGGTTACATTTGTGGGTCTTGGAAATTCTTAAACAACTTTTTTTTAGCATGATCAACAGTTATTCCATCTTTAGAAACAATGTGACCAAGGAATGAAATTTGTTGCAACCAAAACTCACACTTGATGAATTTGCCATAAAATTTCATTTCCCTTAAGGTTTGCAAAATAATCCTTAA
This sequence comes from Viscum album, assembly GCA_963277665.1. Lineage (NCBI taxonomy): Eukaryota > Viridiplantae > Streptophyta > Magnoliopsida > Santalales > Viscaceae > Viscum > Viscum album. The sequence goes on along the minus strand of OY728153.1, from coordinate 407,655,569 downwards.
ATTTCATTCATGCTCCTAATTACTTTTAGAAAACACCACAATATCATCAATAAAAACAACCAACATTTTTCACCTGATTTAACTAAGCCATCACTACAGCAAACTATTTAGTTCTGATTCTGACCATCTCAGGATACTGATTTGAAAGGTCATTTCCTTCTGTATTCCTTCCCAAAAAAGTTATTCTGTTTCCTCTATGAAAAACCAATCTTAACACAGAGATATCTTAGGAGAAGCAACATGGTAATCTTTAATTCTCTATCATTTCAATAATACCATAAATTAACTTATAATTTAACAAATTTCTAACTCCTAAAGATGTCTAAACCGACCTTTGATACCAACTATAAGGCCCCAGCCTTAAACCTTACTTAATATTGAATTAAATGAATAATTCACATTGAGAATCTTTTCAGGTTTAGAGTTTTATAGAATTAGGACATAACTATTACATCTCAAAAGATTACAAAGTAGACACTTCTAATATGTTTCCATAAAATAAAAAAACTCTTAAAAAGAGACATGTCTAGTTCCATGTTTTATATAGCATGACTTTCCCTTGATCTCGTCCTTGACCCTATTCCACATTAAGTCCTGTGAAAAACATTTCAAAAAATCTTGGGGTGAGCATAAAAATCGTAGTAAGGGATACACAAAGAATGAAAACTGTTAGTTTTTCAAACATCACGTAAACCATGTATACTTTATCAAAGTATTACCTTCACCTTCTTAAAGCAGTAAAAACTCTTCACTGAATAAAATATCATTACTTACCCTTTTGTAACCAAAGGATTACCATAAAACCCATATAAAGAACACATAACATATAAAGGTAACTTGGGACATAAACATACTTAAGTGGAATAAACATACGGTGGACTTCCACACATATCACTTAATGGAATAGCCATACGGCCAACTTCCATACATACCTAATAGAATATCCATACGGCCGACATCCATACCCAACGCATTGAAGGTTATAACGTAACCACCCGTCATGGTATTCACAGCACCACCCGTCATATGGTTTATCACGTAACCACCCGTCAAATGTCCAAGTACCATCATAAAAAACCAATATAAAGGAATGATAAAAATTCCACATTTCAATCACAATATATCATTTAAATATATTGACATAATATAATACTTTATCAGAACCATTTTCAATACCAAAATACATAAAAGAGTATATGGTATTTATTTTATTTAAGAAAAACATTACGGCTTGTTCAGGAAGCCGAAGACCAAATAATACTCGCGGTGGCGGAAAAGGTCGTTGTCACCGCGTACATTGAAAAAAACATTCCTTTTTGTAGTTTAGTAAAACGATTCGTAGAAAAAGACTCCTTTTGTATAAAAGTAAAAGTAAAAGGGGTTTATACACCGTATACAAGAAAGTTGTGTATAAAACAAAATATGCCTCAATGAAAGGATATTAAGACAAAGTCCCTTACCTCAGATCTAACTTGACTCGATCGTTCTTTAACGTCTTGAATAATAAAATGGAGTTAATTTCTATTTTCTTAAAAACCATTTTCAAGTTCATTATTACTTTTATATCACTTATTGCAAGGTTATAAACATTATTTAACCATTTTAGTTAATAATGATTGTTTTGTCGATATTTGGTTCTTAAGTCGAAAGTGGACTTCTTACAATTACATTATAGCGACCCGACCTTTTCTTACATTACTATTACATCATTTCAAAGATAAACAACATAATAGTATTAAACATGGAGGATCCAGAGGTTTAGTGTCTTGGGAAAACTAGGACTACACATAACAAGTACAACATCAAGCATAAAAAATTCATTTAATCTCTTCTTCTATAGCTTCTTAAGAAGCACTTGTCCTCTCCTTAGTACATGCAGCCACCTGAGGAAATACATCAAAAGGGGTGAGCTAAAAGCCAAGTAAGAGGATATATAGGAACATCATAGCATGGGGTGAGCATAATCATGACATAGGAAGAAGATCTTTAACATGAGAGGAGCATAAACAATAAACTTGAAATGTGGCAAAGCATAAAAATGAAACATCATGTCTTAGTGGTTAACTACCACACATACTTGTGAACAAAGCTAGCATCATGTTCACGCATCATTTCACATTTACTCATGAGATTAATCACTTTACCCAATGCATTGGAGCGCTATATAATTTCGGGCGCACCCGTCACATTTAAACATTCATATTGCGCTATATAATTCTGGGCGCACCCGTCACATCATAACATTATCATTATCATGCTTGCCACATAGAAAACATATCAAACATGTACATAAATAACCCATGAAAAGGAATGGGTTTCATCTCATAATAACACATTCATGAGCTTTGGGTTCCCAATAGAAGGAGGGAACAACATACTTGATATAAAAACCATCAACCTTGAATGAGAGGTAAAAGGTGACATCTTGAAAGAAGAGTTCTTTTGGAAAACATTTTTATGGACATAAAAACCAGTGAAAAACATGTATATCCCATAAAAGTCAAGTAAATGATGAACAAATGTTCTTTGAAGAGTAACCACATCAAAAATGGAGTGAAAGAGGGAAACTCGAAGGAAGAAAAGTGGGTTCGAGATTTCCCCTTACCTTGTACTCGAATGCCTCCTTCTCTTTAATGTCCTTTATAATGACACTATAGTCATTATTTAGAAATTACATAACCTTTTATACATTAATAGGGTTCATTCTGGTTTCATTATTTCATATTATGTTCCATTGGATGACTTATAGAGTTTAAAAAATTATTAATCGGGGATGTTCGTTTTCATGGTTTTCTTGAGCGGTCCACTTGTATTCTTAATTTGATGTTTGGGTAGATCATGGGTAAACATCCAGAACAGATATTACATGTAATTAATGATATTACAGAATCTTGAATGATTTTATAATGAGTTATATTAGATCCATGTGGCCGAATCATTAGATAATAATTAAATGTAGATTATTTGGGCCAATTTGAGCGGTTTTTGGATCACAACCAACTCATTTTAACTTTTCACTTAGTAGTATGGACATAGGTTATTTCCATAAAATAAAATAGAACATAATACATATAAAAAATTCTGGTTCAACCATAAAAATGGTTTCATGACCAGATTGAAGGTATAAATGGAAGAAGAGATCATGTTGTTTTTGAAGATGATAAATTATCACCACATGAACAACGTTCTCTTTAATAAAATAAAAGGAATGGGGAAGGGTATGGGGTGATATAATATAACATTAGAATCATAATATTACAGTATATATATAATAATGGATTTAAAGAACAATTTTGATGAAGATAGAGAGAGAGAGATCAAGAAAGGAACTTGAACTTGAAAGGAAATTAAAGGAGAAGAGAGAGAGAAATTACCTTTAGAATCCTCCTCTTGAGATCCTATTTAAGGAAGCTATGCTTGGCCTTTTGATGATACCAGAAGCTTTTGGATGTGGGGAATGAGATAGGGAAGGTGTTTGGGCAGAATTTAGAGAACTCTTGGAGCTTGAGAGGTGTGAGGAAAAGAGGGAGTGAAGGGTGGCTTTTATAGTGGAGGGGAGAGGGGTTTCCTTAATATAAAATTGATTAGTTTATTAATTTCACCTAAGAAAAGGAATAGTGAGTCTTGGATGAATATGAATAGTAAATTTGACTTTTGAATTCGGGATTTGGGTGATAACATCACTTGTGATGTCAGGAATAGTGGTTTTTAATTAAAATGTATTTATATGATAAATTAATGTATTCTACTATTCATCAAAAATTCTAGTATCTCAGAAAAATCCCAAAATTTTACCCCAACCATTTATCGACGTGTACACTCCAAAAATGAATTCCATTTTTCAAAAATAATTTTTTAAATATTTAATATTTAATTAAAATCATAATTTACTAAAAAAACAGTTTTTAAAATTAAAACTGATTTTGCAGTTCTTTCAAAAATTACTTAGGGTCTTATAAAATTATCTAAAAACTATTAGACATTGATTCAATAATTTATGAATATATTTCAGGAAAATAAATATTCCTTTAAATTAATTAACTAATTATAATTAATTATTTGTGACTTATAAAAAACAAAAAACGTTTACTAATGTCAAATTATCACTGTCTATGATGTCTAAATTTTATTTTATTATTCATTGGTAATGTTACGCTTATTTTCAATTCATAAGGTTCATATTACTATTCATAAGGATAGGTTACTATTCATAAAGGTAGGTTACTATTCACCAAAAATTATTTTTGATTCATTGGACTCCAAAAACTATCTTGAACACAACCGTGAATGTTGGATTTTTAAAATTCCAAACATAGGGGTGACAAAATTATGTTTAAAGGTTACTTATCACTTAGTAGTTCATTATTTTGTGTTTTTATGACATATATATAAGAAGGGAATTTTCCATTGAAAAACTTTGGGTCGTTACATTCTTCCCCCCTTAAGAAATTTCGTCCCCGAAATTTCACTTTACACAAATTGGTGAGGGTACTTCTCCTTCATTTCCTCTTCCGGTTCCCAAGTTGCTTCCTCAAACTTTTGGTTCCTCCACAAAACTTTGACAAGGAGGGTTGTCTTGTTGCGTAGAACCTTATCACTACAGTCCAGAATTTTTACCGGCTGCTCCTCATATGAGAGATCATCTTCCAACTATACCACCTCTGAGTTTAGTACATGTGAGGGGTCTGGAATGTACTTTCTCAGTAGTGATACGTGAAACATGTCATGAACTTGAGCCATATTCGGTGGAAGTTCCAGACGATAGGCCACGACTCCTATACGATCAAGGATCTCAAAGGGGCCAATGTAGCTTGGGCTAAGCTTCCCTTTCTTCCCGAATCGCATGAATCTCTTCCATGGAGATATTCGAAGGAAGACTTTATCTCCAACATCGAACTCCAAGTCCCTTCGAAGATTGTCAGCATAGATCTTTTGCCGACATTGAGCAGCTTTGATATGTTTTTGGATGACTTGAACCTTCTCTATCATCTCTTGAACATGATCGGGACCAAGTAGTTTTCGTTCTCCAACTTCATCCCAACAGGTTGGAGTTCTACATCTCCTCCCATAAAGAGCTTCATACGGAGCCATCTGAATACTCTAGTGGAAGCTATTGTTGTATGAGAACTCAACCAATGGAAGGTGCTGATCCTATCCACCTTTGAATTCAAGAGAGCATGATCTTAGCATATCTTCAAGTGTCTGAATAGTCTTTTCAGACTGGCCATCAGTTTGGGGGTGATAGGACATGCTAAAATTTAATTCAGTACTCAAAGCATGTTGAAGGCTACTCCATAATTTAGAAGTGAACCTTGGATCACGGTCAGAGACAATCGAGAGTGGAACATCGTGCAACCCCACTACTTCCTTCACATATATCCTTGCAAGTTGTTCAAGTGAGAGGTCTTCTCGAATAGAGATAAAATGGGTAGTCTTGGTGAGTCGGTCAACCACAACCCATATCGCATTATTTCCTCTTGACGTCTTCGGGAGACCCGTGACAAAGTCCGTAGTAACATTTTCCCGATTCCACATGGGTATAGGCAATGGTTGCATCATACCTTTGGACTTTTGCCGCTCAGATTTAACTTGCTGACATACCAAGCACCTTGATATATATTCCACAATCTCCTTCTTCATGTTATCCCACCAGAAGTGTTCTCGGAGATCACGATACATCTTGGTACTTCCAGGGTGAATAGAGAAAGTTGAGCTATGTGCATTATCCAATATCTCCTTCTTTATTCCGGGTGGTGAAGGCACACAAAGCCGCATTCCAAACCGAATCACACCATTATCGTCGATATGGAACTCTTGCAGCTTCCCTTCCTTTACTGCATTCACCCTCTTTTTTATCTCCACATCATCCCTTTGTGCTTCCTTAATCTTCTGTTGGATGGATGGTTGCACAATAATTTGGGAAAAGTAGGATGTATCCCCTGCCCTTATGATTCCCAAATCCATCCTTTTCATATCCACGAAGATAGGGTCTTTCTCAATCCTCAACATGGATAGAGTAGCAGGGTCTTTCCTGCTTAGAGCATCAGCTACCTTGTTCTCCTTTCCAAGATGATAGTGAATAGAGAAATCGTAATCCTTGATTAGCTCTAACCATCTCCTTTGACACATGTTGAGCTCCTTTTGTGTGAATATATACTTTAGGCTCTTGTGGTCGGTGTATATGTCACACTTCTCACCATAAAGGTAATGCCGCCAGATTTTCAAGGCAAAAATCACGGCTGCCATCTCTAGATCATGGGTCGGGTAGTTCTGCTCATGGATCTTCAACTGTCGTGAGGCGTAGGCTATCACATTATCATTTTCCATGAGTACACAACCCAAGCCTTTCTTTGAAGTATCACTGTATATCACAAAACTTTCTCCACTTTTCGGTAGTGTGAGTACAGGTGCAGTGATTAGCCTTCTCTTTAGATCCTTGAATCTTCCCTCACATTCATCCGTCTAGACATACTTTACCCCTTTCCTTGTTAACTTAGTTAGCGGGCATGACAATCGTGAGAAGTTTCTCACAAATCATCGATAGTACCCAGCTAATCCAAGAAAACTACGGGTTTCTGTGACACTAGAGGGCATGGGCCATTCCTCAATCGCCTTTGTCTTTGAAGGGTCCACATAAATTCCCTCACTTGTGATCACATGTCCCAAGAACGTGACTTGATTCATCCAAAAGTCACACTTGCTGAACTTGGCATACAACTTCTCCTTTCTCAATGTCGCCAACACAAGTCTTAGATGTTCTTCATGTTCCTCCTTACTCTTGGAGTAAATGAGAATATCATCAATAAACACTACCACAAATTTGTAGAGGTAATGTCTAAAGACTCTATTCATCAAATCCATGAAGATTGCAGGGGCATTAGTAAGTCCTAAGGGCATCACAAAAAACTCATAGTGCCCATACCTTGTACGAAATGCAGTCTTCTGAATATCTTCCTTCTTCACCTTTACTTGATGATATCCAGAATGAAGATCCACCTTTGAGAAGTATTGAGCTCCTCTTAACTGGTCGAACAAGTCATCAATCCTTGGGAGAGGATACTTGTTCTTTATAGCGATCTTGTTGAGTTCCCGATAATCGATATACAGCCGCATGGTTCCATCCTTCTTCTTCACAAAGAGCACTAGCGCACCCCATGGTGATGCACTAGGGCGTATGAACCCTTTGTCCAGATTCTCTTGCAACTGCTTCTTTAACTCCTCCAGTTCGATATGAGCCATCCTATTGGGTCACTTTGAGATAGGTGTATCTCCGGGTATGAGTTCAATTGAGAACTCTACCTCACGATCCAGGGGAATTCCGGGTAACTCTTCGGGAAATACATCGCCGTATTCCCTTACGATGGGCATTTCCTCAAGTTTGGAACTTTCCTTCGACTCAAACATTTGGGCGAGGTATGCTTCTTCATAGGGAATCATCACCCACACCATTGAAGGATTTCTCAACGGAGATTCATGATCTTCCTTGCATTTGTAGAGGAGCATGGGATGGTTCGGAATATGAAAATATATTTCCTTTTCCCGACAGTTGATATGTGCTCTATATAAAGAGAGCCAATCCATTCCCATTATAGCGTCGAATTCCACCAAGGGAAGTATTACGAGATTTGCTGGAAGAATCTTCCCACATACGTCAACAAGAGAAGAATCAAACACTTGGGTTGCAATGATTGCACCACTTGGTGTTTTTACAGATATCTCTACTTCAAGGTTTCGGGGCTTCGATTCTATAGTTCTAGAAAACTTCCAAGATATAAAGGAATGCGTAGAACCAGAATCAAATAAGACATTTTCCATTCTTGAGTGAATAGGAAGTGTACCTTGTACGACTTCATTATCATGTTCCACCTCCGCAGTAGTGATGGCATAAGACTTCCCTTGTTCCTTTGGCTTTGGTGGTTGTTGGTGTTGATTACCCTCGAAAGCTCGAGGTTTAGTGCACTGGTTTGAATAGTTCCCTAGCTTTTTACAGTTGTAGCATTGAACCATGAGTGGTTCTCTCCTTTCATCGGCTACATTATCCTTCCTTTTCATGTCTCTTCGACACTCGTGAGCTAGGTGTCCTTCTTTCCCACACTTGAAGCATTTCCCCGTCCCTTTGAGGCAGTTCCCACTGTGCAACTTCCCACATTTTTGGCAAGTGGGTCGTTGTGTTTTCTTCCCATCTTTATCACTAGATCCACCATCTTGAAACTCCATATTTCTTTTCTTATCACCATAGACATGGGACCATTCTCCAAACTCCATCTCCACCTTGAGAGCACACCGAAAAACTTCTTCATAACTCCCAATGTCTCGAATTGCAAGAGATTTTCGAAGATGTGGTTTTAATCCACTAAAGAATCTATCAATTTTTATATCATTGTTGATAACAAAACCCGAAGCATACCTTGAGAGCCTTGTGAAATTTGCTTCATAGGTTATGACAGATTCTCCTTCTTTTTGCTTGAGCTCTATGAATTCTCTCTCCATCTTCGTGTGAAGAGTTCATGGGAAGTACTTATTAAGAAACATTATCTTAAAGTCTTCCCATTCCATCTCTCCAATTTCATCCCTTGGCTTGGTGTTATTAATCAATGCCGACCATTGATCAGCTTCTCCATCTATACGATAAATTGCAAGAGTCACCTTATCCGTCTCGGAACAGTTAAGAACAGAAAAGATCTTCCCCATGGAGTTGACCCACTGTTCCGCAACTAGTGGATCAGAAAATCCACAATACGTTGGTGGTCGTTGCTGCATAAAACATTCGATAGCTAGCTGCTCCCTCTTTGGTGAAGGAGGACGTTCCATATTATTATGGTTATTATTCATAACCTGGGATAATTAGGTAAGCATCTCCATGATGTTTTGAACTCCACCTCCAAAATCATTGGGGATGTCATTTGGGCAATCGTTGCATTGGCCTTCGCAAGAGTTGTTGGCCTAATTTCTCCTGGTTCCCACCATTTTCTAAAATAGAAAAGGTTATAACAAAACATAAGTAAACAAGTCATGAATAACTTATCCTTTTAAACAATTATACCGAAAAATAACATATGGGATCCCTAGGTAAATATCCTTGTGTGCATATTTGTACTTAGTCTCATGCTAGAGGTTTTCTTTAGGGTTCACTAATCCTAATTCCAAAATTAACTAATCCTTTGCTCTGATACCAACTATAGCGACCCGAACTTTTCTTACATTACTATTACATCATTTCAAAGATAAAAAACATAATAGTATTACAAATGGAGGATCCAGAGGTTTAGTGTCTTGGGCAAACTAGTACTACACATAACAAGTACAACATCAAGCATAAAAAATTCATTTAATCTCTTCTTCTATAGCTTCTTAGTAGCACTTGTCCTCTCCTTAGTACATGTATCCACGTGAGGATATACATCAAAAGGAGTGATCTAAAAGCCCATTAAGAGGAAAGATAAGAACAACATAGCATTGGGTGAGCATAATCATGACATAGGAAGAAGATCTTGAACATGAGAGGAGCATAAACAGTAAAATTGAAATGTGGAAAAGCATAAAAATGAAACATCATGTCTTAGTGGTTAACTACCACACATACTTGTGAAAAAATCTAGCATCATGTTCACGCATCATTTCACATTTACTCATGAGATTAATCACTTTACCCAATGCATTGGAGCGCTATATAATTCCAGGCACACCCGTCACATTTATACATTCATATTGCGCTATATAATTCCGGGCGCACCCGTCACATCATAACATTATCATTATCATGCTTGCCACATAGAAAACATATCAAACATTTACATAAATAACCCATGAAAAGGAATGGTTTTCATCTCATAATAACACATTCATGAGATTTGGGTTCCCAAAATAAGGAGGGAACAACATACTTGATATAAAAACCATCAACCTTGAATGAGAGGTAAAAGGTGAGATCTTGAAAGAAGAGTTCTTTTGGAAAACATTTTGATGGACATAAAAACCAGTGACAAACATGTATATCCCAGAAAAGTCAAGTAAATGATGAAAAAATGTTCTTTGAAGAGTAACCACATCAAAAATAGAGTGAAATAGGGAGAACTCGAAGGAAGAAAATTGGGTTCGAGATTTCCCCTTACCTTGTACTCGAATGCCTCCTTCTCTTTAATGTCCTGTATAATGAAATTATATTCATTAATTAGAAATTCCATAACCTTTTATACATTAATAGGGTTCATTCTGGTTTCATTATTTCATATTATGTTCCTTTGGATGACTTATAGAGTTTAAAAAAACATTGATCGGGGATGTTCGTTTTCATGGTTTTCTTGAGCAGTCCACTTGTATTCTTAATTTTATGTCTGGGTAGATCATGGGTAAACATCCAGAACTGATATTACATGTAATTAATGAAATTACAGAATCTTGAATGATTTTATAATGAGTTATATTAGATCCATGTGGCCGAATCATTAGATAATAATTAAATGAAGATTATTTGGGCCAATTTGAGCGGTTTTTGGATCACAACCAACTCATTTTAACTTTTCACGTAGTAGTATGTCCATAGGTTATTTCCAGAACTTAAAATAGAACATAATACATATAAAAAATACTAGTTAAACCATAAAAATGGTTTCATGACCAGATTGAAGGTATAAATGGAAGAAGACATCATGTTGTTTTTGAAGGTGATAAATTATCACCACATGAACAACGTTCTCTTTAATAAAATAAAAGGAAGGGGGAAAGGGTATGGGGTGATATAATATAACATTAGAATCATAATATTACATTATATATATAATACTGGATTTACAGAACAATTTGGATGAAGATAGATAGAGAGAGATCAAGAAAGGAACTTGAACTTGAAAGGAAATTAAAGGAGAAGAGAGAGAGAGAGAAATTACCTTTAGAATCCTCCTCTTGAGATCCTATTTAAGGAAGCTAGGCTTGGTCTTTTGATGAGACCAGAAGCTTTTGGACGTGGGGGATGAGATAGGGAAGGTGTTTGGGCAAAATTTAAAGAAGGATTGGAGCTTGAGAGGTGTGAGGAAAAGAGGGAGTGAAGGGTGGCTTTTATAGTAGAGGGGAGAGGGGTTTCCTTAATATAAAATTGATTAGTTTATTAATTTCACCTAAGACAGGGAATAGTGAGTCTTGGATGCCTATAAATAGTAAATTTGACTTGTGAATTTGGGATTTGGGTTCTTACATCACTTGTGATGTCAGGAATAGTGGTTTTTAATTAAAATGTATTTATATGATAAATTAATGTATTCTACTATTCATCAAAAATTCTAGTATCTCAGAAAAATACCAAAATTTTCCCCCAACCATTTATCGACGTTTAGAATCCAAAAATGAATTCCATTTTTCAAAAATAATTTTTTAAATATTTAATATTTAATTAAAATCATAATTTACTAAAAAAAACAGTTTTTAAAATTAAAACTGATTTTGCAGTTCTTTCAAAAATTACTTAGGGTCTTATAAAATTATCTAAAAACTATTAGACATTGATTCAATAATTTATGAATATATTTCAGGAAAATAAATATTCTTTTAAATTAATTAATTAATTATAATTAATTATTTATGACTTATAAAATACCAAAAACGTTTACTAAGGTCAAATTATCACGTTCTATGATGTCTAAATTTTATTTTATTATTCATAGGTAATGTTAATCTTTTTTACTATTCATAAGGTTCATATTACTATTCATAAGGGTAGGTTACTATTTTATAAAGGTAGGTTATTATTCACCAAAAATTATTTTTGTTTCATTGGACTCCAAAAACTATCTTGAACACAACCGTGAATGTTGGATTTTTAAAATTCCAAACATAGTGGTGAAAAAATTATGTTTAAAGGTTACTTATCACTTAGTAGTTCATTATTTTGTGTTTTTATGACATAGATATAAGAAGGGAATTTTCCATTGAAAAATTTTGGGTCGTTACATACATGTTGTCCGTGTGATCAAAGGTTCTTTATATACAGAATGACATTCCTGATTTGGATATCATATATATCATATATATCCAGAATATAAATTTATTTATAATATTACATAATCATTTAGAGGTAAGAAATGAAATGCACCATTCATGGAGACGGTAAGCCGTACGTACGCATGAATGCTACTTTCATTTCTTTGTCATATTAATGGAATTAAAACTAAATGAGAGGTATGTATATTTTAATTCCAGAATTATATTCATCATTTAGATGTATAATTCATCATATATATCCATTATATACATGTACATATAATAGTACATTACATTTGGGGATAAGAAATGAAATGCACCGTTCATGGAGACGGTAAGCCGTACGTACACATGAACGCTACTTTCATTTCTATTTCATATTTTTATGGAATGGAATAATAATGATATAGAGGTATATTATAATTCTAGTATAACATCATACATAATAACTTTAAATCCATCCTTTACACATCCCACATATGGCATTAACGAATCAAATCACTTTGAATGGGCGGTAGTCCTCACTTCCTTAAATGAAGATATCACGTTTACCCATAATGGAAACCATAAAGGTATGCCCAAAATGAAAAATACAGAAGCTTAAGGAAAACATAAACATATTATATATCATATATAAATATAGTTTCATCTTAATGGCCACCTTTGAAGGTGTTAAAAGAATGTTGAACAATCATCATTTCGGGAGGTAGAAATTAGCCATCCACGGAAACAGTATGTTCTCTAAACATTAGATGTAGGTGTGTGTAAGTGTAGCTTGAATAAATATTATAACAGCATCCTAGTATATTGAGGATACTGGAGTTGTTACAAATGAAAAGAATAAAAAGAGTTTAGGGGGTTGGAGAAGCAAAATAAAACAAAAGGACTCAAAAGAAGACATTACCTTAAAATCGGGTAACTCCCTTTGGTTTGAGATCAAAGGATTCCTTGGGAAGAATTCTTCCCAAAGTGAGGCTTCAAGGAGTAATAGAGGGAAGTGGAGAGACAAAATGGGCAGAGTTTGGCCGAGCCAAAGGCTTTGGGAGTGTGCGTAAGATGGTAGAGGTGTGGGACTTTTATAAGAGGAGAGGAGGGGCACTCTTGTAAAGTTACAAAATGTTACTTTATTTTCAAAAGATTTGCAGATTTTAAAGGTCCCAAATTAATGTATTTATAGGATAAGGTGATGAGGGTTCGAAATCCACCCATCCAATAGGTTTTTGACATGTGTAGGTATTATATTTTACATTATATTTCCATTTTATTTAAATCGTTAAATAATGTGGTCATCGCTGCATCATCATGATGTCATAAATAATTTAATTTATTTAATGTCTAAAAATTATAAAAAAATTACTATGATGTAGAAAATATTTTTTATATTTCCAATTAATATTTATAGTAAAAAATATGACTTTTATAACCCCATGTAAAAATTGTTTTAGTAAAACATTTAATGTTTGTGTCATTTTTTACTTTAACATTAAATAAAAGGTATTTATGTCATTTTCCAACCAAAGTTGCTCCATGGGGTCCCCAAGTTGACCTATGGAGTTTCTTGGTCGGCCATGACACATAAAATGAGGGTAGGACATGTTTCTAGGTCATTTAATTTTATTAAAACATTATTCTTACCTTAAACTACACTAATTACCTCTAACCGCGATTAAGAACTTAAGAGTTACTATTCACCAAAAAATTATTTTAATCTCATTGAACCACATTTTACTTCTTAATGACAAACATGTATGTCGGATTTTTGAAATTCAAAACACAGAAGTGGTAAAATTTCATTTAAACGAAAAATCCGTTTTTATAAGTACCACTTAGTGGTTTCACTATTTATCAAAAATTGATGTTTTTCAGAAAAATACCAAAAATTCACCCTAAGCTATATTTGATATTGAGAATTCAAAAATGAAGTCTATTTTACAAAATTAAAAACATATATGTCACATTAATTAATTTAATAATTAATTCCTGCTGTCATGACAAATAGCTTGTTTTTATGAAACAATAAGTATCAAAAGATTGACACTAGTTTAAGTACGATTTCAAAGTGAATTTAATTCCAAAGACCACTATTGGATTTAATGGTAAAAATATTTTATAATTTCAATTTAAAACCAATTCAAATGATAATCTAATCATATAAATAAATCAGATTAAAAAGAGTTTTTGAATTAAAATACAACATTTTACACTATTCATTAAAAAATGAACTTTATCGGAAAGATATCAAAAATTTACACAAAGTAAATTTTGATGTCCCGATTTTAAAGAAGAGTTATATTTGGTCCAATAGAAATTATAAGATTGATAAAAACTATATTTAATGACGGTTCGCCATCAATAGGTGATAAGTGAACCATTAGTGAAAATTAGGGTATAAATGCCTAAAATTGAATTCTTTCCATATTTTAAGCCTTTATCTTTTATTGGATAAATGTAAAAACATTTAAAAAACATATATAATCATATTTTAGTTATTTCTATCCATTCCCGCCAATACAACGGCTACATGTTAACTACCATTTAAAATAATATTATTATATTACTAGTGTGCATCGTCAGTTTTCAAAGGAACTCATCGTTGCGTATCGGGTACGCTATCGAACATAGAAACCCCTTTAAAGTAAAGTTAATATTTAATTAGAAAATATTAATAAATACGAAAATATTTTATTCATTATTTACCTAGGATGTTACAGCGTGAATCTGGTGATTCGTGGAGAGTTATTGAAGAACTTTCGACATTAGATCATCATACAGGAGAAGTTGGGGGCAGAGGTTCTATTTTTTATATGACAGTGCCATCATATCTGGTACATCATGTGTAAGATTCCAGGTTGGGGATCATGAGGTAGAGGTTTGTAGAGACCAAGTTGTTTGTGTTGAGTCCCCTGATGGGTGGTCTGAAGATAAACTACACCGTGTTTTATATAATAGAAGGACATTTGTTTATATGGCAATTCACGAGACTGTTCCCATATGGATACATAGATCACCTTTAGCGGTGCATCCAGGTGTGACAAATATGTACCATTCTTTGGGGATTCAGTTTTTGTGTCCTTGTATATAGTGTTCTTTTTTAGATTTTGTGTATCCGTTTTTGGAGTACCATAAAGTCAAAGTCAAACATCGTGTTCCTTGTGGTCTGCTCTTAGCCATTAGATGTTCCTCAGTGGAAGTGTGGGTAGGGGGGATCTCAATGGACATTGCAACTAGTTTACCTCAATGTTAGGGAGGACATGATGCTATTTAGGTGTTAGTTCATCGTTTAATGAAATCATCCCATTCTATAGAGATCAAGGATTTGAGCTCAGTGGATGTTATTTTGAGGTACTATCTGGAGGAGGTTGTGAGAATCCATAGAGTCCCGAGGATGATCATTTGAGATAGCTACCCTTGTTTTATCTCTAGGTTGTGGATAGTTCTTTACCATTCTAATGGTTCTCAACTATGTCATTGCACTTCTTTTCATCCGCATATGGTGGGTCAGACATAGCGGACTATCCAGACTCTTGAAGACATGTTGTGCTCTTGTGTCATGGATTTTGGAGGTTTGTGGATGAGGAACATACCCATGGTGGAGTTCTCTTACAATAATAGTTTTAAATGCACTATATCTATATAGACATTTGAATCATTATATGGTCGACCTTTCCATTATCTGTTGTTATAGACTAGGGCTAGAGAGTAAGAAATTCTCGGACAGGAACTAGTGTAGAATACAATAGAGAAGGTCAAGGTGATTCATGAGAGGATGAAGATAGCACAGGATCGTCAGAAATCATATGTCGATCAATGGAGGAAACCATTGGAGTTTGATGATGGGGATCACATGTTTCTGAAGGTGACTCCCATTTATGGGTAGTGAAGGTGTTTTCATGGTATTATGATTTCTCCCCGATTTATTGGGCCTTTTTAGGTGTTGGTTCTTGTTAGAGCCATGTCATATCAAGTAGCACATCCTCCATATATTAACCAGATAAACTATGTTTTTCATGTTTCATAGCTCTTTCATTATAATTATGATGACTCTCACATTATCAATTGGGGATCGATCATTGTTGATGATGATGAAACATTAGAGGATCATCCTATGAAGATCTAATACAACAAATAGAATGTGTTGCACGTGCGTTCTATTCCCTTGGTTATGTCTTTTGGAGACACAATGGTGTGGAGGAGAGTACATTTGAACGTGAGTCACAGATACATGCTTAGTACCCTGATTTTTTATATGTTTAAATATTTTTATGTGATGATTTTATCATTGTGATTTTAGACCATTCGAGTTTATGAGATTGTTTTCATTGGTTGCTTCTTGTGGATTTTTCTCTTTTCAGAATTCCCTCGATGGGTGGTTATTCAAAACTATTTTCGGTTTCCCATTAGGTTGATTTTGAAATCTTTAGGACGAGAATGTTTTGATTTGTATCTTATTTAATGGACCATACCTCTCTAGTAAATTCCTCCATGTAAATATGTTGTTTGTGGTGTTCAGGGAGGTCAAGGTGACTTATCCCCAACACTTTTCCAAATTTCCATTTCTGAAAATAGTTCCATTGGTTAGACTGATGTGAACAGTTCAATCAGTTAGACCAATGTGAGCAGTACCATCAGGCCGGTTAGTCTATAGTGTTTCCAGGATCAGTGAGTCCAGGATCAGTGAGTCATGCTATGAAGAGTGTTTCTAGACCGGTAAGTTTACAGTGTTTTCAAACATGTTAGCCTATAGTGTTTCTGGGATCTTTGAGACTAGGATCGGTGAGTAATTATGTGAACAATGTTTCTAGAACAGTGACTCTACAGTGTTCCCAGACCTGTAAGTCTACAGTGTTTATAGAATGGTGAGTCTGTAGTGTTTCCATAATGGTTACCCAATAGTGTTTCAAGATCGGTGAGTCTACAGTGTTTCTAGACTTGTGAGTCTGTAGTGTTTCTAGACCGGTTAGTCAACAGTTCTTCTAGAACGGTGAGTCTACAGTGTTTCCAGACCAGTGATTCTACAGAGTTTCCAGAACAGTTTTTTATTTCCTTTTACAAATATCTAGATTTCCCAATTTTGATGATTTGATGTTTTTGTTAACGTAAGATGCATTCAACTCCTTTTTAAGGATTTTAATGACAAATTAAATCCCATAACTCCTATATTGATCTTCCTAAGGTGGGACATATCTTTACTTTGTCAAACCTTATGTTTTCATATAATCATTTTTAATATAAAATCCAACGTATCTTAAATTGTGGGTCTGTTAATCTTCTAAATGGAAGATATATATTCATCCCTATTTTTACCTTGTGCGAGACGCTCGAACCATTCCTTCTTCCTAGATGAGCGGTGTGATCAAACCTTAATCCTCGGTTTGTTTCCCATTGATGTTTCTTACTACTTTATGAACACCCCCTATTTTGGTGCAAGAAACAAGTGTCAATCCTTCAACAATATAAGGTATGTTTTATCGTAATTCGTTATGGTTAATATTCTCTTTTTTTACCTTTCCATGTTTTGGTATGTGATCTCAATGCTTTTAATGGAGTTTTCTTGGGTTTTAGTTGATGCGTTATTATAGCGGCATCCTCGGGGGGATGTAGTTGTCACAACAGTAGGTTATCATTATCCTTTGTGTGGATTGTTATTGTATAAAGAATGAAAATAATCATTTGAGGTAGGGGGATTTGTTCATTCAATATTATTTTACGTGAAAATGTAGATTTAAAATGTTTTATCCTACTAGATCAAAATAGAATTTACATCATATATATTTGAACCGAATTAATGAATTTATATTTATCATATGTTATTTCCACTTGTTTTGCTAGATTGTGTGATATCTATGATTGATTTTTTATCTTTTTTTTATTGAGGGAAATTGGAAATGAACTTAATGATGGATGTAATTGATAATTTTTTTGCTAAAGAAAAAGAGTCATGTAAATGAATATGGTTTTTGTTGTTGTAATTTGGTGTTAAACAAAATGATGGAGTAAGCATGCTTAATCAATTTTTGATAGAATACTAGTTATGATTTTGAAGTTGGAACCGACAAATAATAAATTGGTTACCTTATTAGGGATTAATGAACTAGTTTTTGAAAATAGATAACTCTTTATAGGTTTCTGAGTTACCCTCTTTTGTCTTTAAGGGTCAATATCCTATTTGATATTTTTTTTTGTTTTCATGATATTTGTGTTGTAATGTGAGCCTAAAATATTGTGGTGATATGCGGGGCAGGGATTCTTATTAGTTGCGGTAGCAGTTGACGTCTAGAGTGGGGTAATGTAGTGGTTTATATATGTGGGTGTTAGGGAGGACACTGGAGGTGATGAAAAAGGTTGGATGGGAATGTTTGGATGCTTGATTAATATTATTTTTTGTTTATCTGCATTACATTTCCCACTAATCAAGGCATCTGGTCTTGCTTACCCTTCTTCCAAAAAGGGGTTATGACTCGTGGGGTATGTTACATGCTTTTCATGTTTATATTTTCAAGGGAGAATGTGTATACGCTCCTGTTATAAGTTGAAAAGAATTGATGGGTAGTTCACCTACTCAATGTGTTGAGTCCATTGTGATTAGTTTCTTAGAATATTTTTTCTATAATGCCTGAAGATATGTTAAAGTAATGATATTAATAAATTATTGAATAAATGATGTTAACACATGGGATGTAACTTCCTTGAACATAATGCTGAGGTTTCAATTTAAAGAAACATTTGGTTTTGGTAATGATGACTATAAAATATAATGTGGAAATTTTTAATAGTTAATTAATGATTAATGAATTAACGAACATATAGTGAAATTGATAAAAAAGTAATGAAGTTATGTAATCAATGTATTTTAATGGTTGGGTTCTTATCAGATATCTAGTCATAGAAGTGGCAGTTTGGTGTCCGAGACACGTTAGATGTAGTTGATTTTAATTATAGGATATTTCTATAGTTTGATTGTGAGATATAGTACATTCTGTATATTGTGTGTTTCTATATGCTACTCCACCCCATCAGTCAGGGAAACTAACACCCGTGGAATTCTGGGCACTTGGGGGTGTTTTCCACAATATTCCGGTGAAAGGATGGATGGATGACTACCAACATTGGCCACACTCTATTCACTTGTATTAACTAGTGATGTTAGGCACAAAGATTAGTTTTCCCCGTAAATATTTGGAGAGGGCTGTAATTACTTCTGGATATTCACACACATTTTCTGCATATAGTTTCATATGGACTACTATAGGTATAACATGTATCAGTTGTGATGGCTTCAGGTTCCTTACTCGGTGTGTGAGTTGTAATGTCTTGAGGTACAATTCCTGATGTGTGATACACGTTTTTCAAGATGTGGTGACTCCCAATAACGGTCTAGTTACTTTTTTACATGGAAATGGTGGGTTTTTTTCATGCGTATCATGTTGTGTTGCTTAGACCACATTTCAACGGGGACGAATTGTTAGAGACATATGGCTCAGGACGTGCGACGTTGGGGAAAAGCGAAAAACTAGTGGGGAACATGTAGCGGTGTACCTTTAATATTAATTATTATATTTCAAAATCTTGTGTTCTATACATGGTAAGATTATCAATGGTGTGACTTTGAACTCAATATACATATTTATGTGACGAGTTAGATCCGTTTTTTGTTCACTATGCTTTAACATGATTTCATTACCTTTTACAAGAGGATACATTGACTATCCAACTGAGTATACTGTTATAGTCACCCTATGTATATATATAAACTGTGTTTCGGTCAAATGGAGTATATTTGGTAATTAGGCTGGTTTCGACTATTTTGGGGTTGCAATAGATGTTTGGGATTTGTGGTTGCATCTTTTTTTTTTCATTATTTTGGGTATTTTAAATTTTCACCTTTCAGTTGTAGTAGTTTTTCATGAAATTACATATGTGTAATGGAATTTATTTTATAATTTTTTTGAGTTGGAGTTGTTTGGTGTCTGTTTTATCTCTCTCGCTCACATGTATTCTCTTCAAGGGTAATGCCTCTCATTTATGTGTTTAATATACCCTCAGTGTTAATATCCAACTCGGGGCCTACTGGCAGTGGGAATCATGGGTCATTATCTCTCTTCTCACATTTCCGACCAAGGAGGGGTACACCTTGTGGGGAAGGAGTAATGAAATGCATAGACTGTTTTATCACTTTTATGCAATTAAAGACAATCGAAGTCAGCGAGGCGGTGAGGTTTTTGTTCAGCAGAGTTTGTTTTATAGTGGTGATATTGTGTGATTCTTCCAAGTACATCACACGGATAAGTTGGTTTTTCTTGTTTTGGTAGTCCATTGGGTTTTCACCTATACTTGGTGATTATTTATACTCTTGAGTTTTTTAGTTTCAACTAGTTGTTTTTAGTTATTTCACATATATATATATATATGTATAATCAATAGTTGTATCTATTATATATATATATATATATCGTTGTTGCCACATGTTGGGATAAATCCTTCCATATGACTGTTGTTTGATGTCTGGGTGATAGTTTCATGCCATTGGGGATCTAGAATACCATTTTAGTGTGTGTAGGATCAAGATGGGAACCAATTTGAGAGGGCTTTTGGGTCAATTTTGTTAAACATTACTATAATATGGGGGTATGTAATCAATATTCCATATCATGGGTTGTTTGGTAGACTGAAGATTGGATTTTCAATCCATGAGTGGTCTATTATAGTGAGTTTTCAGACAATTCCTTCAATGAGGACATTCATGTTACCATGGGATGTAGGGATGTGTATATCCTATTTTGAGTTCAGGATTTGAATCATTATTTTAATCTAATATATTTATAGTTTTAATATTGAATTTTCAATTGTATGGTTGTTTCATTTATTTTATTTTGTAGTAGTATGCCTCTGAGATATATCTTGTGAGTTCTCTAGGAGGGTGCAATTGATGATCTATAAGTAAATCCTCTAATTTATTAGATCATTATTGAGGCTATTGTGAGGGTTGTTTATTCCTTGGATCAAAATGTACCATAGGCTCACAAACACAATTTTTTGTTGTAAAACCATTAAATCTATGAGAAATATATCTATCCTCAATGTTATTTTATGATAATACACCTCCATTAACGTTATAAATGAACCTCAAGTGTTGGATGATTGACTTGGAATGATTGATAATATCTTCAACATCCTTGACATAACTGAGAATATCAAGGGGAAATACACAACATATAAACTCGAGGTTTCCAAAAATATATGTGGGATTCAATGGTATAAAATATAAGGCAATTGGGCTTGGAATGGAAGGGATTTAGGAATTAATTACTCATGATTTTTATTCCAAAGCCATTGATCATGGAGAAGGCAATGGTGTTCATCTATTTGTTGAAAAGAGAGAGTTCAATGTTGGAGTGCACCAATTTGTCTACTAAGATGGATCATTTTTCACTATATATTGTAAAGGATGGAAAATAATTTCTCAAAGGTACTTGTATGTTTTGAGACCACATATCATATCATAGTTATTTTGGATAATGCTTACGACTAGTATGGAAATTATGGCTAGGTCTATGATAGATGAAATCAATATAAAATGAAGTGTTGGAAATTCATTGCCTTATCTTTCACATAGTGGAAAATCCAGTGTTGTTAAAGAGAAATAGAGAAAGTGGTTGGATCATGATAGGTGTGGTGGAGGTTATTCTCGTTATATGCCTCTAAGGAACCTCCAGTTATGGATGGTGGTGTGCCTCCCAATTATAATTAGAGGGTAAAGGTAATACAAAAATAGATTTTTTGTTATTAAACATAAAATATGTGTAATATTTTTTCACATTATGTTCTTTTGAAAATATTCATCTTGTATAGGTATACATATCTAAATAGTCAAGGATCGACGAATATAAGGTATTGTACAATGTAGTTAGATACTTCAACAATTATATGGAAGTATCATAAAGCTCCAGGAACGAATCACCTTCACATTGTAGATGAGTTTCATTTGGAGGTAGATGTGTATCTAGGGATCGTGAGAAGTACAATACATATTGAACCTTCAGTCAACGATACATTACATTATAATAGTGTTTCTAACTTATTTATATCTGGAAATTTTTAGATATTATTACAATTCAAATAATCATCATTTTATTTACTATATAATTAGTGACGCCTCTTGGGAAAAGTAGAGAGAATGAGTTTTAGATTCCTTCTATGTTATTGATAGATGATATAGAGTTAGCTTAGGATTTTTGTGTTCTAAATCATGATCTATTTTTTTCAACATAGGAATATATTTCCATGTTTCTCCTCATGATGAGCTTGATTATTACCACCAGTGTCTCTCGATTCATGCAGTTGATCGGATATCAGAACTATTTATTGGAGAGTATGATCTTCGATATATTCATGTAGACCGTTTCCCTAGATCTCAAGAGATTTTTGAATTATTTAGTAGTCATACTCGATGATGTATCTTCTATTGTCAATCTTCATGTCATTGTTCATTATTTTCCTAATGTTTTCCTAGATGATTCATTGGGGATTCACCCTAAGAGGGAGGTAGTTTATAAGATCATCCAAGTGACAAGTATATAGCTGATATCGACACCTAATTGTCATCTTACATCAGTGGAATTGAAATTGGTAAATATTTGTTTCGATGAACTGGTGGTCAAGGGGTTTTTCCCTAGTGTTTTTCATTGGGAAGCCCCTGGGATCAATTAAAAAATGGGAGATACTTTACATTGGTATTTCATATATTATAGGATTTTTATCCCTGAAAAAGTCAAGAAATGTAACACCCCGAGCTTCCACGATACGCTTCTCATTCAATAATGCAATAGCTTGCATTGTACGCAACTTCGAGTTCTAAAACACCGCGACTAATCAAAGTAGCCGTTATGAATAGTAATAACCATATTTTAAGTTTATAGAAATTTTATATTTAAAAATGGACTTCATTATTGGATTCGGAATATCGAAATTAGCCTATGTTGAATTTTTGGTATTTTTCTGAGAACTTCTAATTTTTTGTGAATAGTGAAAAATACTTAAAAACAAATTTTTTAATCCAAATAATTTATAGTGATAAATTATACTATTTAGTGGTTTTAAAGTATAATTAGAATATATTTTTACCATTATATCCAATGGTGGTCATTAGAATTAATTTAACATTGAAATTGGACATAAACAATTGCCAATCTTTTGATATAAATTGTTTCTTAAAAACACGCTATTTGTTGTGACAGCGGGAATTAATTATAAAATTAATTAATGAAACATATATGTTTGGAATTTTCTAAAATAGACGTCATTTTTGAATTCGGAATATCAATTATAGCTTAGGGTGAAATTTTGGCCTTATTCTGAAAAACTTCAATTTTTGATGAATAGTGAAACCACTAAGTGGTAGTTAAATAACTGATTTTTCGTTTAAATGAAATATTACCACTTCTGTGATTTGATTTTCAAAAATCCGACATACATGGTTTTCATTAATAATTAAAATGTGGTTCAATGAGATTAAAATAATTTTTTGGTGAATAGTAACTTTTAAGTTCTTAATCGCGATTAGAGGTAATTAGTGTAGTTTAAGGTAAAAATAATGTTTTAATAATATGAGATGAACTTGACACTTGTCCTAATCCTATTGGATGAGTCATGGCCGACCAAGAAAACCCATGGGTCAACTTGGGGACCCCATGGAGCCACTTTGGTTGGAAAATGACATTAATATATATTTATTTAATGTTAAAATTAAATTGACACAAACATGAGTTGTTTTACTAAAACAGAATATAAGTGGGGTTACACAAGTCCAAATTTTGACTATAAATATTCATTAGAAATCTAAAACGATTTCCTACATCATAGTATTTTTTTATAATTTTTAGACATTAAATAAATTAAATTATTTATGACATCATGATGATGCAGCGATAACCTCATTATTTAACGATTTAAATAAAATGAGAATATAATGTAAAATCCAAGGCTTACACTTGTCCAAAGCCTATTGGATGAGGATATTTCGAACCCTTATCACCTTATACACGAATTATATAATTGTGGGACCTTTAGAATCCGAAAAGCATTGTGTAATAATTTAACATTTCAATCTTTCCAAAAGAGCCCCTCCTCTCCTCTTATAAAAGGCCCCCACCTCTCCCACCTTTTTCACACCTTCAAGCCATTTGGCTCGGCCAACCTCTGCCCAAATACTCTCCCAACTTCCCCCTCTTACTCCTAGAAGCATCACTTTGGGCAGAACTCTTCTCAAGGAAGCCTTTGGCTCAAATCAAAAAGAGTTACCCGATTTTGAGGTAATGTCTTCTCTAATGTTGTTTTGTTTTATTTTTCTTCTCCAACCCCCTAAACTCTTTTTATTCATTTCTTTTGTAACAACACCAGTATCCTAAATATACTAGGATGTTTTTATAAGAAGGATTTGAGCTACACTTACACACAACTACATCTAATGGTTAAAGAACATACTGTTTCTGTGGATGGCGAATTTCTGCCTCACGAAACGATGATTGTTCAACACTCATATAACACCTTAAAAGGTGGACATTAAGATGTCACCATATTTATATATGATATAAAATATTTTTATTTTTTACTTATGCTTCTTTATTTCTCATTTATGGCATACTTTATGATTTCCATTATGGTTAAAATGCGATATTTTCATTTTAGGAAGTGCGGACTACCACCCCCTTAAAGTGATTTGAATCGTTAATGCCATATGTGGGATGTATAAAGGATGGATTAAATGGTATTATACACTATTATATACTGTAATTATATTATAAATTTATATCATTATGATTTCATTCCATTAAATACGAAATATAAATGAAAGTAGCTTTCATGCGTACGTACGGCTTACCGTCTCCACGAACGGTGCATTTCATTTATTACCTCTAAATGTTACGTAATATTATAAATGAATGTATATACTGGATATATAAGAAATATATGACATCTAAATCATGAATATAATTCTGTAGATAATGGATATTCTACCACATAAACAACTTGTAATTATAAGAATTTTATTGTTGACTCAAGTACCAAAGATCGACAAAATGACTGTTATTAACTTAAATAATTACATGATGTTCATAACATTGTAATAAGTGATATAAAAAGGATAATGAAATTGAAAATGGTTCTTAATAAGGTATATATTAACTCTAGTTTATTATTTAGGAGGTTAAAGAACGGTTGAGTCAAGTCAGACACGAGGTAAGGGAATTTCTTAACCCAATTTCCATTCTTTGGGTTAATCTCCTATTTTCAAATTATGTCATGATATTATTATGTGATATCTTGTATTTGTACTTTATTTATGTTTAATTATAGTAAATACACATAATAGATCTATTTTATTTAAAAAATGATCTTTGTAAGGGAATTTCTTAACCCAACTTCCATTCTTCGGGTTAATCTCCTACTTTCAAATTATGTCATGATATTATTATGCCTTATTTTGTATTTTTACTTTCTTTATGTGTTCCTATAGTGAATACACATAATATATCTATTTTATTTTAAAAATGATCTTTTTAAGGACTTCGTCTCAATCCCCTTTCATTGAGGCATATTTGGTTTTATACACAACTTTCTTTTATACGGTGTATAAACCCCTTTGACTTTTACGTTTATTCAAAAGTAATCTTTTTATACGAAACGTTTTGCTAAACGACAAAAGGGAATGTTTTTCTTTCCGTACTTATGCGGTGACAACGACTTCTCCTCCGCTGTGACCATTATTTGAGTTTCGGCTTCCTCTACAAGCCATCTTTTTTTTAATGAAAAATAAATACAAAGTTTTAACTTTTATTTTGGTATTGAAAATGGTTTTGAAAGCGTTTTTATTATATCAATGTGTTGTATTGATATCTTGTGATTGAAATGTGGAAATTTTATGTTTCCTTTATGCATGTTTTATGTGATACGATTATGTTATGGTTTATGATATGTTTAAACCTATTCATATGATGAATGTATTGGACTTAATAAGTGATGGGTGGAGCCCGCTATAGCTCCTCGATGCATCGGTAGGTCTCATGAGACAACTAGACATGGAATTGGCCAAGGCCCTTTCCCAATTTGATTTATGGTTTTGGCCGAGGCCTTAATCATTTTAGACGTCTTGGCCAAGGCCTTGACAAAATGTTTCAGAATGTCCGGAATTATACATTCCCTCATTATGAAAGTTGTTATTGATATTGCATGTGATTATTCGACTAGTAGAATATCCATGTGAAGAAGTAAATGGCATTATCTCATTTTACTTTTGCCATATTATGTTGAAGTTCATGTTTAAAAGGCTTTTGTTTTAGTTATACAATGCCTTAAATGTTAATGTTTATTTTTGAAAGCTTCCGCTATATTGTTAACCTTACTGAGCATCCGAGATCACCCCTTTCAATGTTTTAATATTTTCCAGGATGTGAAGAAGTATTTTATGAATGACCTGCAGGGATAGTCTGAAGAGGATAGAAGTGTGGACTATAGAGACTATGTTATTGTAGTTTTTTACTTTATGATGTAATGTAACGTTTACGAATGTATCTAGTGTTTTCAAGGCTACTAAACTAATCGGTCTTTCGAGACTTGATCTTTTGTGATCATGCCAATGTTATGAAGTAATGCACCGACTCTGGGTAGCTGGGGTCGGGGCATTACAGTTGGTATCAGAGGCAGTTTAGTACTAACCTTGGAAGCTAGATTTAGATAAACTCTGATTAGAGCACATATCCCAAAGATAGACTTTGAGGATTAGTATAGAAGAACTTCCAAAAAAATTTGGTATTGTAGAGATGTTGTGAGTTTTTCGAGCAATACATCCCTGTCTGGATACGAGCAGGTAGAGGCGGCTCTGGCACAGATGTACCTAGGGGTAAAACCCGAAAACACCGCTTTGAGCTAGACTCGAACGGGAACTGGTGCACGACAACGGGCCTTGCTGTACTCTTGGTTACGACACTCCCGGGGGATATGCTTTGGATAATTCCCATTTTCTTTACAAACCACTATGAAGGGTTACGAGTATATACTTCCTCAAAGAAAACATTTTTATAATTATGGATTATATCCATAATTAGTTCAATTTATGTTAAGTGTTTTACAAGTATGGAATTATGTATTTTGATTCATGAACTAATCTAGTTTATGCCATTATTTAGAAATGGCGCCTAGTGGAAGGAATGGAAACCGTATCAATGCACGCACTCCGTGTAGGGATTTCCCTCCTGCTCAGGATAATTATGGTGGAGCTAGTGATACAACTGGTGCTGATCAGCTTCTCACCGTACTGGGACAACTCACGCAGGTTATGAATAACAACCTTACTCGTATGGAGCACCCTGATCTGCAACGTGGAGGATCAATGCTAGACCGTTTCATGAGGCAAAATCCGCCAACCTTCAATGGGAGTACAAATCCTATAGTAGCTGAGCAATGGATAAATTCCTTAGAGAAAATATTCCATGCCTTGGGGAGTAGTGAAAGGGAGAAGGTTGTCATGGCAGTTTACCGCCTCACTGGAGATGCCGATCAGTGGTGGTCGCTGATTCAAAACACAAAGGAAGATGATGAAGTATCAAATATGGAATGGAGGGAGTTCAAAGAGCTTTTTTTAGAAAAATACTTTCCTCGTGACCATCGAGCAGATATGGAAAGGCAATTTCTGAGTTTGAGGCAGAATGAGGATGAGAATTTCGCAAAGTATGAGGCTAACTTTACAAGGTTAGTGAGGCATGCTGCCGATTATATACGTAACCCAAGGAGTAAGATTGATCATTTCTTTGATGGGTTAAAACCATTTCTCCTTCGAGCTTTAGTATCACAATCCTTCTCATCATACGAAGATATTGTCTCATGTGCTATCAAGACAGAAAAATAATTCTCTAAGTCTTATGACAACAAAGTAAAGCAAGAGAAGAAGAGAACGGTGGAACAAGAGACAGATAAAGGGAAAAAGGGAAAGAAGGATTTTCCATTATGTGATAATTGTTGGAAGAATCACCCTGGTACTTGCCTAAATGGAATGGGAGTTTGTTATAAATGTGGAGAAAAGGGTCACCAGGCTCGTGATTGCAAGGGAAAGAAAGAGGCTATCAAAGTTGAATGCTACAATTGTAGAGAAATGGGTCATTATGCAAATGAATGTCCTAAGCGTCAGGGAAACTTACCTCAGAAAAGGCCAAGGGATCAAGGACAATCTTATGCTATTACTACAGTTGATGCAGAATAATTAATGTATTGGTGCTTTTGGACTCATTGATTATATTCTGGTTATTATAATAATGTGATATATATATAAGGATTGTACTGCAGTACTTGTTGATTTCAGTAAGGTTTTAATATGATGAAGGTAATCATATTTTTAGTATGTGACAATAAGAGAAACTTTTCTTTTTTTGGGGAATCTGATAAATTGATTTTGGAATTAAGAGACCTTTTAGAGAAAGTCTGGACAGAGGTATTTTGGATAACTATAAAGGTTTAAGTGGATTAAGTTGATATTTGGATAAGTAATGTTTAAGGTTAAAAAATTTATGAAGATTATTTTTGGAATATTATGATACTATAGTTTTAGGAAAATGACAAACTGCAGGGTGGGGAATAAACCGTCGCGTCAGAAAAAGCTGCAGGAATCGAACCCACAACCCTAGTACGACATGCCTTTATTTCCTACCACTAGCCTACAGGAAGTCCCTGGTTATTACAAAATAATTTTACTAATCTAAATGGTATGTGTTAACATTTGGAACCTTATACAATTAGGATAAGTATAATATTTTTGAGTTCTATTATCTTTTTGAGTGAAAGATGAGTTGAAGGTTGAAACTCTAATTGTCAAGCATAAATATATATATACCTATCTCTTATTCAATGAATAAATTAATTCTTAAACTTTAGTAAAGGGATATTAAAACAAAAAAAATGTTTTATCCTAATACCTTATGTCTTGTTGAACTGATGATATTTTAAATCAACATAGATTGAAGGCTTTGAGGCCCTCAATTTGACAGTTGATTGTGATTGATGACCTCAATCACTCCCTACAAATATTTACGTTTTCCCTCCAATTATATGTCTCTAATTGCCACCAATGTTCTCCTTATCGAGATCATAGTTTGGTGGTGACTTTCTTATTTCCATTTCCCACTTATTAAGGCTAAATTTTATAAATCTTATTTCCGATGTGGGTTTTCCACAAAGTTATTTTCTCTTTTCAACCTTTTATATTCAAAGAAAAAAATTTCAAATTGCGAGGATGCAATTTATTGAAGGAGGGGAGAATATAACAGCCCGAGCTTCCACGATACGCTTCTCATTCAATAATGCAATAGCTTGCATTGTACGCAACTTCGAGTTCTAAAACACCGCGACCAATCAAAGTAGCTGTTATGAATAGTAATAACCACTTTTTAAGTTTATAGAAATTTTATATTTCAAAATGGACTTCATTATTGGATTCGGAATATCGAAATTATCCTATTTTTAATTTTTGGTATTTTTCTGAGAACTTCTAATTTTTTGTGAATAGTGAAAAATACTTAAAAACAACTTTTTTAATCAAAATAATTTATAGTGATATATTATACTATTTAGTGGTTTTAAAGTATAATTAGAATATATTTTTACCATTCTATCCAATGGTGGTCATTAGAATTAATTTAACATTGAAATTGGACATAAACAATTGCCAATCTTTTGATATAAATTGTTTCTTAAAAACACGCTATTTGTTGTGACAACGGGAATTAATTATAAAATTAATTAATGAAACATATATGTTTGGAATTTTGTAAAATAGACGTCATTTTTGAATTTGGAATATCAATTATAGCTTAGGGTGAAATTTTGGCCTTATTCTGAAAAACATCAATTTTTGATGAATAGTGAAACCACTAAGTGGTAGTTAAATAACTGATTTTTCGTTTAAATGAAATATTACCACTTCTGTGATTTGATTTTCAAAAATCCGAAATACATGGTTTTCATTAAGAAGTAAAATGTGGTTCAATGAGATTAAAATAATTTTTTGGTGAATAGTAACTTTTAAGTTCTTAATCGCGATTAGAGGTAATTAGTGTAGTTTAAGGTAAAAATAATGTTTTAATAATATGAGATGAGCTTGACACTTGTCATACTCCTATTGGATGAGTCATGGCCGACCAAGACAACCCATGGGTCAACTTGGGGACCCCATGAAGCCACTTTGGTTGGAAAATGACATTAATATAAATTTATTTAATGTTAAAATTAAATTGACACAAACATGAATTGTTTTACTAAAATAGAATTTAAGTGGGGTTACACAAGTCCAAATTTTTACTATAAATATTCATTAGAAAGCTAAAAAGATTTTCCTACATCATAGTATTTTTTTATAATTTTTAGACATTAAATAAATTAAATTATTTATGACATCATGATGATGCATCGATGACCTCATTATTTAACGATTTAAATAAAATGAGAAGATAATGTAAAATACAAGGCTTACACTTGTCCAAAGCCTATTGGATGAGGATATTTCGAACCCTTATCACCTTATACACGAAGTATATAAGTGTGGGACCTTTATAATCCGAAAAGAATTGTGTAATAATGTAACATTTCAATCTTTCCAAAAGAGCCCCTCCTCTCCTCTTATAAAAGGCCCCCACCTCTCCCACCTTATTCAAACCTTAAAGCCATTTAGCTCGGACAACCTCTGCCCAAATACTCTCCCAACATCCCCCTATTACTCCTAGAAGCCTCACTTTGGGCAGAACTCTTCTCAAGGAAGCCTTTGGCTCAAATCAAAAAGAGTTACCCGATTTTGAGGTAATGTCTTCTCTAATGTTGTTTTGTTTTATTTTTCTTCTCCAAACCCCTAAACTCTTTTTATTCATTTCTTTTGTAACAACACCAGTATCCTAAATATACTAGGATGTTTTTATAAGAATTATTCGAGCTACACTTACACACACCTACATCTAATGGTTAAAGAACATACGGTTTCTGTGGATGGCGAATTTCTGCCTCACGAAACGATGATTGTTCAACACTCATATAACACCTTAAAAGGTGGACATTAAGATGTCACCATATTTATATATGATATAAAATATGTTTATGTTTTACTTATGCTTCTTTATTTCTCATTTATGGCATACTTTATGATTTCCATTATGGGTAAAATGCGATAATTTCATTTTAGGAAGTGCGGACTACCGCCCCCTTAAAGTGATTTGAATCGTTAATGCCATATGTGTGATGTATAAACGATGGATTAAATGGTATTATACACTATATTATACTGTAATTATATTATAAATTTATATCATTATGATTTCATTCCATTAAATACGAAATAGAAATGAAAGTAGCGTTCATGCGTACGTACGGCTTACCGTCTCCATGAACGGTGCATTTCATTTATTACCTCTAAATGTTACGTAATATTATAAATGAATGTATATACTGGATATATAAGATATATATGACATCTAAATCATGAATATAATTCTGGAGATAATGGATATTCTACCACATAAACAACTTGTAATTATAAGAATTTTATTGTTGACTCAAGTACCAAAGATCGACAAAATGACTGTTATTAACTTAAATAATTACATAATGTTCATAACATTGTAATAAGTGATATAAAAAGGATAATGAAATTGAAAATGGTTCTTAATAAGGTATATATTAACTCTAGTTTATTATTCAGGAGGTTAAAGAATGGTTGAGTCAAGTCAGACACGAGGTAAGGGAATTTCTTAACCCAATTTCCATTCTTTGGGTTAATCTCCTATTTTCAAATTATGTCTTGATATTATTATGTGCTATCCTTTATTTGTACTTTATTTATGTTTACTTATAGTAAATACACATAATAGATCTTTTTTATTTAAAAAATGATCTTTGTAAGGGAATTTCTTAACCCAACTTCCATTCTTTGGGTTAATCTCCAACTTTCAAATTATGTCATGATATTATTATGCCTTATTTTGTATTTTTACTTTCTTTATGTGTTACTATAGTGAATACACATAATATATCTATTTTATTTTAAAAATGATCTTTTTATGGACTTCTTCTCAATCCCCTTTCATTGAGGCATATTTGGTTTTATACACGACTTTCTTTTATATGGTGTATAAACCCCTTTGACTTTTACGTTTATTCAAAAGTAATCTTTTTATATGAAACGTTTTGCTAAACGACAAAAGGGAATATTTTTATTTCTGTACTTATGCGGCGACAACGACTTCTCCACCGCCGTGACCATTATTTGAGTTTCGGCTTCCTCTACAAGCCATCTTTTTTTAATGAAAAATAAATACAAAGTTTTAACTTTCTTTTATTTTGGTATTGAAAATGGTTTTGAAAGCGTTTTTATTATATCAATGTGTTGTATTGATATCTTGTGATTGAAATGTGGAAATTTATTGTTTCCTTTATGCATGTTTTATGTGATACGATTATGTTATGGTTTATGATATGTTTAAACCTATTCATATGAGGAATGAATTGGACTTAATAAGTGACGGGTGGAGCCCGCTATAGCTCCTCGATGCATCAGTAGGTCTCATGAGAAAAGTAGACGTGGAATTGGCCGATGCCCTTTCCCAATTTGATTTATGGTTTTGGCCGAGACCTTAATCATTTTAGACGTCTTGGCTGAGGCCTTGACAAAATGTTTCATTATGTCCGGCATTATACATTCCCTCATTATGAAAGTGGTTATTGATATTGCATGTGATTATTCGACCAGTAGAATATCCATGTGAAGAAGTAAATGGCATTATCTCATTTTACTTTTTCCATATTATGTTGAAGTTCATGTTTAAAAGGATTTTGTTTTAGTTATACATTGCCTTAAATGTTAATGTTTATTTATGAAAGATTCCACTATATTTTTAACCTTACTGAGCATCCGAGCTAACCCCTTTCAATGTTTTAATATTTTCCAGGATGTGAAGAAGTATTTTATGAATGACCTGCAGGGATAGTCTGAAGAGGATAGAAGTGTGGACTATGGAGACTATGTTATTGTAGTTTTTCACTTTATGATGTAATGTAACGTTTACGAATGTATCTAGTGTTTCCAAGGCTACTAAACTAATCGATCTTTCGAGACTTGACCTTTTGTGATCATGCCAATGTTACGAAGTAATGCACCGACTCTGGGTAGCTGGGGTCGGGGCGTTACAAGAAATATTACACATTTCATTATGTTGATGATTTGTTTTATCATTTAAATGGAGAAAATTGGTTTTTTTAGATTGATCTTTGATCGAGTTATCATTGTTTCAAGTTTCATGCATCTGATATTCTAAATACATATTTCAGGATAAGGTATGGTCATTAATAATATATTGTGATGCTGTTTGGTTTGAATGACACGCCTATTGTTTTCATGGATTTGATGAATTAGATATTTCATTAGTATGTCAAAACATTTTTTATAGTTTTTAGGGATGATATTTTGGTTTATTCTGGAACGGAGAATGAGAATGAGCACAATATGAAATTGGTTTTTTGAAATATGGAGGAGTTTCCATTTATATTGTAATAATTCCAAATTATATATCTAGATACATGAAGTGAAATAATTTGGAAACATGATTTTTGAGAGTGTCTTAGTAGTTGATCCTATTAATGAAATAGTTTTCTTTTCATGGGATAGGAAATAATATGTCTTTGAGATTTACAATTTCCTTTTTTTTTCTAGATAAAATTGGTGATTCAAAATAGATTAATCTATATTTCCATCACCATTGACTACTCATTACCAAAAGTGGGTGAAATTTACATCGGTGAAATTAACATGGGTAAAAAGTGTCAGTTTTCTATCAATGAGTTGAAATAAATTCAATCATCAGCGCCTATTTTGATATTACTGGAGCCCACTAAGGGGGAATGGTTTTCTATGATTATTCTTATAGTGTATTGGATATTTTTTTCATTCATAGTGTTCATGTGGTGGATTATAGATTTCATTATATTGGACTGCATGAGAAGAATTATGCCACTTATTATTTAATGATTATCATGGATATTCATGCACTTAAGTGTTGGAGAAATTATATTTTTTGAAAAAATACATACTCTTTTGTATCCAAAAAAATTGATCAATATATTTTCTCATATGGTATTGATTGTTATATAGAGTTGGCGGGTGGAGTAACTAAATTAGTATGAATTCAATATCTACTACAACCTAAGGAAATTGTATGTTGTTGAATATTCTATTAGTAGGAAAGTTACCTCATAAGAAACATTGGATTTGATAGGAGTATGGAACCTTAAAGGGAATTTTTCTTAGTTGTATCTAGATTCTACGAATGATGTTTTATGTATGATTCTGAACATTGTTCAATAATAATCATCTCTATTTGAGTATATTCTCTAGGTTTAGCAATAGGATGATGGGTTCAGCAGAATTAAAGAAACAATATATGGTGGCGAGGCTATTTCTGGTTTGTATCTCTCTCAAGATGGTATTCTTAGCATTGGGGGTCATTTTTTCATCACAACACTTATTAGAATAATTGTTTTGTTTTATTGTCATAGTTCTCCATGGTATGATCATTTCTTTACTATGAATATGTATTAGGGTATGATGTTGTGATTCATGTGGATGCGTATAAATCATGATGTTGATGATTATGTATCCTTCAGTTACACATTCAAATAGATAATGATAGAGAATTTTAATCCTTCTAGTTTTATTTATCCTCTTCAAAATTTGGTTTTTAAATGAAATGAAGTATTCACGGTTTTCCTATCAGATTATTATGGGCTCTACATGAAATGAATGCTATCTTGGTGGTGAATGATCAATAGATAATGTTAGATCATTTCAATATGATCAAAGAAAATGATAAAGCTGAGGATCTATGTAATATATTTATTCAAGAATGTATGATATTACAATGGGTTATTTATGAATTTTTTTCCAAACATGGATCCTACATTTACTTTATGTTTTTTGAAGGTTATCCAAGAGGTGATAGGGAATCTGGTTAGATAGAGTACACCATATCATCTACGGAAATTAAATCATTCAAATCATACTATATTGATTTTTAAGGATATTATCTATTACATTGTTTTGATTTTGCTGGATATTTAGATAGCTATCATATACTTGTTGGGTTTTCATATTACAATAGTTATCTTTCATTGACTATAATTTCTCCTTTAGTCGCTTTTCATTGTCTTTATTACTGATCTCCTATTTTTTCTACAAAGATGGTGAAAGATTCTTTGGTGGGACCCAGTTTGGTTCAAGATATGTCTGTAAATATTTAGTATATACAGTAACATATGGTTATATATTAGATTTAGAATATGAATTATGCAGATCAACAATGTCTTCATTAGGTTTTTTCCATTGGTGAATAGCCTTTCTTTAATTTTTCTACTTGGTAGGGTCACTGATGTCTTGGAAAACAAGGAATGATGGTTCCAAGATATGATGGAACATATGAGATCACTATGCATCTTGGGAAGATATCATATCGATTAAAAATGTTATTTTATTTAACATACATTCAAAAAAAATTCCATGTATCGCACCACAAGAAATATTATCATCATCCCTCTAATGTTCTGTTATGGATAGTGGTTAAGTTCAAGAAAAATGTTTCTAATATCAATAAGATAATAGAGATCAATGAATATCAATTTAATTGCTTCTATAAGAAGTATATATAGTTAATAATAGTGTTATGGTAGAACATATTAGATTCTCATGAGACATGAGATCATTTTTTGTTCATGAGGGATCAGTGGAAACACCTATTTACAGAACAATATATTTCAACATGACTTCATAGGTACAGTAAATATTATGGTAGGTAGTTTGTAACATAATTCTAGGTATTTCTGGTGTTTCAACCTCAATTCATTTTTTCTGTCTAATTGGATGCATTTTATGTCTCTCGGGGATAGGGAACATTTTCTATGAAAAATTACCTAATGTTAAGGAATGTATGTTTATTTAGAATTAAGGGAGCTGGGGAATAAATGAATTAACATTCTTTTATGTTCTCACCTATTTCATAATATACCTATAGTGCATTGGGTTTATCATATAATAATGTCTAGTTTATGTTGTCTATAAGAAATTTAAATTATGTGTAATTGGTGTATAAAATGCATAATGGTCACTAGATTTAATTCAATAGAGAAGTACATGGTGTGAACAATTACCTACTTTGTAAAGGTTACACAGTCATTTTTTTTAAAGAACACTTTTCTAAAAGGAGGTGATTTGTTTTGAGTTTATATGAGTTGTGAGGGTTAGGAGGCATGTAAAAGGTTTATACATCATATAAATTTCATGGATAGGTATTTTAGTTTGATGCATCAACATAATGTGTATTCGTTCATCCCCATTTCTATCATCTATCAGTGTTGTTATATTCTCTGCTAATTTTTGGATCCTATGTTTGATCCATATTGATTCATTCAGTTATTGATCACCATTGTGTTTGTGTTATGTCTCTCTATGTGAGTAATCCATTTTTAATCTTCATATCCTTATATCATCATAGTATGGTTGAATTTTGATATTGGTTTGTTTGGATCTAAGGTGATTTTTCTATGTTTCTCTTCTAGATCCATTATGTGATCGTTTTAAAAGAAAATTCTATTGATGGTTGTGGTGTGGAAGCTGTGAATTCTTGAGGTATGTGTTGTATCATTTTCTCTACAGAACATTATTTTATTGAATCAATTAAAAAAGGATGGGATTTATTCTAGGTCATTTATTATGGTTGGGTTTTCTTCATGTTTAGTGGATTTCATTGCAGGCATGTGTGACTAGTGTTTTTAGGTATGTTATTTCATCTCAAGACTGTATTGGTGAACATCATTTCTCATTTCGAGATACTTTGTTTTATTAGATAATATAGTATGATATGAATGAATTTTTTTCTTATGGGTCGAATTTGTTTCAGTAAAATATTTTTTCCTCATAGTCTTGGTAAATGGAAAAGTGTTTGTGAAACATTAAGAAATAGTTTCAAATCCTGGTTTAATGGAAATGGATTGATGAAAATGTTAGGAAAATATATCACATGTAATGCCTTTGGTACATATGTGTAACCTACATTAATTATTATCATCAACCCACTGGGGTTTCTTAATGGTGATTTCTTCTTTCATCAGATACATGTAATTCTGTGGACTTATTAGTCCTTGTTGGGGGGTTCACATGATGTGGTGTTCCTATTCTCTTGAGACTCAATGAATTTATCTAGTATATTGATGTATATGTGATTTTCTATATTTTTTAGGATTTTACTACATATCCTAACATATGTTGATCCTTTGGGTGATGTTACATATGCTTCTTAGGTGATTTGAGGTGCTTTTGGATTGGAGGATTTTGATTGTACAGACATGGATTTATATTATTTGTGGTGAATGATCTTTTTGACTTGATATGGTTTTTTTCTATAATTATAATGAATAATTTTAAATTTATTTTACTAATTTATTATGAAATGTGTAAAAGGGGAATAAAATTATTTTCCCATTCTTTTTGATATAGAAACTCATAAAATATTATCATGGGTTTTTCATTAAAGTTGATAATGCTTTATTTATTGTTAATATGTTTGATATGGAAAACAAGGGTGGGTAATTTTGATCATGTTATCTCACACCCATCATACCCCTTTAGTTTTTTGTATCCATTTGTTTGACTTTTAATGGAAGGATAGGCAAGGCACCATGTTGAAGGGATGAGGTTTTTTTTCATCTGAGTTTGGTAGCTGGTGGTGGGATTGTGGGAGTTTACCCACCCTATCACATAGATTAGTCGGGTTTTTATGTTTTGGTAGTTTTTTGTGGTAATAAATGTAATTGGATAATTTTTCATCATTTTTTTTATTTTTCTCTATTTTTTAGTTATGGAAAATATTTTTATTTTCCTTTTTGAACTCTGTTGTATATATATTCCTTTTTATTACTTCAAGATGGGAGAAATCATTTCAAATAATTTTTGTTTGATGTTCGGGTTCTTGTCACCTGCCAATGTGTATCTAGATGTCCCTTCATGTATGTGTTGTATTTGGTTAGGTAATAGATTTTTCTGGTCTCTAAGTCATGTTTAGTTCTAATGTATATTGATAGATTTCATGGAATTTATAATGTTACAAAAAATAAATTTTAAATCAGAATTCAAGGAATTTTTAATGATTTTATAAAAGTATATCTCATCTATATATACATCATGTAATTATTATTATACAAAATATAACTTAATATATTATGAAGCGATATACACTCATTAAATAAAGAACTGAGGATAATGATTTTCTTAAAAAATTTCATGAAGATGTATTCTTTGATATAATTATGTTATGATGAAATGATAAATATTTTTATGATCATATAGAATGTATATGTATTTTATTTCAATGTGATGGGTTTCATCAAAATTATGAATCGATCAATGTCATTAGGTAAATATTGATATCCCAGGATATACCATTAATTGGAATGTAGAGTAAACCCATTCTCATATTGGACTCTCACCACCCCAAATGAAATGGGAATGGAAAGTAAATCCAATCCACTCTGGTACTCTATCCAATATGTTATGGTAATCATATTAGTGATCCATAATTAAGGAAATGATTTTATATTCTTATGATAAAACTAGATATTCAAATTAAATTTCCTTATTCTTATTATATTCCCTCAATGCTCATGATTTATTATTAATGATTCCACACTCATAGGGATTGATCATTTTTATGGGAATATTTTACACTATGAGTTGTGATTTAAAATTTATTATTGATTGGGTATGAATTTTGTCTGTTTTAGTACATTTATTTTCCATTTATAATTAACTTATTCAAAGTAATGATATTTCATTGATATCTTAATTATTTATCCTTATTGATAATATGATCTCACCCTTTCAGATATTATCATTTCTCCAAGATTTGATGAAATGTACAAGGTTTGATATATCAATGAAAGATACCATGTGTGACTGAAGTTATGTTGGAAGATTAATATATTTCATTAAATATATTAATTACTTATCTATTATCTTAAGTCACTAAATCATTTGGATTATAGGTTATGTACTGTTGGTAGATCTATTTAATATTCATTTAAAAGGATCTGATATTGACATAGGTAATGATTATGTATCCATTGTTGGAATAAGTGAAGGGTGTAACTACATTTTGGATATGATGTAATAAAATATATGGGGAATAAAAATAGGATAATCTATGAGGAATTAAATGTTGTATAAGATAAACATAAAGTGTTGTTGGATTCTAAACATACATCATAATTCATGAAATATAATGAATTACATTGATGATTATAAAATTTATCACATTCTTTAAAAATGTTGGATGCATACACTATGAATTTTTTTTATGAAATTGCTGGAACTATGATGAATAATGATAATAGAAAATTGTGTTTGAAATGTAATGATTTTAAACATCAAAAATAGAATGGAAATGGGGATGGAATGAGAAATAATACTAATATGATTTTAAAAACAACATAATCCATGGTTTACACTGAGCTTCTACATGGTCATAGGAATTATAAATCTAAACTACATAGGCGTGTGAATTATAAACCACATTTTTATGGAATTATGAAATATAACATTAATTCATTCATTGGGAAATGTCCACCTTTTTTTAATGGGACCATTGATCTACTATTTGCTAATAAATGGTTCAGTACCACTAAAAAATATTTTCTAATCCCCAGTGGTCAATGAAACTAAAATTTATCTTCATTAATTATTATTTTAAAATAGAATAAGATAAATGGTGGATTATTATTAAGAATACAATTTAAGAATTTGAATATGACTGTATGTAATGGGAAAGGATTATGATATTGTTATTCTATAAGTACACTCTTTATACACTTTTCAAAAAAAAATACAAATAAAACTATCTAATATAAATAAAATTATGATGAATCTATTATTATATATAAGGTAACATTTATAATACATATAATTTTCACTTCATGTTTTATCATCAACTAGGAATAAAAATGATCAATTAATAGCTAGATTAAAACTATATCATTTAAATGGATTATCCATAATGGAATGTATTATCTATGAAAAAATTGATATATATTTACTCATGGTAGAAATAGAAATTTTATCCCTTGATTATTATTTTAGTTTTGAGATACAGCAAAAAAATACTTTAATATAGGGGAATTTATTCTAAAAAAATTCATGAATGAATAAAAATTACTCTTCTACCATGTAAATAGTTTCTAATGAAGAATGCCGAAAATTTGCATACAAATATTGGTAAATATTTTATAGATGGAAATTCAACTAATTGAGAAAACTAATGCCAATGTGATATAATGATTCCAATCAATGAAATTAATTGAATGAAAGGGAATCTGAATTCCCCACTCAAACAAAAATTCTTTAACTATAATCAGTATGGTACTTATACCATCCAATTAATTAGTTAGATGGTTAATGAGGAAAATAATCATGACATACCTATTGATCAATGAGATAATGTGAAATCTCATTCTATCATAATAGATTATGTTACTCATTAGAATATAGTTCTGTATGGTATATTTAATATCAAATATAGAAATAAAAATATCTTATTTTATATAGGATGTAAATGTTATTTTTTATATAAAAAACTTTTTAATAACATCCAATCACCACCTAATTAATTATAGGTTTAATTATTTGGAAATCATCTAATTATATTATGACCACATCGTAAGTCTATATATCCTCTTTTATACAATTAATTGGGAATGTGATTCCAAAAACAATTATAGTCCATCTAGTTGATTTTTTTGTGATTTTTAGAATTGATTTGATTTATATATACAAATCCTCTATAATCTACTATATAAGGGGTGTATTATTTGATATTCATTATTAAATTATCGTCATTTAATAGGGTGAGAAAAAATATATTCTTTTATTACAAATTAAATCCATTATATGGATCATACTATAAATACATTAGATTTATTTATCTCCAATAGTATTAATAAATCTCACCATTAAACATATGTAAAATGTTTAGTAATATGATGATGTATTTATTTAAGAATTTCTTTTTCTTTCATTAAATTGTGAGGTTGAATTTCCACCTAAAATAATACTATGTAAAAACACTATTTTAAAAAATCTATATATAATATCACTGATTGATTTATGGAAATTAAAGAAGAAACTCAAGAATAATCTGGATAAGTTATTCATTTGGACATGTTCTTTACCATGGGATGAACCTAGAGTTTAGGTTAAAGATAAATATTGGTTAATGTATTTTTTCATTCATTATCATGAAATTAATAAGATCGCTACAAAAATTATGTATTGTGACATCCTAACTTGGGGTCTACCCAAGGGTTCACCAAGCTTATGGGCCACATGGCCTCAAGTGTTTCTCCCGGTAATCTAGAGGTTGTCTACTAGAAGAGAGGACATAAAATATTTCAATACGGAGAAAATTACCTCATGTAAGAGTGAATCACATCATATATAGATATAGTAAAAATTTGGATAACAATATTGTAATCATAACAATGAATTACAAGACTTGCAGTGGAAGATAATCATAACAAACTGGATAATAATTAACTCAATAACTTAATTGTATCATATAAAAAATTACAAAGACATGTAATGTCTCTATATTGAAATAAAACATGGATACAAAGATGAAGAAATCAGTATTTCCCATGATATATAAAAATAATGAAAAGGAAGCAAATGTCTATCTATGTATCTCAAGGTCATGCTCAATCATCTTCAATCAAGATCCACACATACCAATATTTCAAGTCATGTGTCTAATGATGGATTCTTACCTGTGTCAACATCTTCATATGCATAATCTACCTGGGTAACTTTGGTGGCCCAAACAGGGTGCGATATAAATATCAGTGTTCCACCGCCAAATTCATCTACGAAATACAGTCTATGAATGTAAACTAATAATGTGAGGGAGTTTATATGTATGTAACAATTGTATATAAGTTTAAATACAATATGTTGAGTCAATAAGTTTTTCCTTATTACTTTTCCATTCCTTCTTGTTTTGAAAATCACAAACACCTTATCTTTAGAAAAATTGCATTTATAAGGAAAATTGCTTTCTTAAGGAAAATCGC
The DNA here is from genome assembly GCA_963277665.1 of Viscum album. Taxonomy (NCBI): domain Eukaryota; kingdom Viridiplantae; phylum Streptophyta; class Magnoliopsida; order Santalales; family Viscaceae; genus Viscum; species Viscum album. The sequence goes on along the minus strand of OY728153.1, from coordinate 407,613,410 downwards.
TTTTATAAGGAAAATTACTTTCTTAAGGAAAATCTCTTTTATAAGAAAAATTATCCTTATAATATTTTCATCCATATTTTTCTTATGTATGAGATTCAGATTCATTTTCTCGGAATCGTTGAAACTTTGTTATTAAGAATTCTGTTTTAGGATTCGGATTCTGGATAAGAACTATAAGGAAGTTTCATTCCGAATTCCGGATATAAACTCTGACTAAGTTCTATTCCAGATTCAGGATACGAATTCTGAAGAAGAATTCTCATTACGAATTCTAATGAAGAATTCTCATTACAAATTCTAATGAAGAAATCTCATTCTGAATTCCCATTACGAATTCTGATGAAGAATTCTCATTACGAATTCTAATGAAGAATTCTCATTACGAATTCTGATGACAAATTCTCATTACGAATTCTGATGAATAATTCTCATTACGAATCCTAATGATGAATTCTCATTATGAATTCTGATGAGTAATTCTCATTACGAATTCTGATGAAGAATTCTCATTAGGAATCCTTATGATGAATTCTCATTACGATTTTTGATGATGAATTCCTATTCCGAATTCTCATTCTGAATTCACCTATTAAACAGAATTTGAGAATCTTTGTTTTATATACTCTGAATTAATTCAGACTCCGAAAAATATCTTTGTTAGACTCCGAACTTTTATATTACTTACATTTCTATAATTTGTCTACTTTTTATTATTGTTCCTTACACTCCGAACCTTCACTCCGAAGTTTTCATTCCGAACTTTTATGTTAGAGTTTAAAACGATGTCGTACATTCTGTTACACTTGTTTTGTTATAAAACGATGTCGTCTATTCTGTTTCTTATTAACCGTTGTCTAAGTGACACGTGTACAGGTCCCTCCGATCTTTAAGGAAAATATGACCGTTGGAGAAGGAGCCGACCTTACCTATAAATAGGAGCTTATTTGAAAGAGCTTGTGGCTGATGGCTGAAAAAGTGAAAAAAGACTGACTAATCTGCTTGAAGTGATTTCTAGAGAGAGAGACTCTTATTAACTCTAAAAGCTTCGTGCGACTCCGAATGTTGGTGATTACATTCGAGGGCTTCCGGGGATAGGAAGACAGAGGTGCCGACTACCTTGAAGTTCGAGGGCTTCCTTGCTGAGGAAGACAGAGGTTGCCAACTACCTTGAAGTTGAGGGCTTGCGGGGATAGCAAGACAGAGACTCCGATCTTCGTATCGAGGGCCTACCCTGGTGTGGGTAAGACATACTTGCTTGAAAGTATAAATCAAGGGACCTTTATCCAAGGTTGTTGGATACCCTTCTGTTTGGGTAAAAGGACTTATATCTTGTTACTTGTAGTTTTACTACTTGTTTATTTTCCGATGCATTTTGTAATATAAGGAAAGTATAACTTTCTTATACTTGTTTATTTGTACTCTGTTTCATTTAGATTCTACACGCTTTAAGGTATAATCTCATATTGTAATATTTTGTTAAGTTTCAACTTCCGGAACCATATTTCCGGAACCCTTGTTCGGAATCTCTTTCCTAGTTTGCATTTGGTGTTAGAGGTGTTGTGAATTTGCTTAAGTTTAACTTTGTTAAACTTAGCCCTTTCCTTTTCTTAAGTAAAACACAGTTATTCTTAACTAACTTTAAAGGTTCCAAAGGAATTTTTAAAGTATACAATTCACCCCCCTCTTGTATATTGAGCATCTAAATCACTATTTCGATCCTACAATTGGTATCAGAGGTTGGAAACCTCTTACTATATACCAATCTTACATTTGGTATCAGAGCAGGTCTCTGAAAAACTTGTACTTACATACATGTTTTTCTTTCTCACTTTTTCATTCCGAATTTCCATTCCGAACTTTTCCCATTCCGAACTTTGTTATTACGATTCTTTGCTACTAACAAGTTTGTGTGCAAAGTTATTTTAAGTATGGCAGGAATTAATGTTGGATCAATTGATAATCTGAATCCTACAAGACCACCGATCTTTGATGGTAATGACTATGAATACTGGAGATATTGTATGAAGACTTTTTTTATCAATACTGGAGTAGACAATTTTTTTATGCTTACTGGTGATTATAAAATTCCTGACAAGGAAGTCAGATCTTTTACTAATCAGGAAAAGCAAGAATATCAACTAAACTATAAGGTATGCAACACTATACTATGTTAAATGACCAGAAATATATATAGCCAAATTTCTTCTTGTGAAGGAGCTAACTGTATATGGAAGAAGTTAGAGGTTACACACTTTGGAACTTCTAAGGTGATTGAGACTAGAAGAGCTATGCTTAGAGCTGAATATCATGGCTTCAATTTTCCTTATGGAGAACCTATCTGTAATGTTCAACAAAGATTTATGACTATTGTCAATAGTCAACAATCTATGGCAGAAAAATGTTTAGATGATGAAGCTCTTGTGGACAAGATAATTGATATTATGCCCAATGAGTGGGAATCCAAGAGAACAGCTATAGATGAGATTAGGAAGGTCACTCAAATTACTCTTGATGAATTATTTGGAACTCTTCTACAACATGAAACTAGAATGAAGAGAGATGCTGACAACATCAAGAAGAAGAATGGGAATGGTACTGTTGCTTTTACTACAACTTCAAATCAGATGAAAGCTAAGACTCCTGAGAGAGTTACAAGATCCAAGTCTAAGAAAGTTATTTTTCAATCCGAATCAAGTGAGAGTGAAGTTTCAGAAAATGAATTAGAAAATCTTGATCGAAGGATGAACAAGATAGCTGGACAGAGAAATTTTCAATCTAAGTATAAGAAAAAGGAAAGGAAAGATAAGAAAGATTAAGAAGTTACTTGTTATGAATGTAAAAGAGCTGGACATATTAGACCAGATTTCCCTATGCTCAAAAAGAAATAAAGGAAGGAAAGACATTCAGACAGGAACATGAAGAAGTATTATAAAGCTAATGCTAAGAAAGTTATGAAAGCTAATGACACCTGGAGTGCCAGTGGTGGTGACTCTTCAGATGAAACTTCTGATTATGAATCTTTAGGACAGAAGAATCTTGGTATTATAACAAGATTACCTATTGATAATCATTGTCTTGTGGCTAAGGTATGAAATTCTGAATAATTGACCAATGTTTCATTAAATTGTAATGATAGTAAGTATTATAACTCTTCTAATGAAGAATCATCTTCTGATGAAGAAAATACTTTACCTACTTATGAAGAAGTCTCTAGGTTTGCTGAAATTCTTGAGATTGAGAATTCCAAACTCAATAAGAAACTTGATAAAGCAAACTCTAGGAATTCTAATCTTACAAAAGAGATCTCAGATCTTTCTAAAGATCATGATAAGAAAAATTCTGATTTTGAAATTATTTCAAAACATCTTGAGGAAGTATGTTTTGAGAAAAACAAACTTTATAAAGAATTAGAAAAAGTAATTTCTAAGAAAAATGTTTTCGAGCCTAACTCTAGTTCTAAAACTAATGATTTTGAGGATAAAAACTTGGTTGTAAAACTCAAGTCTGAAATTTTTTCCTTAAAAAAGTGTTTATCAAACTTTACCCATGGTAAGGAAAATTTTGATAAGATGTATTCCCAAATACGACCTTTAAGAAATAAATCCGGATTTGGTTATACCCATGCAAAACCTATTTTTAGTAACAATTATTTTGTTCCTCAAAGTGCCCCATTTTGTACCAAGTTTCAATGTGGTGGTCACTGGGCAAAGAATTGTTCCGTAAACAAAACCCAATCTCTAGGATTTCACAAAGCTTACTTTTCTAAGAAGACGTGAGTTCCTAAAATTTTATTGTCTGGAAATCTCGGATCCAAACAAGTTTGGATTCCAAAAATCTAATTTTCTTATTAATTTCAGGAAAACAAAGAGAGTACCAGCAACTATACATGGTACATGGATAGTGGATGTTCCCAGCACATGACTGGTAACAAAATCTTTTTTGAAAAGATTATCAAAACGAAAGGAGGAAAGGTAACTTTCGGAGACAATGCTAAAGGAGAGATTGTTGGTATTGGTAATATTGTTTTTCTTGGTAAAACCTTGATTTCAAATGTTCTTTTTGTTAAAGGTCTTAAGCAAAACCTCATTAGCATAAGTCAGTTATGTGATGAAGGTTACCTTGTGAATTTTAGGAGTGATAAGTGTTTAGTTCACAATTCCAAGGAAGAATTTATTCTCTCAGCCAATAGGCAACAGAATGTCTACACTTTGAACTTAGAAGATCTTAGAAGCCAAGATTTACCTCGCTTAAGTGCAATGGAAGATCATTCCGGGTTATGGAATAGAAGATTAGGACATTGTAATATTAGAAACCTATGTAAACTCTCTAAGAAGAAACTAGTTAAGGATCTACGTGAGCTTATATTTGATTCTTATAAAGTTTGTGATCCTTGTCAATATGGAAAGAAACATAAATCTAGTTTTATGTCAATCGGTGAAGTCTCAACAACCAATGCATTACAGTTAGTGCACATGGATCTTTTTGGTCCAACACAAACTGGAAGTATTGGAGGCAAATACTATGTGTTTGTTCTAGTTGATGATTACACTAGATTTACTTGGGTCTATTTTCTAGCAATGAAATATGAAGATTTTTCCTATTTCAAAAGTTTTTGAGCTCAAGTTAAAAATGAGAAAAAACCTTCCATTGAAAACTATTCATAGTGATCATGGAAGAGAATTTCAAAATTCAGATTTTGAAACTTTTTTTAGTAAGAAAGGTATTACTCACAATTTTTCAGCACCTAGAACTCCTCAACAGAATGTTGTAGTTGAAAGAAGAAATAGAATTCTTCAAGAAATAACTAGAACCATGTTGAGTGAATATTCTATTGCTAGACATTTCTGGGCTGAAGCTGTAAGTACTTCTTGCTATACTATAAATCGAGTTTTGATTAGACCTTTTCTTAATAAAACTCATTATGAGTTATGGAATGGTAGAAAACCAAGACTTTCCTACTTCAAGGTTTTTGGTTGCAATGTATTCATTTTGAATACTAAAGATAACTTACATAAATTCTCACCAAATTATGATGAAGTAATTTTCTTAGGATATTCCACAACCTCTAAGGCTTATAGAGTTTTTAATAAAAATACTTGCACTGTTGAGGAAACAGTACATGTAAAATTTGATGAGTCAGATCCTTTTTTTTAAACCATCTCAACTTACATCCCTGGATGTGTTTTCAAAAACTGATTATCAACCTTTGATAGAAGAACCTTCTGATAAGGATAATGTTCATGAAGATACTTCTAAAACATTTACACCAGAAGACTTTCTACCCTATGTTGATGAATAGGTTTTACAAAACCCAAATCAGGTGTTTCTTAAGAATCATCCCAGTGATAGTATCATTGGTGATGTAAATCAACCTGTAAGGACTAGAAGTTCCTTAATAAATGAAGTAGAACATCTAGCATTTCTTTCCCAATTAGAACCTAAAAACACTGATGAAGCTTTAGGTGATGATGATTGAATTAAAGACATGCAAGATGAACTAAATGAATTTGAAAGGAATAAAGTCTGGACCTTGGTTGAAAGACCTAAGGAAACTTCTGTTATTGGAGTAAAATGGGTTTTCAGAAATAAATGTGATGAAAATGGAGTCATTGTTAGAAATAAATCCAGACTTGTTGCTAAAGGCTATAATCAGCAAGAAGGAATAGACTATGAAGAAACCTATGCACCAGTAGCTAGACTTGAATCTATCTGTATTCTACTTGCGTTTGCATCATTCTTTAATTTCAAACTTTTCCAAATGGATGTGAAATGTTCTTTTCTTAACGGTTATGTTCAAGAGGAAGTTTTTGTTGAACAACCTCCTGGCTTTGAAGATACAAAACATTCGGATCATGTTTTTAAACTTACCAAAACTTTGTATGGTCTTAAACAAGCCCCACGAGCATGGTATGATAGACTCAATGGATTTTTGCTTCAAAATAACTATGTTAAGGGAAATGCAGATCCAACCCTTTTTATAAAGGAAGATAAGAAAAATGTTTCGATTGTTCAAATATATGTTGATGACATTATATTTGGTTCAACTCAGCAATCTTTGACTGACTCTTTTGCAAGTGTAATGAAATCTGAGTTTGAAATGAGTATGATGGGTGAGTTAACATTTTTCCTTGGTTTTCAAATTTCTCAAAAACCAGAAGGAACCTACATATCTCAACATAAGTATATTAAAGATCTTCTTAAAAAGTATGGTTATGACAACACTAAGAGTATAAGTACTCCCATTGGTACCTCAAACTCTTTAGATATTGACGAAGCTGGGAAACCAGTAGATCAAACATCTTTTAGAGGTATGATAGGAAGTATACTTTACTTAACAGCTAGTCAACCAGACTTAATGTTTTCAGTATGCTTATGTGCAAGATATCAATCCAATCCTAAGGAATCTCACTTAAAGGCAGTAAAAAGAATTTCTCGCTACCTTAAAGGAACCATGGATCTAGGATTATTTTATACTTCTGGAAATGAATTTGTTCTAAAAAGATTTTCTGATGCTGACTTTGGTGGATGTAGAATGGATAGAAAAGGTACATCCAGAACTTGTCATTTCTTAGGAGATTATTTAGTTTCTTGGTCCTTCAAGAAGCAACATTCTGTAGCACTTTCCACTGCTGAAGCTGAATATGTAGCAGCTGGAAGTTGTTGTGCACAAGTGTTGTGGATGCAACACACACTCACAGACTATGGCCTGATTTTTTCTAAAACTCAAATTTTGTGTGATAACACGAGTGCCATTTCTCTCAGTAAGAACCCTGTATATCACTCCCGTGCAAAACACATAGATATTAGGCATCACTTTCTTATGGATCACACACTTAAAGGAGATATTATTCTTCAGTTTATCAGAACGCAAGATCAACTTGCTGATATTTTCACAAAATATTTGCCTTCTGATAGATTTGAATATATTAAACAGAAGTTAGGAATGATAACTGTAAGGTAATATTTCTAAATTAACTTTCTATTGAAAAAGACTCCTTACAGTAATAAACTCCTTTTCATAGGGGGAGTACATTTGTTTGTTGGTTAATTAATTCTTTTTTAGTTTGTTTTCAAACTTTTCGGAAAGAAGATTTCCGGAATGGAATTTCTGGAACTAGAATTTTTCAGATTGGACATTCTTGTACAGAATACTTCTGGAATGGAAGTGTTCATATTAAAAATTTCTGGAATGGAAAATTACGTACTGGCAGTTTCATAACCAGATTTGTTTTTACCGATTTTTTTTTGTAATGTGTATTTCGTATTGAATTTTTCGTACTGAGTTTTTTTTCGTAGTGAGATTGTTTTCCGAGGTAAATTTTTGAGAACTTTGTCTTTTCATAATAAAGTTTTTTTTTGTAATCATCTTTTTATTTTTTCCATTACGAATAATCCTCCTCATCCAATCCGAAAGGTATGATTTCCTTACTCAAGTTTTCGTAGTCATACTTTACTTGCTGGCATTTTATAGTATTATGTTTTCGGATTATAGTTTTCTTAATTCTTTGTTTAAATAAAAACCTCAAAAAGATCGGATTCTAGTTTTCAACCGTCAAATCTGATCTCAGCCCATTATAACCGTTAGATCAGCTATGGAAGGTAAACCGTCATCTCGTTGCCTATATAAAGGGGACCCAAATACTCGTCCCACATCGATCTCAAGCTCTCGCGTCCCGAATCTCGGCCTCTCTGATTTATGGTCGTTCCGAACTTCAGTTTTCTCCCTTCCGAACATCTCAGAGGATTATAGATTCGAATGTCTGCAGAGTTAGCGTCTCAAGAAATGTCATCCACTATGCCTATTTCGCAATGGTTAGTTTACAGAGAAAGGTTAGTCCATCCAGATTTCTTCAACAACTATGATTCTCTTATTTCAAAGAACATTAAGTTGAATGGCTGGGAAGATGTTGCAGTGTCAAAAACTGGGAACCAAGATGAAGTGTATTCAGACTTACATGTTGAGTTATATGAATCAGTTTCCTTCTTTAAGGAAGATAATAGGGAGAAGTTCTCTTTTATGTCTTATGGAAAGACTTACAAGCTTTCTCACACCAAGGCTGCAAGCTTGGTAGGGCTCTCTTATGAAGGAGAAGCCGAATTTATTTCGCATGTGTTGCCGGAATCTAAGGGTAGCTTCGACAAGGAAAAAGCCTTAGAAACTCTTGGACTGGCTGATGATAAGGCTCCGAAGATTGCAAGTCTATCTACAAATTTCCGGATTCTGGAGTTATGGGTGCAAGGACTTATCGTACCAAGGAAAGGCGATAAAGTTAGCTTGAAGAAAAGTGAGATCTATATCTTAGATTTCCTGATAAATCTAAGGAAGTTTAACTTGATGAAGCACATTCTTATTATTATTGAATATTTGAAGAAAGGAAATCTGAGAGCTCAGATTATTTTGTATCCAGCAATCCTCTCCAAGTTAATTGTTCGGTGCCTTGAGTCCTTCAAGGAGGCTTGCAAATCTAATCCAAGAGTTTGCAAGATCATGCTGGTCAGCGATGGTACTCTTAAGAGGATATATGTGGCCTTCAAACAGGAAACTGGTGAGTTATTCGATTTTCCAAATCAAGAAGAAGCGGCTCCGAAGGATGCTGAACCAGAATCGTCTAAGACAGTAAGGAAGAGAAAGCTGAAAGAACTGGAAGTACAAGCAGAGAATCCTAAGTCTAAGGAAGTCCATTCCACATCTCCAAAACCAAAGAAAAAGAAAGCCTATCCTGATGAGGTTGTTATGAAGTGGAGAGCAGATAAAGAAAAAAGGAATGAAGGGGATCCGCAGTTCGGATTGGACCCTGCGGAAGCTAAGGCCTTGAAGGAGAAAACTGCTGATGAGCTTGAAAAACAAGCAAAGCAAAATAAGATCAAGAAGAAGATGTCTGAGGCTGAGGTAGCTCAGGCTTTGTTGAAATTCAATGTAATGGTTTCAGCAACTATTCCTGTTCCGAGATCTTTCTCCTTGGAATCTCTACCTGAGACTCCAGGAAGAAATTTCGTTGCTCCGGAAGAAGCTATTGCTAAGAATACTGAGGAAGTAGAGCAAGTTGAGCAAGTGGAACAAGTAGAAGATAGTGCTGAAGGAAGTGGTGAAACCGGAGATGTGCTGAAACATGTAGATGATTACAAGGGGACACCTTCGGAACACTTATCACTCCGAACTTCTAAAGCTGAATCGTTGAAGCTAGTTACTCCAGCAATGGAAGAAGAGAAAGGAGAAGAAGAAGTTACTTATCATGGAGAAAAAGAACATCTTTTACTTGATGTTGGTAAGAAGGAAATCGTAGGGGTTCATGTTCAGGAAGTCACTGATGAAGAAGATAATGTTGTTCAAGTTTATGATAGTGAGAAGAGAACTCCGGAACAGGATTCAATTCCGGAAAAAGACAAGGGAAAGCAAATTCATGCTGATACTCCGAGCTCAGAAGCAAGGAAGAGGAAGGAAGTTGGTAGCTCTTCAAAGAGAAAGCTTGAACTTGTTGAAGAAGAAATTTCTCCAAGAAAAGTTTCGGATTCGGAGTCATCTTCGGTGGGGCATGATTTTGTTGTCCAGTCCTTAAAAAAGTTGTTGGGAACCATTCCGACCTTCTCTAGTATTGACTCTAGATGTCAGATGCTCCAACATGCGTTGAATCAGAAAACTGACTCCGTATCTATGGTTATGGACAAGTGCGTTGAGATTGAAGCTCAGTTCAAAAATTTCTTTGTTTGTTACGAAGCTCATAGAAAATCTTGCAAGAGGATGAAAAATTGGTCAAAGAAAACTGTGGAAGAGATGAGGTTATTCGATGAGTTTCAAGACAATGTTAAAGATTCTTTTGAGACCGAGGACAAGAAGATAAATGAGTTAACTTCATCTTTTGAAGAGAAGCTGATAGAAGAAAAGAACTTCCGGATTCAGGAAGTGAGAGATCTGAATAGGAAGCTGAATTCCGTTTCTCAAAACTGGAAGTTTGAAAGGGATCATCAGATTGATTTTGAAGAAAGGTTGAAGGCTCAGGAAGAAAAGATCAAAGCTCAGGAAGAAAAGCTAAAAGCCCAGGAAGAAAAAATTGAAGCTCAGTCCGCAAGAATAGTTGTCTTAGAGAAGAAAGCTGAAGAAGATCATAAAGACCTGAAGAATATTAAGACTATTATAAAGGGGATCATGTCGAAGGAAAAAGATCTGAAATAACCAAATCCGATCTTTTTTTTGTATTCTTTTTGCTGCTCAGATTTCAAAATTAATGAAAGTCGTGTGTGTCGTTTCTATTGCTGTCATTACTAATTTTTTCAGGTACTTTGTTATTTTTTTTCCATTCCCTTCAATTCTTTTTGAAAATCACAAAGGGGGAGAAGGAAAATATCCTTAAGAAAAAGAAGAACTCTAATAAGAGTTTATCAAAGGGGGAGAAGAAAATGATCCTTAAGAAAAAGAAAAACTCTAATAAGAGTTTGTTTAAGGGGGATCTTTTTCATTAAAGAAGACATTCTTAACTATCACTCCGGAAATCTGAATACGATCCTTAGAGTCTCAAATCCTAAGGGGGAGTTAGTTGTATTCATTAATATCCTTAAAGAAAAGGGAGATAAGCCTTAATGTTTTTCTTTCTTCTTAGAATTTCTTTTTCGTAAGGATGTTTGTGCTTTCCAAAAAGGGGGAGATTGTTGAGTCAATAAGGTTTTCCTTATGACATTTCCATTCCTTCTTGTTTTGAAAATCACAAACACCTAATCTTTAGAAAAATTTCTTTTATAAGGAAAAATTCTTTCTTAAGTAAAATCGCTTTTATAAGGAAAATTGATTTCTTAAGGAAAATCGCTTTTATAAGAAAAATTATCCTTATCATATTTTCATCCATATTTTTCATAAGTATGAGATTCAGATTCATTTTATCAGAATCGTTGAAACTTTGTTATTAAGTATTATGTTTTAGGATTCAGATTCTGGATAAGAACTATAAGGAAGTTTCATTCCGAATTCCGGATATGAACTCTGACTAAGTTCTATTCCAGATTCCAGATACGAATTCTGAAGAAGAATTCTCATTACGAATTCTAATGAAGAATTCTCATTACGAATTCTAATGAAGAAATCTCATTCTAAATTCCCATTACGAATTCTGATGAAGAATTCTCATTACGAATTCTAATGAAGAATTCTCATTACGAATTCTGATGACAAATTCTCATTACGAATTCTGATGAAGAATTCTCGTTACGAATCCTAATGATGAATTCTCATTATGAATTCTGATGATGAATTCTCATTACGAATTCTGATGAAGAATTCTCATTATGAATACTTATGATGAATTCTCATTATGATTTCTGATGACGAATTCCTATTCCGAATTCTCATTCCGAATTCACCTATTAAACAGAATTTGAGTATCTTTGTTTTATATACTCTGAATTAATTCAGACTCCGAAAAATATCTTTGTTAGACTACGAACTTTTATATTACTTACATTTCTATAATTTGTCTACTCTTTATTATTTTTTCTTACACTCCGAACCTTCACTCCGAAGTTTTCATTCCGAACATTTATGTTAGAGTTTAAAACGATGTCGTACATTCTGTTACACATGTTTTGTTATAAAACGATGTCGTCTATTCTGTTTCTTATTAACCGTTGTCTAAGTGACACGTGTACAGGTCCCTCCGATCTTTAAGGAAAATATGACCGTTGGAGAAGGAGCCGACCTTACCTATAAATAGGAGCTCATTTGAAAGAGCTCGTGGATGATGGCTGAAAAAGTGCAAAAAGGCTGACTAATCTGCTTGAAGTGATTTCTAGAGAGAGAGACTCTTATTAACTCTCAAAGCTTCATGCGACTCCGAATGTTGGTGATTACATTCGAGGGCTTCCGGGGATAGGAAGACAGAGGTGCCGACTACCTTGAAGTTCGAGGGCTTCCTTGCTGAGGAAGACAGAGGTTGCCAACTACCTTGAAGTTGAGGGATTGCGGGGATAGCAAGACAGAGACTCCGATCTTCCTATCGAGGGCTTACCCTGTTGTGGGTAAGACAGACTTTCTTGAAAGTATAAATCAAGGGACCTTTATCCAAGGTTGTTGGATACCCTTCTCTTTGGGTAAATAGACTTATATCTTGTTACTTGTAGTTTTACTACTTGTTTATTTTCCACTGCATTTTGTAATATAAGGAAAGTATAACTTTCTTATACTTCCTTATTTGTACTCTATTTCATTTAGATTCTATACGCTTTAAGGTAGAATCTCATATTGTAATCTTTTGTTAATTTTCAACTTCCGAAACCATATTTCCAGAACCCTCGTTGGGAATCTATTTCCTAGTTTGCATTTGGTGTTAGAGGTGTTTTGAATTTGCTTAAGTTTAACTTTGATAAACTTAGACCTTTACTTTGCTTAAGGAAAACATAGTTATTCTTAACTAACTTTAAAGGTTCCAAAAGAATTTTTAAAGTATACAATTCACCCCCTCTTGTATATTGAGCATCTACATCACTATTTTGATCCTACAATTGGTATCAGAGGTTGGAAACCTCTTACTCTATACCAATCTTACAGAATATACCTACATCAACCTTTTCAGTGTATGAAAAAAGTATCATTTTATTAATTATTTTTTATTTTATAATATTTTTCAACCATATTGTATATGATAATGATAATTTAATAGGATCTAATGTGTAACTAAGAAATCCCATACTGATGACAATAAATAAAGTGGATCCACCTATAAACTAATACATCGTTTTAATTTGAGATGAATCCAAATTAGTAATAACATAATATGTTGATATTAGTGGTCTGAGTGTAATCCAAACGGTCTACCCAAGGAATTACACTGTAAATGATTATAATCAAGTATAAGGATATTGTCTAATATAATCATTAGTTATGCATGACTTGGCCAAATTTTTAAAATACATGGTGTCATGTGTGTGAATACATCAAGATGTATCCATGGAGTGTATCTAAGTAATAATACTATATGAAAAGATATTTAGGGATCCTAAGTATTCATACTAGCCTTCCACTATTATAAAGGATAATGTTCTTTGGTGGGTATCTCTCTTAGCAGTCAGCTCCATGAATTATAATGGATTCCTCTTAGTGATTAAAAAATTCCCTCAGATATTCATTACTCGATCATGTATGACCACTACAATAAAGATGAAAAGGTCTATATTCAATTGGAACCTTATAAATTTTTCATTATTCAATTTATTTCATGTAATAATCTTTTGATTTAATAATTAATAAGTTTCATTCCATTTCCATTCGTACGAGGTGAAAATAAAATATAGGACATGTAACCAATTCATTTAATTATATGAATAAGGTTATAGTAATATCTATACACATATAATTTTAAATAAATAGTTCATTAGGTTCATTTATTACCTTTCATCCAAGGTGACAATGTTAGGTAGAATATGGAAGAAGTTTTCCATTTCAATTTATATTCATATTATAGGATCATTTCATCTCCGTTTATTAAGGATAAAATGTTATATAATACATGAATCAAATGTAAATTTATTTTATAATTCAATGAAAAATTATAGTTAAAAAAATAATTCAAATTTAATGATTAACTATTAATTTATTTAATTAAAAACATACCTTTATTAAGGCCATATATAGCTCACATGAATGGTGGAATATTCAATTCCATCTTGGGTGAGTAAAGAATAAAATAGGTGAAATCGTATATGGTGTGTAGGATGATTTAGTTACAATCTCCAATGAAGTGATGAACATTTATAGAAAATACTTCATAATAAAATCCCAACGATAATAATAATATCTTATTAATTAAATAATAAATGAGAAGTGAAACTTGTGTGGTAACAATTATGATAGTTTCGAAAACATTTATACTTTCCGGGTTGTAGCACTCTCCTTGTCCATTATCATCCCTTATATTTCACATGATAGAAATAAAATGGATGATTGGATCAAGATATTTAAAATATTTAATATGATCCTTTACTTAATAGCTTCATAAAGAGGAATAAAAATGAAGAAATGGGCCAAACTATTGAATCACATTCCACGATGAATCCCAAGCGATGATCAGATGTCGAATATGGATTCCAAGGGATGAGTTTTCATGATATCTAAATCGTATCAATAGAATTTCTCCTAATGATTAGTAGGAAAGTGTTCTGTCAATTGGAAGAAATAGGGATTGGAAATAAGGGTTATATAAATTTAATGGTTCATAAGTAATTTTACCCAACAAATGTTGGGTTATCCAGTTTTTCCTCATAGTAGGAATGGACCATTCAACAATTGTGTGTTCCTCAATGCCTTAAGAGTGACCTCGAATAGCTAGGTCGCATGGTTTGTGAAAACATGTTCCACCATGTTGTTTGGATCTTTTAAAATTTTCATATATTCTGCATGGGAATGCATCCCTTGGAACGTGTTTTGGAAAAATCATGTTCCATTATTTCCCCCCTAAAATTACCTACACTGTTAGGGGAAACCATGAAATCTAGATCGCATGGTTTCTATAAACTATGATGCCCCGTGATTTCCACAACCTTTCGGTGTATTGAGATTCTAAAACACCTTATACACCCCTAAAGCATCAATATCATCATTAATCAAACATATTAATTTCAAAATAATAAGTTAGACATAATATTAATGTATTCATATATTATAGGGAAACCATGTCCTTTATATCTTCCCCCTTATAGGAACACTTCTCTATGTTCTATTCAATGTGCGTTGAAACACTATCTCAGAGAAACACTATCCACTGAGCAATTTGTGTCATCTTATCTATCTTAAATCTCATATTTCACATGAAAATTATTCTATTTTAGAAATAATAATTTGATATACTATCCTAAGAGACACTTTATGATCCAATCATTCATGCACATGGGAAACACCACAAATGAAGCATCATCATCTTACTCATCATCATCAACATCAGATGAAATATATGGGACTAAATCATAATGATGAATCTATGAAACATGGTAGACATAGTGCATGGCATGGTACCACTAAGGTAACAAGAACCAATAGGATACCATATTGATTATATTGAAGATCACAAATAGCCTCAAATCTATGGCCATAGCATCCCTTGCTTACGAATAAATAAATTATTTAGAATCATTGATACCTCTATGAAAATAAAATCCCTAAAATTGAAATATAGAGTTCATATATATCGATAAATATAATATTTTTTTCTATACATGGACATAGAAATTCAAATAATTGTCAGCTAAACTAACTCCAAATTCTCTTGCACAAGTTTAATATCTAGTAGCGCATGGTCTCATACCTCTATCCTACACAAGGGTGAATTAATAAATCCTACCTTATAAGGACTCATATGGATCCATCCAAAACATAACCATAAATGTTTTATAGTACATGAACAGGATTAGAGAGATGTTATTCTCCAAGGAAATTCTACAATCAACTGCATGTGATCGGAGCATGTTCTCTAAAACTTGAATTGTCTGATCATAATGGCCATTAGTCTGATGGTGAAAAGGGAAACTAAGGAGAACCAATGTAGCCACAAATTTCTCTAACCCCTCCGAAAATATAGACGTGAAATGAGAATCTATATCGGATCTGATACTATAAGGAACCCCATGTAGAAGATGATCTCAAAGAAATATAATCATTATATATGTTCAGCTAAGAAATATCTCGGATGTCATGGAACTGAGCTACCATTGTCAATCGATCCAAGACTTCCCAAAAAGCATCGCTACATCCAGGGGACCTCATTAATACCAATAAAAATCCATAAAAACATCTTCCCATTTCTACTATGGGAATTAAAATAGATGTAAAATCCATGTAGGCCACCAATTCACTGCCTCACATGGTGATTGGTGGAGAACCGTATGATAAAACCAACTATCTAGATTTTCATCCATGGCCACCAATACTACTGTCACAAATTACTATACATCATGAAGATTCAAGGGTGAAATTACAACTGAGATGGGTTGTAATATTGCATCACTTCCAATCTAATTTTCTTTACGAACCCAAACACATCCATTTATATGTAATATGTCATCTCATACAATATACCAACATAGAGGTGATTCCTCACCTGAAATACTATCTCATAAAATCAATCCATTAAAATCTAAGAACTACATTCCATTAATCTGATCTTGGATTAAATATGTAAATGTATTTCCATATAAAAAGAAATACCATGACACTCTTGAAACTCTAGATGAATCATAGAAGATAGTTCCATCAATTTCCAATTTTCACTGGCTTCCTAAATTAATTATGCCTATGTTTTCTGGCTCAGTGTGCATTAGCTACTTAAATTCTATTTGCATGTGTGTACGGAAACTAATATATTAAAGAATAATGATTTATGAACCCTCTTCGTAGTTTAAGATTTAATTCATTATATGTAAAAATATATTTTTGGTACTTGTGTTCTATATACACTATAAACTGCCCACCCATCATATTGTTTCACTAACAACGTAAGGAGTGGACAAATGCTACAGTATCATGGTTGTATATCACGTAGATACACTCTTGGGGTCTCAACTAGTGAGACCTATAGAGAATGAATCTATCCTTATGTATCAGCGTTTCACCCGTCATGATTCTAGATTCATCAAAAAACATTTTATATCCTATAAAACAATAAAATTCTAAAGTAACAACCTTATATTTGATAGCATGCATGGCACACAACAACAAATGTGGAAAGGGATATAATTCTATGATACATTAAAATATATTTACTTTATGAAATAGATTTAATATATTTTATATGTTTTAAATCATGAAAACCCATGTTATCTTGTGTTACACGTAAGAGAGACCTTCCTTGATAGCTTGTGTGAAACGTAATAGAGACATTCCTAGATAGCTTGTGTTACATGCAATAATGAGTTTCACTAAATAAAAATGTATCCTTAAAATGTTACTATTTAATATTATATGATATAAAATAGATTTTAAGTTAGAAAGTATTTATATTACTTACTGTCTTAGTGAAATATAAGGTTTCTATATATATATAATTGATTCTTGGGCTACCAATTAATGATAAATGAAAATATTAACAAATTGGATATAAAAAATATTATTATTTTTATGATTCCAATACAATTTTATATTAATAAAAATAATAAATTAAAATTACGGAATTATTTTATGAAATATATATTTTATATATTCAATCGAATATTTTTTTATATTCTTCTATTATGTTTGATATGTACAAGATAACAACAAAACCTATTTTATATATAAATTCTAATATTTTTATAATGGTAATTTTAAAACCTTTTGATAGAGAAACCATTTATAATAAATAATTTTCAGATTTTATAAATTTAAAATATCAAAATAAAATTCATATCAGTATGTGAAACAAATAAATAATAATAGGGTTAATTTTTTGTTGAAGGTTCATTTTTTTCATGAATAGTTAAAAATTCTGAATTTATTTCAAAACATCATTTTCATCTATTATATTTATAAAGATAAATTTTGTTTTAGATTGGTTTTAATGTTTAATTAGATAATATTTTTATGAATTAAAACAATTTAGGTCATTTTTATCAATAAAACTTTGAAAATGACTATAAAAACAAACCAAACTTTTGAATGTTTTTACTTTAAAAACCTGCATTCCTGTCCCACCCGCAGAATGAATTTTACATTAATTTCTGCCACTTATATTACTGAAATATGAAAAAATGGATTCAATATTCTGAATTTGAATAATTTATCATTTATAATGAGATTACATTTTTTACCAAAAAAATAATGGATGTAATTACAAATAATTACATCTATTAAGAAAAAGTTAAGCTTAATAACAAACTAAACCTATAGTCAAAATGATCAAATGACCTAAAAACATGTCCAAAACCTATTGGATTTCCATATCTGGCACATAAACCTATAATTATTTAGTTTTTATGGTATGCTATTACTTTTCTTAGGTAATAACATTTTTACTTCTAACATGTTCCCAATAATTCCATGTGAGACATTTTCCTTCCCTATAAAAGGTATGCTCCTCTATCAATTATTCACACCATTAAAACCACTTAGATTCAGAAAATATATACCAAAATATATTACTAACTACTATACCTTATATTTATAATCCTTTATTTTTTTAGTAAGGATTCTAAGGAATCCATCTGGTACAATCCAAAATAAGTTACCCGATTAATAGGTAATATCTTCCCTCAAACTCTCTAGTTTTATTTCCATTATCCAACACCTCATATATCATTATACTATTATTATATACCAAAAATAGCATAATAATTATAATATTATTCTTTTGTGGAAGAATTTATACCTACACTACACACACCTCAATCTAATTGGCAACAAATATATTTTTTCTATGTTTGTTGAACTTCTACCTCACAAAATTGATTATTATTCAATCTTCCTTTACCACCTATAAGGTTTCCCATTACAATGGAAACATTGTTCATATGATCTATATATTCTATTTGTTATATATTTATGGTTATTTTTATAATTACAACATACCATTATCCTTTTCATCTTATCTAAATACAATAATGTCATTTGAGGGAGTCTGGACTACTACATCGTCAAAGTAATATGACTCGTTCATACCATAAATGGAATGTATAAAATATGGTTTTAATAAAAATATGTAACATATATAACATATATATAATTATGGATTCTAAATTTACATATTTATTATTTATATTTAATTATTTTAATAGAGAACTGAAACTTATGTATCATTCAAGTGTACGTATGAGTTACAGTCTCCATGAACAGTACACTCCATATGTAATCTCGGGATATAATGTCTACTATAAATACATATATAATAATTTTATATGATAATTAATCCTTGTTTTTCATCCTAAATATAATGAAACTCAATTCTAATTAATGAAAACAATAAATAATAGTTCAAAACATACTTGAGAAAAGGAAAACATTAACATGCGAAGTAGTTAAAATAATAAAGGAGTGTTAAAAAGAAGAATTAAAATATTGTAAGAGGTAAATATATAATATTATTAAATGATTATAGTAATTGTAAAATTTATTATCATATTTTAAACCAATATAACAAGTATAAATAACTCAAAACAAAAGGAAAGATAATTTAAGGGAATTTCATCTCAAATTACATTCTATTAAGATGAATATTTCATTACATGCCAATTCACTTTTATTTGTTGTATATACTATATTTTTCATGTTATATCATAAAACCAATTATTTTCATGATTTTCTACATTTCATTTAAGCTTATAAATTCATGATATTATGATTTAAATGTTTCAATGTGGTATGGGGTTCTTTTAAATGTTTAAATATTATTATCCTCAAAAATGTTCCTGATGATAATCATTACAATATCACATATTTTTGATATAATTTATCATTTTCAATTTCCATGAATGTCCAAATTTTTATTAAATTTATATTATTATTTCCTAAAACATATATCATTGCACATATAGTGTTTACTTTGACAGAAATTTGAATTATTAGACAATTATTTATAAATATGTATCTTTTATTGAATACATATATTTGATAAGGATTATTATCTATTGATTAAATGTATTACTGAAAAAGGAATAATTATTTTCACCTTAAATAATGGGTGGAGATCAAACATTTTATATCTCTATGTTGCGTTGATAGTTTCTCATTAGATGGTTTATTTTTCCAAAATTAAATAAGTATCTGCATATAATTTTAAACTAATCGAAGGATGGATCTTGACCGTATTGTTTATCATGTTCCTAAGATTTGAAGTCCAATATTTATGAATTTACATTATATATAGTTCATTTATTATTCATCCATGATATTTTTCATTGAAATATCTATGGATTCATTTCATTTTTGTTCATTTATTAAATGGAATGTGTTTCATTTTCGCACCGTTCGATATTGATTTATACTTTTATTGTTATTTGAATAGAATATGTTATTAGTTATTTAACTTACCACAGTAATTTATTGAATCATTATTTCTTCCACTTTACTTACTCTTATAGAGTATTTATTGTCACCCTTATTATGTTTCATTTAACCATGTTATGGAGAATAAATCATTGATTACGATTTAAATGATGTAGTTTGTTTCATTTTATTATGTATCATGTTTTTAACTTATATTTCCCAATTTAATATGGGTATCATGTATGTAATATAGATTTACATGAATAAAAAACTGATTGGTCCATTGGAATTTGATTCCATGTAATCTTGACAATGTAATAAAATAATGCACTGGCTCTTGGCTTTTGGGGTCAGGGTGTTACAGATGGTAAAAAAGGAATTCTAGAAATATATTTGGAAACTGGATTTAGAAAACATAGATTCAAGACCAGAAACCTAAGATAGAAATATATGATAAGTATATAAGAACATAATAGAAATTCCTAATTGAATAAATTATGTACGTATTTCAATGAATACACCAAATTCTGGATACTACAATTGGACGTGGTTCTGGTAAAGTTATAAATAGGAGTTATAACTCTGAAAAGGTGTTTCATGCCCAACTAGGGGTAACCTAGTACACGCAAATGGGACATACTACAAAAATAATTTGACACTACTAGGGGATATGTATAGGATAATTTTATTTTTTTTAAATAACGTTTTTATGGATTTAAATGTAAAAAATTTCACTAGGTAACGATGGTTTATGATTCTAGGATTCATGATGCATATATTTATGTTATGTTCTATACCATATTTATTGTTGTAAATTATCCATACATGTAGGATCTAATATAGTATATTCCATTGTTTAGAAATGGAATCTTTAAGGGAGAATGGAATCAACACTCATGGACTATGAATAGATTTCCTTGAAAAATAAACAAATACATCTGGTATGGTATTTGAGAAAGTTATGGATATTAAAGGGTACCTTAGTAAGGTTATGAAAAATAACCTTTCCCGATTGGAGAGTCCTATTATCCAAAGAGAATCACTTATATTGGATTGCACTATGTTTCAGAATCCCCCATAATTTACTGTTAATACTAATACAATTGTATTAGAGTAATGGATTATGTATTTGGAGAAGATATTTATGGCCTTGGAATGTAGAGAAAAATAAATGGTCACATGTGTGGTGTATTATATCCTAGGTTATGCTGATTCATGGGGTTCCTTGATACAAAATACTAGGGTTACAAATTATTTATAACTCATGGAATAGAGAGCATCTAATGATAAATTCATTGGTAAATACTCCCATCATGATAACAAAATTGAGATAAATAAGAAGATGCATTGATTAATTAAATAGGAGGAAGAAATTTTTGCAGAGTAGGAATAAAACTTCTTTAGGTTATCCTGGAACGATACAGATTTCAATCACAACATAGAATGTATGATTTATCACTTATTTTAAGGAATTAATCCAAATCACCAACAGGAACTAGTTTCTAAGAATTTTTCTCCATATGATTTCATAATTTCATGTGATATCATGATAGAATAATAAATCTAAAATTCTTATGTCTTCAAGTTAATCCAATAGAAGAATATGTCTTATAAACACCCTAAAAAATGGAATGACTCATAAAATATGAAGGGAATGAAGGATTATCAAACATATGATAATTGTGGATGGAATCACCCTGGTACAAAATTGAATGGATTGGGAGTTTTTTATAAGTGTGGGAAAAATGGTCACTAGGAAAATCATTACAAATGAAAGAAGTAATACAATTCTATTAAATGTTACAACTATAAGTAGATGGGCACTACATAAAAAAATTCCTCAAATTCCAATTTAATATACCTTTAAATAAGATAAGTGATCAAGGCCAAGAATATTATATTGACACAACCAAAGTGGAATGATTAATGCATATTTATATTTAGACCCCATAAATATGTTGTTAATGTATTTTTTATAATTTTCTCATCATATCATTAAGGATATATTTAAGTATTGTACTACAATACATTTTCAATATGAATTTTAGATCTTATTTTGAATGGTACAAAGAAAAAATATTATATGGATGTTAAAAATTTCATAAAACACATGAGTTAGGGTAATATAACAATTAATATGTTCCTGATAATTAAATAATAACGATGAAATTATTTATTTGGATATTTTCTAACTGCCATAATGAATATTCAAAAAATGTTCTATTCTATCATTGATGGAGTTTATAACATTTTTTAATTTAGAGGATATATCCAATAACATTATTCTTACATAAGTAATAAGGAATAATAAATGTTTTAAATATGGTTTTATGCTAATTAATGTTGTTAAAATATTTTAAATGGAAACATGATAAATTTATTCACAAGTTTGGAATATGAAAATTTAATGTTTCTTAATGTTGACTAAGGGAAAATGATATGTTCATTTTTGAAATTCAGTGACTGTCTGTCAAAAGTGATTAGATCATAATATGTTATAAAAGATAACCATCTATAAAATGGTTTCGGATGATCATTGGAAGTGATTTTAGAGGTTAATGTATTACTTTATCATATGATACATCACATTATAAGAGATGAATTATAAATAGTTTAATGCATAGTAAATAAAAAAATATTACGTTTAACAAAATATATTTTTAATTATATTATTATATAGTGAAATTATTATTTGATTATATAAAAAAATTGTTTTGAAATAAATATATTGTCATATAGTCACCATTTTTGAAGATATCAATGAATTTTATTCACAACATTGTTTTATGGTTTTCTGGTCAAAAAATTTCTTCTAAACATTTTCTCTTGCATTGTCCACTAGAACATGATTGTTGGAATTTTTATTCTATATCCATGTTTTCTTTTCCCACTTAGGTTCTCATACTTGAGAACCTAGTTATGTTAATGTTGAACTATCCATTCTCTCTTGTTAAGAATATTCGATATTTACACTTCTTACGCTGTGGATTTTTCAACAATAGTTTATTTTCAATCCCTCTATCCCTGAGATCAATTATAAATTACAGGGATGCAATTTTATTAAGCTAGGGAGAATTTAATACACTAAAATTATAATGTAAGAAACTTATACTTGATATCATGAATGACATGAGACACCAATCATGTAATGTGAAATAACACCTCAATACATGAAAATATATTTACTATTTTAATTATATTTGATATATATTATATTTTTCAATTCATGCGGATCCATGTTAGTTTATGTTAAACACATGAGATTCCTTCCTTGATAGGTTTTGTAATATTCAAGATCAACCTTCCTTTATTTAAAATTGACATTTTTATTAATAAAACACTTTTAGGGGAAAAAGTGAGAACCCCCAAAGCATACTAGGGTCATGCACTACAAGAGATTGCATAATTATCATAGGAATGTTTAAGATGCCTCAAATTGTTATCCCTAAACAATTTCAAAGGGTTGGAAGGCACCTGATCCCTCAGATCTTCCTTTAGAAGGCCTCCAAAATGAATCTCCATATATTCCCAATATTTCTTATATTCTTCTTTTTTGATCTTACCCTCAATGAATCATCTTTTTAGGATGTGTACTTGATTTTCAGTCAAAGAACATTTCTTTCTGGTAGTGTTCAATTGGAGAGTTCTACCCATCATTATATCAGCATTCTCCTATGTGGCTTAATCATAAGAACTCCTTCCAAAATTTGTTCATGAGAGTGCATATGCAGCCCCAGATTATTCGTCGTACCCATGACATCCTATTGATTATGAAAATTAATAATTTATTTTAATGGAACTACCTCAATGACCACAACCGCCCCCCGATCAGGGGAATTCAAGACCGTGGGATCATTTCTACTCACCTTGTAATTCGATCGTTTCACAGATCTAGTCTACATTGGAAAGGGTAAATAGGAATAGTCCTTATAACACTTCATGTTGCCTTTTTGACACTTACTCATCCATTGATTAAGAATATCTTCACCATGAAGATCATAGTTACTATCTTCTGAGAGTTGGAATTATTGGACATCAGTTGATGCCAATATGAATTCAACATGCACCTCATTCAGATCATCCGTACTAGCTTCTTCCAATCCACTTCCGGTCTGTCTGGATCTAGAATCTAAATGCAATTGACAAGATTTAAGATAGTAGGGTCCCTACTCAGACTTTTCCCCCTTACTGCATTTACATCATTTTCAAACCTCTTCAGTTCTTCGGATCGAAAACATTTTAAATATCCTTGAGCTGAGTGAACCGCATCAGCATAAGATGCAACCCTCAAATTCCTTGTATCTCCATCTTCAGTCACTACAACCAGCTCAGTGTTAGATCTAAAAACTCCTTAGTGAGTGGGATCATTTGAGTTACTGTAATATGAATCATGGAAAACATCTACATGGACCACCTCCAATCTTGTAGGACCTAGAGGAACGCTAGTCGATGGTAGGGGGTCATCTAGGTCACTCTCCAACCACCTGAAAATATCAAAAACCAAAGGTTTCCCCCTGAGACTCATTATCCACAAACTTCTCAATGATTGGGATAGAATCATCCAACTGATTCCCCATATACCCTTCACCACCACCCAACCCTGAGCCTTGGCCAGTATCCCTTGAAACCTCATTCAACCATTGATGTCGACAAAACGGCAAAGAGTGACCCAGTTTCATGTATATAGAGCAAAAGTCGACCCACGAATCGAAATACACTGACTGCTTGTGTCGATATTAATTTTCCACTATGAGACAAATGAAATCCATTGGTATCTTCAATACATTAACTTATACCCATATGTGTGGAGAAAGAGGATGTGAAACTGACCTAGTCCTATTGTTGGTGCATAAGTAATAACCAGCAAGGTTCCCAAATATGCATAAAATATATGTGTTTTGGAAAGGTAAAGGTAGATCATGGAAACTAACTCAAACCCCCATCGAGGGGATATACCACTTCATGTGAATGTCATAGGTTCATATGATGTTTTAGAACCAGAATCCATTTTAGCTTCGAGGGGCACTGGACCTGGCCATGACCAGATCATCCTCCGAACAAAAGCGGATCATAAAGTGTCTCTTATCGAGAAAACCTATCATTGATAGGTCTTAAAATCCCCAAACATCCAAGTTAAATCTGTCAAAAGAGTCTACTAAGGGGATAAACTACATAAAATTTGAAATTAGGGTGAGATTCAGAAGATCAGAGGCCGCGTTGAACCCCGATGTCGAAATCACGACCTGCGGAAAACCCTTGAATAGAACGGGGACCTTGGGGTTAAGTGGGATTTGAGGTAAATCTAGGAGGAATTATGGGAACAAGAAAGAGAAAAAGGGGCATTTATATTCTATAAGGGATGGTAGAGGTCCCTCCCCAAATATGGGGGGGAGGGACTGGTGCATCTACTATCGTCGTCATAAGGAAAAGGCCACCATCATAGAAAAAGGATTTTCACCAAATAAAAATATACTATTAAAATAATATTATTTAATATGATATGATATAAACTATCCAATATTTTAGTGGTTATGTATATTATTAAAAATCTTATAAAAATATATGGTTTATTTAAATATAAATTGGATTCATGGGTTTGAAATTAACGAGAATGGAAAATGTGAACTAATTGGATATAAAAAGAAATATTATTATGTTTATGCTTCAAAAGAAGATTTTTCGTAATTAAAATTACAAATTAAAATTAGAGAATAATTTTAATGAAATATATATGTTAAATATTCCATAAAATATTGATGATATTAATATATTATGTTTGATATGTATAAGATAAGAACATATCCTATTTCATACATAAAACCTATATTTTTATAACTGAAATTTTACAACCTTTGGATAGGGAACCTATTTTAATTAAAAATAACTGTACCTTTTATTAATTTAATATGTAAAAATAAAATTTATATTTGTATTAGAAACTTAAAATTATTCATAATGTATTTTTATGGTAATTCTAGGCAAAGTTTTTTTAAGGATTTGTTAAAAATACCAAATTTTAGATGAAACTTGCATTATAATATATTTTAATTTTAAATATAAATTATGGTTAAAAATATTTTTAAAGTTTAATTATATAATAATGTTATAAATTAATCCAATTGAGTTCATTGGGATCGAATTAACAGTGAAATTGAATTTAAAAATATAAATGTTTTGGAGTGTTTTACTTTAAAAACTCACATTGTCGTCCCGCGTGCTGGAAGAAATTTCAAGGAATTTATGCCACTTCAATGATTTTTATTTTTAAAAATATATTCCATATTTGGAATAAATATAAATTTCTTTTTCTAGAATGAATAAATTTGTTTTGAACAAAATTATTAGTGAATATAATTAAAATTATTTAAAATTGTTAAGGTAAAGATGTTCTTAATATAGGACTACACCTTTAATTGAACGTCCCAAATGACCTAGCCACTGGTTAAATGCCTATTTTATTTCCATATATCGTCCATAATACTTCCATTATTGAATTTTTAGGGTTTGATATGAATTTTTTAGGTTTTAATATTTTTATTCCTAACATGGTACAAAAAAATACAACTATGTCATTTCCCTTCTCTATAAAAGGCCACCACCTCTCCCATTTATTCACACATCTAAAACATCTTAGGATTGGAAAATATTTGTTAAAATAGATTACCAACATCTAAACCATTGAAATTTTATCCATCATTTGAGGAATAATCCTTCCAAAGAAGCTTTGTGATACAAACCAAAAAATGTTACTTGATTAAGAGGTAACATCTACTCTCAAGCTATCATGTTTACATTCCGTTATCCACCCAACAAAATATATTTATTCCGTTATTATATAAAAAATATTATCCAAAGTATAATGGGATGTTTTTATGTAATGTTTTATACCTACACATACACACACATCTGTCTAATGGGTAATGAACTAAATATTTTTGTGAACGGTGAACAACTACAACATGAGATCATGATTGTTCAATTTCCTTTACATAATATCATGGTGGAAAACACGATGTAGGATATATTTATATATTTCATATATGATATTTATAATGTATTTATTCTTGAATAATTTTTATCTAAAAATTAACTTTAAGCATTAAATCTTTTGAAAATATGGTAATTTCATTTGAGGAAGTGTGGACTAACGCCCCCTCAAAACGATATGACACATTCATAAAATACAAGGAACATATAAAGGATGGTTTTAATAATAATATGAAACATATATAACATATATATTATTATTTAATTATAATATACATATGTAACATTTATTCTTTATTCTTTTAATACAACAATGATATGAACGCAAAGTAATGTGTACGTATGATCCACCATCTCCATTAACGGTGCATCTCATTTATAATATCAAAATAAAATGAACTACTATAATTACCCATATAATGATCATATATGATAATTAATCAATTTTTAACATCCTATAGATTACAAAACCATGATTTAATTAGTGAAAAAATAGATAACAAGTTAAAACATACATGATAAAACGAGGTAATTAACACTTGAAATAGTGAAAATAATGAAAGTATGTAAAATAATGTGTGATAAAATATTATAAGTAGTAGATATATGATAATATATGAATTATTATGGTTATGTTATATGATATTAATATATTTAAACAAAAATAAATTATTATAAATACCACAAAACAAGAGGAAGGATAAGGTAGGGTAATTTCTTCTCAATTTACTTTCCATTGAGACATATATGTTACTATGCGCCAATTCACATTAACATTGTGTATATACCTCCATTTTAATGTTAAATATTGAATACTATTATTATCATTATATTCCATGTTTCATATCATTTCACATATTCAGGATATTATGACTGAAATGTTTCAATGTGTAATTGGAAAATTTGGAATGTTTAAAGATTATTCTTATCATGAATGTTATTAATGATAATATTTGCAATCTCACTTAATTTTGAAATAAATATTCTTTGTAAATTTACTAGAATTTCAATATTTTTATACAAATTATTTTTCTATTTCCTAAAATACATATCATTTCACATGCAGTTTTTACATTGACAAATATTTGATTAAGTGGGAAATAATTAATAAATAATTGTATTGTATTCAATACGAATATTTGATAAGTAATATGGTATATTGAAAAAAAATTATTAATCGATATAATTAATTATTTTTATATGTAATTATCGGTGGATATGAGACATTATATAGCTCCTTTATACTTTAGTATGTTCTTAAGAGACAATTAAGTTTTCCAAATTAATAGGTTTCTACAAAAGACCTATATTGTACGTTTGATTGATCTTGAAAGTGTAGGTCCTCTTGGGCCTATGACATGATGTAAAATAAATAATAATTTCACTCATATATATTTCATTTTTATTAATCTATTATTTTTTGAGTCGATATAACGAGGGATACATTTAATTTCATTTCATTGATTAAATGACATGGGTTTAAGTTTTTTAACATGCCATATTGATTATGCATTATCAAATTATTTAAATGGCATGTCTTATCGGTTGATTAAATTTCCATGTAAATTTATTGATTATATATTGTTTCCACATTACATAACCTTACTAACTATTATTTCTCACCCATGTGATGTTCCATTTTTCTATTTTATGAAGAAGAAATATTTGAATTAGATTTCAAGGATTCAGTTTATTTCATTTTATTATGTATCATGTTTGAACTATATATTTCTTGATGTATGATCGGTATCATATATGTAATTGAGATTTATAATACTGATAATCTAATAATTAAATCCTGATTTTATTCCTAATAATCATGGAAATGTAATAAAATAATGCACCCGATCTAGGCTTATGTGGACGACACATTATATAGCATCTATCTAGAAGTAGAATAATTAGATTTTTTGCCAATGTGAGCCTTCAATTCATATTATAAAATGATTTATCATACAATTAATCTCATATGAACTTCACTACCATCATTTTAAGACTATTATGTGGTTCAAAAAAGAGTGATAAATCCTTTATGAAATTCTTAAAATATCAGGACAGCCATAAGAAACTCAGTATATCAAATAATTTTTTCAGGATACTTTGGGTAAATCAGAGTAATCATCTTCCTTGTGTAAACTGATACTCTTGATTTGGAGAAAATTTTACCCAATAAGTTCGATTTCTAGATATAAATGTGTAACATATAAGTATTAGTATATAGTTGATGTTCACTATATGTATTCTCAAAAATCGCATGGTTTTTAAAATGGTTGCTCCGAGTAGGAGAATAAAGAAGGATTACATCCAAAAATACCATGAAAATATATTCTAGAAAGGGTAGGAAAGCTCTATTAATCACATTCATGAAGACTATGGGAATTTTAATAAGACTTAATGACATAACAATATATTCATTAAAAACATATCTACTTTAGAAAACTTATGTGGTATATTGGATGGTCTATTTCACACATAATGATAACCTGATCATATGATGATCTTTGAGAACACCCTAGCTCCTCGGAGGAGGTCACAGTGACCATATATTTTAGGAAATTTGTAGTGTTTATTAATCGTATGTCGGTTAAAACATATGTAATCAAAAAACAGAATAAGGTCTATATCTACCTTCTTGGAGAAATGAATGGGTGAATCCCAATATGAAGTATAAGGTTATATAAAATCATCAAACTCAAGAATTTTAAAAATATTTTGATATCTAAATGTTTTTATGGTTCCATTATATGTAGAGTATTTTTTATAAATTCTACTCATGGATCTAGAGCAGTCACAAAATCTACCTCTCTCTTAGGAGTGTGTATAGAAAAATCACTAGGAATGATTTACCTGAAGTGATCTATATATGAGGAAAATATTCAGATACTGTTACTAAATCCTCAATGAAGACCCTAGTATTTTGATCACACACTCCACCTATCCCCTAATTCGTTAGACCTTTTCTACTATCATATAGATCACAGTAATCCTAGTTAATATAAATACCACCATCTATTTATGGGAATGATATGATGTGATAATTTCTCTCTATATAGGCAAGATATGTAACCAAACATCCATCCCATGAATGGTATATAATTCCCTCATAATGAGGAAGAAGAGGCCCCAAATAAATGATAACTTCCAACCTAAAAAATTTAGTCCCTATATTTTCATATATCCTCTAACCACACTCCCAACAGTGTGTTAAGATTCATGACACCAAAAAAGTACTGAATTTTAAGATTAAGACATTTCATTGTCGATAATGATATAATGGAGTATGGAGAACCTATATTAAATAAAGAATATATATTATATGAGGACACTAGATTTGAAACTCATATTGTCAATGATTCATTACTCTGATCCTTGGGTATTATCCATAGGTCATGCAACTAGGCTACTTTTTGACGTTGTGACACATTTACACTAACCTATGCAGGTTATCTCTATAGTTGCTGATAATGATATTTTTGGATAAAATGCCCATAATACCCTCCTCGTCTGATCCTACACGTGATCTTCCAACTCTCTTCTTATGATTGATCAATTGATCCCACCCCTAAAGGTTGAACATGTTTGGATCATCATCCACTAGAAGTATGTGTTAATCCAAAAGAAAAATCGACTATGTATGATAGATCCACAAGAACCACACTCAGGGGAATTCTATCATACTAAGGCTTCATATTCCCCTTTATTACACACTGATGGTATATAATGGATATTTCACTGTGGTTACTCTAGCCTCCACTTTCCAAATGAGAAACCTCACAAATATGCTTCGTGATACAATAATAAATACAAACCTTCAATGAAACTAAACATCTTTTCCTAGTACTATCAATTATTGTTATATTTTGATCAGTGATAAGATCCCAATTAATGATACTAGAAGAGGTATATAAGATAAATACATTCACCTTTGATTGAATGGAATACATGATCCCAACCTTAGAAATCACACTCATGATATCTCATCACAAACAAAAAGAAATAAAAATTATTGCAACATAGTAATGTACATTGAATAGTCCATAACTATAATTAAAAACTTATCTAAGTAGTAAACTTCATTGTTTGGTCGGCTATTATATTTTTGGAAAGTTTTAATGATAAAACAAAGTCTAGAATCCCCCCAATACCATGCACTAAGAAGATAGGCATGATTAGTCACATCCCACAAGAGATTAGAGGAATAAAAAATCATGATTGTGTAATTAATGACACTAATCACTATAAGTTTCTCTATATAATAAAATATAGAATGTGTTTTTGATAGCCAATACTCAGTATCTTGAGGATCACTATTCTTCAAAATGATATGTGGATGCTGCTACTGGAAGTGAAGCATTAGATTAACCATATTATATGTTGGTTGTTGAGAACCTTGTGTAGAATTAATTTTAAATATGAAACTCTTAAAAATATAAGATTTAGTTATGAGTTATGCTTAGTATTTGGTTCCATCAATAAACTAAAAATATGTATCAATGGTGTCTTAAATCCGACCACCGCTATAGTATGATTTTTCACCACCCTCCAGGTTCATGAAAAGAGGGTATCGTGGTTCCATACCTCTATAAATTCCAAGAATATTCATCATAACATATTGAATTAGATAAAAATTCTACTAAAATAAGATCATAATGAAATTGGATCACTACCAATGGTTTAATACTCCAACCACCTAGTAATTCCATGGTTTTAGTAAGTGATCAAGTTTAATTTATTATTGTTTCAATATGTGAAGGGCCAATTTCACTTTTACTATTCATTTATAGGAACCCTTATTATTTTATTATTCAAGATGTACATTTAAAATTTTTATTATATAATATTTATATATCAAGGTGAAATTAAATGAATCTTAATTCATTACTAATTATGGTCCAAACATGTTATAACTTAAAGGGAAACCCTTTTAATTTTAATTAGTCATTAATTAAATTTCATCATCTAATTTAATATATAATACATGATGGAATGACATGGTAAATTACCTATTCTAATACGCGAGGGTCCATACACCAAATGAATTGAAACTGATAGTTACCCAATTGCATCCAAATCCCACATCGTGTTTCCAAATGTATATAACTGACAAGTTTATATATTGTTGTATTCAAGATAGTAGAAAAAACCCATACAGGGAAAAAATATCTATATTAATGATGACACATTACTGAACCAATTACCTCACCTTGTGAAGATGTTCATAGAACATGCTTATATCACAAATGTGTCTCGCTCAAAAATTACAGGGAACACAATCAATGAATGTAGTAATGTGAACCAACACTGAAGGGTAGATTCATGGAATGTGAATTCAATGTTCCTATAAAGATTCATGTAACAATTCTCAATAACATACCAATCCTAGGTAAAATATACTTATGGAATATCAAATACCATAAATCATGCAAATAAACTAATTGTGAATGTATTTAAACTATAGTAACTGAAATATAGGACAATAATTTATCATTCCATGGAAAATTAGAATTTACCCCGAATCTGGGTCAGTTAATCCCATGACTGGATTATAGCTAACTTAAAATATGTTCGTAATATATTTTCATTGTTCCCATACTATATGTTAAAATGAAAAGAATGAAAAAGTGATCTGATTCCACATTGTAACATCCAAAACGAGGTTCCACTCATAGGTGCCATGAGTATGTGTGCAACATGGCCTCAGGAGTTCCACCCCATATTCCCGATGTTGTTGAATAGCATTGACAGTCCAAATTGGGTCCATGGGAATACTCTTCCCATATAACTCCGTGTAGTAATATATATATATATATATATATTGTAAAGATATGGATTATAATAGAATAGGCACAATAATTAATTTGAAAATTGGCACTAAAAGATAAGAATATTAAACATGAAAATAATTAACTCAATAACTAAATAGTATCATATACAAAAGGGTGATGAAATTTCATCTCACTACAAAGAATTATTACATTGATACAATGAATTTATAATCAATACTACAAATGTTGAACAGAAAATTCAAATACAATCCAAAAGGAATACATGAATTTCGAGATCCTAGTTAGTTATCTACTACCAAGATTCATCCTAAACATGAAATCATGTCAGGTGTCTATAGTAGGATGCTACCCCTTTTTAATAGTTTTATATGTATAATCATCCATGGTACCATTAGTGTCCTGAATAGGGCTTGAGATAAATCTCAATAGGCCAGTACCAATGGAATTTAGTAAATATACTTTGTGAATATTTAATGACAGTGTGAATGTGTATATATAATGATAAAGACATTACAAAAATTTAAAAATTATATACCTACTTCAGCGTCAGCTATAGTCTAAACATGTGTCATTGAATAATTATCTTCCAGTTTATAATAAGTTTTAACCATACTAAATATGATATAGATAATGTAATAGGATCAATGCTATATCCAGTGCATCTTATAATGATGATAATAATGAATGAGGATCCACGATGAAACCAAGTCATAATATACCTTAGGGGTTGAGAAAACTCTTAAATAACGTGTTTTCTAGAAATAAGGGGTCTAAGTGTAATCCAATTGGATTTTCCAAGGCATTCCATAAAGAATTATTAAAAAAAAATCCAAATATATCGTCAAGGGTAATCACGTTCAAAGTATTACTTGGCCCAATGGGGTGAATTCATGGTTCTATGTGTTTAAAATTGTCCAGATGCATCTAAAGAGTGTATATAAGGGATCATAATATCCTGAAAGATATTGATGGATCTTATGGAGTCCTAACAATAATTTGGTAGTATTCAAGGACCATGTTCCAAGGTGGGTATCTTTGTTGGAAACAGTCTCTATGAATCGTAATGGGGTCTGCTGAGTTCTCACAGTTTTCTTTTTATAATCCAATATTGGATCAAGTATTACCAATAATTTAAAGATAAAATGGACCATATATAATATTCATCCAATATATACTTCAGTATTAGAATATTTCTATGTAATACTCATTCCATTTAATAATTCTGAAGGTTAATTCAATTGCCTTTCATACGAGGTGAAAGGCTAAGAAGGACAAGCAACAAATTCAATTAAATATATGAATACAGTTCATTGAATATATATATATATATCTTCATACACACTATTCATCTAATAATTCATTATGTTCATCCATTTCATTTCATCAATGGTTACATGGTTTTTTACTACATGAAAACAATTCCCATTTCAATTTATATACATTTAGGTGGATCATTCGATTTACTTTTATTGTGAATAACATGTTAATTCAGACAAACAAATAATTCCTAATTCAAATTATAATTCACAGTAAAATGAACATTATAAATAAACATTCCATTTATAAATTAATAAATAATTTATTTAATTTAAAAACTTAAATTTATTAAAAACATGTCTAGCTCACCTGAATAGTGGAGTTGGTAAACCCAACATGGGTTACAATGGAATAAAATTTGATAAAGCTTAATGAGGATGGATAGTGTTGAGGTTACAACCTACAATGATGTGATCATTTCATATAGAAATGAGTCTATAATAAAAGAATAACGGCTATTATAATGTAATATGAAATATATAAGAAATAAGTTGTGAAACCGGTGTGCACAGAACTATTATGTTTTATAAAAGAGTGAGAATTTTATGCAAAATTCACTGACCACCTCCCTTAGGAATATATAAATCTCCTGATATAGTATCGACCCATTATTTGGATTTTATCGGATGATAACATATGAATAGATAAATACCCTAAAAATAGGGCACATATTCCAATATCTTAGTAGAACCATTGAGAGGAATTCAAACAAATAAAAGAGCCTAGTTATTGAAGTACATACAAAGTGGAGTCCAACGACATGATTATATATCGAATAATACATTGGATAGAAGTGTTTTCCTGAAATGTTGATCACATCCAAGGAGGATATCTCAAATAATGAGAGGATTATATTTTTTACTCTATAAGAAAAAGGATAATGGAAAATATGGTTATACAAAATTTAACGGCAAAAAATTATTTTTACCAATACATTTTTGGCCGCATGGTTTGGTCACATGGTTTGAAAAACTATGTTCCATCAGTATATAGTTCAATTCCTCAAGAGAGAACTCAAATTGATAGCCTAAACAGATTGAAAAAAATGATCCAGTAGTGATTTTTGGCTCTACTAAAATTTTGATGCCACCTGCACAAGATTTCCACCATTAGTACGTGGTTCATGAAGTCCATGAACCATGATCGTCCCTTTGATATTCGACATATTGTTAAGGGTGATCATTTGGGATGGGATTCATGGATTTGACCAAATGTAAGTCACATAGAATTTTCCAACTGGTTATGGTTAAGAGTTATGAACAACACCAATACACCATTGAAACTATAATAACCCCATTTGGAATCCATATTAGGTCCAAAACAAAGAAGTAGACTGAAATTTAAAGGATCCTTACCTATAAAAAACAACGTTCATAAATGTATCATATACCACATATTAGTGATTTTTTGATCATCTATTTGGATCTAAATACCTTTTTAGATTGAATTTTTATTAGGGTATCATCATTTTAGAACACTTTCTTGAACTATCGTGTCTGAGTCGAAACTCCACATAACCTCATTTAAAACTCCGTAAATGTAAGAGGTTTTTACAAATCGAAAATGCTATTTAGTGATATTTGGAGACTAACACCTTAGTATTTAAATCCATAACTAGAATACAATTGTATGACAATAAGAAAAAATTTATTGGCATATAAATAAATAAATGATATAAAATGTATCATGACATGTTAAAGACAAGTAACAAAACTGACCACTAATGTTGCAAGTGGAAAAGTACATCAGTACAACTTGAAGTGGGAAAAAATAAATATGTTTAAATAACGATCATATATGGTCTTGATACTGTTTATATCTCTCAAAACTATTCATTTAAAAAACATAACAGATGCCACATTCCCTTCATCAGATCCCTAATCACGAAGTCTACATGTTCATCGAGATTTTAGTTTATATAGTTAGTTTGAAGCTACTAAAACACCACCAATAAGTCATAACATATGTTCTTATTCATATAGAGGTGTACAACATGATGGAAATTTAAATGTACATACATAATGAAAGAAGAATGTATCATGTAATGGTTTACTAAACAACATATCACAGTTCTTTTTTATATCTATCTATACAACATATTAGAGGAACATCACATGTTTTCTACTAAATCAATATATCTTGTTAATTAAAATCAACCAAAATTAAGGACAATGAATATTTTATATTTATTGAAAAACTCCATTCTTACCTTCAAGGGAATGTGTTACTCATATCACATGATGACCGTCCTTCCATCAATGTCACACATGCTTAGTACATCGAATAATGAATCCAAAAACATGCACAGTGATTCTTCCCAATGATAAATCATACCAGTCTATGGACCATCTTCCAATGTTGTTTGGAGATACCCTATAATAGGATTATATCAATCATTTCTTTGAACTAAATTTCCTTTATAAAGACACATCCAACGATTCATTTAACATGATTACTCCTCTATGGAGTCATCATTTTCAATTATGGAACTATATCAACCCATGTATTGAGACAATATTCCATTGGTTATACAAAATCATATAGAGTAATAATGAAAAACTATAAAAATAATATATCATGGACCACCAACTATGTTTCAAGAATATCTATCATGAATGAGTCATTACCCTATGAATATTATCATAGTAAACAATAATTTAAATTCCATTCAATGTCCCAATATTCTATGGACCTCAATCCTTTAGCATGACCATGAGAATTACCATGATATTCTAAGGTAAAACACATAGATCGGGTTCAAGAATAAATTCTCACTATAATAACATCCAATCCATCATCATATATCTTCTAGAATTTGAATTCATGGAATGAATTAGGATAAGCTTTTAAATATATATTAATTTATTAAAATTGATTCATCAGTAATGGTACATCTAATATCGGTAACCATAAGGCCACCAAGAACCCTGATCCAATGATAATATATCATTCGATTATGTATTATCCATTTGATCTTGGTGGGGATCTATAATTATAGACAACACAGCTTAGAATCAGGAAGAATTCTAAATAGATAAGGATAATTTCACTTATAATGGTTGGATATTAAATCAATTAATTCCACAAATTGATCTAGTATTCCAAAATCCATAAGAAGACGAAGGGGAAACCTAAAGAACAAAGGGATAAAGATATAGAACGTTTTGGTTACATTTCGTTAGAATATGGGAAATAGTTATTTTTTTATTCAATAATGATAAAAAAGGAGTGAAATACCTTTTTTATACCTAAATATGCTTTCCACTAGAAGGATGATATTATGACACTTGTTGGACAATAGGACAAGTAGAATTTCAAGAACTATACCTCAACCACAAGAAGGTCAGTGGAAATTTTAGAATTATTATCCCATCAATGAAACCACCAGCTAGATGGTTCACTGTACAAGCCAATTGGTGGACTTGTTTTAGGCACCATATAGTCCATTGAGCCTTTAAAATATTAAATATAAAATAAGTAATCACTATACTAAAAGACACACAAAAAAAGAAAAAAAGTTTTCTTTATAATAAAAAAAATCATTAATGTTAAGGATATTACAATTTTTTCTACCAAATGAAATCTACCATATTAATATCCTTTATATGTCTCAATAAAAAACATTCTCCAATATCCACACACATCTGAATCATGCCCCCAAGACTCCTCTTAAATCCATCCATGATTCTAATACACTTTAACATGTTTAAACATCATGACATGAAACACTTCTATGATATGGTCATTGTTCCATACAAGGTTCTCTAAAAATGATGAGCAATACACTAGGTCAATATCTTATTAGTCGATCACATGTGTTGGATCTGGAATGTACATACCATGATGATAAACATAGAATAGATTTTGAAAAACAAAATAACATATATTAGGATTTGAAAAATTGTAAATTTTCAAAATTCACTTGATAATATTGATATGTCTAATGAATCTAAGTGTTAGAATCCGTTTATTTTATAACCACTGATTCCCTATTCAAGGAATCACCCTCATATAACTCAATCACCCATAGAGAAATATAAGGATCACCTCCTACTATTTAAATATTTTCATTTCAATATCTCAGTTGAGACTAGCCAATTCTCGATTAATTTCACCCTCATTAGTCTCCTGTACTAAAAACATCCACACAACTATTTCCTCGCCAACATATTGTCAATGCTACCACTATATATACAAAAAACCATAAATAGAAATAAAATAATCCTTCTAAATCATTTAGTTGATGAAGTTAGTATATAAAGACATAAAAAGGGTTTGGTGACCATATCAAGATTCACTAATCTATATAATTCATTCTTATATCATATCATCTAAAATTTACATATCCCTTTTCAATGTCCCATAAATCTATGGATGATATGATGTTTTATGTTTCAACAGGGTACCAAAATACTACTATAATCCCTTTAAAAATTATTTTATTTAACATGAATCCCATTTTGATATAAATCTAAAAGTACCTTCATGCTTTCATAAAATCTATCATACATACAAATTCCTTAACTAGCCATTTGACGGGTCTCTAAAATTGGAAATAAATCATAAACATTCATTTATTAATCAAAATCCACCCATTAAACAACCTAACTCCTTATGGTTCTAGGTAACCAAATCATTAATTCCATCATCACATCATATGACTTACTCATATTGTAACACCCCAATCTTTCATGGCATGCTTTCCTTTCAAAAATACAGTAGCGTGTGTTGTACATAACATCGAGTTCTAACACACTACGACCAATCAAAGTAGCCGTTATGAATAGTAATGCCCACTTTTTAAAATTTTATAAAATTTATCTCTCAAAATGGACTTCAGTTTTGGATTCAGAATATCGAAATTAGCCTCGGGTGAAATTTTGGTACTTTTCGGATAACTTTTATATTTTTATGAATAGTGAAAATTACTAAATTTTAATTAAAACCAACTTTTTTAATCGAAATACTTAACAGTGATAAATTATGAATTTGAGTGGTTTTAAAGTATATTATGAATATATTTGTACCATTTAATACGATGTTGGTAATTGAACATAATTTCACAATTAAAGCAGACATAAACAAGTATCAATCTTTTGATATTTATTATCTCTTAAAAACACGCTTTTTGTTTTAACGACGGGAATTAATTTTAAATTAATTTCTGCCACTTCTGTGTTTTGAATTTGGAAAAATAGATTCCATATTTGGAATCAGGATGTCCAAATTGTGTAAATAAGTAACTTTTATATTTAGACATTTCGAATAATTATTTCGGTAAATATTTTATTTACCATGGTTAAAGGGTAAATTTGGTAAATAAGGGTAAAAAATAATATTATAATAATAATAAATTACCCTAAAACATGTCCTAACCTTATTGGTTGATGCTTTTCTGACCATGGAAATCTTTGGGTAGATTTTGGGACCCCATGGATCCACTTGTAAGTGATAAGGACACTTTATATTAATTAAGTTAAAATAAATACAAAAATGACATAATCATATATCTTTTAGGAATTTTTTTTTCATAGAGTTATATATGTTGGATTTTCGATTATAAATATTAATTAGAAAGATAAAAATCTTTCCTACATAATGGTATTTTATTTATAATTTTTAGACATTAAATAATTTAATTTATTTATGAAACAATGGTGATGTAGTAATTACCTAATTAATGAAATATTAAAATAATTGACAATATAAATATCAATATAAATGTAATTTGAGACTTTTTATGAATTCCACTAATTTTATAGATTAATATGACATATTATTATTGATTATATAATTTTTTTTCGAATTAATAATGCTGTTATGAATTTTTCTAAAACAAAACACCCAATAGGTTCAAAATTGACATAAAAGAGTTTTTTAAAACAAATATTATATTATTAATTTATATTCAATTCCTAAAAATATAAGGCTTGGACAAGAGACTTATTTAATTATA
Source organism: Viscum album (assembly GCA_963277665.1). NCBI lineage: Eukaryota > Viridiplantae > Streptophyta > Magnoliopsida > Santalales > Viscaceae > Viscum > Viscum album. The sequence goes on along the minus strand of OY728153.1, from coordinate 407,573,437 downwards.
GGGGTATAATTAATGGACCACTTGGGAGTCTCTTTGAGGTATATATTATGTTTATTAACTAAATAATAAAAAAATACAAAGTGACATCGTTAGTGTCAAACTAATTAACTAAGAGTTAAAACTAAAATATAAAGTGAATATAATGACCCAAACATGTCAAAAATATATTGTTCGAGTGGTTTTAGACCCATACCCACCTTAAACATTAAATAATCCACTTTGGTGTCATTTGAAACTGAATATGAATTTATTATAAAATAATATTTCTAGATTTTCCAAAGGTGCCCCTCACCCTTCTTATAAAAGGGCACTCCTCCTTCTCACTAATTCACACATTAAAAGTCTTCTGGCTCAGACAGATCCTACCCAAATACTCTCTCAACTTCCCTCACTTAAACCTAGTGGACTTAGTAAGATCATAATGCCAACCTATGGAGCCCTTTTGATCAAATCAAAAGGAAGAACCTTAAGAAGATGTAATGTTTTCACCACCCTCTTTTAAGTTCCTTTCTTCTTCAACTTCTTCTTTATTTGTTATTCCAATTCTAAAATAATAACTCTAGTATCATATATATACTGTGATGTTATTATAAATATGGTACAACCATATTAAGTATTCTATCCATTCTTTGAATGACATGTCACCATACGTGCTTACACAAGGCTTACCGTCTCCACGTCGTGGTGTGATTGTTATTCAATAAATTATTTTTTGGATGTGTATAATAATGATGTGAAATTAAATTAAATAATAAATATAAAATGATAATGACTCTTTATATATGATATAACATCCAATTATATGTTATTTTAATAGAAAAATAATTATATTGTCGCTCGTGCGTACGTACGGACTATTGTCTCCACGAACGCGATGAGATTCATTCTCGATCGTATCTATTCATGTATAATTATCATTTGATGATTTAAGAATAATATTTAAGTTCATGATATCATTATGGATATGAATAAGATACAACTTATCCATAACAAACATGTCTTATGTAAAAAAACATATACGAGTAAGGTAACACCCGAAACGACGATAATACTAAGATATTATTAACAAAGAAATGTTAAAAGATCTTCTATGATATCATATTAATGTATATGATTCTTGTATAATATAATAACAATTATTTTACCATTATACAGGAGTTTAAAATACCATCAACTAAGGAAAATTACAAGGTAAGGGTTTATTTCACAATCTCTTCATTATTCGAGGTTGTTTATACCAAATTATCTACTGGGATCTCTTTATCATCCACATCCATGTTTCTTAAAAAGGATTTTGAAAAGATTATTACTATTTTAAAGAATATGGTTTAAAGTAATTTATACCCTTGTTTGACTTTTTATAATATGTTTATAAAGGAATCATTCCGCCATTTTCCAAACAAGGTCCTTTTTAACCTTTTCGACAGAATTAAGGTAAGAATGTTTTTTAACATATACGGTGGTTGTGGAAATTTTCCACCGTCATAAAATCTTCAAAGATTCCCTTACAAGATTATAAAGATATTTTCAAAGTAAATGTTTTATTTTAAAATTATGTAACTTGTAAATGATTTAAAAAAAGATATATTTCTCTCAAATAGTTTAGATTTCATCTATGTCAACATCCTTAGATGAATTTTATGCTTATTTGAAGTTGAGTTATTATGGAAAAAAACATCCACATTGTATTGAAGGTTTTGTGATATGTTTGACTGTGGATGTGTTATTTTCATACCATTCATGGTTTATGGAGAAACTATTTACATTTCGTGTGCTAGTTTTAATATTAATGTTTATGATATGTTTAAACCTGTTCATATGAGGAATGCATTGGACTTAATAAGTGACAGGTGAAGCCCGTTATAGCTCCTTGATGCATCGGTAGGTCTCATGAGACAAACTAGTGTCTTGGAACAAGGCCTTGACTTAATCTTATTTGTATCTTGGCACGAGGCCTTGTCTATGTGGTTATGATAGTCTGACATTATTCATTCCATCATTATGAAAGTGGTTATTGATGTTGCATATGATTATTCGACTAGTAGAATAACCATGTGAATAAGTAAATGGAATTATTTCATTTTATCTTTTCCATATTATTCTTATGTTCAGGTTTAAAAGGCGTTTGTTTAGTAATACATTGCCTTAAATTTTTATGCTTATTTATGAATGTTTCCACTATATTGTTATCCTTACTGAGCATCTGAGCTCACCACATTAAATGTTTTATTTTTTCCAAGGATGTGAAAAAGTAATTTACGAATAACCTATAGGGATAGTATGTAGGGATGTGATTGTGGACTGTGATGAAAAGATGATGATGTAGTTTTCATGTTTATGATGTTATATAAGACTTATGAATATATCAATTGTTTCCAAGGCTACTAAACCAATCAGCCTTTGGAGATTTGATCTTTCTAGTGATCATGACAATGTTATGTAATAATGCACCGACTCTGGGTAACTAGGGTCGGGGCGTTACAGTTGGTATCAGAGGATGTTTAGTTCGAACCTTGGAAGATAGATTTATATAAACTATGATTATAGCACATAGTCCTAAAATGGACTTTGAGGATTAATATAGAATAACTTCTTAGAATTTTGGTATTATAGAGATTCTGTGATTTTTCTATGAAATACATCCCTGTTTGGATACGAGAAGGTAGTGGCGGCTCTGGCATAGATGTACCTATGGGTAAAACCCGAAAAAAATACTTTGATCTAGACTCGAATGGGAACTGGTGCACGACAACGGGCCTTGCTGCACTCTTGGTTACGACACTCCTAGGGGATATGCTTAGGATAACTCTCATTTTCTTTACAAATCATTATTAATGGTTTATGATTATATACGTCCTCAAAGGAAACATTTTTATGATTATGGATTATATCCATAAATAGTTCAATTCATGTTAAGTGTTTTATAAGTAAGGAATTATGTATTTTGATTCATAAACTGATCCAGTTTATTCCATTGTTTAGAAATGGCACCTAGTCGAAAAATTGGAAACCATATCAATGCACACACTCCATGCAGGGATTTCCCTCCTTCTCAAGATAATTATAGTGGAGCTGGTGATGCAACTGGTGCTGATCAACTAATCACCATACTGGGATAACTCACTGAAGTTATGAACAATAACCTTACCCGTATGGAGCACCCTGATCCACAACATGGAGGATCAATGTTAGATCGCTTCATGAGGCAGCAACCACAAAAATTCAATTGGAGTACTAATCCATTAGTATCTGAGCAATGGATAAGTTCCCTAGAGAAAATATTTCAGGCTTTGGGGAGTAGTGAAAGGTAAAAAGTTGTCATGGAAGTTTATCGCCTCACTGGAGATGCTAATCAATAGTGGTAATTGATTCAAAACATGAAGGAAGATGATGAAGTATCAAATATGTAATGGAGGGAGTTCAAAGAGATTTTCTTATAAAAATATGTTCCTCGTGACCATTGTGACGATATGGAAAGGCAATTTCTGAGTCTGAGACAAAAGGAGGATGAGAATGTCACAAAGTATGAGGCTAACATTACAAGGTTATCAAGGTATGCTGGAAACTATATACGTAACCCAAGAAGTAAGATTTATCACTTATTTGATGGGTTAAAACCGTTTCTCCGTCGAGCATTAGTCTCACAATCCTTCTCATCGTATGAATTCATTGTCTCATTATCTATCAAGACTGAAAAGGAATTCTCTAAGTCTGATGACTTTAAAGCAAAGAAAAAAAGAAGAAGAGATCAGCTGATCAATCTGGGAATGTAAATAAGGGGAATAAGGGAAAGGTTGAATATCCATCCTGTGGTAAATGTGGTAATAAACACCCTGGTACATTCTTAATTGGAATGGGAGTCTGTTATAAGTGTGGTGAAAAAGGCCACCAAACTCGTGATTGCAAGGGGAAGAAGGAAGCTTCCGATTTTCAATGATATAATTGCAGAGATATGGGACATTATGAAATTGAATGTCCTATGTGTCAGGGGATCTTACCTAAAAAAATACAAAGGGATCAAGGCCATGCTTATGAAATCACTACTGCTGAGGTAGAGGTTCTGAAAGATGTGGTGGCAGGTAATTTAATGGTTTCCTCAAATTTAGAAAATGAATTTTTTGATTCTGTATCATCTCATTGTTTCATATCTTCCCATTTTGCTACGAAAATTAGATATTTCCAATTTGATTTAACAACGGAGTTGTCAGTTAAAACTCCTAAGGGAAGTATCATTGCAAAAAGGTTTTGTGAATCGGTCCCCATTAGAGCACATAAATGTTCTTTATCCTCTGATCTCATCATCATACCTATGATTGAGTTTGATAGATTTCTCAGTATGGATTGGCTTTCGGACCATGATGTGAAGATTTATTGTAAGAAGAAGGAGGTTACAATTTTTGATGATGATGATAAGGAACACCTTATCTTTAGAGCAGAATCGTCACTACCAAATTCTTATCTAGATCCACCCCCAGTAGCTCAACAAAATTCAATTATTGGGGTCGAAGAGAATGAAATGGTTATGGGTGAGGAAAGGAATTTTCAAAGAGAATATGTACCTATTGTGAAAGAATATGTAGATTTGTTTCCAGAAGATTTACCTAGACATCCTCCAGAACAAGAAGTAGAGTTTTCCATTGATTTAATTCCTAGATCAAGGCCTATATCGAAGACCCATTATAGAATCGACACTGTGGAATTAGTTAAACTAAAGAAAAAACTAGTGGAATTGAGTAATAAGGTATTTATTCTCCCTGATGTTTCTATGTGGGGAGCCCATGTTCTTTTTGTCAAAAAGAAAGATGGATCTATGAGGTTATGTATCGACTATAGAGAGATCAATGCTATAACAACAAAGAACAAGTATCCCCTACATCACATTGATGTTTTATTTGTACAAATGCATGGAGCTCAATACTTTTCAAAGATTGACCTTTGATCTGGATACCATCAGTTGTGTCTGAAGAAGGAAGACATTCCAAAGACAGCATTTCGAACAAGGTATGGGCATTACAAGTTTACGGTAATGCCTTTTGGGCTGACTAATGCACCCTCTGTATTCATTGATCTAATTATTAGAGTTTTCATGGAATATCTAAATGATTTTTTTGTGGTATTTATTGATGATATCTTAGTATACTCCAAAAGCTACGAAGATCATGAAAATCACTTGCGAATTATCCTGAAGAATCTGAGAAGACATGAATTATATGGGAAGTTTAGCATGTGTGAATTCTGGATTTATGAGACTTCTTTTCTTCTCCATATTGTAGGATGGAATCTCTGTTGATCCTTACAAGACCAAGGCAATCCAAGAATGGCCAACACCGACGAGTATCACTGAGGTACGCAGTTTTATTGGGTTAGCAGGTTATTATCGATGGTTTGTCCATAATTTTGCCCGATTGGCTAACCCATTAACGAACCTCGCACGTAAAGCGGTTAAATTTGATCGGACAAAAGAGTTTAATGAATTTTTCGAAGAACTCAAGAGAATATTAGTCAATTCTTCTATATTGACTCTACCATCGGGGAATGATGGGATCATTATTTATAGTGATGCATCGAAGAAAGGACTTGGTTGTGTCCTTATGCAGAATGATTGGGTAATTGTCTATGCATCACGACAGTTGAAAATTCATGTGACAAACTATCCTACTCATGATCTTGAGTTAGCAGTTGTGATATTTTCTTTGAATATATGGTGACACTACCTCTATGGTAAAAAATGTGAGATTTATACTGATCAGAAGAGTTTGATGTATATTTTCTCACATAAATAACTCAACATGATGCAAAGGAGATGGCTTGAATTACTCAAGGATTATGATTGAACGATACACTACCACCCGGGGAAGGAAAATAAGGTGGAAGATTATTTGAGTAGAAAAGATCATAGAGGTTTGAACGTGATGAGAATTGAAAGGGATCCTATTTTCATGGATCTAGTGAAGATGGATATGTGAATCACCATGGAAGTTGAAACATCAATTCTTTTTCAAATGGTTTCCAAACCATCTTTACTAGAAAGGATAAATAGTTCTCAAACCAGTGGTTAAGAGTTACAAAAGAAGATTAAAGCTGTGAATTATGGGAGATTGAATGACTTGTGGTGTGAAGATGGAATTTTGAAATTTGGGAAGAGTCTTTGTGTTCCCAATTTACATGATATAAAAAGTGAATATTTGGACGATTCTCATAGTTCCAATTTCACTATACACCCTTGGAGCACCAAAATGTATAGATATTTGAAGGAACAATTTTTGTGGGACAACATGAAGAGGCGGATTGCTGATTTTGTGTCATGATGTATGGTTTTTCAACTAGTGAAAGCTGGAAGGCAACAGCCTTGAGGAGCCATGCAACCTCTTCCCATACCGGAGTGGAAATGGGACAATATTACGATGGAATTTTTCATGGGGATACCAAATACTCCTATAAGGAACAATGCAATATAGGTTATTATTGATCATCTTACCAAGTCAACACATTTTCATGCTATAAGGGAAGATTTACCACTTGAACGTCTAGCAATGCTATATATTAATGAAGTGGTGAGACTTCATGGAGTACCCCTATCGATTGCATCTGATTTTGATCCCCATTTTACTTCAATATTCTAGAAGAGTCTTCAGAAATCCCTGGATACTGAACTTCAATTGAGCACTGCCTACCACCCTCAATCAGATGGACAATCAGAACAGACTATTCAAACCTTAGAAGACATGTTGAGATCCTACTCCCTTGACTTTCAGGTTATGTGGGATCAATATTTACCTTAGGTATAATTTTCCTATAACAATATCTTCCATTCGAGTATTCAGATGGCACCATATGAAGCATTATACGGAAAGAGATGTCACACACCAACCTATTGGGATGACATTGGTGAACGAAAACTTGTAGGCCCAGAACTGGTGGAGGAAACAATGGAAAAGGTAAAGGTAATCCAAAACCACATCAACGTAGCTCATAGTAGGCAAAAGAGCTATGCCGATAACCGAAGGAAGGATTTGGAATTTCAAGTAGGAGATCTTGTTTTCTTGTAGGTATCTCCATGGAAGGGAATTATATGTTTCGGTAAGAAGGGTAAATTGAGTCCCAGGTACATCGGACCTTTCAAAATTCTAGAACGAATTGGGGTTGTATCTTACCATTTGGCAATGCGTCCAAGTCTCTCCAAAGTTCACGATGTGTTCCACGTATCACTATTGGGGAAATACATGCCTGACCCAATGCATGTACTCACCTATGAGGAATTAGAACTGGAACCCATTCGATCTTATTGCAAAGAGCGCATAAGGATTTTTAATATGAGAGAACAAGTACTGAGAAACCGGACGACTCGTCTGGTAAAATTTTTATAGAGAAACCACAAAATGGAAGAGGAAACGTGGGAACCCGAGAAACATATGAAGAAAACCCACCCATGACTTTTCATGCGGTAGTTTTATTGGAATTTTGAGGACGAAATTATTTGAAGGAGAGGAGAATGTAACACCCCAAACTTCCACGGTATGCTTCCCTTTCAAAAATACAGTAGAGTGTGGTGTACACAACCTCGAGTTCTATCACCCCGCGACTAATCAAAGTAGTCGTTTTGAATAGTAATACCCACTTTTTGAATTTTTATAAAATTGATCTCTCAAAATGGACTTCATTTTTGGATTCGGAATATCAAAATTAGCTTAGGGTGAATTTTTGGTACTTTTTCGGATAACTTTTATATTTTTATAAATAGTGAAAATTACTAAATTTTAATTAAAAAAACTTCTTTAATAGAAATAATTAATAGTGATAAATAGGTAACTTTTATTTTTAGACATTTTGAATAATTACTACGGTAAAAATTGTATTTACTATGGTTAAAGGGTAAATCCGATAAATATGGGTAAAAAATAATATTATAATAATAATAAATTACTCTAAAACGTGTCCTAACCTTATTGGTCGATACATTTCCGACCATGGGCATCATTGGGTCGATTTTGGGACCCCATGGATCCAATTGTAAGTGATAAGGACACTTTATATTATTTAAGTTAAAATAAATACAAAAATGACATAAGCATATATCTTTTAACAAAACAATTTTTACATAGGGTTATATAAGTTGGATTTTAGAATATAAATATTAATTATAAAGCTAATAATCTTTCCTATATAATGGTATTTTATTTATAATTTTTAGACATTAAATAATTTAATTTATTTATGACACAATGGTGTTGCAGTAATTACCTAATTAATGAAATATTAAAATAATTGATATTATAAATATCAAAATAAATGTAATTTGAGAATTTATATGAATTACGCTAATTTTCTAGGTTAATATGACATATTAGGAATGATTATATAAATTTTTTTCGAAGTAATAATGCTGTTTTGAATTTATCAAAAATAAAATACCCAATAGTGTAAAAATTGACATAAAAGAGTTTTTAAAACAAATATTATATTATTAATTTATATTCAATTCATAAAAATCTAAGGTTCGGCCAAGAGAATTATATCAGGATAGGTGTAACATTAATGTACCACTTGGGGGTCACTTGTAGGTAAATAGTGTGTTTATTAACTATATAGTATAAAAATACAAAGTGACATGGTAAGTGTCAAACTAATTAACTAAGAGTTAAACTAAACGATAAAGTTAATATAATGACCCAAACATATCTAAATTCTATTGGTTGAGTGGTTTTCGACCCATCCCCATCTTAACCTTTATATAATCCATTTTTGAGAAATTAGAAACCGAATATGAATTTATTATAAAATAATATTTCTAGCTTTTCCAAAGGTGCCCCTCACCCCTATTATAAAAGGGAACTCCACATTCTCACTAATTAACACATTCAAAGCCTTTTGGCTCAGCCAAACCCTACCCAAATACTCTCTCAACTTCCCTCACCTAAACCTAGAGGCCTTAGTTTGATCATAAATCCAACCTAAGGAGCCCTTTTGATCAAATCAAATGGAAGAACCCGAAGAAGAGGTAATGTTTTCACCATCCTCTTTCAAGTTCCTTTCTTCTTCAACTTCTTCTTTCTTTGTTTTTCCGATTCTAAAAAAAATAACTCTAGTAACTTATATATACTTTTATGTTATTATTAATATGGTACAACCATATTCAGTATTATATCCATATTTTAAATGACATGTCACTATATGTGCGTACGTACGACTTACCGTCTCCACGGCATGGTGTAATTGTTATTCAATAAATTATTATTTGGATGAGTATAATAATGATGTTTAATTCATGTAAATAATAAATAAAACATGATAATGATTCTATAAATATAATATACCATCCAATTATATATTATTTTAATATCAAAGGAATGATATTGTCACTCGGGTGTACGTACGGACTACCATCTCCACGAACGCGATGAGATTCATTCTCTATCGTATCCATTAAATTATAATTATCATTTGATGATTTAAAAATAAATTTTATGGGCTTGATATCATTATAGATATGAATAAGATAAAACCTATCCATAACAAACACGGCTTATGAAACAAAACATATACGAGTAAGTTAACACCCCAAACAATGATGATACTAAGATATTATTAACAAAGCAGTGTTAAAAGATCATATATGATATCGTATTAATGTATAATATTGTTGTATAATTTAATAAAAAAATTTCACCATTATAAATGAGGTTAACATACCATCGACTAAGGAAAAGTACAAGGTAAGGGTTTATTTTACAATCTCTTAATTATTCGAGGTTGTTTATACCTAATTATCTTCTGGGATCTCTTTAACATCCACATCCATGTTTCTTAAAAATGAATTTCAAACCATTATTAATATTTTAAAGAATATGGTTTAAAGTCATTTATACCATTGTTTTAATTTTTATAAGATGTTTATAAATGAATCTTTTCATCGTTTTCCAAACAAGGTCCTTTTTAACCTTTTGGACAGAATTAAGGTAAAAATGGTTTTTTAACTTATACGGTGGGTGCGGCTATTTTCTGCCATTATAAAATCATAAAAGCATCCCTTAAAATCTTATAAGGATATTTTCAGAGTAAATGTTTTATTTTATAATTATTTGACTTTTAAATGACTTCAAAGAAAGAGATATTTCTCTCAAACGGTTTTGATTTCATCTATGTCAACAGCCTTTGATGAATTTTAAGCTTTTGTGAAGTTGAGTTATTATGAAACAAAACTTCCACATTGTATTGAAGGTTTTGTGATATGTTTGACTATAGATGTGTTATTTTTATACCATTCATGGTTTATAGAGAATGCATTTGCATTTGGTATACTATTTTTAAAGAGAATGTTTATGAAATTTTTAAACCTGATCCTATGAGGAATGCATTAGACTTAATAAGTGGCTAGTGGAGCCCGCTATAGCTCCTCGATGCATCGGTAGGTCTCATGAGACAAACTATTGTCTTGGCACATGGCCTTGACAAAATCTTATTTTTAGTCTTTGCACAAGGCCTTGGCTATGTGGTTATGATAGTCTGGCATTATGGATTCCATCATTATGAAAGAGGTTAATGATGTTGCATGTGATTATTCGACTAGTAGAATAACCATGTGAATATGTAAATGACATTATTTAATTTTATCATTATTATATTATGCTGATGTTAAATTTTAAAAGGCTTTTGTTTTAGATATACATTTCCTTAAAGTTTTATGATTATTTATGAAAGTTTCTACTATACTGTTATCCATACTGGGCATTTGAGCTCACCCCTTTCAATGTTTTATTTTTTCCCAGGATCTGAAGAATTAATTTATGAATGACCTTCATGGATAGTATTTGGGGATATGAGTGTGGAAAATGAATAAAAGATGTTTTTGTAGTTTTCATTTTTATGATGATATGTAAGACTTATGAATATATCTAGTGCTTCCAAGGCTACTAAACCAATCGGTCTTTTGAGATTTGATCTTTCTAGTGATCATGCCAATGTTATGTAATAATGCACCGACTCTGGGTAACTGGGGTCAAGGCGTTACACATATGTATCAATAGAGTCTTAATAAATCAATAATTAATAAAATTATCATCCTTTTTCAACCAATAGGTAACAAATCTAGAAAGAATTGTGAAAGTGTATCTCTACATTACTAGAAACCAATAATGGTGTTATATGTTATGATATATTTTAATTGACCCTAGATGTAAATCCCAATTAACATTATGATATATTTAACTATAATATTTCTCAATGTTGTAAGAAATAATATAATCTCCTTAGTTTTATTCATTTCATCATCTTACAAATAACTTAAAAGAATAATATCACCCCCACAATGTGTTTCAACATCACTATAGACATAAAATATAAATCATCACACACTTTTGGATTATCCATAAAAGAATACATGATCAAAAACATCACAAATTTAATTAATCCATGGATGTTATGCTTATCCACCATCCACACATTAGTTAAATTCATATGATGCCATTCCTTCTATGAAGGTTTTTCCCTATACCCCTGCATCTCTGACATTTTCCAATTTTGTGAATCTTGGGGTACATTAAATTTCTCCATTGTTTAATCCATATAAATTTTAAATGTATAAAGATAGTATAACAAATTCATATAACTAATATTAATATCCATTGAAGAAACCATATCTCAAAATATCTCTATGTCTATCTAAATGATAAAACTGTCTTGGAAGAGATTATTTCTCTATAACATCATATTATAGGAAAAAATGGTCGAATAATTTTCATGAATCTAGTAGTTCAGCTCATGGTGCCTCATCTCTCATATCCCATTTGTGACTAATTTAATCTCTATAAATCAAAAATACTATAGACCCAACAACTAATGCATCAATTCACAACAAATATCCAATCCTAGGATTTATAAGGGTCAAAAAAAGTTTTGTCATTAACATTCTATTCAAATTAAGAAATGAATATTCAAACATATCTTATCACTCAAAATTCAACCATTTTTTTGGTTACACTATCATCTTTTATTCAAAGAAGAATAAGTCCCAGATGAAGCATCGATAATACCCTACACGCCCAAGAAATTTCCTGATAACAATCACATTCTGTGGTCATACCCAAGACATCACAATCTATACCTTTTAGAATTCCACTAAAATCACATCCATATAATTCATACTCTTGAGGAACTACACATCCTAAACCTATAAATGGGACTTCGAAATGTTTTCATATATTTAATGTGATTGAAGGTACTCAATTCATGTATTCTTTCATGGAATATAAAATGATGCATTACATGAATAAAAAATATTAGGAGTCAGTATATTGTTGGGAAATATGGTTCATGAATGAAATAAACAATTATAGAAATTTTTTTACACAAAATGAATGAACATATACACATCCTTTCCATATATACTCATAAAATAATCTTTGAGAATATCATTTTTTTAATTGAAAATGTCGGAATCGTAAATGTTGATCAAACAAGCAAAATTTTCAAGATCCCCATAAATATTGAAATATACTGTAAATCAACGGTAATGAGTACCTATCATTAAATATTACCTAATTGAATTTCATATCATCCATGAATATTCATAGATTACCATTTTAGTTCTTGAAAAATAACACTATAGGTCGATAAGTAGAGGTGTTCAATATAATAAATTCATATTCCTCATAGTTCTAAAACTACCCTTTGATAACATTCAAATTATTTGGTTTTATTAAAAAAGAAGAAAATAATACTAGTTGTGATTTACGCCTAAGATAAATATAAAACTCAATTCCCATATCCAAACGAATTCCTAAAAATTAATATGTTAATAAATCTTAATAAAGATTCACTACTACGAGAATAATGATGAATATTGTTGATTTTGAGGCATGATACATGGTATTTACCTATGTCATAATTCATCCATCCTGACTCAATTATATCCCCATAATACCTTCCTTGAGGACCCACTAACTATTAAACATGAACGACACGCCTTTAGACGTGGTGAAAGACACACTTCTCAAGTAACAATCTATATGTGATCAGTACCACATCAACCAGTCCATTCAAAATATCACATTGAATATAGATAACTCAATGATACTGAAGTAAAATATATTTCCATATCCCAGAAAAAACTATATTACATAATGGGATTTACTAGAGATGGTCTCACTATTTAAAACATTGATGACTAGAGAGATTAACCTAGAAGTTTACTTAACTACTAAATCAAGTCATGTACTAACATGAGAATATATGGACTATTGGTAATAAAATTTAATAGAAAAATTTGTAGATGATATAGAGGTAATAAAGACCATACCGCTAACTATATATGGTCCCTCACCATTGGTGACTATAACTTCACCTATCAAACATATCCAACCTATCTCTAGAGAATTTTCTTGCCTTAATCCTACATGAATCACTCGAGTCACATATATATATGTTTTCTGGGTCTTCATCTACAGTAACTTTATCATACATAAACATATTCATATATAATATGGATACATAACATTACCAAAAAATTCATTGGATATGAACCATACTTCCATATCAATGATAGATCTTAGGTGGATTCATAACTGATGTATAAAATTTTACCCTCCATATGTTGTTGTCTCACATAGTCGAGGATCCTCCAACCATGGGAGTATATGAATCCCCAATATTCACCAAATTTATATTGTGTTATTGATTCTATTATATGTTACAATTCCTACTACTGAATGTGTAGAGGAAACTTGTAATAAAATCATATAATTTCCCCATCTCAAATATGAGGTCCTTATAGGTTACTTCCAAATAAGTCATCATGTATAATACCATGTCAAGATGACTATTCTATAGAAAAAGGTCATTATAAAAACATTATATAATTCCCCATGTCATTACCAAATAATATGGTACCATAGAATAAAAAATCTACCAAAACGATCTGTTTAAGATGAAACTAACATGATCCCTTGTTGATGCTACGTAAACACCAAATATCAGTCATTATTTTCCATGCTCATAAATAAATACTCATTGAATATCTCCTTCATGGAAACCCATATATGAATCCAATGTATACCTCTAGAACCCATCATATTTCACCAATAATTGGTGGGTTCTTGAACCATAAAGGCTTCCAGATTCATCTTTTTATCCCATTGAGTCTCCATAAGTTCAATGACTCTCACACTGACATCAATACAATACCCAACATCTATAAGGCGACAATTACCCTTGAATTATTGTGGATGATAAGGTAAAATTTCATGGTAAAAATAAAAAATCATCCTTTATTCCCTTATACAATGATAAGGTCATATTTTTAACATAAACGGTGTGTTTACCACCTAAAACACTAATGTAAGTGTGGGACCACGTCAAAGTGAATTCATATTTCTAGAATTTGTGGAACTAGAGTCACCTCTCCATAATGACAATTTGGAATTCTATAAGGAATAATTTTCATTAAATTGTAAATGTCTTTTTAGAAAAACTATTAAAACATTACTGTCCTGAAATCATATTCAGAAATATAGAACACATATTGGAATTTTTTTGGAAGAACTATTCTAATATATACCCAGACACAAGGTATAACCCTCATAGTTCTACCCAAGGCTGAAGAATAGCTCTCTAGTATATACATTTTGTAAAATTTATTTATATTAAATAGATAATAGGAATAACATGTTTGAACAAAAAAATTTATAATTAAGAACAAACATTAGAAACAGATATATCAGTTAAAAAAAGAACAACCCAAGGAATTAACTAAATGAAAAAATTGTGCATCACTCAACATGTATATATATATACATAACATTTGATCCTACATTCCTAATAATGATGTATGAAAATTAGAAAACCAAAAACTTATGTAAAAATAATTCCATTGCCGGTAAATCGATGTTCTATTACACATAAAAAAGATAGAGACATAGAAACTCTCATGCCAAAGTTCAACAAAATAAATCTTCTTTCTACCATAACAATAATAGAAGAGAATGGAATCCTAATATGATTGATAATGTTTCACTAACACCCCATCCTGAATCACTGAGTATGAAGAGAAGTTCAACATAACTTCATGAATACCTCCCCATACAAAATATGATGACGAAAAGTGGTCGGGATTTAATGTGATGTGGGGAGATTATAGAAAAGGTCATTATAGCCAAAACAAGAATAAAATGGTTAAAAATAAGTTGTAAACAAAAAAAGGAATATAACATATAAAAATTATAAAATATAATGTTTCAAGTCACACAATAGTAACCAAATATACCTAAAAAATTTTAGATTTATATGTATATCAATATATCTTGAAATGGAAAGAAATAAATGATATTTGGAAACTATACGAGTCTATCCCGGTACTATACCGATCTCTTGATATCAATCTCCCTAGAAACTTTCCACAAGTATCTTTTCATTCTCTAGATCCTTGATCATGAATTCACTACATGCATCGATATTCCTCAGTAGGGTGTGACAGTATTTCCATTATGATAGAAACAATGTATCCTCAACATAATTGATCTTGTATATATAGGTGTATGATTTGAGAGAAAATTACATTCTTAAATAATAATAAAACCAATCACATATTGAGTGATTATATCCTAAATCTGTAGAGATACACCATGAAGTAACATGATTTAGCACCATGGTATAGGATCATCCCATTAGTAAGTTGTATGAGTAGATTATGCTATGAGACTCCATCGAATATTATGGACAGTCAACATTAACCATTATGAAACAACAATATGTGTTCCTTTAAAGGCAATATTTATACTTTTAACATGACTAATCACTCCAGTTTGATAATACACATCCATAGCATAGAATCTTAACAAAAATTAACACATGAAAAAAAATCCCCAATGCTAATTCATTATATTATGCATATGCTCTTCCAAAGGAATATGGAAATATAAACCGAGATTCTATTCACATTGGATGATCAGTTATAACCTTTCGTTGTAGATCCATATCCAATGAGTCATGTAACCTTTACTACTACTATAATAAATCAACTAAGTCCAACAAGTACATCATTAAACATGTATACTGAGACATGAATCAATTAGATAATAAAAAATACCTATGTGAGTACGACATTGAATGATAAAACAATATCATAGTTTGGTATTCCAAAGAATATTAGTGGAAAAAAAATAATAAAAAAATATTGAAATGAATAATCATGTCACATCAAAAAATGAATGGCTCTGAAATATTTCATAAATAACACATAAAATAGATTGAAACAAAAAATATATCAAAACTATGGTCTCTTATGAAACCCTATGGTTGTCAAGGGTACCTATCAATCAAGCTTATCTACCCTATGAATCTACATAAGACAAAAATCTAAAATATAACATAAAATTACATAGATGGTAAGGAAATCGTAACATTAGAACTAAAAATACAATTGAAATGATCCACTAAGAAACAACCCCAACAACATGCAATCATATAAATCTTCCATAGAGAAATATAAAATCCATTACCATAGAATATCTAGAATTTAAATGGAAAAAATATATCAGGGAAAAGGATGAAACCCATTTAATCGTTTGAAAATGGAATCTCTTTTAATGGTAGAAATTTTTTTGTTAATGGAGATTCCTCTAAGACTCATGATCCAACACCAATTTATCTATCCATAATTGATTCTATATTATATCTAGTTTTAGATCCAAAATTCTCATGAACATGTCCTAAAACCATGTTCAATTGTAAATAGATATGGAAAATTTGTCATACATTAATGTGGTTTAACCCCAAATGATTCCCCTAATTTTTAGGAAATTACATATCCTCTGGGATATGTACATGATTCTTAGGGGAATATGGGAGAAGTCGTCAAGATGTTCTTGTTTCATTAGTGTCATACATTCATAAGGTATAGTTTAATAAATTAATTTGAGTAAAAATATGAGAATTGACTTACTGAATCCCAAATATGGTAGGGGAGTCATCAATTGGACATTAGCCCCAATACCATGCTAGATCTAGGGAATTGAAAGTATAGAAGGATCTATAAGAATACAGTCCCACTACCAGCACCATCATCTGGCATATTCATCCCCACAAGCTTTTAGGTGGCCTTGTTTTGGATTTTTTTCCTCCCAATTGTCCATTATCATTTAAATTATATCTTTGAGACACCTTTAATCAAATACATATACAACATAGAGAAAATAAAAAACTATTCTTTATAATTTTAAAAAACAAACATACACTGAATATTGAGTGAATTACAATTATTTTAGAGTAAAAAGGAGGATATACTCAGTACAACCTTCCATATGAGATATGAACACTTTGAATATATAGTGATTTCATTTTGACATTCCAATTCCCCCTCCATATCCATGGACAAAATGAGTATAGTTTTTAGTGGATAACCTAATCATTTTAAGGTAGCCTTTATATATGATAGTATTATATATTATAAGAGTAATGTAGATTCATAATATCATTTGAGGATTATGTTAAATATATTTAAAATGGAAAATATGTATGAAAAGTTTTCAAGAGTAAATTTTGGCTATAGAGAATATTAATCACGGGTAATATAATTATATAATCGGGAATATAGGTTGATCCATCAATTTAAAAATTACTTTATCATTTCAATAGAATAATTCCAAAGATTGTGATATATAGTTTTCTTAAATTTCATGGAAAACATTGAGGAATTTTGAGAAATATATCAGGGATACACAATCTAATAAAAATATATACTTGTAATGGTGTCATTATCCTTTTTATAATTTAATAAATCTAAATAGAAGTTTGGTTAGTGTGCATGTACTCAAACTACCTGGTAGTGGATAATAGTTTTTGATCGATAATGTTGAATTAATGTGGTGAATCAGATATGTTTTTCTGAATATCATGGTGTAATAAAATTAATTATAGTAATTTAAAGTATTGATATAAAAATTTTCAAACTTATTATTTAGAAAAAACAATGGTATATTATAATTATGTAAATATAGGAATTATTTTTTAACTGAAAGGAGTGATATATATACCATTCGTAAAATGTAAAAGTTAATATTCATGAAAAATATTTATATATGAATAATAAGATATGGTTTTAGTAGAATTGTGATTTTTAAAAATCAAAAAAAATCAAAACCATGGAGAAAAAACGTTCCTGGTACATTGGGATGGAAGGAAAATGCTAGCCTCTCCTGATGAGTATTGAATACGGTGGAATATAATTGGGATTATAGTGGATGTATCTTGAAATTATTATAGAAGGGTATAAATTTGATATTTCGAAAATTTCTATTTATGAACCCATTTATGGAATGATTATATAGGAATTTATGGAGGATGTAAATCTATATTGCAAGTTAATAAATGGGCATAAATTGAACAGTTATAGTGATCGAATGATTTTCTTCATAAACTAAGTCTGTTTCACATCAGTACTATAATTAAAGAAAGTGTTATTGGATGATGAACATCACTCAATATTCTATATTCATATCAGTATTACAAATATGTATACTGACCTCAACAAGTGTATCGAGTTTCAAAACATTATGAAAAATATTACAATCTATATATCTCAATGATTTTTATGAAATCATATTGAAGATAAATTTCAAAAGTACAAGGGGATGATGAAACCATTACCCAAACCTGTATTAAAATGTGAAAAATCACTATATATTTTATCATATGACTCATTGATTTATTTAAATGGAATAACACCAATTGGTTTTCAGTCAATTACATTATGAAACTAGAAAATTGTTTTACTATCAGAGAATATTTATCACATGACCAACTTTCCAGGATATAAAAAATGTATGTAATAATGTTTCACAGATTACAAAATTCAGAAATTTCTAACCATGTTATGTGATTTACCATATTTATATTATCATTATATGAGAACTATTAAAACCCTACATGATATCTGAATAGAATGATAAATGGGATTCAAGGAAGGTGGGGATAAACACCTTTTTACTGTAAATTTTCTAACAAAAAATTATTTGACTCGAAATTTCAGATGTCCCATTATGACTACCCTATAGAAATTTTTATATAACACCAACATGCTTGGATGAAATTAAAGAACATAATCTATCGGGATCTAAGCCTGCTGAATAAAATTTAGGAATAAAGACAATCAAAATATCATTAGGACATCTCACAGTTGACCACAGATTCATATTGATAACTGCCAATGGGATATAAATTTTGTAGTTTGAATGAATTTATTATTATAAATATCCCCTTGGATGTCAATCCTATTATTTTAAATGAATGGAAGCATAAGGAAAAAATATATTAGACTCTATGATATTTATGATCTTATTTGGATAGTATATTATAATTTGTCACATCAAAAAAACCTCTCCCATGTTCATGTTGTGACCCATGAATTTATCTTGATGAATTATATAAATAATAATTGGAAAATAAATGACTAACATTTCAATCTATAGGATCATGTTCATTTATATGGGTAACAAATAGGATAAATCCTGGATCTTATAGGATTAAAAAAAAGGTCATCCACCCGATAAATATTGTTTAGTGAAAACATAAATTTTATCAACATAACTAAGATCCTAAGGACGAAATGAAGAATAAGTATCCTTATATATTTTTTGTATAATAATTTATTTTTTGGGGTTAAATTATTATAATGTGCATATAAAATAACTCACTTATATTTTTGAATATTTTATTTTTTGATTAATTTGATGTGTTTGATATCATGTGATGCATGTGAAACTGAATAATTTAAAATAATTACATATTTAAAATATATTATAAAATACATAATTAGATATTTAAATTTATAATACTCAAGAAATAAAATAAATTAGCCACATTAATGTAATAGTTGAGAAATGAAAAGGAATTGTAGTTGAGTAATTCTTGGCCAAATGGAAATTTTTTATACACATATTATCTCACTAAATTTTTTGTTTCAAAGATAATTTTATATTTTTTATGTCAGAATTAATTAAATTTTTTTATAAAATATATAAAAATGATTTATTATACATACATATATTATAAAATGTATATAAATGAATAAAATGTAATTTGAATGTAAATGGGAAATGTTTTTTTTGGAAAAATATCATTATACACACAATGTGCCTTTATGTTACTAATGTAAATTGATAACTATTGATAATTTACCATAATTAAATGTGTGTATAGTATATTTAATGAAATCAATTAATTTTCAAAGATTGGGTATCCCTAGTAAAGGAATGATAGTAATATCGTTTTTATACTTAAAATTAATTATTTTAAATGATTTTAAATATTTTTTATATATAATAATTCATTTCATCAACATGTATGTACTTGAATATTGAAAATTTGATATCATATTTTTAATTATAATAAAAAATATTAGGTAAAAAGTATAATTTATTTTTTATCCACAAATAATAGTTAAAATGATAAAAATAATGTCATTGTAGTAGTGGTTAAAGGGGATAATGAGGGGGTTAGAAAATGAGTTAATGGTTTGATTATAACTATAAAATATCCAAAACAGATTCTCTGGGTGAATCTAGAACATAATATATTCAATATTTTGGAATCTATCAATTTATTTTCCTGATCCCAATAAATTGAATTTATATTACTTTCAAAGATTGAATATCTTAAAGTTTATTACTACCCTCACTTATCAAATAGGGATTCCTATTGTCAAATATTCTCACACATTGAGCTATGAAATTTATTAGAGATAGAAATAATACCATTACTAACTTTACTAATCATTTATTGAGACCATGGTACCCCTAAAATTCCATCATATGAAATATTATTTTTTAATCAATTGGAATATACTCAATGAATATGTTATTTTCATAATAGGTTTATTAAAAGTTTTATTATTCTTATAAATGAAAAAATTTCTATATCCTTTTTAATATAAATAATATAAATTCTATACTTTTGATAAATTTTTCTATGTTAATTTTATTTTCATTATCTATCTCGTTTACACCAACTATATAATGATATTGTTGTTCACATGTTAGCACACAATACTGTATCTATAATGAAACATGATTCATTATTCAAAAATCCCACAATATATTTTTTATATTGATAAATTTAAATAATATATATGATATTATTATTATAATTAGGAATATGTAATGATAAATTTTTATTTAGCATCATTTTTTTATATTCAATGAAATATGAATGTATCAAAGAAGAATATGTTTCCACTAGCTTTACAATGAAGTTATGTGATTAATATTTTATCATTGAGTCACAGGGATTTAATAAACATTGATATAATTATTATATATGAAATTAATTAAATTATTAATATTATTTAGATGGTGAAACGTGAAACATGGTGTAAGGACTAGAACCACAAAACTAATATTATTATGAACAATGAAACAATTAACACCCAGATGATTGATTTTAGTAGAGAACTACTAATAAATGGGTGATTGGAAATTTTTTAACAATAGAATATTGTAATAGAAGTAGTAATATGGTTATGATCTAGTTTTTTAGAAGAAATTATTTTACATGATTTTTTAGTGTATAAAAATAATGTTGGGACTCGTTATATGTGTTAATGTCACAATCGAATTTTTTTTTGGATATTTCCTATTAAAATATTAAGTAGTTAAATTATATTATCTATATATATTTAAAACCCTTATATTTTATAAAAAATTGGTTATTTATTGAATTAAAATGTATTCTTTCTTCCCTAACCTACTTTTATATCAATATGATTGAATGGATAGTTTTTTAAAAGTTAGAAATATTTCTTATTTTAAGTTAGAAATATTTCTATTCTATATCCATATACATTTAAATGATTTAATTATATTCATTCTAATTACATAATGAGTGTTTAATTTAATTTTTAAAAATAGTTTTATTTCATTCCAAATGTCTAAAATTAATCATTATAGTGTTTTTGAATTTTTTATATTTTACTTTTTAGTAATTTGTTAGAATGAATTTTTTATATATTTACCATGGGAATGTAATTTCCTTCCACCATGAAAATTATTGGTTATCAATACTATTATATATTTTCTAATGGGATTACAATTAAAATTTTATTTATATTTTATTAGAAATTTTAGTAGACATTACCCAGTGAAAAAGATGTCTTCTCATAAATTTCATAGAATATTTGTAATTATTTTTAAATTTTCATTTCAATCATTGTCAAAAAACAATGATTATTATTATTCCTAACACTAGTTATAACATAATGATATAATCCACATTATTTCATTGGATGTATTTTTATGATGATTTTTATGTATTTTGTCATGAAACCATTTTCATTACACTTTTTTGTTTATTCTCGAACAAAATAAGGATAATTTGTTTGATCATGTAGTCACATATGTATTGGATTCATTATATCATGAATGGTATTGGGATTATATATCCATATATTTATATTGATAAGTATGTATTTATAATATGATAAGATGATGTGGTATATGGAGTGAAAAAAATACAATATGGGACTCTATCCACGCATTCAGTGAGAGTAATTGGTAGTAAACCTAATACACTATGGTAATCTATCCATTAATATATGATAGTCTTTAATGTGAGCCTTAAATAATGAAATAAAATTAAATGATTATAACTGTGGCACTCATTTCAATGACATATTATTATTATTATGATATGCAATCATGTATCATGATTTATTATTGATTTATTATTCTTTTAGACTCAGGTATTTTTTCAGAAAATTTTTGATTCCATAACCCAAGAATTTCGATATGTCACTTTTTAAGAATGAATATTGTATGATATGTTCATAAAATCAAACCCTTATGATTATATTATTCCCAAATATGATATTTTATTAATATGTCCCATTTTTACTAGTAATTATATTATATGTTTATCCATTCTTAATTTTCAATTTCACAAGATTATGGAAAAAGGTATTCTGTCTGATAATTCTAATAAGGGTACTATGTTAAAATATATTTTTTGGTGATAATGTAAATCATTAAGAAAGTAAGTTTATTATGTATCTAGTCTCCAATGAAATTAAATAATTATTGTTTTTTAGAAAAAAAATTTATTATATTTCTTGAATAAACATAATGTAAAATCTAATATCTATTTATCTAATTATTAGGTGACATTTGTTCGCACATGAAATAAAACCATAAATATTCATAACACACTCTTTATTGAGATCACTTTGTTACCAAGAGGCCTCAGTGGAATAATGTTAGGGTAAAACCTTAATTCTAGTTGTTTAAAGTTTCATATCTTAATGTGTTTTGATATACATTTTTATGCATAATCCAAGATATTATAGATTTGAATCACACTAAATGGTAAATAATTGTTTTTTAAAATGTATTTATATAGACCAAAATATAATTAATTTAAAAACTTATTTGAAAATACTATATAGAATTTTGCTTGTTAATATGTTTCAATTATTATTTAAATATATTTATATTAGATGGAAACAAAAATATATAATTTAATTGGAATGTCTATAATTTTTCTTTATGTTATTATATATCATTTAATTATAATTTTTCAAAAAAAAAAATTCATATGGTCTAGGAAGTGGATTGGTAGAGATAACCAATACTGAACCTTATCTAACTATAATTATTGTGTGGAATTTATATTAAATGGATAGTAAGACTAACCATGATAAGATAATTGATGTTTATAGACAGTCTATGTTATGAAGGTTGGATATAAAATTATTTATTAGTGTTGATGGATTCAATTTTTTTGAATATTTGTTATAGAAAATGAATCACATATATCATATATATATATATATTCTAGATACTATGATGTTGGAGTATATATTTAATTTATTGGATGGACAATATCAGAACATGTGGGAGTCCATAATGAAATATAAACAACCCAAAGGACATTAGTAGATGGTTTTAATTAATCTTTTCATGGGAAAATATTGTCATATAGAAAAGGATGTTGGAGAATTTTGAATAATTTCTACTAATTTTGTAACATAATGTAATGGTGATGTAATATGCTTCTGGGATTAAGGAATAAGTGTATTATACAATTAATTTGATAAAAAATAATAATCCAAATTATTGGAGGTTTAAAAAACTATCCAGACTAGTTATTCAATCATGACTAATTTTATAAAAAATTACATAGCTATGTGAATATGGTAAATACAGCCTCTATTGATGAATCAGATATTGTAAAAATGTGTTGTTCTATACTTTTCCTTTCATATAATATATGTAATAGTTTAATTGGGGTATATAAGAAGCATAATTATTTATAGTATTAATCATCAAATATATCCTTTGGTACCTTCCTAGGTGTGTTTTTACCTATTTTCTATTATCATAGTTAAATGGGTTACATATATACTTTTTCCATGAACTTTACCTAACCTAACAATCATGGTTTCATGATGGGTCACTAGAATGATTTCAATTGATTTTATTTATAATATATCTAAATGAATAAATAGAAATAGTGAAAAGATTAGATATATTAATCATAATACAATTTAGTATGGGTCTGGAAGCAAAATGATGAAAAGAAATATCAGAATATGAATTGTCAACTCATTTAATTTAATGATGTGAAAGAGGAATATGATGATGATGTTGGAAAATAAACCATCTTTGATACATTTAAAATTACCTCTAAACTCAAAAATTAATTATGTAATACTAGAGAATTTAATTTCATTACTTCTATGTGAGTAGTGGACATCTTGATAAATATTGTTGATATGATTTAATTTATGTTGTAATTTGATACCAATTTTTTTTTGAAAATAATGATAAAGGGATCAGTTGTCGCCAACATATTGATATGCTATGAGATTTTTAAATATCATGTAATTTTATAGTCTTTAATATGAATTTTTATGAAATTATCATTGGTATTTAAAAGATAACCTCAAAAAATGAATAACTAACTATTATATAATTAACTTACTATTAGTTTCACCTAAATCTGTTTTCCATTCATTCAGAGTGTAATTGAATTTTATTTCCAATATAAATAGTATAATGGTTCATAATATTGGGTTCATATCTTATTAGATAATTGTTTTAGACCATGAATCCATTGAGAACTATAGTCTTAATAAGGTACTATTGGTGTTTTATTTGTACCATAATGTTGGTCTTGATGATTTATGGGGAACACCTTCAAAAAGAGAGGGAAAATTTTCTAGAGACCATTCTCCTTAAATGAACGAAATTTATCACACTCTATACCACATTTCTTCAATTGTATTATGTGAGTAAAATAATCCGTTATATGAATTCAATTATAATGTGTTCATTTAAGAATGTAATTGACCTATAAAAAAATGAGAGTTCTTTTCCGGGAAGGATGATATTGTTTTACAGTTTTGTATTGACTACAATAAATTAATTTTTTGGACAATAATATATATATTCCATATCATTTATTTATTTTTAGATAGATAAAATTATGGTATCTATGTGGGTATATGTTATTGATCTAAAATTATGATATCATAATGTAAGTGTGAGGGACTATGATATATTTATGATATATTTTAAATTTAATCATGGATATTATGTGTTCTTTTTAATACAATTTAGAGTTTATTTTTCATTCTAGTGTATGATCCTGAAAAATTATGGATAAACCTCATACAGGTTTTTTGGGGCTCATTTATACTATTTTTGAGTATATTTTATTTGGGTTTTTGGGGTGAAAATGGTAATGTTTTGAAGCCCATGATGTTGTGCACGGTTGGTTCATGGTTAGGGAAAGATATTTAGTTTTCCTAGGAAACATTGTTCCCTGTTTTGGAGAGACAATATATAGAACGTTGTTAGATCATGGTTTGAACAAATTGTGACGCATCAATCCCAAACCATGCCCCCTTTAATAGTGGGTATTTTCAATTTTTGTTTAAGACTTTTCAAATCATGCGCCACTCAGGAGAAACCGTGAATCCCCTATGTAGAGGAACACCATTTGGTAAATTGTTCTCGTATTTCGATCAAATAGTGCACTAGGGTCTTTAATCTTCTAGAATTTTATCAATATTTCTGAAACCCAGCAGCCTTTAACCACAAACACCCATATTCATCATAAACTAATTTCCAATATTTTTGAGGACTTAAAGAGGATTCAAAGTCTCCATTAACCCCTTTCTTAACTAATAAAATATCTGGTTGAAGGATCATCGCTTGTTGGAAAGTGATTTATTGCTTGTTTGGTTTGTAATATCTATTTTTTCTCTTTTTCAATGAAGATAGATTAATATTACTCTAGTGATAGTTTATGTATAGGATTTAGGGGATTTAATTCAATTATATCATTATCTTGTGTATTGTCCCATTATCATCTCTACCACTATGATTTCGATCTTTACAATTCAATTTTGGGATTTTTATTTTGCAAAATGTCCAACAAAAAAATTCTGGTAGTTTGTCAAATTATCAATTCCCATAGTCATTATTTTAATTTCATTTATTTGATTTTGAAAATGAAATTTATATTTTTGGGAAATTTTACCCTTAATTTAATTATTTAATTTCTTTTTCTAATTCTATTATGAAATTTGTATAACATTTTTCTATGAGAAATTTCCATCTTATTATTATGAAACTATTAAAAACCATTGGTTGTGCTATTAAAATTTAAATGAATTTTTTATAATTAATAATAGACGATTAATTTGATTTTGAATGTGGTTTATAATTGGATTTATGATATTTTTTTAATTAGTAGACTATTTAAATGGTTGATATATGATATGAGAGTATGGAATCAAGAGATGAGATGTTCTGACTCCCCTTTAGGATAGAGACTGCTACTCGAAATACCAACGGGGTTCCAGACTACTGTTATAGGCCCACAATATTAATATTTATTACATGTGATCCATGATTTTTCAGATGGGGATTGCTGCTCCAAATTCCGATCGGTTTCTAAATTACTTCTCTAGGAACCCATTGTTTGAATGAGAATTTAGAATTAAAACATCAATGAAAACACAATATTTATTAAAATGTGTTATCAATTTTTTCATGGTTTGGACTATTCCATGTGGTGATGTAGGTATTATTGGATTGGGTGTACTCATGAACTCAAGGATTTATGTAGAAAAATAATGAATATTTTAATATGAAAATTTTTACATTATCAATTGTAATTTATTCATTATATAGATTCATACGATATTATATATTGGATATTTTTATAAATTCCATTTTTGGTGGACTATTTATTATTACTCACAAGATACTTGGGATTCCAAATCAGAACCAGAATGGACATCAATATAAGGTTAATAGACCTATGACATATAGAAGAGTTGTTATGGAGCATGGATAAGGGGATCAGACAAGATGTTGGGACTATCATAGAATGTTTTTTGTGTGTATTTATTTTTGGTTATCTTTTTACACATGAAAATTAGATGGAATAACATATCTATTTTTTTAGTTTATATTATTTTATCAATGTTTTGGTATTATCATCTGATTTTGGTCTTTATTGGTTGATTTTTTATTATAGATATTGGTTATTATCTTTGGTTATCATTTATTTATTTATGTTGTTTTGCTACTTTCATAAGTAGAGTATAGTCTCAGAATGATATATATATATAGATATATATGACCACCACTTCTAGTCCCTAGCCTCTAGAATATGACGAGGTGCAACTATGTTTATATAACAAACTAGCTTCGGGAATAGACTAGTGGCACTTGGGTTGGGTTGTTACAATGTGGTATCAAAGAGGTATTTATTTTATTTTCAGATGTATTATTATCTTTAAATGTTATAAATAATAATAGAATGAGTCATTACATGGTCATGAGAATGGTCAAGGTGTTAGTTAACCCATGGATGAGGGCGAAACCAAAAGACCATGGTTGGGGTTTTGTTTTTATTATTGTTGTTGTAGCGGAATATTATTTCACCTCAAGTGATGCAATTGTTTTATGGAAATATTTTTAAAAAAAATTATATAATAGACCCATATCGTCTAATATTTACATTATAATGAATCATTATAGGGACTCAAGGTATAATGTAACATGGGTCATTTAGGAAAACATATAAAAGTAGGTATTCTGTGAGTTTTATGGATTAAACTTCTTTTCTTTTCTTGTGTAAACAAAAGAAGTTGGTACTAATGTTATATTTAAATGGAATTGTTTTAATTGTGTTAATTGAAATATTCAAAATGAGTTTATAATGATAATATTTATATAAAAATATGTTTCACCCACTCTTATCCATGACCTAGTGGAGGAATGATAGTGGGTAAAGTAGTGCCTCAGTTTCGACCATGTGGTGAGGTTTGGTAGATGAGTTTCTTTCGAATTTTGTGAACCCATTGTGTGTAAAAGTGTTATTAATGTGTTATTTTTTATAATATAATTTTCTATCATTGTATATATATTCCATTATGATGACACATATTGATATGATGACTGAAGGACGGGGATCAAAATGTTCCTTCAATACTGGAACATGAGGCCCCAATAGTTCCAAGAAAAGGGAAAAGAGATAATTTTGTGATTATATTTCTTGATTTATGAACATTATTTAATGATAACCTAATAGGGTTTTGAGGAATGAATATGAAAATACATGAGAGTTTATTTTTCATAACCCTCTGATCATCACTGGAGAGTGTGAACCTGCGGTTTATTGGTTTTGAATTGATTCTATACAGATGATCTGTGACTATTTAAATACTATTATTGAGAAGAGAGTAAGTATGGTAACTTAAATGATATGATCTCAATAGAAATTTATGTGAGACATTCAGACATGGTATTAGTATATTTAAAAAATTGTACATATGTAAATATAGGAGATGCTTATCAAACATTATTACCATAGTGTGATCATAAATGGGAGGGAAGTTGAGTTTAGGTAGTTGAACAAGGGTGTAGGTCTATGATGTACTATTATATTAACTTAATTTATTTTTATTGATTTTTTATATCATTTGGTGGATATGAGGTGACTATATAGAAATAGATTAAGGATGAGATTAAATGCATGATTAATTCATTTGTGAAAATATTTAGGTTGATGAAGTTTTTAGAGGTGGTAAATTAGAAAATGATTTAATTGGGGAAACTGAAGGGGATTTCTTAAGGAATATAGGTTTTTTGTATTGAAATAGTATGATTAATATCTTCAAAGTGTAAGAAAAATTACACTGATAATGTTAACAATGGAAATGGAAGATAGAGTGTCACAATAGATGGATTCATTGCTCAGTGTCGTAACCAATATATAACAACCAATGTAGTAGTTTGGGCCACATTAGTAGGTAGTTTATATTACCACTAGTGGGGTGTCAATCTTATAGAATGGTGGGTAACTTGTAGGGGAGATTTAGGAACCCTATACCAACTGGTAGAGATGGATGAACCAGAATAAATCAGAGTATGGTGATATTGTCTTCCTCATTAAATCATTAAATATTTTATGGGATCATCTATCTATGGTGGTTGAGTTAGAATATATATTAGATTAGGGAATGTGATCCAATATAACTAGAGTTGAATAGATCAAGGGCTCATAATATAATACATGGAATTAGGGAAAGATAGTTTCATGAATTTCAGGCTACACATGTGGATAAGGAGGCTTAGGCATCAATGCCCAAATGAACTATTATTATAGAATATACACATTCTATATCCATAATGGATATAGGTGGAACTCATTATATTATAACTGCACAGCTTGTGAATGGTTTTTGTCCAGCATTTTTTTGGGGAGAGGGCTTACAATGATTGACACACAATTGGGAGTGGGGTTGATGGAAATATATTTATGCAAGGGGTGTTCTCTAATGGTTGGGGAGTATCATTTCTACTAGGATCATTACACATATGACATGTAAGACATTAAATTTATTTTTGTTGAGGAATTGTTTTTATCATACTTAGAACATATTTATTATTTCCATAGGAGAGTGACCATTATGACTCCTAAGGGAAACAATTATATTCATCATATATTATGGGATATACATGTAGAATGTGAAATACAAATTCATCATCAAATCTAGGAGGTCACCACACAGGAAGAAATTATTTTTCAACATGATAATGGTGTAATGCATTACGAATTACCACTCGTAGTGCACCAGTTCCAGGTTCTATTTCTTGAAGATGTCTCAGGTCTTCCACTAGAGAGGGTTCAACATTTTACAATTGAGATCATGCCTGGATTGTTCTAGTTTCCCTTATACCTTTCAGAATGTATCCGAAAAATATTCAAGAGCAAAAGAAATAGATTTGAGATATGATGGATAAGGGATTTAGCCATCTAATTATGTCACAGTAGGGTTCTCCAGTTGCATTTTCTAAGAAGGCTAATTTGACATTAATTTTTTGTGTTGGTTACCAGATGTTGAATCAAATTATAGTGATGAACCAGTATCCCACTCTATATATCACCAATGTATTTTACCAGTAGATAGGATCATGTGTTTTCATTAATATGTTTTTTGAGATCTATATTTTATCAGTTCATATTCCGACCATCTAATATAACATGGACTTATTTTATAAGTAGTTATGTACTATATAATTTCATTGTGATAATGTATGGGATAATGAATTATCATACTTTGATTGTTTATTCGATGAAATAAACCATTCACTCATACCTGGTTTTGTTTTATTGTTGTCTTTTTGGAAAATAGATTGTTGTACTCCAAGACTCATGATGACCCTTCCCAACATATTTAAATCTTTTTGATTACACTGAGAGAGAATATGATTTATTCCAAGATAACTAAGTGTATATTCTTGATTGATATGGTACAATATTTTAGGTCATATAATCTATGAGGAAGGTGTGTTATTGGATGAAGAAAATGTACATGAAATGGTTTATTCAATGCATCCTATGAATTGTTTTGATATAAAAAGCATTCTATATTCAACAGGATATTATCATAGATTCATCCAATAATCTTACTACATGAAAACACCACATTATAGCCGAAGCAATAAAGGGGTCATGTTTAAATGGTTTGGAGCATGTGGGATTTTATTCCATGATTGTAGTTCCATTTAACGACCACAATAATTTTGATCTTACCCATGATGAGTGAGAAGTATATAGTGATTTGTGATGCATATGGGGGCATACATCAATTATTGGTGATGAAATGATATCATTTATTGGCATATGGGTGACAGAAGTTAAGGCCACATGGAAAGAATTACCCATCCCACAATCTTGATTTCAATTCATTGTTTTATAAGTTAAATTTATGGATGCATAAAATTTGGTTAAAATTATTTACATTATCTTATGACTTCATAGGATTATAGTACATCATTTCATTGTGATATTTTAGTATTCGACAATTGATATTGGTTTTTATATAAATTATTTTTGTTTTGATCTGGCCTATACAATGACGAAGTAATTAGTGGCATAGATACATTAAGTAGAAAGAAGAATCCTCAGATATCTACAGAATCATGTTCTGAGTGGGATATGTTAACATTAATGGATGAGATGCATATTTTGGTATTATAGATCTTGTAGAAGATTACCCATGTATCAATATAAGTTGATTCAAAACAATAAATCCATATCATGGATAGGTAGTATGAAAATATAGAGTATTTGGACTTGAAGTAAATCATTCATTATGGGGAGTCACCTGTTGATTCGACTATAAATGAATATGAGACCAATTAAGGATTAAACTATATTGTTGATTTGTATGTGTGAAGAGATGATACATGTATTTCATTCCTCAATGTTGGAAGACATCCCTATTTAAATAAATGGTCCATGAATTCTTTTCTAATATTGGTGGTCGACCATTAAAAAAGAGAATGTAGGGTTCATGACATGATGAAACAGATATCAGTAGATGAAGGTTGAGAATCCTCAACCTAGTGGTATACTATATTTATTTCCCCTTCCATGATGGATGTGGGATGTTGTTAACATAGAATTTCTTGTGGGTATTCTGATGATTCCTTAGACTAATGAATCTATTATGGTGATTGTTGACTGGTTGGTGAAATTATCCCATTTCATTCCTATTTAGGAGACATTCATAGAGAATTAGTTGGAGGACATTTTTCCTGGGGAGATAGTCCATTTACACATCATACCATGTAGTATTGATTTAAACATTGATCCATTCTTTAATTCATGTATTGTAAAAGGTATTATAGGAATTATTAGGTACCTATGTGTTTTTTAGTACATCTTTCTACCTCTATAATGATAGGAATTTGGAATATACTATAATAGTTTTGGAAGATATGTTATATATGTGGTTCTTAAAACTGGTGGGTGTTGGGAGAATTTTTTTAACACTATTAGTTCTCAAATAATAATAGTTATTAATATACTATTTAGATTTTACTATTTGAGGAGATTTATCGTAGGCCTTGCAGATCACCTTTATGTGGATAGAGGCGTGGGATTATAAGTTGTTTGGACTAAGTGTTGTGAAGGAGAAAATAAAATAAGTTAAGTTGGTTAAAAAATGTATGGATACTAATCAGAGTAGGTATAATTCATATGTTGATTGACATCTAAGACCCCTTGAGATTTCAGAGGGAAATTATGTGTTCCCTTGTGAGTTTCCAAGATTGGGTCACTATCAAATTCAGTGGTTGGGTAATTCATAACTAGTTTTTTTACGGTATTAGATTGTGTATAGAATATGAAAAGTGGAATAATAATATTCTCTTCTACATAGGTATCATGATTTGAATATTATATTCATTTATCTCAACATCTAAAGTATCAACCAGACCCTTCTCATGTAATTTATATTGATGATGTTGAAATTAAGGCTCATGCATTGTTTTAGGAGCATCTGATTTGTGTTATGGATCATGGTTAGAATTTATTTAAATAGAAATGAAATTTTAACAGTGTTATTATTTTGGAAGAATGGAATCATTCAGGAGGAAGCGTGGTTGAGAAAAGAAAATAAGTATACAAGGGATAGAGCCTTTTCACCTCAGATTCATTGAGTTGCTTTGGGTTACATCATTATAATGAGTTGTTGTATGTTGGGGAGATTGTATGGCATTAAACCTTACATAAACCTGCCATGTATGTTTTCATGTACTATTTGACCCATTTCTGTGTATATATATATTGGGGTTTTCTTGACTGAAATTGGAGAATTCTAGATGCAAATGGGTATATTCCGTGTTGGAACATGGTTAGGAAAAACCATATTGTTTTACATGAAACCATCCTATATTTTTTGAAAATACGGGAGGTGCAACATGGTTGGATGATTTTTTGGCCAACCCATATTATCTCCCTCCCAAACCGTGAACCATCCAACAAAGGGGATTCTCATGGATAACATATGGTTTTTTCAAATTGTTCCCCCCTTGTTAGAGACCATTCTACCCTTATGTAGAGTTTCATGGTTAAGGAAAATTCTTTCAAAAAAAGTGCACCTTGACACCATAATCCATGAATAGTAGTTACTAATCCTAAAATAAATTATTTAGAATTTATAAACCACCATGTTTTAAATCTAATATCACCTATTCTTCTTAACATAATTACAAATTATTTGGTGGAACTTTTGAGGATTTCAAGTGTAGAGACCCGTATCTTGACGTACATGGACATTACATTACATTTGCGGAATACTTAGTACATAACAAAAACACACACACAAGGATCGTAATAGTTTAGTGTCTTTGGAAACTCGGAACGTAATCTTCAAATCGTGGTGAAAGATCTTCAATATCTCCCATAAAGATATTCCCCTTTTTTTTACCTAAAACCTTTCTTTATATCCTGGGGAAAAGAAAACATAAAAGGGTGAGCTCAAATGCTCAGTAAGGGTAAACAAAAGAAATATCAATCACATCATATACATAAGAACATAGCTTTTGGAAATCTTAACCTGCAAAAGGGCTCATAATATCATATCATGGGATAAATCATAGAAGTGAAAATGAGATCCCCATAATCATAACATAAAACTTGAAACATTGTGGCATGCACACATAATCATGGAAAATCATTTCTTGTTAGTCATGACTCATTGCCAAGACTATCTTAGTGGACAAAGTCCCTTTCTGAACCGAGTTCACTCCTCGTTTCAGTCCTGTATCACTTAACCGAAATAACCTTCTGTTCCAGCCATGTCTATCTCATGAGATATAAAATCTTTACCCAATGCATTGGAGGGAGATATAGGTCCCACCCATCTTATAATGAATCCTTTCTTATGTGTGCCACATAATCATAAACCATATATCATAGCGTAACCCATGTAATAAAAATGGAATTCTTAAACAACATGACATCATAAAACAATTCATATAAGATAAAGGAATTCATAAAAATATTTCCATCACAACATAATAAAATCTATGTTATAATAGGGATAAAAACAGAACCCTTTTATTATCTTAGATGGAAAATAATTTTGATAAAATACTTGAACTCCATTCTTGAGGAAAATATCCTTTCTACTTCAAAAACATTTTTCCTTTCATAACATGTCATACGACTTTAAAACAAAACAAGATGATTAAAAATAAACTTGAAAACTTGTAAAGGAATCTTCTTGGAAATAATGTTTTAAAAATCCATTCATACCGTATAAGTTAAAAAAAACATTCTTCGTACTTTTGTCAGAAAAGTCAAAAAGTACCTCGTACGAAAAAAAACGACAAAAGATTCCTTTCATATTCTTTACTAAAAACTCACCGAAGGGTAAAATTGGATATAAACTATTGTATAAGGATGGAAATAATATTACATATTGAGGGAACATGGATGTGGATGATAAAATACACCTCAGTAATTACCAAAGTAAAAACAATCTCGGATAAAAGTGAGATTGTGATATTTTCCCTTATCTTAGGTCCGATTTGCTTCGTATGTGTCCGAACCTCCTGTATAATGATTTAAATAATGTCATTAACTTATTACAGAATCATATTCATTGTTATGATATCATATATTGTTCACTT
Organism: Viscum album; assembly: GCA_963277665.1. Lineage (NCBI taxonomy): Eukaryota > Viridiplantae > Streptophyta > Magnoliopsida > Santalales > Viscaceae > Viscum > Viscum album. The sequence continues at coordinate 407,538,452 of OY728153.1, read as the reverse complement.
ATGACATTATATTACCCGTTCTTTTGTAAATTCCATGTTAAAGAAGCGTTTTGGGTAAAATCGTTTTATTTATCGTAGGTGTTTTGACTTGTTGTTCTTGACATTATTATTACATATATCATGATTTACTTACTTCCAGAATATAAAATATGATTTATATATCATATATATTCAGTATATATATATATATAATAGATAGATAAATGAAATGAAAAACACCGTTCATGGAGACGGTAGTCCGTACGTACGCATGAACGCTGTTTTCCTTTCCTTATTGTCTTGAATGGAAGTAAGTAGATGACATACATATATATATACATAAATACAGTAGCTTTATAATGTCATATATTTCATTATTATTTCTTATATATACTTTATAATCATTCTTAAATGGTTAACATGGAGAATGAATCTCATCGCGTCGTGGAGACGGTAGTCCGTACGTACGCACGAGCGATGATATCATTTCCATAAATATTGAATTGAATTGGAGTGTATTATACAATATATCATAATAAATATGATGTTTTAATAACTATGTATAGTTATTCTTTACACCATTATACCCATCCATGTAAGGTGGTGGTGGAAAATAGATTACACCACGGCGTGGAGACGGTATTCCGTACGTACGCACGCGCGGTGATTTCTTTTTCCGTAGGATGGATAGATGGTGAAATAGGGTTGTTTCATACTTATAATAACATATCAGTATATGAGTTATACTGATGTTATTACTTTATAATGAAACAACCTAATAAGAAGAAGTGGAAGAAGAAATAAAGATGAAAGAATTGGTAACGGTAATTACCTCTTCTTTGAAGCGCCTTTTGGAGACCACCTCTTAGGGAACTAAAATTGGTCTTTGAGGAAGACCAGAACCTCTAGGATGTTGCTAGGGAAGTGGAGAAGAGATTTTGGCAGGGGTTTTCCGAGCTTTAGTGCTCAAATTGGTGTGAGGAGGAGGGGGAGGAGGTGTCCTTTTATAAGGGAGGAGAGGGGCACCTTAGGAATACCTCAAAATATTATTTTATATTAATGTAAAAATCGGTTTATAATGGTTCCAAAGGGTCTTATTTCGAAGCTAAAGTGGGGTTGGGTAGAAATCCTATCAACCAATAAGATTTAGACAAGTTTAGGGTATTATTTTAACCTTATCAATTTGATTTAACTCTAAGTTAAATAATTTAACTTTTACCGTGTCTTTTTGTTTTCTTTCACTATATGGTTAATACACTTACTATAAATTGCCAAAAGAACCCCAAATTGTTTATTATTAATATATATATCCTTATCTAAGTCATTTGGCCGAACCTTAGATTTTTAGGAATAAAATAACAATTAATAATATAATATTTGTTTTAAAAACTATTTTGTGTCAATTTTGACACTATTTGATATATGATTTTTGTGAAAGTCATAACAGAATTATATGTTCGAACCAAGTTGATTAAATCAACACTAATATATCATAGTAACCTAGAAAATTAGTTTAATTCATAAAAGGTCTCAAATTATATTTAGTTTGGTGTTTATAACATCAATTATGTCAATATTTCATTAATAAGATAATTACTGCATCATCTTTGTGTCATACATAAATTGACTTATTTGATGTCTAAAAATTAGAAATAAAATACCATCATGTAGGAAATCGTTTTAGCTTTCTAATTAATATTTACAATCGAATTTAGCTTATGTAAAACCCAATATTAAAAATGTTTTAGTAAATAAACTTTGATTTTGACTCTTTTAACTCTTCTTTGAATTAAATAATAATAAATGTCCTAATCTAATCCAAGTGGGCCTAAATGATAATATTTTACACTTAAGGTTGTTTTTGGTCGAGATACACTTGTCCAATAGAATTAGGACATGTGTTAGGGTAATATTAATATCATTCTTACCCTTAATTACTATATTTACTTTTAACCGTGGTAAATAAAAGTAAAAAGTTACTATTCACCAAAAATTATTTTCATCTCATTGAAACACATTTTAATTACTGACATCAACCGTGTCTCTCGGATTTTTGAAATTCCATTCACAGAAGCGGTAAAATTAAGTTTTATGAAAAATTCAATTTTTTTAACTACCACTTAGTAGTTTCACTATTCATCAAAAATTGATGTTTTTCAGAACAATGCCAAAATTTCATCCTAAGCTATATTTCATATTCTGAATTCAAAAATGAAGTCTATTTTACCAAATTCATAACATAAAATTTTCATTAATTAATTTTATAATTAAATCCTGCTGTTAAAACAAATAGCGTGTTTTTAAGAAACAAAATCTATCAAAAGATTGACACTTGATTATGTCTGGTTTAAATGTGAAATTACATCCAATGACCAAAATTGTATTAAATTGTAAAAATATATTCTAAATATACTTTAAAACCACTCAAATTAATGATTTATCACTATTAATTATTTTGATTAAAAAAGTTGTTTTTAATTATAATTTAGTAATTTTCACTATTCATCAGAATATGAAAGTTATCCGAAAAGTACCAAAATTTCACCTTAGGATAAATTCGATACTCCGAATCCAAAAATGAAGTTCATTTTGAAAAATAAGATTTACAGAGTTTTAAAAAGTGGTTATTACTATTCATAACGGCTAGTTTTAATAATATTTTAATAGCATATCGTTGTTTAGTGAAACTCGGTATTGCGTATTACACACGCTATCGAGGAAGGTCGTGATTGCGTGTAATGAAAGGCAAGTCAAGGATGCGTGTTGTGCAAGCTCCTTTTGGTGTAGCGTACAACACAAGACTTTAATAAAATTAAAAAGAATATTTTTTTATAAAATCTTGGGCTGTTACATTCTACCCCCCTTAAAATGAATTTCGCCCTCGAAATTCGTCGGGGTTATAAATGGTTTACTATTCGAAAGTTTCTTTAATAGAAACCCACATCGTAAAAAGGAATATCAAAACCAATCTTTAAAAACAAAAGTATGAAACGTAACGGTTACCCAAATAAACTAATCATTGGGTTTCCACATAGGTGAAAATATGGATATGGAAGAGAAATCTAACCATCATGTTCTAATGGAGAGTGGTAGAGAACATGGCTATAGAAAAGCCAGTAATCACAAATCCATAGATTTGTGATGATATAAGGTACCATCTAATTCATCAGGTATAAGATCACTAGGGCAACATTTTTGGTTTTCAAGATCATTTCCCTAAAGTTGAAAATTTGAATTAGAATAAATACTTACTTTATTTTGGTACAATCTCACTGTTGTTCGTGCCTTGAACAATATCCACTTCATCTCTTAAATAAATGAAGTTGAATTTGTTATTCATGAAGTGTTAGCAGATCATGTGATAGAATGACGGGTCATTCCATCTGTCTCAAACAAAAGGTTAGCAAAAATTATATGCATAAGTCGATCTATAGTGAGATTAATCATATATGGTTCCTAAAATGGACTTATACTTCATATATCATACTGCTTAATATAATAAAACTAGTTTCTACTAAACAGGGACTTCATGTAGGCCAGTGGTAGGCGATAAAGGCCAGTCGCACTTCGGTTGTGGGTTCGATTCCCACAGCCTTGTCCGAAGCGATGGGCTGTCGCCCGTCCTGCAGGTTGTCCTTTTTCTAAAACTACGTTACTATAACATACCATCAATAATATCGAAAATCATCTATCCTTAAACAATACTAACTTATGTCCAACATAATCCAGTCTAATCTTTAGGCTTATACATAATACTGCAGTCCACTCTCATAATATAGTGACAACGATTACCAGGGATTTAATACTGTCGTTGATCCCCACATATCATAAGATATGTCTTGTTGGTCACATTCCAAACATTCAAAGTCCTTAATCGTGTATTCTCTTGAATACCTTAGTGAAAACATGAGTGAAGTTAAAAGTTAACACTTTCCACATACCAAAATCCTCAAAATTCTATATACTCAAACCATGATATCACTTAGTCCTTATATCAATCATGAGGTCATGAATACTATTAAACATTTCATTTTCTCGTCTTCATTATGCGCATATCATCTTATTTCCAAAAAATATCTCAATCACTTTGAATACCACATTAATAAATATTGCAATACTCAATGATACAACATTATTTTGGAATCCCATTACGTAAACACTTAATCATTCCACCACATCGTTGTCATATTCTATATTGCCAATAGTGATCGCATGTGATTTCCCTTTGTCCATTGCCTTCAGTGGTTGCTCATGTTGATCATCACTAACCCTTGGATTAGGGCAATTATTAGCATAATGCCCCATTTCCTTGCACTTGAAGCATTGAAGTGTTGGTGGTGCGTTCTCTGCAGTGTTTGCTTTATTCACATCATTAGAAACCCTTTTTCCATTACTTCGACACTCAGCTGCTCGATGACCTTCTTTTCCACACTTAATACATTTTATAGTCCCTTTAAGACAATCTCCACCATGCTTCTTTCCACACTTTGTGCATAAGGAAACATTCATCTTCTTTTCACCATTATTATGAGATTTCTCCTTGAACTCCATCTTTCGTTTCTTGTCAAAACCATGAGATGGATATGTAACACCAACTTCCATTTCTACCTTGATAGCACAATGCACAATTTCTTCATAGCTACTGAAGTCTCTTATAGTGAATGCCCTTCGAAGACTTGGTTTTAAGCCACTGAAAAATCGATCAACTTTACTTTCAGGTTGGATGATAATACCAGAAGCGTACCTTGCAAGTCTTGTAAAATTCGCTTCATAGGTACCAACAGATTCATCATCCCTTTGCTTCAGTTCAAGAAACTCTTTCACCATCTTTGTTCGGAGAATACGAGGGAAGTACTTATTGAAAAATAAGTTCTTGAACTCGTCCCATTCCATGGACTCAATTTCATCTCTTGGCCTCGTATTCTTGATAAGATTCCACCATTGATCAGCTTCACCTTCCAAACGATATACTTCTAAGATGACTTTATCATGTTCAGAACATTGAAGAACTGAAAATATCTTTTCAGTAGTACTGATCCATTGTTCAGCCACAAGTGGATCAGAAGACCCACTGAAAGAAGGTGGACGTTGCCTCATGAAGGACTCAATAGAATATTGTTCCCTTCTCTGCTCATTTGGAAGTCCATAATGATTCATAGCTTGTGTA